>OY986055.1:13632586-15093799 GCA_963920205.1 Stenodema calcarata | reverse complement strand
TAAAGTACTAAGGAGGCGACATACCAAATTACAGCTTCATAGTGTGAAAGACATAGAAATAAGCTTTAGGAGCCACTCAGCTGATCCCGTCCCTACGATGCTTAGTTAACTCCTAAGGGGGCTGCCAAATTACAGCTTCATAGAGTGAATAACATACAAATTAGCTGCAGCTGAGCCATGCAGCTGAATCGGGGCCAGGGCAGCCTCAAATTAAAGTCCTAAGGAGGATTTCTTATCTCTTTTTTAGTCCCATCCCTCTCTTGCCCGCTTTCTTATCCCCTTCCAACCCCTTATTTAAAATAGGGATTAAAAAGGTGTTAAACAATGGGTTAAATAAGTGGCTAAAGGTAGGAGTGTGAATGTATTCATAGTGTGATTAGCATAGGAATTAGCGTTACGGACGGACGGGCAGACGTTTACGCCAGTTAGGTAAGGGCTAAAACATGTTCCATGTTTAAAAAAATCCGAATATATCGTTCTATATCGTTCTGAACAAATTGCTTGGAATAGCGGTCCCACTCCAAATATTAATCGTTCCTTCGAACATGAAGTTTAATAATCGTTCGTATAAATTCAATAACAGTTTAATTCAGTTTCATTCGACGATCACGTGACATGATTCGACCCAGATATGCCCCAGGCTAACTACCAGCTAACCCAGAGATGTTGAGAATGACATTCATGATGTGGGGGAACATGCCGCAATAGGTACCACTTGAAGCCCCAGCGATATACAATGCCAATGCCCATCAAACTCCAAGCGATGTCCTGAATATTATTTAGGGCAACATCATAAGGAGGGAGTAATGAAAATACGAGTAGCAATACCCCGAAAAACTGGTAACTTGTAACAAAAACACAGCATATTCTTGACACAACGGTCTATTATCCTCTTTGTGCAGATCACTTTTCTGTTTAGATCACTAAATTATAGATTAATGATTGTGAATAATTATTATTATTATGGAATTAACCTATAGGTTAATTCGTATAGCCAATGAAAGGTGGAAACAATGGTGGATAAGTATCGCTCAGAGATAAGATTCATTGAGAGAGTGTAAGAGGTCGCTACAAATTCCCGACGAAAATATCTTCAAGCAAAGTTCGGTGAAATATGTGGGAAATTACAGTCCCTTCGCATGTCCATTCGCCCACCTCCACCGCAAGAGAATGGTTGAATCATGAAAGTACTTTGAGCACTCAACTTGTTTCAGTTCCTCCCATAATATGGAACGAGCTCTGTATTATTCCAAGATGGAAAGGTGCGGTTCTGCGAAGGCTGTGGAGATGTGTAGTTATTGTACATTCAGGGAAAAACATGTTTGGTGAGAACGTACCCTGTCCAATAAACGACCGCTTTGTGGTACGAGTCCCGAGGGAGAGCTTCGGACTGTGAGATGTTCCAACGTTTATCTACCTCACATCTAGAAACGGCGGTATTACTACCAGAAACAATTGGAAGAATAGGTGTGTAAGAACCTGTAGATGGAAACGAAACATTGACGTGGTATGGACAGGGTTGAAATGAAAATGTAATAATAATCAACACTGAACCTTTGTGATTGATTATAAAGGAAATAAATTTCGACCGTCCCATTTCGTCGACTGGCGATAGAATCCGAAAATCATATGAGAAAACCTACAAATTCATCAACGTCGGCCTATTTTGGTTTATTATCTTCGATAATGAACCATTGGAATCGCCCAAAGAAAAAATTTTTTTAACCCCCCCTCAAAATTTTTTGGTTTACGTTTCAAGATACGTAGATTCAGAAAATCGAATAAAAAAAAATCCGTCCGTCCGCCGTACGCCGTACGCCGTCCGCCGTCCGCCGTCCGCCGTCCGCCGTCCGCCGTCCGAGGCACTTTGCCCAGTTAGCGTTGAGTTAAAATCACGAAATTTGGTTTCTGGGTTTGGACCAGCCCCACAATGATCCACGAAACTTTTCATAACCCTAGGTCAAGGGGAAGGGGTTCAAAACGAATTTTGAAATTTTGAAAATTCCATATCTCGAAAAATTCCCATCAAACGGTATGTTTTTTATTTCATATTTAGATAGAGTTTGTTCCGTAGAATTTTTTAAGACCATCCGCAGCTTTGTACGACCAGCCGTTCGTTCACAATGACGGCTCAAAGATTGTGCCTCACAACCCGATCGTGAATCAAACTGTTGAAAAACAGGTCCGTTTTCATACTAACAAGCTCTTTGGAACATCATATGGCTTAAGTGATGTCGAGTTTGTTGTTCTGAGGTGCGTTTCGTGCTACGGAAATGAAGGTAATTTCGAATGTTTGTTGGTAGGTACTTCTTTTATAGAAAAATTATTACCGACGTAGTATTAAAAACCCCAGAATTATATCGTATTAATTAATCATAATTAATAATAATTATTATTAATAATAAATACGAATTATCAATACCTAACAATAAATTATAATAATTTTCAGTAGGTACTTGATAAAATTGTTAATAATTAGTGATAATTGACAATAATAATTAATCTAACATTTAGGATCTAGACATTTAGACCTAGTGATCTAGACAGAAGGGTGATCTGTACAAAGAAGATAATGAACCGTTGTTTTCTGAATTTATAATCATACAGAATTTATTACTAAATATTTATGGAATTTCTTAAACGCCAAAAATGAATGCGAAAACAAAATTTCTTCGGTCAGGAAGCTGTGAAACGCAGTAAGTAAAAATGATTTTGGACAACCAAAGTTTATTTCGACTTCTTGTGTCAACCGAACGGCCGTGTATTATGACACGATACAACACATTGTGTTGTACGAAAAACATGGACACCTACTCGTACGTCACCTTCGTCTTCTCGGAAACGGGAGAGGTCCCTAGAAAGAGCAGATTTACAGAAAAGGTTCAAAGAAAAGGAATACACGGATCTCCTGAAGGAAATTGGTAAAATGATTGATGATAGAAGTCTTGCTGAAAAGGATGATTTGAGGAATTTGACTTCAATGGAAGACGTAGAGGATGTCTGTAAAGATATCAAAGGAATTAATAAAGATATTCAGGACCTAACAAGAGACATCATGGATATGACTGCCGATATAACACATATGAAAAGTGAACAAAAAACTTTGTGGACCGCCTTGGTGAACGGGATCGAAGAGACAGGAAAAACAAATTGCTCATTAAGGGTATAGCGTCGGAAGGAGGTACACCTACAGCAGAAGACCTAACAACATTTTTCAGGGAGAGTCCAGGTGTGATTCCGACAGAGTCCATCACTGTCTGCTTCGCAGCTGGCGCTGCAACGGGAAAGAGGAGTATGGTCATAGTAAAATTCCTTCGTATGAAGGATAAATGGAAAGTACTGAAGCAAACGAAACAAATTCATGGGTCGCCTGGAATCAGTATAGAGCAGGATTATCCCGAAAATATTATAAAGACCCTGGCCAGGCTCTTCAAACTCCGGAAGTTCTTAAAGGCTGCCAGTGGGGGCGAACTGTCGTGACGATTGGTGTGGACAAGTTGAGGTAGCTCGACTTTTTATATGGATGGTGCGAGGAGGCTGGACTTACATGTGATAAGCCAGATGGTATAGCAGCGTTGGAAGAACTAGCAGAAAAAAAAACTGGCCGACATTAATAAGTTAATCAAAAATGATGTACCATGGATACGTACAAAGAACATAAGAAAGAAATGACTGCCGAACCTAGCCCCCGGACCCCGACCCACCTCGCAGCAAGTACTCAAAATAATATTATTGTCTTATAATGTAAATGGACTAAGTAATAAGAAATTTACACCCTTATTTCTAAGTTTTGTAAAAAGTTCGATGTCTTTTTTCTTCTGGAGACCCACGTTATGGAGAAAGGTTTTCGCTATGACGAAAATATGTTCCCAGACCATAGGCTGTTCTGGATTAGCGCTAGCGAGGATGCATCATTTGTTAGAGTCATTGGAGGTCTATTATGCGATATACCTAGAAATAAATGGCAAAACGTATTTGTATGTGTCGAAAAGACTGCTGGTGCTATGACTGTGGAGCTAAACCTGGGTAATGAACGCATATTCATATTGCCAACTTATCTAAATTGTTTATTGTTTATGGTATAGGATAAAACATAAAATTTTGTATATATTATGATATTACTATTATTATTATCGTAATGCTTCGATTATGTATCATGATCTTATTACGCATTGTCTATTTGTTATTCATCATCATGCATAATAAAAAAGAGCAATTATTGCTCTTTTGTGGTTTCACTATGTTTTTTGTTTGTGTGCCTGACTCACAGGCTGACGGCTTATATGCCATGCCTATATTACCTTTGTTGTACTCGTACGCCATTTGCTCCATTGGTACCACATTGGTTGTATACCTAATATCTAATTGAATTTCCTCCCGAGTTATTTTCAAATATTTTATTTTGTTTATTTTATTTTATTTATTTTGTCAAAAAGAGGACATTCGTGTTTGTGTAATAAATGAATAATAACAATGTACTTAGTGTAGTATTTATAACAATAAATCAATCCAACCCAACATACTTTCACATTTATATTATAGCCATATACGGAGTCGAAAGTACATTATAATATGTACATGTTACACGTAACGTGTAACAGGCCGGTGTATCAATACGCTCACTCCCGCTCAGCGTCTGGGTAACCCGCTGGTTGTATACATATTTTCATATATCACGCTCGCTTCCAGCGGGATGCTTTCCTCATCTATCGTCACGTGAGCGTATTTATTCTATAAATCGCATACACGTAATAACTTGGGAATAAAGAAGCCTGATAAGCCCACCGTCATAATGTGTACTATTCACTCCGGAAATCTTCCCAATCCATCTGTCATTGTTAGAAATTCCAACCTCTCTCTCCCAACCACCACTTCTCTGCCCGCTGCCGCAACCTTTTTATTAAAGAAGAATGATTGATAGCGGTGGAATGAAAGGCGAAATGCACTAAGTTGAATATTCAAGACCATTTATCTTCCTTTTTACCCACCCTGCTGTCCTTTTACAAACAGGCACCAGATATTAGTCCCTTGAATCACTGAGGTCGTTGGAAAAGGTTTTGTCCCAATAAAGCCATCTGCAGGCCCATTCAGCTACCAACCAAAGGGTCAGGAAGCAAACGATGATCCTGAAGCATTGGACCACCGGCTTTTGATGGAAACACGGCGGGGTACTACAGGACTAAGCTTTGCATTCATCTCAAAATCCGTCTATGAGCTTCCAATGATTCCCATTGAATAACATTTTATAGTACCTAATATTCCGCAGTAATAATTCAATGCATAAATAGGAAATATATTCACTGAGATGTCCTCTTTCGCTTCCGAACCAGAGAGTTATCATCTGGTATGACACATGAAATATGAATTTATATATAAATATTCTGAAGTTCGCAAATTGGTCTTTCAAAACAGCTGTAGGACTTTAGGCTAGGAAACCCAATTTAGGTATTTTTCCTATTGACTTGAATCACATTGATATTCGACTAATTTTCAATTTTCAGTGCGTAGAAACCAGTGAATCCGAACCACGAGAATTAGTTTAACGTTTAAATTTGGGGTTTGTATACGAAAGCTCTACAAGATCTAATCGGAGGTAAAGCAAGTGAAATCACTCTGTAGATTTCAATTCATCAAATCAAAATCAATATTGACTATAAGGCCCTTGATGGTCCTTAATTCGATCCAGGATGTGAACGAAGCCCTCAAAGTCAACGGCTCTTGATTAAAAATTTAGGTTTGAACTAAGTAGAGTTGAGCAGCAAACAAGGAAACAGGGTTGGGAAATGCGTGTGGGAGTGACTACTCCAGCAGTCAGAATTCACAATTAGTTAACCAAGTCCACCGTTGAATGGCGCACAACGTGAGGGCTCAGCCAGTTCCTGGAGAGAGTTGTTACGAACGGACGGTAAACTGCGGAGAACTCCGGAATAAAAAGAAGATTAGAGATAAGTAGATAAGACTAGCGGCTAGTAGAGTTGTTGGGGTTGAATGTAATCTCATGAAGTTGGTGTTTCTATATCAAGAATATTATTTTAGTATTTATTTGATCCGATCCAACCTATCATCCAGATAAGTACAGATCCAATCGAGCCAGCAGTAACCACGGTTTAGCGATGAAAATTAGTCTGAACCTCATATGGCGGACACTGGAATTAATGTGGTCTTGGCAAAACAAACAGTCCATTGATACAGAAAGTATTCATAATTGCAACGCTGAAACGAGTTTCAGGCGAGATTGAAACGGAAACGGAAGAGAAACGTAGGAGATAATATTATGTACACAAGCGGTGATTGGACGAATTCAAAATCCGGGATGTTGAGGTTTTATTTACGCGTATTCCCAGTGAATATGACGCAGCAAACACGTAGTACCGTGATGGTCGCATTATTTACCCCAGAACGCTTCTTTACAAAACAGTTACCCGTCCCCGAAATTGACTCGCGAATACGTACAAACTCCCTACTACTCTTACTATGAGTTATTTACTATTACGATAACGCTTTGTTTCGCCAGTCTGTTTTCTCGTCCGTGCCCATTATAGCCACCATCCTTCGGAGGAATCGCTTCACTCAAGCCGTTATCACTCAACAGCCCGAGCCTCTGTAATCTGGAGCTAATGGCTTTAATTTTGAAGGGACAACAGAGCAGTAGGGGTGGTGGGAAGGGGCTAGTTTTCACGGAATCGCTATCGCTCCTCTGAATAACATTAATTGCAACGTTCAACGTTAGATCGAGAACACTTAAAGAACTTTCGAAACACCTGTGGCCATTAGAGAGGAAACAGTTCTCGAATAAAGTAAAAAGCTACCTAAGACTCAATATAATTTGTTTACCAGTGAAGTTCCTAAACATATCACTCAACTCATGTATATAACACTTGTCTCTGAGTCGCTGATGAGTGTGATTTAAAGTGTCGGGAAAAGCGTCCGAGGTTTCCATGTTATTCCTCATGTTCCATGTTATTGTTATTTATTTATATATTCATAGGATAAGCAAACTTGATGGTGTTATACACAAAAAGTAAATAAATATTAAAAAAAAAAAAAAGGTTTCAATCTTTCCAGGGATCGCTATTTTCTTCGCGGGAGATAATGGAACTTACCAAATGTGGGACTTGATGAAGTGTTTACATCTAAGTTAGATGTAAAAATAATAAAATGTAAAAAGATATTACAGCTAAAACATGCCATCAGTGTCTCAGCAATACAAAATAAAGAGAGAGAGAGAGAGCGAGAGAGAGAGAGAAATTGATTGATTGATGGCTTTTATTTAACAAAGCAGAAGAGGATTGGATCAGGAGGCCCTCTCTTGCTTACTCCCTGCTACATTAATTATTAACCCTCGTACAAACGCACTTACATATTAAAACTGATGAATCATTCATGAAAAATTAAATTATCTAACTCTTCTTACATAACATAAATAAATAATTACATACACACCATTTAAGTTACAGTATACCGTTTAAATATAGTACTTTTATAATAGTACTTCCCTGAACGAACGATTTCGATAAGAACATTGTTGGATAAGTCAAACCATTTATAATTTTCATCATAATATTATTATAATATAGTTTAATGCACTGGGGCAGATATGATTGACCGAACGAAAGGTATTTGGGCTTTGGAATCAGCAAGGAGGAACGAGATAGGGAATGTCAAAGTGATGTACTGTCTGCAGAAATCAGTTCTGCTCATAGGACAGTTCCTGTTTGCCATTAGAATTATGTAACGATGTCATTACCACTGGCAAATGAAGTAACGAAAAAGTTATTCTTTTAAATACTCCATGAAGAAGAGGAGAAAATCGCCTTATAGCGAATATAATCGCCTTAACAAACACCTAAGATATTAACAAGTCACAATTCCGTTACCAAGCTATGCTTTATAATATAATGAGATATTGACGTTTTATGTCTTTACTCTGGCACATAACTCGAAAAACGTTACACAAAAGCGTTACACGAAATCGTCACGAAACTTTCTGATGATTTTTGCTTACAACCGATTCGTTGCTACGGAACTTTATCTTCGCCAGTTATCATCGTACAAAAATCGTTCACCACTCGTTGGATAGCTCTCGATTTACCTAACCATATTACGTTAACCACTGCGGAGTGCGTGGCCGACAAGCTGCGGTATGAGCGTGATTGTTTAAATAATTGTTTACACACAGGTGATCATTCTCAATCATTTATAATATTATAAATATTTAATAATATTTATAATATTATTGTCTATACGAATGCAAGCTTCATAATTTATGATGAACCCTACAATTAAGTATAACAACTAAGCTACTGGGGTAGGTGATGTAGCATTGTTCGAAGGTTCTTGAATCACTTCTTTAAAGACATAAAATGTCCCAATGTGTTGCAGACTCGTATGCAAGCATTTAATTATCGACTGTATCAACAACAGGATGGAGTTGACATTCTTTTGACATTTTCATGTCTTTGCTTTGGTACATAAACTGAAACGGGAAAAATTTGTTTCCTTGATGCACCCTTTCCCTCAGATAACGTCAGAACACAAGCGACAGGCGGGCCACTACGTCAGACGCACGAGCGTATGACGTCAGACGGTTGGCAGGAGTCCAACTAGTACGCCAAAGCCTACGCCGTAAGAGCCTATGACGTCAGACGGCTAGCCGGGGGCCAACTAGTACGTCAGACGCAGCTATGACGCACGAGCGTATGACGTCAGACGGCTGGCAGGAGTCCAACTAGTACGTCAAAGCCTACGCCGTAAGAGCCTATGACGTCAGACGGCTGGCCGGAGGCCAACTAGTACGTCAGACGCAGCTATGACGCACGAGCGTATGACGTCAGACGGCTGGCAGGAGGCCAACTAGTACGTCACAGCCTATGCCGTAAGAGCCTATGACGTCAGAGGGCTGGCTGGCTAGGTGATCGGGTTTTAATAAGCCTCTCGAATTCCGCGCCTTCATTTTGCATTCATTTACATCTTCACGTTGAAAAATTTATTTCCTGTTTCTGCCGTTATTTAAAAAATATCATTTACTTCCATTGTTAGGTGGATTGAATGTTGATTTTGTCCGGATTGGTGTATATCGACCAAATGTTATTCTAGTTCTTAGAACATCTCATGATCCAAACATGAGCCGCACGCTACAAAGTCAAAGTTAATTAATCGGGTGGCAGTGAAATCAAATTGCATTTCACGCGAAGGATATTGACACTATCGGGAAAGTTCCGAAGAGGAAAAATAATTCCGTAAGCTCGGAGGGTTCTTATAATTAATTTTGATTGTGAAAAAGCTCGGAAAAGGATTCATTCACTAATATCCCTACCTCATAATTTAGGGTGAGTTTCAGGCACTTAAGCCTCTCTCTACTAAGCTTCTTTTCGGCAACGTCCCTCTTGAATTCAAGAGCTCCTCCTTCTCTCCGGCTTCACAAAACCTCTACCCGTTCGGAAAATTCAGGGGAAGATATTTCCTAATTGAAAGAATGAGACAACCTTAGACAGGAAAAGGCGAATCAAAAAACATTGCTATATTCAAAATTACAATTAACCCCAATTGTATTTCGGTTTAATATTTTCCATTTAAAAAGTCACCTTCGCGCTTAACCCTGCTGCTGTAATTATCGTGCAAAATATATTTTTGAGCGTTCATGTAACGCAAAATAAAAGAAATATTTTTTCCGATTTTACGGTGTTGATGTGGACCAAAACGATGCAATTCACAAGTGGAGATGTTTTCCAATGATCTTCAAGAAAAATTAGGAGCTCCAGTGAGCATCCATGGGCCGCAAAAAAGAAATTTCCTCCTGTTCGCGACATTACCTGTAGAATGTATCTATGTGCAGTGATGGTCTACTTCTGTCGATACCCGACGTTGGCAAAACTGCCTCAAGCTGATTAAGCAGTCCGTACCGTAAGCCGTTTAAAAAGTTTCACTTTGAGAAAACGGTCAAATATTCGGATTTACTACATATATCAATGGTGTTATAGATGTGCCTTCCTCTAGCATTTCGTAGGTATCCTACTTACAATAATATTGTAAGTAGGGTACGGAATGCTATAGGAACCAATATTTATATAGGTACATCGATGCTCAATAAAGCACCTCCACGCACAATGATGTTAAGCTGACCGAGCTTCATACTGTATTCAGGAAGAGCCTCTAAAGGCCGAAAATAATAACAACAGGGAGAACCCCCGGTAGAAACAATTCCTTCTACTACCTACTTGACTGCAAATCATTTCGAACACTGCCGAACAATTCAGCAGCTTATCGGCGCTGAATGTTTACGAAGGGATTTGTTTCGAGTTTATTGAAAACGAGTACTTGAGCGGAGCCTTCAATCAGAAGTAACCCGTTCAAAACGGATCACCGTCTAGTTTTGATGGTTTACAGAGACACAGTTGTTAAGATTCTCGTAGTGTGACTATACCACCGTTCCCAGAATCAAATGAACACGTTTCATTACAGTTGCAATATATTCGGTAGCCTACGCATAATTTCAAAGTAGTTAGCTATTTCAGGTTGGTCCACTTCACTGACGAGCAGAGAAAAAAAACGAAATGCGAACAGAGAAAATCGTGCAAGGATTACTAGTAATTACTATTATTAATATATATTAATTAATGGATTAGGTACTGCGGATTGCTATTAACACATGCGTTATTCGTGAGTGAAACAACAAACAACTGGAATACCTACGTCGGAATGTCCGTTTTCTCAACCTCACTTACTGATCAAGCATCACATATTTACAATACATATTGGTGAATTTAGGAATGTGTTAATAAATAATAATTTGGTTGATGTACTCGTATAATTGCGCTTGACGTCACGGATTTGTTCCCTTGAAAAATTACAACACCTGTTATCGATCAATTCCAATTGCCATATTTTATTGAATAAATGAATAATTTAATATTTACGAATATTTAATATTCGTATGATGGGTACTTAGAGACAAATTGAAATCTGACTCTCTTCCATCTACCAAAATCGTATAATATTTTAGGAAAAAGTTCTAGAATAGATAAGGCAGAGTTGATTATTAAACACTACTCATCAACAATATTATTACGGCGATCGAGGACTAAAACAATATTTACTACGTCAGAACTGTCTTTACGTTCTTCTGAAAACTGAGATTTCCAGAGCGAACTCACTCTTGATCGCTGACTCAATTATTGCGTTTCAATTGGTTTTGTGAACAATATGACATTCAAAAAATATCAACTTCACTGATTTTACCGATCGGAGCGGTTTTTTCCAGACAGGATTTGAGAGATGAAGTCGCTCGCCGCTATAACAAATCCTGAGCTCGGCCAGCACGCGAACAAGTCATTTTCGGTAGGGACTTCATCCGGACGTTCGTGTCCAGAACACAAGTCGTTCTGTGATTTAGTTCTCATCTGAGGGGTCTAATGTGCTCAAATTTCTGAAACGAACGTCTCAGATGGCATGAATATTCTTATTATATCCAATTATTTCAATTTGGTCTGCTGCGGAATTAAGCGAAACCGACGGGTTCAAAAATAATTTCAATTCATTAGGTATTCGATCGATTCGTTCATTCGAAATCTATTCCAAAGAAGATAAAATGTATCACAATATTTATTACAATATTTAATGTTTTGATTCCAATGCAGACTTTTATTATATTTTTCTATGTTCTAACTTGAAGTCTGAACGGAATTATTTGTGCAAGGATTTCTTTGAATAATGGAAAATCATATCACCGAACGTACTTAGACGAACCGTAATTTGCAACCTGGAACTAGAGAGGTATACCAGAGGCAAGAAACCTGTTTTGGCAATATCTTCAGTTAACACCACCAGCCCTTGAGGCCCATACCTCGAAACATTTTTGTGTTCTTCTATAATAAATTTAACATGGATTTCAGCAATCTATGGAAGGTCGATACAACAGAGCATTGTTATATACAGAAACGAAAACTGTAGATGAAAGTGCTGTGAATTCTTCCATAATGGTTAATTATAATAATTATAATTAACCATTATGGAAGAATTCGCAGCACTTTCATTATAATTATTATCAGTATAGATTATCCTGCTATGTGGATCGATTTTCTTCAGATGAAATAATTCTTGTAACGTACATAAAAACGCTGAAAAATTGGCGGCATAAAAGTTCAATCCTCGGCGAAATTCACCACAATAGAACACTGGAGCACTGAAAGAGTTTTGATGAATTTCTCAACTAAGTTTCGTAAGGATCCCATGTTTTTTCTCAGTACATAGACACGCCACATCTTCGATCTTTCTCAGGAAGTACGTACCAACTTTACAGAGAATTAACTTTTGTGTATACAAGAAAACCCTCTCAACATAAGATACTCACTAGCAAGAAACCATGAATGAATCGAGTTCATCGAGTTTTCAGTTGATCCTCACCATGGAAGTTGAGCTGGATTTGAAATGGCTGGTTAATTTGTTATTTAAAATTATAGGAACAAAAAACGGTGGATACAGATTGAGTCTCCCATGATCCCAAATGGAATGGTATTGAATTGGGGCTATCTACGAGTTAATCGTTTATAGTAATGAAAAGTTAGTTAGATAAGCCATCGAAATCACATTTATAACTATTTATCAACAAGTTAATAAAATGAGTAACTAATAAGTAACTTGAAATTCACTAATCACTGTAAATGATTAACCGAGATATCGTTGTAATGGCAATAATGACAAACAAGGCGCCCTCAAACGATGTACAGGCGGAGCTTCATCAGAAGACTTTGATTAGAAACGTTCAATGATGAAAAGACGCAGGCTATTGATCGAGCTCTCGTTAAACCTCGAATGATACTGAGCTTCCTCAAAGCGTAGGGATATCAAATGAGCACTGCGGTGCGTTGAATGGGAAGATGACCCTACACCATTACTGTCAATAGGGCTCCACAAAGAACACCTATCTCGTGTCCTATGGCGGATTCAATCAGTTCAACGGTTCTGTATTATTAATCCAAAGAGTCTCAATACGGGGATAGGTACTTCAGGTCTGAGATCAGAGGATAAAATAATTTAAGTACAGTAAAACTGTACCCCGTGCAAGCTCAATCCTCGCAAATAGATCAGTAATGTACAGCAGTAATGTTCTTTTCTCGTATTCATACCATGTTTATGGGCTAAACGAGTTTTTATTGTTGCGCATGTGTCTGAGAAGTTGATCTGATGACATAAAACACAGCTAAAACAGAGTTAAGTACAACACCTTTCAAAAAATATTTCACGTTCTTACATGTAGGCGAATATACCATAGATTTGTACGGGATTCATTCCAGACCTTCTAGAGAGTAAATTGCATTATTCGCCTAAATTCCAACGAATCCGGATGAATTTAATTGGAATCACGGCCGGGCAGGATTGTGCTTCAGAAAATCAGATATTCCACAGGTTAGGAAATTGGGTTGACCTGTGAAGGCAGCTTTACCATTTGATAGACGCTCATGTAGGTGACGTTTACGGTTCTACCTTTGATTACTTATTTTGAAAGAACGGCTGCTCCTACAACGCCCCGGGTTGTGTTGAAAAATACACTAAATAATCAGAACATACAGGGTATAAACCTTAAGGTCGTATCACTGGCTAGGGATCGATTCTACGACTAATTTCTGATGAAAAGAGTCCATAAAAGTTTTTGACCTTAAGTTACTAAAATGGCAATAAGTCCCTCTTTTTTCAGTCAAAACTCAAATGTGATTATACCGTTGAATATAGCGTTAAATTCCCTGTCTCCATAGTGCTAAACGAAACTCTTTTCATCAGGAATTAGTTGTAGAATCGATCCCTGGTCGGTGGTACGACCTTTAGGGTTACACCCTGTACTATGTTACCCTAATTGATACTGTGATCCATTTTTATTCTGAAGTACTGGAGTATTTCCACGATTAGTTCTAGACTTTTCAGTGTTTATGGCCCCACTATAAATTGTGATAAATATCACAACTACACACGGTCAGAAACTGTCTACCTGAATTTATTATTCATCTGACGCAATGGGCGTTTAACGCGAATGTAACCAAACGGAATTGAAGACTCACTTTATTTTACTGGGAGTTTGACCGCTATGGGACCACTTAGAATCTCGTTACTGGGTCGTGAAAGGGTATAGGTTTAGGGTTCCATAATGTTGAATTATATAGAGGCTCTTCGGAGGTTGAAAAGGAGGAAGCTATCAAAACTCGAATTTTAAAGAGGGTCCCTCTCCCAGCGGAAAACCGAATGGTCGTTCGCCCGTTGCCGGCCAGTCCCGCCGTTTCATTAACAGCAATGTTATCGGGATTTTACTATTGTATCAGCTCCACGTAGAGTAGTTGTCCGGATTTATGGATACTATATCCGTTTAACGATGACCCTTTCAACCGTCCTCGGATTGAAACCGGGGGACATTTTTACATTTTCCGTTGTTTTTGTTTTAAGGCGTACTAACTGAAATAAACATTTCTGGCTTCTGAAATATGAAAGTCCTTCAACCTAGTATACATATAAACGATTAAAACCATTACCGGCGAAAAATGTTTCTATTCCGAATCCTATCACATCGAAATGTGTATTTCACCAAAATTACGAGCTAAAATTCGAAAAACGGCTAAGAATTACGATATCCACGCCACTCCTTAGTCCTACTTTGTTTTGGACTAACTTTTCTCATCCTTTCTTTTGTATTTGTTAACATGTAGGCAACATTTAGAATTGTTTTGCATGTAGTTACAATCAGATATACGATCAATATAGACCGACGAATTTGCGATCATGATGATACAGATTGGGCACTCTACAATAGTAGTATTTTCAGTAGAATAAGAAATATTTTGTCCTAATCTTTATCTACTGTATCTACACTTTTCCTCGTCAAAGATGATAACTATATCAAAATAGTGGAGGAGTGACTTCTCAAAGTTGTCTCATGTCGACCAAATTTGGTTTTCCGTCTTCCATCGGAAGCTCCTCGCGAGAAAAACTGGAAAAAACTGAAAAGTATGAAATGCAAACACATAATAAGGTTTTTTCTGGCCTTGGCCACAAATAAAAATGATATATTGCGTACGTTTATTACACCTAATTAGCTGCAATATTATGTCATGTGTAACCTGTTTGTCATTCGTTCTCTTATTGCACATACTCATTTGAGCGAAAAAGAGCGAGAGGCCTATATATTCATAATGAAAGAATTTGTCGTCACAAAGGCATTACGCTCCAGTAATCACCTACTTTTCTTCAGTACAAACTAATGACAATTAAAAGGGTCGAATGAGATGGACGAATCAGAACTGTATGTGAAATGAGATTTCCCAAGGGCTAGAGGATGGAGGACGTGGGCCGCCATGTCCTTCATGTCGTGATAACTTGTTGACGATCCTCTCCCATTAATGTCAGCCTCGCAGTTGCATTACTTAATCATGATGCCACTATACTGCTGTAATTGCTTCACAGCCCTTTCAAGTTGCCTCGCTCATGCTCCCCACTAAAGCACGCTGGTAATGAAAGTAGCGTCTCTCATTCCAGGTTTTATTGCTATGGCTACTTTGAGTATAACGGAGCATTGGTATTGCAATGTGAATTACGGAGCGGCTCGTAGTACCAGGAAAACGGACGGTGGACAGGTTCGTTGAATTTCAACCTTGCAGTGGGACTGCATTATTCTCATCTTTTTTGAATTACACTTGATATTTCCCAGACTCACAATTCATGATCGAATGATCTTGTGGCTGCGCGTGTATGGCGTTACTCTGAAACTGCTCCTGTGCTGCTGGTCCGATGGTCGATTCTTTTATCGGCCTGAGTCAACCGGAAACCTCAAAGCAGTGTTCACCTCGAAGTACCCACTACTTAGATCACCATATTATACCCACCTACCTATTACCTCATTACTCCCATAATTCCGTATAATAATAGAACTTACCAAGGTATTGTTAGAAGAAAAGTGATCTGTTCCTTTAAACAGATCAAATATGTTGGTCTGTTCCATAATAGATTTGTTTTTTGTGTGTTTTAACTTCTTCTTACCTCATGGAGTGCTCTTCTGTTCCATAATAGATTTGTTTTTTGTGTGTTTTAACTTCTTCTTACCTCGTGGAGTGCTGTTCTGCATGAAATAGTAACATTTATCAAACATTTGACCGGGCGCCCATATAAAACTATTTGACACATAAATATGATGATTTATCTTCGAATCTTCCTGATCTACTTACTGATTGAGATCGCCCATGTACTCGTAAGCTCTCGGCGCTTTGTACCATGTTTGTTATTGCATTGCATGGCTCGGTCCGGCATTTTGTTGGAAACCTAATTGGCAAGGTGTCTATAATGAGCTACTTCCTCATACTGAGTGTAAAATGTTTCAAGAAAAAGTAGTTTTTGCGTGGTAATGATACAGAGCCATTTGGGGGCCAATTAGCGCCTACTTTTAATATTTCACCCTATGCAGACAATTGTTTTGCATAGTTGAAGATGTTTAACACAGATCATATTAAAACGTGTGGAGCAATGTGTAGCTTGTATTTCGTTAGAAACTACAAAAATATACACAGGAATATATACTACGAACGAAGTTCATCCCGCTAGTTATACGATGGAAATGGAAGAGTCTGATAGAAATAAACGAAAGGGAGAGGGTCTGGAGTTGTATGTTTTCGTATCATCTCACGTCAAGGATTTACACTCAATCCCTCAAGCAGTTCACATAACCCTTTGAACGGTATCATTAACCGCTCTGGAGTTTTCTCCGTAGCTGACTTTCTGATAACGGCAAGTCACGCAGAGGGTTCCCTTCAGAGGGAAAAAGCAGAAAACCATAACTCAACCCTGGTTTCTGTCCCCTCCCACCCAAAACCCGTCACTCGAGCGTCCTCCTTCTATCTCCTGAAAATATCCTTGAAGCTTTTGGGATTGGTTTATTCCCCGAAGCTTCCCCCTTCGCCTTTCCCTTCTAACGAAAGCTCAGGCCCTAATTTGAAAGTGAAATCCGCGGTAGCCACCGCCTTTTTGTGTTGACTATCAAAGAAGTGACTTAGAACCTGCCGTGAGAAACAGTTTGGAGAAAATGCGAAAACTTTACTCGTCTCGACGGCGACCGAGGCGATGAGGGGAGCCTTTACCAACTTGGGCGGTGTGATCACCCTGGAAAGCCCTAAAGACAACTTCTTCTACGCTATATTAACTTCTGAAGATGAGGCCCCGGAAACATTCTACGAATTTCACCACCAATAAATTCCAAATAAAGGCAAAAACACAGAAAATTCTTTCACAGTAGTTTTTCATTTTCTGCACGGATAAGCCGTTTGTGTGGAACTTTGTTCTGACGTCGACTGTCTCGATTGTTACTCCGCCAATCTGTGCTTTTTTATATGATCTATGAAATTTCTACAACTCTAACTGCTGCACAACCCGCAGTAGAGAGTACGCGTCTTTATGACTTAACAAAACGTTCAACGTGCTCAAATTCAAGGATCTCCGCGACAGAGCTACAGTCGTGAAAACATTCAGGGCTTTGTCGGAATTTCTGGACGAGAGAACCCCCAGAATTCGTGGGAAATGCTTGTTAAAGGTACCTTTCCGAAAAACCTCTCCTGCCCGTATAGAGGGTTAAATTATTCAACGCGCTACCCTACGACATACGAACATTGAACAAGCTCGAAACCTTTAAAAGATAACTAAAAGTTCATTAAAGAAGAAACCAAGGAAACCTCGGTCAGTTTTATACCTCACAGAAGAATTATTATAATATTTTTTTCAAGTTAACACATTATCTATAATCTATAAGATGGGATATGCCCGATTAACAGTCGTAACTTCTCGCCACAGCACAAGTTCCTGAGACTTACAGTGGGGAGTAGCGTTATACTAGTTGTAGTAATTTGGAGTGATGATCTTGTAAATAAAACACATTTACATAGAAAATTACTCAGGCCATTTACGGTTTACGAGATAAGGGATTAAGGGGGACAACAATTGATTTTGAAAGTGTGTTTTTCCCAAGAGACCCACATGTGTTTTTTCCCAAGGTGATACTTCAGGAGATTAAAAAGCCAGTTAATGCTAGGTTTTAACGGGATAACGGGAGAATAACAGATTTTGAAGGTATGTTTTTCCCAAGAAACGGTAATAATCCAGGAGATTAGAGAGCCAGTTCGTTTGGGAGATCGGAAAATATTAAATGATTATGGAATTAACATGAACTGAGAGGCTGCGGCCGAACAGAACTGTTTGACGAGTTTGGCTGCTATGACCACATTTCGTATAATTTATGCGGTATAACGGATTGAGTTGTTTGATGATTTGTTTTGACCGTTAGGAACCTCTCTACCTACCAGTGGTGACAACTCTGGAAAATAACATTCCCTTCGTACTAAACAGCCCTTGTAACCTTACTTTCTGGTCGTCTCTCGTATGATGCCCTCTAGTTTAGAGTTTACTAACAATTTGTCCTCCGCATTTCACCATAAGCCACTCATTTCGGCAACTCCCTCCCTGTCGCCCTTCATGTCCCTGTGCATTTTTCGTGCTATATTTGATCTTGTCCAATCAAGTTGTATATTTATGGTATTTACAATGATAACGTGTACAGAACAGTGTTCTAGACACGAGGGCAATTTGTACAGAAAATAATAAACTGTTGTGGAAAAATTTGCAGCGTTTTCCTGCTCGTAACTAACACAGTTTTCTCTATGTGAACCAAATAGTAGTCGGCAGTCGAGCGAAAGTATAAATTTGCGAGCTCTTGTTTACGAGAGGGTTGTTAGTTCCAAAAGCCCCCGTTACCGATTCCCCGCTGCGCGTTATTTTTCCCTTCCCTGCCAAACAGTAAGAGGAACGGGAGCGCCGGGAGTGATTCCCGAGACTCTCGACAAAAAAATAGGCATCGGGGCGAGATAGAAAGTGCGCGCCGGGACAGGCCTTTGGTTCCCCGTACGGACGATATTTCAATATTCGTCATACAACAGATTCGCGGGCTCCCATCGGGAAGACGGTTTCGTCGCAAATTCCAATTACCGCATTCAACCAGTGACGCGGTGGGGAGCGAACGGCGCAAAGTTATACGCAGCACAAGAGCAGTAATTCACACTCACGCTCGATGTATTGTTTCCCCTTCCACTGACCCACTCGCCACTGCGTTGGCCACCATTTGACACCGCTGGGCTGGAAAATAAAACTTCGATTCTTCTCCTCTTATTCTTATTGTTTCGTTCAAGTGGAAAGGAAACAAGTGCCAGTTATGCACGGATGAGCGAATTTTGGTTTATTGTCTTCAATAATGATCCATTGGGATCGCACAACAGAAACTTTTTTCAACCCTCTTCAAAATTTGTGGGTTTAAGTTTCAAAAGTTTCAAGTTTCTCCGCAACGTTGCACTTTTTTCTACAACGGTTCATTATCTTCTGTAAATATTATCCTTCTGTCTAGACACTGCTCTTTAAAGAATATTCTTCTGGGTCCCATAACTATGCGAAATTAATAAAATACCTAATGCGGTGAAATATTGTTCAAATAGAAGACCATAACTGATTTATATTTAAATTCATTTATTCGATTCGGCGGTTTTGAATAAACAGATCTGTATACCGTTATATACAGATCTATATACCGTTATATATTTACGTCGGCGTTATAAATATTAATTTCATAACACGAAAAATTATTTAAGCAATACATAGCTATTTATAGCTATTTATAGCTATTTATAGCAATATATAGCTATACTGGTTCGGTGCAGCTCCAGTTCCCGGCACAAGTATTTACTTATTGGGAACTGAAGCATTTTTGAATATTACGCTATAATATTTTGTAAATAATTATTTTCCTCAATAAATGCAAAAAAAAAAAAAAAAAAAAAAAAAAAAAAAAAAAAAACATTTGTTTAAACCAATTAAATTTGGATGTTTTGCTAGAGACTTGAAGTTTTAAACATGGGCCGCAGATGGATGACAATGCAATATTCACTCGGTTTTCTGACTGTAAAATTGTTTAACAATTTGGACAATTTGACTGTAAAATTGTTAAACAATTTGGATGTTGAGCTAGTGACGTGAAATTTTAAACATGGATCGCAGATGGACGACAATGCAATATTCAGTCGGTTTCCTGACTATAAAATTGTTTAAACAAAACCTATTTGTTTGAAAAAAATTAAATTTGGATGAATAGCTTGACATTTTAAACAAGGGTTCAGGATGGATGAAAATGCAATATTCACTCGCTTTCTTGTCTGTAAAATTGTTTAAACAATACATATTTGTTTAAACAAATTAACTTTGGATGAAGAGCTAGAGTCTTCACATTTTAAACATGGGTTGAGGATGGATTACAATGCAGTATTCACTAGGTTTCTTGTCTGTAAATTGTTTAAACAATACCTATTTTTTTCAATTAAATTTGGATGATGAGCTACAGTTTCATCTATCAGTTCGTTAATTAGATTAGGGTGATCTGCTCAAAGAAGATAATAAACCGTTGTGCCAAGAATTTGCAGAGTTTTTCGGTTGACATGAATATTACCTACCTCAGAACAAGAAACTCGACACCACAAAACCGCGAGATGTTTCAATCAGCTATTTCTCAGTATGAGTATTGGCCAAATGTTCTACCATTGGATACTTTAGAGCCATCATTGAGAACGAATAGCTGGTCGTATAAAGCGATGCCTCTGGCCGGTACCAATATCTGACGTGTTGAGTATGTAGGGCTGGCGGATAGGGTAGGATTAGACCTCTAATTTGGTGATACATGTCAAGTGTCACTTAGCCGACGTATTTCGAATCAAAACCCCTACAATTATATCAACAGCATTAATTAATTATAAATAGTTTATAAAGAATAAAAAATGTTTCATCGAACATTAATATAAATAATATTTAGACCATTGGCGAGCTAGTTACCGACTACCCCTCATTCGGAGATGGCCATCTGGTCGCCTATCCTAACAATATTTTATTCAATAATTATTATTCCAATAGTTATAGGACTCACAAGAATGTTGAAGGCAGTTGAGTTATCTAGACATGAAGGTCATCTGTACAGAAGATAATCCAATTTGCAGGGTTTTTCCCTATCAAAATAATATTTTGATACATATTATGTTTCCTTCCAAGTACACTCAAGTGTTCATTACTCAACCTTTCAACTTATTCGAGTAATTTTGAAAGAAAAATGTTGAAGACAACGGGGATTCGAGTTGTTTTCTGTGGAAAAACTGGACGAACCTGTCAGCTGTGATAAATATCCGAACGTTTTCGTTTAGCGGTTTTGTAATAAACTTCTAAGTAATGCGGGAACTTTTCCAGGCCAAATCAATAACTTCCGTCGCTGAAATTAAACAGGAAGAACGGAGGGCTACTGTTTGAGACAGAACGGACGGGAAGCCCTCTATTCATAATTTTCTCAACTTTCCCACCGGCAGAATCGCCGTGATTGGTGTTTCCGCCCACCGAATTCCTTCCATTTGTGGACATCGGTGAGACAAGATGGAACTTTGTACGAGTGAAGTTATGCTGATGAACAAAAGTTATGGTGAATTTGGGTGATAGGATTACACAACTGGTTACCTAATACAATCGGACGGGCACTACTGAAATTGTGATTTCCACTCCGTTATTCCCGACACCCTGCGTTGGGATCGGAGGTTTCAAAACTTGCTTAACTGAATGATGATGATGAACATAATAAGTGCATCCTTGGGGATCAGACAGGGAACTACTTACTATTACTTGCTTACCTACTTGCTTTAGCGGATTCCAATCTCACTCGACCGCTAAATCTTATTTTTTTTGTTATTTGCATCATTGAATTTCTACCTAGTTTATTCGAAAGCACCTAATATTCATGAATGCACCTTCATCAACCATTACCTAGTAGGCAAACAAATTCATCAAGATTTGATCACTGAAATGAGCAGTTTGTTATTTATTCGAGGTTTCATTCCATCATTTCAATCATCACTCCCAATTTTGATCTTGAACTAATATTGACCATTAAATTTTATTTCTGTAGATTAATTGCAAATAAAATGTCTAAACGTAGTTTAAACTGGTCATGTGTCTATTTGACATTTTTGTCCATAAATAATTATTTTATTATAATAAACGTTCGATGTTAGCCGGTAGCTGTCACTGGGGTCGGATTGTGTCCGTTATTGTTGATCAGTTGACTGTGAAAAACTGGGTGTTTTGCGGCGTGTTTTCGCGAAGTGCCGTGACTTGGTCTAATGTTGCAATTTTCAGTGTGGAAAATATTGTATCTTTTCTGCTCAACAGCCACAGAAATAATGGTTCGGAAGTAATGAAGCAGTTTTACCTCTGTGTTAATAGACAATATAAACAAGTTAGCGATAGTAAGGAGAATAGTATCAAAACATTGGGAAGTGTCTGGAAGAAGTAGCGAATCCGAAGGAATACTGGGCGATAGTATCATCATTCAAGGTTAGGGATCGGGTTGTCGATTCTAAAATTTATAGTTTTACATGGTACCTATGATCATTTTAAATCGCTAATAAATCCTAGTAGGAGTATTGGTGCCATTGAATATTGAATATTGGTACCTCCAGTGTATATTGAGCGTTTGGAGAAAAAGGTTTGAAATGGGTGAGATAAAACATGTATAGAGAGATTTCGTTCATGAACACCTTGGCAAAAATTTAAACGGGATACACAAATTATTTATTGTAATGAAAATTGTGAATATGAATTTCAAGTACCTAGTATTATAAAATGAAACAATGGTTAAAGCAGCGTATCAATTGTGAATTATTCTCAGCATTTTTATCGAGTTTAAGTAGTTTGTCAGACGTTATATAAATATTTGTTAAATATTAGAACATCGGGAACTCATCGGACGGTCTTGTTTGACCACGATTAGTACATGACTCCTTGTACAGTTTCGTAGATGAAGTTTTGAATGATTTATCTAACGTTCGATGTTGACTCGTAGTGCTCCTGAGTAGCCCCATTCCTCCTTTCGCTCCCCTCTCTGGAAGGCAACTTTCTTGAAGCTCAGAACATTTTTTTTATTCTCTCTCTCTCCCCCTCTTTCTCTGTCGAATTATTTTCTTGTTGTGAAATAAATAGAAACTCTGCTCAATAGTTTGGTAAGAAAATAGGTGACCACGAATTTTGAAATTTCGCCAATCACAACTTTGGCTGGGATTGAAGGTTTTTGACCCCCCCCCCCCCCCCCCCCCCACAGCTGTTGTTATAATTTGTATTGGAGTTGGGTGAGAAGGTAAACCTACAACGACTTCGGGGCAAGTCGGTTGAGTGGATACAGATGGATGGCGAAAGTGTTACTGAATACAAAAGAAATTACAAAGTTCCTTCCAATAAGACGCCGTCTGAGTCCCCGTCAACTTTTACTCCGCCGTAATAAAACGAGACTGCCGAGAAGGAACACGTGCGAGGCGAGGAATGTAAATCTCTTGTCAGGGCCCACGTCAAGAGCCTGAGGCAGATGAGGAAGCTCTCGTCCGTTGTCGCCTCCGACAGATAAGCGAAGCGGGTCCTGGCGATGACAACCCGCCGGAGTGCGCTTCCCCATCTCAGAAACTTCATCTTCACGGGATGATTAACCTTAAGACACCTCTAAGAGCTGGGAAGCGGAAAGTGTAGGAATGTCGAGCACTTATTCGCGCTTAGCGCCTCCGAGGCAAAACACTGCACACTGTAAGGTCTAACGGTGATAATTATTGTCAGATTGACAAAAACACTGCTGTTTATAAGAAATATCTCGGTGAAGGAGAATGAAACCTGAATGCTCATTCACGTAAAGCTACTTTTTCGCCCACTATCACCCCTCTTATCGCTCTCCTTCTCCTTCTTCTTTGTCGCTTCAGCCATCAAATAATCGATTCCCAAATCTCGAGAAAACCACCTATAGCGCAACGGGCTTCCGGTTCGGAACGTTCCATTTTGGACGGTTTCTCATGACTACCTCAATGTACTGCTTCACCGTATTCCAAGTAGAACAACCCCGATCTCGAGCAGAATACTATGTTAACTTTTCAACGGGAGAACTAAGAGGGATTAAAGGCTTTCGACTACGCCTTAAGCGGGAAACCTTCTGCATTTTGGATATCTGCATCCTAATGAGGTTCGGAACTTTTGGGTACATCAACGAGCGATATCGATTATGTAAAATGAATTGAAGACGCGCTATTAGAAATTCTTGGAGGTTAATAACGAGTCACCTCCAGCCGGGTTTCGACGAGAGAATGAAACCTCTTGTTCCTGATCCGTTTAGATGACGTTTACAGGTCGAGGGAGGCCCCTCGATCGTCTCGGCACAATGCCCATGTAATGAGGGAGCAACGGCAGAGGTACACGGTGAGTCAAAGGCTTAACTACATAACTGCTGAACCTCGTATAAAATTAAACGCTCGGCTTTTCTACCAACTTCCCCCCTCTCTATTACCCTTGTTTTAAATGGTCTGGAGAAAATTCGTACGGAAAAGAAGAAAAGAGAGTTTTACCAAGCTCAGCCTAACTTGAGATCGTGAATAATTGAGCAATTAGAAGGAAGGAATACTGAGCAGAGAGACCTTGACAGCCCAAGCCAATAGCCGAAGACATATTTTGTTAAAAAAATGTTGTCTTTTTGAAATTCAACTTCTCTTCCACACCTGTTTCGACTTTCTTTTCAACTTGTTCCGTCCATTTTTTATTTTATCAATACTTCGTTTATTGGCCAAAGTTATGTCTATATTTTATTACACATTTATACTTGTGAAGGTAACCACCAACCACGACCACATACTCAAGGATTTGTGGTAGAACATGTTCGAACACTCAAAACTGGTTCCATCAGTACTTACTGACACACTGCAGCATCTTGTTACCACAAAAAAGTTGGTTTAGGTCCGCTGGGGTCCTAAACTAACTGCCTAGGGTTATGAAAAGTTTCGAGGATCAACCTCGGGCGGTCCGAACCCGTATCCCGAATTTCATAATTTCAGGACAATTCTAACTGAACAAAGTGGTTCGAATGGGGAACGGTGGATCGAATCCAATCGGAATACGTCGCATTAGGAGTTTGTCTTTCGTACGTCTGAGAAGCGGTGTAGATAGGGGCTTTATCCCTCATTAGTCGTTCGCTAAAAGATACTCTATCCTCCCGAGATAAATCCTCAAATCACACGATATAAAGTATAACTTTCTCGCCAAGTTTCGTCCTTTATCACCAGGGTCGGATATAAAATTCTGATTTATACTACGAAGAGAGTAGTAAGAACGGAGTGGGGGATCTGGAAAGAACAGAAGTGCCCAAGGTGGTTTGGGAACTCCGTGTTGTCAATGGGGCGTGGTGCGGGTTGGTCTTGTGAATAACAACCTTAGTTTGCCAGGGGTGCGGCGCCCCGAGAGAAAATGGCAGACGGAACAACCAATTGATTTTTTTCGAGAAACTGATGAATATTCGAAAGATCTGACATTTGATATTATATTAATGAAGCAAACGCTTTCAATGTTTCCACAACGGTGATCATTTTCAGTGTATATCATTCTGTCCAGATCAATGTAATGAGATAACCAGAGACGAGTAAATGACCTAAATGACCTATGACATATGCAAATGACCTAAATGTGCCGTTTTTTTTCTTCAAAAATTACCGAAACCAGCGAAAAAAGTGGAAACGACATAGAAAACGACATATTTTAGATGTTTCAGGGTGTGATATGACCACTCTCTTTTTCAACGAACTTTTCTTCCTGCTCACGTTCTTCGGCTGTTAATTAGGTGACTAATATTATATTCTATATAATAGAGCCTTGCGATAATCCCATGGGAAAAGTTATTCGAGATCTCGTTATCTCGTTCATGGACTATTTATGGACACTCCAGTCATCGTCAGCCTTGTCCCACTCCTCCCTCCCGCCACTACCAGTTCGGGGAACTGTATACCAGGTATAGTACTTTCCTCATTCGCGATTCTGTACCGCTACCAAGTCAAAAATTACGAGCAATGCTGCTCTCAGGAGGGGGAGAAGCTTTTCTGAAGACCTTCCGGAAACTCGGTAAGTTCTGAGCATTTGTACGTATTAGTTAGAGAAAAATTATTTGTTGTTCCAACGTACGAATAGGCATCTTAAATGGAAAAGTTTGTAATAAAAAGTTAAATTGTCGTTTGTACATATGGACTGTTTTTGATTCTCCTGGAGTTCTATGTATCTTTTTTAATGTATCACGACTGATTACGATTATTAGGTTCTGGAAAATGAGGGGCAATGACCTATCAATGACCTATTTGTGCAATATTTGCAAGATGAATGACCTAAATCTG
The DNA here is from genome assembly GCA_963920205.1 of Stenodema calcarata. NCBI lineage: Eukaryota > Metazoa > Arthropoda > Insecta > Hemiptera > Miridae > Stenodema > Stenodema calcarata. The sequence goes on along the minus strand of OY986055.1, from coordinate 15,067,526 downwards.
CAAAATGAATGACCTAATTGACCTATCAAAAATGACCTAAATCATGAAACTAAATGACCTATAGTTACTCGTCTCTGGAGATAACATAATATTATTGTGTTTTTTGTTCAGTGTTGTGTTAAGTGGTTCATTATGGTAAATTGTAAACCACTAAATAATCGTAACATGAGGACAGATAGAGGTTGTGAAAGTGTGTTGTAAATTTATCTGTCCAAATGTTTCTTGGTCAAATTCTATGGACTCCAAGATTTTGGTTTATTATTTTGAAATCGCCCAAGAAAAATAAAATTACCCCCTCTGAAAATTTGATTTGAAACTAGCTACGTAGATTCCGAAAATCCGTCCGTCGGCCGTCCGCGGCACTTCGCCAAGTTAGCGTTTTGCTAAAATTACGAAATTTAATTGATAGGTTCGGACCTCACCGACGATGATTCTTGAATCTTTGCATAACCCTAAGTTCAAAATTAATATTGACATTTCAGTTCAATTTGGACGAATTTTTGAAGATATTTTAATGATGTTGAGAATAATCCAAGGGAGGTTTTGGTGCAACTATCTCAAACTTAGTTACAACTGTTATGTATAATTGAGAGTAGGTAGGGAATCGTCAGATTCAACCGAACTACCTACATTGGATTATAACAACCTGCAACAAAAGCTTTCTGCAACTAGCAATGGTACGTGTGAATGGACGGAGTTATGCAACAAGGGTCCAAGCGTTATTTTTCAAATTTTCGAGGAATTCAAAGTAAAGTTTTTGATCAAGTGTCACATTTCTAAAGCGTTTTGCTTGATTCATGAAGTGGAGGGTGTCACTAATAACTCATTTTGAAGTGCCCAACATGCCTGTTGCGTCAAATTTGAAAAGAATCCATTGGTTTTCCGAGATTAAAGCGTCTATGTCACATAGACTCTCGGGCTAACCGTCATTCCAAATTTCGCAACATGGGTCTAAGCGACATTTTTTGGCGTTTAGACTGTTGATGTTAACGGATGAGACAAGCGAACGGGGTCCAAGCACCACATAATAAGCCATTCCGAATTTCGCAAAAAGAGTCTATCTCCAAGCTGTATTTAAATTTTACAAAAAGAGTCTCAGTCTACTACTATTGTAGAGTATTGTAATAAGTGTACTAGTATTGTAGTGGCGCTTACTCTTTTTGTAAAATTAAAATATAACCCGGAGATAGACTGTTGTTGCGAAATTTGGAATGGCTCTTTATGAAGATCGCTCTTAGACCCTTAGCTCCCTGTTACAGTTTGGAAGAATAGAGGGCGCTAAAATCGTAAAAAATGAAAGCTCTTGATGAACCCAAAGATACCAAAAACTCGTTTTTGGAAAAAATGTAGCTTGGGCCCTTGTAGCATTACACCGTCCAAATATGATATACGAGTAGCTTGTCGAATTGAATCATTATACGAGTACACATTCAAAGTGTTCCACAGGCGCTCTGTGTGGTAACACAACTTCATTCGACTCATTTATAGCTAATCTTGTTTGTTTGTTCAGAAATGCTTTCTTCGCCCAATCATCTGTACCTCCGCTTCCGCCATTACTAAAGGTGAGTACCGAAGGGAATTTCATTTGATAGAAGGGTTTTCAAAGGTTGTTAAATTAGGGTTCCATTAATTTCTCAGTTCCTGAAGGTAAAAACATGTTCCTTTGAGCGGTCCAAAGCCTTATAGCGCAATCAGCAAAAAGTCTTAATTAGTAATACAGAACGGCAGACCAGAAGGTTGCTGGGATTATTTGCTGAATTCCCGTACGTTGTGTGTAGGTAATCAACGTTTTTTACTCGTTTCTCACATTTTTTTCCTCTCTCTTCCTTGAATTGTTGCAAGAGCTAATATTTGAATATCATTACATATTTGTACATTTACACTTTAATAAATTACTGGTGCTCAAGTTTACTCTATAATATTCCATTCAAAATGACAGTCAGATTGATTATCTCGCCCCAACAGCAATTATTTAAATTTAATGCTAATTTCTATAAACCAACGCGATTTTCCAACTTGAAAAACTGTAACGCTTTTTATTTTTTTATTTTGATAGATAGAGGAGAACCGGATTTTGAATTCATAGTCATACTTGTCTTTCGCCTATTACGATTTTTTTTTCAAATTAGGAGTATTTTGTTAAATTACGAGTAAATTTTTAGGAGACGATGCTACACTATTTTATAATCGGCGATAACTTTATGGAAGCAAATGAGAGGAAGAAATGAGGAAACGTTTTTTTCTTTCTGTGTCCTTTTCAAGTGCTGCGAAAATTGGGTAGCAAGGAAAATAATGCTTTGTGTGCATATTAGTGTTTCATGTGAAATAATTGAAGGTTAGGCTCTAATCCTTAAATAAAATTAACGTCTTCCTAATGTGCCTGTGGTCTTCCCAATAAGGCTTCGGTTGTTTAAAACTAAGGACATTCAATTTCGTTAGAACCCTCCAGAAATGGGTTAGCGACTCAGCCCACCGCATCGTGAAATATACATTTTCAGCGGTTTTCGTGTGAGGTAATACTCCATTATTTCTGTTCTATTCCCCCTCAGAGATAACATCACGACTTTCTGCTCAGACCGGATCGTATTAAGATAGCGAGAACGGATTCAATGGAAAAAGAAGCGGTGCCAACAATTAAAAGTCGTAAATTTATTGCTGCTATCGGCCAACGTAGGTGAAATGGAAGCCAACACAATATGTGTCACTTGTATGGTAGTGCACCGTCATAAAAGTAAAGAGGACATAGCGCAAAGCGATTCCGGTCTTTCACGAAAGCTTTAATCCGAACGTGCTCAGAATTAGTTCGGTAATGGTCCTTTATTCCCCTCACGGTGTACTGGTCTAATCATTACACACAACGAAAAAAACTCCGCGGAAAAAAGTTCGTGTTTGAAATTATTTTACAGCTATTTATGGACACGGCTGGCGCTCCCAATCATTGAATTTGAAGTGGTGAGTGGAACGCGGTTAGTTGCTATTGTTCAGTGTACAAATATTTCTGAAGCATTGTCTAGCAATGCAAGCCATCACCCATTTTCATCTCTCTATCACCATCGAACTGGTCCTATTTTCTAAATTTATAATATAATATTATAGACCTAATGTAGATACCCCCAGTTTCTTTTAAATCTTATCATGAAGGTGGATATTACTCAAAATAAGCTTTTCATAACTGCCCAAGTACCCTTTTAGGCGCTTTTCGATAGTAGTTGTAGAGGTCGAGTTGCCTGCGTCATGGCCACTCTCCCTCGTACAATTCCACACTCGGAATTTTCCCAAATGGGATTACGTAGCTGTCGGTCTCTTCTGTCGAGTAAAAATCTATTTCTTTTACTATATTGCCGAGCTTCTCCACAGTTGAATTGAGCCCTTGGCTGGCGGAGAGCGCCATTTGTATATTACTCCAAGGGTTTCCTCTTGTCTTAGGGTTTCCCAAGGGGACGAGAATTCAGGGGTCAACGGCGTCAGCGGTGGTGTGTGAGGGGCGGTTACATTTCAAAGTGTTTCACTAAAAGGGCGAAAAAGCACGAAAAACTATTGACGTAACAAATCAATAAAGAAACTACTCCAGGAATTGTCAGTTTCAACCTACTCCTGCAGCGCTTTATTTAAATACTATAGCGCCTATTTGCTGAGATAGAAAGGAGTAGTATGCAACAGGTTACCTTCCCAGACAAAGTAAACAGGTGATCCCATCCTTCAGAGGTACGCAAAGTGAAAATAGCGTTCTTAAAATAACAATAAATGATATAATATCATTTATTGTTATTTTAGAGCGCAAGACCTTAAAAACCACCCATATCTTTGGTGGGGGTTATAAACAGCGGACCCACAAGTTACCGTCATTATTGAGCCATTATCAAAACCTGCTTGGTTTAACAAATGATTTGGGTTTTTTTCGCCCATCCCTGGAGCCCAACGCAGTACACATGAATTTGACTTGTGAACAACGGAAAATTAGAATTTAATTTCAACCCCTTTAATTCTCGAATCAGTGGGAAGGAACGGGTGAGAAGTACCTACATATGAAATTGTCCATTCTGGAAACATCAAAAACACATCACTCAAGATAAGGTAGAGAGCAATCATCCTACTCTCTCGGCTAAGTGGTTTTAATCAAAACAACACGTTATGCCCCGGCCTAAGTAAACCACGGGAGCCTCAAACCCTACCGGGCCTTACAAAACGTTTTAAAAAGAATTACTAGGGAGGTAGGTTTTTTTCGCAGCTAGGACCCCTTGAAATTGTTTTAGGTTTACTTAGTCAAGACGAGGTTGTGCCCTTAAAAACATTTAAAAAAAAAGAGATGGGAGAGCCTGGAAAATAATAAAGCACGGCCTATAGAGAATTTGAGGAGGGGAAAAGAAAACTCTAATTTTCTCGGAGATTCCTGCGATAAAAGTGAGGACGGGAGAGAAGTAGAGATGGCCTAGGATAGAGCGAAGCCGTGACACTTGACATATCCCTGAGGACCCTTTTTGCACGGGGCGAAGGAAGTGGGACGGGAGTGTTTACAAGTACAAATAGCTCATTTTCTATCAGCGAGCTAGACCTCTCTGTCAAGTTGTGATCTATACCCCGTGACATCCATTACAGAGCCAGAGGCTATTACTCAAAGACAACCCCCTTCAATAAATTCTTAGTACTCTTACCATAGTGGATCGGAGGGGCGACGTAGAAAATCTTCCCCAGGAAGTTGGATATTCTAAACAAGTTGCGTCCTCCAACGTCCACTCATCACCGTCCACTCGGTTCATACGTGTGCGAACGGATGCACTAAACCCGTTGCTCGCTGTCCTATGAAACTCCAACGCCCGTTCAAAACGCTGTCTTTTGGAAAAGCTCACTTTGTGGCGCCCCTAGTGGCAGTGTAAATACACTTCGGTTCATGCCCTACCCACAACAAGTGAATTTCCATGTTCAGTCTTTCATCGGTTCTCAAGCAGAGCAGACTTTGCACACTCTGGGGTGCCGAACACCCCACCCGTGTTTCTGTGTATACCTTTTTTTTGCCACTTTTGTGAGTGCCCCGTGACTTTTTTGTGATATTTCCCTTTGGTTTTTGTCGTTATGGTGGCTGAGAAAAGGTTTTCTAACCCACAGGAGATCGGAAAAGTGTTGCTGGAGTTGGAAAGTGAAGACACCAATGAGAATTCAGGTGTATACAGAGATGTGGTTGAAACAAAGACTAGAGAGAAGACAACCCCGGCCACCTCAGGTTTTTTTTCAATTTTAAACATTATACCTTCTATTGTCACAACCCACTAACTATTGTTAGTACAGTACTACTCCATATTAGGCAGTCATGAAGTTGAATATTGGCAGTCATGAAGTTGAATATTGCATGGAAAATATTCGTTGTTTGAGAAAAATTATATTATACCTACCTATAATTGAAAATTATATATTATCATATCACGTGTGAAAATGCAGTTAATGAAGGGAAGTAATAATACTTTCTCCTATACTAGTTAATTTGACAGGTGGTCGCAGAAGTATCAAACAAAAAGTGTGAAAACTGAATGACATTGACGCATTTCCTGTCAACAGAGTCCAGGACCATGGTAAAAATGAGGGTAAAAGTCTGAGTTGCAGTCGTTGCTTAGCTCGCCCTCATATACAATGTTGAATTTGTTCATGATTGATTGTACGAGTACTTTTCCATTTGAATGAGCTCTGCGTACCATCCATGGAATGCAGACTGATTATGAGTTATTCGTGACACAATACGTATAATATACGTATCATATTATATATACGAGTAATTGAACGGGCTCGCAAAGCGAGCGGTTTATCATAATAAAAGAAATCTCCAAGCTGAAGCCATCACCCGGCCGCAGGGATGAAATGAAAATGATTTAACATAATGAGAAGCTCCCCAGCGCCAAATTTGAACCGCTCATTACTGCAACTCAATAACATTCTTCGTTCACCTAATTTGAATGGAAACATGCTGCAACGGGAGGAAGACTGGGAATCCGCAAATGTGCGCCCTCTCACGTCCCCTCAGAATGATTTATTGCCTAAATGAACCACTTCTACTATCTGGCACATAACGGCGTTTCCTATCTCGAAATGGATGTGCTTGTTCCTTATTTACCCGGCAGTGGCGCGAGAGGAAAAACCCAACGTTATTGCCACCGTATAAAGAGAAATAAGCATTTATAACTGCACGACCAAGCAATTAAGTTACTAAACTGTAAATGATATTTATATCTTCCGGAAGATCTATGTTACGTATAAAAACGTACACGCTCCCGTTTCGTACAGAAAAAAAGGCTGTAGTGTATGCGCAACCCATACGCCCTATCTATCTACACACAAGTGGCCAGTGAGCCTCGTGTAACTCGTAATACGTGAAGGGTTAATACATAGTGGGTCGATGCATAACGATGCTTCATAATCATTTCATGTTGATATTTAGACGATTACACAGTCACACAAAAAAAAGTGGCGTATACTTTTGATGCGATATGTCATATCCGTAGTATTTTGGCCTGATGAGCACGAATCCACGACCAGAATAATTCAATTATTGAGCCATCACGTCCTGATTTTTTTCTAACCTCAAAAAATCCATATGAATACAGGTTAAAATGTAAGAAAAAAATGTTTTCCAATGTATTTCCCCTGATTTTCTCTGTTTTTAACCCATTTTTAGAGGTTAGAAAAAAATCAGGACGTGATGGCTCAATTCTGGTCGCGGATTCGTGCTCAGCAGGCCAAAATACTACGGATATGACAAATCGCATCAAAAGTATACGCCACTTTTTGTGTGACTGTGTTATGATCCCATGAGGACACAAGTAGGCCGCAATAATAATCCATTTAATTCCTCCGTTGCTTTAAGTTAGATTTTCAACTAAAATAATTGTGAATAATCACGTTTATCCAATTAGAGAACTAAAAATGATCATGGTAGGTACTCGTGTCTAAAGCTTTGTCCCCCTTTGCATATTTGCATAGTGACTATAATAGTTTAAGCGAACCTCCAAATTTAATACATTTTGAAAACGAAGGACGTTGCTCTTGATTTTTGACCGTCCTGATTCAAAAAACAGTATACAATTAGAAACTCTAGTTCTTTTAGTAATTAGAGTGTGAATAATTCCCATAAAAATAGAATAGGTACATGTAAAAATTGTCGAATGAGCATACATTTTGAATATAACTTTGCGGTTGTTACTTTTGTCGGTAACTTACTTTCAGAAAGAGCTGACGTTGGAAGCGTAGGTGTGGGTTGATTTCTGGATGGTCCGATATGAGTTTTAACCCGTAAAATGACTGCATGACGGTGTTCGCTAAATCTGTGCAAAATTATTGTCACTCTTTCAACGCAGAATGGAGTTCAGAAAAGGCTGATCTGAAAATATGGGAAACCAATTATTGAGCGTAGTAATCTATGGATTATAGTAGACTAGGTGTTTGTGTGGATCTTCGAGAGCGAAAAATAGAATAGGTAAATAAATAAAATGCCACAATGGTCATGGTCATGACTATTCCACATTTAGAGTTAGGAGGCTGTATAAAATTTATACATTTAATGTGAATTACGAATTGTTTGAAATTGATTGAAATTGTTTGAGTTGTCCAACGATCATTCGGCTTTAGTCTTTCCTGTGTCATGTCGCTGGACGGGCATAGTTCAGGCGTCGTAGGCTGCAAGTCACCAAGATCAACACAACTCAAGAAGATTAGGCCACATTGTCCTGTAACGCCATGTTTAATGCGGTAGCATCGAAACGGAGCAAGCCACAGCAAGTCATTTTCATAATAAATAAGTATGTTCGTGGAAATTAGTCGGGGTTTCATAGAAAATGAGAGTTATACGGCAGTCAACATTGAGGAGAAAATGTTTCACAAAGCCCCTCAGGGGGTTTGTCTCGGCAGGCGTGCGTTTTGTCAACACCCGGATCTTGCGCGGGTCATGTTTCACTAGAAGTCATTACATTTACACACCTCTCCAATAATTGTTATTAGTTTCTTAAGGATGTTATCATCATGCAAATAAGCAATTCATTAAGGGTAGAAACACGATCATTAGTAATGAAAGGTTAATTATAGGGTTTCAAATTATTTGAAAGGTGACTCAGTGATGTTTGTTGGGACATACTGCGTTTGGTCTAATGACGTGTCTCTAACTACGAGCAACGGAGACGGAGGTTATAGATTGAGCAAATACAGCGTTGTTTGCACGCAAATTAACTTTAATATATTCGTGATGAATACTGTAGCGATTCGGTTTCATGACTCCATCATTGTTTTGCTCTATTTTTCCCTCCTCGAGGAGACCGCGATCACGTTCTTGCCGTCAACGCGGAGTGGCATGTTTACTACCACCCTCAGCATGAAAGTCGAATTTTTTTCTTCGAACAGTTTACGAACGTCCATTTATTCATTGGGTACATAATATTTCAGTGATCGCTCTGAGGTGAGTCGACATGCGCCCAGAGCATGATCGATACAACAAACGGTTTGAGCTAAACTACTATTGTACTATTGCACGATCGAACATTTTCTTATTGTCTTACCAGATCCCTCCGTTGATCTACTGGTAACCATTGGTTAAAAAAATAACGGGTGAAAGAACACAAATATACAATGTAAACTACTCAATCAATGAAGGGAAATGTCGGATTTAACGTTTGGATATTTCATGCCCCGTTATTTAGTGGAGGAATCATTCATCGCGTTTTGTTAGTTAATAAAAACGTTTGGCGCGTTGAAGGAAAAAATCCCTGTATTTGCACAACCGAGAAGTTTTGAATTGTTGATAACATTCGGGTCCCACGTGTGGAGACTGCGCCAACGCAACTTTTCCTCTCTATCAAACTGTTCAACTGTTCCAATTTTCAATATTGCATTCGGGTCTCAGTTCAGCGTCAGGCTCATTGTAATTTGTCTCAAGTTTCATTTGAATTGGACTCCTGAAATTCATTGAATCTTCACTATTTAACTGCAGATGAGACAGTGACTCACCTTGATTTTTATTCATCTAATTATTTATTGTTGTTGTTGGACTGTACAGGACTACAATACACGATTTTACAATAATAATATCCTTCAAATCTCAGAGCGTTCCCAACGTTCCCAACGTTCCAGCGTCACGAATAAAGGGGAAGTACAGATTGTATGCGGGAAAGATACGAGTGAGTTTTGCTATACAGCCTAAGTATCAGTGACAGTATCAAATGAGTACCTCTTTCCACATCAGAATCGAATGAAAAGTATGTGTTGAAAACAGTATAACTTTTTATTTCAATTCTATCGAGAGTTATCGTCTGGAATCACACATACATAAATATAAGTTACGTACACATACTGCATTTGTTATATATATAAAAAAAATATCTATAGTATAACTTTTTAGTTATAACTTTTTATAGTATAGTAACTTTTTTATAGTAACTTTTTAGTATAACTTTTTATTTCAATTCTATCAAGAGTTATCGTCTGGAATCACACATACATAAATATAAGTTACGTACACATACTGCATTTGTTATATATATAAAAAAATCTATATATAAGAATAAGAATAATTTATTGGCAAAAAAACTGAACAACCACTTCGTACAATGAAAAACAGAAATCTTATTTATACTAAAATAATAATCTTATTATGATCAAATCAAAGAACAAGAAAAAGAAAATGCACAGTTTTTCACCCACCGAGAGAATAAGTCGAAGACTTGTGGCCTCCGGCGGAGTCTAAAAGCTCAACCTGATCATGTACAAGAAACGTAAGATGATCAAGTGCCTAGTAAAATAATAGAACTCAGTCCAAAGAGACAAATTAAAAATAACAGAAATATAAACTTACTTATCAACAATTAAAGAATGCCATTATAAACAAAAGTTACTATAAAACAACATTGTCTGCACGAATAATCGTTGCAAGATTTGACTTAAATCGGTTAAGGTTAGGGAACTGTGACGGGTTAATACAGAACTTAAGGAATACATATAACGCTCTGATATAAGAGTTTCTTTTATAGAATTCTGAATTCATTTTAGGAAGTGAAATATGACAGGTAACGGCAGTTCTAGTAGTAGGCAAATTGGAAAAATTGTCGGGATGTATACCTGTTCTATAAACCATAGTGCAGGATTCAGTTAGGAAAATATTATCAATATTACAAACGTTAAATTCTCTATAAAGTAAATTAGTTGAAAATCTAAAAGGTTTCTTTAATAAAATCTTAATCAGCCCATTTTGGACGGTTTGCAAAGGCTTAAGGTACGATTTGAATGTACCCCCCCCATACTGTTATTCCATACCTCATTAATGAGTTAGCCAGTCCAAAATACAAAGTACGTAGCAGCCCTTCAGAAAGAAAGTCTCTAACCACCCGGAACACATAATACAATTTTCGAAGCCTCCCAATTAAAGATGAAATATGGGACTTGAAATTAAGGTTACGATCAAACGTAATACCCAAGTATTTTACACTTTCACTAAATGGAACAGAAGCGCACGTACAATCAAGATAAACACTGGAGCAACTATGGTCATGTATCTTAACAAGGCTGTGAGTCGTAATCTTTCGAGAAATTGAAAAATTTAAAATATTTGTTTTATCGAGATTGAGGCACAAAAAGTTCAAATCAAACCACTGGCGAATCAAAAGCAGCTCCCGACTCGCTTTGCCCACAAGCGCATCAAAATCGTCATGCCACAGGATTAGGGCCGTATCGTCAGCATAACCAAAAATTTCGCCATCAAAATTCATATTTAGCAGATCATTGATATACAATATGAATAAAATTGGGCCCAATACAGTGCCTTGCGGAACTCCACATACAATCTCCTCAGGACCACTGTAAATGTGATTTCCAATCCTTGTGACTTGTGAACGCCCCTCCAAGTACGACCCAATGATTTTCAAAGGTAGTCCTCGAATGCCACTGTTATATAGGTATACAATGTATACAATTATATGTCATATAATTTTTGGTGTCTTTTGGCAGTGGATTCAGGATGGTCTGAAACGGATTTTGGTATGAAACATTTTCGGAAATTCGAATTTTGAAAATTTTGGACCGAGAACAATAGCTACGTTTCTCCGAAAATTCGCTAAAAAAAGGGTTTTATTAGGAAAAATTAGGGATAAAACTCCTGCATTTGCTCCAGGCCGAGCTTCTAGGCGCTCGTCATTAGCCTTTCTCTGGGTCGAAACAATGAATCGACATCGAATCGGGAGCATATCAATACTCGCAGGCCTTCAGTTCCGAAATTATGAATCGGAACTGCTGATGGTTCGGAACACGGACTGCGAACGAAGGAATAAGCAGATCCCTTGTATAGATTTTGTTGTATCGAAGGATCGTGCTGTGCTTTTACAATGCGTCGTGACACGTCTCCTGATATATCAGCCTTCGGAGTGCAATTTGGCAGTCCCACTCCTGTGGAAACGAATCCGCACTCCTTCCTCAACCGTTGTATAGAGCGATGAGTTGGTTCAATACTGTTGTGCGTTCTCTACAAAAAGAAGAACGCGACGAGTGAAAAATAAAATCCGGTGCCCGTCGACCAAAGTTGGTTGGGGAACTGGGTTTTCACATCGTCGCATTGTGGCGGAGGGACCGGTGGTGCTGCTATATCTACACCTCATGGAGCAGATATGTCTCACAGCCGGCACCAAACCCTCGCAGGGCGTGACGACCGATAGTGGGCGGATGTTTGTCACTAGTTCGATCCACCCGGACGGCAACCTAACGGAATTTCGTGGTTTGTCTCCGCCGATCTCTTCATCTCCGAACTTCTATTTTTCTTCTTTTCGTTGTTCTATTTTTCATTTGTTCTTCCCCTTTTCGCGTGATCCATTCTTCTCTCGCGTCCCTTTTAATTCCACTCACTTCCGCCCGGCTCCTCTTTCCGAACTCACCGGTCGATTGTCTCACGCACACGTCGTTAAATGTCCTGGAAAACCTATTGTGGCTTCGAACCACTTTACCCCCCCCCCCCCCCATTAAAAAACCCATTTAGTTTTAATCAATGAACTATCCACCGCCCACTATTCAGATTCTAACTTTGTATAATTAATTGAAAGGGGACTGTCGTTCCCGTTCACAACAGACATTCAAATATCCGCCAGAGCCCGAAATTAATTAAGCTCTCCCCGACCAACACGGGTTCTATCACGATCACTTCTTAATTCATTCATTTGCCGCGGCAAAATATCCAATCAAATCATCATAATTAGGCTGACTTATGTGAAGACTGTCGCCAAAATCCCAGAATTTAAAAAAAAAGCAATAGACAGGTACGAAGATCAGAGATATTGGTACAGGAAACACTGATTGAATTCGATTTTTATTGTTTTTGAATTTGACATGTAAAATTCCATTGACACCCTGAGATGTGGGAAGTCGGCTGGCCACAATGGTATGGACCCATCACTTTATGAAGCTGTAATTCGATATGTTGCCCCTTAGGAGGTAGGTACCCCTTAAGCAAAATACACCCAGAATCAGCTGAGGGGCAGACATATCCACATATGGCAGACATACTCTATGGATGAATGATGCTTATGCCTTTTCAAAATCCTGATGTATTCGAACTCCCATTAATCAGTAACAATACTCGAATTATACAAAATAATCGGTAGCTATACGTCGATTAAAATTGATCGATTAATCAGGATCAAATGATCGATTATCCGATTAGTCGATAATTGATTTACATTCCAAATCCTTACTTTCAGTGGACCGGGTCCACGGAGTGAGGTATGGAGAGCCTTGGAGAGAAGAAATGTACTAAGTGCAGCAACAATGTGAAAACCTCCAATCAGTCGTCAACAGAGTTTCACGAGTGGTAATGGTTTGGGTGGACCGACTTCCAAGGTGTATTGGTTTCCCTGCTGAGTTTCCTTTGCTTCCCGTGTTTTTTATTCCACTGCTTAGAGCGTGGCCGGCTCTGTGAATACAGTCCGGACAACCCTCTGGTTGGGCATAATTGCCTAACCTCCCCGGAACAAGCTAGATCACGAGAGATCAACCCTTGTACGAGGTACGTACATCAATCAGTAGGTACCTTATGGATAATTTAACACATCAACAATATTTACACGCCAGTAGATGTTATATTTACATAAGCTAATTTTTCATAAGAAACTTCACCCGTAAGCTTTCGATTCTCTGAATAACATAAAAGTTCGACTGTGATATGAAATACAGAGTTCTGTACTGAGTGGGAATCGCAGTAAATTCAAATAGATTTTCCTCGAGGCACACGCGTCGTTTTCCTACGTTGGTTCAACTCAAATCATCCATCTGCACATCCGACCCTCTTGTTGTTTTTCGAACCTCGAATCCTAAACTACCCTTAATGTCGTTCTGAATAAAGAATGCCACGTTTGTATAAAGCGGGACCGCAATACCTGAGACTGACAAGCAAAGCCTTGGGTTACGCATGGCGATCGGCTATTGGTTCATGAATTGATGCAGTGTTCGGATCGTATCATGGTTTCAGTGAGGCGATGGGGCCCCGTTCAATTATGCATTGGGATTCACTATCAGCCTTTGATCACGACGATCTGCTTCGTTTTGTGATGTCTTGTGAGATTCGACGTCGGAGCAATTGCGAGTATTATTAATTTCCATAAGTGTACGTGAGGGTCTACGGCGGAATTATTGGTTTGTCTTTGAGAGCTCCTCCAACTAATGGTAGTAGGAGGAAATGGAATGATGGGGCTAGGGACAACCCATCAGCTGCGGTGCATCATTCAACTTTACTTGTTTAATTCAATAATGTTACGAGAGTTGTGCATACTTAACTTAATTATATTGATTCATGTGCAAACGGGCAGATCGAATGACAGAGAAAACTAGCGCTGTAGCCAACAGTCTTCATATATGTTGTAATATGCACTCTTTGTAGGTGATTATTAGATCAAGTACACCATCCTGAATAGGGGTTTACCAATTTTCCCACGACATAACACCTCTGCTCTAAGCGTTTAATTACAACTCCTAATGATAACCTTTATGTCATTAATAACTATATCGAAAGAGGCCTCTGGCAGGTGTTGATGTATTAGCACTAAGATCCAATACTTATAATGTACCTAACTTCTATCAATAACGTTCTGTATTCTGTCGGTGAGTGGTCATAATATGACCACTCACCGACAGAAAATACAGAATACATATTATGTGATCAGGAGTAACTGCTCGGGTGGTCCCGGGCTCGATTCCTGGGGTTGTTAAGAGGTTTACCAGGTCCAAGAGGAATATAGCTTTAAGCTTAATGTGAGAAGTTAAGAAACAAATATATTAAACTTATTTACGTGTATTAATGTATTAAGTGTATTAAGTATATTACGTGTATTAAGTATATTAAACTTCCCATTTTCCTCTGTTACTACATTTTTCAGAATATTTCCCTCTCGGAACAACCATGTGAATCACCGAATTTCATACTGTTTTCTGTATTCAAACATATATATAAATAAAGGTTAATAATAACCTTTCATCATTGAACAATAACATGATGACCTAGTTGTACATAACTATTTTCATAATTATTATTACAACTTTCCTTCCTCCCTCTGTCTTCCAATCTGTTGTGTCAAGTATACGATCAAATAATATGCAACATCAGAGATTGGGTTCTTACAGAAGTAATGGAGGCCTATGAAGGTTTTTAAATTAGAATGAAAATTTGGGTCGAAAAATGTCTAAATCGTAAGTTTTTTGATTTTTAAGATATTTTTCGACACTTACTCCGTTAGTTCAGTGGGTCTTCCTATTGGAAATATGTTAAGTTTGCAGGGTTTGTAGCTCTGCACCTATTGGGGCTGGTGTTCGGGATACATTTTCTCATGACTGTAATTCGCTGCTCATTCAAGTCATTGCGATTCAAGTCAAGAAAACGCTCTCATTGTGCTCATCGGGATGTCGTTTGGCCGTTTATGGCCTTCAACGCTGCCTAATCACATGAAGCACAAAATTGAGATAAGGGTTCAATCAAATATACATAGCAAAGTATGAAAATTATCTCCTTCTCTATGAGTTAGTGGCTCTAATGAAGGTTAGGGCACCGGTTTCACTTATCGGCAAAGCAGAAGCAGGTTGGAACGTCTGGTTGAAAAGTTTTGATTTACGTTCCGGGTTCAAAGCGGGAGTAGGGAGTTCAATCGGATTGTTCGAACCACCTGCGCTAGATATGTGTACGAGTGTACATCACCTCGTGCCCCCGGTCCAAACCATTCAAACCAGTTCGGCCGGCTTATTCGGTTACTTGTACATCAACCGCAGAAGCGTTTGTCAAAACTCTTTGACAGAAATAAACCTTTGTTTCAAATTACCGCTCTGCACGCTTGAGCTATCCCGCCCTATTTCCCCGTCGGAACGAAAAATAAAAGCAAATCAACCGCAGCGTCCGCCCAAATTCGTTGTACCTCACTCAGGTGGGCGAGGGTTATTTGAATGGAAATGAGAGTTTTGAACATTCATGGGGGCCCCCTGGATTAAAATTCATTGAAACAACTTGTAGCCTTTTCTGGAGGTATTTCTGAGTAATTATTTTCCACGCGCATTTTCCCTGGTCATTACCCTAATCGCCCTTTGAGCTTAGCGCAAAGTAAACTGTAGTTTACTCGTTTCAGGAGTATAAAAACTGATTTGAATAATAACTATAAGCACTTAGAAGAAGGCATATTGAGACTCTTATTAAAGAGTTTCAACAAAGTTGTGCTAGGCTTTTTCAACTCGTTTATATCATCTTGTTCTAAATCAAAATATTAATGCCTCGTTTCTGTAAGCGAATTCTCGAATAAATTCCCAGTGATTTCAAACTTCATATTAAATAACTACTTATCTGACGTATCCTGAGGCTGATTTACAACTATGTAGAGATCATGTAGAGAGCACGCTGACAAGTGCACCACCCGCCTAATGGATAATCACTTAAGAAACAGAAAACGTGTACAACAATTTTTCACATCCCTTTTCATTCAAACAACGTACATTTTCCATCAGCCCTAATTCGAACTCCTCAATACGTTTCGTAAAATAGATTTCTTTTCCGACTCTCCACACGCTTTTGCAGTCGCTGAGGGACTAGAGCAGCTCTCATTTATTGCAAAACTCATCTCTTCGTTTGTATTCTATTCAAGCATCATTTCAGTTTTTATCTGAGGTTATATTCGTATTACATTTTTGTGTTAGATACTCGTACCTCCATATTATAAATAATATTATATTCAGTTGATATTCAGTAATATTATAAAGTACAAATTGTGTCTTGTTGAGTTGATATTGTGGTAAACCCATAGAAACTTTTACATGTGATTTGTGGGTCGTTACCAGTGTGTGAGATCGAAAATGTTGTGGTTGAGTTTTTGTACTGGTTGCGCTTGCGTTAATAAATAAATCCGAGCAAATTTCATCGTTACTAAATTATCATATTATGATAATGCTAAGATAATCATCTTTGATTAAAAACCAACTAAACTACTCACATAATTACAAAAAACATCCGTTTAGATAATAATATTATCTTGTCCTAAATGGAGGGGTTTTGTAATTATGTCGGTAGTTTAGTTTGTTTTTAATTAATTGGTCAGTCATGATTTATTGTGGGAATATAATGTTATAATTGGTTCATAAAAAATGGTCTTTCATAGTCAGTGGGTAAATTTGGTGTTGGAGGAGAGAGTGGAACGAGGGGTTCCTGAAAGTGTGTGTCCTGAAGTGATTCTTTGTGTTGTTATCCATTAGAATAGGCAAAAATGTACGACGGATTTTCAAGAGATTTTTCATAGAATGAAAACACATTGATTGAATAAAACATTTTCCCGGAATTTAATGAATTATAGGGCGAACTAGCGCTTTATATAACGAAGAGTTTTTCAAATATTCTTCTCTGATGTAACGAATTCGCGATCAACGGATATACGGATTCAACGCAAATTCCGCTCAGTCCACAGAAACCCGCGTAATTGAGGTCCGACACTTGAACGAGGGTAAATATGAATGAATGGAGTGAGCGTTGAATAAAACTTACAATCAATACGCCGTGACCAGTTATCATCATGTTGAACCGTCTGATTGATATTTCTCGATTATATCTAAAGTTAAATATTATAATTCCATTTATTTGAACGACACATCCACTTTGAGGGGATCGCTATCAAACTGATGACAATTCAAAGTTTATCGTTTTTCAAAACCCCCATAAAAAACTTTCTCCGCGAAAACGGTTTCAACCCCATCTCTAATTTTCCATTTGTCCGGAAGATAAGCAATAAAACATTTTACGGCTCCTGCCTGTGGAAGTTGGGCTCGAACCTTCAATCGACCGCTTCCTCTCTCCTCCCTCCCCATCACCTCCGCCAATTGAGGAAAACTCGAAGAAACGTCGAGAAGCTTTTATGTGGGTTAAATTTACCTTCAGGTTTAACCAATCTACACTTGAATAACCTTTCACCGGATGGCTACATTAAATCTTGTTTTAATCGAGGAATAATCATCAATTCCGAAAGAGATCCTGAACGTTCAACTGGATCCAGTAATTGTGGATTTTATACGGGTAGATATTAATTATTTACCTTTTTATCTCTTCAGATTCATCATCTAAATGGAATTTCGGATTAGTTTACGTTTAATTATTTCAACAAACTTGACAGAGTGCGAATTTTAAAAGTCCTGCGGTTAAAATACGAGGTTTTTAGGAAGTTTTTTATAGTTAATCGGTACTGAAAGTTTTGTAAATTTGTAGGACTTCCCAACCGCGCGATTATGTTTCAGACTATCCTGAATTCAAATCCGTGAAAAAACGATGGGCGTATGTATATCTTGTATACCCTGTTTTGAAATTAGCCTTGAGAGGGATGTTATTGGAGGGTTTCAATAGAATTGATCCAAGCATTTAAACTCTGCAAATTCTTGACACAACGGTTCATTATCTTCTTTGTACAGATCACCCTTCTGTCTAGATCACTAGGTCTAAAGGTCTAGATCCTAAATGTTAGATTAATTATTATTATCAATTATCACTAATTATTAACAATTTTATCAAGTACCTACTGAAAATTATTATAATTTATTGTTAGGTATTAATAATTCGTATTTATTATTAATAATAATTATTATTAATTATGATTAATTAATACGATATAATTCTGGGGTTTTTAATACTACGTCGGTAATAATTTTTCTATAAAAGAAGTACCTACCAACAAACATTCGAAATTACCTTCATTTCCGTAGCACGAAACGCACCTCAGAACAACAAACTAGACATCACTTAAGCCATATGATGTTCCAAAGAGCTTGTTAGTATGAAAATGGACCCGTATTTCAACAGTTTGATTCACGATCGGGTTGTGAGGCACAATCTTTGAGCCGTCATTGTGAACGAACGGCTGGTCGTACAAAGCTGCGGATGGTCTTAAAAAATTCTACGGAACAAACTCTATCTAAATATGAAATAAAAAACATACCGTTTGATGAGAATTTTTCGAGATATGGAATTTTCAAAATTTCAAAATTCGTTTTGAACCCCTTCCCCTTGACCTAGGGTTATGAAAAGTTTCGTGGATCATTGTGGGGCTGGTCCAAACCCAGAAACCAAATTTCGTAATTTTAACTCAACGCTAACTGGGCAAAGTGCCTCGGACGGCGGACGGCGGACGGCGTACGGCGGACGGCGGACGGCGGACGGCGTACGGCGGACGGACGGATTTTTTTTTATTCGATTTTGTGAATCTACGTATCTTGAAACGTAAACCAACAAATTTTGAGGGGGGGTTAAATTTTTTTTTTCTTTGGGCGATTCCAATGGTTCATTATCGAAGATAATAAACCAAAATTCGAGTTACGCGGAGGTTTCGGAATTTTCAAAACGGCGTATCACCGAAGCTGTGAACGGAATCAGAGTACGAGTTTCAATATATTTGAGAGAATGGGATGAGATCACCTGAGGCGTTTTGCGACCAATCGTTCGTTCACAATGAGAACTCAAAAAACTCTGCAAATTCTTGACACAACGGTTCATTATCTTCTTTGTACAGATCACCCTTCTGTCTAGATCACTAGGTCTGAATGTCTATATCCTAAATGTTAGATTAATTATTATTATCAATTATCACTAATTATTAACAATTTTATCAAGTACCTAGTGAAAATTATTATAATTTATTGTTAGGTATTAATAATTCGTATTTATTATTAATAATAATTATTATTAATTATGATCAATTAATACGATATAATTCTGGGGTTTTTAATACTACGTCGGTAATAATTTTTCTATAAAACAAGTACCTACCAACAAACATTCGAAATTACCTTCATTTCAGTAGCACGAAACGCACCTCAGAACAACAAACTCGACATCACTTAAGCCATATGATGTTCCAAAGAGCTTGTTAGTATGAAAATGGACCTGTATTTCAACAGTTTGATACACGATCGTGTTGTGAGGCACAATCTTTGAGCCCTCATTGTGAACAAACGGCTGGTCGTACAAAGCTGCGGATGGTCTTAAAAAATTCTACGGAACAAACTCTATCTAAATATGAAATAAAAAACATACCGTTCTCTATGAATTTTTCGAGATATGAGATTTTCAAATTTTCAAAATTCGTTTTGAACCCCTTCCCCTTGACCTAGGGTTATGAAAAGTTTCGAGGACCATTGTGGGGCTGGACCGAACCCAGAAACCAAATTTCGTAATTTTAGCTCAACGTTAACTGGGCAAAGTGGCGCGGACGGCGGACGGCGTACGGCGGACGGACGGATTTTGGTTTATTATCTTCGATAATGAACCATTGGAATCGCCCAAAGAAAAAATTTTTTTAACCCCCCCTCAAAATTTGTTGGTTTACGTTTCAAGATACGTAGATTCAGAAAATCGAATAAAAAAAAATCCGTCCGTCCGCCGTACGCCGTACGCCGTACGCCGTACGCCGTACGCCGTACGCCGTCCGCCGTCCGCGCCACTTTGCCCAGTTAGCGTTGAGTTAAAATTACGAAATTTTTTTTATGGGTTTCGACCAACCCCACAATGGTCCTCGAAACTTTTCATAACCCTAGGTCAAGGGGAAGGGGTTCAAAACGAATTTCGAAAATTTGAAAATCTCATATCTCGAAAAATTCATATAGAACGGTATGTTTTTTATTTCATATTTAGATAGAGTTTGTTCCGTAGAATTTTTTAAGACCATCTGCAGCTGTGTACGACCAGCCGTTCGTTCACAATGACGGCTCAAAGATTGTGCCTCACAACCCGATCGTGAATCAAACTGTTGAAATACAGGTCCATTTTCATACTAACAAGCTCTTTGGAACATCATATGGCTTAAGTGATGTCGAGTTTGTTGTTCTGAGGTGCGTTTCGTGCTACGGAAATGAAGGTAATTTCGAATGTTTGTTGGTAGGTACTTCTTTTATAGAAAAATTATTACCGCCGTAGTATTAAAAACCCCAGAATTATATCGTATTAATTAATCATAATTAATAATAATAATTATTAATAATAAATACGAATTATTAATACCTAACAATAAATTATAATAATTTTCACTAGGTACTTGATAAAATTGTTAATAATTAGTGATAATTGACAATAATAATTAATCTAACATTTAGGATCTAGACATTTATACCTAGTGATCTAGACAGAAGGGTGATCTGTACAAAGAAGATAATGAACCGTTGTGTCAAGAATTTGCAGAGTTTTTTGGTTTATTATCTTCGATAATGAACCATTGGAATCGCCCAAAGAAAAAAAAATTTTAACCCCCCCTCAAAATTTGTTGGTTTACGTTTCAAGATACGTAGATTCAGAAAATCGAATAAAAAAAAATCCGTCCGTCCGCCGTACGCCGTACGCCGTACGCCGTACGCCGTACGCCGTACGCCGTACGCCGTCCGCCGTCCGCCGTCCGCGCCACTTTGCCCAGTTAGCGTTGAGTTAAAATTACGAAATTTTTTTTATGGGTTTCGACCAACCCCACAATGGTCCTCGAAACTTTTCATAACCCTAGGTCAAGGGGAAGGGGTTCAAAACGAATTTTGAAATTTTGAAAATTTCATATCTCGAAAAATTTATATAGAACCGTATGTTTTTTATTTCATATTTAGATAGAGTTTGTTCCGTAGAATTTTTTAAGACCATCCGCAGCTTTGTACGACCAGCCGTTCGTTCACAATGACGGCTCAAAGATTGTGCCTCACAACACGATCTTGACTAAAACTGTTGAAATACAGGTCCATTTTCATACTAACAAGCTCTTTGGAACATCATATGGCTTAAGTGATGTCGAGTTTGTTGTTCTGAGGTGCGTTTCGTGCTACGGAAATGAAGGTAATTTCGAATGTTTGTTGGTAGGTACTTCTTTTATAGAAAAATTATTACCGACGTAGTATTAAAAACCCCAGAATTATATCGTATTAATTAATCATAATTAATAATAATTATTATTAATAATAAATACAAATTATTAATACCTAACAATAAATTATAATAATTTTCACTAGGTAAAATTGATAAAATTGACTTGATAAAATTGTTAATAATTAGTGATAATTGATAATAATAATTAATCTAACATTTAGGATCTAGACATTTAGACCTAGTGATCTAGACAGAAGGGTGATCTGTACAAAGAAGATAATGAACCGTTGTGTCAAGAATTTGCAGTTGGTTTATTTTTATTCGATTTTCTGAATCTACGTATCTTGAAACGTAAACCAACAAATTTTGAGGGGGGGTTAAAAATTTTTTTTCTTTGGGCGATTCCAATGGTTCATTATCGAAGATAATAAACCAAAAACAACGCCAAATTCTAAAGTAAAAGGTGCTTCATCATAATATGATATAATATATTATTATATATTATATTATATTATATTATAAATTATTGCCGGCCTAGGCAGATAAAAACGACTAAAAACCTACGAATTATATAAATATGAATGAATCAGTCAGGAATTCAGTTTGAAAAATTGATCGTCAGTGAGCTAGTCACCGACACCCCCCTTCATTCCAGCTATTTCGTATAGTTATATGGGACTCACAAGGGTTATGGAACAGTCATTTTGTTGTACAATAAACCAGCTTGATAGAATTTCCGGCGTCTTTATTTTATTAATTTTCCAAAGATGGTGATGTTCTAAAGTTAAGTTGACGGGATTCAATACAATTTTCAAGCAGTTCAAGACATTTCTTCGCCGAAACACACTATCAATACCCTGCAATTGTGTATGATATGTGATTACACTGAACGACCACATTCACTGTCTGGTTTTTTGTTTACTTAAGTTATTCTATCATCTAAAAATCCCTAATCCGTAATAATAGGTCTAATAATAATTGTTATTATTGTCAAATAAAATAACTGCTTGAAAATTATTTTCAAGCAGTTCAAGACATTTCTTCGCCAAAACACACTATCAATACCCTGCAATTGTGTATGATAATATCATACATATTATGTGATTACACTGAACGACCACATTAACTGTCTGGTTTTTGGGTTACTTAATTTATTCTATCATCTAAAAATCCCTAATCCTTAATAATAGGTCTAATAATTATTATACCTCTAATTAGCTTCGGCTGGAGACAGGAAATCTAGTAACGGGCGCCCAACAGAATGCCTTTGTAAATCCGCATTATGTCGAACCGGAGAGAAAGTCGATGAATTATTATCATCGGTGGCCTCCTCATAAAGTCAACCAGGGCCTTCATCAAAATGTTCAAATCCTCTTTCATCACATACTGTCCCCCCAGAGCGGATGTAGAGAGGATTATTCCCGTTTGAGAGCTCACTTCCAACGTCTCGTTCCTAGTATTCCACATATTTTATGTCTACCCGGAAAATGTATCCCCTTCCTTTATCCAAAATTAATTTTGATTTCCGGAACTTTCGCAAATAAAATGGCTATGTTATGTAATTAACTCTCTCCATCGCGGCGGTTCATCCATTTGTTCAAAATTAATTCTTGAAAATAATATTTTTACATTAATTTTTACAAAATTAATTACTTGAAAATAATAATGGACATAGATTACTTGGACAGTATATGACGAGTTCTTTATGTACTTATGTGATCTGTGGTTTGAAGGATATTTTTTTTAATTCATTTTTGAGATGCGAGTGATAATTAAGAGATATTTACTGGTTCATTAAATAATATTGTTACAGGTTCATCCTACATGTCAGATTCTATAATAACCCGAGAATTCAACGATTTTTAATTAATGTGATATTGAAAATTCTTTATACCGTAAGTACATATTATGTACTTACGATATAAAGAATTTTCAATATCAAATTAATTAAAAATCGTTGAATTCTCGGGTTATTATAGAATCTGACATGTAGGATGAACCTGTAACAATATTATTTAATGAACCAGTAAATATCTCTTAATTATCACTCGCATCTCAAAAATGAATTAAAAAAAATATCCTCCAAACCACAGATCACATACATAAAGAACTCGTCATATACTGTCCAAGTAATCTATATCCAACTAAGCTATGTGATCTGTGGTAGGGAGATTTTTTTGAGATGGGAGCGCTAGCGAGCTAGCATCTTCTCCTCAAAAAAACTGTAAATCGTTGTTCTGTACTCTTCCAAATTGAATTTTTAAAACTCTGCGAATTCTACACAACGGTTCACTATCTTCTTTGTGCAGATCACCCTCTTGTTTTACGATTTAAAATCTTTATTTTTCCCTAAAACATGAAATATGGAAATTTCCTTTATGCTCGTATGCTAATGTGGATCAATACATTTATGTATTGATCCATATTAACATACGAGTATAAAGGAATTTCATTGGAAAAATGTGTTAAGATTGTTGATAAGCATTCTAGGGTTATTTCCCTGGTTAGAACGGAAGGGACCTGTGAGAAAGCGAACAACAAATTTGCCTTCGTTGCGCTTCAATCAAGGGTGAAACCATCTGATACAACGGATGATTCACACCTACGAAAACTCAAGTACCGTGAGAAAACATGTAGGTAGGTGTGATATAACTTTTACCATCCGATGATTTCAAGTTGAGGAGGGAAAGGTTAAATACCCGTGAAGGACTAAAACATGAATCCTCCACCCTCGCGAACTGGGAATACTGCGAAGCTGTGCGTGGGTTTGTAGATAAAACGGATCGCTTTCTCTCATGGTTTTTCAGAACAAGGGGAGAGATGGCCATTACCTCGGAGAGAGGTAACTGTTCGCTCTAGGAGCATAACTTTTTCCTTGTTGGGCTTCCAAGATTTTTTTTTCTCTCGACTTAGAGTATCGCGTAACACCCAGCAAACTCTTCCTCTTGCTTGGAAAGCAAACAGTTCAAGATTAAAACCGTTGATTTAGTACACAAAGTTGAGCGAAAGATTATTGAAATTGGTGTACCGAATAAATCGATTGTGCAAACACGGTTCAAGAGTTTCGAAAACCGGTATTGAGCATAAACAGTTGAATAGTATCGAGAGGAGGTTTTACTGTGATCCATCTATTTGAACTGATGGGTCGGATCTGGATTGGGGCAATATCGCGGTGTATCTAATGGGTCTCCCGACCCAGTTGTAGTTATTAACCAAATTCCTTATATTTTCAACTAATTAATGATGTCCAATCTATAGTTGAACTATCTCGTTTCGAACTACCAACCACCACAGTGAGCGGTAAATGCATAGTACCATGACCAGCGCCGAAAGAAGATTGGTTGGGAAGTAGGGGCTCTTTGTACGCAGCTTAGGCCCGACCAGGTCGTTTGTCACCCTTTTCGGAATAACTGCCCTACTTTATATTATGTTCTGTGAATAATATTGACGTCTGCGCCTATTATTGCGTTTTATACGATTATCGTTCAGATACGACTGTTTATGTCGAAAATCTAATCCAAGTTAAAATGGTAAAGATAACTTTGATACTTAACACATGAGAAAAATACTTATTCATTGAAAAACAGGAATACCTAACGTTTTCATGAAATATTAATATGGTGTTAGATGTAGAAAAATGTATATTTTGCAAGAATAAAATAGCATTACAAACAAGATAGTAGGTTTATGTAATCATACGTACCTACCTATACAGGGTGTTCGGCACTTGGTGTAAAAGAAAAGAACGGGTAAAACCAGACTAAAAATGGAGAACGCCGCCAACCGCACCTCTCTATCTCAATCCGTTCCCAAGATATAATTTTTTTTTTCAGATATAGGTTTTTTCCCAGAAAATCACGTTTTTTGCCTTAAAGACCCACGTTTCTTCACTTTAAAACAACTTTTTCCTACTTTTGATCACATTTTCGGATTCAGCGTTATTTTCTACATACGCCAACTTCACATTCGTAATCAAAAACGAACTCCTAAGGACCGCAAAATTTATTTTTTTTAAATACTTGTACGTTTACTGCATGTCCAAAAAACGTGCTGGAAGCTGGCAAATCTCATGAAAACTTGCTTTCTAAGGGTATGGTTTACTTTGCGATTCCTTATCGATTTCGTGGAGAAATTACGGTTTGAATGCGGAAAAACAGTAGGCACCTACAAAAATACGAGTAGGTACCTACCAGAAAATTAACAAACGGATTCTCAATGTGTGATAATATTATGATATTATAATATTATGATGTTATATTATGATTATATTATGTTATATTATGATATTATAATATTATGATGTTTTGAAGTTTTCATGAAGTTCTTATGAAGTTTTCATGAGATTTGCCAGCTTCTAGCACGTATTTTGGAAATGCAGTTGACGTACAAGTAGGTATATTCAAAAATTTAATTTTTTTTAAATTGTCAATGTTTGAACTGCAATTGCGGTCCTTAGAGGTTCGTTTTTTATTACGAATGTGAAGTTGGCGTATGTAGAAAATAACGCTGAATCCGAAAATGCGGTCAAAAGTAGAAAAAAGTTGTTACAAAGTGAAGAAACGTGGGTCTTTAAGGCAAAAAACGTAGTTTTCTGAGAAAAAAAACCTTAAAAAAATTATATCGTGGGAACGGATTGAGAGAGAAAGGTGCGGTTGGCGGCGTTCTACTCAATTTTCAGTCTAGTTTTATCTATTTGTTTTCTTTTACACCAAGTGCCGAACACCCTGTACAGGTACCTACCTATATATTAAGAGATTTGTTTGATAGTAACCAGGAAAGTGAAATAGATTAACATATTAGTAACTGCGATAATAGTATAATAGGCACAGATGTCGATATTATTGAGAGATATGAAGTAATATACAGTAGGTAGGAGTGGCCTATCTAAATGTCCATTTATTTCTGGAAGGGTGACTATCGAGTCGCCTTCAATCGGTCGGGCCAAATCCGAGAAGGTTGAGCGTTCTCATTGTCAAACAAAGTTACCCTGCTATCTGTTGAGCGGGAATAGTCCCATATCAGGCATAAAATGTATGAAAGATAGGCATAAAACACGACAGGCATACATTTATGCCTGTCGTTTTTTATGCCTATCTTTCATATTATGTCAATTGGACGTATTATCCCTCTCTAAGCAAAGCAGGGGCTTACGAAATAGAGGATGAAACAAGGAAAGGAAGATGAAGGACTATTAAAACTTCAAAGAGATTGAGAAGGAAAAACTCGCTTTCTTGAGAATTCTTCCTCGTGATGTTATTCAAACTAAGATTATTTTCGTAGTGAGAGAAGATTTTTAAACGGGTCTCCCCTGAGCTGGGTAGTTGAAACTGGAAGGACGTTGACTTTAATGTGACTCCCGGCGAGGGGGATGATTTGAGTGATGAGGGTTTTATAACGAAGACAAAGGGGAAGCGGTGAGTAACGGAATCTCAATAACCTGTCCACCTGTGGGTAACCAAAAAAAAACCGATGGAACGAGGTGCAGGTAGGTACCAATATATTACATTTTACTTGACACTTCATCAATGACATTAAAATCCTTCAGTCATGCGATCACACCAATATGTTCGAGTTAGCGAAGCGTTATGCCGTTTTGTCTCACCCATTACAAAATTCATGATGTGAATTTTTCTTCAGAATGAGTGCAAATTCTGGAGATAAATTCACAGAGACAGGAAATCCCATTTAATTACGAATTTCGAGGCCATTACACCATATTTCGCTAAAATCAATTCTTTTGAGAGTTCCGGTTGGTCTAATTCAACGCAGGAGAGTGTAAACTTTCGAATGGTTGCCCTCAATATTTTTTGGCAAGTCCATTGAAGTCAACAAAAACGAAAACGTAAGTAAAAACTAGGTAAAAAAAAACTCTATTTTTACAGTTTTTCAGTAGGTTTTTGGGGGATTTGGATCAATATGAAAAAGAAATAGGGGTCGTATTTGGATTCAGCATGAATGTTCCTACAAATGTAGCCCCATTATTATTATTTTTTTTTTTTTTTTGACGATGTTCGTGATGACTAGGAAAATACATCGTAAAGTTGTAGTAAAAAATCATAAAAATGTAAAAAATCGAGAAAATCGCCCAATCGAAAAATACGGACAATGAATTCGGATTCAGCACCCTCGAAAACCCCCATCCATGATAAAATGAGGCCGGCAACTTTCAGGTCACTTTTTTTTGTAGAGCAGTGTTTTTCATTCAAAATCATATACCAAGAAACTATCAAAATGTGTGGGTCGACGTTTCAAAATACGTAGAATTCGAATATAGAATTCAAAATATTCCTTTGTTTCCGTATCTGCTCCAGATCGATGGTAAACCCGCCCTCCGTACGCGATGTCTCGTTGAGCTAAGATATTATAACGTACGGAGATTTGAAGTACGGAGTTCGTATATAACGACGTTAATTTGTTGAAATAGATCAGATCCCTTGGAGAGGATAAAAGCTTACTCGCGACAGACCCCCCCGGTTATTGAAGCGATACGATCTGAACTGCAAACAACGAGCTGAGGTGTTTGCTTACATCAGCGACTATTTCCACCCAATTATAACTTTTCCCTCGTGGACTCCGGCAAACAACTACTATCCTCCAGTGTCGATTTTAAGTTAATTTTTTCCCCTATCTCGAGCACCTCTACAC
This sequence comes from Stenodema calcarata, assembly GCA_963920205.1. NCBI lineage: Eukaryota > Metazoa > Arthropoda > Insecta > Hemiptera > Miridae > Stenodema > Stenodema calcarata. The sequence goes on along the minus strand of OY986055.1, from coordinate 15,039,535 downwards.
TAGGCTTTTTGTCGATCAGTGGAGCTTTTTGTTTCTTCTGTATTTTCATTGAGAACACGAAATTGCTTTTTGTTCGATCCACTTGATATACAATTATTCCTTCTATTTAGATCCCAACTACTGTTTTTATACTTTTCAATTAAATATGATTCGAAGGAAGATTGGAGATGGGGGAAACGTATGTTTGACTAAACCTTTTATGGTAGATACACTATACAGAGTCACGTATTCTATTTGTAGCACAAAATCATTACTTTGTAATATCGAAACGATACTTGAAACGAATTGTCCATTAAAAATGCCTATAATTGGATATCTAACATGGGCGCTAATATAATATAATAACAATACATTAGCCATAATACGAGTATAATAATAGTATGATAATAATACGAGTATAATACGACCCATAATACGAGTATAATAATATAACCTGATATTATCATGTTTATTATAACACTTAAGATTTAAGAATATTTTTTTCTCATTTAAATTTGATGAATAAACTATAAAGGTATAACCAGTTTTCGAGCCATCATGTTCTCAAAATGGCCACCCTTATATTCTACATGATCTCAGGCCAATGGTTTACATTGAATTAGATCGCATTTGCTCGATGATTTCATCAGCAGCAACAAAAGTGAGCAGTATCTCATGGGATCGCTCGTTTCAACAAGTGACACCCGTTCTCTGGAAGAAAAAGTTTTGAAAGTTAAATCCATTATGGGAATTCAAACTCCATAAAAACGACTCTAAATTAGCGGTCGTTGAAAGGGAAAAAACATTCAAAAAAAAAATCCTTCGGATGTTATCAGGAATAGTGTGCGGCGTGATTTATACTCACGAAGAAGCACATCCTACGGGGAGCCTCCCATCGAGGAAACGCTTCCCGATATATAATAAGTCTTCATTCCAACTAATGTGATGGTAGCCGGTATATCAACGCGGTTTAACTTATGACCCTCGCGGAGGTCTAGCGGGCGAACCAGTGATTATCACTGGCAGCCAAGCCGGGTATCACCTTCATTTTAATATTTCACGGCAGCATTACGTGTCTGTAGGAAGAATGCATATTTTACGTTCGGGGGTTTCAGCCTAAGTTGAGAGAGCTATACGTATAAATTATTCGAGGCCGCAGCAATTAAGATGAAAACTAGCGAAGGGAAATTTATAGCAGTCGTTCCGACCTTTTTTATTTCTTTCTCGGCCTAGTCTTCTATAAACGATTAATCCAAGTTACGCTCTTTTTCATTCTAGGAAATGGTTTTTATCGAACTATGAGCGGGACATCTGGAATTGAGACGTCGATGATATTTTTACCGTTCCGGTTTGGATTCTTGTAAAGCTTGTTGAACACAAGTTTCCAATCACGGAGAATGTACAGCACATTTGGGAGTATATCCTGAAAAAGAGTTTCACACAGCTTGCCTAATACCCAAAATTAGTTGATATTCTTTGTTCATTTGGGTCGATGCTTGGATATTAGGCTTAGATTGCTGGGATGTTATGTTCTTCTCAGGACGGGGATCTTCTTTGCAATTGCCGGGATGTGGAATCTGATGCGCACCACACGTTCTTTGATTGCGCGAAATGGGCAGAGGGAAGGAACCGCATCCAATAAGCACTCGGCATGACGTCTCAGAACGTCACCAGAACTTGTAGATGCTGCAGATTGAGGAGCATTGGACAGGTACTCTCTATAAGGTGTATAGAGAGGGCATTGGAGCAGAAAATGGGCCAGAGACTCGGGTAGATTCGTGCACAGCTCGTAGCTTTTCCAGGAATACGTACTGCGTTTGAAGTCCAAAAATAACGAATTGGTCAGAACGGCCGTATCGAACCTCTCTGAACAAATTCTTGGAAAAATTAGCTGCCCTCGCGCCAACATTAAATCCATGTAACTCCAGCTCTAATAATCAAAATTGAATAAAATTCGAAGGGTAGGTTGAATTTGAGCCTTAAATTATTCTGTATATATTCACTTTAGGCTTCACACGCCCAAACGAGAAATCCTTGAAACACTGAAAACTCCCGTTGTATTCAAGACATTTTCAATAATTGAATTGAATTGAATTAAATTTCAAATATCAATTATTGATATTTCTTTAAATAAAAAATTAAAATACACTCTGGAGGTTAAAATACCTCTACATTGTAGAGGTACTGAAGAGTGTCAATAAACCTTCACTACATCAAATTCGAATTGAAATCGATTTCCTTCGACACATTATTTGATTCCCGTTATCGAGACGTGTAGTTCCACGACAAAGAACTGCCGTATTGTGCATTCGAGAAGTGAGTCTGACGAACTATGCTCTAATTTAAATTCCAAGCGGAGGCTGAACGGTGACGTGGGTCCACGAGCGAAAGGATCGAAGCACGTTCGAGCTGAACGAGAGTACGTTGGGGAGCCCGTAACTTCGAGAGACGAAATTAATCCAAAATGTTCCGATCAAGCCTCTTGCGCAAAAAAAATTGAATTTACAAAGGGCATCTGAACATACAGTATTGATTATTTATTATTGATATAATACACACAGAATAGAATTCTTGATGTTCACTGGCAGTGTTGCTTCGACGATTATATTAAATATCACGACAATGTATGAGATCCTTCCATCGATTCTAATTTTGGCTGAAACAGAAAAACTCCCAGTACAAATTCATATTGAGAAGTTGAAGTCACGGAAGAGCGACAATCTATTGGATATCTGAAGGCTTAGCAACATTACCAGTTTGGACTAGGATATCAGGAAAACACCCGAACTAAACTACAGGTTTATCTAAGAAGAGTGGGATTTCTATAAAATTCACGCCTCTTGATTACCAAATTTCTTATTTGAATTTGAGGAGTGGGTCAGCTTAGCATCAATAACCTGTTACAGCCCCTCCACTGCGCACTCAAAAAAATTCATACAAATGTCATTTATATCACATTCTTTAAAAAATCTGAAATATTATTAACTCTCTAATAATAAACAGGCCTCCGTTTTTAGTACAAAATAGTAAAATAACTAAATGACTAAATGACTTCTCCAATTCTTGCGCTACAAAACAGGGGAGAGTGATACCGCTTTCGGTGGAAGGGCACGCTGAACTGCTGGGAAACACATCGTTTAGCACATCATCCACCAATCTTATTAGAACATGATATTTTAAAAACTGTACGCCTGATAGTTCATTATTCTACGATTGAATTTGATTGTTGAAAGGCACATGATGCTGATGCACTAAAAACTACTCTGTCTTATGTCTTAAGACCAAGGATACCAATGTTCCAACGATGGGTCTCTCGCCTTCTCGGATCCACCGATCCGTACTATGAGCTTCTGGGAAAAGGGGAGGAATCTTCATCCGAGGTACTGGAGAATCCTTGGAGGTGCCTGCGGCATCGAACAAGGTGGATATCGATCCTCACGGCGAAGCTAATAGGAAACAATCTATTTCTCGCTTCGCCCAACCGATGACATTTACCATCTCGGATGAACGATTTATTTTCCAAGTTTCCCCTTATACCTTCTGAGGGAAGATGTGATATTTGTTTTCTCTCTGAACCTTTTTTTCCTTCGTTTTACGGTAAGTGTAATAACCAAACAGTTTTTAAATTATACCGAGACATTACGATGAAAGAAGAGGATGCTAGAGGCCAGAGGACAAAAGGAATATCCCAGGATACACATAAAGTTAGGAATAGATTTTGGTTTATACTCGTAGATGCCAAAAGTGGTGTTTCTTATTTTGTCCACAACTGGTATTAGTGCAAGAATGAATCACAATCAAGAATTTTTCAAAATCAGTCGACAAAAAAATTGTGGACGCCAATTGAATTCGAAGTTCCCAGGTTTTTCGTTGATATGAAGCGAACACAATATTTTTCTTCTTCTTCTTCTACCGTCACAGAACTGTGTTGAGCCCTTTGGTAAAAGCACTACCTCATCTGAAACTTGGAGCCATCTTCTACATTTATGTTGTTGGTTTTATTGGAGAACAGCAATTTTATGGTGAGTTACAGAAAGGACTGAACAGAAAGACGTGTAGAATCTTATTAGGGAGAACGAATATGGACTAGTTAAATTTGTTTATTTACATTATTATTTTAATGCTTGGTATCGAATTTTCACCCCCATTTCCTCAAATCAAATCCAATCGATCCTCAATCTTGACTTTTGTGTGACTCTTGACTAAGTGTGCGTCTTTACATTCCACTTGATTGGAAGATTGTAATTGGCCACATAGCCCTCACCCCTCTCCTTTCCCTAATGTATTATATTGATAAATAATACTATAATATAGAATTATTTACAGGGGCGGCTCGTGGGCTCAGAAACTGGTGGGGCACCAGGGCAATATTTAGGTGCATACCTACCTATTAGGTACTCACTATAGGAACTAAACTCAAACTACCCTTACAGCTAAACTGCTTCATAATTAATGGTATGCAGCTCTTAGCAAGTCAGGAAACATCGTTCTCCAAAGAGTTCTCTTGAGGAGAGGGAAGATTACTGACCACTATCCAGGATTACCGACGAGGAGGTGGCTGCAAGGCAATCCCACCTACCCACCAAAATAATTATCTTCAAAATTATAGGAAGAATAAAAGAGAAATTGTGACTGTACGAGTACTATTCAAAGAGTACATTATAAAGGTAGTCAAAAAATTATATTATTGGAGTTTCTATTACTGGGGTTTTTAAAAATTAGCAATCGCGACCATCTGCTTCCTAGCCGAGTGGTACCTTGAAAACCCCCTCTAAAAATGTCCTCTTATGCCCAGATTGCACATACGTTTTCTTATCCAATCGTATCAAAACATTTTGAGCGATCACAGAACAGCAAGATTGATTTCAACTAGCTTTTAGAGTTCGTTGGTTAGCTCAAACAAAGCTCGAGTCAACGAAGTCACCATCAGTTTCAGGGATAACAAATAAAACAGTATTCTCAACGGTTGGCTGAGCTACATAATAATATTATGTATATTACTGTTATTAACGGTTATTAACTGTTATTAACTTACAGAATGTAGAAATCAACAAATGAGATTCCCTTGGGCGAATAGTGATCCACGTAGTATAGTAGGGTTTTCTGTGGATCCACTTCAGTCTTGACGACTAGCAAAGCGTTCACGCGTTGCACGTGAGATATTAAATTTCAATGTTTAGTTGATTAATATTATGGAGACAATAATTCACTTTTACTATGATGAGTAAATACGAAGCTAAAAACCACCAGTCAATGCATTCAAAATAATATTATAACGTCAGGCAACGTTTTGATATCATTCTTATCAAACATGGAAGAAAGCATGGAAGAATGAAACTCGTTCTTCCTTGACAAGGAACGATTCAACGATCGATTGTTTTCGGCGTTCAACTTGATACGATATTTTGGCCACCGCCCGGAACGCCTCCTATCTCGCAACACAGAGTGCCTTCCCCCACCCCAGGAAGCGCCTATACCTTCAACATTGAGACTGGGGCACTTCTGGTCGATCCGATAATCGACTTTTTTAATCGATAAATCGAAACAAAATGCGACTCAGTGGAAGTGGGTAGTCATGGAGGAAGGGAGATCTCCCTTCTTCCATGGTGGGTAGTAGTAGGTAAGATTTTTTTCTCCTTGTTCTATGTTTTTTCTGTTTTCCTTTGCAAATTTTTGGGTGGGGCGAGGGCCAAGGTGGCCTTATGGACGAGCCGCCACTGATTATTTATCATTATAATACATATTATGAAGAAAATCTCACTGCCACCGCTAATTTGATGAATAGCTTATGCTTCTCACGAACAGCATGGCTGTATCTTAAACACCAAGAAATAACGTCCTGTAGCTCATTTAAATTGATAAAGAATCGAAATGATCCGAACTCGTCATAAAGCGAAGATCCTGGTTCCTTTTCAAAACCAGATTCTTAAAAGTCAAAAAACAGTGTGAAAAGATTATACAGATAGAAGAAGACCGGCGTTTTGGTTTGAAGGATTGGAATAGATAAAGACTAAAACAGTTGGCTGAACAACTTTACACAGTGAAATTCAATTCTGTCTCGAACTTTCTTTGAACCTTCTTTCTGGTTTGCGTTTCTTCTGTGAATCCTCAACTAGCGCCTGTTGAGAGACGGAAAACCAACTTCCAACTCGGAGGCCTTACGATATTTAAGGATAAATTGAAGAACATTTTCACGAGGATAAATTGAGGATACGTCCCGATTCTTTTACTTTTCTTCTCGATCCCCTTCCGGAAAAACGAACTAAATTATACCCAAAGGGACGATTTCTTTCTCCCAACTTGTAGGGAAAAAAAAGGGCCGAAGGGAAGGCTTAACGCGATAACGTGCCCATGGGATTCAGGTTGAATGTAGTTCCTTACCTCCCCGGAAATATATGTCGAAGACAGGCTCGGAATGACGCGTTGAAAGGAAGTACGGACTCGTTTTGATTTTCAGTGCTTAGGGTAGATGGTTTCCAGGAGAGATAAAGTGCCATGAAGGACCGTCTAACCTTGTTGAAATATCTTGAGTTTCTTCAATCACACGCAGGATGTTGTCGCGGCCGTTCAAGGTCAATTTTAGGCAAGCAGAGAAGGATTAGAATCTACTCGTATTATTATCATTGCCTATGAAACTTGGATCCAGAATGTGCTCTACAATAGGCTGCATAGAAGTTATGGTGTGTGTGTCCCAGGGTTGTGAAATTGGGTTCTTTATTTATATTGAGAAATTTTGTGTTCACCTCTTAGAAGGTTGGCATCTGGTTGTGGGTACCCTATTATTCATGATTATTAAGGGAGAGAGACTGCCGAGAAGAAGCTTCTACCATGTAACGGTGGGTGTTACGGTGGGCACTATTCCTGCAAGCATAACAGTCATCTTACATGACACTAATACCATTTCTACCGCATTCAAATCATAACCACCTACCCTACTTGCATGAACCCTGAAATTATCATCGAAATCAGTCGAATAGAATCAGAATTACGAGGCTGTGCGATGCCTAAGTCGCATTTCCCACCCCATTTCATGTATTTCATGCAAACCGGTTAAGTTTTGTGCAGTAATATATCTTTGGTTTCAATTAGTAGTTTAGTTAAGTATCTGAAATGAAACAGGAATTTTGGTTCACCCTAAATGTGTTTCAAGAAGATAGCATGAGCTATAATTTCATTCAACCGCCACTGAGACTAATGGAATGAGAAATTCCAGTAGTAAAAACTAACAGAATTATTTTATCGTAGTCTTTTCCCCCGTTGTTTACGGTAGACCACAGGCGGTCATTGTGGTTTGGTGTATTACGGAATTTTCATACTGTTATCTTCAAAGCCGTGTAGACAAACGGTTCTTCCCCTGAAATTCCTATGTCGGTTCGGGATAAGTCATGGTTTTGCTTTGTTGAGACCGCATTGAACTTCTCTTGCAAAGCAGCTTTTCACCGGGAGGAAACCCCTTTGTCTAATTTTTCTCGGACGAAATTTCTGGAACCGTATAAACGTTTTGGAGTTGAATACCTTTGAATTCTCTCGCGCTGAGTGGGATTGAGAAATAACGTATAAGCTCAGATCATATAACCAGCGAACGACGAGGTTAGAATTAACTAGGTATTTCAATTCGTGATTTTACAGAATGAAGTTGAAAACAGGTTCATAATAATTATGACTAATTATTAGAATCCTGATGATAATGCGGTTTGGTTGCTCATAAGACTGAGTAAAGAAGACAAGGAAACCTAAAGAAGAAAACTCGAAAGCAGATCGTTTTCTCCAATATCAAAATTTGAAACATCGTCGAAACGCGTAACTATTTGCACCACAACTATCTCAAAAGTGGTTCAATTCGAATTTCATCAAAATCCAAATAAATTTGATGAAATTGTGAGAAATCATGCAGATTGGGCTTCTGAAGGTCTCCTAGAATTTGAGTAGCGTTGGGGAAAGCATGAGGAAACGTATAATCCATGGTATAATCATGTTCAAAGGTCATACGTACAATCGTTCATACGTTCTTGAAATCTCGAAATTTGAGACTAAAATTTTGAAATCTCCATCCCTATGAGTGTGGATAATTTAAGCTGGCAAATGCATCCCAAACTCTTATTCCATGAATAACTTCACCGTATAATTTACTCGTGGTACTGTTAGGCCCATGTTTAGTAGGTAAGTTGAGTAAAACAGGGAACAGAATAACGGAGACAAAAATCCCCAGTTATGCAGCATGGCTATAAGAGCGTATTTTCTTTCAAATGTCTCCATTTTACTGGTTTTATAACACATTTTGTCTCCTCTTTTTTTTGGCGAATAACACCTCAGTGTATACATGAGTTTTTCAGTGCTGAACACGCTGGAGAAGCCAGAACTACGATATCTCATTCCGTTATCAGATTAGAGCAGATGAACCGTGAAGAAAATCTCAAGTAACAACCTCGTTTCTTCATCTTCAATGTGATCCAGTTTGATAATGGAATAAGATGTCGCAATTCTGACTACACCATCGTGTTCAGCGTAAAAAACTTTCAAAATGAGGTGTCATTTGTCAGACTGTTTCATTTTTGAACCTTATGGGTAATTACTCTCCCCCTACCTTTAAAACCTCCCCTACACCCCCCTTAGAGTGGCCTGATTCTGCCGACGACGCTTGGCGCGAAACGTTCAGACGAGCACGTGAGTTCATTTATCTGTTCCATCTGTTTCGGCAGTGAATTCAGGATGGTCTTAAACGGATTTTGGTATAAAATCTTTCGGAAATTCGAGTTTTAACAATTTTTGACCGAGAACGATAGCTTCATTTCTTCGAATGTTCGCTAAAAATGTGCTCTGGTGGGGATCGAACCTCCATCTCCCAATTACTCACACCCTCATCGAAGCGTTATAGAAAATTTAATAGAAACATTTTATCTATTAATTGTATACATTTACATACATTGAGTGTGAAAACAATACTGGCCATTCAGTAGCTATATCTTTACCATGTAGCCTTTGAAATTACTATTACTTCTCTCTGGTTTCCACACGTTGGATAATGTAGTTTTAGTTTTGATGACTCTCGTTTACCACGGATTTTCTTCGAGATTTGAAGCCCTTTAGAATCCGTCGTCTGCAGCGATCCTGACTCGACCCAACTCAGCTAATTCACGGTAATCCAAGCCAAAGGCTCTGGGATGCGCCAAGGAGCTGTTGATATCTTCGAAAGGTATGAAGGCCCCTAAAGGTTTCCAGGAGTTTCCGTCGATTGTCTCGGAGTTTACTCACATAATAAACGCCTGCCCTTCAGTCTGGGAACACAATGCAGGAATCCCTAATGATAGAATCAATCTCTTCCCTTCGCTCGCGAGTGCCTATTGTCTCCGGATAATGTAAACTCTTGAAACTTCCTCAGCTTCCTCCAAACTACCACAATAGTAGAGAATTCTAAAATTCGAGAAGTTAATTATTTTTCATTGAGTTCGGGTTATTATAATTTGCCTCCTGACAACGAGCAAGTTGTCTATTATCAATGTCTGTATAAAACTTGGTGAACAGACACTTTGAGTGGAGCTCGGGGAAAGTTGGCATCGGAAACTTCCTTTACCTTGCTCAAGTTCGTAGCTGTAGACAACTACTTCGTAGCCTCCGCGGCTCATACCTAATTCCAAGATCTGACAAGAAAATACCGATTCTAAACAACTGAAGATGATAATTTTTTCAGAGTTGTATTTCTTTTTTTTTCAATTTATTTGGCAATTTACAATACAAGAAAAGATACAAAAAAAAAGAAAGTAAAACATAAGCATAATATGACATATTATGTCATGAGCATAAATCATTAAAAGAGATAATATCTATATTATTACATATTATGTAGTTTGCCCACCAAGGCTTAAGTTCCTACGAACTTGTGTCCCCAGGTGGAGTCTTAGTCATTAAAAGTTTGGAGTCAAGATTTTCATTTAACATAAAGTAAAAGTAAAGTAAAGTAAGCAACCATTTCAGGTTGGATTTCCGTCCGACTGCCGTTTTTTAGGCGTCGCGGACGTCATCGGCTGTCCACCTACGTGGATCAGAATTGTTCCGATGATTTCGCTTAAAGCTCTCATTGCCTCGCCCCCTTGAGTTGAGAGGGGATCGCCGTACAGAAGCGTGAAAGATTACTTGGACGGGAGACCCACCCACCGGCGGTCACCCATCCAAGTACGCCACGCCCGATGTCGCCTAACTTCCGTGATCTGACGAGAACGGGCTCGTTGCGACGTCTGCCCCCATTTAACATAAATATCAAAGTGCAAATATACAGTAAACGCACCACTTACACCAATTTCGAAAAAATAACTGATAGATATTTTTTAAATCCAAATATACTGCGGAAATGAGATAAATCAATTTTATGATGGTAAAAAAAGGTTACCGCGGAAATATAAGAATTCCTTCGGTAAAATTCGGTACGACAACTGGCACTGATACATTAGAAGTGGAAGCAGTTCTACCAAAGGCAACATTACAAACATGTTCGGACTTAATTTCCGTTTTATAAACGAGAATACAAGACTGAAATAAAAACAACGGTTCATTATATTCTTTGTACAGATCACCCTTCTGTCTAGATCACTAGGTCTAAATGTCTAGATCCTAAATGTTAGATTAATTATTATTATCAATTATCACTAATTATTAACAATTTTATCAAGTACCTAGTGAAAATTATTATAATTTATTGTTAGGTATTAATAATTCGTATTTATTATTAATAATAATAATTATTATTAATTATGATTAATTAATACGATATAATTCTGGGGTTTTTAATACTACGTCGGTAATAATTTTTCTATAAAAGAAGTACCTACCAACAAACATTCGAAATTACCTTCATTTCCGTAGCACGAAACGCACCTCAGAACAACAAACTCGACATCACTTAAGCCATATGATGATCCAAAGAGCTTGTTAGTATGAAAATGGACCTGTATTTCAACAGTTTGATTCACGATCGGGTTGTGAGGCACAATCTTTGAGCCGTCATTGTGAACGAACGGCTGGTCGTACAAAGCTGCGGATGGTCTTAAAAAATTCTACGGAACAAACTCTATCTGAATATGAAATAAAAAACATACCGTCCTATATGAATTTTTCGAGATTTGAGATTTTCAAATTTTCAAAATTCGTTTTGAACCCCTTCCCCTTCACCTAGGGTTATGAAAAGTTTCGAGGATCATTGTGCGCCGTACTTGTTGGCCTCCTGCTAGCCGTCTTACGTCATACGCTCGTGCGTCATAGGCTCTGACGCAATATTTGGCCTCCTGCCAGCAGTCTTACGTCATACACTCGTGCGTAATAGGCTCTGACGCACTTGTTGGTCTCCTGCCAGCCGTCTTACGTCATACGCTCGTGCGTCATAGGCTCTGACGCACTAGTTATCCTGCCAGCCGTCTTACGTCATACGCTCGTGCGTCATAGGCTCTGACGCACTAGTTATCCTGCCAGCCGTCTTACGTCATACGCTCGTGCGTCATAGGCTCTGACGTGCTTGTTGGCCTCCTGCCAGCCGTCTTACGTCATATGCTCGTGCGTCATAGGCTCTGACGTACTTGTTGGCCTCCTGCCAGCCGTTTTACGTCATACGCTCGTGCGTCATAGTCTCTGACGTAATGGCCCGCCGGTCGCTTGTGTTCTGACGTGATCTGAGGGAAAGGGTGAATCAAGGGAACAAATTTTTCCCGTTTCAGTTTATGTGCCAAAGCAAAGACATGAAAATGTCAAAAAAATGTGTAAATAGGTACCTAAGCCCAACTGTAATGTCAATTTTCTGACAATGAGTTTTCGACTATAGTTTTCATACCTTTTTACTTAAGTACTTATTGCAATTTGAGACAGATAATGAGCTGTTTGCAAATAAAAAGTCTGATAACTACTTTATTACATCTTATTAATCTATTTTCAAGTTCCGATTCACAGTTGAATGTATTTTATTTAGATGTCGTACCTAAAATTCGAAAACGATGGAATGACGAAACCTGTCGAGTACTGACTCAAGTGACACTGTCGACTTCTAACACATGTAGGTCGACTACTAGTGCAAAACCATGTCGACTACTGAAGAAAATGTTGGTCACTGGTATCGACTACTACCTAGAGCATTGGGATTTTTTACAAAACTTGTTTTTCCCTTTTCAAACCATGTTGAATAATATTTCCCGCTGCCAGGTCTTTTAGGGAAGGATCTTGGGTACACAATGAACAGGTTTGCAATGAGAAAGAAACCGAGTGAATATTGAAATGTCATCCATTTCTGACCTATATTTAAAATTTCAAGTATCTAGCTCATCATCAAAATTTAATTTGTTTAAACAAATAGGTATTATTTAAACAATTTTACAGACAAGAAACCGAGTGAATATTGCATTGTGATCCAGTTCTGACCTATTTTTAAAATTTCAAGTCAATAGCTCAGCATCAAAATTTAATTTGTATTATTACAAAAAGGTATTATTTAAACAATTTTACAGATGAGAAACCGAGTGAATATTGCAATGTGGTCTATCCCCGACTGACGGTTACAATTTCTAGACTGTAGTTTACCTGGAAGATGAAACACTAGGTCTAAATGTCTAGATCCTAAATGTTAGATTAATTATTATTATCAATTTTATCAAGTACCTAGTGAAAATTATTATAATTTATTGTTTGGTATTAATAATTTGTATTTATTATTAATAATTATTATTATTAATTATGAATAATTAATACGATATAATTCTGGGGTTTTAATTACTACGTCGGTAATAATTTTTCTATAAAAGAAGTAGGTGCCTACTATCCTAAATGTTAGATTAATTATTAATATCAATTATCACTAATTATTAACAATTTTATTAAGTACCAAGTGAAAATTATTATAATTTATTGTTAGGTATTAATAATTCGTATTTATTATTAATAATAATTATTATTAATTATGATCAATTAATACGATATAATTCTGGGGTTTTTAATACTACGTCGGTAATAATTTTTCTATAAAAGAAGTACCTACCAACAAACATTCGAAATTACCTTCATTTCCGTAACACGAAACGCACCTCAGAACAACAAACTCGACTTAACTTAAGCCATATGATGTTCCAAAGAGCTTGTTAGTATGAAAATGGACCTGTATTTCAACAGTTTGAGTCACGATCGTGTTGTGAGGCACAATCTTTGAGCCGTCATTGTGAACGAACGGCTAGTCCTACAAAGCTGCGGATGGTCTTAAAAAATTCTACGGAACAAACTCTATCTAAATATGAAATAAAAATGCTTTTCATAGCCAATACATTGAATTCAGAATAAAGTTTGGCAGTGGGATACCTGTGGGGTTTATTAAGCAATATTTTTAGCAATGCATTTTGCACCGAATTATCGGCAAAGACACTCAATGGCTTGAAGGCCCTGAATCAAGATATAGATTTTCTAAAATTGAAACTTGTCCCAACTACTTTTGAATATTTAAATACCCAATATTACGTTATGATTATATGAAATGGCGTAGGTGTAGTTTTAGGGATTAGATAAATCCTCCGACCACATTTATGTATGGTACCATATATATTATATTCGAGTATATTATGATCTTTATTGACGTGAGAATTATATAACGTGACATTCATGGCGTTAATTCATGGCTTGATTGTACAGGATATTTTCCTCATAATCATGCCATGAATGCTACGCTCCAGACGTTTTAACCATTTTATCTGCATCTGATGCTGAAATTAGAAGCCAACGTTTTTGCAATTATTGATTAGGTACACCAATATTCGGAATCAAATGGTTTGGGTTTTAGTATTTTACTATGGAGCACCAGCTCTCTAATCGGTTTGAAGATCAGTTTTATACAAGTATTACACGCAGCGCAACGCTGATTAGTATTCAACTTGACGCGAACCGGACAGAATAATATCGAGCTCAGCAGCATGGCAGTAACATATCTGTAGCTGAATTGATATCGAATAAAAAATGCAGCGTAGTGAAGTGAACGTCGGACCGGGGAGTATAATGCTCGAGAGGGATTCCGCTTTTGTGGAATGACTGAACGTTTTTGCATAAATACATGCGAAAATATACCATTTACGCAACCTTGTGGAGTTGGCCGTGACAGCGATTTTCATAAGACGAATGGGAACCATCGCTCATAAAATCAACCTGAATGAGCCCCGTCATCATCATCCCTCTAGTCCGAGTAAGGGCCTAAACCGTCCTATGAGAAACGACCGATAAAGACAAAAAAAATGGATTAGTTAGTAACTTTTTCAGCTGGTTTCGACCACTCAATCGGTACTGGAATTGATATTGTCTCATCAGTGATTCTCAAGTCAGGAGTAATCATGATTAGAGAAGCTGAAACGTACCAAAATCAACAACGAGGTTTTTCCTTGAAGATTATTTAGGAATTCTTCTCATTTACCGAGGCACCACTAGATGACTGTGAATTGACTTGTAAACTAAACACAAGTTGAGCTTTGGTGAATTATTGGGCAAACATATTTATTCTATCAAATAGTGTCCAAGGCCAATGTGGACGACAGTTGTTGAGTGAGAGGTCATTTTCATGATTAACACAAAGTATGTTAGCTCATTATTCCAATTATTTTGTATAGTACTCACAAGGATATTCCATACAGAAGATAATCAACCAGTGTGGTAGAATTTGCAGCTTTCTGGACCTCGAGATGGTTTTCTAGAAATATTTTTAAATCGCCAAGAATGTTTACTGTTTTTATCATAAGTGACAAGAAAATATGAGTGGATTCTAGTGCATAGAGACTGATATAGCGCAGCATTTTGCTAGATAATCTTAAAGTTGTGTAGTGCAGGTTAAATAAACCTAGAAACGACTTGAGTGATATTCTTCTGAATTACTCGTAATGGGAGGATATTTCACTATTGCAATATAATCTAGGCCAAGTTCCAACTGAGCGACAAACTCAGCTAAATGTTCGTAATTTGGTTGTTAGTGGCAACTGAGAGAAATGTAAAAGAAGAAATTAGGTAAAACATTAATTACAAAATTAGTACGACAAAACTGCCGTACTACTCTCCCCGAGATAGGTTTACTGGAAGATGGAAATTTTCAACGTCAAACTGAATTCTTTAGATGCCAGTGACATTCACCGTCTCAGTAGCTATGCTTTATTAGTCCCCGCGTTTCTCACAGGAAGTTGAAAAAAGCAAACAATGACTCGGGCTTTTTTTTCCTGTAGGGCTGTGTGAAAATCCCAACGGGAAAGGAAGATCGGAGATGAGACTTCCTTCGCCAATTACGGGGTTAAAAAGATTGCCGCCATCAATCATTTGCACATCGTTATTGCGAAAATCGTCAACCTTTCTCTGAATCGGTCTCTTCCCCCGACAACGCACCTCCTGAGGTTTGGCTTCACTTTCCGATGATCACTGTCGTCGACTCGCCATTACACTAATGAACCAGTATCGAGGAATATCCGTCCAGCTTCTTAACTTTTCCTTCCCACTCCTAATACTTTGCTCGGCTCTTGAAAAACTTTTTCCCCCTTCGCTCCCGATCCATTATTTACTATGAAATGTTTCTCGGCGGTTTCCCGTTGAAAAGTGGTTCGGGGGCTCCGAAGCTTCAGTTGGGCATTTATTCCTTTACTTCTCGGCCGTCCCTTTTTAGGGGTTTCAACTACTTTTGGAGAAAAGGATAACACAGTGGTGAAGGGAAGGGTGGAGTCTTGAATAATATTGACTTTAGGTTGCCGCCCATCCTTTTGTGCACACCATGTCATTGGGCCTAGGGTTTCTTAGTATCAATCCGTTCACGAAGAGATAGTGACGCAAAACGAAGTCACGCAATAAATCCGCTCCGAGTTCGCAAAAGTTGTTCATGCGATAATATCGAATGAAACTGTAGCGATACAAGTCCCCAAAATGTGAAGCCCCTTGTGGAAACTTGTGTACATGTGCCGTTAAAAGCACTGCGACAGATTTCATACATTTGTATCGGACCCTGAAACTCTTACTTGTCCTCTATTAAAACTTATCTTCAAATATTCGCCTATTCTAGAATGACCTTACTTGATTAACTTTTTCTTCGACGATGTTGGATGTGTAATAAATTATTGTTATACAGGTGGTTTTCTCGTGACGTCACAAGACTATCGATTCTTTCTCAGCTGATCGCATGCCCTCGAATCTCGAATGTTGTTGCAGCTCTTTTGAAGGGTTTCAATGGTTTTGGACATCTAAAATGTCAAGATGATTGTTCAATTTCAGTAAGAATGCAACTTATCTGAAGTGCATAATATCGACCTTGGATGAAAGCTCGGAGCAACTGAAGGTGATTGAACAACCACCAAGTATTCAATAACGACGGGATTGTTCTAGTGTACTGTTTCAATAACGTACATTAAAATCTGGAGCTTTGCTGACTTCGACAAGGTGATTGTAGATATCAGAGTTGATTAGGTGCTTAACTTTCCAAAAGCGATTGCTTATTCACTGCCAACACTGTGACCACTGGTTAGATAGTTGTGCGACTCCAGAGATTTGTGGTTTTCAAGTTGTCTAAGAGTATAAAAATCTGCCCTCAAGACTAAAAAATATGTTATGCCCACCAAACTCACATCAGGAATTACGGGCATAGGATCATTCCATTCAACAACCATTTCGTAAGGATCCTCCCCACCGCATAACACAACATTCAGTTCACACCTATTTAAATCGTGTAATATAATTTTCGATGAATTTATGACAAGGCATATTATTCTACTAAACAAGCAAATAACGTTCAACAGAACTTCAACAGTAGTGTTTGGGAACTGACTGCAACAACATGGCTGGCCCTTTTATCGCTCTCCTTCTTTGTCGCTTCAGCCATCAAATAATCGATTCTCAAATCTCGAGAAAACCACTAATAATATATAAATCATATTATGATTCTCAAATCTCGAAAAAACCACTAATAATAATATTATCATATAAATATTATTATATATTATATAAATCATATTATGATGTGATATTGGCCATTCAAGATATTATATAATCCCCAAAAAACAACTCTGTTGTAAAAACTGTCTTGCGCAAAAACCTCCTCAGCCTCGAAAAGGATTGATATCCATTTTGCCCGCCAGCAACGTATATAGGGTGCTCTGTGCTTCGCACCTCGCTGTTGAGTGTGCATATAGAAACCTGATCCTCCTACCCCTAACC
The DNA here is from genome assembly GCA_963920205.1 of Stenodema calcarata. NCBI lineage: Eukaryota > Metazoa > Arthropoda > Insecta > Hemiptera > Miridae > Stenodema > Stenodema calcarata. The sequence continues at coordinate 15,022,372 of OY986055.1, read as the reverse complement.
ACCACCACCAATGTATTCCTGTTCCCTGTCTTCTTCCCACAACCCCCTCACCCTTAGTCCCCCTCGGTTTCACCTAATATGTTTCCTCTGTTGCACCAGCAGGGAGCTTTTGGCTTCTTTCAATGCTGTTGGCGGGAGCATTTTTCAATGCTGTTGAGAATTATATGATACAGGTAGTAGTGGTGGGGATTAGTACTTAGTGGTGGTACAAAACTAAAGTAATGAGCCATTTCAGGCTTGTTCATCTTATCTGGCAAAAAGCTCCCGCCAATAGCATCAGACTAGTGATTATTGGCACCAACGTACTCGACGTTCGATGGAGAGTATCATCTAACTTCATATACGCGCATACAAACGCAACCTTTCCTAAGGAATAATATTATGATCCTCCAACACTGGAATGACCACATTTAGTATAAATCTTGAATCAGGTTAGCCTATAAATATTATTTTCGAGAGACTATAAATAAAAGCAGAAACACTTGGGGAGAGGCGAGGCCTTTTCATTGAAATGAGTTGTCAGTACCATTTTTCATACCACGTTTGGAAAATGACATCAGCTGCAACACCCTGATGAAGGTGGTTTCTGAAGTGTCCGCCAACTTTTGGCACATTGCAGTGAGTTAACGGCGAAAACAGAGTCCGGGCTTCAACGAAATGTGGTGCGTACCTATCAATTTGTTCTAACCGAGCATTTCGGAAACATAAAGTAGGAGATAGTTACAAGCTAGTGCTCTATACACTATTCAGGGGGCCACTTCGAAAGCCACAAATATTGTGTGACTTGAAAGGGGTTGCAGGGGCCGACTAGAGACCAACAAGATTTACAGACAGGGACTGGACAAATGTGAAGACGATACCCGCGAGGAGCCTTTCCGCCACCTACGTACCCCACCACAGTATATCCTCAAAGGTTTTATTTTATTCATCCCATTGGGCCCTCCAACACTTGCTCGAGCTCTAGTATGCTATCATTTACGCGTCTAACAGCTCGAAGAGTCTCCTAACGACCTTGCTTCGATAGGAGTTTCTCTCAAAACAACATCAGCAGCTCTTTTTCCTCGCATAATACGAAGAAGCCGAGATCTCCTCCCACTTGAAATTCTCGAGCATCTAAATACATCTGGAATAACACAATGTGCTAACGCAGCATCCAAGTGGCGTTTAGTCCTCCAGAAAACCCCCATTCAACTGAACGACCGTTTATTTATTTATTTATTTTATTTTTTCGCCGAATGCTTTTGGGTTGCATCCAATCGCTAACGGGGTGTGTAAAGGAGTGTACTACTTTTGGAAAAGAAAAAAACACACGCATGAATACCCTCATAAAACAGTAACTTTGAATAACAAACCGATGATTTATACCTTGAAATCCAAGCTATTCTTGTGAAATACCGCCAAATCACTTTTTCATGAGAACTAAGAAGGCGGCGGGTTGTGCACCCCAGAAACTCATACTAGAATGCTGTGGGAATAATGGATAATATAATAATATATTATGAGAATTGTAGATAAGAGATAGCTTACGGTATAAATTGCCCAACATGATCGAATGAATCAATCAATAACAAACTGTTTCCATGAAAACCTAATAATTTTATTCATAATTTTGTAATAACAATTTTCACCCATATGTGAAAATGAATTGCATTCGTATTTTGGAATTTGGAAATTTAGGTTTGTTGTGTTGGAAAACAATTTAACAAAAAATATCAAAAACCAAAATATATCGAAGTAGCGATACCGTTCGCCGATAGGTATATCAAATTTTTATTTCGATATCTTTTTGAAATATTGATATGTCGATATATCGATATGGTTCTCCAATAGTTGCATCCCTAGTTCCTGCCCTTAACTGCCGCAACTGGTGGCCAACAACAATAAAGGGACGTCCCTACAACGTACAGAGTGTAAGTCCATCTTGGTCCTCCTCAGTTGAAGCACTTTATGCCCGTGTCTTCCCGAATTCTTTCATATTGGAGTTTGTATCTATAAATAATGCCGACTGACCTCAAAAGAAATACAGAACACAAATAGTGGCGCACCAGTATTGGATGACCTTTCGAGAATTTCATTCCATCAGGAAGTTTTCAGTTTCTGCCCAAACAAACGAATCCTATCCAAGCAGAAGATGGACACGTCGCGTCGATTGGATTACCACCTGACCGGTGACCCTAACCGAAGAAATTGTTTTCCTACGACAGTGAGGACTGAGATACTACCCAGCTTCGGAAAGAAAAAGGCAATATCCCTTTTCAGTCGAGCGGTAAACAAACATTGACTCTCCAGTTATCCATACAGGGCTTTCGGTCCCCATCGCAGGGAAAGTGGAAAAGATATCGTCGTATGTAAATGATCCGAAGGTATCAATACCGCTGATCGTTTGAACATTCATTTGTCTACATAAAGCTCGGTTCGAACCCGATCGATCCCCCCCCCTCCACCACGGAAGGCATGGATCAATTTGATTCATCCCGGCTATCAATCATCGGCGCATTTATTAGTATCGCGGGGCCAACCCCAGAGCCATCGTTCTCTCGTCTTTATCTCCACCTTGACCAAGCACGTTTGATAAATGACGAATGATTTTTTTCCCCTCAATCCTTGATTGTTTTTCTTCTATGCTGCAGATTCGTTCAATGTACGGAGTCCTCTGCTGAGATTGAAAAAAATGCTGGATGGTGTTTCGAAACATTGCAGGGACGCCCAAAGCTGGTTGCATCAATTATCTACACATGTACATTTCAGAACCAACAAAGGTAAAGAAATACGAAGATCGTTTAAATGACGAAGCTGCATAGATCCCTCGTTGATGATTTCCACGGACAGGATATTGCAGGTTAATACTTCGCCATATTACACTAAACTAACCATCACCATCATCTGGTCAAAGTTGTTTAGTTTCAATCAAACCGGGCATTCAAAATGGGTGGAACATACTCAACCGTAAATACAACCAATCTACACAGTCTGCCGTTTGGTGCTCCGAGAGGGCTCCCGTTTCCTGGGCTTGTGCCCAATTCTTGGCGAATTTAGGAGGCGTTTCGAGTGGTTGTGTTGAACCTGAATTGTACCCTTGCCGAACGCTGGAGATTGGCTCGCCCTAAATCTTGTTGTCTGGCCTGGAATAAGAATTTACATAGTGACTGGGGTAAGAACTCACATTGAATATTCCCACTTACGTAGTGCCGTTTCTAAATATCAACATGTTTTTCCGGTTTCCTTCTCTTCGAACAGAAGGATCAAGTCCTACTCGTAGGTATTCATTATTCATGGATACAATATAAATAGCAAATACACTAGTTTACCAATCATTTTTTACTATTTACATTGTAACCAAATTTGACAAATAAATGTGCCTTGATACAACTTGTACTTGAATTTTGTTAGAACTTATGTAGATCTTTTAGCATTTGTACTTATTCTATGGACGAATTTGCATTAACATATTAATTTCAAATAAAGTGGTTCCTTTGTTGTGGGTGCCCCTAACCGATTTAAAAGATCCCCGAAATGTCCCTGATTGTATGACCTGATTTTGATTGCACGACATTAACCATTTATTGACTATTTCGTTATAAACTCACGCTTGGCCGTTGCCCACGTGAAATCACTTCTAAAATTACTTCAAGGTCTGTAAAATCATCTCATCAACAGCACTCGGGGAAGATGAAGGAAGCAGTGAATCACCAATTCGAGCGATGTTGAATTCATTCGCCCTTACTCTTGGATTATTTCGTCGAACTCTTGGATCTGAAAATACTGCAGTTTTATCTGACGACCTTGATTTTGTGAGTAAAAACGTAAAACATAACATTTCAATAAGTACTCAATCTTGGTTGGTATATCTGAGAGGATGTTTTCCACAATCCATTGACTAACCGGTAAGTACAGGAGTTAGGTTGTTTTGGTCTATTATCTTCTGTAATGATCCTTTAAAACCGCCCAAGAAAAACAAATTACCCCACCCTCAAAATATGCTGGTTTACTTTTCAAGGTAGGTAGGTACGTCGATTCAGAAAATCGAATTTAAAATAAAAAAAAAACTCTGCAAATTCTGGACACAACGGTTTATTATATTTTTCGTGCAGATCATCCTTCTAATAATATTAGAATATTAATAATATTATATTATAATGAATCATCATTCAATGTTCAACGTTCATACTGGCCAGCTGATTCGAACAGCACAGGGTTTTCAGATATCTAGTTAATTAATAATAATCTTTATTAATGATTATTATTAACTAATAATAATTAATACTCATTAACAATAATTAATAATAATTCACACTACTTACCTACTTGATAATAATTATTGATAAGTAATGATAATTAATAATAATGATTAATCTATCATTTAGGGTGATGTGTACAAAGACGATAATAAACCTTTGTGTCAAGAATTTGCAGAGTATTTCCATTTGAATTCTATGAGTTCTGGAAACAGAGTAATTCACTTCTTCATTAATCAGGAATCTGAATATGATGTCAATACTGAAGGCTTATAATCCGAAAATACCTTAGAAGATATAACCTTAGCGTAACCTGGTAGACTTACACAGGTTAAAAGGAATCTAATAACTAAGGGGTTAAGCGTATTTTTGTGTCGTGACAGAATCAATGACAGGAATTGTGTTGGATTCACAATGATTTTCACCTACAACCCACGCAGTTTGGGAATTATACCTCCGTTAGTCAACATCCCACGAATACCATTAACGGCTCATTGGAATTCTCTCAATTTATAGTAAAATCTCAGACTCACTCATCCATAAAACACCTTGAAACAGTAAATGTCAGATTACTTGGGTGAATAGAGAAGAGCTGGAAACGTAATGATTTTCTCACGTTGAGCATTCCAGCAATTTGCAGAATCTTCAATTAACTATAATTGTGAATTGAAGATTCTACAAATTGCTGGAATGAAATATAAAATAAGTTTACTTCAATTTGAAAATGATATCAAATATTTCAAGGGTAAGTTCTGGTCTAATTTAAAGGCTGTTATTACCAGGATGTCTTCAATAGGAATGCATTGGTTCGATTCCTAGGATGGTAACGACCTGTAACAAGTCTGGCGGCTGACCTTAACTCAAGATTTAATTAATTACAAGTTAAGATTGTTCATTTGAATATTGCGTTGTCTCGGTAGAAAACACGTTTAAGTAGCCAATAATTTGTATATTCTAACGTACGGCCCACGACACATCTAAATTACGCATAATTATATTGACTATCACTCGCTAAATATCACTAGGGCTCCACACCAGCTTGGCTTGCTGAAACGAAACAACAGCGATAGGAAGTGTTGATTAAAAAAGGGTAGACCGTAACGTCAGGCAGGGGTCGTGAAATGAAAAATAATACAGGAGACGAGTGACAAATTATTACAGCTTATCTCTAATGTAGGGGTGTGTCAAGGAGGGATTTAATTTGTTTAACGGGTTTCCTTTTTCAGCTCGGCCCTTGACAGCAAGTAGCAGTTGAGATCGAGATCGTTACGGTGTCTCACGTAACGGGGAGATTTACATATTGGTGTCCGGCCCAAAGTTCCTGAGGCGAAAACTTCAAAAGGGAATGAATGAGCGAAAAATGTAACTGCGCGGTCATTTGAAATGCCAGATGTTTTCTCGACATACCAGGGGAAATGTTACTGTAATAATGTTAATTTAATAATGTAGTATTGATTGGGTTCAAATACCATCTGGGTCTACCGCTGTATAATATATTATGTTTCAGTTGAGTGGAGGTTTAATTATAAGTTTGACAGCATCATAAATAACTCGAAAAACAATCGGAAGGTCTAAATAGGACTGTAACTTGTTCGTTATAAACTTTTTTTTTAAATCTTATACAAAATTAGGAAATCTGAACAATACTAAGGTTAAGTCAAAATCGTATCAATACAATTGTGTGATTTCATCCAACTGTATATTTCCCAAGTTTTCACTGCCTCACTCGCTGCAGGAGTGTAAACATGTTTACACTCCTGTTCTGAAAAGTCAAGAGGGTAGCATTTATAATTTTTCTAAATACCAATAAGTCACAATATGTTTGGTCAAATTATTGTTTGAGTACGCCAAAATTACCAAATTGAAAATCATAGAAAACTCTGCTGTGTCCCCCCCCCCTCCCTGGACCTTTCTTCCCCTTGCGTTTTGAGCGTTACGGCTAAATTTCTATAGGCATGGAACATGTTTAGCCACTTAGCTACACAGCTGATCCGGGGCCTGGGCAACGTTAGATTCAATTCCTTAACTGGGTACACTCCAAATTACAGCTACATAGTGTGAATAGAGAGTTCCTTAGAGATAGGCATGTTCATTTGGTTGTGGCCTTATATAGTGGCCACATCTAATGCGAGCAACTTTTGGATTCTAACCAAAATTTGTGTCCAGTTTGGTGGAGTGGTCACATGTACAAGTAACGTCAAGTTGCCTTAGCACAACGCGAAATCCATCCCTTCCACTGCTTTTCTGATCTTCCCACCCGTTCATCGCTCAATTTTCTTGATTCAACTTCTGAACATGTCGGGAGTGCTTGATAATTTGTTGCGGTTTTATCTTAAAGGGCTGATGTCGCACGACGATTTGTTAGGCGGCAAAAGGCGCTGCACTGTCATCCCGGAGTAAGGTTAAATTCGATCCGTAAAGGTTGTGTCCCGGGAGAGAAATGGACACATGTATGTGGCCGGTTGTGGTCGACTTTGAGATAAGTTCAAACTTATGTCCTTAGGAATGTCCCCTTAGGAACTCTCTAATAGCATGGAAATTAGCTTTAGGAGCCACTCAGCTGATCCCGACGCTATGATGCTGAAAGTGTAAGTCCTAAGTAGGCTACATACCAAATTACAGCTTCACAGTGTGATTAGCATAGAAATAGATTAAAGTCGGACGACTTACGTCACGACGGACGGACGGTTTCAGCCAGTTAAAGGTTAAATTTATTTCATGTTAAATTATCCAAATTATGAGTTGATACAAGTCAAGAATACTTCAATGGCAGGAATATAAATGTAAACTAAGTTTTTATATCAAAACTTATCAAGATTAGGAATTAACTACGAAAATAGAGGAAGGGAGTAGAAATTACATCCTATTGGGTTGCCTCGTGCATTCTATATCTGTTGTTGAGTGATCGATTTCATTACGCATTCAATGCTGTCTCCAGTTAAGTAAAGCTGGAAGCGGGTAACAGTAAGATAATGTAGCATTGGTAAATGTCTCTAGCAGTTGTCGACGGTTTAACTACAATCGTACCGTAGTACTGCTTACCCTTCAAACTTGATTGATTCACTAGCCCCTGAACCGTTGATACCGATAGTCTCGAGTTCGGAGGAGAATCCTCAGGATTCATGAACAAAAAGCCCTCCGTTCAACATATACGAGTACTTGGCGAGTGAAATAGTTGACGGGAGCTAAATACATTTTACTCAAGAAGACCGGACGAGGAGGAAACGGAGAGCGAATGTAACGGAACACCGAAGCGTCTGATACTATGGGATTCGTTTTTAGGCCCAAGAGAGATCACCGACTGGATGGGCGGAATTCACAATGGACAGGACCCATCAGGAACAGGCGTCCTAGATTTAGTGATGGACAACCTCACTCTTTTCTTTGTCCCCCGCCACTACTCTATGGCGAGTCTGGGGTTATTGTTCATTTACTCGCCAAGGACAATACGGAGTTTTTTCCCCCGCAAATGATTCTATTCTGTAATGTATTAGTTTAGGAGCAGCTGATGTAATTTCTCTTTGTACGTATTACAGTTTAATTCAATTTCTTGATAAATAACCAACATTCTACTAGTCACCCGGTTCTGCTCTATCCGAGTATCCGAACGTTGGTGTTGGGCATAGAAAGCTGCGGAATTCTTCAAAAGCAACTCTTAAGCAATTCTTAAGACATAACACAGCCAAACCCACAATTTGGATTAATTGAAGTTAAGACACTTTCTTATACCAAACTTCGCGCTGGATAACGTGGCGTCCAATGGATTTCGGAAATCACCCGCTTGAAGCGCAAAAATCACAAAAGTTTTTTTTCCTACAATATAGAAAGGATGTAATAAGTACTGATTTACAAAACTGGATGGTTGCTGACCTGTTGTAATCTGTAATTTTCTTTTGAGGCAGGATTATACTCCAAAGACAAGTACTTTTCCAAGGCTTGTTGCTTCTTAAGCGAAGAAATTCTCCACTGAAGATTTTCACGATTTTCAAGGCACAACACCAAAATGTTAACACTTTGTAGGGGTTTGAAAATAACATTTATTATTGAAATTACGATTTGGTGAATTTTTAGGGGTGAAAAACAAACAGACAATTTTAAGAGGTAGGGTTTATTATGAATCAAAAAGTTAACAATTCACTTTTCGTCGGAGGTTAAAGAAACTAGATCAAAAGATCAATTCTTGGATTAATGTATTTTTCTCTTTACTAACGTTCTCTACTACATTCGTCAATATTTTCACCATTTTTAATTAGACAATGAAAATTGGAATATAATAAATATTATTTTCTTACACCTGTCACTAGGAACACAATTAACCTGAGATAAATATTGCCCTAAGATACCTCAGATGATCTTTATTTAGCAGAATATAAGTCAATGCAGTGATCCTCTGTATTTCAAATGATGAATGATAATACATAGGTAATATAACCGGTGTTGTATTCCTTTCATATTGTTTTCCTGAAATAGGTTATTATTGAATCATTTTAGTGGCTTTACGATCTCAATATTTTGATGGTACACGTTATAGTGTGACAATCAGAATTGCTAAAATTGGACTGAAAGGGAGTTATCGGGGGCAGGGTGGGCGAAAATTGGGTGATGGTAGATGAATGGGTATTTGGATGGTACGATCTAAGAATAGAACTAACAAAATATGTCGGCAATGGGGGTTATCGAACCTCAAATACAGGATATGAAACTAATAAATTCGCCCTCCCTGTCAACTATGTCTCCTATGGTTACAGACTGACAGAAATTCCGAAGATTCCGCGGAAATACAGTCCATTAGTTAGTATAGTTTAGCTAGTCAGCGGTGTTGCAATAAAGTTTTGAGGTTTTGAAATCCAAGGGTAGCTCACAATCCTACTTTTGAATATATAAAACATATGAATAATGGGTTTATATTACACTCTCGTGTAGTGTTCGTTAGGGCTTCCATTTATTAATCATAGATGCGAAGCTATTCGAGCAAAACTGGTTCTCGCAATCCTTCACATACACTTTGGAAACTACATTCAGAGACCATTGTTTCATATGTAAAACAGTGGGCGGGTTCGCGATGAGGATGCATTGGGGGGATATGCTAATACATAACCAGTGGTTTCGAGAAGTGCCAGAGCACCTGGAAACTATGAAATGAAGAGATTGAGGTGACCCTCAACTACAGCCCAACGGATCAACTATGTCCCTATGCCGCCATCCCCGACAAACCCTTGTCCTTATCGGTTGTCATAATCATATTAGCCGCGGGTTATTACGGGAGACGTCGCTCCCAGTTAGGGATGACTGGGTCTCCAGCTTCCCGCGACTGGAACAACATGGAAATACGGAGACGATCATTAATTTTCTCCCGCACGAGCTAAATTGGGATTGGGAACCCTCCCACAACTCGGTAGTCGACGTTATGGCGACTGCCTAATTCTAACCATCTATCACGATATTCCACAACTGACAATGCAAATAAACACTACAAAATTGTCTGTGAATGAGAAACTGCTCGAACAAAATGACGTCTGATTCCACGAAAACGGAATGAAAATGATATTTTCAACTTCATTGCAATTTCTCACTAAAAGACTTATTAAGGGACTCGACGGTTCGGGACCCCAGAATAGTCCTCTCTCCCTCTATTTTCATCGAGTAGGTAGTTACGAGTAGTTTCTAACAGGAAAACCTCTCCCAGTTTTTTTGACATTTTATGTCTTTACTATGGCACATAACTCAAAAAGTGTGACGAACTTCACCAGTTATCATCGTACAAAAATCGTTCACCACTCGTTGGACAGCTCTCGATTTACCTAACCATATTACGGAGTGCGTGGCCGACAAGCTGCGGTATGAGCGTGATTGTTTAAATAATTGTTTACACACAGGTGATCATTCTCAATAATTTATATAACAATTTTTAAATAAATAAAAAAATGAAGTACGAGGTACGTGGTGTGGGAGGGGGCGCAAAGACATAAAATGTCCCTCGAGGTTGCGTACTTGTACGAAAGCTGTACCCACTTTATGGTTGCTTTGAATCACGAATCCAATGGCTATGACTGGCATGTCTGAAGCCAAATCATCTAAGAAGAAGAATCGCGAATCTCTGATTGCAGTGATTTTTGGATTTTTTTCCCCACTTCTCCATCTCATTTTCTCTTACCGGTAGCGGATTTTGGTTTGGCGCGGTTAATGAGGGACGATACGTACACGGCGCACGCGGGAGTTTTGGACACGTTTTCCCATCTTAACCTTACAACTGCCGACCAAATCTTTTCTCCATTCGGAAGCTGTCAAAATTTCATTTGATCTCGTAAACAAAGTCACAAATTGTCTACTTACTGAAAAACTCATTTTTGAGAGCTAACAAACTTAACTCCCTCCTAAAAATTAGAACTAAGTATGAAACTGAGATTCTTCGATGGGTCTTATGGAAGACGAATTTAATATGATGAGTCTGAAACTGGTGTTATTCTCGCAATTTCCGCACCGTTTTGTCGATAGACTCCTAATTTTATTCACACGAATATATTCGGATTACTTCTGCTCAACATTTTTCTGGCTGTTTCTCGTAAGTTTGTGTTATAACCCCCCCCCCCCCCGTCCCACAACAGAATCTGATTTTGACAACAGAATGAAAAATATTATGCGATGGTCCCTTACAATTTACAACCAACTTCCACACCGCGTCATATCTGGTTATATTAGCCAGATATATTGGCTAACTTTTCTAATTCCCAACTTTTTATTGAGCTACAAAGTTTACGCCTGATTTCAATTATTTACCACCAAAATGAGTACAGTTCGGGTGTTGTTATGCGCAAAGATTTGAGATTGTCATCATCTCGAAATAGCTGTTCATAGAGTTGCCATCATATCGTTGTTTTTACCGCCCAACTTTGCCTCATTACAGCACCCCAATAGACTAATCCAAATCTTCCTAACTCGAGCGGAAAACGAACATTTCCATTTTGTTAAACGTTTCAAAATTACAGATTCATCAACCATTTCAATAGGGAAAGGTTTTGAGTCCCTCCGGCCATACAGGACTCACAAGTCATGAAGGGCGTTGAAAGTTTGTTCAATAAGAAAGATACCCCCTAATTAATTTTCGATCGCAGATATTAATGTCAGTATTTTTGTTCAGTGGCTGTTGCTTTCCCCAATATGCCACTGAATCAAATTACTCGAAATTGTACATCTCTAAAATTTTTGAATGACCCTCCAGACAAAAAGCCTGTAAAATGAACGTTTTAGTCAAGTTTACTGTTACTAAAGATTCAAAAATATTTTATCCCATTGTTGTACCACCCAATTGTGTAATTGAATTGTACCATCACGTTGTTGTTATGTGGATATCGCCGTCCAACGCTCCAGTGACTCATTGGTGTTGTCATTGGCACTCGACTGTCACTTAGTGTATTGCTGTGCTGTAGACATGCTACAAATTTACATATTGTCATGGCGTACATCAGACGAACTCCCTCCGTGACTCCACGTTATTATGCAGATTCTGAGCGCTTATATTAACATCATACATGAGCATCTCTAAGTGGTTTACTGTCTCGTATGATAAGATAAACACAGAACCTCCGGGATGGAACAGCGGAGTTTTTGATTGATATAATACTTAATGGAGACGATCTTAATATTGGGTTGTGATACCAACGTATCTGGCATAAAGAAAGAAGATTTGGTCTGGCATAAATTTGGTCTGGCATAAAGATAGAAGATTTGGTCTGGCATAAATTTGGTCTGGCATAAAGATAGAAGATCTTCCCTAATGGAGATCAATGACCTCATAAGCAACAACTTTTTTGAGACACATTCAAATCGTTGTCAAAAGTAGTGCATTTATGTTCAACATCCTCAATTAACTCTACCCTATGGTCATGGATAAATGATGAATATGAGAGTATAACTGAAGGGGCATCTTATAAGCAACCCGATACAAAGCTCCCCCACTCCTCGAGCATCCCCAACGGTTCCCTCTCCTTAGGGCCGGTTTCACCAAACACTCGTAACCATGGTTAAAATTAATCATTGATTTATCAAACCAGAGATTTTAATCGTTGATAAGGAGAAATGAGTTTCACCACTGTAATCAACGATTAAAAAGATTTCATAAAACGTTGTTTTAATAAAACATCGATTTAAGTTTAAACGACGATTTAGCATGGATTAGCATGGAATTATACGGCGAATTAGCATGGATGCTATTCGATAACGACTGATAACGGCATACCGATTGTTCAATTGTGTGCCTTCCTCCCGATTTTTCTTTTTCTGCTTTCCCTATATGTTACTATTTTTCGTTTGATTGTTGTGATTGTTGATTTTTAGTTGTGATTGTTTATTGTTGATTGTTTCATTTTTAAAATTTTGTGAATCGGTTGCCTCGATGGAAGCGGCAGCGTCGCAGAAGCGGAAGAGGGAGCCAAAGTTTGAGTCAAATGAAAACCCTGTCACTTGGATACTCGATTTTATGCTCAATTTGTTCAAGAACGGATGGAACTGATGTTTTCGAGAGCCGGTACCTCACCCTGAAGTCGATTTCATCGAGGTCAAAATCATTTAGCCTCTCTCTAATCCATCGCGGCCGTCGAATTGAGAAGTCTTCATCTTCATCAATAATTTCGTCCACCAACCGAAATGCTCTAACCAGAGCAGGGGCATCATAGGTGTCAAGAATGAAAAAGAATAGAGAAACGGATCACAACAAAACTTGAGAACTGGCAAGATGGCGGAGTGGTAAATCGTTGATTTAGCGCTTAAACCAGCCAAAATCGGGTGGTTAATTTTAATCGTTGATTTATCTTCTTATCTCGTTGGTTTATTTAAAACGACGTTGGTGAAACTCGACATCGTTGTTTACCACCTAAGATCATCGATTTAATTATTAAACGTTGATTAAAAACGTTGGTGAAACCGGCCCTTAGAGTTTTGGCTTCACATATTCCACGTTTCTCGTTTAATCGTTGCATCTCTTTATTACGAAAGTCCACTAATGGGATTGTCAAGTGGACTAAGAAATGGAGAATGAAGCCGAAAGAATCAAAATCAATTCACATCAATTTCACAAACCGAAGATCAACTCAAATGAAATACCATACGCTGACACCATCACGTCAAGTACCTGGTAATAACTCTTGACTCCAAACCTACATCGAGAAGAAGAAGCAGCAACGGAGGATCAAGTTCAGAAGCATGTATTGGATGGTGGTAAGGAATTCCATTCTTTCTCTTCACAACGAACTGCTAATATACAAACAGAGTCTTTGCCCTACGGGATACAACTCTGGGGCTGTGCGAAAAAATCAAACATTGAAAAGATCCAAACCCCACAGAACAAAATACTGAGAAGTATAGTAAGCACACATGGTACATGCTCAATGTTATAAACAACGAAGGGGAACTCCGACGCCTCAAGCGTAAAAAATCGCTAGACTTGAGTGTGCTACGCGAATAGTTATGTAGTGCAAGTGAAACCCAGTGTCTATACTGATCTTGCTGCAAAGACGGGTTAGGTATTGCCGAAAAGCCTACTCTATACAGAGAATAATTATTATGAGATGAAATATTGCTAGATGAAATGTAACAAAATATTCAGTTGCAGTAATTGAATCACAACAACGAAATTCTCTCACTATTTTGAGTTATACATACACAGTACCGCACAATAACAAAACTTCAAATTGTCAACATGATAGATATTTTACGTTCAACTCCCACTGTTTCCCTACCACCTACCACCATATTGCCTTGGACACTATGAAAACCGGTGAATTATCGTGTTGTAATCACACTAATGTATTTGCAGCTCCCTTAGAATTTCGTAAGTGCCGCTAAACAGGAAATAGTACAACAGTATCATCAAAATTCATGAGGTTCCGCCGCCGTCGATCAATGTATCTATAGCTATTGGGGAGGACACAGTATTTGTCCTATTTTAATTGGATTGTTTGATACTGTTATTATAATAGAGTAAATAGCGACAGACCGATCACATCTCCGTCGATAGAGAAGGTTATTTATTGAAGCTATTTATTGAATTCTGATGATGTTGTGTGATAGTATATTATACTATAGTATGATAGTATATTAACATGATTATTACCTAACTAATCACTTGTTAGGATTAGTTCAAAATATTTTCATATTTGATGAGCTATGGCTTTTAGTTCTACTCAATCAAGCACGAGCTTGGTAAAAGTTCTCTTTTTCTAGGGACAGGCCAAGATTACAGGACAAATCACATTTCCTTGAGAGGTCTACCAGAATAACGTTGCTCGATAATTTGTCGCATTCCCAATCTCAATTTCCTCGAACGGTTGGAAATCAATTACGTTCCACGGTTCCCGTGTTATCTTGGACAGGAGAAGCTCCCCTCGTTCGTTTCTGGTTACAAGCGGCATCTCCCTTTCAAGCCGAGCTAGACCTAACGTGATTATGACTACCAATAAGGATAATGAGGAAAGCGAAGGGTCCGATCGCGGTATCGGCCAGAGGGTCGGCGGATTGCCGTTGAATATACTGTTCTTCGGCTTCCGCTATTCTGACTTTAACTTAACTGGGTCTCCGTTTCCCAGGTTCACTCATCGATTTACGAGGAATTGTAAATATTGTAGCCAGGGGAGGAGTAAGAGAGGGCCACTTGGCCCTATCCTACCCCTGGTGGTTAAATAAAACGCTTAATCAATCAATCAATCAATCGATGTATACACTATCACCGTTCGAGCGAATCTGCCGAATCGAGAAGAATCTCTGAGTGGACGATCCAGGGGTAAAACGTCAGTCGTATTTTACACTCCGTGCAAACTGTATGCCTAATGATATTTATGGATATATATAAAGTTACCCTCGAAGGATCCATCAATTTGAAGAAATAAAAGAAGAAGACATTACTGAGTTCAATAGGTAACTTACTTTACTTTACTTGTACAGGTTACTGTACTTGTACATGTATTTACATTAAAAAAACCGTTACTATTGTTGTAAAATCACCCTACCAAACATTATTAAAAGGATTTTTTCAGAATGCTAGCCACTATATTTTCACTATTGACAATCAAAAGATGATCGAAATTGTTTTCGATGTTGAGTGTTCCTCGACTGATAGTTCCCCTTAATTCTCATCCTCTACCGGATTTCAACGGATGTAAATTGGACTGGATATGCGCTGATCTCTTGTTTACGGATCTGATAAACCACCGTTTAAACTTCCCGAACAATCATCACAGTAACCAGCCACTTCGGGAGAGAGTACTTTATCGGTCAGCATTATCGTTTGATTGTACTCGCTAATCAATTCAGGATTGGGTCGAATCAGCTCGTTAATTAACCTTCGATTGCTGGAATTCGGGGATCCGGTGGAATGTTACGCCGCAGTCGAGAATCACCCGTTTGGGAACTGCGTGAAACATACACTAAAAAACACGGTGTATAAATATAAATTCATGTTGCACGTGATATCGTACGGTCAAGGAAATAATCGTTCAAACGAAATAATCTCAACGTTCGGTTATTGGTTTTGATGCTCTCTTTTGTTGTCATATGCGAGATAATCCACATGAAACTCGTTATAGGTAGCTCATCCAACTACTGCCTCTCTCTATGCCCTCCACTTGATTAATTGAATATTCCACCAATCATTTCTGCAGTTGAATTGAACCAGCTCGGTTAGAACTGCATCGCTTACCGGTTTAGCTGACGTGGCTTCCGAGCGCTTTTGAATATTAACTTCCAGATGAGAGATACTTGAATAATGAAACAGATGGGTAGAAATCATATGTGGCTACTAAACACTGTGCATTACATGAATATTTATGATCCCACCTGATCCGAGTGTGCATTTCAGATCCTCCCGAAGAATAAATTCATGAAGAATCAATAAAGATATTTGACCTCCGAAGTTCATCACATCAAAAGAACAAATTTGTTTCTGTCTCAGCCTGTCTGTGCTCACCTCATATACCTCTGTAACTGCTACGTCACAAAGAACGAACAGTCCGAAGGAGTTTGATTTTGGAGTAGGTATAGATGAGTACACGCCAGACATGATTTAATCAACATCCCAGCCTAAATTCTTTGTGAACTTGTGCAAATGTGAGATTTCCAACACTGTTAAATAATAAAGATTTGATATTCAAGGTGTTTTCAGGCATCATATAATGTTTATGCATGACCGGTCATCGTCCGTTGCATTGGTATGAGTAGCCCATATCAAGTACCCCCATCCAGTTCTAAGAGATTTCTAGCGGCCATTTTCTCGTGCCCAGTGAACCGTGCTGTCCAACCTCCATTGATGACCACCCTTCGCCCCAGAGTATCCAAAATTTATAAGGAAAAGATCTGCCGTCTCTACCCCTTAGCCACGGGAAGTGATCATCAGCACCCTACGAAGGTGAGTGGCACTATGAATAGATCTACCCTTGCGACGATTTCTAATTGTATTTTTCGAGCCCCAACCTGTCACCTTTTACAGCGATCTGCCCATATCGAAAACATGCACATTGGATTTCTGATGATCATTGATCGAAATGATAAAGTTTACCTGAGCAAACGTAAGCTTGAAATTCAATTCAAACATAACTCCAAGATTGAGAGGATTTTAGAGGGATATACATGCGTAAAAACTGTAGTGTTTTTTTTTTTAATAATCAATAACATAACAACTGAGCTTCAGCTGTTCAAGTCTTGACTCTAAAATCCTCTCAATCTTGGAGTTATGTTTGAATTGAATTTCAAGCTTACGTTTGCTCAGGTAAACTTTATCATTTCTTAACTTAGTTAATTTCCTATAATATTATAAACAGTTTATAAATTATGAAACAAGGGGCGTTGCCAATACTTCTAAGTACCTTGATCTATCTAAAAAGTTTAAATAATCTACTATTTTAGTGAATTTACGGTCAAAAATCTTTTAAACTCGTATTTCCGAAAAATGGGTGTACCAAAATCCGTTTCAGACTATCCTGAATCCCCATAAATTCCCGAAATGAAAGTTTGACAAGCAACACCTCATTTTAAAGGGTTTTTCATGACTGTGGATTTTTTTTTTTTTTTTTTTTTTTTGCAGCCCCAGACCTGGTTACCTTATGTCTGTAGACACAGGTTTTAGAATTTGCTTGTAGATGAGCGATTTGTTATGAACTGATAGTTCAGAATGCTCACTTAGCAGCCAGTACAATTTGCAGTACCTATTAGAGTAGGGAATATTTTGTTCATTCATGATGACTGGTATCGCTCTTATTTTCTTGTTCGTAAAGTTGGTATGGGTAGATTTCCGTTCATTAAGCTTGAGGCGACATTTTTACTGTAGTGGTAAATATAAACGAGTATATCTTCAAAGCACCGACGAATCTTATGAATCCATTTTACGATACCGGGAAATTATACTGCTTATCCATTAGACAGACGTGTTTTCTTCAATATTACTCTCATCCTTTATATTACTCTCATCCAAGGTCGGCCGTGTTATTGATTGGATCAGCACTTCCGGTTATCAGATTCAGACAGTGGGTGAAACTAGTTGAGCCGTCCTGTCGAGAGACCTGTCACTCGGTCCACTCAAGTCAAGTACGAGTAATTAGTTCTATTTCGTTTGAGTGTCGCCTTGCTTATGTTTCTGATGTTTTCGGGTCGAACCTGACGAAGTAATTTGAAGCAGTCGGTTGTCCGCATACGAGTTCTGAAACATCTGATTTGGTTCTGGTATTTCGTTCCAGCAGCTGATTAATTTGAAACTGAAATTGTCAGAATCTCAGAGCCAACTTTTTAATCGTTCTTCGTACCAAAGGCAGTATAAAATTATAATTCCTGTTTCCACTGGCAAGTCGTAATTAAAACTTATAAATACACACGTTAATTTGGGTCGGCGTTGTTTAATATTTTCAATAATAGACCATTATAATTTTCCAGAAAGAAAAATTAATTTAATCCATCCACACGTAATTATTTTTGTGACATGAAGTTCCGAGATAATTTAAGAGCCGAGAAAAGAAGGTAATTTCAAATATTTCTGTTGGTACATTGGCAATGTTTGGTAATAAATTATTTTCGAGATAAATACTTAATACATTACACAAAAATTGTTCAAACATTACCTATGAAATTTGGGTTACAGGAGTGGACCAGACGAATTAATTTGGGGTTGTGCGACTTTTTTGGATTTCAGATGCGGATTCACCGTCGAAAAATAGATAGTAATATAGGAAGGGGGGGGGGGGGGCTCCAGTTTGAGGATGGAATGAGAGATCGTAATTCTGGCTTCACCATCGAGTACAGCGTTTAAAAAAACCCTTTAAAAAAATGAGGTGTCACTTGTTAGACTGTTTCCTTTATTAGAATTTATGGGTAATTTCTGCCCCCCCCCCCCTAAAACGCCCATCGCGAATAAATTTGGGAGCGTACGATTTTTTTTACGTCAGATTTGACGGATTCGTCGTCGAAAAGTACATAGGAATACATTATTCCGATTTCCTAAATTTGATTTTTTTTAAATTTGTGGGGTGTGTAATAGATCAATCCGAAATGGAATTTAGCTTGGAAAGCTAGGAATCCATGAGCTAGTCACCAACTGTCCTCTTCTTCACTCGATGATGACCATCTGCAGACGACCATGGTCACGTTCTCGAACGAACAGACAATATTTCACTTCAGTCCTACCATTATTATCATAAATGAGACTCACAAGGATATTTTGTACAGAACAGTGATCTGGACAGGAGTGAGATCTGGACAGAAGATAATAAAACGTTGGGGATGAATTTGCTGTGTTTTCTATGTTGGTTTTATTAGTTCTCACAATTCGTTGCGCTTACCATTCTTTCGTGTGCACGCACAAGAGATCTTAATATGATAACACTGACTAAACAAAGATTAGGATTGTTAGTAGTTGGAAATATGAGCTACAATGATGCGTACAAACTAATTCACCTCTCTGACCCAGTCACGACTCACGAATGGCCCAAGGTGGATCAGATCTACCAGCCCTAGCTAGAAGGGCCCTCTCAAGTTTTGACAAAACAGTACATCATATAGTTTGCTATCAGTGCCTACAGCTCGCTAAAACGTTCCCTTCGGTGCGTAACGAAGAGGTGTTTGCCCGAGCGAATGTGTGCACTTAAGATTAACAATGTCCTTCACCCTTCGGGGCACGCTCATTATAGTTGGAGGACAATTACAACGGAGGAGGAACCCCCACGGCTGCCGGGAGCGTCAACATCTTCGAACTCCAACATACTCTCCCTTCGTTAACTATAATACCTGGAAACTGAACGAACAGACACGTTCTTGGCAATTTGTCTCAGTAAAAGCGAAGGTAACTACTGGGTGGAAGGCTTCCCCCCCTATATAATTAGGTTGTTTCTGTCTTCTTCCTTAGACGGTTTCCCGTGAGCCTGTACGAGTGTAGTATCGTTCTCCCCCGCAAACGTCTAGTCGGTTTTACCTCCGCTCTTGGGCCTGTTGCCTCGCTCAACTCGGAGAATCTAACCCGAGACATTGATGGATTGTAAGGAGCAGCTGAGTAACGGGTTGAGTGAGACATTACTCGTTAAAGCTGGGCTCATTAATTTGTTTCCGCCACGATAACGAACTATGGTTAACTTTTGACGGATATTGAAATTAACTTAAATTGGCGTCTAATTAGAGTTGAATCCAATACTTGGTGAAGTTCTTCTATTATCTTGTATTATCTTCTATTATCTTCTATTATCTTCTAGTTCTTCTATTAGATTGGGTACTGTGTAGATGTTGTCCTACACACCGTTGGGTGTGTAACAATAAAAATAATAGAGCATTTATTCCATCAGAATCACAAAAACTTGAATAAAACAGAAAAAAACACTCTTCTTGTGAAATATAAAATAGATATCATTAAATTCATTACTGGCTTCTTAGAAATATAGAAATAGAAATAAATACCATTCTTCGCAACCTATTATGAATTAAGTGAATTAAATACTGTCGGCTTTCAGTAATGGGGGCTTCCAATTTATTCTGGGTTTTACAAGGTTTTAAAGGAACTGGAATCTTGTGGAGTGGGAATGAACGGATGATCTATTTATAACAACGGGATTTCGGTGGTACTAAGTTTTCTACAAAAGTTGCCTGATGGTAAATACTTTTGCTTCCTGGAAAACAAACTCTCTGGGAATCTCCTAATTTTCTTATGGGGCTGGGATGTAAAATAATCGCTCTCTTTAAATATCGCTACTAATGCTATCAAAACTGGCAATAGATACCACTCACTCTGCTGAGCTTTCTGCTGAGCTGGATAATAATGTGAATATAAGTATGATAATAATGTGATTAAGTATGATCGACGTTATTTCAGTGTTATGCTTGACGGTTTTGAAAGGAGATAAATCAATGATTTTCGAGAAATTTGTATGTACTTATTGTTTTATTTAGTAGAGGAAGAGAGGAATATTGAGATGCATTACAAAATTGAGGAAAAATCATTATGTTGAAAAAATAACGTCACTCAGATGACGACCCCCATTTTCACGCACTGCTCAAGTCTGTTAGTAAAGTTCGCCAGCACATGCGGAGAACGTGAGATTGGACTGTGTCGTATCGGGACGACAGACCGCGCCACAACGGTGATCATGACGTATAATAAACCGTTCATCAAAGAACTTGTTGTGGAATTTCGACCTGTTTCGTGTCTGACCACAACAGTGAAGTCGCCTCGAGGTTCCAGAGAATTGCAGTGACGACAGAAAAGGGAAAACGGCGGTGGAAAGGATCCGGTCATGAGGGTCTTGTTTCACGTGTGCGTCTGACACAACATATGCTAACGAAGATACCGCTCCAACAACGGCTGCCATTGCCATGTGTATGAGGTGCTTGCAATGCAGATTTCATGAAGTCCCCCACGTCGAAATTGAATGTTAATGGTTCCTGAAGGGAAAAAGGTGAAGCCGCTCGATCTTTTCGCCCTTCGGAAAATTATTCGAGAAATCTCCCACATGCATTCCACGGGTATTAATATTTAAGAGAATCTCACATTCAGCCTAGAAAAAAAAGATTACAGAAGAATGCAATAACGTGCAGTTGCATTAGCGAGGGCGATTTTGCACCCACCGTCGATCACTGCTGGAGCAGATTTTCACATTAAAAAATACAATATTCTTCACGACAGACATTGTCATACAGTATGAGTACAACAACAATCAATTTAGAATAGTTACCCATTAGAAGTAATTCTTAAGAGACGTTTGGAGCAGTAGCAAAAACAAATGATAGAGAACGTACAATCCCTTAGTTACAAAAGCTTGGTATATTAAATGTAAATCAGCTTTATAAAGGAAATTTTGTATAGCAGTCACTGAAAAGTAAGGAGATTTCTAGGCTTTAAAATGCATTATTCACTTGTTCTAGCGAATTTGGAATAAATTCCAGAAATGAAACGGGACCTCTGACAAGTGACACCTCATTTTGAAGGTTTATTTATAACGTGTATACACGCTAAATACGATGGTGGAGTTAGAATTGCGATATCTTATTTTGTTCTTAAACTGAAGCACTTTGAAGATGAAAAAACGTGGTTGATACTTGAGATGTTCTTCTTCAACATCATTTTCTTCAATAAAACCAGTTATTTCTTCGAAAATTTGCTCTTATTGCCATGCTATATGACTGGAATTTTTTTTATGTTGGTGAATTCATCTAATAGTGCCAGAAAACAAAAACCGCTCTGAAAAAATGTTTTTGTAATTTTGTTGTAATTTACATGGAAAAATCCACTTTAAAATTTTAAACAAATGATCTCTGTATTATGGCGTTTGTTGATCAAAAAATTGCAATGAACTGTTATTGAAACTGTGGTGCTATCATCATAATTAAATTCAGATTGACTGAGCAGTGGTATATGCATACACAAGCATGCATACACCACTGCTCAGTCAATCTGAATTTAATTATGATGACCACAGTTTCAATAACAGTTCATTGTCCATTCCTTTACAACTTGATCAAATAGATTAGTCGTGAAGAATCGTTTGTCTGCAATAAGAGCAGTCCGTTGGGTGATGCGGGATATTCGGGAGTTGTTTCTTTCTGGATTGACCGAAGGTAAATTTTTAAAGAGATTCGAAGTTCAGGAGACGTGGACATACATACACCTAGAAATTAACTGAATTTTTCAATGGCGATAAAGACGTGAAGAGGTCAAGCGATCAAATGGTGAAACGGGGGATTGGATTGTACCGATCATTACTGAAGGCAGTGTCTTGGCGTTCCGTCCGGTATCGAACCATTTAGTATCTGTTGTTATTATTTTATGATGTTATTCATCAACAATAAACATAATGCGAGTGAAATCAATATCATGGCTTGTGGAGGATATGATGTCAGTACTGACCTTCCAACTGACCTGTATTGGATCAGGGAGTCATACATACTTGATGCCACATGTATACTTGATAAGAACACTGAATGCGTTATAAATGGATGATTCGAAACGCAAGATGTGAAGACCTGAATACGTGGTTTCTATGGGTGGTGCGTCACCAACAGGTGTTTCATTACTCTTGTGATTGTATGTAATAATACCTACTTACGACAACAAAACGGTTCGTTGTGCCTGTAGGATGGTTTGCCGGATTATGAATAGTGGGCTCCATAACTGCAGCTTGTACAAGAAACTCCAAGCTTTTCATGTTGATTCAAAGTTTAAACAAACTTAGAACGCACACAAAACAAGGTTCTACCAACAGTTCGTGGCTTTAGTTCCGTTTCTGATTAAGTTGACCGTGACCTGCTCACTCCCATTCTGGAGTCATTGGTTTACGTTATTCCATTACACGCCTAATTCTCGTTTTGCCAACTCCCCCAAACGCTATTGTTCTCCTTCGCAGGGAGATTCTGATAATCAACTGAAGAGGTGGAAGTGAAGTTTCCAACTCTGGAGGTTCTGCACTTGGAGAGTTCGGTTTCTAGCCTTCAACCCGAAGAGCCAGAGTGACACTAATTCCGACCTCCCGAGATAGTCTCGAAGCGGAAAAGGTAAACGTGGAAACAAAAGCCAACCCCAAGATTTCCCTCTACGGCGTTAGAGTTTATAAATCCCGCCTTCCCCTTTACTTCCACCTCCCACACATCATTGGCCACGACGTTTTCCTAAGACTGACGGATATCAATGCCCCCAGGTCCCTCGGAATAAATCCTTTTGTTTACGACATTTGATATGAGCGCTCCCTCCGGTTTTCGATCTTACCAGAGACAATCCCTCACCCAAACCCGTATTTGTAAAGGCTTCGTTGGGTCCTTCACAGTATCGCCTAGACCCAGAATTTTAGGCCATCGTGGAAGAACGCAGAAAACAGGTCCTCCAAAATAAGATGAAGAAAATTTGGAAAATACATAAT
This sequence comes from Stenodema calcarata, assembly GCA_963920205.1. Classification (NCBI taxonomy): domain Eukaryota; kingdom Metazoa; phylum Arthropoda; class Insecta; order Hemiptera; family Miridae; genus Stenodema; species Stenodema calcarata. The sequence continues at coordinate 14,998,770 of OY986055.1, read as the reverse complement.
TTCAGAACGTTTATAATTTAATTTTCTTTCCTCCGGTATATTTCATTTATCCTCAAGAAAGTATGCTCATTCGAATCAAGCAACTCTTCTTGAATTTGTTATTATTTCTTGGTAATCATTATCACATTGCTAACTAAATTGAACAGTTGAACAGTATTACAACCATGAATAGTGCATAATTTTGTTTCAAAAAATAATAATTCATTTTCGCACCTCTGGAAAGATTATGGCAGAACTCTTCATCTATGTACCTATGTAAATATGTATAAACATACGAGAACTTGATCAAATTTCAGTGAATTAAGTTCAAATACCACAGAGCTTTCAAATATCGAATACTAAATGAAATTCCATATTGTATTACATTATGTGGCACGGAATAAACGACTAACACAGGTTGTCTAATCATTGTTATACAGATTATCTATTTCAAAAAATTTAAAAATCTTGGTACAGAACATGCTTTTTTATATCAAATATTAGATAGATCCCTTGGTATTTTATCTGGTCGCGTAAAAATGATTGTAGAGATTTCGAAGTAAGTCCATGTATTTGGTAGCTTACAATGATGAAACCGACGTAGGAATCAGGTGTTAGGTGGTATGGGTGGCATTGTTATGGTAGTGTACCATTTAGGGTACCCAACTTCCTACTAATTTTTCCATTTACTCAGTTTACTTGACTATTTGTATGAAGAACAATTGCCTAACTGATTCACTCAAGTAGGTTCAATTCAAAAGATGGAGGAACAATTCCTTTATTTAAAGGCTTAGAACTCGAAAGGCGGATTAAGAACATTCAAAATTAAGCATCTTTTACATGAATGCGAAGAAGCTTAGAATTACTTTCCAACTCCCACCTACATAATTATAACTTTATGGAGTATCCAAAGGCCTAATCTCTTTGGAAAGAACCTATTCTGTTGTAAGTTTAAAATATATATATGAGATGGTGTAGATAGTGTGGGTGGCTGTATGTTGTGTGTACCACATACTGTTTAATGCATCATAACTAAAGCTAGGGCAGTCCACAAAACTGCATTCTCCTCAACTTGTCAAGGAACTTACACACCTATACCTACTGGAGGTGAGTTGAATCAATGTGTAGTTTATGAATACGTTTGACAAATTAATGGATCAGAGTTGATCCAGTTTCAAGCATTTTGTATCTTATTCGTACACTTGTACATATTATACCTACTCCGTTGAGGTACAGCAACAGCAAGAATGCTCAAACCAATTATCCGATACCTAAGGTATTTAGTGTCCAAGATATATTTAGCTACCAAAAAAACCAAAACTACCAAAAAACGCTACGTAGCTTTTATCATCATGTTGTAACGCTTGTCATTGTACGACTTGCATTTTAAGTGATTCTCAAGAAACACGCAAAGCCGTAATCAGTAAGGGTTGTGAGTTCCACTTTTAGCGCGGCTGATGAAAAGATAACGCGGTGCCTATTAGCCCCAGGAAAAAAACACTACTCGCATAGGGAACGCTTCGTCCACTAGTTGCTGCGAAATTATTACAACCTTAACAATAATCGAATTTGAAAATTCCTATTATAAACGCATTCAAAACAGCATGGAGATGAGTATAGGTACACCACTTTTAACAATTTATATCTCGAAAAATTCAAGAGAAAAGGTATAGTTTTTAGTTCAGATATAAAAATTGTTTAATTTTTACAATTTTTCAAGACCCTCCGGACCTTTGTACGTCCAGCCGTTCGTTTCCAATGAGGGCCAAAGTTGGCTCAGATCGAAAGTCATCAACATGAGGGTGAATCAAGCTTGGCTGAAAACTACCGTGGAGTGAGATGAAATATTGTCAGAGGATGTATACATGATATTCAGTTGTAATAATAAATCACACACACACACACAAAATCCAGTTACTACATTATGTTTAATTCAGTGGGTAGACCGGTTCACCAATGCCGAACAAGTCCACCATAAATGAATGGTAGGAACGGTAAAGCGCAGAAAGCTCCAGTGCCTCGGAGATGAGATGCAAAATGAGGCAAAGTGCATGTTGTTGCAGAATATAATTGGCCCTGGCCGGCCAATCTGTGCAATTGGTTCGGCTTCAAACCGACAGAACTGTTTCTTTGTGTAGTGGACGAGAACATAATAGTCGAGATGATCGCTAACATCCGGATCGGATATGGCAATGAGAGAAGACACTGTGACAATCAGACGGAAGAACAGTGAATTCCCTGACCTTTCCAACAATGAACTTGTCCATTTGTGAACGCCTGAAGAAAACTGAAAAAAATCCACAGTCATGCAGCATATTCGAGCATATAAGAGCGAATATTCGGAAAACTACTAGTTTTTCTCATTCCGTGATCAGATTAGAGCCGATGAACCATGAAGAACATCTCAAGTAACAACCATCTTATTACCTTCAAAGTGCTCCAGTTTGAGAACGGAATAAGATGTCGCAATTCTCAGCGTTGAAGGTTGTAATAATGTCTTGTCATAATGTTTCATTTTTGGAATTTATGGGTAATTCCCCCCCCCCCTCGAATTCTCCAAAACCCCCCTTTGCAGTGGCCTTTCGATTATCAGGACGGATTTTTTGTGCAAATGGAACTTTTTATCTCAATTATATCGAGAGATATCGTCTGGCACTTTACATCAATCTGGACGAAATACATATTCAAAGTTTACCCTTCGATACCATTCGAAATTTAATCACTAATGATACCACCACAAGTACCATAATAAGTTTTTCTTTTAGCGAATTTTCGGAGAAACGTAGCTATTGTTCTCGGTCCAAAATTTTTAAAACTCAAATTTTCGAAAAATTTTCATACCAAAATCCGTTTCAGACCATCCTGAATCCACTGCCGAAAGACACCAAAAACTATATGTATATAATATATATAACTATATATTAGATAGTTATGTACGTGTCATTCCAGACGATAACTCCCGATAGAATTGAGACAAAGAGTTCAAATTTGCACAGAAAATCCGTCTTGGCAATCAGAATTGCGATATGTCATTCCGTTCTCAAACTGGAGTACTTTGAAGATGAAGAAGCGTGTTGTTACATGATCTTCATGTTAACTCTGCTCTAATCTGATAACAGAATGAGATATCGCAATTCTGGCTTCACCGTCGTGTTTACAGTAGAAATTCTCAAATGATGAGGGGGGTTTTGGGATGTTGGGGGGGGGGGGTTCACCTAAAAAATGAAAGTCTGACAAGTGACACCTCATTTTAAAGGTTTTTACCCGCTGAATAAGATGGTTAAGTCAGAATTTTGCTATATCCTATTCCGCTCTCAAGATGAAGAAACGAGGTTGATACTTTAGATATTCTTCATGGACATCATGTTCTCGATTATTTCTTCGAAAACTCGCTCTTATAGCCATGCTGCATGACTGTGTTTTTTAGAGTTGTAAATGAAAATAATTGGAGTGAAATTCGCAGCTTTATCTGTTCGTTTTGCAGATTCTACGTATCTTAAAATGTAAACACAACCCACCAATTTTGAGGGGTTAAAAAACTGTTCTTGGTCGATTCGAATGGTTCATTACTGAAAACAATGAACCAAGATGTATTTAATTTAGGAGATGACATAGGTGACAAACTACTCAACTAGTGTCATCCATTTAGAGGATTAGGTCGTATTAGCAGTTTTCATACCGTCCGTGGGTGGAGGATTGCTGATGGCTACGAAAGATAGTTTATAAACCAGAGAAGCAGACAAGTGCCGACCCTAAGGAGAAGAAAGGTCGTCATAAATTGCAGCTTTTTACTATCTTCGACTCCTGAAATAAAAACTACACTTCAATCTGAAAGCGTCCAAACGAAGGGAAACACACACCAGGGGAAAATTGTGGCGATGAAACCGAAGATTTATCAACTCCTCTCTCCAACAAAAATGAAATAAATGAATAGAGAGTCGACCACCGTGACGTGGAGACAATGAGAGGGTTTCAGGCCAGCGTGACATAGCACGCCGTTTGTAAAAGAAGATAAAATATACGAAACTCATTAGCGGTACAGGAAAACAGCGGAGGGTATATTTTATATTTTAGACAATTATACTCACTGCGGCTCACCACATGTCCCATACGATGGCCCGGGGTCATAAATTGATAACTACGGTTCGGAACCTAATTATTTAGTCGAAACATCCCTTCAAATTTTGTTCCTCTGCACGAGTTCCTCGACGAGTCAAACTCGTGTCACAACATGATACTGACGGGTTTTTTACTCATCAAGTTTGTAATCAAACTAGTTATAGATTTCCCCAATATCTTCAAACTGCATCGTAGGAATATCTGTCACCCACCGATTGGTCTAGTGGTCAAAATTGTATCACAGTCGAGACAGCTATTTTCAACGCTCACGAGCCTCTGTTATAACAACATCTTACAATCACAATAATAACAGTAGCACAATTATTGTGCTTCAGAACTAAGGCACTCCAACTTATCCACCAGCTACTCGTATAAGAATACAACCTTTTTCGTTCAAATCTGTTTTTTTGGAATGTTTACACTCAAATAAACTGTAATAGGCGCACAAAAAATATAAAGAAAATATCGGCGACGAGAGGCATCAGAAAAAGATGTACATGTAGGTCGCAAATTCGTTTTCGTTGGTAAAACTGAAAGAAATGTATTTTATTCAGGTATATGAGGAGACACTGGTTTTATATAAAATAGGTATCTAGATTTTGATTTCAAACATATTCTCGGTAAAATAATATAAAAAGGACTCGAAATTCAGATGACCAAAGCAAGTTTATTCAGAGGTTGTGTTTACTATAGAAGCTGTATAAGTAATGATATTTATCTTTCATTGCAAGGGGCGACCCTCACCCTAGTATAGCTGAAACTCGGAAGAATCTCTTATAGCACCAACATCGATGGGCTTCGCTAACGCCTCAAGCTATTAATATTTTGATTCGGAAACCGTCAGATCATTTTAATTTCGTAAGGCAAGAATCCAATTCGCCTGGGAACTAAGGACATCCGATACTGAACAGTGAGGGAAAATAATTCTTTCCGGCGATGAAGTACAAGTAGGTGATGGTAATTTGAACGCCCAAAAAGCGCTCCTCTATAACAAATTAGTAAGCAGAATGAGTCATTCTATAAATCTGTAATTTCTGTATACAGTAACAGCAAACTCCACAGGTGAACTGACGCGTAGTCCATCAGCCGCGAAGCTAATGCACAGAAATATTGCCAAGCAGAACCAGCGATAATTAGGTGAATAACTTATAAGAACAAAGCGCATTCATTTTTCAACAGTCAGATCCGTTCTGAGTTTTGTTGAACTCTGTCATTCATTCCTCTGGAGCCTCGCCAAGTTCTTTGCTTGTCGGGTCTCGGATTTAAAGATTAAATCTTGACTCGTATTTTCTGCAGTTGTCAAACTTGTATGGAGATAATATTTCATGTACCAACTACCTACACAGATTTCACGGGCACCGGTGGCAGCTTGTTGGTGATTTTGAAATTGAAAACATGTTTCGGCCTTCTAACCCGTGAGTAGGTTATAATGGATTTATCACTTTCGGTCAGATTGAATACAAAATTCAGGAGAACCCTGAGTCTTGTTTTAAATTTCAGAATAAACTAAAAACGCTGCAAATTTCTCCACGACGGTTCATTATCAAACTGTAGAACTCAAAGCCAATGTTCATAATGGGGGACAGATGAATCAAATATCACATGGTTTTTCATGTTGAGTTCCTAATATACTTTTTGTGTACCTACAAGAATAGAATAATTTATGGTCACCTATTCGAACAATACTGTACCTCATTACTTCTGGGTGTTGTATTCTGTGATCTACAGAAGATCAATCGTTTTACACAAAAAGTATATTAGGAACTCAACATAGAAAACCATGTGATATTTGATTAATCTATTCCCCATTATGAACATTGGCTCAGAGTTCTTCAGTTTGATACACGCTCTTGTGATTCACCCATTGAGATCCTGACATTTCAATTGACTATTTTTAGTGCCGTGACGTGAAAACCCCATGTCTCGTTTGTTGTTGACAGTTATTTTGGGCCTCACTCCTCCAAAATCAGAAAGCAGGTTCTTTGAGTTCCAAAAGTGCACACAAACACATTTGAATATATTGTGATGGATGAATAAAGAGAAGGGACGTCCCCCGTAATACATGCCTTACTCAACAATACGTTTGAACGGCAAACTTGGATTGGAAAAAGATGTTTATCAAATACGATCAACTCAACACCCTAAACTTGTTATTGTGGCGTTAGATTCCTGGCGTCAAGTTCTTTCCAACAGATTCCGCCGTGAAGGACTAGCGGTTCTGGATGATACAGGTGGATTAAGAGCATTCAATATTGCGACTATTGGAATCCAGAATCTGCACATCGTTGTCCAATAATTGCATTTAAATAGGTCCTGCCGATTGGCCTTGAACATGGCACCCTCGTCAAGATACCACTTACAACACTTACCAACTAATTGAGCCTATATAACGTGACCTCTTAACCCTGGTAGACACTTCCAACCCAGTAATGGCAAGGAGAGATGAAGCAAAATACGGTTGAAAGAAGGAAATATACAACCTCAAGAGTAATAAAGACGAATCGCCTACAAGGTTTTGAGGGGTTGTAAGGTGCCATTCCTCCTTAGTTCCGCTTCAGTACAAGTGAATTACCTCTTTGCCTGTTCTTTACTTGTAGTCTCTTTATGTCGTTCCTAAGAAATTCAAGTAATTCCAACATCAAACACTCAGTGAGCCCGACTGAAGTGCTTTAACACTCCGCTTGTGACACAGAATGGTTACTTTAGTTCTTAAGCTCGTTGATTTCAAAGCTTTTCATTGAACACTGTTTAAGTACACGTAACCTGACCATTTATTTTTATACTCAAAACGGGTCATCGTTTTATTTGCAGTAATAAGAAGGCTCGAATGAGAAAAAACACATTTTTAATCAGTTTTATTTTATTTATCAAAATACAAAGTAGGTATTTACTTACGATGATGTTGAGTATTTACTGTTAAGGACGTATTTACTTATTTACTACAAAACGAAAAAATTATGAATTATAAATTCTCAGTTATTTTTATATTCCTCTGAGGAACATATATTACAATCAATAATATTATACTCCTAAATCTGATTTTGACAAAAAAAGTGAGGTACCAACCTACTACACCATTTTTTAGCCCCAAAAGTCTGTTTCAAGAATGAAATTCATGTAAGTATAAAAAAACACAGCGCTAACTGGGCAAATATTGTTTGTATTTGATCTCATTCACATTTATGTTATTATTGAAATTTCAGCAAATGTAGTCACGGTCTGATATTGTTTGGGATAAATTTGAAAAATGTAAAAATCCAGGGTTTAACTGGATACTCAATAACTACGTACTTACATACTGACAATACCCATTGAAATAACTCCGAGTGATACTGGATATTTATAAACAATTATTCCACCATTCTGGCACTGGGATTATGCTTGCGATGGATGAGTCTGAGTACAAATATTAAATATTAAATTTGGCATTTTACATGTACCTAGCAGAAAATGGATAATGTTTCGCTGTTAACGTTCGACTGCTCTACGCACTGAAACAAAAGGCTACCTAATATTTTTGCAACAAAAATAGGTCCTTAAGGGAATCAATGTTGTTCTCTAGATACCAAAAATAACGAAGTTGTTACAGAGAACGGAAACCATTATGATAATTGGCAATTCCGAATACGGGACCAGCGGCCCACAACGAGGATATTGATCAATGCTAATATCCCTTTGCACAGCGGGCGAAAACTCGTTTTTCACAGCGTAATTCCGTCTAATCGCACTCTATTGCAAGCCTGAGCATTTTCTATCATGAGAGCGACCTCTGTCGTGATCTATATGGAAGTAATGGGAAAATAATATGGCGTTTCCAATAGACTTTATCGAGGTGCTGCGTGAATGGAGGGGTTCCTGTCAAAAAAAGCGTTTTTTCTCCCATTTTTTGGCGTCCGATCGCGGATTTCTGCTCTTGCACACTAAAAGCTCGATAAAGGTGACAAATAGAAAATAAAATGGATGGCAATATCCATCGGCATCAACAAGAGTGGCGGGCGGGGGAGACAACGGTATCTCATTTCCATGGATCATCCTTTTCCAGGACGGTGACACTTCTTTTTCGGGGCGGAGCCCCTCGCTGAAGAGACGCCTCGTCAATTTCCCCTTCTGTGGATCCCAGATAACGAAATTATACTTACAAGATCTCGAGCGCACATAAAAAAAGACTGTCAAGCACTTTTTGCTCGCCGAACCGATTTTGAAGACCAAGAAAATATCGTTGGCAGAAAAGAAACAAGGATCAAAGCGAAGAACCATGGAACGTGTTTTCGAATATGTAGATACATAATAACAGAGTAAACGTAGTAGTAGAAGAACAATGCTCATTAATGCGCGTAAGTCAACTCACACTTGACACCCACAATGACTTGACACTCACAAGTGAACAACCCCACACCCGAACACTAGAGAAACACTGAAGAGGACCTCGAGAGGAACATTGAAGGACTGGTAAGGTCCCGTTTCAAGCCCTGAAGAGTTAAGCAGGTGGTGAAGCGGCCAAAGAGGTAACAGGACCACCACGCTCTTCCGAACCTAACCACACCTGTAAGAACATGTTCCAAACACCAACTGTAAGCACTATGTGGATATGTCTGTCTCTCTGTATTTAAAACCGCGGATCGTTTGATTTTGCTTCCAAGTCAATCAAACGAGTGGAAGGTACTTTCTTTTTTTAGTATTCCTCTTTACAATTTATAGGCCTCTGGATGTGGGGTGTACAATTTTGTACAATTTTTGATAATTTAGAGTGGGAGACAACTTAAAGGTCAATTTTCCCAACTAAATTCGAAGAGGTAATACTCTATAATTACAATCGATATCTCGTCAAGGGTATTGAATATGTGCAGTGAATTTGGAACAAGTTCAATGAGAGTGTTGTTATTGAGTACAAGCGAACTGCTCTCGACACTCATCTTCAGGTGAAACCAGAAAAACGTTGTAAGATACAAAGCGACAAGGTTTGACGATAACTGGCTCTCAATCTTCCCATTAAAATTCTCATTGAACATCAAAAAGATGATCCATACAACTTGTACAAGTGTTATTGTAGCTATTATTTTGTGCTACATGTAGCTATTATTTTAACCTCTTCTAATTGAAGGGTACAGGGGAAGAAGGGTATAATTCCACTATTTGTCGATTTCGAGGTTTCAATGCCTTCTAGAGGCTTTCTGGGAGTAGTTTCACGTGGTAGGTCGGTACTAGTGAAAAACGATTTCATTCCATGAAGGTTTGGAATAGTTGATAATTTTTTTTCACACCTTGGCAACGTATCATGAGATGGTTAAGTTAGTTTTCGCTCTCCTGAACATTTTCCAATTTTGGAATCGTACCCTTCTTCCCCTGTACCCTTCAATTGTCTCTGTCTATAATTTCTGTTCGTTTGCGTGTACCTACATCTGATTGTGCACCCCCCTCCTCTCCCACAGTATTACTGTATTTAGACATTTCAGATGTGAAAAATACAGGAGTTGGTTCGCTTTGTGTTTATGAAACTCGTATTTATTGCCTAGAGGTAGAAGAAGAGCTCCGTAATTACAAAAAGGACTAACACCGCCTTGCAATAGATCACCAGCCCCATTTAAATAAAAACGAAAAATCGTGCTTCCCATCTCAACCTTTCTAAAGATTTAAACATTTCCTATCAAAACTAACGTGTAATTATATTTTCGACACTTCTATCAGACGAATTCTTAAGATGAAACTTGAATAGACCATAATCCTAATTAGATTTTCTTGCTCTTAAGGTATGCTATGAAATGTTGAAAACATTTCGGTTTTGGTACTTGTTTCCAGCGCTTCCATTCGATCAGCTTAACTGGAAGGTAAATTCAAGTACTGAGCCAAAATTTCTATAAAAGGACCAATTTACTTTTTATTTTGAATGTTGAAATAGTAGTTTTAGGTCTAATTAGAAAGGTACAGTAAAGGCGCAATGGTATGAAATGTAAAATACATAACATAATAACTCGCTACTCAGTTCCCTTACTCCTCCTGCTGCACAGTAAACGCGCACCATTTAACATAGATAACCAAAATGAATAATCAGAATCAAAATAATACTCTTGGAGGTTTTTCATCCACCTATCAAGTCAAAAAGATAAACATCTGATAACCCGAGCGCAATTGTAGTTTCAGTTGACCAGCAGTTCCTCACCGGGCACCCACGTATATATACATATAGCATATATAGCACTACAGGTCACCTGCACACATCTCACTTTGTCCTTTCGCCCACGTCCAGAGCTATGAATGCGACCCCTTTCGACTCCGCCCGAAAACGGCTTTTCTCGGTTTCAATATTAGTGAGTGCTCGGGTGTATTTCCCAGGGTGCTCCTCACACAACATTCATTATGGATACAAACAAGCTTTTTTTTTTTTAACGGACAAACATTATAGCTTTTCTCTCGGTTGCTTTCAAAGCAGTTCAAAAATGTACATGTTTCCCAGAATGAATAATGGATGAAGTTGGCGAAGCTCTGAAAAAAAAACAGTGTATCAAAAATTTCAGGAACTTGGAGAATTACAGAGTTATCATTTTCCCGAATAATCCGTCGTCAATACGGAATTAAATAAATGAATGAACTGAAAAACATGCTTCATTTTGAATATAAACAAATATATGTTACGAATTACTAACAATATAATATATTATGTAATATATTATTTAATAGTATTTCTGGCGTTATTTGGCGTTGTTATATTGAAGTTAACAGGTAACACCTGATATATTACAACCCTTTGGAAAACCTACAAGAGTATTATTTTGATTCTGATTATTCTGTTAATAGCGTTTACTGTGCAGCTGAGGAGTCAGGGAACTGAGTCGCGAATTTCTACTAGACAGAGTGATATTGGTAAGCGTTAGGTTTTATCATTGTTGAGATCAAGACAGTTCGGACAGTCGGGATGTGCAAATGCAAAGTTTTAGAGATTTACAAATGCGATGTGGCGGTTTCTTTGTCGTATTTTTCTCCTGTTTCTTGGTGGATATTAAGTTTGCGTAGCATTAAATTATCACCATTTCATGTTAGATTGGTTGTTAAGTATAGTAGTAATAAATATTAATAAATGGCTTTCAAGGGATATAATTGAACCGGAACTCCCCAAACCTTACTGTTTAGTTCATAGCATCTACTTGTACCTATTAACTAACATTACTCAAAATCATTAGGTAAATAAATTATTTATATTCTACTCTATTCAGGTTTCCCGTTTCATTTTGGGAACCCCACTTCCTTTTAGTTGACGGTTTGTACAATTATACGAAGGACAATATATAATCGTATCGATAGATTTTCATACTGTGAAGGGAACGCCTGAGTCTATTTGCCGTCCAACGTCCTCGTCTCACCTCGGTGACTGGCCGAAATTACCCGAAGGTAAACCAATTATCGATTAATCGGATAATCGATTACTTGACCACAGTTAATCGATTAATTTTAATCGATGTATAGCAAATTATTTTTTAAGTTGATTATTGTTTTTGAAAAATCAGTTTTCGAATACATCGGGATTTTGAAGGTAGAACGAAAGACGAAGAACGTCTTGTCTTTGTCATTTGTCTTCTACTTTTATCGGTTCTATTTATACCTTCAATTCGGAATAAAATCTCTCCCTCACATGCCAAATTTCAATTCTCTACCACCACGGGAATTGCGCCAAAAACGTCACATTATTTTGCATCACGCAAATTTGTATCGCGCCAATTTCGGAATGACCCCCAGCCATAACACATATCCTTGAAAAACTATTTCGTGCCATTTTATTCGTTTTGGCAGTCCCTCATTTTCATTAGCCTTAAAATTTAACAACAGGTCGTCGCCTACAGACGAAGAAAACCATCGGATTTTTAGATTGTTTAAGACCAATAATTATGCTTTTGAATTGAGTACTTTGAAAGTCGATTATTAGCTTTCGATTAATCGAACATCAATTGTTCAATACCGATTAATTGTGGCCTGAGGCCGTCTGAGGAATCCCGAGAAAGGCTGTTCTATGAAAGGCCCGCTCTAAGAATTACATATTATTTCTTTCAAATGCCCCAGATGGTTTTTAGACATGTAATTACTCGACGCTATCTGGAGCACTTTCCGCGCAGTGTTCATAATGCACGAACACGCTTGGTGTTCTGATCCACCTAACCACATTCACCTGTCTCTCTGTACCCGCCTGCTTTCAAGCAACGTCATTCAAATCCGACCCCATTGAAACCCCCGTTCTAAACTGACATTGTCTCTACGGGCGCGGGTAGATAGACACTCCCGATATTGTTAATTTCTCCGTAAACTTGGCACGACTATTGTTGAGGAACGGTCGGTACATCATCAGTAGAACGGGGGTTCAAGATAGTTGAGAGGGAATCCCGCTGTAATAATTATGTACCTATTACATTATATCCTACCCTTAATGGGTGTAACGCCATGTGGCACTGCATGATTGTTGTTACATTTCATGACAACCGGCCTAACATTAGTTAACTAGGGAACAAACTAGGATTCAAACTAACATTGGAAACACAACATGATTCCCGAATTTTCGAAGTCACCATAACTAATCATGCAGTAACTCGATGCCCTCGTATTAAAATCGAAAACCGTTTCAGAATAGCCTACCAAACACGTCATTGTAGTACAAGCATTGTGATTTTGTAGGGTGTAGAGAATATCGAATAATTTTAAGACTAGAGTATTGTTAAAATAAATCATTACATCCAAGTTTTGAGGCTCAATGTTACCTTTTATTCATATACCGCGCCAAACGTTTTCGCCTTCTAGTGGTGAGACTTTTTTTTAGAACCACACAACTAATTTACAATTTGTGAAGATTTCTCAAATACGAATAATTTGAATATTTTGGATCAATGAAAAATTGGTCAAATTTGTAATGATCCAAAACCGCCGGCTTCTCAACTCATTCCTTTCTTAATTCAGTACAATGTATGTCATACTAACGTTTTGGTGAAGTTTCGAATAATTGTGACATTACCAATCGAATACCGTCTAGACACTTGTAATTCCTCAGAAATGGAGACAACCCTAAACGTGAATTGATGTGGTAAATCGAATAAATTGCACTGAGAAGACAAACGAGAGAAACCAACCCACAACTTTCAAAATCATAATGATAACCGAGAGTCAACCTCTGTATTTTCTTTACTGAAAAATATTATTACTGCCGTAAGATGACTTTGTTTCGCATTTCATATCTACCCTCCTTTTCAACTCTGAGGAAAATCAGTTTTGTCAGTATTGTCTCAAGTTAGAATGGATACGTCGCCAGAATGTGTTTTCTTAACCAGTAAGAGCACAACGAAATTAGTTGCCTTGTAAAGGTTTCTTCTTCTTATTGTCGAAGAATTACTTCGAGTCGGGGCAAGAGCATGGAAAAGGCTAAGTTTAACTGGTAGAGCTAATAAGTTCAGTGTCCAGGGTCACAGGATAAAACAGGACAATGCTGGAACCGCACAAAAGGACTCATTTTAGTTAAGCAAGGCCCGCGCACAATGAGGCAAACGCTGTTTTTCTTTCGGACGGAGGTGGAAGGCATTCAGATCAAATTCTCGGCAGTCAATCAATCGATCAAGGGAGGAGTATCTTCGGCTTTCACAAACTCATCAATAACCCATTGTACGAAAACTGAATAAAAGATCGTCAAGCTCGTTAGCGTTGAGCCTGTTGATTCTGGGACCAACAAAAAATAAAGAAATATAGATCGGGTGTTGAGAGATGTAATGGACTTATGATTTTCGTTGAGGTCAGTAATTCGTATAAGGGGGACCGTATATTGAAGATCGACAGTCCATCTCACTCTAGTCTATTGCTAGGAAGAGGTTTTGAATATATAAATATAAAAATTGAGTGGCGGTTTAATTTTCGGCGTCAAGATGTAATAATATGTTAATAGAGCATAAATGAATAGACAATTAGAATGATTTATTCATTTTAGAAATGTATCCTAATAATATGTCAAAACCCCTTTGGAGCAAACCCATTGGTTCCAGATGGGTATGGTGGCTAATACTTTTTTTTTTTTTTTTTAATATGCATTTATTTAAAGATATTTACAGTGATAAATTGACAGGAGTAATATCTACTACAAATGCTACTCCCCACCATAAGTCTAGGACTTGTGCTGTGAGGAGGAGTTGCAATAATAATTTGCATCACAATTAGGGTACCTACCTAATTTAGTGGTTCCTGACAAAAAAATAAATGAACAAAAATGTATTGAGTACATGTTAAATTATTTAAACTAGTTAAATTAGTTAAACAACAAAATAATTTAGTTGTTTCTGACAAATGAAAAAATTAACAAAAACTATGAAGAAATGAACCAAAAGTTAACTTCTTATCAAGTCAGATATTGCTGATTGTAATACTTTTTGAGGTCTTTTTTGAAACCAGATAGCGAAGAGATTGAGCGTAAGCTTTCAGGCAAGGCATTGTACAGTTTCACACCTCTATAGTCATGAGCTAGCTGGCCGCGATACGTTTTCCCAAAGGGTAGCTTTATGAAGCTTTGCTTCCGCATATATAATACTGGGGCAATATTATTTCCTCAAAGTGTATAGTTATCTATTATATTGGTTCTTGAACTGTGGCTAATATATAGTAGGTTGTTATGTCAGTGTGGATACCAGAACAGCGAGATGTCATACCATTGTGACATCCATTATGATATTTTTTCATAGAAGCCTGTTTTTTCATAGAAGCCTGTTTGTGACAACCATCTCACTCCTAAATAATTATTGTTTTTACAATTTTGGTTTATTATCTTCGATAATGAACCATTGGAATCGCCCAAAGAAAAAAAAATTTTAACCCCCCCTCAAAATTTGTTGGTTTACGTTTCAAGATACGTAGATTCAGAAAATCGAATAAAAAAAAATCCGTCCGTCCGCCGTACGCCGTCCGCCGTCCGCCGTACGCCGTCCGCCGTCCGCGCCACTTTGCCCAGTTAGCGTTGAGTTAAAATTACGAAATTTTTTTTATGGGTTTCGACCAACCCCACAATGGTCCTCGAAACTTTTCATAACCCTAGGTCAAGGGGAAGGGGTTCAAAACGAATTTTGAAAATTTGAAAATCTCATATCTCGAAAAATTCATATAGAACGGTATGTTTTTTATTTCATATTTAGATAGAGTTTGTTCCGTAGAATTTTTTAAGACCATCCGCAGCTTCGTGGGACCAGCCGTTCGTTCACAATGAGGGCTCAAAGATTGTGCCTCACAACACGATCGTGTATCAAACTGTTGAAATACAGGTCCATTTTCATACTAACAAGCTCTTTGGAACATCATATGGCTTAAGTGATGTCGAGTTTGTTGTTCTGAGGTGCGTTTCGTGCTACGGAAATGAAGGTAATTTCGAATGTTTGTTGGTAGGTACTTCTTTTATAGAAAAATTATTACCGACGTAGTATTAAAAACCCCAGATTATATCGTATTAATTAATCATAATTAATAATAATTATTATTAATAATAAATACGAATTATTAATACCTAACAATAAATTATAATAATTTTCACTAGGTACCTACTTGATAAAATTGTTAATAATTAGTGATAATTGATAATAATAATTAATCTAACATTTAGGATCTAGACATTTAGACCTAGTGATCTAGACAGAAGGGTGATCTGTACAAAGAAGATAATGAACCGTTGTGTCAAGAATTTGCAGAGTTTTTTAACTGCCATCCTGCACTCGAATTGCACACATACATTTGATTTAACCATATTATGATTCAATCAAATGTATGTGTGCAACTCGAGTAATCGTTCTGATCAAAATGTGGGCAGACAGGTGCAGGGCATCAATAATGCGCGAGCCCTTAATATGAATTAAATATGGGTCCCATTCAACTGATACCATGTACTTGTCTATATTGTAGAAAAGTACATGGTATCAGTCGAATGGGACCCATATATAATTCATATTAAGGGCTCGCGCATTGTTGATGCCCTGCACCTGACTGCCAAACAAATGTTGATCAGGATGATTACAATATATTTTAATCACCCTAAGGGTTGGTTATTTTGAGTAAAACTCAGTTTGAAATGTCTTTCAGAAGGGCTCAAACAATTTTGATGAAATGTATAAGAATACCTTATTAAGAGCTTAATTAATTAAATTATTAATTAACTGAAGAAAAAAAGTCAAAAATTTGTTGAAAACGTCGTTTTTCCCACCTGTTTTTGTAAGCTTTGGAAATTTTGGAATAGAAACTCTCTTCCGCCATTAGGAATTGAGCTCCATATAGCTCACAGACAATCTTACATATACAGAAATACATAGATACCTAAACTAATAGATGATTTATTAGATTGGGTGAAGAAATTTCAGGATGAATTACCTTAGGTGTGGAGAGTTGTAAATATGTGTATAATACTTTTTGTGGGACGTGGGGTTGGGTTACTATATTAATTTGAAAACTATGAAATCGAAATTCGTTAAGTTTATAACTTTACAGTGAAGCGGTGAAAAGCTCCGATATCACGAATATTATTTGATGTTATAAATATTTGAGGTGGTGATTATGATTATGGCAATAGTTAAGGCAGCCGACGATGATCAAATTAATCGAAATGATCGGGCGTGGAGTGTTGACCTCGACGATTCAAATTTTCACCTCAACCAGACACTGAGTTTTGACTTACCATAAGCGAGAGTGTGGACGAAGAGAAGGACGCATGACTGATACAAAACCATCGTTTCTCAAACTCACATATCACTGACACCCGGAACGCGAAATGTCGGTGAGCATGACGTAACGGAATATCGCGAGACGGAACCGTTTGAAAAGGGTTGTGAAGATGCAACCAACGCGGGGTCTAGGGCGCGACTGGTTACCGCCCCGCTGCCCCCACTACCGCCTCTCATCACGGCCCCCGTTCGGCCTCGATGGGGGCGGGTTAGGAGAAATTTTGTTCGGTTTTATCCGTTTCCCCTTCGAAGCTAAACCTGACGGAATGTCGAAAAGTGGAGAATTTCCAATCAATCCGATAATCCACTTACCTATTGGACTTCTCATAACGCTTTACACCCAAGGAATAAGTAACAACATCCAATTCATATTTCTATGGATTCGAGGACACTCCGGAATCCAAGGCAATGAGATTGTCGACGGATTAGCGAAACGAGCAAGTTTATTGGGAATTGCAAGCAATGTAACCATACCAGCAAGCGACTATTTCACTCTCACTGCTAAACGAGCCCAAGAAGACTGGCACCAGCTGTATGTTAATAATCCACAAAATTCTGGACACTTTTATAGAAATTTACAGACAACTGCTCCCCTCAGACCTTGGTTTAAAGGGTACACAGTATCCAAACCATTCTGCAGAATCATATCGAGAATGAGGACCAATCACGGAGTGTGCGATCAATACCTTCATCGCTTCAACAGACAAGAGGACCCAGAGTGCAACAGATGTGGCGACCCATGTGGTAATTTAGAACGTTTAGTGATGATGTGCCCGCTATTCTTCTTGGAAAGAGACGAGATATTCAGGAAATTATCGAAGGTAGTGGACATACCGACGAACTACAGTTGTCTACTATCAACGAGAAACTGTATTATTTATAAAATTATTTATGATTATATACAAGAATGTAATATTTATTTATAACAATTATGAATTCCATATAAAATGTAGATATTATAGAAGCACCCTATGGCTGTATAACATGTGTTACTTAATGCCAACAATAACAGTTTCAAGGATCATGATGGGGTCCCCGTAATTATTACGGGGACCCCATCATGATCCTTGAAACTGTTCATAACCCTAGGGGTTCAACACGAATTTTGAACAAAATTTTAATGGAACGGTATTGTTTTTAGTTCAAATTTAATGGAGTTCAATTTTTGGCATTTTGAAAGACCATCCGAAGTTTGGTATGACCAGCCGTGCATCCCCCATGAGGGCTTACAATTGGAGCAGATCAAATGTCGTCAACATGAGGGTTAATCGTGGAGCAGCCTTTCATTAAGGTTCATACTGGCCCAGCTGATCCGAACAGCACCTACTTGATAATAATTATTAATAATTAATGATAATTCATAATAATAATTAGTTTTCTGTATTGTTCATTATCTCCTTTGGTTGAAAAACCTTTGTCTGTTTGGAGGGTTGTAGGAGGCGGTAAGAAAAGAAGAAGTTTTTCCGAGCTTTCGGCTTTAATAAGCCATCTTCAGGGGTAGGTAGGTAGGGTAGGTAGGGTCCTACCTACCCCTGAAGATGGCTTATTAAAGCCGAAAGCTCGGAAAAACTTCTTCTTTTCTTACCGCCTCCTACAACCCTCCAAATAATAATTAGGTAATCTAATATTTAGTGATCTATACAGAAGGGTGATCTGCACAAAATTATTATAAACCGTAGTGTCAAGAATTTCCAGAGTTTTTTTTATTCGATTTTCTGAATCTACCTATCTTGAAACGTAATAAACCAGCAAATGTTTTGGGGGTTAAACAATTTTTGGTTTATTATCTTCGATAATGAACCATTGGAATCGCCCAAGAAAAAATTTTTTTAACCCCCCCTCAAAATTTGTTGGTTTACGTTTCAAGATACGTAGATTCAGAAAATCGAATAAAAAAAAATCCGTCCGTCCGCCGTACGCCGTACGCCGTACGCCGTCCGCCGTACGCCGTCCGCGCCACTTTGCCCAGTTAGCGTTGAGTTAAAATTACGAAATTTTTTTTATGGGTTTCTACCAACCCCACAATGGTCCTCGAAACTTTTCAGAACCCTAGGTCAAGGGGAAGGGGTTCATAACGAATTTTGAAATTTTGAAAATTTCATATCTCGAAAAATTCATATAGAACGGTATGTTTTTTATTTCATATTTAGATAGAGTTTGTTCCGTAGAATTTTTTAAGACCATCCGCAGCTTTGTAGGACTAGCCGTTCGTTCACAATGACGGCTCAAAGATTGTGCCTCACAACACGATCGTGACTCAAACTGTTGAAATACAGGTCCATTTTCATACTAACAAGCTCTTTGGAACATCATATGGCTTAAGTGATGTCGAGTTTGTTGTTCTGAGGTGCGTTTCGTGTTACGGAAATGAAGGTAATTTCGAATGTTTGTTGGTAGGTACTTCTTTTATAGAAAAATTATTACCGACGTAGTATTAAAAACCCCAGAATTATATCGTATTAATTGATCATAATTAATAATAATTATTATTAATAATAAATACGAATTATTAATACCTAACAATAAATTATAATAATTTTCACTTGGTACTTAATAAAATTGTTAATAATTAGTGATAATTGATATTAATAATTAATCTAACATTTAGGATAGTAGGCACAGTAGGCACCTACTTCTTTTATAGAAAAATTATTACCGACGTAGTAATTAAAACCCCAGAATTATATCGTATTAATTATTCATAATTAATAATAATAATTATTAATAATAAATACAAATTATTAATACCAAACAATAAATTATAATAATTTTCACTAGGTACTTGATAAAATTGATAATAATAATTAATCTAACATTTAGGATCTAGACATTTAGACCTGGTGTTTCATCTTCCAGGTAAACTACAGTCTAGAAATTGTAACCGTCAGTCGGGGATAGACCACATTGCAATATTCACTCGGTTTCTCATCTGTAAAATTGTTTAAATAATACCTTTTTGTAATAATACAAATTAAATTTTGATGCTGAGCTATTGACTTGAAATTTTAAAAATAGGTCAGAACTGGATCACAATGCAATATTCACTCGGTTTCTTGTCTGTAAAATTGTTTAAATAATACCTATTTGTTTAAACAAATTAAATTTTGATGATGAGCTAGATACTTGAAATTTTAAATATAGGTCAGAAATGGATGACATTTCAATATTCACTCGGTTTCTTTCTCATTGCAAACCTGTTCATTGTGTACCCAAGATCCTTCCCTAAAAGACCTGGCAGCGGGAAATATTATTCAACATGGTTTGAAAAGGGAAAAACAAGTTTTGTAAAAAATCCCAATGCTCTAGGTAGTAGTCGATACCAGTGACCAACATTTTCTTCAGTAGTCGACATGGTTTTGCACTAGTAGTCGACCTACATGTGTTAGAAGTCGACAGTGTCACTTGAGTCAGTACTCGACAGGTTTCGTCATTCCATCGTTTTCGAATTTTAGGTACGACATCTAAATAAAATACATTCAACTGTGAATCGGAACTTGAAAATAGATTAATAAGATGTAATAAAGTAGTTATCAGACTTTTTATTTGCAAACAGCTCATTATCTGTCTCAAATTGCAATAAGTACTTAAGTAAAAAGGTATGAAAACTATAGTCGAAAACTCATTGTCAGAAAATTGACATTACAGTTGGGCTTAGGTACCTATTTACACATTTTTTTGACATTTTCATGTCTTTGCTTTGGCACATAAACTGAAACGGGAAAAATTTGTTCCCTTGATTCACCCTTTCCCTCAGATCACGTCAGAACACAAGCGACCGGCGGGCCATTACGTCAGAGACTATGACGCACGAGCGTATGACGTAAAACGGCTGGCAGGAGGCCAACAAGTACGTCAGAGCCTATGACGCACGAGCATATGACGTAAGACGGCTGGCAGGAGGCCAACAAGTACGTCAGAGCCTATGACGCACGAGCGTATGACGTAAGACGGCTGGCAGGATAACTAGTGCGTCAGAGCCTATGACGCACGAGCGTATGACGTAAGACGGCTGGCAGGATAACTAGTGCGTCAGAGCCTATGACGCACGAGCGTATGACGTAAGACGGCTGGCAGGAGACCAACAAGTGCGTCAGAGCCTATTACGCACGAGCGTATGACGTAAGACGGCTGGCAGGTGGCCAACAAGTACGTCAGAGCCTATGACGCACGAGTGTATGACGTAAGACTGCTGGCAGGAGGCCAAATATTGCGTCAGAGCCTATGACGCACGAGCGTATGACGTAAGACGGCTAGCAGGAGGCCAACAAGTACGGCGCACAATGATCCTCGAAACTTTTCATAACCCTAGGTGAAGGGGAAGGGGTTCAAAACGAATTTTGAAAATTTGAAAATCTCAAATCTCGAAAAATTCATATAGGACGGTATGTTTTTTATTTCATATTCAGATAGAGTTTGTTCCGTAGAATTTTTTAAGACCATCCGCAGCTTTGTACGACCAGCCGTTCGTTCACAATGACGGCTCAAAGATTGTGCCTCACAACCCGATCGTGAATCAAACTGTTGAAATACAGGTCCATTTTCATACTAACAAGCTCTTTGGATCATCATATGGCTTAAGTGATGTCGAGTTTGTTGTTCTGAGGTGCGTTTCGTGCTTCGGAAATGAAGGTAATTTCGAATGTTTGTTGGTAGGTACTTCTTTTATAGAAAAATTATTACCGACGTAGTATTAAAAACCCCAGAATTATATCGTATTAATTAATCATAATTAATAATAATTATTATTATTAATAATAAATACGAATTATTAATACCTAACAATAAATTATAATAATTTTCACTAGGTACTTGATAAAATTGTTAATAATTAGTGATAATTTATAATAATAATTAATCTAACATTTAGGATCTAGACATTTAGACCTAGTGATCTAGACAGAAGGGTGATCTGTACAAAGAAGATAATGAACCGTTGTGTCAAGAATTTGCAGAGTTTTTCTTGATTGATTCCAATTATCGAAGATGATACCTATTTATGCACTCTGAGCATGTGTCCAATACGATCAACACCCAATACCCAATATTAGTTATTTGATCATAATATTATGTCAAGGATCACCGATTCCGGGATTCTCGTTATATTTTCATATAGGAATTTATTTAGAACGCTCTAAAACAGAAATCAGATTGTTATAGAACTTGTCCATGCAATATTGTACTCATGTTCGAAAAAGCCGCTGAAACCGCGAAACGTTTCGGTGATAATATTTTGTTCTACAACGATTCCTACAAAGGATGGAACTCCCAATCGAATTTAACCCGGAAAGTACGTCAATGGAATGAATATAAACGTTACGACTTCATTGTACGATTTTCATCTTTCGACGAGGATGAATTTTCAAGGGAGCGAAACAACTCCAAAGGGGGATAACAGTGGCGTTTCAGTGGGGGACTACCGCCAATTTCCATTCAACCCACAAATTCTCGGACTTCTTTTCAAGCCCGTTCCCACACCCTCTTTCTACCTCTTCCTATCGAATTATCGGCATCTCGTTCTTCGAGAGATAGAGACGGCTGACGCCGTGACACGACCGCTAATGATCGAGGTTATTTTGAAACGGGGAAATCCATTTTTTGGTGGTGAGGGGCGGAGCGGAGAACACGGAAAAGAAAGAGATTCGTTTCGACTCCCGGAATCGAAGTTGGGGACCCATCAGAAAATGAGTAGTTAGTTGTCAGACTGAAACACCAGACGGGTTTCTCAGCGTGGGTGCCACCGATAATGGGACAAATGACGTTCAATTAGGCGCTCAAACGTCGGAAACCAAATGTAATTGAAGCTAACCAAACGTGTAGCCATTTTTTTCAACCACATCCAACGTGTCTTTGAATGTAACCAACAAAGGGTGATCAACAAATAATTGACCTGTCCGATATAAACTGAAGCTACGAGTATTACATGAATCATTCTGATGGTTTGAAACGTCGGAATCGCCGTTTTTGTCCCTCGAAATCGTCTACCAGTCTGATCGCAGTACTCAAGCCAAGTTAATATTTCTCATCACACGATATATCATTCTGATCCATCAAAACTGACAATTCGACATTCTCAAGAACATTAAATTTTATAAACACTAGCTGTCGGGCCCGTCGCTGACGGGCAGAACTCGGGGTGTGTCCATCTACCTCTGTTATATTTCGGCTTCCCTATAAACCCCCACCCCTATGCATCGGAAGTGAACCCCCCCGATGTCCTTCCCTGGTCACAGAAACATTTAAATACGGGAGAAAAGTTCGATTGAGCCGCTTGCGAGAATTTAAATTTTTTTTATTTCGGCTTCCCTATATGTATATCCCCACCCCTATGCATCGGATCCGGAAGTGAACCCCCCTATGTCCTTTCCGGATCACGGAAACATTTAAATACGGGAGAAGGGTTCGATCCATTGAGCCGTTTTTGCGTGATTGAAGGACAGACAAACAGACAGACAAAGAGTCAAACAAACAGACAAACAAACAGTCAAACAGACAGACAGACACGTTATTCAAAATCGGCATGGTTCGACTCCATTTCACGCGAAACGAATATAAGTTTTATAAACTAGACTCCTGCATCAATCCAAATTTTCCAGAAATACTTCTGTAAAGTAAATTAAGCTTTGAATTCTGAATATTGAGGAGGTGAGTCCATAACAAACCCAATTCCAACTGGACACGTCAACTAAGGGAGTTTTTAGTTAAGGGATCAAAACAGGAGTTTTTCTTGCCGAGACAGGTCCCATCCTTTCAGTTAGGGCTCACGGGATCTGCCATTATTTGACCCCGATTATCTTTCCTGAGCGGATGGAGGAGCAATATGCTCTAAGATCCGAAACCTCGTCATCCATAATGGGATTGGTGAAGCCTAAACCGATTAACATGGTCTTATTGGAACTTTGGTTATTATGTTATGTGCTGTTGGGCTTGAGGGGATATTTCAGCGCAGCAGTAAATGGGGAGCGAAAGTTGTCCGAGGTTAGTGAAGGAGACGGGAGATGACGGTGACGCGGAGGTTAAAATTCAATACTGCTCGAGCCGAAGCCACTTAGTCAACTTGCTGGCTGATTCTGTTTTCGAAGTAGACTTTTAAATCGTAAGTGATCGAACACAAATATCTAATGGAGCATTTTATGTAGCTGTCGTCAGATTCCAACTATTGGATTTCATCGCCTTCAATATAACGACCGA
Source organism: Stenodema calcarata (assembly GCA_963920205.1). Lineage (NCBI taxonomy): Eukaryota > Metazoa > Arthropoda > Insecta > Hemiptera > Miridae > Stenodema > Stenodema calcarata. The sequence goes on along the minus strand of OY986055.1, from coordinate 14,974,774 downwards.
TCAATTGAAACGACTCAACAAGAGCTCCAATTGAATTTTTTTTAAATTGAGTTCCAACTCCCAAGAAAAGAACATAAACTGGGTGTACACAAGTAGTCCTATTAGAGCCCCTTCGTATCCCTTCAAGTTTGGTGTTCACCGAAACCGATCTAACACCGTACTCATATTTAAGTGGAAATAGAAGATTTGTTCAGCTGCTGCCTTTTTGCTTTTTGTACTCAACTATTGGCTACAGTGAACAACAGACAGAATACCAGAATTACTACTGAACTAAAGAAATAGGAGGGTTGTGATGCCATCAATTTGAAGAATCCTCATATAGAAACAAATCGTCTTAATGGGACGGTATAGCACCATCATATTATTGCCAATCATAGATAAATATTAAAGCTTGAATTTAAATAATCCAAAATTGTTTCCCAGTTGAATCTAACCTATTTTATATATAACCTATTTTTATTTCTACGAGATATGTGGTCCTGCCCCTAAACTGACGCAGATAGCACCGAATTCGATGGGTAATCACGAATAACAGAATCCTTTAGATCAACACTATGTAAATATAGAAACCGAATACAGTCTACTGCAATCACTTCCATTTATTATATCTAATTAACCCCCAACCAACGTTTTTTTCCAACTTCAAACGCCACAATGATATACGGCCAACACTTCGCTAACAAGCAACGCCCGCTCAAGGAAAATACCACAAGACTTTCAACGCGACTAAAAGCAGTTAAGCGGTCTGTGGTTCCCTTTGAATAATGTTTGAACACATGAAAGAAAGTTGCACCCACCTGAACTAGGAGCGACCTCAATCTCATCCACTTCCTAAACTTGTTAGGAACCTTCTCATCTCTTCACAAATACAAATTGTCAACTGTGAAGCATTATTTTAATTCATTATCTTTAATATTGGAATCGGCCAAGAAAAACTTTTGTGGAACAAAAGCCAGTTCCTCCCGGTTTGAGACCCTCGCGCAAGTCAAACAGTACCTATGCCAGTTTCGCTAAAATCGTGACACAGTTACATCAAAATTGCAAGTTCTTTTTCGTCGAAAAACTGATTATATTGTAGACAGCATCATTTATGATCATATTGTGGATCTGCGTACGTCTAATTGGCTGACGGTAGAATGCACCCCTTGAGTGTACTTGGGAAGCGGAGCTAGTATGGTACACCTTCTGCGATACATACTGCGCCAAATGCTGGTGACGTCACTGCCGTTCAAATCGTGTTCAGGAAGGTCAATGATTTCCTTCCTCGTTAATTTTAAAGGCCGCAAAGAAACGTTTTCTAACGCTTTGTCCTTAACTGGATTTGCTACGTACTGTCGGGGCGTGGTGATTGGTGGCGTATGGTTATGTTCAGTTCACTCTTTACTGTTTAGGTGTAAATGAGCGCACTGCATTCAGCACCTCCACGACACGCCAATTTTCAACTCGCGGTCCCGTCTAAATTTAAAACCGCCATGAAGATGTTTGCCTCTCCAAAAAAAAACATACAAACTGCATTCCATAAAAACAAAAGCAAACTAACAGAAAATGAGTCACTCGAGTGTATTGGTACAGATAGAATCCAGAAAAGCAAAAACCCCGCACGGAACTGGTAGGTTACCTACCGTAGGTAGTGAAACTCAATCGGCGTGGAATCGCTACAACGGATTAGCCGTTTTTCGGCTTTTGTGCGGAACAGGCGGACTCCCATTTATATTGGCTCAGACTTCCGCGATCCTTTTCTCCCAATTGTCGCGAGGAAAATCAAACCTGAAGTAAACCGCCACAGGGGCCTTCAGATCGAGGCATCACCACCAACGAGGTAGGAAATAATTCCAAGTCTGAGCCAATTGATATTATTTTCAACACCCCTCTATTACCTTCTTAATCACTTAAGTAGTATCAACGTACTCGTAGTATTTTTGATCTTGGACACCCATCATCATTAAACAATAGCATAACTCGGAAAAACTGCATCAGGCACAAAATTAGGAAGCCAATGTTTATAGATACGTCAAAAAAATCTCCTTTGAATTATGTATGTAGATTCGCAAATTTACCGACTGGTAAGTTAAAAACAAAATTGCTAAAAACGCCAGTCTAAGTTTCTAATAACAAATTCTGATTCGCGACCTATTTTAGAAAAAACCATTGCCCTCCCTCGGATGTCTTCTCAGAGGTTGAGTTAGCGAATAATTGATGAACGACGCGGAATTACTTCTCTGAGCAAAAAAATAGAACTTGGCACTCGCTTTTCACACCCCCACCGCTGAAACCACGAAGACCCCGATGGAGGTGGGCAAACTTGACAACTTTGTGAAATCGCTCCGTCACTGTCACTTCTGTCCTTATCATTCGAGCCACGTCTTACTCCCCACTTCCACTCCAACATCTAGTAGGAATCAACGGCGGAGGAATCTACCTCAGGTAATTCCCGTGGGTGGTGAATTTAAAAAAAAAATCGTTGTTAGAATTCAAATGGCATAGGTGACTCGGTGACAAGGGAAATGCAATTTTTCTACTTAGCACTTTCTTACACTGAATAATGAAGATAGAACTCTGTTCGTTGTTACACTTTACGATCGTTGCATACCTCATGCAGAATCTTCCACTCTGGATTTTACCTATGCAAACAACGCATCTGCTAGTCTACCCAGTCGCAACTTAGAAAGTCAAAGCAGTCGGTAACCTACTGACCTACTCTGATGGACGCTTGTTGGTAAATTGCAACCCGCTGCAGCATCTCGCAAAAACGTAAGTTAGAATTTTGTCCTTCTTGTACTCTAGGTGTCAATCTTACCGTACAGTGAATAATTATGTAATTATGACAGTGAAAAAAAGTTGGATTTAGATTGGTCATGTTGGGTAATGATTTTCAGCTGAAGGCATGGTGATGATATATATTATTATTGAACTTTTAATTCATTATTTTGTTCAAATGAACGACAGGTACCTACTTAAATTCTCCTTAAAAGAAGTAATAGATACTCCACGGTGGCCCTATTCAGAGAGTTTAGAGTACCAACCGTGCACGAACTCGTGGAAAGGGCGACGCTAATTAAAATTCAACGGGAGAAAATAGCGGGTAACCTGCAAATGATAACAAATACGAGGACCAGATCAAGTTACCTAAACAAAGTTAAATTGCCATTCCGTGCAACCAGCTGGGGACAGAGGTGTTTTGATTATAGGGGGGCGTTGTCTTTCAACAATTTACCCAGTGATCTAAGAGAGATGGGTTCCTTGGACCCCTTCAAAAAGGCGTTGAAGGGGCGTTTCTCCGGATCACCACTGTGAGTTGGATGGGTCGTGGTTGGTTCATATTTATGTATATACATTGTAAATATTACTATCAATTCTAGAATTATCAATAGCAAATCAGTCTCTTTTATTTTGGAAATTAGTATTTATTTTTGAAAATTTGTATTCATTTTTGAAAATTTGTATTTATTTTAGTTACTTTGCATTTGTTTCATTCATTTTGTCTGCGAGGATTCGACTCCTCCCCTCAGCACAAGCTCTGCTTAGAGAGGGGAGTAGCATTAAGTAGCACTAAGCAGTATGTATTTTATGTATTGTATTTTTAAAATAAATGCATTTAAAAAAAAAAAACTCTTTTCGTTTACCTGTGGTGTGTTAAATTTTATTTTATTGTATTTTCATATTGATGTAAAAAAACCTCTATCTCAACCGAGACTTCACACATGGCCTATTTCAGCCACCAATTGAATTGCATGTAAGTTCAGTAGAATTTTGGTCTTAGATGAAACTTGTCTCGTATAATTACATTTATAAGGGGAAACATCAGTTTTGTGTTTTCAGTAAAATCAGAGAATATGAGTTAGGTCTTGTTCCCACTTCTCCGTCGATATCTTGTTTCATTTCATACATTGCATCCAATAAAATTTATACTTTTTATACTGTATAAACCAATTACTTGATAAATAATTTTTGTGTGTCCATATATTATATGGACACATTTGCCAAGTGTGGGGTCTGCATCAACAAGGGGTTAACATCATTTTTTCAATCAAAGCGTCAACTCCTGGAATGGCTTCATGGTGCTCTAAGTAAACGTAGCAGCCAACTTCATCTGGCGGATTTCTTGATAACTGTCAATGAAAGAAGCTCCTTGTAGCACCTAACAAAAGAACGATTTTTTGCGAAGAAAGGACGTGACGTTTCTTTGAAAAAAATCGTTCTGACGCATTAGTTAGCTCTTGGAGTTAACTTTTTCTTGCTGCAAACCCCTCAATTTTTCCACTGCACTGTATTCCAAGTTTACATTCACAACTGGTTAGCAGTGCTGGTATTATATTCAAGTATATAAGTTTCTGTCACAAAAACCATACAGCTCTTACCCATGTGATAATATGAGAAAGCATCATTGGCTCTCCCATTGTGTTTGAAACAGTTTTGTCGTAAATATTAAGCACTGCACATTACGTAACAGTATTACACTCCACAACAGTTGGTGATTTACGACTAACTTGAGGGAGTGAAAGTGAAGATGGTAATCATCGCTTTATAAGCTCGAGTGGGCACCCTCTAACGATCAATATTCCACGTTTAATATCAAGGATGCCATCGGGTTTAAATGATATTCCGGCGCCCACATCTACGGAAGGCCACAACCATCAACTAACTGGACGACTCCAAAATTCAAGTTTATCCAGACTGAGAGAAGGGGGGGGGGGGTTGGCCTTTGAAGTGAAGGGACCGGGAAACTGAAGATAACCTAATGCAACCTCCGGTTGATTGGGTTATTCCTTGATTACAGGGGTCAACCCTTTGTTTAGGTTCAACGTTTAGGTCACAAAATATCCTTTGACGTTACGATGGATTGTTTGGTTATTGCGAGGTAATTTGTGATGATTTCTATTTTTCACTCCTTTTATTACGAAAATTCACTGGGCCGACAATATGGCATTACAGTTGATTTCGAATTGACTGGTTTCCTTAATCGAAAAAACGTCTTTTGAACTGTACGAGTAAATTTTTCAAGCCTTTCATTTCAGGACAACGTGAAAAAAGGAGAATTTTCCAACTCATCATTCAAATCGTAGGAGAAAAGTGGAAAAGTCGACTTTGAAGTTCGTGGTCGTGTGTACGGTACAGATCAGTGTGCTGGTCTGCAATCGTACACCCAGAAACCTGTGACATAGTGGACTGTATTTCTGTAAACGGTTTGTGGTGCAAATATGACTCCTCATAACATCTGCAATTTTTGAGTACTCCGAAATTATTATAATAGGGTGAATCGCTAGGGCGGAAGGACAACGCAAAAGGTAGGACTTAGCAGGAACCAAAATCTTCTCTCTTGAGCGCGCCACATTATGCTTCCCTTGAGGGGACTATTCGTATGATAGCAACGGCGCTACTATGTGTGGAACAGTAGTGTGGAACATTCTAAACGATGAACATTAGAGGATAAAATAGAAGAAAACCACTCAAGCCCAACAAGACGTGGCTGGAAGTGGGACTGGTGTAGTATTTTTTCTTGATGATTTTAATAAGCCCATACCCGAATGGATGATCATCATACTAGATGTTTCTACAGCTTGGGGCCTAGAGATCACTCCAAGGTGTACTTAGGGACCGGGTAAATGTTTCTAGTGGCGCTCAAATCACTGGACTTGCCAGTAAGAATCAATGGAGAAAACAATTTGCTCGGGTACTTTTTTCATACATTAGGTTGTTTTCGCTCTGACAATAATGTTTTGTTCCAGATTGAAGAGACACTGATCTGCAGATACCAAGCTGAATGTTGTACAAACCCTCGGAAGTCTCTTTCACTCTGTTGTAGGGATAGTCCATTTTCTCCAAAGGAAAAGTCGAGGTGAAAAGAGTACGTTTGTGGATGTCCAATTATAACATCAGCAAGCCCTTTAGAGAATACCTAAATTTTTCAGTTTAGGGATTAACTAAATGGCTGGAGGGACGTGAAAGGAGATGAAATTGTGGTTTATCTACCTTGTCCTTTCACTTCCCCTTGCTTCATAACCTCCCGCTGAGAGGTTATTCGGTCGTTCTACCTCCTGTAATGGTGAATCAAGTCAATTCTCCAAGCAAGTGGAGAAGTTTGGAAGAAGTGCTACAGTCTCAGCATAACAAACCTCTCAGTTATGTAACCCTTCTACAGTTTCGAAGTATGGCGATGGGGTGAAGTTAGGGAGGTAATTGAGACGACGTAAAGAAAGCTGGCTATTGCCGGGTCGGAAAGCGGGAGCTAACTGGTCGCAAAAGCGGGCGACGGTATATGAAAATGGTATTTTGACGAAGAGGAGGGTCGAGGGGTACAATAATTATAAGGCTGTTTTTAGAGGCCGGCACCCGCTGGTCCTGAGGTCCAACATGCTAATAAGGATAAAGTTGTGCTGAGGACGTCAGGTTGTCTTTATGTGCCTCCCGCGCCGGTAGCTTTTCCGCCCTTCACCCTGGAGTTAGTGGTCCGTGCAGGGCCTCGAGCTTTCAATATCCTTTACTTCCCTAGAGCCCTCTCGACTTTCCAAAAGGATCTTTTACTTAAACATTCTTAGCCGAGGGGGAAAAGACCCTTTTGAAGCTCAACGGCTTTGAATTACGCCCGTGCCCCGTTCTTCCCGCTCTTCACCTTCCGTCGACGCTGGTTCGCGAGAATTTTTCCGACACCTTGAACTAATCTGGACTTTTAACGGGTAGGAACTTTAATGTTTATGTGATCGCCGAGTTCCGCCTTTGTGGTCTTTTCCCCTCTGACGAGAGAGACTCCTAGGATTCTCCATTGTTCTTTCATGAAGGAACAGAATCAAAGGTCTCCCCTATTTCCTTAATGCGGGATCTCCGTGATACACCCGGTTGATATGATGTGAACACCTTCATTTGATCACTTTTGAACATGATCCGAACATTTCACAAACCGAACATGATTTATGGACGCTCTCGCGGCTCCATTTTCCTGAAAATCCAATCCCGGATGTCTGGGGGAACAAATGGACAAATAACCTCATCTGTTGTACCTGTTGGTATCACAATTAACATTTTAATGAGTAGCCACTTCTCGTAGCATCCGTGCAGGAGTACCTCAAGGCAGTGTATTAGGGCCTGTGCTTTATCTACTGTCAGTTAGCGATCTACCCACTTCTGACCAAATTTTCACAGCCCATTTCGCTGATGACGCCGGTTCCTTTTTTCGCCGCCCTATTCTACAAGAACTTGCGAATCGGTTAGAGACATGGAATCACAAATTGAGAATTAAGTTGAACCACCAGAAATCCACCGTGGTTACGTCCACCTACCTAAGAAATTAGACACAGCCAGTGCTCACTCTTGATGGTCGTCAAATCCCAGCCTAGGAAGAAGTAGAGTACCTAGGGATAGTTCTTGACAAACGACTGACATATGCACGACCATAAGCGCGACGCTCCAAAATAGCAGCCACAGGCTGAGATCTCTCAAATGCCTGCGTGGGAAATAATCACCATTGTCACCAGAGGTTAAAATGCTACTATACTTGCCCCTGCCCCGTCCGGTGTGGCAACATGGATAGGTACCCAGTAAGGGGTGGAGCTCCGATTCCCAGGATCCAAGTTTTACAAAATCGCGCTCTGAAGAGTCATTACTGACACCACATGGTTCATGAGAAATGTCAACATCCATAAAGACCTCAAAGTACCATCAGTTAAAGAAGTACTGAGATTAGATTTTCTTATGCAAATATAACTACTTCATGCTGCCATCACGAAAACCCACTAATATCTGCCATACCCTCCGAACTTCCACTTGAGCGTCCCTCAAGACGCCTCAAGCGAAAGCACCGCCGAGACCTGATGAAATCTAAACCTAGTCAAATATAAACCCTTGTTATCTATTATTTGTTTATTATATGTTATCAACTCCAGTTTAATCACAATAAAACTTGTAAATCTCTCTAAGCCCAACCTAGACCCCTCCATAGTTCCGCCTATAGGTTATAGATACATTTTTATAACATGTGAATACAAGCATTCGCACCTAATTCCGCATACCACCCACCTCCTCTGCTTATATAATATTTCAAAGTGTATGTAAAACAAAATAAAATTAACTCCTCACCCTCACTAGGGTAAAACCCCTTCTCATTACCAATATAAACGCACAATTTTTGACATGGATATGTCTATTTCCGTCATAAAAAAAAAAGTAAAAAAAAACATTGTAACGTTTTTTGGTTCACTTCCAGTGGTTGGAGAGGGTAGCGAGTATCATGAAAGTTTTCTAAAAAAGCAGACGATTCCAAAAATTGGTGAAAGATTTCTGTGCGATGAACACTACGGAAGTTCCATTTCCCTACCAACGGCTTGGTTGTACGTGAAAATCATAAGATTTTTTTCGTTACGGTTTTGGGTGGTTTTGGCGCAATTCCTGTAGTGGCACAGACTTGAAAATTAGCATGTAGCCTCCTTAGGAATTACAGGCCCAGGATCCGCTTAAGGTCCCTTAAAGCTAAGAGACATATCCATGATCAGAGGTTTTTCCCAGTAAGGGAGAAATTAGTTTTTATCCACTAGGTTTCCTATTACCCTTTCCATGTGATTTGTCATGTAATAAGTCCGTGCGCCAAAATAAAATTCAAGTAACACTTACAACCTCGGCCCTATTCCTTGTCCATGGAATGTACTCGTACGATCGAATGTTTCCATGAGCGTTGGAGGGTGAGGATACAAGCCAGACCTCATAATTCGATTGTTGACGCTCAAGGGCTGTCTGAACCACAAAGGGTCGTCCGCTAAGTGGTGTGCATCAAACAGAGAACGATACACCTGAAATCCGTTCTGATGTAGTTGCTGAGGTGAAGGGCGTTGGAAGTAACTCTGTTCGGATGGCGAGGTGTCTGGTCCAACAGGTCAGTTTCGAGTTTGTTGGCTCCGAATTTAATGTTTCTGGGGTTCATCGACGCAGAATTTAACGCTCTTTCAGGAATTTAAGCATAATACTGTGACATAAAACCCGTGCACATTTCAAGTCAGTTGGGCCCGGAACACCGGTTTCCCGCTTTTCGGTATCTGTTGGTTTTGAGAAAACCATTCAGTCTAGAAGCACCAATCTCATCTTAAATTGAATCATATTATATTGTCTTCAAATTCTTCTCTCGTGGGCATTTTTTAGGACCAGTACATTGGCCGGTACGAGACTTGCTGAGTTCTATCTCAGGTTCTACTTGGCGGAATTCACTACCACTGAAATTGTAGCCAATTCTGTATACTTTGAGAAAGGACCGAATAACTTTTTTCGCCAAGAGGCTGCACAACTGCTTTTTTGGCCGAAAACTAAAACTAGTGTAAACATTTAGCTGTTTTCCGAGCACCACGAAGTTAGTACGCAGTTTCCAGAGTTGCAAATTTAGGTACGTACTGCCCTTAGGGGTCCTCACAACATATAAAAAAATTGTAGATACATACGCATATGTAAAGTTTGATGTCTTTATTGACTGGGTTACCAACTCACTTCTAATGTACCTACATTTGAAAATTGAAAACGTAAATTTCACCTCCCCATGGGACCTTGCAGACAATGTACAAATAGCTGTGCCTGGTCATTCATTAGATCGCTGAGATCTACGCATATTAAATACGCATATATTATCACATTTACAAAACTTAGTACCTACGGATATAAGGGTGTCGATACCTACGTATCGGAAACGACAGAAAATACAACCTTCAGAGCCATAATATTTCTTGAACTTCCCTTAAATCCTAGAGAATAACCCTGATATTAACCCCCAACCGACCTTCTTATCGGGATAGGAACCTGAATGCTGGTGTAATGTGTATTTATAGATCATTTTAGTTCTAGTTGTAGAGAGAATGTAAAGTGGTTACTTCAGCAGGTATTATGATCGGTAAGAGTATATTTCCGTTCAAAATCAATAAATGAAGGTTACAACGACTTATGGACTCACCTATCGACTAGAAACCGTCTCCGACCTCAGGAACCGCCCTTTTCGAATGGTGTTATCCGCTTCGCAATCTGGATTGGTTTTGCTTGTTACAGAACCTGACCATCCTCCTTCCACTCCGCTCTCTCCCTCAATCCGAACTGAGTAAGTGGTGTTTGCACCAAAGTTCCTACCTTCCCTCAGCGAATCCCGGTAAAGCTTCCCGCAGAACAAGGCCACAAGGGTTGAAAACTCGCTGGCTTAGTCAAGAGTCACGACTTACCAAAACCGAGTCTTGCAGACTTCCGAGAGGAACTTCAAGCGAAAATGTAAGTAGTTGTACCTACTTCTCGTATACAACTCGTATCTAAGGATACTTTGGACTGTTGCGAATCGCGGGCTCAAAAAGTGCCGAGGAAACTCGTTTATGACGTAGCGAATTTTCACGCATTCATATTACTCGTATATTTCCAGTATTTTGCACAAATCGCTACTTTTTTCTACGATCTAATCCTCCTTCAAAATTAGATTTCTGCTCCCTCACAACCAAAGTGTATTGAGGCTGTAAATCATGTTTGAAGCCCACAAAACAAACTTGATAACAAATTATTGACGATTTTTCAATGGTTGAAAAAGCTCTACCTTTGAGCCTGGTCGTAAAAAGCTCCGGAAGGTCTTGAAAAATTCTTTGAATTCTTAATTTTAAATTTTCGAGATTAAACGATTTCAAAATTCATTTTGAACCCCTTCCCATTGACCGAAGGCAGTGGTCGGTATACTTATTATGAACAAATTGAGAGCCAAATCTGTTTATAAATAATATTTAGTATTATAGTAAACCATCTGAATTGTAGACGTTCAGTAGAACTTGATTGTGTTCATTTTTCTTCTTTTCACAGTTCTGATTATTTACTTTAGAGAATTTTTGAAGAAAAGGGAGCTATTGTTTTTGGTCCAAATTTTTAAAAATTCGAATTTCGAAAAACATTTTTACCAAAATCCGTTTCATACCAATACGTATTGCGTGTGAATCCATGTAATGCAAAGAAAGTTTAACACTCCTTCGAATGGACACATCCTCTTTTTCGTAGCTCTTATAATTTTGAGACTGGTCGATTCCAATGGTTCATTATTAATGATAATAAATCAAAACAAGCCGAGACCTTTTGCCGCCACGAAAGTAATAACGTGACTCAAAAAGGCGCGAGCACTGAAGGGTTAACTAAGCTCGAGTTAATGCTTGCCGCATTGATGAATCTTCTTCTCGCTTTTTGGAATGAATAAAGGGCATTTTATATAATATTATCTATTTGGACATTTATTATAACGTATTTATTAAGGCCTTTTTTAATCACAATTAAAAAGTAATTTAGTAGTAAAAAGCTAAAAAGTAAAAACCTTTTATCTCGCTAAATTAATTTCGTCTGGAGGGCAAGCCCGTAGGATATTTGCGCCATAGCCGCACTTGAAAGGTCAAAGAGCACTTTGCCGACCTCTGGCCTGATGTTATGAAAAGACTCAAGGAGTATCCTCGAGCTTGTCCGAGCTCGTAACCCGAGTGGGCAAATTGTTGGACAACGCTAAGTGGGCAAAGTGGCGAGAAATGCGTACGGAATTCATTATCAAAGATATACCAAAAACTCCAGTCGTGCAGCATGGCGATAAGAGCAAATTTTCGAAGAAATAACTGGTTTTATGTACAATGCCTCTATTTTACTGGTTTTATAACAAATTTTGTCTCCTTTTTTTGCCGAGTAACACCTCAGTTTAAGTTTTTTTGGCGCTGAACACGATGGTGAAGTCAGAAAATTCTGACTTATTTGCGATATCTTGCTCCTTGTCAGATTAGAAGAGATCTCATCTATGAACGGTGAAGAACATCTCAAGTAACAACCACGTGGTTTTGTCCAAGTACGTTCGTTTCTTCATCTCCAAAGTGCAGTTCTGATTTCACCATCGCGTTCAGCGTAAAACAAAACCATTGAATGAGGTATCACTTGTCATACCGTTTCATTTTTGGAATTTATGGGTTATTCCCCCCGCTAAAACTCCCCACAACTCCCCTTAAAGTGGCCTGATTATGTCTTTCTGCGTCTCCCTGTTCCTTGTCGCACAGATTGCATAACGATGAGTTCATTCGGACTATGATGTGAAATCTCGTCGTTGCAGGACCAGCAACATGGCGGATCTCAGAATTTCCAATTTTACAGGATAGGTACGCCACGTTATCAACCAGTTTTAGATACGCCAGGATACTTCATTGACGCTTTGGCTGCTTTCTGTTGGAGTAATACTGATGTAATCATTGGATCCAGCGCGAAAATTTGAATGTAGACGGCTCAAAACGGGAAAAAATTGAGTTGCGCCATGTTGCTCCTACAACGACGATTTGTAACAATGTGAGTAAAATTTACTCAGTAAATCAGCCCAAACAACTTGAAACAAGTGTTTCGTTTTCATGAATCGCTTGAACACAAAAGCCGGTGTTAATCGAAACTGCAGAGGAACATTTCAATAATTAGGTACCTGAAATGTGAGTGAGGTCGGCATTAACGTTGTTCCCGCAACACACGCCCGATCAATGATGTATTCTGAAGGATATTACTTTCTTCCGTATCCAGATTATACTTCAGACAGTAATTAACGAATCCGTCGAGCCTCAAATAAATCAACCATCACGCGAGACCAGGAAACGAGTCTTATTGGTCCTGAGGTCAAATTCAAGTTGCCTTTCAGGAGAAGCCGTAATTAAGTTGGTTCGTATCAAACGCTCTTTTCCATCAATCTCAATAACCCGTCATTTTGTAAGCCCCCCCTCATCCCCTCTACTACACAAACCGCTCCCGAATAGACCATAATTAGTCAATCTCTTTTCTAAACCGCCTTGTCATGGTTTTATTAATTTTTAACCCGTTTTACCGGTGGGTTGACGCCCCTTGTTTCCATTTGGCGCACTTTCGGTTCCATCAATCATCATTCTCCGTTTGGCATTCTATTTATGTTCTAATGGAAAAAATTGAAGAAAAAAAATCATATCGAGATTGTGTGAACTTTGGGTTGATCCAGACGAAACTCGGATTGAAGTACAGGTAAACGACTCGTGCCATGTTTCAGGATTATGCCAATTAAATATCAACATTAACTCTGCCTTACAAAGCCATAAATACATGTAAATTTTATTTTATTTAGGTCGACTGCAGGTATTTGTTCTGCAGATGAATTTAAATTTGTTTGCAAAATAAAATACATTGCAAGGAGTTTCATTCAAATGAAATGATAACACTAAATAAATAAATAGAGGAAGGGTAATTATGTTCGCATAATTATTAAATTAACGAAAAAACTAAGGAAGTGATAATAAATTAATAGTTAACAATCCTCAAAGAGACGGGGGCAGGTTGTCGGCCTATCTATCTCTCTGGTGAAGACGGGTACCAGCTGAACGGGAATGATGCGGCGGTTTTTTTTTATCAAATTAAAATATTAGTTTTTACTATGAATTTTTCAAAAATTGTATATATCTCTATTCATTTATTGAGGGAGAAGGCTCTCCGCCTGAGAAGCCTGAGCGCTGTCCGTGAGCCTGACCGTCAGGTGTGCTTCAAAAACAGAGTCAGTGTTACCAGCTAAGAATCCGGCAATCAATGGAGCCAAATCTTTGCCCAGAGGCAATATCGTAACCAATGAAGTTCTAATTCGTTTTACAAGCAGAGTTCTCATTATTCACTAAACTCAATGAACGTCTGTTGAATACCTACAATCTGCTGAATCGAACAGTTTATTTATGTTTTCTTAGCAGGTTCAATCGTTTTCTGGCTTGAATTCAAATGCATATTGTCCACTCATATGAGCCGTGTAAGAACGTGTAGTCTGAATTAGAACATTAACGAAGTAGTCAACGCTCATGTTAACATTTCTAGAAAGTAAATTGAATTTGGTATAACTCGAGTTCAAACGCGTGTAGCAAATATTTCATCGTTCTTGGTGGTACGTTAAACCTTTTCCATCACATTTGATTTTACCTTTTTAGCCCATCCCTGAACCTCTGCGCCACCTGGTGAAGTCAGGTTTGAACGGAAACGCTGGTACATTTTCATCAATAATTCATTTTCCCTCGCCCTTTCGAAACACCGGTATGGGGCTACGGAAGAGGTGAAAGTGGAAAATAAAAATACGCTCAGGCATTCACTCGTCTCAGCCATCGTTCAACTCAGGTGTTACTGATGTACAGGTCCCAACATCCGTAACTCCCTTCACTTTTACAATCTTCAGGTGAACCCAGAGAAGGAATAAAATTACAATTCTGGTGTCAAATCAGGCGAGCCTGCAGTCCCCTAGGGCCGATCCATCTGTTAGAAAATTGGCTCTTGGTTGTTCCTGACAATCCTGATGTATGACCGATTCGATTTCATACTGTAATGGGGAAGAATCCTCTGAATCGTGTCTTCCCTGATGTCAAGCATTTTAGATGATTGGCGACTTGGTAGACTTCGACCCAAATATCAGCAAAGCTTTCCACCATGAACCAAATCGTACAAGTTGAGTTGATTTGTTGTTGTGGCACTTGAACAATCAACCTGGAAAACGTACTAGGGCGGCCAACCTACTTTGTATTCACGCTAAATATGAGGGGACGGCAGTGAATACTAAACTGCAAAACCGCTCGGTGTGGCAGCCTTCAGCTCGAGCTTGAAGCGTAGTATCCCTGCTGAGTTGGCCAACCAAGTAGATGAAATTTAACTTATAGGTACTTACTCGTATTTTTTAATATATTTATGAGAAAAATTGAATAATTTATAACTTATTAAATTCATTATATTTAGGTATTTAGATAAACAAAATTTATCTTACACTCGTATTATATTTAATATAACCCGCGTATATTATGTGCTCAATATCAAACAGACTTATGTAAGAGATTATGTAACTTAGTAGAAGTACTCTGTAGCGGTATCATACACAATACGGCAGAGGAATAGAGTGTTTTTGAAACAAATCATAACTCCGTCAATTTTGCAAAAAAAAAAAGGTTTTATTGATATCAGGACATCCGTAAGGATTTACCATTTGAGAATATTAGGTACGGAAAAATTACATCAGGCATGTGATGCCCGTTTTCGTCAACGCAGTTCTGACGCCATTCCCAGAAATTGACACTCTTTCCATGGAAAGATTTGCAGTGAGTCTGCAGTAAGTCTGCGTTGATGAGAGTGATCTTATGTTCGATTGACGCCTTCTGATCTTTCAATATACGTCGTTTACTCTCCGTTTACTCTCCGTGGTTTAAGATAGCCCCCTAAAATAAAAACTAAAAACACATGTGGGTAGTTGCCAGTTTCTGGGAATGGCTTTAGATCTGCGTTTCGTGAACTTTCTAATGTCCCGATAAGTATCAATAAATAAAACCTCTTTTTTGCGAAACTAACGAAGTTATGATTTTTTTTTTTTTTTTTTTCCAAAAATACCCTATTCCTCTGCCGCACCTTGTATTATGACGAGTCGCATACTCTCAATACTTCAACTTCCTACAACGTTACTTACCTCCGACCATTCCATTTTTATTTCCGAAAATGCTCAAATACTAGAATTATCGTTCCTACAACATAAAGACTTTCCTACGATGATCAGCGAACCCTATTTCTTGAGATTAATAATATTAATTATGGATATAATAATAGAGCACTATTTTAACATAATATGTATGGATACAGTAGAACGTGACGCGAAGTCGGAATTCGATATAATTGGTCGTATCTTTTCTGCTACACTTCCTTTTTGATTATATGTATAAACTAGAGGCAAAGATTTTTTAGCTTTCTTCGTGCTGTCCCCTGGTGACTAGGTAAGCACGCATTCATCTCATTTCCGTCTGAATTCATTCAGATCTAACAGACAGTTGCAGGGCAAGACTGAAAGTTGTAGGTCATCCTGACTGAAATTTATGTCGATGTAACAACAAGTATTATACAGTCCACATTCGTCCACTAGTCCACAGACGTTTTTATTAATCGCTAAAATCCTTCGGAAACTGGTAATTTTTTTCTAACAAACCTGCAATTTCAAATTGGCCAACGTTACAGCCACCTCCATAATCAAGTCCCCCACCTGTTGCCACCCAGAGGTTCCTGGAACCAGAAATTTGAAGATCCTGCCACCAGAGGATCCTGGATCCAGGAATTTGAAGATCCTGCCACCAGAGGATCCTGGATCCAGGAATTTGAAGATCCTGCCACCAGAGGATCCTGGGACCAGGAATTTGAAGATCCTGTGGTAAGGACTTCCGGTGCAGGTGAGACTAATAGGATTCTACTTGGCTAGACATAGTGTACCAGTTTTTCACTTCCTGTACTTCGACGGGAGAGATTTTCGTTTTAGCGAATTTTCGAATAAAAAGCCTATTGTTCTCGGTCCAATATTTTTGTAACTCGAGTACCAAATTTCGTTCCAGACCATCCTGAATTCACTACCAAAAGACACCAACAATCATATGTAGGTATACAGGGTGTCCCAGTATGAATGAATGGTCCAAACTTCAGGGATCGATCCTACAACTAATTTGCAACAACAATTTACAAGTTTGTTCTATAACATTTTATTTTTTTTACTCCGCTGAAAATCCCACTTTTTCTACTTCTTAGGCCTTAGATGTTTTTTGTGTTTCGGACCTTAACTTACTAAAATTACCTTAACCTCCCTAAATTACTGTGTATAATGAAATTTGAGGATACCGTTGGAAAGAGCGTTAAATTTGCTTTCTTCTCAATACATCAGTTGTGGAATCGATCCCTGAAGTTTGGACCATTCATACTGGGACAACCTGTGGATCATCCCATTTTCCTCGCAAAAAGGGTAGGTACCCCGAAAATTTTTGACGAGGAATTCAAATATTATCATTTTTCTCCTAAAATTCCAATGGTTCATTATCGAAGATAATAAACCAAAATGTAGCTGCTATGGTACTGCCTAACAAAGAAAGACTCTTCCTTCTTCCATGCTAGTGAGCCTTCCTTTCCTTCCTCCACGGTACATCACTAAACAGTGTGGCCATTATAGCATCCAATACGACAAAAAATTCAGAAGGAAGAGGAAGAAGTTCCATGTTGTATATTTAATATCCATGATCAAATCTCCTTGCTGGTTATCCACATCCAGTGTCAATTCTATAATTTTATTTAAATTGGGAAAAATTCGTTAACGCCGCGTGCTGGTGTCGAAATAGGTTGTTGTGAATCGCGATACGGTCTCTAGATAAGTGACTGCATGAGGTGGAGACTGTTCGAGTGTAAACAGTGGCTTTCACGTAGTTTTAATTAGTGTCCAGCTCACGTGGTGCGTTTCGGGGTTGGTTATTACTACCGATAATTCGTTTCTCTTGAGAACTATGGGAGTGGAAACGACGGGAGAGATGCCGGACGATGAAGAAGTCACTAAACAGATCGAAAACTTCAAAGAGAGCACGGACAACATCGACAACCTCCTCGACCTGATGGTCAGCGCCAAAGCTTACGACAGGCTGTCGACTGAAGATCAAGTCAAACACGACTTATTCGTTTCGTACGCTCTAACGTCTTTGTACTGGATGTATATGAGAACCATCGGTGAAAACCCCTTCACTCACGTTGTCAAAGGGGAAATCGACCGGATACAAGACTACGCCAAGAAATATCAGAGAGTTAAAGATCGAAAGAAGAGGCCGTCCATTCAGAAAGATGCAGCAAAGAGGTTCGTCAAAAGCGGGCTGTGGGACCCATCGAACGGGCCTCAGCCTTCCAACAAGAGAAAGAAGTTACAAGATGACGATTAAAAAACTTCACATTTCAACAGTTGACGGTGTACAATGTTGTGTGGTGTGGTACTACGTAAGTGACATTCGCGGTACACTTATAACGTAATGTTACCATAATTGTAACATCACCACGGTATTGTAATCCCCAGGTTTTGGACTATTCATAAACTGTGTCGTTATTTATTTAAATTCACCGGAGTAGGATAATTTCATTCGACGAGTGACCTTAAACGGTGCTAAATTGATTCAAATGTTGTATAATATACATATTATGATGTATAATATGTTGTATAATATGATATTATCACCAATAAATCGATCAATTCAACTTCCTGAGCTCATTTAATTTTTAACGATTCAACAAAACCTACACAACTCATACGCCAAATCTACAATACAGGTAAGATGGGAAGAAATCACGGGAATAAACAAAAATAGTATATTTGTAACATAGACCATTATAATATATTATAGAACATTTTTGTAACACTCAATAATATAACATTCACAAGAAAAATACACTAAAAGGATTTGAACAACAATTTGATTTATGATACGGCCGCAAAAGTTCATCTTTGGCTGATGTTCAAGAATAAACTTCTATTGGTAAATATAGTAAAACATCAAACAAGAACAAGGACATTAAATTGCGATGTGATAGATTCAAATCACTCCAAGGTTCCATGTCATGTGATTTGTTCAAGTTGGACACCTTGGTGAAATCTACAAGGAATTTATGAGAGTAGGTTGGTACCATTGGAAATTACATTTGAAAAATATCGGGCAGGTACGTACATAATTAGTTTCAACGTCTTATTTTATTGTAATAATAAAAAAACGGTGGGTTGCGAATTGTTCGTTTGAATAACCGACCGTCTGGATGACAGTTGTTGCGGATAACTTAATTGGGTAGGTACAGTATTCAACTACCTATTGCGTGGTTTAAACCAAAGTAAAATATTAATAAACTCAACAATAAACATTAAAAAATTTGCGATTTTCCCACTCCTTGCGTCACCACACTAAATATCAGGTGAGACACAAAACGTTGAATAATCGAGTACAGTTTAAATGAAACTCGACTTCAACCGACCGGTACTGTTAACAATTCTACCGTTTACTGGAGGCTTTTGTAGTAATTGGCGAGTACTTTCCAAGCGGAGGGTGCCATGAAGCCGTCTGGGGGCAGCTGCCCTGTCTTTGCGAGATCTGTGAACAATGCAAAATAAGATCGTGAGAAATCAATGTATTCGTAGCAGTGGCATCAGGATTGGCAAGCAAGACTTGCTTAGTGTTCCTGCTATGCGCTCATATACTTGGAAAACCTTGTAAGTCTGTTAAGGATATAAGCTAGTAGTCAATTCCAGGCCGCACCACCATGTGAAGTTTCCTCACATCGGCCAATTCGTTTCCCCGCAATTGGCGGTTGACAGAACCTGTAAGTCTGGAACCATTCAGAAAATATGGAAAACCTTGTAAGTCTGGTCTGGTGTTTTGATGTGCTCCTCGTCTCTTTTCCGAAAAAGTAAGTTGTTTTATCATTATTCAACTTTCATTTTTGTTAGGCTGGGCTTGTAGGTACTCTATGAATAGCAGTGTTGGCAAGGTGAAATTCACCTCGGTATTTCATAAAACTTACGAAAATCACGGACGTAGACTTACGAGGTTTGTCAAATGAGGTGATGACAAACTTACGAGTTTTTCTTTGTACACGTTTTTCTTGTCTCCTGAAAAGTTGATCTCTCCAGACATACACGGCTTTCCAAGTATATGAGCTAATGACTGTTGAATGAGGAACTGGATTGAAGGTTGGGACGTTCAAGTAAACCACGGGTTAACGTAGACAACAGGTTTGTTCGCTGAGTCAATTGGAACTGGTTTGAAACCGATCACAAGCCGACTTGGGATTGTTTGAAGCGCATACGATACCAACACCTGACTACGATTCTAGGAGGACAAAGTCTATTCTATAGGAGATTTTGAGCTGAGTCCGAATATACCTCACATTCATAATATGAACGTGGGGTATATCATACTCCAAATTGATGTGTTTTCCCTAATGCCAAAAACCCGTTATTTGACTCTTTTACCGAATTTTCGAAGAAAAGGAAGCTACAATAATTGTTCTCGGTCCAAAATGTTTACAACTTCCCCAAAAATGTTATACCAAAATCTATTTTGGTATAATCAGACCATCCTGATTTCACTGCCAAAAGACACCAAAAATCATAAGTTGGTATACCTATATATAAATAATATATTATGTCCGTGTCATTCCAGGCGAAACTCTATAGAATTGAGATAAAAAGTTCAAATTTGCACAAAAAATTGAAAGGCTCGTAGATGGACAGAATAGGGACACTCAAGGGAAAATTCGATCTTATAGCCATGCTGCATGACTGGAACTTTTTTTCCATTTCAACCATATGACAACTGTTTAAAACTTTTTTGGCCCATCATGAAACTTAAGAAAATTACATTTTGCGTCATTTGAACACGAGAATTATCAAAACTGGTAGTAAAATAAGGAACTAACTACAATTCAGAGCTTTAAATAACCTGGAAAATACTGTTAGTTGGCTTTATTGGAGGCCAAAATTGGATAATGATTGATCACTGCGAATCGAAAATTGCAGAATTTAGAGGTTTGGCAGGGGAGCTAATTGCGAATCCAGCTGTGAAATTCGATGCCTTACAAATGGCCTTTTACTGTAATGACAAGCGTCGGAAATGACTTCTTGTTAGTCCAGTGACCAAAATCAGAACAACCGATTTGTACCTACTTGTTGATTGTATGTACAACTGCACTATTAATATTTAAACGTCAGTATACTAACGCCTCATTTTAGTGCCAGATATGAATTCGAAATCGTCTTTTCTAGATGGGTCGAAAAAGTCCATTTTGCTTTTGCTCTTATCGAAGGCTGCAACTCTGAAAGGGATGATTTCAAGTCTTGGCAGTCCGATAGCAGACGAGAGAACACGCCCTCCGTGAGTTGGTTCGTATAAATCTCCTCCAACCTAAAATTGCAAAATTTAACATTAATGATCATCTTTTGGTTGTTCGAGGATCATGAGTGCACCTCATAGACAAACCATATTAGTCGTACGTACACAGTAACATACCAGTGCTATGTAAGTCTCATATAAAGACCAAAAATCAACGAATTCTAAACCTCATGCTCATAAATCCACTCTAGAACCTTATGTTGTACCACACATACACACTGGAGGTCATGTGGTTTACATGTGCCATTAAGTGAGTTAGTTGTAGAAGAGATGCAGCAATTGAAAGTCAACAAAGCAATACTATCATAGGATGATGAAATTGAAAGCTCAAAATTGATTGTACAATTAATAGGTTGTCAAATTGCTAGATAAGTTTCAGCTAATTCTTTAAATGCTGAATTTTCCATTTATATCTCATAACTTGAAGATTATAATAATACACACCAAGGGGATATTTATTGTATTCCTATTTACTTTTGCTGTAACTAAAATAAAATCAACTTTAAACAAATTTCTATGAGTAACTAAGTCCAACTGAGATGAATTCAATCGTTTACCTCTTTGTTGGGGTTCGGCAGTCCTGCTGGATCACGGCCTACAATATAAAACTGCGCTCCTGCAGTCATCCTCGCTTTCGCATGCCATTGTACCTGTTGAATATACGTCAAAATGTGGTCAGCTTGTAAGCACTGGTTTGAAAAACGCACATGAATTGGAATACAATATCAAATGTAAAAGTACATGACTGTCACCAGAGTACATAATTAATAGTCCAATTGAAAAATCATGGGCCATATACGAGTAATATATGGCCCATGATATTATGCTGCACTGCTAAGAATGAAATTATATGAATGATTTAGTACGAAATTGCTGGATATTTCAATGTAATCGTACAATATCCCATGAAGATATCATTCCCATCAGATCCCATGGCAAGTTAAATTTCAGCCATAACGCTCCCCCAGGGGTCTTCATAACTACCACAGAAAAATTTGGAAAATCGTAGATAATAATGAAACCTCACCTCGGTGGGACCCGCGTACATCATTGGAGAGGGGAATATTGCCACAATAGTCGACCCAGAGTCCAAAACGCCTTCGTTAAGGACGGCCTCATGTTGTTTCATACGAGTTGGGAGAGGAACATCGTCGTCTTTCGTCCAGCCGCCAAGAGGGTGAAGGAGGAGGACTGGTTTTTTGAAACCTCTCTCCAACAGTTTTCGACGAGTGTCCTGGAAAAATGAATAGGCGAGAGTTGGGATGGTGTTCAGCATGAACATGTCAGCCTCATAGCTTTCTAGCACAAAAAAAAAAAAAATAAATTTTCATTCTGGATGAGAAAAATAATAAAAAATACACATCAGTGTTTGCAAATACACATCAGTCGTTAACTTCTACCATCGGTTTTGGGGATTGTCGTATTTAACGCAAGCGCTTGCTAGCTCGATATCACCAACCTGATTGTATTGGAATGTAAATAGGGGACTTTTTAGTGGCTGGCTACAACTACATATATGTATGACTCATATATATATGAGCCTATAGAAGCGTGTATATGAGAGTATACACTTCGCAGTTAGGGTGTACACACAGCCAGTAGTAGTGCCTAGAGAGGCACTAATTACCTCAATTTCCGGACATCGAGAAGCATAATATGGCTATGGTTATAGCTATATAGATGGAGCAAATAGTTCTTGAGATAAACGACTGAGCAGTAATTAGTACCTCACAAATCGATGCTACATCATCTCGTAGGTTGTATACAGTTCTCGTGAAAATAATATGATTTAACCTGCATTAGCAGAGCGTGTCCATTGTGTATGGGGTTCCTGAGCTGAAAAGCGAAAACAGCGTCGGCTCCCATCTCCTTGAATTTCGCGCGGAGCTCTAGAGGCGTCAGTCTGTACTCATCGAGTCCGTCGTTCCATCGTATTCTCTCGAAGACTTCCAAAGCGCCTCCCACTAAGAAATCCCCACTCGCGTAAATCATCTGTTACAAGAAGCACCTTCTGTTAGAATAAATTATATAAGTAAAACATTTTAATAATATATTTAATAATACTTGTCAATGAGTAGTTTAAAAAACAAAAGAACCTTCTATATTGATTTTGACAATAAATGCCTGATGGAGCAATGGTAGCAGTAAATTTACTTCCTAATGAGATCCCAGGTGATTGAAGTCAAGAAACAAGTCGAGTTGAACCAAATCAGCTCAAAAATGGGAACGAATCAGGAATGACAGCGCTGATATAGTAGAACCGTACCTCCCATTAGGCCTTGTGAGAAGTTACATTTCGTCGAGGAATCAGCAACACCACCAAGCTCGTTTTTCACAACTTTTCAGGAGAGAGAAAAAACCGATTTTTTCGTCTATCAAGGCCTAATTGACTGAAGTTTTTCTCGATATCTATGATGGACGAAAAATTCGGGTTTTTCTCTCTCCTGAAAAGTTGTGAAAAACGAGCTTGGTGGTGTTGCTGATTCCTCGACGATTTATAGTTATTCAGGAAAAATCAGCCATTCAGCGAAACTTCTGCACTAGGTATAAATCGCTTGCTGTAGAGGCGAGAAGCCCCAGTTTGCTAGAATGAACAAAAAACTCACTAATTTAAAGTCCTGACCGAAAGATACAAACTTTTATATAAGGATGATCGGGGTGGGATGTTCCAAACTGCCTGCATACTCTTTCTTCTTTACGGTGAACGTAGAACTGCGGTTGTCGTAAGATGGCGACAGGTTTGCCCTGGTAGACCAGAGTTACGGCTATCGCGCCGCTCAATCGCTCTTTGTCCGACTTGGAAACGGGCAGAACTATAGGGATGGACTGATTCGTTTTCTCGTCGAGGTGGTTGAAATGGAGAGTCTGCGGGCAGTAAAGAGGGAGTATCAATTTTATCGTTAATAGATGGAGCGATTTGGAGGTTTTGTGAGTTGGCATTTGACAGTGACTAATGGCCAATTCTTTGAGTTACGTCTCGTTCAGAAAATAATCGTGGAATAAGAGTTGTTCGGCCAGGGAATTTCTATAATATCTACTTCCTCTCAGGGGCGAATCCTGAGTTTGATGTGGTTCATAATCATAGTGTTTCCAAATATTTTAGGGAAAGAGAATAGTTCTCATGTTAATGCTCGTATCAATGACTGTGTTTGAAATAATTCTAATACCTTCGACCAGGAAATTCTTGTTCTTCTGAAATCTTGTTCCATATACTTATGGATTGAATTTTACACCCAAAGCATATAGAGCGTTTAGGGAATCACACAATATTTTAGCGATTTTACCTTTTCCTATTTTTTTATTGGACACTTTTCTCAAGCCAGACGTCTATGTTCGAACTCAGCCTTAGTTTTGACCTGATGAGCAACCTCTCGAAATTTGGGAGATGTCACTACCTTGAAAATTGAGATATCCTGCCAAAGAGTTTGTGGCCTTTGGGAAATAAGGCTGGGCTACGCCCAGACAACTGCGATAATACTTGTCCACGCTGTATAGTCGTTAACCTACGTACCTACAGTAAAATTCAGCATTTTGTCTGACTAAAAATAGATAAAGAAGAATTCTATTAGAATTAGAAGAATTATGCCTATTAGAAGAATTCTGAAATTCAAACACAAATAATTCAGCAGAACACCGAGTACAAACGTGATGAATATTGAATACAGGGGTGAGCCAAACAACTGCCAACAAGCCATACAAGCCAAATATAATGCAACAACCTGCTTATTATGAGTGTTCATGACTGGTGTGAAAAGTTAATTATCTTTTGTCGATAAGGGCAAAAATTTCAACCTTGTTAGGTTGAAAAGACGGAAAACAGTTGTAATATTCGGGTAATATTGAGTGCGAATCTATTAGAAACAACTGACCGTACAAACCTGTCAAGCTCGTTATTTTTTGTAGGGTAATGATGTTCAACACGACTCATGTTACAACGAGAACAATAGGTTAACGTGTAAAAACAGATGCTCAAGATAATCGATCGTACAATGGTGATTTATATGAGATAACCAAACGGTTGTTCGAGGATGAGTTCCGGGAGAATATACAATGGAGAGTTAGAAGAATGCAACTCATACAAATTCATATCACGAATTTCTTATGGGGAGAGAAAATGTAGTTTGTTCAATTATGTGTTCACACAATACAACCAAGATTGAAGATGTGATACCTATTCGGTAATCTTCAGTTTCATCAAAAATGCTATTGCGACGGCGAACTAGTAATATTTAGAATGGACTCAGCACCAATTAGGGTGACATGACTTCATTACTCTCTAACATTTAATGGTATTCGAAAAATCAATTGGGATGTGAATAACGATTTGTAGTTGCTTATGGACAGAGTGGATACTTCCGATTTTTATAATTTAGTAGGTACACCTCAATACATGTCAACATTTGACAGAATTTTTCTTAAATCAACTTATTCGAGGCTCATAAATCAGCTTCCAGTATAACGGGACACTACAATATGCTCATAACTACTCATCTCCTACCAAAAACATCAAATCAACAGTTTCAACTCGGATCTGTTTTTGGACTGAATACAAATTCGAATACCCGAATAGGCTTTACGTCACGAAATTGTCTCTGGAGTTTTCTTTATAACCAATTCGTAGCTGAGGAAATGTAACCCCGTCATTTATCATTACACGAAAATAGTTAACCATTAGGTTAGAAAGTTTTCTCCATTTATCTTAAAATCCCACACTACTGAAATCCCCTCCTCAACCATGAATTACAAAATCATTTTGGAATTTTCGTTTGTGAAATGAAATAGGCTTGTGAACGATGTTAGGAAACACTGGTTTTTATAAATAGAAGTGATAATGTGGAAGCAATCGAATCAGTAATGTGGAAAATGAATCGTGAATTTGAAATCAGGTATCAAGATTGTGAAATTTCTCTGGGAAGCCGAGAAATGACAACTGATTCAGGAGGAATGTGGGAGTCGTTTCAACATTTACCTTGAAATTAGAATTTCCAAGGCCAATTACAAGTTTTCTTTGGCTCGTGGGTATTGGAATAGGTAGGGTTTTATGCCTCATAGGTCTGGATTCAACTCGGAAACTTGGGAAAATATTACGTCCTTTTTTGGGGCTCGTATCATATCCAAACAGCAATGAGGGTTTTTGCCGATTTGTACCAGCTCGTGTTATTGTCGTTATGATACAATTTCAAATTGGATTTTGTCAATGGAATTACCATAAGGAGTTCGTCTTCTGACATGAAACCGTTGAGTGGAGTCGCCCAACCTTCGCTGAGGACTTGCACCCACTGGAGGTCCAGTTCTGTGATTTCTAACATCGGGAGGGTCTTCGATTCGCCGAGAACCGCTTGGAGTTTCTCTCGAGGGACGAAGAGCTCTTTCACTTCATCGCAGTCTCCTAGATCTGGGACGATACCCTGAAACACAGCAAGAACCAAAACATTTCAGACATTTAATAGAAGGCAGACAAAAAATAATTCTCTGCGTTCTTGGACAACGACGGTTTTCTACCGTTTTTTATCATTTTCACCCACTTTTGGTTATTTGGTTTGTTATTCACCCCAAAAGGCCTGGACGACGGGGCAACCACCCACACAGCAGGGAAATTTATGGAGTTTTTGAGTGGAAAGTTCCCCGGGCCCCTCATCTCCCTGTGAGGCGATTTGAACTGTACAGCGCAGTCACCAGATTTTGCCCCCTGCGATTTTTCCCTGCGGGACTACCTCAAATCCAAGGTTTATAACGATCGTCCCAGGAACCTAGAAGCCCTCAAAAACAACATGAGCCAACATCGCCGAAATACCACTTGAACTGCTTAGAAAAGTTCACGAAAACTTCAGAAAACGGTTTTTTCAGTGTATTCAGAGTGAGGGCTCCCATACGCCAGATACACTGTTCAAAACCATATAAATATAAATTTCCAATACCAACATATAAGGAGAAAATAGTCTATCGCGCTCCACCCTGTACATTGTGGTTGACTGATTAGCTCATTATCGATAAGTAAGCAGGTACGAGTAAGTATGTATCAAGAATGGCCCAATAAGAACCAGTATAAAAATTTTTATTGGATGCTTTAGATCGATAAACCCTTTATTTTCCCTCATACAAAATATTGTGTTTCGCAACCACCATATTTTTTAGATTTTACGAGGACAAGCAGCAAATTAGTACTGCATGTGGTTGCATGCAAGTAAGGGTGAAACTTGTCAACAGCTATCACGCTAGATATGGCTCCAACGAAAGTAGAGAAACAATTGACTAATTATATCAGCAATCTTCATTGTCTAAATCATTCTATGGAGTAAGCACAGATCTCTCTTCATGTGGACTGTAAGATCGATACGACACCATCAAGTCCTAAGGCCGAAAATAACTTTACTGGCGAACATATCTACAAAAGGATCCCGGTTTTAGATTTGAATCTAAATCCTGAGTTTAAATTCCTTCTGACCTACAACACAGTGTGGGATCTTATCATTCTTAGAGCGTTATCAGATTTCCTTGAAACAATACAATGAAACACCTTTTGTAATACAAAACGAAAAACACCTTTTCTTACATGTTCATAGAGCAAGCGAATGACATCCATGCTGCTCTCTTCAACGGTTTGTCCCACAGTGTTCAATACAAGTTCCGGCGAAGTGGGCTTTTCGTACGGCTGATCAATACCGGTGAACCCTACAAGAAAAGATTTTTGAAATCAAACTGTATGTACAGTCTACAGTAATACATATTTACTACATAAGGGGTTTCAAGTGGAAAAAACGAAGTACTTTGCTACTTAGCAATTACTAGTCAGTCAAATGCAATAAGATTTTTCTAGAATCTATCAGTAAGATTCAGTTGGTTTAATTTGATAACTTCCAATCAGCACTCTCTGTGCAGCCCTGACGTGCTGGAAACACTTAGCAATCCTGCATCAAGTTTGTCATTAATCGTGATTGTCACACTTTTCACAATGGTAAATGAAGTACGTCTATGATATTTTCTCAAGTCATCCGGCTCACAGCTACTGTAGCATTCTCACCCTGAAGGTCAGAATACAGGATAGGAAGATGGGTGAAAATATAGACAGACGAATCCCTGACCTTTAATAATTCCTTGTCTTGCTTTCTTGTAGAGACCTTTGACGTCTCTTTCTTCACAGACGTCAATTGGAGTGTCAATGAAGACTTCAAAAAACGGGAGATCGTTGTCTTTGTGGATTTTCCTGGCCATTTCTCTGTCCTAAGAAACACAACTTCTATTATACTGTTAATTCATTTCATATATTGTGGGTTAAATCAAGATCCACAGTTTGTGAGAAGCAGAGAGAAGTTTGAGAGTGACTTGACATCTATGATCAGGTTCGTTTCTGCAGCCAAGGAGCAGTCGCCCAAGCTGGCGAATGGGATTAAGCTACGAGTCACAGCAAATGTGTTTGCAGAAACGAACCTGATATTGGGAGTTGAAAAATCCGTGTTACTGGTTCGATTTTGTGATCAAAGATCACCTTCAGAGCCTTGTAATGACGTGAACAACTTCAGAAGGGAGAACTTCAAAGAGTGACGTCACTACTTGGCAGTAGTTCATTAAATGAAATGTCCAAATTTTGAACAATACGTGAAGATTTGTGGTTTCTGACCATTTGGAATTTCCTCATCAGTGAGCAACAGTTCAGTTAAACCAATGTATCTCACTTCTCATCAATATGGTCATCAAACTTGAGAAAATTATATTTGGTGGAATAGAATTAGAAGTGTAATGGAATAGAAAATCATTCTGAGAGAATACGAAATTTGTATTCTTTTTTTGTATTTAAAATATTTAAAAAATTTGTATTTAATAATCTTGAATGTGATTATACCTTGGACAGTTACAACAACCTATTGTGTGCAAGGAAGTTAGTCACACATGCTCCACTCTCTCCTACACATAATTATGTACTTTTCTAGCTTCTGCGTTGGACAGTAACCAGGTGCTTGAATTTAGCTTGATGGACAACAAACGAATCAAAATGAGCTTACTAGGGCAAACGGAGAAACAAAAGAGCAGAGGGTTATGACGCCACTGTCGGCGAAAAGTCGTGCGACTTCTGCCACTCGTCGGATGTTCTCTTCTCTGTCTTCAGGGCTGAACCCCAAATTCTTATTGAGGCCGGTTCGGATGTTGTCGCCATCCAGACCGTACGCCGGAATCCCTCTGGAGACGAGGTAGGCTTCGAGGGCGAAAGATATAGACGTCTTCCCCGCTCCGGACAGCCCTGAGAAAACGAAGATTCGTAGTTGTAACAATAGAAATGTCTAACATGATATGGCACATTGCTTGCATACATTACCACAAAAAAGCTCATCCATGTGGAGTTACTGTCAATTCATTTCATATATTGTGGGTTAAATCAAGATCCACAGTTTGTGAGAAGTTTAAGTGTGACTTGACATCTATGATCAGGTTCGTTTCTGCAGCCAAGGAGCAGTCGCCCTAGCTGGCGAATGGGATTAAGCTACGAGTCACTGCAAATGTGTTTGCAGAAACGAACCTGATATTGGGAGTTGAAAAATCCGTGTTACTGGTTCGAGTTTGTTATCAAAGATCACCTTCAGAGCAACAGATCAACAAATCACAGGTTATCAGTGATGCGCACAAACTGAATTTATATTGGACCATCTGAAGTTCCACGTCCACTGAGTACCGAAGTGATCACCAGAAAACACAGACACTGGAAGTTTGGACTGTTCAACTCTACTGGAACTTATTTGCTGTGCTGTTACAAAAATAAAGTAGAGCTGATGTGATGGTGGTGATGGATGATCAACTCATCTCTTGGTATCAGATTCTGCTCTTTGTCCTGATTTCCTTTAATTTCCTATTTTACCAAAAATGGCAGTGCTGAACTGTTTCCCTCGTTTGATTAGGCTCTTTACAGTCAGGAAAAAAATGATTTATTAATATTCTAACCTCACTTACCTCCTCACTTTTTCCCTAAACGAATATGAATACATTTTAATTCGTAACTACGATGACTTCTTGTCAACTTTAATGATTGCTTTGATATTTATAACGTTTATAAAATACCGTTCATATCCGATAGTAGTAGAGTTGATATCAACAATGCTAGCCAAAATCAAAATATTGAGATGGTTTAAATGGAATTTTCAGGTATTTCAGGTTCTCCCAAATTTGTACAGTTCTCGAAAGGGTCTATGAACCTGGAGTTATATTAGTCAGGTAAATGTTCACTCCTGGGAACGTCATTGGTGTCTAACCAAATCACGAATTCGGGAGCAGCACTGACAGTTTACAAAACATGGGCTGCGTACTAATGTGGTGACGGGCAAGTGGTTGTAAGATACACAAGTTTAGTTTTCCTTTTATTCTCTACAAAAATGTGTTTTTTACTAGTCTGACAATGGAAGCTCATGACATCAATACGTAAAGAGACCAGTTACAAACCACAGCAGCAGATAATCGTAGACTTGTAGTCTTGTATTTGAGAAGGCATCTAAGTAAACATCAGTTTTTTGTTTATGTAGGATGATGGAATTTATCTAACGATGCAATTTATTTAAACTTTTGAAATAAACCGTACAACTGCAGAAATGTATTTTCGTACTTAGTAGTGATTCAACACATTTCAGCCTACGGAGATTTTTTCTTTTGGATTTATTTAGATTTAAACATTTGATGGGGGGGGGGGGGGGACTTCAACGAGACATTTTGAGAAATCTTACTTTTTCTGTACCGCCTGTATCTTGGTTATTGTTTAGCCAAAAATAATTCACTGATTTTTAAAGGAAATTCAATACTCCTTCACATGGTTCTCCCGGATTTTCGCTAAGCTAAAATCGCGGTTTTAGGACCCAACCCTACAATGATCTTCCTTCCTAACTTTTCATAACCATAGGTCAATGGGAAGGGGTTCAAAACGAATTTTGAAAAATGCATAACTCGAAAAATTCAAGTGGAACGGTATAGTTTTCATATACTTGAATATGAATTTAAGGAGCGGTCAATTTTTAGAATTTTTTAAGAGCATCCGGAGGTTTGTACGACCAGCCGTTATGGCTCATCTTTGGAGCAAATCTTAAGTCGTCAACATGAGGGTGAATCATTCGGCAGCATTTTGGGTCAATTTTCACACTCTCCCAGCTGATTCGAACAGCACAACAAATAATAATAATTTACACTGCTTGATGATAATGATCGATAATTAATGCTCATTCATAATAATTAATCCATTTTTTAGTGATCTAGTCAGAAGAGTTATCTCCACGAAGACGATAATAAACCGTTGTGTCAAGAATTTGGAGTTTTTTTTAACAATGGTCCTGGACTATCATGGTAAGCCTTTCATCCCCGACGACTCAGATGTTAATGGAATGATCTCTAACGGTGAAATCAACAAAAATGCTTGAGCCTTTTCGAGTTGAGATTACCACATCAATAAAAATATTTAAAACACTTGTAAACAAATCGATTATTGAGGTGGAGACCGGTTTATCATTTTTTCAAGTATGTTGAACAGTAAAACTGGATCAGTGGGGCTCAGTAAATACCGTGGACAAAACGACCCAGTGAATAATTCAATCAACAGACGGCTGGGAACGGCGGAAATTGAACAACGAGTAATTCTTTCACGAGCAAGAATGAGAAACAACCTTGATGTGGAAATAGATTGCAAAGGGAAGGAACATTCAGGAGGTAGAATATAGTAGAATTGTACCATCAACTGTAATTATATGTGTACTATTATTGCTCGTAACGTAAATTGGTGGTCAATAACAAGTAACTAAAGGGAACTACAAGTCGATATACTGACCTTGTTAAACTTGACCGGGTGTCGTTACTGAGTAATCGGTTTTTATGATGTTAATAATGTAGTGAACGAGAGCAAGCAAACAAGTCGAGAGTCGCGTAACTATTTGCTCTTAACAACGAACAATAGGTTTGTTTCAACAAAAATTCACCGGGCTCGTATATTCAGGGTGCATTTTAAATACCAGAATTTATTACCCCAGACGAATTGAATTCACGTTGTAACTCGTTTCAGAATTTAGCCAGTTGAGGCTTTCAAAGTTCAACCAATCAAGTTCAAGTTACATATCACAGACACTGACCAGGATTTAAGTAGAAACTGAGGTAGCATCTCCATTCTTTGAACCAAACATCATCATCAATATTGCAAGAAACTGTACTTATTGAACTGAATTTATTTCGAATTATTTAATTAAGCACATAAATAGGCCATAAGAGGAAGCATATCTCACATCTGCTAATGTTCTTTTCTACCACAGTGGCTAATCAGCGAGGTAATTTGGTGATCAGTTTGGGGAGCAAGATGACAGTTACAGTTGCTTGATTTGTGACGGTATGCACAAGTACGGTACCGAAACCGCTGATCGGGGGAAAAGTCGAATAATATTATATATATAATTACTTCACCATCGTTTTCAGAGTAAAAAAACCCTTTGAAATGCCAAGCCAGGGTTACGAAAGGACGAGGGAAAAAAAATCACAAGGCCTTAACAAGATAATTTAGATACCTACCCCTCTGCCTAAAAACTCATCAATCTACAACTAAAAGAACCAGGATAAGGTGATTTCAAGCTGTAATCCAGGTTTAATCAAGTCCAATAAAAAACTGATATCACCACGTGATTCAGTGTCGAAAAATGATGAAATTGATGATGAAAAATGATGCCACATTTGTTCGATATCACGAACAAACTTGGTTAGTCCAACTTTGGGCGCTTCTGGACGCTCGTAGGTGCGCCCAAATAAAAAGGTTGTCGAAGTAAAAAGTTCATGAAATTTGACGAAGAATCTGAATCTGCAATAAAAAAGTAGGGTTTCCATTTGAAAAACCAAAGTTGGCATGCGTAGCGAGCATTTGTGCGCATGCGCGGCGCACGAAAATGTGATCGTTGAATTCTTTGTAAAAAATTAAGTGTGTTTGTTGCTATTTCTCTTTATATCGAAATAAACAGAGGGGTACGTTCATTAAGAACCACCACATTTGATTTTTGGTGTGAATTGGCGTATTGGCAGTGAATTCACGATGATCTAGAACAGATTCTGGTATGAATATCTATAGGAAATTCGAGTTTTAAACATTTTGGACCGAGAACAATAGCTCCCTTTTCTTCGAAAATTCGTTAAATGTACAAGGGTTTGCATAACGCTATTTGGTGGGATCAAACAAGTAGCTAAGGTCGCCCTGCTCGACTCATAACCTCGCAAGTGAAAGGCACCGTCAATCAAATTGTTAAATGGCAACGCTATCTATTATTCGAGACTGACCTATTTGGATAATTGCTCATAACCTCTTTCCAACGGATGACTCACTGTTCAGTCATAAGCTCGCGAACAATTCATTATTTTTAATAACGCACTAACGAACCAATGGCTTTATAGCCCGAGAAGTGGGGAAGTGGGTTGACAAGCAGAGAACAAAGCATTGGCAAAGCGCTCCAAAAATGAGACAAGCCAAGCAGTTCGTACGCTTTTCCAGAAGGAGGGCCAGGGCTCTCCTTTCCCTCAGCCGGAAGGACATAAAGGCCGTCACAGGCCTCCTAACTGGCCACTGTCCAGTCAAGTACCACCTCAAAAAAGATGGGAATATGCAGGACAGATGACTGTCGACTTTGTGACTGTGAGCCAGAGACAGCAGAGCACATACTCTGTAACTGTCCAGCGCTTGCATACAAAAGATTTAAGCACCTTGGTAAGGGTATCCTCAGTCCCTCCGAGGTTGCAAAGATCGATGACAACAGCCTGTTCCACTTCATACGAGAGGAGGCTGTAAACCGTCTCCTCACTACAAATGTTGTAGTGTAGGAACAGGGGTATAATGTCATAATAGACCCACTTCGAGGTCTACGTGACCAAAGGCATAAGCCTATCAAAGCCCCATTTAAACATTAAAAAAAAACCCAATGGAATCAAACAACAAATATATTATTCAATACCCCAAAAACTCTGCAAATTCTTGACATAACGGTTCATTATCTTCTTTGTACAGATCACCCTTCTGTCTAGATCACTAGGTCTAAATGTCTAGATCCTAAATGTTAGATTAATTATTGTTATCAATTATCACTAATTATTAACAATTTTATCAAGTACCTAGTGAAAATTATTATAATTAATTGTTAGGTATTAATAATTCGTATTTATTATTAATACTAATTATTATTAATTATGATCAATTAATACGATATAATTCTGGGGTTTTTAATACTACGTCGGTAATAATTTTTCTTTAAAAGAAGTACCTACCAACAAACATTCGAAATTACCTTCATTTCAGTAGCACGAAACGCACCTCAGAACAACAAACTCGACATCACTTAAGCCATATGATGTTCCAAAGAGCTTGTTAGTATGAAAATGGACCTGTATTTCAACAGTTTGAGTCACGATCGTGTTGTGAGGCACAATCTTTGAGCCGTCATTGTGAACGAACGGCTGGTCGTACAAAGCTGCGGATGGTCTTAAAAAATTCTACGGAACAAACTCTATCTAAATATGAAATAAAAAACATACCGTTCTATATGAATTTTTCGAGATGAGATTTTCAAATTTTCAAAATTTGTTTTGAACCCCTTCCCCATGACCTAGGGTTCTGAAAAGTTTCGAGGACCATTGTGGGGTTGGTCGAAACCCATAAAAAAAAATTTCGTAATTTTAACTCAACGCTAACTGGGCAAAGTGGCGCGGACGGCGTACGGCGGACGGACGGATTTTTTTTTATTCGATTTTCTGAATCTACGTATCTTGAAACGTAAACCAACAAATTTTGAGGGGGGGTTAAAAAAATTTTTTCTTTGGGCGATTCCAATGGTTCATTATCGAAGATAATAAACCAAAATACGTAAAAATCCGAATATCGGGTAATTACCGAAGAAAATCCGTCCGTTTGTCTTTTTAAAATTGACTGAGATCTTTAGGGAAATTCATTCCGAAGATGACATTTGCCAAACTATTCATGAGTCCAGGTCAAATGGTAAAAGAAGGTTGAAATTTGAAAAAAACCATAGCACTAAAACTTGAACCAGCCAGGAATTTAGTCGGAATGTTGGCGATACCGTCACTGAATCAAACACTGTTCTAAATTTAGGGAGAAAAGGTTTCCAAATTTATCTTTTCCCGTAAATTTGATTGAGAGGTAGAATCTACTCATTCCATATCTGATATGGAATGGGTTTCCTCCTGTTGCCCATGTGACCATGTCATACTGGTCGAGATAACGCTTGAAATTAACGAGAACCTTGACGATCCATTAAAACGACCTAATTAAATTGAATTCCGATATCTAACGTGAGGGCCAATACTGAATGAAATTACGGCGGGCTGTAAATGTCATTAGGCACTAGGTATCTCAAGATAAATTCTACACCATGTTCTAATTCATGTCTTGTATACAACGTAAGTTGTAGATCTACGTCTGGCTCTGGATTACGGAGGTGTAACGGGTCTTCGATTGCGGTTGATAACCAAGGACGTAAACAGGTTACCCAACCTCCTTTGTGCAT
Organism: Stenodema calcarata; assembly: GCA_963920205.1. Classification (NCBI taxonomy): domain Eukaryota; kingdom Metazoa; phylum Arthropoda; class Insecta; order Hemiptera; family Miridae; genus Stenodema; species Stenodema calcarata. The sequence goes on along the minus strand of OY986055.1, from coordinate 14,939,577 downwards.
ATGGAAGAAATAGCAGAGAAAATTATATTAACAACAATAATGGGTGTTACAACAATATGGAGTGTGATATTAAATTTGATCTGACACGGGTTACTAAGATGGCTATGCAGCCCCTCCCAAGCTCAGTGATCTCATCAAATTCTATAATCACCAATAGATTGATCTGGATCTTCTAGCATGGAACATCCTTTTGCCATGACCTAACAGCTCGAAAACATGAGCCCGAGATAGTTTACATTGTAATCGTCCCACAATGCTGAAATTACTCTGGGGTACTTGGAGGAATTGTTTTCTTTCTAAATACAGAAAACATTGAATAAAAGTCAGTGGGATCTTCTTTGTTGTCAAAGAAAAGGTACACAACTCTTATCATTGAAGAAATTGGTAAATTATTACACTCGTACATATTCAATCAATCTGAAATTCTGTCACTGAAGTGGGATCTCAACAACTTGTTGACTCGCTGCGGGTGCTCCAGAAGGCTGAGAGCTTTCCTTCAAAACATGTCTTATTGAGGAAAGCACCCTGAGATGGTGGAAGTCTAAGACGTGGGCTTTCTGAAAGTGGTTAAGACATCTCTTTAGTTGGAAGCAAAAGAGCAGGCGGGGAGAGTGGATATCATAACTTCTGCGAGGCGAGGTGATTAGACGGAGTGTTTTTTGGAGGGATATCAGATCTTTTTGTTGTTGAAGTTGAAAAGGACTGTAGAGGCAATATGCAAGAATAAATTGAGCAAATTAATAAAATTATAAATTAATTATTTAGTAATAAATATATAAATTAGTTATTTATTATTAGCTAGAAAAAAGGTAGGCATATGAGCTAGGTACACGTCAACTATGATCTGGTAGCGAAAAACGGGTTTCAGATTTGGATTCAGCTCACTGAAAACCCCAACACCAACCCTCATCTCCTCTGCACCTAACAACACTTTTTTGGCCGGTGTTATTAACAATAGCGAGTGTACTTTCTGTATTTCGAAAGAAACCCATTCTTCCAAATACTCCAGAGCCACCCTATCAAATTTCAGCATTGTGGGACGATTACGATGTAAATTAGCTCGGGCTCATGTTTTCGGGCTGTTAGATCACGGCAAAACCATGTTCCATGCTAAGCCATCCAGATCAATCTATTAGTGACTGTAGAGTTTGATGAGTACATCACTGTGCTTGGCAGGGGGATATCAGATCAAATTTTAGATCACACTCCTTATTGGAGTATTAATATTATATTTTCCAGCTTACTATTATAATTATTTCTTCCAAGTGATCATTGATCGTTTTTAACGTAATGATAATATTTAGTATCAGATACTATTATCAATAGATTCTATTATCAACGGCTACCTACAACAAAATTTAATTTTTCAAAAATGTGTTTCAACTTTTGTGAAAAATGTCTGCAGCGACAGTGATAGTAGAAAATCATGTAGGTATGAAGATAAGAACTAAGTAGGCAACCTATTTCTGATAGTTATCAGTTAAAACACAATTAGGAACCCAGTTACTTGACAATACCTCCTCATAACGGACTATAAATGCCGACTCACGGCTACCCACGCTCGTAGCAGTGATTCCACGCCTGTACGCCCTACCTACAACTGCCTCTCGTCAAGTTGATGACTGGTAATTCGCTTCCAACCTCAACTAAACCTCTCGTTTCATCTCCTGCTAGGTCAGTTCATGGGACGGCCGTCCACCAATTTCTGTCGAACCTTCGGCCCTGAGAAGTCATGTAGGTTGTTACGCAACTAGTGAGGAAGGTTAGTCATGAGCAAGAACAAGAAATACCACGTACTAGCTCCGATTTTTAAACGTTTCCCGATTTCAACCTCACTGTACCAACTCGTCAAACGAGTGCTTGTACTATTCGAATACTCATGTTCTGTGACCTGATTCCCTATGGAAGAGGGTTCTTTAAGGCCTCAGAAACGCTAATTTTTTCAGCACCACCATCAGTTTTGGTTCCCTCCAGAGATTGGACCAGTGACAGGTCAAAAACGTCCAAAACCACCTATCATTCTTGACGTTATTGCAGTTGGGTCTAAAATTGTATACAGCGGCTTGGTTGTCCATTGAGAAGTTCAAGTAGAATTTAGACCGTTTATACTTCCATCCATAAGCAGAATTCATAAAATTATAACATTTTCGACCACCAAATTCAGGTTTTGGGCCTAAGAGTCACATTTTAATTGCCATGTTGAGGCGGCCAATCCAAACTAACGTTCCACACGTTGAGTACATTTGGCGACGTCATATTTCAGATCTTCTACTTACCAATAAGTAATTCATTTTTAGGCCTGTTTGAGGATGAGTGAAATGAAAGTGGTCAGTTAAGTGTAGGGAATAGGTTGAAAATTATGGAGGACTTACAAATTTATATTTGTCCTTGGAGACCTCCCTTCGTCTTCGTCATTTCGCAAAATTTACATAGGATGCGCACCGCGTTTAGATTAGTGGGAATTACGGCACTCAAGTGAGGTATTTCGAGCACGAGCACTGGGAAAATTGCAGGAGGCTATTCCGTTCAGAATAAAAATTGGGTAATGAACCAGAAATTCAGGTTCAGGGGTTACTAAGGAGGGGAGAAGGAGCAGGAGTTACAAAGGAGCAAACCACTAAGTCTTGTTGTCTTAAGGTAGATCTGATACCGAGTTCTCCCAAACAAGGCCACATTTTAAATTGACTGCTACAATATGAATGGACTTTTTTGGGTCGGCAGACGGGCATTCATTGTATATTAACAAAGGCGCCTACCGATTGCCTCATTAAACGTTCTTTACCATCGATCCATTTCCCGGTGGGCTTCAGGACCATATCATTACAATATTACACTAATCTCATGAGAATTCCCATTGAAACAAGGACCTCCCAAGTACCTACACGATGAGGGGATTGAAAATGTATAATTTCAATTTTTCAGTGTAATATCTGTTTTTTGGTTGTAATAATCCCGTAATATTGTGAATGATCAACTAACCTGTGAACCAAACCGTGCACCCTCGGAAACCACCGACTCCGAGGATCTGCGCTCGCTTATCACGTGACACATGGTGTTTCTGCTCGGTCACATTCGTCGCCACTTGCTTGCACTGAAACAATTGAAGTAACACTAAAACTTCGAAGGGCTGAACATTTTAGTTTAGGTGTTATAAGCGGGAACGTAAAGTTCAAATTTAGGAAAAGCTATTAAGATACAGCGGTTTTTAACTAGTCCAGGGGGTACCTCGAAGTGACCTGAGGAAACCTAAATATCGTTCTAAAACCTTGAAATAGTATTGGAAACGAGTAACCCCTGTTTGAGCTCCAGGGGTTGTCGAAATTTATTACTTTCTTTGGTTTTTCGCTTATAACACCTAAACTATGCATCCTAGCGAAAACATTTCCAAGGGACAAATCAAAGAACATTAAATTCAGCGTCGATTAATTCCCCCCAACTTTAAAATTGGACCAATTTTCGACACTAAAAACGACAATTTTTCCTATATTGGATAAAATGTACCATTTGACGACTCTATTAAAAGTACTGGTCCTATCAAACCAATAGGGGGCACCTCTGAAACAATAGGGTGACCTGAGGAAACCTATAAATCGTTCTAAAATTTCGAGATAGGCAAGTTCAAAGAACACCTAAAATTTAAAATTTAAGCATTTTAACCATACTTATTTGCCAAATTCCAAAAACAGTCACTTTGGAATATCCTAAATCTTGCTTCCTCACCATTACTTCTTGTATCTTCTCCCACGTTTGCCACAGTAATGTACTCATTAGCTCTTGCAATAGATTCCCTGACGATGAGAGTATCACTCTTCAATGATCCCTACTTCACGAAGGCAGGACCTACACATTAACAAAAGTTAAGCTCAGATTACTCGCTTTCAAAAACGAGGTTTTAAAACGATTTTCAGCTTTCCCCAGGTTACTTCGAGGTCCTTTCCTCGTTGCACTTGATTATGCACCCAATTTTTATCTGTGGCGGAGGATTTAGTTGGCGGAAGAAGAAAAACGTTTACGCCAACACCATATCGTATTTCAGAGTTCAGAGCTTAATGAACAAGATTGTTAGTTACTATGTAGGTATACCGGTTTCTTGGACCGACAATTTGCCTGCGAATCTTTGTTGAGATGTTCTAGGGGATTGTGATGAAGGCGCTTCGAACCAGAGTTCGGTTTCTTATTTTTAAACCTCCCATCATTTTCCAACAAATAATATACATAATCGATTGGATACAAAGAAGTCAAGCTTGAAAAGATCGTGAGTCGCACCTCACTGACCCAGTCGACTCCTCTTTACGTAACAAACCTTGAAAAAAAAGGAGAATCGAAGAAGCGTTCTCAACAGAATTACTTCTGGTTGAGTTTTAACTTCAAAGAGGCCGAATAATCCAATTAGTAATCGTAAATAATCGTTCGAGGATCTGTTATCAGTGAACGGTCAACGGTTTTGATACAACTACACGAGTCATCGTGTGACGACAACTACTATTCTCCACATCAAATAATTATGAGATTTACCAGGAAATGAAAGAAACACGAGAAATGTGAGCACGGACAAAATAAAGAGAAAGACCATTGAAAGATATACCTATCACATAACATACTGTTGTGTAATTGGTACACTACAGGATGAAAACTTGTATCAAAACTAGCTGTCAATTCCATAAATACATTTCTTTTACTTAATACTTTTAATATCGCTAGGTAAAAAGGTGTGGAAACGTGACTAGTGAAATCTGACACATCTACCTGTTAATAGCGGCGGCCGGTTAAAGACCCACGAAAATTCAAATCCACGCACTCAATCTTCAAACTTTGAATCGAAATTGGGACGAACTCGCTGTATTACTATCATTTTGAATCATCTAAACTTTCGTCTTAGAAAAGGTAGTGGCGAGAGCGGAAAATTTGAATGTGTTACCATCACAGCCTTATCAAATAATCAGTGGGCATGTTATCAATGTCATGTTATCTGTAAACACTAGCGCCGTCCGGCGAGATACCTTAACGATGTATCGTAACCTATTATACCTTAACGATGTATTTAACGAAATCAATCAATTAAATAGTTTGATAGGTGAAAAATAATGTACTTTTAAAAGTAACCTACCGAGTTACGTAAACAATTATGTACCATTCGGTTCTTATCAGGTATGGCATGTTATTATCGCATATCAAATGGACCAATCGGCCTTTTGATGGTTTTTTGACATTTTATGTCTTTACTCTGGCACATAACTCGAAAAACGTTACACAAAAGCGTCACACGAAATCGTCACGAAAATTTCTGATGATTTTCGCTTACAACCGATTCGTTGCTACGGAACTTTATCTTCGCCAGTTATCATCGTACAAAAATCGTTCACCACTCGTTGGATAGCTCTCGATTTACCTAACCATATTACGTTAACCACTGCGGAGTGCGTGGCCGACAAGCTGCGGTATGAGCGTGATTGTTTAAATAATTGTTTACACACAGGTGATCATTCTCAATAATTTATATTATCTATACGAATGCAAGCTTCATAATTTATGATGAACCCTACAATTAAGTATAACAACTACGCTACTGGGGTAGGTGATGTAGCATTGTTCGAAGGTTCTTGAATCACTTCTTTAAATACATAAAATGTCCCAATGTGTTGCAGACTCGTATGCAAGCATTTAATTCTCGACTGTATCAACAACAGGATGGAGTTGACATTCTTTTGACATTTTCATGTCTTTGCTTTGGCACATAAACTGAAACGGGAAAAATCTGTTTCCTTGATTCAACCTTTCCCTCAGATCACGTCAGAACACAAGCGACAGGCGGGCCACTACGTCAGACGCACCTATGACGCACGAGCGTATGACGTCAGACGGCTGGCAGGAGGCCAACTAGTACGTCTTAGCATATGCCGTAAGAGCCTATGACGTCAGACGGCTGGCAGGAGGCCTACTAGTACGTCAGAGCCTATGGCGCACGAGCGTATGACGTCAGACGGCTGGCAGGAGGCACACTAGTACGTCACAGCCTATGCCGTAAGAGCCTATGACGTCAGAGGGCTGGCTGGCTAGGTGATCGGGTTTTTTATCAAAATCCTTCGAAAAAATCCACCTCTTTTTTGTATTATTATTTATTCGATCACATTATTGTCATAAATACCAGGGATACAACTGAATAGGTTATACATGCATCCGAGCGACCTGAAATAATTACAGTATGGTATCCTAAAATTTAAGGGGGTTGTGGCAATTTTAGTGAAATAAGGTCGAAAACACGAAAAAAATCGTGATAGTGGAAAAAAGACGGATTTTGAGTGAATTAAAAAAAAAAAGTCTAGAAGACAATTTTGGTCGTAAATTAAATTTAGACACGTAGACGAGGTGCCAGATACCACTCGCGTTACACCCTGTACATATTCCAGACAATAACGTTAGAATTGAAATTAAAAGATCAAATTTGCACAAAAATCTGTCTCGGCAATCGAAAGGCTAAGTTCGTAGATGGGCAGAATTGGGCCACTGTAAGGGGGGTTTTGGGGAGTTTTAGGGGGGAAAATTATGATTTATAACAAACGTTGTCCCCCTTTTTGCCGAGTAACACCTTAACAGATTTTTCAAGATTCAAGATTAGACGAGATGAACCGTGAAGAACATCTCAAGTAACAACCACGTTTCTTCATCTTCAAAGGGCTCCAGTTTGAGAACGGAATAAGATACCGCCATTCTGACGTCACCATCGTGTTCAGTATTAAATGATCTTTAAAATGAGGTGACACTTGTCAGACTGTTTCATTTTTGGAATTTATAGGTCATTTTCGCCAAAACCCCCCTTACAGTGGCCCAATTCTGCCCAACTACGAACTTAGCCTTTCCATTACCAAGACAAAATTTAACAAAATTTGTTATAAAACCAGTAAAATGGAGAAATTTCACATAAAACAAGTTTTTTCTTCAAAATTTGCTCTTATAGACATGCTGCATGACTGAATTTTCGTGTGTGTGTGTGTGATATTTGTATGCCATTTAAAATAAATTACATTCTTCTGATGCAGTAGGTACGTAGAGATTATTCAAGCGACCGGTTCTAGCGGATCAGAAGTTAGCAACCACTGAGCAATCCTAAGCATCGTCACTTCAAGACACATTGTCGCGGTGATCCCTTAGGAACTCTCTAAAAATAACCCGCTCATATTTCAAGGTATGTCAATAGTATGGTAGAATTAAGATAGAACTTAATAGAAAACCAGGTGGTATAACCAGGCAAAGTGAAGATATTGTTGAAGGGACCAGCAAGAAAGAAATTACAATCTAAGAAATTATAAAGTTCAGCTGTTGGGCGGTAATGGTAAATCATTGGAGAGACTCTAGAAAAAAAACTTTTTTTTGTGATACAGCAATAAATTACATTCATTTCCTCTCCCTATAGGTAGTACAAGGAAAACACTAAATATTATTATTTTAACTTGTTTTTGTCTAGAATCTCTCCAATGCTTTACCACCACCGCCCAACAGCTGAACCGAATGTTTGAACTTGGAAGAAATGGAAAGAACAGTACATATCACCTCAGAAGTACACAAGGTTTAATTCTACAACTAATTTGCAACAAAAAGTCTCTCTTAGACTTTTTTTAATCCACTCTAAATAACACTTTTCCACTTCTATAGAAACTCCGATAAAAAATTTCAACCGATAAAAAACGTCAAATTTTAGGAAAATCTAAAAATTTGCACTTTGGTATCGTTTTGTAGGTATTAAACCGCCTCAAAAAGTGTTGATTGTGTATCAGGGAAATGTGCAATTTAACGCTCCTTCCAACGGTATAATTGTACTTGAATTTATTTGACGGGTTAAGGACATTATGGCCGTATTAATGACTTAAGGTCGAAACCACAAAAAAATCTTGGAAAGTGGAAAAAGTGGGATTTAGAGTGGACTTGAACGAAGTCAAAGAAAAACTTTTTGTTGCAAATTCGTTGTAGATTTGATCCCTGAAGTGCTATGGATTCAAGTTGAGACACCTCAACTATGGACTTGTATGAAGGGAGCAAAGCTACCAGGTGTGTGGTACGTGGATATTGAATTTCTACAAAACTATGATTCGAATATGAAATCAACTCACATTATCATTGATGTAACTCAATATTTTCTTGTGATGCGACATTGTCGGCGGTAAGTCGGCGTCAGGTCCAGGGTATAACGACTGGAAGTAGCGGCCTCCGCAAGAAAACACGGGCGACTGATGATCGACGAGGCGGCCTTTAGTTAAATAGAAAGAGTAGGGTAAAAGCCGCGGCCTTGTACAAAACCGCTGAGCCCCTCTATGCTTCGAACCGACGTATAAAATGGGTCATTGATATCTTATCTAAACAGTTGTTGACATCGTCGAATATGATCGTCCGCGTAAACCGACGAAACACGGGATTTGTGCGACGTGCGTGGCCGACCCTCGAAGCCCGTTCTTCGGGAACTGTTGGAAGTCGGGAGGATGCGATAAGGAAAGTAGAAGGTTCGGAAGAGGAAGGGCGAGCTGGCGGTAGAAAGTAAATGAATGTCGTGATACTTTTACCGGCAGGAGTGGGACTACCTTGTCACGAGAAGGATTTGCCTCTAACTGAAATTGGCATTCTTTCGCTTTGATTTATTGTTTGAACCACTGTGTCCCCAGAATCCTCAGTGATGCATGGTCGTAAGAGCGAATTTACGAAGAAATAACTGGTTCTATAAAAAATGGTGTCATTGCTCGCCTTTCTTCAAAAATTCGCTAAAAACGAAATTTCCACGCTGAACAATTTTGCCTCAGTGTCTATCTATCTAGTAACTCCTTGTACCGCACCAAACTCAAAGCTGATATTTCCTTTGTCAAACGTTACTGTGCCTTAAGCAACCAATTTTGTGCCATTTGGATAATTATCATGATGCATGATTAGGATCTTGATCCAAGATCAAAACGTCGCAGTAAACAAATAATAACAACAACTAGTGTTGGTCAATTCTCACCCGCAAACTATAATATAATATACATATACATGTATATTATAATACTCGTAATATTATATGTACTTATTAAATTCTTACGTTATTATAACAATATTATAATAGTACAATTACGCGATATTATCGCGTTCAAAAAGGTAATCCCATGGGCAGTTTGACCTCGATTTAACATCGTTGGTGGTTCGTGAACTTATTTTTATTGAAGGTCACCTTTGTGTTGCGGTAGGTATGTGGTATTTTTCTTTTTAAACTTATTTTCAATTATGTCGACAGCCCTCAGCTTCTTTATCGAATTTGTTTTCATGCACCACTGCACTTCACTCGTAATAGCCTTCCATTCTATATTCTTACGTCAACCATAAATCTCTTGTTGAATACCCCTCGCTCAGAGCAAAGAGAATTTTGAGTCGGTTGAGTTGTCAGGATGGTGTCTACGTTCATTCGTTGTCGCTGAGAACAGTTAAGAAGCATTGTTCTCGGCCCAACACTAAATGTTGGAAAAAAGATGTACCAAAAGCCGTTTTACACCATCCTGAAATCACTGCCAGAAGACACCGAAATCATCAGGGTGTCTGTTAAGTGGTGGACCACCCTCCCTCATTTCCGTTTTACACCATCCTGAATTCACTGCCAGAAGACACCAAAAATCATCAGGGTGTCTGTTAGGTGGTGGACCACCCTCCCCCATTTCCGTTTCACACCATCCTGAATTCACTGCCAGAAGACACCGAAATCATCAGGGTGTCTGTTAAGTGGTGGACCACCCTCACCCATTTCCGTTTCACACCCTCCTGAATTCACTGCCAGAAGACACCGAAATCATCAGGGTGTCTGTTAAGTGGTGGACCACCCTCCCTCATTTCCGTTTTACACCACCCTGAATTCACTGCCAGAAGACACCAATAATCATCAGGGTGTCTGTTAAGTGGTGGACCACCCTCCCTCATTTCCGTTTTACACCACCCTGAGTTCACTCCCAGAAGACACCATAATCATCAGGGTGTCTGTTAAGTGGTGGACCACCCTCCCTCATTTCCGTTTTACACCATCCTGAATTCACTGCCAGAAGACACCAAAAATCATCAGGGTGTCTGTTAGGTGGTGGACCACCCTCCCCCATTTCCGTTTCACACCATCCTGAATTCACTGCCAGAAGACACCGAAATCATCAGGGTGTCTGTTAAGTGGTGGACCACCCTCCCTCATTTCCGTTTTACACCACCCTTGAATTCACTGCCAAAAGACATCAAAAATCATCAGGGTGTCTGTTAAGTGGTGGACCAACCTCCCTCATTTCCGTTTTACACCATCCCGAATTCACTGCCAGAAGACACCAAAAATCATCAGGGTGTCTGTTAAGTGGTGGACCACCCTCCCTCATTTCCGTTTTACACCATCCTGAATTCACTGCCAGAAGACACCGAAATCATCAGGGTGTCTGTTAAGTGGTGGACCACCCTCCCTCATTTTTGTTTTACACCATCCTGAATTCACTGCCAGAAGACACCAAAAATCATCAGGGTGTCTGTTAGGTGGTGGACCACCCTCCCCCATTTCCGTTTCACACCATCCTGAATTCACTGCCAGAAGACACCAAAAATCATCAGGGTGTCTGTTAAGTGGTGGACCACCCTCCCTCATTTCCGTTTTACACCATCTTGAGTTCACTCCCAGAAGACACCATAATCATCAGGGTGTCTGTTAAGTGGTGGACCACCCTCCCTCATTTCCGTTTTACACCATCCTGAAATCACTGCCAGAAGACACCAAAAATCATCAGGGTGTCTGTTAAGTGGTGGATCACCCTCCCTCAATTCCGTTTTACACCATCCTGAATTCACTGCCAGAAGACACCAGAAATCATCAGTCTGTCTGTCTGAAGACACCTCAATCGATTTTTTTCGCTCAATTGTGAATTGCGCTAAGACATGAGTTTTGGGAATGCCAGTGTGAACACATGAAATTTCATTATTTTTTTCGACGCTGTCTCACGTGGTGATATCAGTTTTTATTTGACTTGAGATACCCGAGATTACAGCCTAAAACATGGACGTTTTTTAAGAAAAAACACCTTATTCTGGCTATTGATCATTTTAGTTTTAGTTAGACGAGTTGTTAGGCAGTCGGGTTGGTAAATTATCTGGCGGAGGCCATGTCGAGTCTGATCACAAAGATATTTAACGCGTTTCAAATGTTAAGCTACCGACCCAGTAAACTTGAGATTAGGTGGAATTTTTCCAAACACGTCAGACACTAGTAGACTGCGACATGTAGCAAACATTTCGAGGTGTCATAAAGCATGTTATGTAACGAAGAGCGATATGATGTAATTATTTAAAACTCTTGCATTTCTAGATCTCACCGACAAATCCGCCGCAGTAGGAGTCAACTCCGCTTAATATATTTGCTATTTACTTTCGTGTGGTTTAAGGAACCGGATATGACGAGCTATTCATTTGTCACTTGTCACAAACAATAACTGAATCAGTCGTTTCAGAAACCCTACATCTTCAAAAAAATTCAATTGTCGGGTTTTTGCAAAATTACCATCTACAGACAAAGCTACATCATTCAAGAGAAAGCAGATCGTTCCCGACGGGAACTTCCCGTGTGTTTCAAATGGAATTACTTGCGAGAGGACATGCGATAGTTGAGAGAAACCCGACAAGTCCAGTGACCTTGGGGACATGACGGGTTTTTGCTTGAACTCCTGTCAAAAAATGTCAAGAAATTTTGGAGAAACATTTATGCCTGGCCAACGACAGCACAAGATGGTGTGGCGGCGCCTCCTAGAACTACTGGAAGTTACCAGAATAGTATGGAAGTTAAAAAAAACTGGAAAATACCAGAATGGTATTTTCTTCTGGAAAATGTTGTACTATTGTAATATTTGTACTATTTGAAGAGGAGGGATTCGTATGATTAATGCATGACTTCTAATAAAGTTTCCTAAAGCTTCACAACGGTAAAACTCGTGTTTTTCAAACCTTCAAGTCAGCCGTTTTGCCTTGATGACTGCTTCTTGGCTTAGCTCGTTAGTATAAAACCGCAATTCACGAGCATATTTCTTATTTATTTTGAACAAGGCCCAAGAAACCATTGTCAGGAATTTAACAGTAATTTAACAGTAAGTTTAACAGGAATTTAACAGTAACCACTAAGGATGAACGAATGTCGAATAATTTTTCAACACATAGAAACACTGGATTTGCACAGTTTGGAATTTTGAATTTTGACTGTAAGGGGTTTCTAAAAAAGAACTATTCGATGTTGAAGAAGATGTCTACACAGAATTATCGCAGAACTTAACGATTGTTCTTAAACAAGCAGCAGTTCATCAGAACTGATAAAACAACGCTTCAACACAACTCTGATATATTAAAAAAAAACCTGCCATACAACCTCTCCCTAAAATACGCGATAAAATCAAATATGGGAGTCACTAACATGATTTCTCGATATTTAGTAGTTGCTCGATCAACATCAAATTATTACATCACATGAATCTAATCGTATAAAATGGTTGGTAAGGGGTTTCATAAGCTTGAGAAAGTTCATGATGGAGCTCGAGATATGAGACGTTCTCCATTTGATAAATCATCGTCAGAATACTAACGAGGGACTTTGTTGTTCTGATGATCAAAATTTGTTCTGGTAATCAATCACCGACGAATACTGGACTCGTCTCCGAGTGTTCTTGGCACCAAAATCTGTACAAAAAAATATTCAGAATTTAAAACCAAAAACTGTGCAAATTCTTGACACTACGGTTTACTATCTTCTTTGTGCAGATCAACCTTCTGTATAATAGGGAATGACAGTGATTTTATTTTCCTGAGAAGAACTCACCTTCAGAATAATTAAGACAGTGGTAAAAATTGAGAGGGAAAAGTTTGAATTCGCCATTCTTCAGTTCGATCTGGTAGTTGAACTAACATTTTCTCGTTTGAAATGACTTGCATGACTACATGTCTTGCGAATCACGTAACCTATCTCGAAACGTAAACCCTCCAATTTAATTTAATAAACCCCCGAGTATTTGAATAAGATGGTGTTAAATTAAGTCAGAACATAATATGTTCTGACTTAATTTAACACCATCTTATTCATATATATATTATATAATCGTTCACATATTAATTTCTTCTAAAACTCGTGAGAATAAGGGTAGTAGCTGACTTTTAATTTTCTCTTCATACAAAATCTATTTATCTATCGTAAACAATTGAAGGGTACAGGGGAAGAAGGGTATTCCACTATTTGTCGATTTCGAGGTTTCAATGCCTTCTAGAGGCTTTCTGGGAGTAGTTTCACGTGGTAGGTCGGTACTAGTGAAAAACGATTCCATTCCATGATGGTTTGGAATAGTTGATAATTTTTTTTTTTTTTTTTTCATACCTTGGCAACGTATCATGAGATGGTTAAGTTAGTTTTTGCTCTCCTGAACATTTTCCAATTTTGGAATCGTACCCTTCTTCCCCTGTACCCTTCAATTATTTTACTTTGATGGAAGAGTTCATTTCTGAGTTACGAGCAAACTCGTTTGAATATAGATTTTTTCGACCCATAAAAAGTATTTTAGCGCGAAAATAGTGATGATGTCCTCTCAGTAAGCCCTCGTACATGGTACAATCGCCCTCAGTACCTACCAGATTACGTTTAATACTACTGGAGATTTTGGAGCGCGTTGTCCGAAAACGTGAGATTTTGCTTGAGACCCACGAGCAATACCAACAAAGATTACAGATGTCCAGAGCTATCGAGAGCAACGCACGGGTATACATGAATGGACAGACAGGCTGAGTAGGAACAGTTAATCACCAGTACAAGGCGGTGGTCTCCTATCATAAGTGTAGAGTTAATATCGATTACTGAAACGTAAAATGGAATTCCACTTGACTGACTGAAGGACACGAGCCTATCGCGAGGTAGTCAATGCATTTTGGAGAGCGGACGAGTCGCGACGTCAGTTACACGTTTACGTAATGGCGGAAGACGCCCGAATATGATGTGAAAGTTTCGATCATCAATTCTCTTATAACTACTCGTAATGCGACTGCTAAAGTAATTAGTACCGACCAAATACGAGCAGAAGGAATTAAATCCACATTAAAAATGAATTATCGAAATGTACCCAACTACCAGTCCACTATTAGGTACCCACATAACAAAACCACTTGAACCCCCCAAAAAACACTCCACTTTCCCCGCCCTCCCTTTTCCTCTTAACTAAAGAGATGTCCTAACCACTTCACAAGCTCCGTACCCGTTTCGAAATCTCCCCTTGACGACATGGCGAGATGTTTTTATTACTACACGTGTATGAATTATTTTACTAGTTGCTTATGAAAATTGGTCACTTCCAGTAACTGTTAGTTTCCGGCTTATGATATTTGCGAGGCGATTTTTACACGGAGTGGTTTTCAGGGGGATATCACATCTTTTTGTTGTTGAAGTTGAAAAGGCCTGTAGATGTGATATGCAAGAATAATTAGGTAAAATAATGTACCTCCCCGGCCGGCTCACAGAACTACACTGGATGAAGGGCGACCGGCCCAGCCCCCGCCACTCCGGCTTTTTCCCAACATAACTGCCTCTCTAGGATAACACTTATAGAATAAGTAACATGACCTAGTGGCATTTGAAAGATTTAAGCAAATTTTTAGATAGATTGGTCCAGTTACCCAGGATGTAGACTCGTCCAATTGGCCAAAATTATCCTAAAATGCCTGTTTTTAGTTTCTACATTTTTTTTTTTAAATAATGGGTTAAATCTTGTAAAATGCACTGAATAATGTTAAAACGAAGCTCTGTAAAAAATTTCAAGTCAATTGGTGAAAATGGAGAGGCTGTAGCCTTGGCTAACTGAATAAGAAGCAGAACATGGTAAGGGTGAAGAACCGGGTTCCGAATATCAAATGGCACAAAAAAATAGGTAAAACCGCAAAACATTCTTCTACAACGGGTTTGTTTAGGAAAAGTTGACTTGACTGCAATGCCCTTGCAAAAGACCACCAGATCAAACGAACATTTCGTATAACTACTTGAAATGGGGCATTTAATGACTTTTCTCATGGATTTGGCCCATTATTTTCAATGGTGAACCTTGAAAGTCAACTAAGAATTTCGTCTTCTTCGAATTTGATAGTTAACAGGTCGAGGTGTGTCAAATACCAGTTGAATTAAAGAAACTTTTGGTCCATCCATAGTGTACTCGTACACGGTTTGGCTTATTTTTCAAATGTATGAATTTATGTATATTTCAAAACACTAGACACACTCAATAATCTCAGATTTGATGAGTGTGCAGAAACAAGATGTGGTCAATGCTCATTGCGAAGAGACCACCAGGGAGATGATCTTTGTTATTTCAACCCAAGCCTCAATTAGACAGTGAACAAGGAACCCACAGAGTCGTCAGACCTTGAACTGTACTCCCTCGTATCGCGTAATGAAGTTGAGATCTTGAAGATGGCAACGCCGCGCTGATGGGAACTTAATGGCGGAATAATCGGAAATCACTGGAACAAGGCTGAAAATACAGCGTGAACTCTGCGAAGTAATGAAAAAACATAATTCGATTACCCTTGAGTTGCACGGAATGGTATGTTTTGTACCACACGTTGGGCAGTAGGTACCAGTACCACACTCATTAATTTCCACGACCACTTGATACACAAATTACTTTGACCCAGCAATACCCCTTTTTGGCTAATGAACCATTGGAATTGCCCAAGAATTTGCTGGTTTACGTTACAAGATACGTAAATTCAAAAAATCGAATTAAAAAAAAAAGAAAATCCGTCCGTCCGTTAAGTAGCGTTGTGCTAAAATTACGAAATTTAGTTGACGGGTTCGGACCAGCCCCACAATGGTCCTTGAAACTTTTCATAACCTTAAGGTCAAGGGGGGAGGGTTCAAAACGAATTTTGAAATGTTGAAAAATCGGGAAGCTTAAGATTCCGCCCCGTATTGTCATTAAAGGATCAGAGCAGCTTAATCAAACCTTAAGGTTCCGCCCCGAGCCTATCTCTAGAAACCTTAAGATTCCACCCCTCCCCGAGAACATCTCCCCTGTGTACGGAAAACGCAGTTAGTAAAATATGGAAATGATATTTAGCAATTTATTAACGAAATTTGTCAACAAAGGTTACGGGTTCAAACATTAATTTCGTCCACTTGATATATATGTCCAACTAATCTATATGGTACTAATCAGTTGATTAGGAGATGTTTTTATTCCGCAACCCCGTCCACTTCATCTATATGTCCAACTAATCTATATGGTACTAATCAGTTCCGCAACCCTCAACATGGGAAGTAAACAATCACGGAGGTGCAGAATCATAAGGTTCGGGTTCACCTGGCCACTGATAGACCGGGCGGAGTCTTAAGGTTACTCTAAGCCGATGGGATTAGTGTGGCGCTCAAATCCGTCGAGCTAATGACAACACGGGGCGGAATCTTAAGGCTCCCGAAAAATCCATATCTCGAAAAATGTACTTAAACGGTGTAGCTTTTAGTACATGTTATATACGTATAATACCCCAGTAATGCTATTCTTGCTGAGACAGCATCTCCTTATTATAAAAGCAGACGCTCTCGCCTCGGGGAGCCAGTCTTGTCTTCACGCCCGTTCGTAGAACGTTACGCTGCCCGTTTTCCGCCCGATTTCTGTGTGTAACCCGTCCGGGAAATAAAAGTTGTTTTTTAAAAACTCTTTTGCTCGTGCTCCCAACTTAACTGGCGCAGTCGGATCGGACACTTCCAGTTCGCGGTTTTTCAAGAAACACCGAACTTTCTTCGTGATTAAGGAAGCGTCACAGAACCTTTTAAAAAAAATTCCCGGAATCGGAAAGTGCGAGAATCGGAGTTCACGGACCATAATCGCGAAAGGATTACGATACGGAACTACTGAACGGCCTTGGACACAGGACTCCTCGAGATCGGCGAATGGCTACCCTGTACGGACTGTAAGTAAACACGAATATTACTCAGCCGTCCCATCTCTTGTCTCGAGTATTCATCAAGGAGAAGGAGTGCTCGGTGGCTACCCTGCACGGCCTGGAAAACATTTCACCAAGCCGTCCCATCCAGCCTCGAATCCTTTAGCATAGAGAGTCCTGTACATTGGTGGTTACCCTGTACGTACTGTAAGTGAAAGTGAATATTTCACCCAGACGTCCCACCGTGTCTTGCATTCTACCGTAAATTAAGAGAATCCTGTACATTGGTGGCTACCCTGTACGTACTGTAAGTGAAAGTGAATATTTCACCCAGACGTCCCATCGTGTCTTGCATTCTGTCGTAAATTAAGGAATCCCCACCTTGGATTCAAATACAAGGAAAAAGAATTTCGTTTAAGTTAACGCAAGTAAAAAGTATCCTCAAAAATTCCGAAAGTCAAAGAAGCAAAAAAGCCCAACAACTTTTGGGATTGGAACTACCTTCGAGTTTTACATAAACATAAACCCTTTTACATAAACATGGACCCATCTGGAATTCCACTTCCCGTCGATCCTCCGCCAACTCCCCTGGAACCGATTCAGGAACAACGAGAATATCGAAGACCACCAGAATTCCGTAGGGAATTCGAGAGCCTCATCCCAACGTTTAATGGAGACCCTTTAATTTTAAGTAAATATATTAAACAATGTGATAAGGTCTATTTACGGTTTTATGATGCTAATGATGTTGATAATTTCCAGAACGAGGTAATAATGGGAGTATTCGTGTCAAAACTAGGTCCCGCAATTACTGACAAAATATTCATTAACTCTGTTGACACATATCCTCAGCTTAGGCAAGCCCTCTTGCAAACATACGGGGACAAAAGGGACACTTACACACTGACATTAGAAATCAGTAAACTTAAACAAACGAACGAAGACTGTTTTGCCTTTTATGACAAAGTAGTTCAATTATTGAACGCTCAGATAGGGTACTTGCAAGTCCACGAAACCGAAAAAGCCCCTACATTGATCCCATACATGCAAACCTTGGCATTAAGAGTGTTCCTCACACTGACATTAGAAATCAGTAAACTTAAACAAACGAACGAAGACTGTTTTGCCTTTTATGACAAAGTAGTTCAATTATTGAACGCTCAGATAGGGTACTTGCAAGTCCACGAAACCGAAAAAGCCCCTACATTGATCCCATACATGCAAACCTTGGCATTAAGAGTGTTCCTCAACGGTCTGATGGACCCATTAGGAAATCTGTTGAGAACAAAATCCCCGGAAAACTTAGGAGCAGCTCTCGCAATGCTAGTGAATGACTTTAATCTCAAACCAAGAGATAAACACGTGCCACAGGCGAGATCGCAGGCGCCTCTTCCTACACGGCCTGTTGTCCAACGTCAGCTTGCCAGCTATCAGTACAACGCAAGGCCGCCTCCTCAGTTCATTCCCAGAATTCCTAATCATGTCCAGAGAGCCCCGTTTGCACCGAGGCCCTTTGTGCCGCAAGTAACAAACAAACCACCTCAGGCGTTTCAAAACCATCAGCCACCCTTTCACAGAAATCAGAACAATGCACGGCCTCAAGGTGGACCGTGGACAAGATCCTCAACATTTAAATTTAAAGATGAGCCGATGTCCATCTCTACAAGAAACACCAACCTGAACATGATTACCCAAGCAGACCCAAACCAATACGACGAACATTACGACCCACACTACGAACATTGTTACGACCCACATTACGAACATTGTTACGACCCACATTACGAAACTGAACACATCGGGGACAGAGTCGAAAACCTTGTCTTGGAACCCGACACCAATCAGGAGAGTGATTTTTTAGGGGTTCCTCAACCTTCGAAATCACCGACCTCATGAATCTCTTGACATCCAATTCACTTCCTTTTATATTAATGTTCTGTCGTTCCAATTCTCAAAATTTAAAAATTTTAATAGATACAGGAAGTTCAAGAAGTTTTATCAACCCAGAAACAGCCCATCACCTTTTTCCACTAAGGATTCAACCTGATTCAGGCTTAGTACGCACGGCCCATGGTATTTCAGAAATCAGTCAAAAGACCCTTGTACCGTGTGGAGATTTATTCAGAATACCCCGACTTAGTCTCCCTTTTAGTATTTTCAAATTTCATGATCACTTTGATTTACTGCTAGGGTTGGACAATTTAAAACTAATAAAAGCAAATGTAGACTTGAACAAAAATATCCTAAAACTCCCGCATTTTTCTCTACAATTACGATTCACTAATTCCGACCTGTATTCCCCTGATTCTGCGGAATCCTTCCTCTTGGAAGCGAGATCTATTGAACAAATAAAAATAAAAATTCACAATATTGATAATGGTGATGCCATTGTCCCCTATATCAAATTGGGTAAGGTGGAAATTCCCCAGTGTATCGTGAATGTGCGAAACTCTTATGCTTTCGTACATGCAACGAATGCCGCGGAACATCCTATGTCAATAACCATAGATTTCCCTATAATAGCAGAACCTATCTTGGACTGTTGTTTATTTTCAGACACCCACGAACCCATTGAGACGAGTAGACCTAAATCTAAAGGCAAAATTGACCTACAAAAACTGAGGCTAGATCATTTGAATCCGTTGGAGAAGAAGGAAATAACAAAGATCATTAAAGAATTTTCGGACCTTTTCCAATCAGACGATAAACCTCTTACATTCACCAACCAGGTCAAGCACCACATTAGGACCACCGACGAAATCCCGGTTTATGTAAAACCTTACAGATACCCAAATATCTTCAAAGATGAAGTCAAACGGCAAATTGATGAGATGCTAGATCAAAAAATTATCCGACCCTCAAACTCTCCTTATAATGCACCTCTATGGGTGGTCCCCAAAAAATTGGATGCTTCAGGTAAACCAAAACACAGACTCGTTTTTGATTTTCGCAAACTCAACGAAAAGACAATTTCGGACAAATTTCCACTCCCCAATATCTCTGACCTACTTGACAAACTTGGAAGGTGTCAGTACTTCACTACGATAGACTTAGCTTCAGGTTTTCACCAAATAGAACTGGACGAACCATCAATAGCGAAAACGGCTTTTTCGACAGAAACTGGTCATTACGAATTCCTCCGAACACCCTTTGGTCTAAAAAATGCACCCCCAGTTTTCATGCGGCTCATGAGTAATGTACTCAGAGGGCTTCAAAACGAGATTTGTTTGGTCTATCTTGATGACATTCTGATTTATAGCACGAGTCTGGAAGAGCATTGTGACAGATTGAGGAAAGTCTTCAAAAGACTGCGATCTTCCAATTTGAAAGTGCAACTTGACAAAACTGAATTCCTTCGAAAAGAAATTAGTTTCTTAGGACACATAGTTACCCCAGAGGGCGTAAGACCAAATCCCTTGAAAATCGAAGCAATCTCCAAGTTTCCCGTCCCAAAAACTAAGAAAGAAATAAAACAATTTCTTGGCCTATTGGGATACTATAGAAAATTCATTGACAATTTTGCTAAACT
The DNA here is from genome assembly GCA_963920205.1 of Stenodema calcarata. Classification (NCBI taxonomy): domain Eukaryota; kingdom Metazoa; phylum Arthropoda; class Insecta; order Hemiptera; family Miridae; genus Stenodema; species Stenodema calcarata. The sequence goes on along the minus strand of OY986055.1, from coordinate 14,919,122 downwards.
AACTAAACCACTAACCTCTTGCCTAAAGAAAAATTCAGTCATAAACCCCAACAACCCAGACTATATAGAATGTTTCGAGACCTGCAAGACTCTACTTACCAATGATCCTATATTGCAATATCCTGATTTCGACAAAGAATTCATTGTCACGTGCGACGCTAGTGATGTGGCACTAGGGGCAGTGTTGAGTCCAAACACCAAAGGTTCCGACCTCCCTATCGCTTATGCTAGTCGGACCTTAAATGACTCCGAAAGACGGTTAGCTACGATAGAAAAAGAACTATTGGCCATCTTATTTGCCTTGAAAAACTTTCGTCCTTACGTTTATGGACGGAGGTTCACCCTATACACAGACCATCGCCCATTACAGTGGCTTTTCGGGATAAAGGATTGTTCGTCAAAGCTGTTTCGCTGGAGGATGAAGCTTGCGGACTATGACTTTGTGATAAAATACAAACCCGGATCTACTAATCATGTTGCAGATGCTCTCTCCCGTATTGAGCTTAACAATAATGACTCGGGCGTTCCAGGCCCTTCCACTAGCTCGGCTCTGAATACTCCTGTACCAATGGACTTGGATGAAATTCTTGAAACTATTGCAGGGAATGACCCCCTACCAAATATTCCTTATGACGACCCAGATGTTCGCCAACTAATGGACCTTTTAGACAATACAGCTGTCCAATCATTAATAAACCAGTCCCTGGTAGCGAACCCCACGTCTCAAGATTCAGAATCAGTCACGAGTACTATACACTCTAACGCTGAGGGAAATACACTTTTAACTGTCCCCATAAGGGAAGGAGCGGTAAATCACGGTCAAAACCAAATCATCTTCAAGGAGACCAACAGTACTCCAAAACCCGTTAGGATATCAAGGCCCTTCAACACAAGAACCCGATTAACAGTTGAATTGTCTCAAAAGGACTTTGAAAAAGATGTAGTCAATTTCATTAAGGAATTTGTGCGTCCTGACGTTAGCTATTCAATATATTTCCGAAACGACGATCAGGGCAGTATCTATCAAAAATTCGTTAGGGTCATGATGTCGGTTTTCAAGGAGTCTTCTATAAAAATGACAAAATACACCGAATTTGTCCAAGACGTGGAGACTGAGGATGAAATAGAAAACACAATTTCCAACTACCACATAGGGAAAACTAACCATCGAGGGATAACAGAGACCTATAAGAAAATAAAACGAACTTATTTCTGGCCGAACCAACTGAAAACCATCCAAAATTTCATTAATCGTTGTGAGCCATGTCTTATCACCAAATACGATCGAGACCCCATAAAACCAAAACTTAATATTACTCCCACAACCTTAAAACCATTCGAGACAATCCATGTAGATAAACTTACCTTAGACGGAGCGAAGTTCTTAACCATAATTGATTCCTTTTCCAAATATGCACAGGCGTATCATGTCGCCTCGAATAACAGTCTTGATGTTGTGAAAAACCTCTTAACCTTCTTTTCCCACCATGGAATACCCAGGAAAATAATATCTGATAATGGAGCCGAATTCGACTCCTCGTTAGTTAAGGAATTTCTATCGTGTCATAAAATAGACATTCACTTCATTTGTAGTCAAAACCCAAATAGCAACGGTCTGATAGAACGTTTCCACTCTACTCTTATAGAACACCTCCGACTTTTGAATAACAGACAAGAATTTTCCTGCGACTCTACTGTGAGCAAAATGAAGTACGCACTTATTGCCTATAACAACTCCATCCACTCATCAACTGACTTAACCCCTTTCGAAGTTCTTTATGGCCATATAAATCAAGAAACGTTACTAGACCTTGATGCGGAAAAAATTCTGATAAACGACTATTCATCCAAACATAAGGAGAAAATGGCTGCAATATATTCCATACTACATAATAAATGTTCTCAATTCAAGGAACACGTTATTAGCAAAAGAAATGAACAAAGAGAAGAACTCCCTGAACTCCCGTCCACTATTTACGTAAAAAATAAACAAAAAATGAGCAAAACCAAAAACCCTTACAATAAAGAACAATTGACGGCAGTTAACACTGAATTAAAGACTGGACAAATTGTACCACGCCACCACAATACCAGAGACAAAATTCACTTGTCAAATGTTAAAAGACCCAGACGACTGCGAGTGGAAAATTCCGCGACTCCCAGTCAACCGAACCAAGCTAACCCCCCTACCTCTGAGGAGGACGATTCGTCGGACTGGCCGGAGGGATGGCCAAGGAAATAATATAACGTTTTATTGCAGATGGTTGCTGGTAGTAACTGCCTCATGCGCTGAAATTAGAGACCTCAACCGAAGTGGAGGAATTGTCCCCGTTAACATAGGACCGGCTAAATTGGAAGACACGGAACACATACTGACTCACTTCTACGAACTGAACGAACTTTACTCCGAAGTGAACAATTTAAATTCAAATTATTCTGTACTCATTAATAAGGTTAACTCATCTCGAAGACTTTACGACAAAGTTTATGATCAGTGCAAATTCTACGAACACGTTCAAGATCTAGTTGCGTCAAAGATCTCCAATATCCGACATCATGGAGCTACTCGACACAAACGTGGACTGATTAATGGACTAGGAACGGTAATTAAAGCAATAACAGGAAATTTGGATAACGACGACAAAGAACGTTATGACAAAATCTTAGAGGACTTAGATAGACGAGATCGTGCCAAACAAACTAAACTCTCTAAGCAGTACTCCATAGTAAATCAGCTAATAACCAATTACAACGAGACACTTCAAACCATTCAGTTTAATAATGAGCAAATCAAATCGAAATTTATTGAAATTGAAAAAATTATCAACCATTTTGACGGGCAATTAATGCTTTACAAGGAAATCCTTTATCATTTGCAATCAGCCATTAATCTCATTTTCAATCTATTGTCGGAAATCGAAACATCCATTACCTTCTGTAAGTTGGGAGCATTACACCCAAGCATCATAAGCACTCATGTACTAGAAGCAGAACTTTCTAGAATCAATATTAGCTTTTCGGACATACTCTCGTATGAATCATTAATTAAAGTGCAATGTAATATCCGATCTGAGCGAATTGTGTATTTTTTAACCATACCAATTTACAAACCAGCCATTTATAATCTGTATTACCTGTACTCTGTTCCATGGATCATAGACAATAGTTACACTACTGTTATCCCCAAACATAGATATTTACTTAAACAGGAAGAACGAAATGTGATAATCCAACTAAGCGATCGTTGTATTTATAATGAACTATTTTACTGTAACACCGAATTAGTTTCGTACGCAACTGCAGACTGTGAGAAAGTAATCTTGACTAATGGGTCTACCAATAATTGTCCATTCACAAAACTACAAGTTACAGATAACTATCTTTCCGTAATTCCTGAGACTAACTACCTAATTGCGGTATTCCCAAAGGAAGATCAGATTCAAATTGAAAGTGACAATCATAAAGAAACACTATCACTAAAGGGAATCCATATTATCAAACCGAATAAAGACTCCATTTATTATCGTAACAACATTATGTCAACTCAAATGACGACTTTTGGAAAACCATCTCTTTTAAGTGTACCTCACCCTCAGTTATCCACACTCAATGTCACACACATGTCGTTAAAATTCGAGGATATTAACATGAGGAAACTAGATACATTCCATCTAAATCTCAACCCAACGAATCTTGATCTTGAAACCACACACTGGTATCCCTCCATGTCTCCTAGCATATGGACCCTCGTTCTTTATGTCACGCTTATGGGATTGTTCGGCTACACCTGCATCAATTACCGACGTACCAACCGGCAAGTGCCTTGCCCTTCCTGATATAACTATTATTCAATCGCTTATTATTACAGGATCGTGATGTCATGTTATTCCATTCAATTGTAATCATTGCTATTACGTCATTATTATCCATTATTATTGTCATTGCTATTATTAGTATTGTCATTTTATTGTCATTGTTCTTATGTCATTCTTATGTCATTATTATTCTTATGTCGTAATCTTATCATTTTTATTATCATTATTCTCATCATTATCGTTATTATTCTTATGTCATTGTTATTCTGTCATTATTATTCACTTATTAGTATTCCATTATTATTCTTCAATTGTAATCGTTGTTTTTATATCATTATTATTTCTCGTTCAATTGTAATGGTTCATAATGTTTATAATGTTTATAATGTTTTATATCATTATTACTTCTCGTTCAATTGTAATGGAAAACGGACCGCTACCTGACTTCGAATTTTCGGCGAAAACCTCCCGCTTCACGGTGCGGTTTTTCTTCTTAGGGAGGGAGGTGTTATATACGTATAATACCCCAGTAATGCTATTCTTGCTGAGACAGCATCTCCTTATTATAAAAGCAGACGCTCTCGCCTCGGGGAGCCAGTCTTGTCTTCACGCCCGTTCGTAGAACGTTACGCTGCCCGTTTTCCGCCCGATTTCTGTGTGTAACCCGTCCGGGAAATAAAAGTTGTTTTTTAAAAACTCTTTTGCTCGTGCTCCCAACTTAACTTACCTACTCGTATTTAGGAGAATAGAGTTTAATTTCGGTTTATTATCTTCGACAATGAACCTTTGGGATTTTAGAATCATACATCAGTTTTCTTAATTTTTATTTATTGTCGGAGTAGGTAGGTTAGACCTCCCTAATTGCTCATCCATCCTCTTCATCCACAGCTCTTCAGCTTTTCAGGGTGTGATATCACAAGTCCCATTTTGGGGGAAAGCCAACACTCCATCAGTTTTCAAAAGTTTTTGTTTCAAGAGTTTTCAAAACTGGCAGACAAAGGAGGAATTAAAACCCCAGAATCAGATTGGTACAAATTATTTGTAATTAATTCAAATCAGCACAAAGAAGATAATAAACCGTTGAGTCAAGAATTTGCAGAGTTTTTTTTTTACTGCCGATTCGAAAGCTGTTTTCTCACCTTTACAAGGTGAGAAATAGGGAGTTTTAAGAATAGTGATGAATGAACTCCACTGTTCTATACACTCCAAAATATTCCCCAATCTTGATTTACTAAAACTACGAATTATACGCGTAACAATGCAGTAATTATTGTTGATTCGATAAATCAATTGTCATGAATAACGTAGGTTTCTACACCTTGCGTATAATACCGGCGATTCAAGTGGCAATGCGCCAAAAGTGGCCTACTGTACTTTGTACTGCTTTTGATGTTTCAAAGAACAAGATGGATAAGTGCCAGATGCATCTTTGAGTTGACCGGGAACCGGAACGCGGTTTAAAATACGAGCCAAGATGAGAAAATACCACTTTACCACCGTACAGCCTACACTTTTCCGCGAAGCTAATGTCCTACACACAGTCATGGCTGAGTCAAAACTCGTTTGACATAAAATATTAAAAAAATTGTGGGGAGATATTGATCAGCAATAGCTAATAAATCATCACGTTCTCTAGGAGAACATTGAATAGACACTTGATTGAGCGTTATTTCGGATGTGATCAGCAGCCCTCAAATGGGGACATTTGGACTAATCAAGGCCCACCTAAATTATGCATAATATATTGTATTTTCCCGATGTTGAAGAGGCACTAGTAGTGACACAGCATTGGTACCAGGGAGTGATAATATCATGTATATTATACAGTTTGAAACGGTGAGATACACTCATCAGATCATCAGAATTGTCTAAAGAAGAAAATTTCTTTAATACCTATCTTTTTAATATTGTTTGGCGTCACGACAACGCCAGGGAGAATCGTTGGTGCCGCAACAAGTGAAAAACACTAGTAAACTAATTATTGAAAAGTGTACGTTTAATCATTTTTATACTCACAGTTTTTTGTCGCTTGATTCTACCGTTTTCGCCGTCCATACTGTACTAAAATGTGGGATAGAAAGTCGAATTTCTCTTGATATAAGAGGCGGTTGGAGTTTTCACTTCATTCAAATATCACTAGGCTAATAGGGAATCAATTTTGAGTTATATAAGATAATTTCTCGAAACTAATCAAGATCTAACCGATGACCGTACACATAACAATAAACTAATGTCACAGAAAACTAACAGGATGAGCCCAAGGCAGATATCAGCTGATAAATTATTGTGATAAGGACGCCATGATGAAGGGAACACGAATCTTCTTCTTCTTCCTTTTAATTGCTTAGTGAACTGAACTACGATCACGACGGTCGTACACATTGTCGTCTTGATGTTTCTTCACCCTTGCTACTGGCCGGATGTTGAATAAATTTTCAATACTGAGATGAATCGGCGGATTTTATGCCATTGAAACGTACCAGTGTTTCCATGTCTTAATAATAATCTCGTGAGTCAGATGGACATCGGACGGTATCCACTTTTGACTGTCCTTTGGAGATGAATCTTCTTCCATTAACAGTTGTAGTGCCAAATGGTGTCCGCTCAATCCGACCGAAGACACCCGTACCTGAGAAGCGTACCTACTTGTTGTGCCAACTCGGATATTTGCCGACTGTTGATTTTCACCGGATTCATCAAGTTTCTTGTATTCTTGAGTTAAGTAATTGACCACCAAGTAACAGAATTGCATGTCTCCTACTAGGATAATAAGGTAGGTCCGTTTAGATGCAGATTTACTCAAAACAAAAAATACCAGCTGGTCATGCAGTCAAGATTCTAGATACCTACTACTGTTTTTATCCTCCCGTATCTAGCCTACTAACTTGCCTCGCTGAGAGAAATTGGTTCAAATAAACACTTGCAGGATCAAGTATACCTTCTCACACCGTACTTCTATCACCTACTCATACCGTAGATGTCATTACAGTACAGTTCATTACAGTAAATTCATAAATTAATCACTAGAAGTTGAAATCAGGTTGTATTGCCGCAGATCTTGGTCTTCCAGTGGAACTACGGCCCTTTATCTTCAGTCCCCTCACGTTCGAAGAGTTGAGTTGCTATCAGTTGAGGGAAACTGGAGATCGGTTTTGAACGGTGTGGGGAACCACTACATTCGGTATATCACAATAAATATCTACCAAGAGCAGCACACCAACGGTCGGAATTCTCAGTCTGGGTTTTTTCCCATAAATTCTCCGTCTGGGTTTTTCAACGCGGTCATTCCCTTTGTAAGGGATGTTGGTAGGGAGAGGAAGGCCCTGTATAAGATCGACCAGTCACAAGTAACTAGGACAGTCTGGTAGCATCTCTTGGTACGACCTTACTCATATTCAAGCCTTCTCATGCAACCCAAAAAAACCTTTCCTCAAAGTTAGCCTAGTTTATCAAATTCAGCTCTCTTTAAAATTGGTGTGTGTGTGCAGATACAAGCATCTGGTAACGACCGCCAACTTATTTCGCATCCTCTCTCTTTACCTCTCCTCTATACAAGGCGTGCAGATACACATATCTGGTAACACTTGATATACAGAGTGTCTAGTGTAACTATGTAACAAACTCAGGGAATCGATTTTACAGGTACTCCACTAAAAATCCGACTTTTTCTCTTTTAAGATTTCTTTCGACTTCTCGATCTTGTCTCTGTAAAACGCTCTTTTTAATTACCTATTATGTGAAGTAAATTCTGAGGATACCGTTGGAAAGAACGTTAAATTTTCCATCTCTTTGATACTTTGATGGATGAAAATTACCTGCAAAATCGATTCGCTGAGTTTGTTACACTAGACACTCTGTATATTACCTTTACCTAAGTTCGGGAGTGCGGGGCCTAGTACCCTCGGTAACGCAGATCTTCCTTCACGCTATCTCAAAACCTTCCTCCAATTTACTGAACCCAAAATTTAGCTAGTACCTTCCTCCTTGGAAGGAAAAGTTTAAATAGTGAGGTACCATACTGCATCACAGAAACTGGCCCTCACAGACGGTTTGGTAGCTGTTGAAGCTCATCTGAAAAGTTGGGCTTATAGGAAATTACTCGAGTGGGACTAGGGTCTCCAGGACGTTTTCATGGGCAGATAGAAGGGTAGGTCAACATGTCCTTCCTCCCAAATTCCTTAAAAAAGTTATTGTCAACCAGTGTGGAGCGGTATGCGCCAGGATCCTTTCTCGCATACTCACAAAATTTCAGATAGCTCTTGTGAAGTAGTTTTCGAACACTTTCTAGCGGTAGTATCGCCAAATTAAGTTGTTTTTCGTACGAGGTCCGAGATTTCACCATAGAATCAGCCAAAACCTCATTCTGGTCATACTGTTAGATAGCATACGTGGCTTTTTACAAGACAAGCGACGATTTATTGTTCTTACTTGAACTCTTCGAGCTCTACTTAACCTCTAGTCTCAAATATTCGTTCATAAAAAATATGGTTCATTACCAAACGTATTGGGGGCTGTGAGAAGGGTTGAGTGGTGGAGAAACACCGGTAATGTAGTTAAAAGTACGTACTCGTTAGGGAACACTCCGTAATCTGAATCGTTCCACATTACCATTTTTCCGTTGCAGATATTCAACATGGCGACCGGTGTCGTGCAGTATGTTCTCGTCAGAGGGGATTTGATATCGAAACTGCAGTGGCCGCTGGGTGCAGTTATAGCTCAAGCTTGTCACGCATGTACAGCCGTCACACATCTTTACCACGATGACAGCTACACCCAAGAATACCTGAGAGACCTGGACAATATGCATAAAGTGGTACTGGAGGTAAATACGAGCGACTTCCACAATATCTGTGTTTTTATAGGTTTTATGGATGAAACGCAGTTTTTCGTTTGCTATTTTCAACAATGAACCTTTCATATCGAACTAGTAAACAAATTTGCCTCCTAAAAATACACATTCCACATAGGTACCTATTCCGGGGCCTGGGCAGCGTCAAGTTAAAGTCATAAGGAGCCAAATTACATGCCAAATTACAGCTTCATAGTGTAAATAGCACAGAAATTAGCTGTCGGAGCCACTCTGCTGATCCTGGGCATATTCTGCTTAAAGTGTAAGTCCTAAGGAGGCTACATACCACATTCTAGCTTCATTGTGTAAATTGCATAGAAATTAGCTTTAGTAGCCACTCAGCTGACCATGGGCCTATTCTGCTTAAAGTATAAGCCCTAAGAAGGCTACATACCAACTTTCAAGTCCCTACCACCGCGGAAATTGGCGTCGGGTGAGAGGATGGCGTCAGCATAACAGGCGGACGCTCGGTTTCAGCCAATTATGTGAAGGCTAAAACATGTTCCGTGTTAAAATGGATTGCATTTTTGAACTCAACGCTGAAAATTAGATAGAAATCAGCTATCAAAATGCAAACAAACAACTTTCAACTTTTTTAGACCTGTGTAATTTTTGATCCGCTATTACTGGGCAATCAAATAATGTTCTTTTATGTTTGAAGTAAAAGAGGAACCGACAGAAAATATTTTTCTGTTTTCAAGTCAAGTACGTGGAATTTGAAATTCACCGATGTCAGAAGGATGACCCATTTAAGGCCTAATGTGCCAACCCAAGTAATCCATGGATTACTCAAAACCGAATGTTTTTGTTCAGGTTCCGACAGAAGCTGCGTTGAACGCTTTAGCAGAGAAACTGATAGAGAACAACATCGACCACAAACTATGGATGGAGCAGCCTGAAAACATCCCGACGTGTTTGGTCGTCAAACCGTATCCGAAAAATGAAGTTCAAAGTTACTTTAAAAAATTCAAATTGTTCAAAGGAATTTGAAATGTTTGTTGGTGTTTTTATATTTTATTTCGTATTATCGCGTTTTTGTTTTCCGAAGTTATGGTTTTTTTTACATGAATAAATTCGATTATTTCAAGAAAAATTGATTTTTTTCCTAAATTGAATTGATATTTTGAAATAGGTACACACTGATTATCGTAAATAAATATTGGTACTATTCCACAATATCGATTAGATTGTCCACAGACTCTAAACAAAAATTCACAAATTCCCTCACAGCAACTTTCAATGTACCTATCAATTCTGTTTATTTCTATGGACGATAAGTGGTTTTATGAATTTTATTCAAGTAGATAACAGTAGGGTACTAATAATAGCTACCTGAATGGTGGATTACTCCAGGTTTTCATCGCCACAAGTGGAGCAGTTTTCAACCTGTTCTCACAAACTTGTGCAACTTGATTAATTCAGATACAAAAACCCTGGGAAATTCAAAACAACAGTTTAGGTAAATTAAATCTTTATTCAAATTATAGCGACTTCTTTTTCCATAATGCACTTTGAAAAAACATGACGGTATTGCATGGTAGATATAAATTTGGGGTGACTACACACTGTGCTACTGAAGGTAACCAGAACATAATGCAATAACCACTACACTAATCGAATTTTGAATGTCGAAGGAGTGTGTTTTATTGTTAACCATAATAACAAGTTATAAACATCAAATTATTAATATCATAACAATATTAGCTCCCGAAACACGGAGCGTTTAGGCATATTTTTAATATATTCGTTTTTTGTAAGTATCCCCTTGCCTCATTAATCTATTCTACAGTGTTCCCAAGTACTAATCTGCCAACCAAAACAAAAAATATACAATTCACATTTCAATTTTCAAACAAACAAAAAACGACTGAAATAAAATTCAAACGAAAAAATATACTCCTAACAATATTCAACAAATACTCAAGTCTTCCAGTAAAAATCAAAAACTCTTACAATTAATTCTACACAATTAAAATCAGTCTAATGTCACTCAACGTCATGACAAAGTATTGTTGGGCATTTGAAAATAAGGTTATTTGCAATAACAAAGCATAGTTAACAATGTTTGAAAATTACGTAAGAAATTCCATGCGCATTTGGAAATCTACGAATAAATAGTGTTATAAATAAAATGGGCATTAACAAAGATGTAAAACTCCAAGTAAGTTTGCCCATTTAGATTTTCTATGTTTCTTTTGATTAGATCAAATCATTGCTCAAGTCACACTTTTCATTTGTAGCTTCGATTCTTTGTTGTAAAAATAAAATGAAAAATAATTTTTGAGAGTCAATCAAATGTACACAGTCTTTAAAAGTTGAATAAATAAAATTGAAGAGTAAAGATAATTTCCAATTTGAATTTTTCAAACACACTAACGATTTGGAACTTTTAACAATCTCATCAGTCCCAAACTTTTTACGAACCTGAATCAATTACCGACTAGACAAATCTTCCTTCACGGTCAACAATTTTGAAATCATGAAGGGAGTGCACCTCGTGAAAGAGGGGCGTTTTACCGCTTCGAGGAGAATATTATTAATTATTGTGGTCAAAATAGGTCACCACATGTGAGTTTTTCTGCGAGTTCAACGGGAGTTGTCACCAAAATATCGAACGCACTCGTACGTAATTGGCGCAATTGTTTATAAACCGTCAGCGCGGAGTTATTTGTATTTGGCTCATTTTTCATTTCGTTTCAGAATTCCGCGTTACAAGAGGGAACAACTCATTAAAAGCAAGTGCAAGTCACGAAATGAATCGCTACTATGATTAAATTCAGCTGAAAAAGGCGAAAGTTCAAATTTGTCCTCTTCCAAAGCATCAAAAAGCGAACACGTAGCCGTTATAGTAAGTATAAAATATTGACGAGTCAACCGAATAGTACAAAAAAACCGACGAAATTCATTATACTCATATGAACTATTTTGAGCCAAGCTCACTCCTACCCGATCGGTCATTACGGTAGTTAAAGTAAAACAGTTTTGAATCAATTACTTCTACATGACCAACGGAGGCAAACTGAAAATATTCACCAACACTGAAAATTGGCGCGTTCTCAGTTCGCGACCCCATTCAAGACTTGTCATCAATTGGGCATCTCACGAATCGTTATAAAAACTTCTTTTTCCAACACCGAAAATCTAAAGGCAATTCGATCCAAGACCCTCCAGGTGCCCAAGATAAGAGCACTCTTCTAATACTAGAACGTTTCGTTGTTGGAATAACTACAACTACAAATCGTACAAATTTAGGTGGAGGACGAATTATTCAACTCCGAAAATTGCTATTAGTTTTACAGTATTTGCGTTCCGCCGAAAACTGGTAGGTTTTGTTGAAATGAAGAATCCCTGAAATGTTCTGGGAAAGAGAGAGACATTGTGAAATAACATGGTCATGACTGAAAGGAACAAAAATTACACTGTAGTTATAAAAAGCAGAACGTGAATACAACAGGAACATCAACAGCTAAATAAAACTTAAAAATTGATAAAGCTACGAAATACTGATACGTGGGTATAAATAATTATGATTATCCAATATTTATGAGTGAGATAGGAACCAAATCGAAACGCTTTTCAGAAGAAAATCCGGAACCATGAACCGAATTGGCTCAAGTCGACTGGTTCAATACATGATTATATAGTATGAGTGGTTTAACACACCTACGACTAAATACCAAAACCGCCAATTACAAATGTCAAAAAACATAAAATATAAATCACTTTTATCGAAGAAAACTTAATGAATCTACGGTTCCGATCAAACCACGGTTGAAACATTCCTTAAGAACAGATCTCGGGTATCATTAAATTAAAAAGGTTGTAACGTAATTTTAAATATAACGCTTACGAGGAGGGTTGAAGGCCCGAAATAGGGGAAAAGGCCGTTCATAGTTCGAAGAGGGAAGCACAAAAATTCTCACCGCTTATCTACGGGTCAACTCAATGGAGTGTCAAATTTTTAAATATTCGAGAGACAAAAAAATCATTGAAACTGGGGTTCACTTGTGTTTCATGATGAGGGCGTCGATGAGTCGAAGTTTGGCTTTCGCTTGTTTGTATTCCGTGTAAGTCGTGTCGTTCGGGTCGCGGTCTTCTTTTTGAAGTTTGCGCCCGGTTTTCAATTGAAACTCGTGCTCCGAATCTTTTAAGCACCTTCGGAGGCGTTTTTTCTCTTCTCTGGCCGATTTTTGCATCTCCAACAACTCGTTTCTGAAAAGGAAATAGACGATTACGAATGACGTCGAAGGATTGTCCGAGAGGTGAGTCGACACAGTGGCTTTGTGCTCCCAATACCAAATTTCAAACTCCTACCCCACTTGTACTCATTCCAAGTATTTAGTTCGGCAGTGAAACCTGACGGTTTTTGAAATGGGATGAATCAATAAATTTTCTAGATATATTTTTTTTCTTATTAAATAGAGGACGAGTGGAAAATTGAAATGCGTACCAAAAGTAGGGAAAAACCATTATGTTGAAAAAATAACGTCACTCTAATAACGAACTCAATTTTCCACGCACTGCTCAAGTCCGTTAGTAAAGTTCACCATCACTCTCTCCAAAGGTTGCACGAATTTCTCTCTGATATTTTCTCGCAGTTGTGGATGTTTTCTCGCACTTCGAGGCTTGTCCTGGTAAACTTTCCCCTTGAGGTAGCCCCATAGATAAAAATGGCACAGGGACAGATCCGGAGAATGAGGAGGCCACTGAATGTCACCGTGGAGCTAGTAAACTTGCCGGGAAAAGATCTTCTCAGCAACTCCATTGAAAAACGTGATGTGGGGCTGTAGCCTCATCCGGCTGAAAACAAACCCTCCTAAAAGGAATGAGGTATCTACGTAATTCTGGGAGGAAGAAATTCTGGAGCATGGATCTCAGAATGCACTATCACTGTGTCAGTTTCCCTCAAATAGAAAGTCTCATAGAAAAATTCGAGCAATCCCTCGACAAACTTTGACTATTTACTTATTGACCTGCACAGAAATTAGGGCCATAAGGCCCTCTCTACCACTCTGGCAGGAAACGTGATTACACAAATACAATGAAAAAAAAAAAAAAAAAAGAAGAAATCAGACTTCATAATTTTGCGCTTAGAGTAATGGCAAACTTTTGAGAGAGTAATGGCGAACTTTACTAACAAACTTGAGCAGAGTGTGGAAAATGGAGGTCGTCATTTGAGTGAAGTTTTTTTTTAACATAATGATTTTTGAAAATGCATTGATTTATCCGATTTCAAAAACCGCCAGGTTTCACTGCCAGACCCTGAATTATAAATTAATCTAAAACGAAATCCCTGTAATTTTCTTCCTCACTAATCACCTAATGGGGCGAATATTTAATTTGGTGATACCAGTCCGCTTTTTCAGTCAGCAATTACTTACAAGTGGACTGGTATCACCGAATTAAATATTCTTCCCATTAGGTGATTAGTGAGGAAGAACGACTGAACAAGAACCTAATTGAAGGTTATAGGGTAGATTGGTAGTGTGTAGCATCGTTGTTAAGTTAAGCCAACTTTTTTAGTTGATAACTGGCTACAGTCTTCATGTACTAAGTTATCATAATTGATTAATAGCAGTAGGCTGAAAGAGTTAAATAACCAGTAGTAAAATAATTCTTATTTTCACCCAAGAATTCAAAATATTTCAAGTTGATTGTAAGTTAGAATATGAATAAATTTGGTATGTGATAAAGGTCCAAAATGAAATTTAGGTATCAAGGAACCGTAAATAATTTCTAGTCATTTATAGTTGCTGATTAGGAAAGTGTTGAAGTGAGTAATCTTGAATTCTTGGGTAGAAATAAGAGTTACTTTTCCTAAGGGTAATTTCAACTCTATGCCTAGACTCGTATGGTATCTGCTTCCTTGTTAAGATAATGAGACGTTTTATGGCAAATATACGACTTCAGCCAACAATATATTTCTAGGTGGAGATATGCGTCAGAGGCAGGTATAGAATTAGGTTGCCAAGACTCGTGATGAGCTGATTCACCTGTGTTGAACGCTTGAAATTTCATTTACTAGTTTTTTTTTATGGAACAAAGCCAACGCCAACAGCCAAACACTAGGGAGAAAATACTTCCAATGACACTATTTCCTTGATAATAGCACGAAATTAAATCGAGTGACACACGAATCTATTAATATGTAAGAATAATTTATTCGGATTAATAAAACCGGCTGACGTACAGAGGTAACGAGTGGAGGTTGTCGAGGACAAGTTCTGGAGTTTTCCTCTCAGGAACATCCTGGACAGCAGGACCGGCTACAGAAGACGGAGGTTGTGACAGAGCGAAGGTGTGAGGAGGCGATGGCGGCGGTGACGGAGCGAATTCCATGGCTTCGTGCTCCAGAATGGTGCCGAGCTCGGTGATGCTTTCTTTGACTTTCGACTGAAACATTGACACGTCAGTTAGGGAAAAATGTTGCGGCGGCAATGAAGACATTTCTGAATCAGACTGTCAGAGGAAGAGGAGTGACGATCTCGAGATGGTCTGTAATGACAGAAAAGGCTACCATTATAGGCATTAGTTGGCTGACAATAACTGGTCCTGAATCCTCACACTACTTTCTATACCTTTATCGATAACTAACCTCCTCGATACATTGTACATCGAAATTTGTAGCCCAGTTGGTGTAGGGAGGAGAAGATGTAAACAACTCTCAAACCATGAATATTTTACTAGTCAAATTTTATTTACTCGTTGAATATCCACGATTGATCAATTAAACTAACCCCGGCAAAGATCAGAGGCTGGCTTTGTTCTACAGGGAACATCAATACGGACTGAAGCTGAACTTTGCCAACAAATTAACTTTTTTTTTTTTTTTAAAGACATTGACGGAAAGTTTTGATTTTAAATTATATTTTTGACGTAAATAATTAATATAACCAGTTAGACATGTATAATTCGTAATTGGAAGTTAATTATTAGGAGTTTTGAATTATTTCGTACCTACCTAGAACAAATTTGTGGTTATATGTACACACAAATGATTACAAGTTTGGCTTAAATTTGTTTCCCAATACATCAATATAATATATTAGTCAGCACTAGTAGTTATTTAATTTCGCGACACAGGATCCAGTGATGTCTGGTTTTAGCAACTTCAACACTCCCTCCCCAACTAGACTTCGAAAAAATAACTAAAAACTGTAACTATCACCAAATTTTTCCTTCTATTTTAGATACTTTCTGTGGTATCCAGTCCCAATTGTTGATTTACTTTTACATTTTTTGGTGCTGAAATTGCTGAATTTCACTTTATTGTTAGCAAAAAGTAGCTGTAATAGGAGGGTAATATAACTGGAGATAACTGGACTCCCAGCACCTTGGAAACATACAACATTGATTGAACTGTCATTCCCATTTTTCCAAAGACATTTTCAGTAGGTCCAATTCGGAACCCTGAAGCAGTCGCCTTCAACGTACCAAGTAAATAAAATACAATAAAAACTTACCGGAGCGTGCCTCAGCAGCATCCTCTTGACGAGCCGGTACCGATCGTAAAGACCCCTCACCATGTCCCTTTCCTCGCGGGTAGACGGCCGCCCGAAGGTAGCTTCCAACTGCAGAAGGGATTTCTGCATGGACGCCTTCTCATCTACCAGCTGATCGTGGTTCATCACTTCCAAGACAGTCCCACGACCCGCAGAAATCCTTTTCTCGTTCAGACGCTGTAGAATCACAGGAATATGAGTACATACCAAACGTGAGTACATTCGAGGGCTCAATCAATCTCACTATATGCTAAGGCTAGATAATTCATCTTCAAAGGTGCCTGGATTGTGATATTGAAGTACTTAACGTGCCCCTTTAGTATCCAACGGTCTTGATAAATGTTGGGTCCAACCTATTCTTCGCAATAATTTAGATATACTTAGTAAATTTTTTACCGACCATTGTATGAAAGCATAGATGTAAGAAAGTTTTTTTTAGGGTTACACAAGTGGTGATATATTTGCATGAATCCAACAAAGATAATTTTTGTGTCAGTCATTATCACGTTTCAATAGTGCTCCAATACGTGATGAGTATAACATACATGTACTTAGTATGTTTAAAATTATGGTTTCCGAAAGGAAACAGAAAACAGTACTTGAAACTAAGAACTAATAAATTTAATGAACAAAACAGAAATTACTTAATGTCTCAAATTACCTTCTCAATTTCTTGAATAATATCTTCTTTCAGACCCTTGTTTTCGTGTGCTATTTTAGAGCTCTTTTCTTTGGTAGCTGAAAAGAAAATACGCATTGAGTAAAATGAGCCACGAAGTAGTAGCCATCGTTGTTGAATTTACAAGTTGAGTGCACATCATCTAATTATTTTGGTTTTAAAAACTCGCTTGTTCAACTGAAATTGGGGGAAAATCCTCATTTCAGTAACTATCCAACGGGTAAGATAAGCCAATTCGCTATGAATCACTCATTTATAGACCTTCCATCTTAATTGATAAGGACTTGTGTAGTTTGATTTATGAATTTCGACCACTACCAAGAAAATATTCTAAAAACATCGTGTAGGTATTTACTCTAGGTATACTTTCTTTAATCTACTTCAAATGATAAAACCTACATTTCAATTGTTTCTTCAGTTTATTCAGAGTGGTGCTCATCTTCTTGGTGTCTGGGTTGGCCATTTTGTCAGCATGTGAAGGTTTATAACCAAACTCTCGCTGAAACCCTTCATCGTACTTCTTTAGTTTTCGTTTCAGGCTACAAAGAAAAATATAATATTAGAGCCGAAGAATTGTGGAACAGCTGTCAGTTTATTATTGTATCAGTAACTGATTGTAGCATCGTGATTGAAAGATGATCAGAGAGAAGATCTTGGTACTTGTTGTGTGACTTACGTATTGATTTGAGTAGTGAGGTCCAGTATAGAAGGATCGTCTTCAAATGAGGAGTGTACTGCAGTGTAAGTCCTCCGAGTTACGACCAAAGAGCTTCGGGGAGAAACCATTCGTTCATCGCTCTGGAGAGAAATAAATAGAAAATTACAAAATTGCCGTGTGTTGATTTCTGACATTCAGAGGGAATCTAGAGAAAACCCTAAATAAATACAAAGGCACAGTTTCGGAGTGGAGACTGTGACTGGCAGCTGCAATATGTGACGATAGACTGACTGCTCCAACGTCTTTTTTAAATGTTTGTAGATTTCGACTGTGATCTAGGGGAGGAAATAGGCTGGCTGGAGTGGAAATTTTCTCGGTACATGGTTTTGCCTAAAAAATTTGTATGTACATCAAAATCAGAAAGTCAGCTTTGGAAAAAAAGCGTATTCTGATATCTGGTTAAATCAACTTTTTTCTTTGATAATCCAAGCTCAAGGGTTTCTGATTTATTTCCTTTACTACCCTCGCTCCTCATGCTGTATTTGAATAATCGAAGTTGGCAAGAGATGGAATCATAGCAGGGACTCACCGGCGGCAAGACGGTGTTCCACTGGAAACTCGGCACTGGATCGTCATCCTCAGATATTGCTCCATGGTACAGAGTGTTCAGATCCAAAGTTGGACTTCCGACCCCAGATATTGGCGATGGCGATCTGTCCTCAGCGCATGATGGGTCCTTCAATACAACAATTCGTAATAGGTTCAACAAATTTGAAGACGAACGATTCGAAATAACAAGCATTTATGCAATGAGAAATTGACCAAGTGAGTTTGGGATGAGTGGGTTATACCTGAGTGGGTTCGGAGTCTGAAGGTGGTGGGGAGGATATCAGCATTGGCGGAACTGAAGGTTTCTGTCCAAGACTGAGGTCTTCCATGTGAGGGGAGTCGTGTTTGTTGTCACTGTGCTTGTTACGTTTGCATACCTCATTTTCCTGTAGAAACATTCAACTTTTCAACAACGGCTCCCTCGATGGACAATAGAGTAACCCTCACCACCTTACAAATAAACTCTTGTAAATGCACCGAATCCATTGTCCCTAGTGACTTAGTACAACTCAAACGTCGAAGTGCTATTCCCCACTCAACTTTTGAAGTAAATTATGTTAATTCGTTAAGGAGTTAATTTTGTTCTCATTCAACAGAGACTACATGCTTTCACAACTCTCCAAACCTTCCCGCCTTAGTTGATCAAACAGCCAACAGAATGAGCTTCAGCAAAGTGACTGATGTACGTCTATACCTTCACCCATCTCTCGATTAATACACCCTTAACGAATTATGTAACGAATAATCACGCCACATTTTTCTATAAATTTTTATTTGTGTAAAACTTTGACATTTTCCTAAATTGCATGGCTCTTCAATGTCATAAATATTAGTACTAATTTCCAATTCAAGTCTGCTGCTCACCCACCAAGTACCCATGGGGTTGGCCCACTTGGCCAACACCTGTCCCCAATGATTATTCCACTACTAATCTCATCAGACTGTCAACATCATATCTTACTTTGGCTTGTGAAGAATTGTGGTGATGTTTGGTTCTATGCCTGCGCCCTCCATTCCTCCGAGGGGCCCCATGTTGGGGTGCGAATCTCTCCGAATTCCTCCTTCGTTCGTGTTCATTCTCGTCGTAAAGGTCGCTGGCGTAGCCCACAGTCGAGTTAGAGTGCATGTGCTCGGTCGGGAGGTGCCTTAGAGGCGAGCAAGAGTTCCTTTCGTGGAGAGGCTGAGCCGTCTTTTTGAGCTGCAAAGAAAAATATCTCATCAATACATCGCATTGTTGACATAGTGACAGTAAATGAAACCAAGGCACAACTGGATAATCCAAAATGCAGAATTCCCACTAAAACATACCTACTAGGAACAATCATAATTGACATAATATATTATACACATTTTTGTCAAAGCCTCCTCCCACCCAATACCGTAATCATATTGACATTTAGGGGACTATTTCAGGATGAGCAAGTCAGTCTAAGCTCAACCCTATTGGTCATTACAAGGATATCTCGTAAACTCAACAACCTACATCAAAATCACCTGTATGAAATACCTAAAACTTGGTGATGTATCAATTCACAGATCAATAATTATTCATAGATTCTCCTTCAACAAAATTTCAGAAAAAACTCCACGTTCGCAGAATTGAATTCAAACAAAAATATTATGAAGACATCACCATTATCTCCCAATGAACGCCCGGAACAATAAACAATAAGGCAGGTTTGAAGTGAGTTTCATAACTTCCCTACTCCAAGTTGAAATAAATACATGGAGACGCCAAGAGGTCATGGAGGAAATCGACGTTGGGATTAATTTGATATCAAATTGATTTTAAATACCCGGATTCAGTTTCCGCTCCGAACCAGTGAAGGAGGTTGATTTCACAATTAATGATCCGGAACGTGAAATACACAAAGGTCATTTCGGAGAGATAAAGGCTTATCAGTTGAAGTAATTCCGACTCGATATTGACGAGTACTTTCTACTATACGTGTAGTACACACATACCTCGTCACCTTAAAGATAACATCGGACAAATGAACCCATAATGAGACCAATGGACATATTCAGAGTTGGGATCGATCTGTGCAGCTAGGTATAGTACTTTCTATCCAATATCTAGGAGGATTCTAGTACTGTAATAAATATGATACCCCTCTGAATGCCCTACATAATATAGATAGATCCAATAGATCCTCAGATATGATTAAAACTTGAATTTCGAAGTTTTTGGAGGAAGTAGCTAAGTAATTTTAGTCCAATATCTTGTGATCTATAGGACCTACAGAGCTGGAATTGAGCCTAAATTGTAGCTTATACTAGTTACTTTAATAAAGATACAGAGGATTTTTCGTAGAAAACCAACCTTTTACAAGTTCACGAGGCAAAAACTGATTCAAGTCCGAAATGGTCGAGGTTTTTTGGCTCCTAAAAATTGTTCCCAGGGATTTCGAAGTTGCAAACTTGGTCCTAACAACATACCTACCTATAACTACCTACCTACCTATACAATAACTACCTTCCTGAAATGGTTTTGGACCTAAACATCCGCTGTGACTGGCCAACATAGTGACTCCCGACTCTTGCATTTCAATGTGATCTTCTATTTACCTGTATCGGTTCTTGTTTGAGCAAATTCGAGTTGTGAGTCTTCGAAAAGTCTTCGTGGCTACTGACCCGCCTCATGCTTTCACCGCGGAGATTTCCGTTGGACGACCCGTTGTTCAGAGCAGGCCTCTCCTCCGAATTAGATCTGAATAACGAGAAAATATGATAACATTTTATAACCTGACATCTGACATAAATAAAAGCGAAACTCGTATGCTAGGGGGCGGTCCACTTACAACATATTATAGAATAACGAATACACAAGCCAAAATTCGACTGTGTGGAACTATTTGATGGTTTTAATGAATGCCCATTCAATTTAGTAGTGGTAACATGGAGGGGCAATAAATGAGTATGCAATAAAATATGAGATGATGGTATTTCGGATTTTACATACTTTACTCGACTCATCTCGAAATGGGCACTATAAGACATCCATCGCAGAACTTTCTTCTTATACATATTGTGAAACACTAAAGTTTTTTCCCGGTATAAAACAGTCTAAATGAAACAAGCTTTCATAGTGATTGAATTTCAAATTTTGTTTCAATTTATACAAAATGGTAACTGCGAAGTTCGCCGTTGTCAACCAGATTGTAGAACCATTCTGGAACAACCACCACTATTTACGTTTGATTCTAGGATCGATTCAAAATTAAAAATTTCAATCTCATGAAGTGTATAGAAAAACATGAAATGAAGAATTGAATATTGCTACGGATAAGGTTATTTTTGTGATGACGTCAAGCACGAAGTATAGACAAGAAGATTTACTTTCGATAAACAAGCCTTGTTAAACCCTTAGGGTTTACCCAATAGCAGGTTATTTTGTATCAGGAGTGAGCAAAAAGTTATTACATAAACCCAAAAAATATCACCGACAACCTGCAAGAAGCACAGAAAAAAATTGAGTTTTTTCGATACGTGGCGTTTAAACGGTTTTACTAGGGAGTGAAAAAGAACACACGAGAAAGGACGAAGACACCAGATTTGTTAATGAGGGAAAAAAATGAGATATTATGAATGTTTTGCAGATGAATGCGCGAGTACGATAGTGATGACTACGTATGATAGTGGAGTTAGTCATGCAGAATGAGGCTTGCAATACCACGAATAAGCTTATTAAAAAGATTAATAGACATGAATAAGCCGTTTAGTGCCATCTAAATTCATTAGTCATCTGAATGTACAATAATGCGATAGTTGCGGTTCTTTTTGTGTATAATATAGACAAGTATATTACAATGATAGTATCTACATTCTTAATTTTTTTTTAAAATGTATATTGCGTTTTGATTGGAAATTGTTTCTTGAACTCCTCAATGAGTCAAATTTGTATCTACAACACTGTAACTCGTCGAGGATACATACCAAATTACAGCTTCACAGATTGAATAGCATAGAAAATATCTTTAGGAGCAACTCAGGAGTATCAAGCAATTGTTGGAATGAACATTGTAGAGAATTTGTAAAGTAGCAGCACAGGAACTAAGAGTCTGAGTTCCAACATGGCTGTTGGTGATCGGTCGTATAGGAACTTTCAGTTCTCATATGACTGATCACAAACAGCGGGAAGCGTTGAGAGCTGCAACAAACTGTTCCACCAGCAAGAAAGTACGAGTACTCGTAAAGTGGATCAACTGTGTTTTTGTAGTCTGATTTACACGAAAATTTGGACCAATAAATGAAATGTGCAAAAATGTAAGGAAATATTTAAGAAACGAATGTAAGGCGGTGAGAAATATTTTCCAGTTACCTCACGAAGGTACGATCGATCTTAAGACAAGCTTCGTGTTTATCTTTCTTCTTTTTCTGTTTAAGAGATGACCTCGTGTCTGATATTACAATCGAGAGTTGTTTATGGCTTACGCAGTCAACTTCAATATTCCTAAAAAAGACATAAGAAGCACCCAAAAACGGCGTAATGAAATATTTGACCCTATTTGAGCTGTACAATTTTATTTTTGCTTAAAACAAATTGGATAACCTATCTAATATCTGAAATTGATTATTATTTAAAAACAATTTTACCCCTCAACGTCGCCAAATCAATGTGGCATGGTTGTGATTTTAATTTGATGTAATCAATTTGTAAAAATACTGGTTCATAAGAAGATCGACACTTTGTCAGTCAGTATCAATTTACGAATATATTGGAATAACCGGATTGTGATTTCGTAACTGGCGTAAAAAAAAAAAACAACAAGTGCATCGTAGTCAAAGCAGGGCATCTGTGACAAGACGTAGGTGACGTTTATGTCAGTTTTCAGTTCTTAAAGACATTTCAATCGCTTAGGACCGGAGTTTATGAGGTAACAGGGCAACCACCAGTCCTCCAGCATTTCATCACCAAATTTTGGTGTTTGAGTTTTTAGGGGTCAGTTTTGGCGGTACTGACCCCTAAAGGTTTTTCTCAATACAATGTTATGATTATTATTCAAAGCTACGTTAGATGATATTACACAAGCTTTAGCCATCGAACACGAAGTAACGGAAGATTTTACATTTACTCAATGAACGTCAGATAAACTGACTTAATTTTACTTTCGTTCAGATGATCATGAAACATAGGAAACGCAACTACTCACGATTGCGACAAGCAAAATTATACTATTCCTTGTTTTCTTATACATTTGGTACTGTATAATTTGTGTTTTTTGTTTTGTTTTTTCCTCGTGAGTCACTGAGTTGAAAATGTGACGTATCGTTAGGCCAATACTAACCCTGGGGGAGGCAGAACTTGTGGACCCTAACATGAGTTTCGATTTCGATTCTCGAAAATTCGGCGTGAAATTTCATTTCAAAAATTGGATTTCGTTCAAACCACAACACATCACACCACACTATTGGTTAGCATCATATCAGAAACTCACCTATTCGTTTTGAATACGTAAGACCACCAACAAGCACTAACGAAAATCACTCCCGTGTAAGTATCCAGTATAATTGAATAAACGGCGCGATCTAGTTTACAAAACCGGGACTCGCTTCCCGTGTTTACCAAAGGTGGACTGAAGAGCCGCGAGGGGAAAAGGTTGCCAAAATGAAAAGCGACTGCCAAGATCATTAAACTTGGGTTCTGCAAGTCGGTGGGGGAGAAGGTGTCGCTGCATTGTCCAACTTTAAAAATACAATCTCTCCAAACGTCGAATGGTTTGTAGAAATCGTCTTTTACAAGGGCAACACATAACGAAAGAAAGGAGAGATTTCAACTGTAAACACTCGCCTGGTCAATCCGATTATCGTTTCTACGGAAATCTAATTGTGCTTTTCCAGATTACGAAATCCTGGATCGATTCAAAACTCAAACCAAATTATCCGTCCAATATTATCCGACAGGTTTTATCAATATTAGATAATGGAACAAAGTTTGTAAAATGGAAAATAATTCAACATAAATCATTAGGGTCAGGTAATAAAAATAAGGTTGTGTTAGGTAGGCAAGTGGTTTTTGTCCATTGAGCGCCTAGTCTAGTCAATTCTACTTCTTCAAGACAATCAATTATGAACAAGACGCCCACGTTGAACTAGGGTATGATACAGTAGCGACCATACGAGTATTGATGCGTTGAATAAGAGAAAAGTTAAACTTAAAAGGAAATTCCATCATTCTAAATAGTAATGACACGCTAACTTCGTTGTATTATTCCTTGTTACTTCACTATGATTGCTCCACTAACGACTGCTGAAGTGCCATAACCGTATTGAAGGGTGGCCTGCCAAAAAACAACAGGCTGAGGGGACTGAGTGGCACAAGCCAGCACGAAAAGGTGGCTTATCTTAATCTTTGTTGATCTTACTGGAACCGGTTTACCCGGGTAAGGGCATTTACCAAAACTTTGCGGGAAAGGGTCAATACGCCCATTGCAATTATTGTAATATTTGTGGGAATTCTGGTACTCCAAAATGACCCGAATCACTCATAGCCAGTGAGTGATCTCGTTTTAATCGACAACTTTCTGAGAAACGGCAAGTAAATGGACATAGACGAGAAGTGGGCAACTTTTCGTACAATAAAATTATTTGAAGGAAGATACCATCGGCGCTCAGTGTTTCCAAACGCCAATTTAGATTACCAAAAAGCCTAGTGAAAAAAAAGTTGAAAAAAATGGAAAGACAGTCGCTGCTATCATGATTTTATAACAAAGTGAAAAGAATCTCTTTCAAAAGAATGACACACGAAAAAGTAAGACTAATGATATTGTCGACAATCAACAAAATTTGTTGGATGAGTATTTTTAACGACTTTCCGATTTAAAAAGGAGAAGCAGACAGAGGGTTAGATAACCTAGATTGCCGTTTGGAAACACTGTGCGGCGGCTAATTATTCACCTAATGTTATAAATCACTGGGTACGATAACGGTCGAGTCTGGCTGATCCTAAAGCTGGAAACCAGTCAGGAAAACATTGGGAAGATGCCAAAAATTGCGAAATACTGTACGAAAGTCGGATATTTTTAGTTGAGCTGCACCAGTCATCTGGTTATTTCTGTAGGTTCGTGGGGGAGCTGTTTACATTTTTTTCTCGACACGCCCTCGAAATGATTAAGGAGAAAACACAGAAGGTACGAATCAGGAATCGGAACCAGACGGTCCCGGGAGCCGCCAAGGAAGGTCCAGGACTAATTTTTCGTTCAGCAATTCAAGAATTGAACCAGGGGCTCACCAGACTCACTATCGCAGTAGATGTGGAATTGTAAATATATTTATTGATAGGTAAGAACTAACTGCCAGTAATGACACACATACTATGTGTCCGCATATTGTTGCTTCACGAGGAAACGCCAGAAAATTGATCGAAATATGATTTCAAAAGTGTAATAAAATTTTTTTGGTCGATTCCAATGGTTCATTATTGAAGACAATAAACCAAAACGACACAGGCGGTTAGGTGGTCAGAAAAACCAAGTAATAAAACTGGTTTACTTTGATCTATCATGTGACACATAATATATTATATTGGTAGGTACAAACAGACTAGGAAAAACTTTTGAACTTTTGAATTCAAACCAAATTAATAACCATTTCATATACATTTTGTACTGCTTACACAACAATTGATGGTGTTGCAGTGGATGACTAACCTGAAGATGGCATCACAACCGAAATATATTTACGAAGTTGAATGGAAGAAGACAAATTGAGTTTTCAGGAGCAGTCTGTCTACCTAACGACCTTGTAATGAGTTTTACAAGATCAAATTATCTAACAATCGAAAATGACCAACACTTCTTGGAAAACTGGTTAGTAGAAATAATAGTAGAAATATGATGCATCTCACCGTTTGATGAATATCTGGTTGTAATCTTTGATGATTCTCGAGATGAGCTCAATGGTTTCGACAGATGGGATGTCCACGTTCTCCTCTGATGTCAGCAGCTGCGCGAATACTTCAGGAACGTAGGACATGGCTGCTGGCTGTTTGTTGGTGTAGGCGTTCAATAAATGAAACACTGTGTCCATTATACTTGTTGCCAAAGAACCAGCGGACAGGAGCGATTCGTGACAGACCGGGCCCCACCAAGTGTCACCGTTGTATTCTGGAAAATGATAAGAGACAGACTCGTTGATCAGCGTATATAAGGTAGATAAGGTTTACGACCCCGTATCAGAGATCTGACAGACGGGTTTCTGATTAAGTGGTCGTGCTCAAGTGGGGTTGAAGTAGGAGAGGTTTCCAGAGCACTTCCCGACCCAGTATAATGATATTTATGTTAAGGGTTCTATATTTTCCCCGTTAATCCACGATTCTAACAAGAGTCAAGATTTATGGTTTGAAGTCAAAACAATTTTTTATGCCAAAACGGGTAGAATTCAAGAATGATCCAACAAGGTCACAGAAGTGAGACCAGACACACTTTGAACGAATAATTACCTGAATCATTCTCGATTCCCGAACAACACCGTACTATTCAACTAACTTCAACTGATATGACAAAGATGGTCAATTGAAACAGATTCGAATGATCTTTAAAATGCGGTTTTTTGTGCTAGAGTATGCACCAATACCTCATAATTTCAGGACTCATCAGTTCAAAAGTTTCAGATTTCTACTTAATAGATAGATAATGTAATTTTCTCACAACTTTCACAAAAAAAGTGTACTTACTCATCGAAAAAGGAAGTACTTGCATTGTAAAATAGTATTATTGCATTGTAAAATAGTAAAATAGTATAATATAGGTATACCTATATTGAATATCGTTAGAGAAAATACCCTATGTATAAATACTTTCATCAGTGACGGAATAATAGAAGAAAACCACAACTTCTTCGGTTGAGCTCTGGTCGCCTTATTCATTTAACATACGTAGATAAGCCTGTACCTACAAGGGCGAATCAATACAGAGGAATAAACGGAGTAGAAGGGGGGGGGGGATTAGGGTCACTTTCTGACTATAAATAGAGTAGATTACCAGCTTGTGACCCTGGGGGTGGGCAGAGATACCCGTCATTAGAATTAAATTCCAAACTCATTCTTCGGCTTGCAAATCATTAGTGCAGTACTAATCTCGTTGTAAGTATTCAAAGAACGTAGGATGGTCATTAATGAGTACTAATACCGTAAGAGGTGCTAGAGAACAACATGAGTACCTACCTACTGAAGTTTTTAATAAAATACCCAATAGGTACGGTATTGGAAAAATTGATCACGCACCTTCCCCAGACATGTCAACAACGCTTTGGGATCTTCTCTTGAAACATGTACACAACTGACTACAGAAGAGGATAGTGGAGTCACCAGAGTTCCCTCCCACTTAGCGGAAGTGGGACACCTATTGGCAAGGTAAAGACAAGACTTATGATCCAAGCCGTCAGCTAATCTGATTTCCTCTGATCTCAGATAGGATACCAATAATGATCCCAAGTTGTATTTTTATCTTTCACACGTGAGCCCCAACTTTCATCGGAGGCCGTTCTGCGCCAAAACGGAGTGTGTACTTATGGTAATGATGTTTATATTAGTTACAGGCAAACATGACTAATACATGAGTCGAGGCAGAATAACTAAATACAAGTTCGATTGTAATTTTCATGTCTCATTTCTTTTAAATTGAGCAACATTCGGAACTCCTATATTTCTCACAAACAAGCGCATCCTTAAAATCATTATAATGATGAGTGAGCTTTACAATTAGTTGGTATATCACGCTCAAACGTTTGAACCTCTTGCGATACAATGAATTAATGAATTTCAGAATTTCAGTCTGCACAATGTACTACTGCCATAGTCCTATCTAGATCGAAGAAAGCTAGCAGACACCAAGTGATGGTACTGCAATGCACCAAACGACAATGCCATGCCCACGGTTTTTGTACCAGGTTGACCAAGTCCCCAACTAACCTGATCGGAAAGATGATGTACAACCAGGGAACTTGGGACAGGATTGTGTCTAACGTAGCCCAAATCATCAAGACAAAAAAGGTGGAGGGAGAACCCATTCCTCAGGGGAAGATAATCCGGAGGACGCGACAAGCATCGTCCAGCGATCGACCCCACTTCAAAGTATTGCTGAACAAGTGAGTCCTGGGCAGAGTGCGGACCCTCCAAAGCGTAAGTCTTTTTAAAGATTGATAAGACCTAAGCGATTCAATACCGAAAGAATCCAGAGGTTTCTAGTTGTCTACAGACCCACCACTGGGTCCTACATACGCCTCATTTTCAATTTGTCAAGAAGTTCAGATGATAGAAAGACCCAATTTCTCATTACAAATAACCGTGAGAATCCAATTAAAATATAACGACATTGATGTCATAACCATTAGGAGTGAGAGATTGATTAGAGCACGTAGCGTTTATCTCACATCCTGTTGAAATGGGTGCATTCAAAAGCTTGTCGAGTCACACTTCGGTGACAATCAACGTTCAAATAGACAATGACTACATTCTCCAAGACACTCAAGATGCAAAATATCGCCCGAGTAATTTACTGTGATCCGTTTGGAGAACACAGACATAAAACTATAAAATGTATAGAACAAAGGCATTTGAGGATTTATTTTTTCCTCCATATGTTTGTGGATTTCATTCAAACAAGTGCATATGAAATGCTGTGTATGAAGTTATCTTGTTGAAAATAAAGAGACAATTGGCCCTTCACAAAATGTAGTCAATTACGCACCGAAGTGGACGATATAGCTGTACTGTTCAGGAATAGTGTGTTGTGACATCTTTAACATTCTAGTATTCTGATGCTAAACAAGGGTTAAGTTCCGGTTTCTTCGTCTTTCTAATACCTTACAGAAAATAATGCATATTCAACACTTACTATGCATGAGAGAGACGAGATCAGCGACGGTCTGATTGCTCAAAAGGGGCTGTGGAAGCTCTTTGAGCCAAACCATCAGGAGGAGAGCCACAGAAACCATGTCAGTGCACGATTCCAAATCCGCATCCCCGCTGGTGTTGAATTGGCACTTCAGATTTTCGATGACAACTTGGTTACCTCCGTTTAGTTTGAACAAACAATCCATTTTCAGCCCTGGAAAACAAATGTTTTATAAAAATAAACACCAGTTAGTTATAGATGTCGTTTATAGAAAGCTAAACGGTTGGAACATTTTTTTTCTTCCAAAATGACAGGGAGCTCCTGGCACACAGATTCAAAAACTGTTAATCCGTTACAGTATTTATTTTTTTAAATTGTGTTATCTTCTTATTTCAGTTAAGTGACTGGGCCACTAAGTGAGAGAGCTATGATGGGCATAGGTGTCAGTTTGATTTCAAGTTCCCCTGGAGCTTTCTTGAGCGGTATGAACACCAAATGTTGTCATAACTTATTCCTCAGTTAGAGTTCTGAAACTCATCCTAGAAAGACCTGGAAAGGTCCATTCAAACATATCTGTGGGTGCTCAATCTGTTGGGAGTAGCAGATGGAGAATTTTTTTTTTTTTTTTTTAAATATTGTACGAAACCTCCCAAAGATATTGGATTATGACTTGATTCGGAGAGGACATTTGGTCATGCTAACTTCCTATTTGAGGTGGAGAGAAAATTTCAAGAGGAGATTTGTGATGGTAACTAGTTTTACTCAACCACGAAGCAGATATGAAAGAATAATTTTAAAAAATTCGTACCGTTAGCCTCAATATGAGTGCAAATTCTGTGAACGACTTTGGGCACTGAGTTATTGTTGAGCTGCAAGTCTGATATTGGAACTCCGAATTGCTTAGACTTGTTGAGAGAGCTGTGTCCGTCTTTTTTTCTACTCCCTCCAAGGACGCGTCGGACCAAGCTCAGTCTTCCTTCGTCCTGGAACATTAGAGTAACGCCCTTGACTGTGGATATGTCCCAGTTAGTGGCAGATATCGCGAAATAGAGTGGGATCTCTGGTAGTCACATATTGTTATTGCAGATACACATATTGTAATAACTGAAGTAATACAGATACATTCAATGTAATAACACTGGTCAAACGAGTGAGCGACGAGTTGCATTTGGCCCTTGGTGTTTACAAGAGAGTGAAAACCAGAAATGACGACTTCTGTGGGGTTTCAATCTAACCATTCCCAAATACACTAATAACCCTAAAAGGTGTCTTCGAGGGAATTTCACTTTGAATCTGGATGCACCCTTGGATTTTATACTACTCCAAACGCGTTTATTCCACCTTATTCCAAGTAGCAAAACGCGCTTTTACCTCTTTCGGCCAACTTTTTTCTTTCTATTAACTCCAATTTTCACTGTTAACCAAAACTGAGGTGAAATTCTATTGATCAATTATGATGTCCGATGTTTTGAGCTTAGGATTTTAGAATCATCAACTCTCAAAAATCAGTTCATTTGAAAACTTCGAAGACAAGACAAGTTTCACATATGCACGCATTTAAGGTTTTCGACAACTTGTGCGAGACGGATGGATGTTTTTACCTTTCTGAAGATGCCCCGCCGGGGTAACCACCGCATTGCGGATAAATGAACACAAGAAACTAGACAATTGCTAGACATTACAAAAATGGCCAGACTAATATTTTCTGAAGAGTAAACTCTTCATTTTATCTATACAGCTGATAGATAGTATTTATCGCACACCTATCTCGTCCCCGAGGATAAAAAATAGCAATTTCGGCATGATTCATCCTTATTGTGATCTCCAATAAGGACTCAATACAGGTTTCTAGTGTCTGACTACTTGTTCTTGTCATAAAGAGGTTGAACTGAGTTTGGAAAGTTGCGTGATTCAAAACTTCATGGGAGTTTGCTCATATTAAGGGAGTTCAGGGTTCAGTATTTCAAATCAAAGGTCATTCAGGAGGTGTCTAGTAGGGCCAGGTGTTATAGAGCGCCGGTGTTAAAGTGGAGCTTGTAGAGTTAAAACGGCGATTTATTTTTGTTTATTTTTGGAACTTTGCACTGTTTTGTCTAGAAGACTGTTTGTGCGCTTCAGTTTTAGAGCATTTTTCGGCTGAAAGGAAAAATAACCACCGGAATCCGTCAATTATTCGTTGGCAGCCGATTTGAAAATGGTGGATTCCGCCTGTCGGGACAATTCGGATTTTAGTGAAATGCAACATTCATCGCTCCAATGTCACATTTTCTACAAATAAGGCATTTCTCGGTCAAATAGCTCGAAATTGACGGAATTAATATAATAATCTTCGCATGGGAGATAGACTCGTATAGTCCCTCAGTCGCCAAAGAGATTGCAAAACCCAGTACCTAATTGGTATACTTTCTGGTGGGATGTAGACTGACGACTGAATCAAACCAATAACGTCTCAATTATTCCAATAACGCAAATTCTAACTCAGAGTTTTAAACGTAACACAATGTCTAAAATAAATAATTATTGTAATAAACTCACCTTAGTACTAGCTGAGTTTGTCGGTTTGTAAGCTTCGTCGGCGACGCCGATCGAATTGCTGCATAAATTTGGTCGCCTCATGATTTCACAGCAGCCAAAGCCCCCTCCCCACCCGCACTGGGCCGGAAAATAAACAACAAAATTAATCGAAACCTAAAACATGGAACGAGATCATTTCAGATGAGAGAAATCATAAATATTTTATGGTTTCTGTAAAGAATAGTACCATTGTGATGCAAGATTTTTTTGTAACAAATGGGTCATGAGTAGGAGGTTTTCACATTTGAACGAATGGATCACCAGTAGGAGGTTTTCACATTTCCAATCTTTCAGTTCTGTGGTCAACACTTGAGATAAGGTAAACAGAATCTAACGTGGAGTTTCAAAATCTCTCAAAATCGGAAGGAATAACAGAAGTGAGTAAATAATAAATTCAAGTACCTACCTACATAGTTTCCTTTACAACATTACCAAGTAGGTATTTGGCACTCTCAGTCAAATTTCTAAAGATGATTTAGTCAAAATGTATAGGAAGAGAATCATTTGAATTTTTGAGAATCATATCAAAATGATTTTGTGTATAGTAGGTGATAATATAGAGTGGATTACATTGAATGATCATATAAAGTGATTCGCTTAGTAGACCTGATTTGAATATCATAAGTGATTCGATTGAGAACAGCTAGGTACTATTTACACTAGCAGTAAACATACATTCGAGCACATTGGTAAGATAGCTTATACCCTCACAAACATTACGCACTCTCATAAAGAGGGGACCGATTGCCATAACCTTAGTTAGGTAAGAGGAAATGACAGTAACGAGCATTTCAACATCCTCACAGTATCAGTCAATGTCTAACGACAACAGGTGTAATCAACGAACAAGTCAGTGATTTTACAAAATTATTATGGTTTGTCATTGAAATGGAAAAATGCTGCAAATGTTTCCACAATAATTTTGTGACGACGACAACTGGACTCGAAAGCTTTTCTCGATGTTCAAAACTAACTAACGTAAAGACCGACTCGATCCTAAGTTAACCTGTGAAACTTGACGAAAACCTAATAACAAACTTTGTGTGTCGGTTTTCTTTAGGTTTCATAGTTTGTGTGTCGGTTTTCAAGTTAGGATCGAGTGGCCATTGTTGATATCAACAATGACCACATGTACTGACTCACGTCCCATTCCTTTTCCATGTATGTAAGCGTATTACCACTATTTCATGGTGATAATTGTGAATGCTATTCATTCAGATGAGATTCTGTCATTCAAATTTAATTAGGTATTTGAAAAGTACGCATTAGTACGAGTAAATTCCTAACATAACCTAACATCACCCATACAGAAGGTTTAGCAGGCAGATAGCTAGGAACCTTCTCTAAATGGAAAAACAATCTCAATCGCTTTCGATTATGATCTTGGCTTAAGATTTCGACGGATTTGACTTTAATTGAATTAAATTCAATCGCGAGTTTCAGTGTGTGCGCGTTGGCGGTATTCAACCGCGATTGAAATCGGGCAGTGCATGTACATTTCGATACAAACCGCGAGTTTCGGTGATGTGCAATTAGGATTACTGTAGGTAAAGTCGGTGATGCGATAGTTTTTCATTCTCTCGCCTGCGATCCATGATTATGACAAAATTTGGATAGGGAATGATCGATAAATGTTTATGGCCGACCGAAAACCCTGCACTGGTTAACTTCGTGAGTGTAAAACAGCAAATTTTGTGTCTTCAAACATTTTCGCCACTATGACGTAAGTACGTCATTTTCGGGGGCAACCCCCCAAAAGGAAAAGGGTTTATCAGTATGTATGTTATCTGTTGATCAGTAGGATTTCATGGAAAGTTGAAGGGTTACTTATGATGTTGTAGGTTGGTTTGTTATAATGGTTGTACCGAAGAAGGATACGATGATGATCTCCATAATCTGATAACAGATTTTAGAGATTCTGAAACCCATTAAAATGTCTCGCGCCC
The DNA here is from genome assembly GCA_963920205.1 of Stenodema calcarata. Lineage (NCBI taxonomy): Eukaryota > Metazoa > Arthropoda > Insecta > Hemiptera > Miridae > Stenodema > Stenodema calcarata. Next base: position 14,885,655 of record OY986055.1, on the reverse strand, counting down.
CAAAGACGTATGTTTTTATTTTATCTGTTGGACGCAACTTATGTAATCGTCAAATCTGCCCATCTCTGAGCTGGTACATTGGTTGATGCCATGCATTTTATTCATGAATATCTATAAAATCTGGTTGACCATAAATTAACTTATACGTACAAAATTGAATGTACCTACTTATTGTATAAATTATAAAATTTGGTGCAGCTTTTTCCAACTCTACGCGGGTTGATCTCAAGAAGGTTCCAAAATACATCAGAATAAATCTACTTATTGGATTTTTCGTGGGGTGGGAGAATGGCGCATTAAAAAGAGAACATTAGGAAAAATATTGTACGGGAAGGAAAAAGTTCCAACCATTACCCAAGTATTAGAACCTACCTAATTTCCGGAATAATTAACGCATTTGAACTACCTACTTACCCTCTACATTTCAAATATTTTCATTCACCAAACCTGTGGGTATTCAAATAATTATTTCGACCAAGTACCCGCCTATAATTTCGGTGATTTTACAGAAGTGTTTTCCACTTGCAGCACTTTTCAAGTAAAATCCTCTGTTATTTATTTTATTACTTAATATAATTATTTTCTACTAAAACTTGCAAAACGCAAAATGCAAAAAAAGCTGTCAATTCCATTCACTGTAGCAGATGACACATCGAGTGAGTAGGTAATGTTCGTGATGTACACAATAGCGTATTATAATTAAAGGTCATTCTTGCTGTATGCAGTATGTTTTCTAATATCTCAGGTAAGGATCGCAGTGATGATTTCACAATGAAGATGCACACGTACATGTTAGAAAGTGAAAGTGTACAACATAGTAGCAAACGAGAAGAAATTATTAGGGAATGATGAAATAAAATAAATGGATACGAAATTAAAACAATGAACAGTCGACATGAAAGTACCTCGTGAGTTGCAGAGAAGTTTTAAGCGATGATCATAAGCCAAAAACAAAGTTGAACTATACTGAAAAACAAAATTGAAGAAGCTGCATTACAAAATATAAAATTAAGATTAGAAGATGATTATGATTTTGGAAAATGACGGGGGATGTAATAGCCCAAGAGATATGATCGGTCATGCTAATGATCATGAAGGCCTATTCTCAAAATGCATTGTGGTTTCGTGAATGATTGATGAGTAGATTGGAATGAATAATATCAAAAATATAGTAAAGCGTCCTAAATGCGGATGCTAATTAGAATGGTTATCGTGTGTTGAGAAGAGTAAAAGTTTTGTAAATATCCATAAGTGAGCTCTAGATTCAGCTGAACGTTCTATGATGTGATACATCAGATAAGCTACTGTCTACTAATTGAAAAAACTAGGGTATTGGTGTTGGTGCCTACTCAATAATAATAACATACTAGGTAAATCTTCCAGTGAGCTAATTGGATAAAATAGATAAGTTTCTGTACATTCTACTAGTCGCATTAATCGACGTAATACATTATATTATTACACAATAATTATATGGCTCTTTTCTGTAAAATCCTTCTTTCCGATAACTTGAACATATTGAGAGAAAAAATGAATTCGTATTGGAATTAGTTCTTTTCAAATGAGACTTTTTAGAATTTGAATAAAAAAAATATCTATCAAAATATCTTCCTAATTCTAGTCATGTTTTATGAACTGGTTAAGGTGGGTGAATTGCTGTTTGGTAGTATAAATGCTGTACATGTACAAAGAAACAATTCAACAAGTCAAAATGATGTTGAAGTGGGTCTGTACAGGGAAGTCCATCCTGAGGGGCAAATTTTGTGAATTCTTTAAATCGTTTGTAGGTGGAGGGAATTCTTTTGACGCAGTCTTATCTTGAGACCTTATTTCAGGCGAGCAGACCTGAGTTAGCGAAATAATTATTGCTACTGTCAGCCTCTGACCGCCACAGCCCGAGTAATTGCGAACGAGTCACTGTTTACTTTTCTCTGAGGTCGATGTCACTTGAAAGTTCTATTAAAAGAGCATATTCAACCATTTATCAGTTACCACCACAACCGACTTCCTGGCGATACAGCGATTGTCAGTAGGCTGATCCATCAAAGCAGCCAGAACTAGGATTCAGAGTTATGGGTAGATTTATATCCACACCCCTGGACGAAAATACAGAATGCTCAGCAAAATGTTACGTGCGTTACGCGACACTGCGTCGCTTGGCCAAAAGGTTATGTTACGAACCCAAGGGTGTCAATTTATGCATCAAACAACGATTTGAAGTCTGCGAAACCAAAATTCTTTCATGCGATGAAACAATCGTTTGAGACAAGTCTCCAAAGTTGGGAGGGCGGTTCTTAAGGTTTTCAAGCGGTAGGCACAACTTTCTCTTCAAAATAAGTCCATGAGTCAATCGAGTTTTTGAGATTGCAAGCCCCGTCTTGAATTGGCTTGATGAACATACCAGCAGTGAAACCAACGTAATAATCAAAATTTTACCGGTAGATTGTTTCCCACCTCACCCAATTCATTAAACAGTAAATAAAACAAGGAAACAGTTTGAAGTAAACTTTGAAAAATTTGATTTGTCGAGAAAAAAAAATTTAATTTGACAGAAAATAACAGCTTTCTTACCTACTTGCATAACATATGAGTTATAAAAATTCCACCCCGAAAGATTTACTTCAATTTTAAATTATTCTAGAAAAATTTACTCTTCATACGTCACATAATTTATTAAGAACCAAATTATTCAATACAACTTAAACCGCTCACCAATGTAGGGATATTGGCAACAAACTGGAAAAATAAGAACAGCCACAGGTTTTTGTTTTAATGTGGTAAAATTGCGTTTAATGGGGCAACTTCAAGATAGTGAATTTAAACTTTTAGCCGGAAATACATTTCTGGCTACATGTACTTTGTTCACTTTGTAAAAATCTCGACTTGTTATAACATGTAAGACATGGCATGGAACCCCACCCCTTCAGAAAAAATGCAGTTATAACAGGAAGAAAGGTAGCAATTGCATTCCACAAAATACAAGGGGAGTACGTTAAATTGCCTCACTGTCTTAGTTACATCAGATGCATTACATTCTAAATTAGTGGAGAAGACAATGAAAATAATTCGAAAAAAATAAAATTTACTTACGATACACTCCTTTGCTATGTTCCACAGATTGGTGCTTTAGTTGTTCGTCTGCTATTGTCGGTTTATTATCTTGATTCCTTCCAATGCACGAAATATAAAGTTCCCCAAATCCTTTGACTTCAACACGGTAACCACGCTAAGAATAATCCCACAAAAAATGGCACGGCTTTGCTTTTCTTTACACTAATCCGAAACTTGGTTTAGGGACAGTTTTCTAACAAGCACTATATTTTTCAATAAATATCTATAGCGAAAACCCGTTACGGGCGTCAAAATTTAACACATTTACTTTTTTATAAAATTTTCCAAACCGCCCAAATTTCATCAACTTTGTACACTGTACGGCGAAAAGTTCTTTTCTCTTAAAATTGTCTTCTTTTCTGGATACGGAATTCTTTCTTGAATTCCACAAAATCTGGCGCAAGGAATTCGAATAGGGCAGTTGATTTTCGAGAGATGTAGTTATTCAACTTGGTTGTTTCTTTTTTTTTTGTTATATTTTGAAATTGGATAGTCCAAGGAGACAGTTCCTTCTCATGGGTTCATATCCCAGTCCCGACACATAGTGTTCTCTTTTTATGGCTGCTTCAGAAAGTGAGTTGAAACGAGTCGTAAGGTGAGCATTTAGCAAACCTCACCACCTTGAGAGTGCGTTTCGGTTCTTCTCTTAGTCCTTCTAGCCCTGAAACAGAAGACAAATACAATAGCCATTAATACTCAGCAATCCTTATCAATCAAGTTAGGAAACTTCTTCGTCTGAGTGAGAATCTCGAAGTTAATTCTTCATAATAGAGTTCAACTTTTGAGAAATGGAATGATGATACTTCGTGTGATCGTTTTCGTATATCTCGAAGGTTTGTCTGGTTAGGGTTGTAGGGATCTATTGCACACGTTAAAAATTAGATGGTACGTACGTTAAAAACGTGAAGAACAGTAATGAAAACACCCAGTTGCTATTTAAGAAACAATGCATGACTAATGAACGAGGATAAATGGAAGCGGGATTCCGTACAAAGTGCCCAATAATTGTACAAAGGAATTAATTGTCGCTAGAGGCGGCGGCCTACTCGTCTTTGTTGTTAACTTTTAGTCGGAACTACTACTTGACATGGAACGTCCGTCGATTGCTTCACTGTTGCAATCAGTCGGAATCATAAAGGATTTGCACAACAAAGAGCTGATTACCATAGCGGGCTGGGCAAGTAAAAATCGATCTTCATAAGTGGGCAGTCGTAAAGAAGGAATGAGTTACGTTTCACGGCTGCCGTGATTCCGAAAGTAACGTCAAGAACATTTGGCATGTCATGGGTAAAAAAAAAAACACGATTTTTGTTAACCCAGTTGAGTTAGAATCAAAAGTTACAAATTACCTAATAACATTCTGAAGGTTATAAAGATGTGCCTTATAGCAGCAGCTGGTTGTAATATGATGACCTAGAAGAACGAACGGTACCAAGTGTATGTTTACCGGACGTCACGAAACGTGTTTTTCAGGTATCCATGTCTCTACTCCTATCTGTCTGATCAACTTGAAATTTGGGGTGGATAATATTAAGCTTTCATATTTCAAGTCCGAGTTGTATAACTTCACACACCCTGTTTTTCGCCCTTACCGTGTTCTCCTTGTTCAGACGGTCAAGGTTAGACCCTCTCCACCTTCACCGATTGACTTGAAATTTTGCACAGAGCTTCGTTTCAGCTTCAGACAGTGCTTTTTAAAAGGTTTGAACATTATATCAACCCAAAATATTTTGACAAAACAGTTGATGGCAAAAGTTATGATATCCACTTCCCCCGCCCGTCCTTTTCCTTCCAACTAGAGATGTCCAAATCACACACAAGCACCATAACTGTTTCGAAATCTCCCCTTAGCGACGTGGCGAGACGTTTTTATTATCTCCCAACATTTTGTTGAAAAATACTTGCATTACAGAGAGCGTGGGAAAGTACGTAGTAGGTACTTGTAAATAGTGACTGGGAGTAAATGAAAAATAATGTTGTTATATGAATTTATCTCTCCGAAAATTCGCTCTTAGAGCCGTGGAGCATGATTGTAGATTTTTTCAATTCATTCCCCACCTTCCTCGCCAGTTCGTTTAGATCTCCGAGTATTATAATTGAGCTTCCGAGATACTCTGAATAAGTGCACTGGAACGCAGGAGGAACTGATAATCCTGTAAAAGCTCTTAATTGAGCCTTCGTCGAGCGTTAAAAAAAGAGAGAACAACGCTGAACTCAGATGACAGTTTCCTTTTTCACCGAAGCCCACAATGGAGTTTCTGAATTCGTTCGAATGTGATGGTCTGGATTCCAACCCTTCATTGTGAATTTGTCACAGTCCCATTACTACCGGTTCGCCCTCGGTAATCTATCGGGAAACCACAATAGGAGCAAAGCGGAAGGAGTAAGAGGAAACTCTCATCAATATCTAGTCGCAAGTTCCGACACGACTGAGCTGAAACCCCAATCGTTCCCATCAACGTATGATCCATCTATCTTCTTCAACGTTTTCCAATAATAGTATTCGAGTTCAGCGAATTGAATCGACAAATGTATTTAGACATTAACTCTTCAATCTTTATACTTACTTATTTTTCTTCATTTAACTGTTGTCAAGTTCACATAATGTTTTTTCCTGCGACAGCGACATTTATAATTTCAAATCAATAATGATCCAAGGAATCAAGTTTAATAAAATTGATGAAGTCTGAGTCAAATGCGGAATCATCAGCACAACACCCAAAACTTTAACAAAATCGGATGAATATACGTGAGTAAACTCGGCTTTGGGGATTAAACAAACTGGCCGAACTTGTAAAGAAAGATCTGAAACGCAAAAAAGTTCCAGTCATGCAGCATGAGGTCATGAGCGAGTTTTCCTCCGCCGCAACCGACTTGAAGTATGAGTGTGAAGAAAAAAATGTTATCTCCATTTTTCGCCGAGCAATAGCTAAGTTTATAGATTTTTCAACGCTGATCACGATCGTGGAGTCAGAATTGCGATATCTCATTCCGTTATCAGATTAGAGCAGACGAACCGTGAAGAACATCTCAAGTAACAAGTAATAACCGATTCTGCCCATCTACGAACTTAGCCTTTCGATTGCCAAGACTGATTTTTCATGCAAATTTTAACGATACATACCTAATACCTATATAAAAAATTCACAATTCACTGCCAAAAAACACGCATATTATGTGTGTTTTGGCAGTGAATTGATGATGGCCTGGAACGGATTTGATGTTGGTGTAAAATTGGTTTGGAAACTTGAGTTGCAACAATTTTGGGCCGAGAACAATAGCTTCCTTTTCTTCGAAAATTCGCTAAAACGGGTGGAACTTTTTTGATTTTGGAGGAAAACTATTTTTTAATTTGAAAACGTGATCACAAGGCTGCTCCCCCCGCTAAATCGGTGGAGTCGGGTGTAAAATGAAGAAGATCCGTCTTGAGAAATCGATGGTAGAATTCTAACGCTCTATAAGATATTTGACTTAGAAATTCTATTCCCTTCTTGAGACAACGCACGAAACAGTTCCCGTCATTCGCAATGGACATCCATTGAAACTAAAGACGACAAAACAGTGACATTATTGTTGCGATCCTTTGACTTGAACGAATCTGAAAAGTATGGAATTCAAATAAACTTCTCAAGTCCCGGAGCTTAGTCAAGATCGAAAAAATAATTATATCGCGACAGGAACTCGTCCATTTTTATCGGGGCATAGCGACAAAGGTAATTCCGGTTTGAGAGTAAAGAGAAGGAAGCTCGTCTTTCACGGGGGACGATAAAACAGCGAGGGAGGAGTAGTAAACGTTTACCTCTCGTCAGAACATCTCGAAATAATACGAGAGAACATGAATAGAAGTGGCGGGAAATTGAATCAGTGTTGAATGGAATTCAAACGTCGAGAAATGTACCGTTTTACCTTTGATTTACTTATTTCTCGATAGAGCAATAAATCAAAAATGTTTGAAAAACATGCATACTTCTAACACTTGAAAGACTTCTAATACGTCTAATAATTTGAATACTTAGTATTCAAAGTATTAGAAGTTATTTAGTAATATAATAGATTTGAAGTTATTTAAATAATGTGATATTGGAAGTAAATCAAATGTTGGAGATATTAACAGCATAAATGTATACAGGATGTCTCTGATTAGAAGTGCTGAATCTCGCGAGTAGTGACTTACTTTGAGTGTAGCAAACATAGATCATGGCATTTTTTTTTTTTTTTACATTTTTGAATATTTTCATACGTATATTTCAAAAGGATACAAAAAATGATCATAGGAAATTATTCCTCAATATGGGCAGTGCCCGTAAACATTTACCGAGAATTGTTATTGTAAAGATAGTTTCATAGTCCTCAATCAATGGCACTCACAGACTAGATAGCTGAGACAATTTCTACCGAGAAACCAACGAAGCAGTAACGTTAAGTTTTTTCTTTCCCCCTTTAAGTAGATTACAACACTGCATTTCACCTGTGCGTATGATTTAATGTGTAATGTGCAAAAACGAAAGTTCTTACAAAACTAGCGTATTTTTATATTCTTCTTTGCTGGAGAACTTGGGGGTCAACACATGGGTGGGTAAGGGTGATTTTTAATGTACTAAAATAATTGGTACGTATATCAAATTACCTAAAATTCCACTTGAATGTTACTGGTAATTTGCATTATGCATACATACGTGTATCTCTAGTATAAGATTCTACAAATGTAAATTATGGGGATTTGGCATAGACAGGAAAATAGTATGAATGTAATCAATACCTATGTTGGACGGGAACAAGTTGAATATTTGAGTGGTCACAACTGTAGTCTTTGCAAACTACAAATTTTCGCCAAGTAGACAAAAATTGAATGTACTTAAACGATCACAAAGTTAAGGATGAGAATGGTGGATATTGATATTAAATGTGTGGTTTTTGAGGTTAGTTACCTTTCTTGTAAATAATTCAGCTCAGAAAAATACATTTCAAGGGGTATACGTGAGATTGGTGTACGACGAAGAAGGATTACAATCAGAAAGTGGAATAAATGAATACATAAATACGAGGAAAATTTTTATAATGAGGAAAAGTGGGAGTTGGATTTGGGGTGAGCCGTGCGAAGCGGTAACAGGGGAAGAAGGGTTGGGCTGCCCCACTTACGCCCAGCAAGACAAATAGGATTGGCGGTCGGAGGAACCACAAATATTAAATAAAATGGTAATAAGTGGTCAGGTGGAAAAGTGTTGGAAAATCATGAACGTCGAGTAAAAGAAGGAATCTTGAAAATTCAAATAAGACTTACAGAACAGCGAAAGAGCATGGGTTTGTTGATATTTACGGGAAGAGAAGGGACCTCCGGAGAGAACTCTGACCTGGACAAGGCAACTAGTGGGGGTGAGAAGAGCTCGCGGATCGGGGGTGGCGAGATGGATCGATGAGTTGCTCCAACGCGCGTCTCTCAAGGGTCGATATGAATCCCGCGCATGGGCAGATGCTTTAGCGGTGTTTTTCCGAGCCGGACGGACGACTTTGTGTGCAGAAATCATTAAATTATTAATTTGATAAAGGGAAAGGTGAGAAGTGGGAAAGGGATGTCGATATTTGACACGCGATGAAACGTTTCACAACACGAGTTGCAGTTTTGAAGAACCGCATTTCCTCAAGAACAGACTAACACCAGACAGTAACAACTGGATTAGCTTCTTAAAGCAACTTAAATGGCTAATTCCATTCTGCTTTCTTTTTGGTCAACCGCACATTTAAGCACACTCATTACTGAGGACCAAGAAAGCTGCCAATGGAGTCACCACAACACATTCACGATCAGCATGTCTGGTACAACAGAAGGACGAGTTCAATAGTGGTGATCGAAGTAGTTAAACTCCTGATCGAAACCTCAAATCGTCCATAAACAATTGTCGCCTACTCATTGTACTCGCCAAAAGAGCCACTCAACTCCTGAATTTAACGGAAATGGAAATCCCTGCTAATCCAAAATGGTCCGCACATGTCCAAGAGCATATGAAAATAAGTCGGAAAGCACGGGGGAATTTCATTTCAGAGTCTGACCAAATTAAATTGACCCATTTGGTTCAAGAACTGGAGAATGGCCTCCTGTCAACTATTGAAAAATGAATGTATTTAAATGAAATTTACAAGATAAGTGTCAAAATATAAGTGTCTCTACATAATCGCCATTGAGGACAATACATTTTTGAAGCCTAGGGACGAGCTTTTGGATACATTCGTCGTATACCTTCCACTCCACCTCCCAAAGCCATTTTTCGACAAGATCCTGGACCTCCTCGTCATTTGAAAATCGTTGTCCACCCCAAAACCGATGGTGCCAGGTCCGGGGAGTAGGGTGGGTGAGTCACAATATTCCACCCAAATGAAACAAGCAGGTCCTGAGTGAGACGGAAGGTATGAGGTCCAGCTTTGTCATGAAGGAGTGACACACCACGAGTCAGCATTCCTTTCCTTTTGACCGTTATTTATTTTTTTTTTTTTTGACTTCTTGAGTGTCTCACAGTACCTATGCACCTGCATTTATAGTGTTTCCTTTAGGCATAAAATCGACCAGTAATATCCCTTTCCGTTTCCAAACGACAGATGCTATGATCTTCCTCTCTGAAAATCAGCCTTTGAATTTTTTGGTTGATGGTGACTGGGTATGGCGCCACTGTCGAGACTGCCTTTTTAAAGGAGTATAGTGACACACCCACGTTTCAATAGTCAAGAGAAGTTGCACCCTCGGAACCAGAAGCGGAATAACAGAGCAAATCTCACATATGCGGTGGATGGAGCGATCGGAGGACGAACTGTTTGGCTGCTGTGACGACATTTCGTAACGGACTGAGGCGTTTGATGATTTGTTTTGACCGTTAGAAACCGGTCTACCTTCCAGTGGTGACAACTCAGAAAAATAAAAGTCCCTTCGTCCTACACAGCCCTTGTAACCTTACTTTCTGAACGTCTCCCGTACGTACAGTTCTTTAATCGTTGGAGTTTTGACCACATCGATTCCCCCAGAAGTAAGGGGACCTATTTCAGCAGAAGTGTGTTCCACTTTCGGCTTCTCTATAACTGACGTTCTTCATTTCAATTGCAGGGTTTCCACCCTGTGTTCTAGGTGCACCTGGGCGAGAAAGGCTCATCCAATAGCTTACGCAGCAGGACAATCCCGTAGGTATAATACGGCAGATATTATGGACATCCCTTTCAAATATGAGGCTCAACCATTCCATTGAACGACGTCACAACCCGCCTCCCTTCCAGGATCGATGTGTAAAATACTACGCGGCTAAAACCGAAATCAGGTCGCGGGGTGCCTCCCTGCGGCGGCCTTGGGAAAATTCGCGGCAGAGCCAGCGGAGGCCGTAGGCCTCCTGGAGGCGGCAAAGGACGGCGAGGGGCAGACGCCGACTTGACTGGGTGCGAATAAATCATTTGAAGGACCTCAGGAGGAACTGGGTGAAGGAGATTGCACATCCTCTTTATTCGTAGGTACGTGACAACGGAAAACTTTCCTTCCTGAACCCTCGACCAGACCTGAGGAGAATATTGATATGACGGAACAGCAACTTCCCATTCGGACGAAGCAGTTGGTATTGAAGCACAACACTAAAATGAACAGTAGGCGAGACAATTTTCAATACGTAATAGTGGACCAAAAATTAAATAGAAATACATTTAATTGTTACCTAGAAGCTGAGATGAGCGTATTCATAATCATGATATATTTATATGAATACGAATGAAATTCATGAATCGGAAAATATGAATACGGATACAGATATGAATATAAACACGAATAAAGCCATAATCACATAGGTATTTAAAGAATTTTACAACAATTCATTTCTTTGTCAATTTATTGTAAAATTCGTTCTAATTTGTGTGAATGTCGCTCCAATTTTCCTATTTTACAATGAATTTTACTAAAATCCAAAAATTCTACTAATTTTTTTTTTAATTTTCCCAAAATTTACATTTTTTTGTGAATTTTATAAACAATTGTCTGACTTCTCTATCTTGTTCAGGGCAAAAAAAAACGTTAAAATGAGGTGTCACTTGTCAGGCAGTCTAAGTTTGGGAATTTATGGGTAATTCCCCCTTAAATAGAAAATTAAGGAAAACAAATGAGTAAAATAGGAAACTTTGAGTAAAATTCATACAAAATACAGTAAAGTTCACCAAAAAATGTTATTATGGCTTCATTCGTATTCCTATTCATACCAGTATTCGTATTCCGATTTATGAATTTCATTCGTATTCACATTTATGGATATGAATACGCCCATCTCTGCCTAGAAGGTGAAATGAAACACGAATTTTGGGGATTCTCTACTTAGGTGCATTTTCCAAATGTTCTGTTTAGAAAAAGTATTTCTGCTTCGTTCCAACTCTTGAATAGCTTGGTTTTTATTTCCAATAAGGAAGTATGGAATCGATGTATCAAAATGTTTCCAAAAGCATTAATGTACACTAGCGAATAAGAGCTGTGACTATCTTCTTACAAAATCGAAAAGAAAATTTAAAAAAAAAATATATATCAAAATGACGTTTTCTGTTAATGACACCATTTTGTTCCCAGACCACGTCTTCGTAACCATTTTGTGTTATCAACAGCTCCCACTAACTTACTGCTAATATCTCTCTCTCTCTGTAAACAGTAAACAATTTCCAAAATGCGCAAGGACGAGGAGGGAAATTTCTCACGAGAAAAAGTCAAAACCGCTAACGTCAATAAACATTAAGATTTAGGTTGATATTATCTGTTGCTATCTGTTTTTAGAGAAAAAGAACTTCTATCAGTGGGGTATCTTACACTGACACGAATAAACGGTCTGTAACTCCTACCACCAACTGTTCGATTCGACCAATTTAAAATGAAAATTGTATCAACAATATGTAAGAAACAATAAATGAATTGTTCAGTGTGATCATGTTGAGATGAATGTGGCTAACCAACCACACAAAAAACTAATAGCGGAGGGAACGGTGAAGGAACTGTCGAAAGGAGCTGTCGAATGAGTTGCCCGAACCAATTTATAGTAGTTTGTGATCGCTTCTTCAAGGGGGTCAATCGATGAAGTAAAATCAATTGGAATAACGACTGTCGTTTAAAGGCGCAGTCCATTCGCTATGTTGACGTAGGTCGACATTTGTGAGCTGTTATGGAACATAACGATGGGACACGTTACACATAGCGAGTTGCAATCAGGTCGAAGTGATTTTGATGAGACTAAAACAAAAGGAAAGGCGTTCGCATCGAATTATATCCTTCCTTCGTACAATTGGAGTTGAAGGCCACGAAGCGACCACGCACAGGAGGAGTCACAAAGGCGTTCGTTCACGAAATCGGTGCGGAACTGAACTCAAAATGGGAATCATGACATGAGTGAGGGGCACATCGTCATATTAAGCTTGAAGTACCAAAGAAAATCAAATTACCAAGTACCAAGCGACAGAAAAATTAGCGAAGGTCATTGCTATGTACGAGATTAAGATTGACAGGTAGATTAGGAGTTGATTAATCCAATAAACCTTCGAGTTAATTAATTCTTTAAATTTGATTGCTTCGTCTTCACTTCATTTCATTTACCAATTTGATTCCCCACAAGATGACTCGTCCCCATCTGGGTTCTAACCAAATTAATTGTTATAGGAAAATAGAAATTCCTTCATTATTGCTATTATGTAACCATTTTCATCCCAACACAGATACGAGTACGATCGGGCGGGTTCAGTGCACTGAGGAATAAGGCTGAGTACTCGTAACCGAAAAGGCCTTTGAAGGGAAGTGTCAGATACGTCATAAAGTCTGGCATGCGGCAAAGAAGGATGTGGCGATGGTTCGAAGAGGACATAAAGCGAAGGTTCTTACTCCCACTTTAGGACCGAAGACAGTTCAAACGTCTTTTATAGCTCGATTCCTGTTTTGTGGTTTATTTCATCTTCAAATTGTCGTGTTACTACCGAAGTCGGATAGAAACTGAAATAGATTTGCTGGGTGTCTTAAGTCCTTCGTATCCATAAAATATCTTGCCCTGAAACGAGTAGAAAATAATCAAGTAACCACCAAGTAGGTACAGTTCAAAACTCTTGAGCATATCAGAAGCCCTCAGTGAACACGGCCGTTTCAAAGTACGAGTATCAAAGCTCATTTTTAGCATCAATAGACATGAGCCTCAACAATGAGAAACTAGATATTTATGTTTCGGAAACATCTTTGTACAGAATTTAATTTCAAGTGAGTAACTACCAATTCAACCATAGATTATATTCTTCGAAGTTCCTATGATAATTATTAACACCACATCAGTCTCTCCAAGAATTGCCTTTTTAAAGCGTCAAGGAGGGATTTTGGAAAATCACGCTAGACCAGTTGCGGGATATTCCCGAGGTATCCTCCTAATTTATGTTTTTGAAATCGTGGACCCTGTCAGTTCCTCCACACTTCGCGGAGAGATTCGCTAGACGGGTTCATTGTACCAAAGCAATCCCAATCCGACTTACCACTCCATCCTGCCACGGCCCTATGTCCTAACGCATCTAGGACACTTTCGCTGAGATTCAGACGGCGGCCAAGTCATTCCTTCTCCTTCCTCCGACAGCCTCGACGGTTCGATGACCCTTTGCAAGGATGTTTTCTTCTGACCCACAGAAACAGGTTGCATGAAACAACACCGGTCGGTTGCGTTTCGGCAACGAATGGCGATCATGAAAGTCTTATCTGGTGATATAATAAATTGTGAGATCAAAATGAGGTCTCATAATGAAGAGAACGTAGATACTGGAAGAGGAATGTACCTACGACTCCCGATCATCATTAGTGCAATACACGTCAATTACACTCTCAAGTAGGACGACTTTAGACAATACTCATTTCATTTTATTGTGAAAATTGTGGCAGCAGAACATAATGAAATAAAATTAAACTGATATAGAACTATCAATAGACCTCTCTTCTTCTAAAATTTGAGGTAGAGGTTCCAAGGAAAGGACAATTCCTCAGCAAATATTCCAAGATAAACCAAAATTGGAGACATCCCGCATCGGAAATACAAATTTTTGGGGGACAGCGTGAGCAACTTCCTCGTGGTGTCCTCTGGGTTACGCAAATAGCTCACGAGCATGTGCCAAAAATGTGTCAAACAGTGAATTTGTGACTAACAAGACCAACATCTATACTTACCTACTGTGTTGGTGTGTTTTCGTGTAGTTCAAACGTGGTCTGGGAATAAAATAGTGTCATTAACAGGAACAGCGAACAAAATGGAAAAATTCCGAGTGCCTAAGTTCCATTGCGCGACAAGCCATAGTTCCCTATCAATTTGCTCGAAATTTGGCAAGGAAAAAGTAGGCATAATCACGACTCAAGTAGAAACCTGTCAGTCGACATTGGTAACAACTAATTCAAAACGAATGAGTTCCATGAAATTCGAGTCCGGTGTAAGTACGTAATACAGGATATTTTTGTTGTCCGGTATACAGTATAATATTATTGTCCGTAATACAGGATATTGTTGGTAAGTACTTAGACACAGAGATTGACGATTTATGTACTTGATATTTAGTTCCATAAATCACTTGGATCGCCCAGGAATTAAGCTTACAACTACCCTCTACGTTTGGAGAGAAACTATAGGTTTCTCACGAAAAATACATTTGCACCTAAACCTCATAGTCGGATATTGGTGAAATTCATATGAGACCGTCTGTGGAGCCAGTCCACAACTACCCCCAAAATTAAAGTTGATTACGACCGTTCTTTCATAAATCTTATGTATGGGTGCGATGAAGGGTATTACAGACGGAGTCACTGGCCGGGAAACAATGGTGACTAAAGCGTTGATTAGAACTTTTATGCTGACTAGACCGCTGTTGAAGACTTTACGGTGTTTTGATGAATAAAATTAACAATGCAGATTCGAGAAAAATATGAATGCGAATTATAAGCGCAAGTATTTTCAGCACGACTAGACACAAATGCAGGCATTTAATCCAGTGGCCGGTGATTAATAAATATTCATATCTAGTTTGAGTCAGTCTAGTCCGAAGACCACAGAGATTTGTGAAGCGAGTTGTAAGTGATGTAACTTTTCATTTCGTAACCTCGGATTTCCGCTCTATTGCATTTTTCTTCATCGGGATTCTGATCGATTAGTCGACAATATCGGAAGAGCGAGGTCGTCCTTGGGCAGAAACTTGAAAAAACCAGTTTACCGGGTTATAGATGCCGTTGGTTGTCACCGGCTATTGGTATTGATGGAATCTCCGTTCGAATGGGACTGGAGTGGATGCAATCGGGAGGGTTATTATGGTATGAGGGAAAATGCTAAAATCGCATTTCAGACTATTCCAAATGCACGGATACGAGACCATTCGGAGGCCAACACCTCTTGAAATTCCATCTGAATCGGTCCAATAGAAACGACGTTATGCGTTTGGGCGGATACACAGACACGGAACAGAATTGGTTTGGAAGCATCGAGTGGTCATTTGGATTTTGGAGGACAACAATATTGACCTGCCATAACAAGATTGATTGAGTTTATTGAGCTCCAAACAGAAAAAACCAAGGCACATTTGAGCATTCGTTGACTAAAGGGCTGGAGGAGAAATTTGAAGAAAATAAATGCATAGTATCCAACCAACTGAAGCTACTTGGCAGAGCAATTAAACGTATATATTTTTTTAAATCATCTATGGAAGGCGAATCGCTGTTATTAAATAACAGCGATTCGCTGTATTCCGTCCATTTTCCTCTTTTTTCGGTTATTGTCTTATATATTTTCATTTCTTCCTGTTTATTCAACATGAACGGCGACGAGGTAGAAACCACAGTAAATTTTACTGTGGTTTCTACCTCGTCGCCGTTCATGATGAATAAACAGGAAGAAATGAAAATATATAAGACAATAACCGAAAAAAGAGGAAAATGGACGGAATACAGCACGTATTTGCAGGAACCGGCCCACTGTATAACACAACAATCTTGACCTTCCAGGCATGAGCAATACAAATGATGATGGGTATAATTCACTAGATCAACAGAGCGGAATAATTTTAATAATAGACGTCCTAAGATGATTGAAAACCCATTAATAGATAAGACCGCTAAGTCATAAATAGCTCCCTCCGCGTGTAGTAACGTACGATGCTTTACCTGTAGAGGCACATAAAAAGGGTTTCGTTTCTTCCTCGATTGAGAAGTGAGTTTGCGACAAATACATACGACGGAGTGCGGCGATTAAATCAAATTAGAGAGTCAATGTCCAACCCAACAAGATGGATATTGTGTGAATTACTAAAAGGAAAACGGAGGATAAAACTCTGAAAAGAAAAAGAAACGGTTCCATGAGAGACAGATTGAAGCCAATCAATAAAAGAGAATGAGAGGCATATGACAGGGAAAGATCAAACACCGAAAAATGAGGAAAAGGCAGAAAGAAATTTTTCGAGTGACAACCAACCACTCGTGAGAGAGAACTTTACTTGTAATCAAAAGTAAACAACAAACCAATCGACAGAGGGGGATTTCTAGTATCTACACGCGTTTAGCTTATACAGTACAAGTACACTTGTGTACAGAACGTTGTAAGTTTACAGCGTTCTGTATATAAGTTTAACGCAGGATTGGGAATTAATTAACAGGGAATTTGTCGCTGTTAAGTTGAAAACAAACAAAAACAATGATGGTACAGAGAAGTTCATGTCATGATCGTGCTTGAGAAAATCACGACAGTAGAAAAAACTCGAAATTTTTGACACAACGGTTTATTATCTTTTTGGTGCACCAAAAAGATAATAAACCGTTGTGTCAAGAATGAATTATATATATATATTATATATATATAAGAATGAATTATAATTAATTATTAATCATTATTACCAAGTAGAGTAAATTATTATTAATTTATAATTATTATTAGCAAGTTATTACCCGACAGGCTGCTGCATGATTCTCCATCATGTTGACGACATTCGATCTGCTCCAACTTTGAGCCCTCATTGTGAACAAAGTCGTTCAAAGCTCCGGATGGACTCATACAATTTTAAAAATTCAACATTTTTTAAATTTGAACTAAAACTACGGGTATACCGTTTCATTTGAATTTTTCAAAATGTCAAAATTAGTTTTGAACCCCTTCCCATTGACCTAGGGTTATGAAAAGTTTCAAGGGGATGTGGTGAACCCGTAAACCGAATTTCGTAATTTTAGCTCAACGCTGACTACGCAAATTTTGAGGGGTGATTTTTTGGTTTCTTGGGCGATTCCAATGGTTACCATTGAGTAAACCTTCAAAAAGTTCGAAAAATCTCGAATTACTGAGTTACGGAAGTTTTTGAGATATCGACCTTTTCAGATCAAATAATCGAGATATCGAAGTTTGAGTCGATCAATTGTGACATGTTTATTGGTAGGTTCATACGGTGATGTACGTTTCTTCCAACGTAATTGCCCAAAATATTCGAATTCGAGATAAAGCTCAAAGCTCAAAGCTGTTTGCGCGGTTTTTCTTGAAATGCTGGGTGTAACTATTGATTGCTTATCTTCCCCAGACCGGTTGTTGGATTCACAAACAACCGTTGTTTACTCACTTCGCGCAATATCCAGACCAAAAATAATTGCGAGATATCCGTCGTATTTTCATTCGACATCGAAGATTTCGAGATATCGAAGTTCTACTGTAAGTAATTTGAGGTCGATATCTCAGCATGGGCCTCTTCAGAGTAGAAAGTACCGACTGCAATAACGTGTTCTCATAACCAGCCGGTTTTCTTCACTGACGAGTGCGTTATAATTTTTTCAGCATTTCACTCAACTGAACTCAACACTGACTTCAGTTGTCAGCTGAATAGACAAGGTAACACAGCATACTTTGTAACAAGAACAGTATGTGTACGAGTACTTTCAATTTAACAGGAAATTTCGCGTTTGACTATCCAGAGCTAAAAAACGGGGATATTTTAAAGGGCCGAAGCTCGAACCTTTAAAACGGACGGCGTAGTTTCGCAAACAACTTTGAACAGATTTTGATATGGTTGAATTATTTGCCCACCTGGGAACGGGATGAATTTAGAACTTTCGGGTTGATGAACGCCCATGCAGATAATTATACATCCGACCGGTTCTCAAAGTTGGTGAAGAGCCCAAGAGTTCGTGTCCTTGAGTCGAAAATTTCCAGGATTATCAGATTTTGTGTAGGTACTGTCGGTATAACACTTTGAAATATTCACCCAGAATCAAGACCAAAAATGTAGACAACGCCACCGTAGCTCTAAAAATTTTGGACCGAGAACTTCACTGAAAAATGAATAGTAAACGATATCCACTCGAGTGCAATGGCAACAAGATAGCTCGGTGCCGACAACAAAGGGCTCCGGAAAGGGTCGCTATCGATTCTTTTTCAGCGTTCGCCGCACAAGGCAATTTCCTCTCCGACGGCGAAAATAAGGGCCGAATCGGCATACCGTTATCACTTTCCATTCACAGGCGGATGAACTTAAACAGATGGGAGTCGTAATCATTTCAGAAGAAAGAGTTTAATGTCGAGATAAAACCGGAGGGTTGTTCTTCTGATAGATTCATTGTAACTAGGAATTACTCCTCGTCGGAAAAATCCTCAATAATAAAAAAATTTTGCAAACCATTCATGAAACTTAATTTAGGTTAACAAATTCGGACTCAAAAGAGTACTCAATGTATTACATGACTACAAAAGAAAAATCATGTGACCTTTTCTTTCGATAACGCTAGATAGTCTCATTAGTTATCCTACTAATTTCCTGAACTAATAATTATTTTTTTATTTAAAATGAACAAGTAGGCAAGTAACTAATCATGGAAGAGGGCTTGAGTTCGAATTGTCACTCATTTGGACATACTGCATGGTGGGAATATTTTTTAAACAGGGTGTCGACAGCTGATGCACTAATTCTTTTGGGCTATGGCTATTAGTTTGTACGAAAATTTAGTTTTATAAATCTTTTGAAACGACGTTTTAATTATTTTGAATATGTGCAATATGTGAATAGGTGAGTCATATACCAACCGTGCAGAAGTAGAGAATGTTCTGTAACTCCAAAATTCGCCTTCAAGTATACGCTTGTAAAATAGCCTTCAAATGACAAAGTACCAGCATATTTTTTTCATGGGTATTCATTATGGGGTTCATACCGAGAACGGGCAATGAATTGTGACGATGTCCACTTATTCCGAAGGCCACAGCTCCAGACCATTCGCTTGAGGACGCAACGATTAGTAGCGACGTTTGAAGGGAGGGTATCGACATTAATGGAACCGGTTGGAGTTTTTCTTAGGAAATCGATGGTTTCTCTATAATAATTGTAGGGGTTTCATAGTATCAATTCAACGTTTTCCTTTAGACCTCCAGGATCAGATCATGACACCATGAATCGAGTCTCATAAATTTCAGAATGATTATGGTTAGGAATACACGTTATTTGGACAAAGGTAGGTGTAATTCAGAGTAGAAAATCCGAAGCTAGAAATCCAGTATTTCCAGCCTTTCTTTTGCAGGATTTCAAATGTGATACACGTGCATCTGCCACAACGCTACAAACCGATGGGCTGATGCACATACTATCTGGATTTTTGAGGTGGGTGTATTATAATTAGTGTAATCCGTTAGTATAATGCGTGTATTATAAATTTGCTGATGCATCAAAAATGTACAGAAATGGATGTAATTATAGCGCTACCAAAATTCGAAATAGGGCCGTCCATATTATAAGCTGATTTTCGCCTTTTTTGAACTCCTCTCCTCCCTGGTAAGCAAACATAACCTTTTTAGGGGGTTTTCGAATTCTTGCGTGTAATGCAGTTTCGGTATGGGGTGCTAACAGGAATATGATGAGGGAGGATGAGAAAACAAGTAGTTGAAGCTCTAACTCATCACGAAAAAAAATAAAAAGGTTCAAGGAATTCTACATTGATATTTTTGAGAATTCAATGGTGAAATACCAGATCCACGAAACAAGTTCGACTCCTCTAACTTGTTTCGTTGTTCTGGTATTTCACCATCTAGCGAAATGAGTACAAGAAGGAAATGAAAACTTAGACACGCGATTTGACCGAGGGTGTGGGTAACGAACCGACATAAGGAAGAAAATAACGACTGTAAAACGAGTAACTGATAGTGGGTGAAGGGTACGAGGAAACAACCGAATTCACTGAGGCTACGCCCTGCACCGACTGTCACAAACTATTTTATCTAGCATGTGGCACGAGTGCTCCCGTTCTACCGTCATGACTCGATAGATTCACTTTGTAGATTTGCTCGAAGTTGATTCGACTTTTCCTTGTCGTTTTTTGAGTTGTTCCACTCCGGAACAAGCGAGATCAATGATGAAGACGAAAGAAAAGGGCGGATAAACTGCAAAATTACAATCCACACCGACGACCACCAAACGAAAATTTATGGGGGGCTACCGAAATTATATAAACGTTTGTGGGGTTGAATCAAGAGCCTAAATGCGACGTGAGACAAGATTCCACCTGTCCGCCGTTACAATAATAGCCTGAGGCATCCTTAAGAGGCCACCAATTTAGGTCCGGTAAACGGTGCGTTTGAGCCTTTGATTTGAGAACCCTATTTTACCTATTATCCTAACAAAATTTAAACATAGTTTTCCATTTTCAGCGTGTTTAGCGATTTATTTTCTCTTTCTTCGTGTCATTTACCTGCCTTTATTTGCCGCTCAAGTTGGAGTGGATGTTTCAGGCTAACAGAAAAGGAACCAACACAACATCAAAATCAATTCCTGCAGAAATCTTAATTACCGATAGGAGGTCGATATTGAAACCTGAGAACTGACTGTAGAATACCTCGTATGTTGTCAATTCGTGTGATTCAAGTCAACAAATTTGTGAAGGGAAAAGGTGAAATAAATAAATTATAAAATGTACCTAACATGAATATGAACAGAAACTGTTATTCACAGAAGCTGTTATTTAACGAGCCAATCTGCAATTTGCGTAAGCTACTCTGACCATGATGGGCGGAACATTCCTCTTGGAGCTACAAACAAGATCCCTAATTATGAAACTGTCTCTCCAAATCATCCAATCTTTGGTAATTACTAGGGTTAATCGAATAGGGTAGTTAACAGAAAACGGTTCAATTATGGGAGCCAAATTTTTTGCTCAACTGAGGTACTCAGAAAAAAAGTAATGGGATGAGTGCATCAAGGATAATCACTGGAGTTAAATATTCAATGTATCAAAAACTATGTCCGAAAATCAAAAACTACAAATAGGCAGCGCCATCGTTTCCAAGGTTAGAATGCAAATAAATTGGCTCCTCTTGAGTCGATTGATCACAATCGTAACTTTAGATCAAGAAAATCGTTCTGCTTCAATATAAATCATTTGTGCAGTCTGAGTGATGGAGGATCGCGATTCACTGCTATAAAACAGACAGAAGTTTGCCGATGACTTCACGTCAGAAGGAATTGCGATGTAAGAGTGATTTGGAACCGAATGGTTTTGTGCACTAAACTGCCTTGAAGATTTAAGCTAATGGCGAGCTTAGTCTTAGTAGTATCAATCTTTGTCTGAGAAACATATTCATTGTTTTCACCAAACGAATCGTCTTTGGAAAAAGATGACTAATTAGTTACCTATTAATAACTAATTACTTATTACTTGTGAAGTATGATTTGTTGGATATATTTTCAATGTGCTAATGTTGCAATCGGAGCGACCCCAAAAACACAGACAGTTTACATAATAGTTACACAATAATTTACACTTGATATCCATGGAGATTGAATATCCATCCTAGAAAGGGCCAAAAATGACAGTGTATAAATGCTACCTTATGCTATCAATCTAATACACTGCAATGTTCTAATGAGTATTGTACAATCTTGAGAGAAGTAGTCGATTCAGTCGTTTCCGCCAAGTAACAAGCTCACTTCCTACAAACGGTTGAGGACCGACCAAAAATAGACTGCTACCACGTAATATGAATTCAAGTTAGTGAATGCTGAGACCATCATTCCTGAGGACTGATCGGCATTTCCGGCTGCATAATATACCGATGCAATGATGGGAGATACGAATGCGGTACGGCGTACGAGTGGACGTAAAGGAAGGACAACCAAGCATCGATTCTTTACACTTTACTGAGGACTTGGCTTAGAATTAGTAGTTTTCTCGTGCAGTGGAAACCTCCTTTCGCAGAGCCTTGGGCCATAAACATCTGAGTTTCTTACAACTAGTACGGTTCTCAACCAGTCAGTTCGAACGGGACATGCTGGTGACACAAGGTGGGAGTGGCTAATAGTATTTTGTATTACCCCTTATTTAGGTTCGATACTATAGTAAGAATACTATAATTTCCAGGGGAAAGAACATTAAAAGGATTCAGATATAATTGAGGGAGAGTCCTCGGGTTGCCTAGTTCATTGTTATTACTTGCTTTAGCGAATTTTCGAGGAAAATTCTCTGTCCAAAAGGTTTAAAACTCGAATTTCCGAAAAATTTTCATACCAAAATCTGTTCCAGAGAATCCTGAATTCACTGCCAAAATACAACAAAAATCATATGTATGTGTCATTCCAGACAATAAATCTCGATAGAATTGAGATGAAAAGTTCAAATTTGCAACAAAAAAAAAATCTGTCCTGGCAATCGAAAGGCTAAGTTCGTAGATGGGCAGAATCGGGCCACTGTAAGGGGGTTTTGGCGAAAATTACCCATAAGTTCCAAAAATGAAACAGTCTGACAAGTGACACCTCATTTTAAAGTATCTTTTACGCTGAACACGGTGGTGAAATCAAAACTGCGATAGCACAATATTATTCCATTCTCAAACTGGAGCACTTTGAAACGTGGTAGTTACTTTAGATGTTACGCTCTAGTCTGATAACGGAATGAGACCTCGCAATTCGAACTTCACCATCATATTCAGCGTTGAACAATTTATAAACTGAAGTGTTACTGAATAGAAACAAAATTTGTTATAAAACCAGTAAAATGTAGACATTTTACATGCAACCAGTTATTTCTTCGAAAACTCGCTCTTATAACCATGCTGCATGACTGAATTTTTATACTTTTATTGCGAGGGGTAGAATATTGATCGAATCCAGGTAGTTGGAATATACGTATGTAGTTACGTAGTATCTGTTGGATGTTCTTCTCTATCTCCTACCACCTTACTCATGTTGCAATGTATCGTGGCCCAGTCAAAACCGTTCAGTCCATCATCTATAAACAGAGTGAGACCAACGGAACGAGAAATGGAGGCGGAGCTAAAGAAAATCTCTACTTTATTAATAACCAAGCGAATGCAACGCAGTCTCCCTTGGATGAAGAACTGTATTACGTAAATGGTCGTTTTTAGAACACTATCATCCGCCCACTAGATGAATTTATACCTGTGGGAACAATTTCACCCTTTCGAGTTTCATGCACGTTCTCATACCAACAGATGGGTCCCATCAATGCTCTTAAAACCCTTATTGGGCTTCAAGTATTTCGTGAAGCTTGTGGTCAAAGAGTTGATTGTGAGTGAACATACCAACAACTTCAGAATATCCAAAAGCGATCTCACGAAGTCGTTGTTAACTTGACTCACCTGAAAAAATAACCAAATTTGTAGAATAAGCGTGGGTGTAACTAGTGTAACTACAATGAAAGTCTGGGGAAGGGTCCAAAACAGGTCCATAACAGCATTTTTGATATTATTTTTACCAAACAACCTTTCAAGGGATATCCGAAAACCACGCAAAATTTGTTGAAATAATCGACTTGCTGAGTTGCGCAATTCGAAAGTCCCGGCCGGTTGACGTAGGGTGTAATGTACATTTCTTGTGACGCTGCTCTTGATTAGAGATGAGAACATGGACGGGGGAAGGACAGAAAGGCCGTTATCACGGGAATTTAATTTTAGTAAAGCCAACAAATTCCCGCCATTGCTATCCGTAGGCATTTTCGATTTAATAGGAGTTGAAGTGAAGCGAACAACTTTATTTATCTGAAAATTTGTTGTATTTCGTTGGAGCTTTTTTAATGTGCTCAAAACCATAAATTTATTTTTCTAGGGGGGGGGGGGGGGGGGGGGCTAAGCCGTTGCTCTAGGGGGCTAAACCACCCTAGACACCCCTAGTTCTGCCAATGAGAATAGTTAATACGGTGTAATAATATCAACATTAGTTTCAAAGTATTTGTGGCTAATAAATAGAGAAAATTACTCGTGGACGGGTAAACTATTCTATTTTCTCGATTTTATTTTATTGGTACATGCAAATATCATCCTGAAAACTTGATAGCTCAGTAAAAATGTAGATGGTTGTTACGGATAAATCAAAGTAATTTACTCCCACCGATATAGAACTACATAGTTTCAATCCGATGAAGCCAATGTTCACCCCAATGTTAACTACAATGGAAATTTACTACTGGGCTCGTGGACCACTGAGCGTGCGAATCCCAAAAATTACACATCTACTCGTAGTCATTCATCTGATGTCTCAAGAGCAGACCTCTCACAGTGGTGCCAATGGTTTAGCGAGAACGAGACAGAAACCTGCCAGACCATAAACCTCTTGTCAAACTCAGAATCATCAAACTCTCGAAAACCGAGGATTGACATTTTTGAGTGCAGAGGAACATTCCCGGGAAACCCAACCGGAATATCTCTCTTTGTTTTCCGTCAAACATTTCAATCTTATCGAAAAATAGTACCATAAAACGGGAGTACGAGAGGGAGGATCAGCAGAGGATCGAGTATTCACAGGGGAAAATCTTTTATTCCCCTCTTGTTGTGAAAAAATAATGAGAACGCAATTTCCCCAATATCCTGTTGTTTGCAGTTGGAGTGGTCTGCAGACAGTATCTGAAAAAAAATCGTTCCAATTGATTGTTGTGTAAACAAACCTTGTACTCTCACCCAATTCATGACTTTTATACATTTGTCAGCAATAACTAAACGACTAAACCATTTTTCATAAGACACCGATATTCCTTACGTGGTTTTGTAATATTGAGTGTCTTGTTCTAAGATACTCTTCGTGACTACAAAAAGTAGGTAATTCTTGATACTGAGTAATAACAATAATATTGTACCAATGCAGTCAAACTGAAGAGACCATCACTGAGCTAGTTAACAATTCCCCCATCATTCCCCTTCGGAGAGGGTTATATAGTCACTTTCTCGAACGAACCCATTATACATTGTATACAGAACTGTGATCTATTCAGAAAATAAAAAACCGTAGTGGAAAATTTTACAGCATTTTTACTGTATGTTCATCCTTGTAAAAGGTCATGTTGACTGTTATGTTAAACGTGAAGTTTTTGGTTAGTGCGTTTTATTCTCGGTGTGTATACGCAAACAGAAGAGTGGAAGAACAAAAATAGTCTACCCAGGAAATTGATATCCATTAATGTTCAGGGAGTAGGAACTCAGGGAATAGCAGATGCAATAAACTAAAAGACGAAGGAAGAAGACCAATTGTGTGGGTGGATATAAAGCGATGGCAAGTTATAGATGGAAAGAACCTAGGAAATGGGGCGTTGTTACGAGTTGATACGACTCAGGCTGAAGTATTGATCTCCCAAGGGAAGGAGAACTTGGAGTCAGTGGTCTCTCCTGAAACTCTTCGAATATCGCAATCATACAGAGAGCCCCCCCGTGAGAGGAAATGTGAACAGGATGAACTAGATGAGGATTATTTATCGTACAGTGTATCAGGAATGTACCATCAAAAGACAAATAAGTGGATGTTGTTTTAGATGAGTTTGATATAGAAGCGATATTGATCATTAAAACGTCGTTGAATCATGGTAAAGTGAGGACTCAAAGGTCTCAAGTAAAGTGAGGTCTCATGGTCTCAAAGGTCTCATGGTAAAGTGAGGACTCAAAGGTCTCAAGGTAAAGTGAGGACTCAAAGGTAAAGTGAGGACTCAAACCATCAAAAGAGGACCCCAAATCAAACATTCTCTAGTCGTACAAAATGAATCAACAAAGAGAATCAGCAAACCTGCGGACGAAATATACACACGTACGCATAAACTTCACGTATTTGGAAAACGACCCCTTTTTACAGAGGAACAGCGCATTTGTTGTTCTGAGGAGTCATCAGCTTTTCTCAAGGGTAAATCGTGATGTTTACATGTACGTCGAGGAGTAGCATCTGTGGTAACTGCTCTTGCACGTAGGAGGGAAAAGCCTCATTCAAGGGACATTCGATCAGTGCTGTAGCCATCCACTGACATGTAGAAAACGTTGGAATAGCGTACCTAATAGTAGGCACTCAAGGGGATCTACAAAGACCCAGTCCTTTGGATTGAAGAAGGCCAGTTCGAGATGTTGAAAATTACTCATTTATCCTAGCCGAACATACAGCTGGTGCTGGTATGTGACACCCAATTTGTACCCTTCTGAAGAACGTTAAGATTTTATCACAATACCTCTAACGATTGGGAATTGACCAGTTTCCATCGCCTTTTGTAGCGCTTTAAAGACATTCTCATTGACAATATTCCTGTTCGTTTCCCAAAGGGCTAGAAAAGCTTTTCAAAGGCTTCTTGTCACTCGGGGATTTTCTTGGGCCGATTCGATCAGTTTCCGTTTTAAGTAGTTTCCTGGTTACCTACACGAATAGTCAAAGAAGAAGAAGTTCGAAGAAGAAGAAGAAGTTCGGTTTTTCTGTTCTAATCAGAACTGACATCGTCTTCCGAGTCATGTAGGGCATTGTAAAGCTTCATATGCACATTTACGTACTAGTTCCGGATAGCGGAACCTTCTTCCCGCACAATCTTCCCAAGGAGGATGATGCCGAAAGGCGAACAAGGGTATCAGATCATCGCGATGAAAAGTAAAAGACCTTGAGCTCGATGGTTGCCCTTGACCGTCAACGGGGACCTGGTCTATTCTTTTCCACGCCTGTCCATCTTTTGATCGCGGGATTTGCGAGGTCTTTTTCGGGAGGAGGATGAGATAGAGTGGGGCTACTGCGCATTTCTCGCCCTGAGAAGAAATTCTTCTGGAATCCGTGTGAGTTGATTGAACTTTCTCCAACAAATAGCCACCACACCACATATCAGAGCCTATTAATGTTGATAATATGTACGCACCAAAATGTACAACGTACTTGTGGCAACTCTGAATCATAAATAAATGCCTTCCTTAATTTTCGCAGCACAGCAGATAACCAAATACATACGACTGAAATTTTGATTGCAGGGATCAACTACTACCTGCTGTAGGACCGATTTTGATGAAGTTTTTATAGTACAAGTCCTAAATTCAAATATTTTTTTAAATTTAATTGTACGGCATAGCCAATTACATAGTAGATACAACAGAGCGGTTACAACAATGTTAATAGTACTGCCAGAATGGAAGAAAACAAGAAAAAAGAGAAAAGTAATAAGCCACTCCGATGAGTTAAGAAGTTGATATTGACCTTATTTTCAGTCCGAAAGCAAAGCTGACAGTAACTGGATAAGTATGTACCTCAGGACATTGTCAACTTAAAAATAGAAAGGTCTTCAAAAATAACTAAAACAGGCTAAAATAACTAAGATCACTTTTTGTCTAGGAAAATAGACTCATTCGATATTTTATTAATAATCATAAAGAGAGACTTAAGAGAACTAAAGGAACACTAATCGACCTTGGAGAGCTCCTACAGAGCTGTAGCTTACTATGACTTATTTGGGCAGGATGGGAAAGTTAAGTGCTCCTAGATGTCACAGTTGTCGGGAAGAGAAAGATGATGTGCTCCATAAGTTCTTCAGATGTATGCAATAGACATCTAAGAACATGCAGGAATAACTGGGACTTTCATCAGTGGACATGACACCGAAAAACGGTTGTCGTCATGGCGCTCCAAAGGGAGCAACACTGGAACACGACAGAACATGTATAAGACATCCAGAAAAAGAAGATGCAGCTTGGTCGAAAGAGGCAAAGAAGAGAGGGTCCGACATAACGAGAAAAAAGGTAGGTGAGGTTCCAGTGCGGTTCGAATCCCACATAACCAAGAGGTGCGGTTCCCTCAAGGAATCTTACGATATCCAAATTCCACCTATGGATCTTGGAATTCCATCATCGCCCTACAAGAAAATCTAGTCATGCTGCATGGCTACGAGAGCGAATTTTCGAAGAAAAAACTGGTTTTATGTAAAATGACTCCATTTTACTAGTTTTATAACAAATTTTGTCTCCATTTTTTGCCAAGTAACACCTTATCGATTTTATCGCTGGTGAAGTTAGAAAATCGATATCTCATTCCCTTATCAGATTAGAGCAGATGAACCGTGAAGAACATCTTAAGTAACTACCACGTTTATTCATCTTCAAAGGGCTCCAGTTTGAGAACGGAATAAGGTATCACAATTTTGATTTCACCATCGTGTTCAGCGTAAAAAAAAAACAACAACTTTAAAATGAGGTTTCACTTGTCAGACTGTTTCATTTTTGGAATTTATGGGTGATTTTCCCCCACTAAAAACCCTAAAAACACCCTCCAGAATGGCCCGATTTTGCCCATCTACGAACTTAGGTGCAAAATGGTGATTTTTAAGGGAATTTGTGTTGTTTTTAAGTATTTTGAATTGTCTGGCCTGAAGACAATAAAACATGACCAGTGACATTATTTTGTAATTTAAATTCTGCTTAAATGCGGCCCTGCATGTATTCATCTAATATTTAAGTCAAAATATATAGACCCTTGAAGCTTGGCAGTCATCGGGTTTCTATCTGAACTCATATCATTTATAGTTCCTGAATCTCTTTTCACAATAATCTCAGTGCAATAGACGTCAATTTAATAACGATTATAACGTTTCAACGAACTAAAAAAGAATTGTATGAATGCAGCGATTCGTCTAAACCCCGGAGAATCGTTAATTACGAGTTCACTTCAAAGGCAAACTTGAAAAACTTACTTCAGCCTCGTTATCAAATAAAGGAGATCGTCTATATTTATCACAGCTGGAAAGTTTCTGGCTTGGCCGTTAGTGTTATTGTTAGACAACTTTCAAAGGGGCAAGTTAAAGAAGAAAAAGGAGGACCAGAAAGAATTTATAGCCCGGCACAAGGACTAAGGAGACCCACTGAAATAAACTATTATGAAAGTCTTTTAAGGTTCACTTCTTTTTTATATTCTCCAAGTGATTGGGAAGAGAATCAGGATTTTTCTTTTCAATATGATCGACGAGATTCGAATTTATACATAAGAAGTAGAAATATCTGGTAGAGTTCGACCGAATAACAATGGTTTTATGAAAAGTACCATTATGGGGCAGGTGGTATTGTACGTGCTCACCCAAAAGGTTATCCCTTCACCATTACAATTTGAACAATTTTCCTTGACAACTCAATAGCCTGTTTGAACTGTTTGGGTCCGTTGTAAGTAGGAACTCCAACGTAACAACGCGGATCGCTTCGAAATCTAGACTCCATCGATTTCCTAAAACCAAAGAAACCTTTCACTGAAAAGTAGAAGCGGACTCGTTGGAAACCACTCGAAATTTCATACTTTCTAGTCTGTTTGACTGCACTAGGTGCACAGCAATTAGAAACTATCATCGACCCAATTCCAACGGACCTCAATGCAGTTCACGTCTCCATCCTGTACCTCGAGAGGGTTCCCTGAAACACACTACAGCTGAATATCGCCGCTTAGTAACAATAAAGGCCTATCTAAAAAAGAGTGTTTTCAGCTAAAAGTATATTCGGTACTGTTTTTTTGATTCCCCGTTGGTATCCCTGAAATGCTTCTGTCCTTGCTACAAAACGTCCAAATTATCAGTTGTATGATCACTCCCCTGTTTTCACTAGTTCCTTCATGTTGCTGTATTACAAAAACATGAATCAATAATGTTGGATTTATACCTAGGTATTTAGTTGTTCCCCTAAATTAATGAAAAGTATCTGATTTATTCATTTCATCAATGTTTTTCCAATGGGTAGTTAAGATGGGCCATAATGGCATTATACTTTTTTTTTAATATATAATAGGTATATAATATTGAAATATTATTTCAATAAGTAATGACAATAATAACATTATTAAGGCCTAACATGACGATTTTTCTGTAGTCACTACTATAGTGAAATTTATGAATGAGGACATAATATGTCCTTAAATTAATGAAGAAGTCAATTGTGTGGTCAACAGTGTTGGTGTTCCTGAAAAACAATGAATTTAACATGACAAATGGAGAGGGAAACCCGGGTTTTTGAGGTATGTCATTACTGTTCTTAAGCAGAGGAGTAATTAAATAACAGAGATTTTATTTATTTGGACGTGTTCATCATGTACCTACAAGTTTTATACTGATTAGACTGGAGTAATTTTCCCAACTGATAATTGAATAGAGGAGGGAATTGTCGAATATTTCAACAAATCTTTCGTTGGTCTTTGGATATGCCCTTGAGTGATTGGCAAAAATGATTCGAGAATGCGATGTTGGGATAGAAAAAATTAAAACAATTTCTACCCCCCCCCCCCCCACCATTGACGTCACAGCTTCCTAAGGGGTATTCTACGACTTTCACTCTAGTTACGCCTATGAGACAACTCCATGTGATTCACTAACAGATCGCATATTGATGGACGAAGAAGAAAACTGGCAATCAATTGAGTCAAGACGATGCGAAGGAAATCGAGTCGACGTCAAAGATTGTGTGTACGTAGATTTCTACGACCTATTTCGATCAATAAATTTATAGATTTATCACGATCAACTCAGCCTTCGAAAATGGTTTTAGTGTCGTAGTGTTCCGAGCGTTCCTGTTATTTACAAGCGAAGCCACTTATGAAGGATTGACAACCTTCTTAGTTGATGAAGTAATTATCCAGACAAATATTAATTGTCATCCAAATGACACCTAATATGACGCCTATTGTAGTAATCCAGAGCTTGCATGTACATTTTTAAAAACTGCATTTCATGTAAATTCCATGGACCATATTCCATGGATGACCCTGATAACATGGAGAATATTCGATGAATAAACCTGCTACCATGGAGAATATTCCATGGATAACCCTGATCAACTCTTTAGTATTTTCCACACGTCAAGTGAATTTGCGGTGTTTACTAATACGCCTGGATAGTTTACAGCCCGAATCATCGTTCAAACTATGAGAAAAAAAAATCATCAAAAATTGTCCAGCACTGCCACCTTGATGGCAAGTTCAATTAGATGGGTGCGCCGCTTCGCCAACAGAGATAAGGTGGACTGAAGCCCCTGAGTGACAAGAGGTCCTGGAAGAGTATGATATACTATATATAATATTATAATATATTACAATATAATATAAAATATTATGATGGTCAGTGCAACTCGTTCAACATAATTATCCAGATGAACGTTAGGTGTCATCCAAATGTAGGATCTCGATTCGCCCTTGGTAGTAATCCAGAGGTATTAAATTGTACAAGTACCATAACCTGCCTGACCATATTCCATGGACAACCCAGATACCTCATCCCTATAACAGCAGTCTCGTCAGTCTGCCAGCACTGCCACCTTGATGGGAAGTCCAATTAGAAGGGTTCACCGCTTCGCCAAACGAATGCGTGATAAGGTAAACTGTAGTATTCTACCATGGCGGAGAACCTGAGTGACAAGAGGTCCTAGATGGGCATTTGATGGCCGGTGCAACTAGTGACCTACGAAACCAGAAAAGTATCGATACCAGTACTTGATACTGGTATCGAAAGGCATATTCGTGTACGAGGCTTAGGTACGAGATAATATCATATTATAACACCGAAAATGAAAGTATGCATGGAGTATTGAAAGAGCAATTACCCACATACTCATATGAGTACTTTTATCCAGATATAGAGTTTTTACTCTATCAGTTCATCATAAATCTTTAGTTGTCTTGAATGTTGATTCTTGTCATACAGCGAAAGTACAAGGCGTACACACAATTATGAACAGTGATGCCAACCATCAAACCTGAAATCCACATGATCCAAGAATGCAGGTGGGGAGTCGTGTATTGACTATTTAGTTATTACATGGACTGGGTAAATCCACGATTGAGTATGAATAGTACTAGAAGCAACTATGAGGTACAAATACATTTGAGTACTTTTTCCGATAGGTACCTACTACAAAAAATATTTGATACGGGTACCTACTGGTTTCGAAAGAAATATTCGATTACTCTACTCGATCCGATAAGTTATCGCACGTCGCTAGGTGCAACTCGTTCACACCATGAACATCAACATACCTCTATATTGAATATGAGATGTTCTATAAATTTTGAGATGTGAGCGGTCCATTAATTGGAGTTTTCTCTATCTGCTGTCTATCTCCAGCCAGTGGTACCTTGATGAAATTCATGTGGGATCATCAGCGAATCAGTACCTACCAAAATACAAATAGTTCAGCATGTACAGGGAATACGTCCACTGATATGTGGCAATGAAGTTGTCGGTAATACCCGGATTGACACGGAACCCAGAACCATAAGAATACAAACTACTGATGGAGTGAGTAATTGCTCGTAAGTATCCCGACTTTGAACAAGACGGTACATAATTCGTGAAGTTTTTTTTTTTTTTTTTTTTTTTCTAATATATATTTTATTATTGCTCCAAGATATAGATCTCATTAACAATATTCGTCTGACCTAATTATATTACAATACTTGGCATTTAGGGCTAACGATACATAACTTAGTCCTTTGTCTTTATGATTTATTGCACACACTCACTCCCTACACAAGCTCATGTGGTTTAGTGCGCTTGAGGCGCCGCGTCAACTCATGTACTTCGAGAAGCTGGACAACTTCTTCATTGACATGGTTTTTAAGTCTCTCAAGATGAGCGTTAGCGCGCTGCTTTATCACTTGGTCAATGCTTTCCATCTCAAGGTCGCGATGTAGAGCGTCGTTGCGGATATACCACGGCGCATTGGTTATGCATCGTAGTACGGTATTCTGAAAGCGTTGTATCATCTGCCTGTTTGATAGAGCCGTACAGCCCCACAGTTGTGCTCCGTAGACCCACGAAGGCCTAAGTACTTGAGTGTACAGAAGCAGTTTATTTTGAAGTGACATTTTTGATCGCCGGCCGATGAGCCAGTACATTTTCCTGAATTTTAAGACAAGTTCTGTCTTTTTCTTTTTGACGTGTTCTTTCCACCGGAGCTTGGCGTCTAGCGTCATGCCCAGGTATTTGGCGTGATTCGAGTAGGGAATCACCACATTGTTGAGAAAAGCCGGGATGTAGTTGATCTTACGGTTGGTGAAATCAATGTGCACCGACTTTGTCTCGTTCAGTTTGATTCTCCACTTAGCGGTCCAGCGAGTGATTTTGGAGATTGATCTGTTCAGTTTGCTGATAGATTCATTGTTGTTCTCCCCAACCGAGAGAACCGCAGTGTCGTCTGCAAAAGTTGCTGTTGTGTTGCATTCTAGGTCAGGTAGGTCGCTCGTGTACAGTATGTATAGGAGGGGGCCTAACACACTGCCTTGTGGGACACCAGCGTTAACTATTTTTGGATCTGAATACGCTTCATCTTGTTTGATGCGGTAATACCTCTTTGACAAGTAGGAATCCAGTAGATCCACGTAATGGATGGGAAGCATCTTTTTGAGTTTATGTTTTAGGCCTTCGTGCCACACTTTATCAAAAGCCTGAGCTACGTCAAGAAAGATAGCCGAACAGACTTTCTTTTGCTCCAGCGCTTCTTCAATGATATTGACGATTCGATGGACTTGATCTATGGTCGAGTGCTGACGACGAAATCCGAATTGATGCTTGGGAATTAGCTTCCGTTCTTCAATTATGACGAGGAGTCTCTTACTGATTAATTTTTCGAAAACTTTGGATAGCACAGGCAACAGTGAGATGGGCCTGTAAGATGTTACTTGATCAGCTGGCTTACCAGGTTTTTGTATCATGATGATCTCCGCCATCTTCCATAGCTGGGGTACATACCGATGTTTGATGGCAGCGTTAATGATTTGGGTGATTTTGGCAATAGCTTTTCGAGGTAACTGGTGCAGAATCTTTCCTGTGATAAGATCAAAGCCAGGAGCTTTCTTAGGATTTATCTCCTTTTTAATAGTTTTTTGTACTTCTTTTATTGTGACATACGGTATTTTTACTTCTGGCTCGAGCGGCGGTGTCTCCTCCAAGGTAGGCTCACCCGGAGACCTGGAGTTGGGTGCGAATACACTAGTAAGGTGTTCCGCAAACAAATCAGCCTTGCTTCTACTGTCACTAGCCCATTTACCCCTATCATCCCTAACAGGTGGTGCTTGAACTATAGGTCTCTTGAGATATTTGGCAGCTTTCCACAGGGAGTAGTCAGTGTGGTGGTCACTGGTTAACTCTCTGAGGTACTTTTCAGTTGATTCATTCTTAATCATCTGAATCATCTCTTTCAATTCCTTAGCTGCCTTATGCCATTCGGTTTTATGTTCTGGCATTCGGGTACTTTGCCATTTTTTTCTTGCTTTCCGTTTTAATTTTATAGCTTCAACTATTTCTCTCGGGTAGTTAAGTCCCTTGAGTCTTCTTCTAACTGATGGAGTATTCTTCCATGCCACTTCTTGGATAGAACATACAAGTTGTTCGAGCTCCCGATCTATATCATCTAGTGTTTGTGGAGGCTCCTTCAGGTGTAATTCTTTGCATAAATCAATTTTGAATCCTTCCCAGTCTGTTTTGTCATTAGCCAGGGCAGGGTTGTAAGGTCTGTAAATCACCTGCTCACTAAAAGTCATTATTATTGGAGAGTGATCCGAGCTCAGGTCGCAATTACCTTCCACAAGGATGTATTTTGACGATACGTTTTTGGCGATAAAAAAGTCTATTAAATCCGGCGTTTTATTTGGATCTGATGGCCAATAGGTTGGCTTTCCCGAAGAAAAGGTTTGACAGCTGCTAGTAAGTATAGCTTGATGCAGTTCCCGTCCTCTTTGTAGAGTTAGTCGTGATCCCCAATTTATGTTCTTTGCATTGAAATCTCCTCCTAGTATAAAACGATTGCCTAGATGGTTAAAAACCGCCTCAAAATCTGTAGTTTTGAGTTTTGGTTTTGGTGGACAGTAAATACTCGCCACGGCCATCTGGTATATTTTAGTTTTGATCATGATTGCACTTACTTGGAATTTTTCATTTTCTACTTTTATTAGCTCATGATGGGATATGTGGTCTCTGATTATCACCGCGCTCCCACCTCTTGCTTGGTTGCTGGGGTGCATTGCGTGGTAGCACCTATACCCCTTCATGTTGCAGAAGGATTCCTTAGTAAAGTGTGTTTCAGATACAACGCAGATATCAATGGAATTTGTGTTTAGGGCAACCAGTAGCTCATCCTTCCGGGAGAGGAGGCCATTGGCATTCCAGCACATTATTTTGAGACTGTTCATGATTTGTTGGTACGGTCTCGTCCAGACCTGCTTTCCAGAGCCCCGACTCTGTTATTCATGTTGATCATTTGCAGTTCCATACGGTTCAGCTGTTCAAGAATTTTTTGAAGCGGGTCTTCTTGGGCTGGTGCTTGCTGAATCTTTTGTAGGTTTTTCATGACATTTGCATAGGATTTAAGATTGGTGTCTGATTGTGGGTTCCACTCAACTTTCTTCTGATTATTCATCGTGGGTTTTTTCGCTTGAAACTTTGATTGGGATTGGCTGTTGTGATTCCTCTTGGTTTTCATGTCCCGGGCTTTTTGTGCTTCAATAGCCACAGGACATCCTCTATAATTAGCTGTGTGCTCGTGTGATTTACAGTTTACACATCTTGGGCTGACGTCAGCAGGCTTTATACAGGCTATAGTTTCATGGTCCCGACCACATTTGACACACTTAGGTTCCCGACCACAATAGTTCTTTGTATGTCCAAAGAATTGACATTTTTTGCACTGGGGGATTATCTTTGATGCCCTGATCGGTTCAACATTAACGCGACCACTCATCAGTACTTTGATATCATAGATTCTATCAATTTTTTCGCTGTGGTGGAAATCCACCATAACCATATCAAGTGGTTCCTTAGTTTTCCAAGCTAGCTTTCTTGTCACTTTGACCACATTGAAACTTTGTTTTCGTAATTCATCCAACACAGCATCTTCCTCCCAAGATTTATGGATACCCTTGATCATGATATTGATCGGCTTATCTTGTTTATTTTGGAAGGTGTAGTGAGCATATTTTTTTTCTTCGAGCAGTTTGCTTATTTGACGGTATTCGTCAGAGGTCTCAGTGTTGACCTTTGCAGTATTTTTTCCCACCGAAGTGATGATAGCATTTTGTACCTTGCTTTTTACCACGGACGCTAGATCTGGGAATGATTCTACTTTTTCTATGTAAATGGGGGGAGGTTTTGGCTCTGACCTTGTCTCTGGTTTTTTTCCAATACTCTGATCATGATCAATTTTTGAGGAACTATTTCCCTTTTTCCTTTTTTTGTTTTCTTGCTTCTTCCAATCTCCTGTTTCATATTCTAACATTTCTTCATCAGTATAATATTCTTCATCTTTTTGTTTGCTTCCAGATGCACAATTACTAGGTCCAGAGGGATTTTCTTTTATTTTAATAACACCTGGGTTTAAGGCACAAATACCTTGACTAGTATTTTTTAAGTTGGAGATTTCTTTGACAGCTCTCTCCAGTAAATCGCTCAGATAAGATACGCATACCCTATATGCTTTAAATTCTTCTTTTAGCTGCTCATCCGCAGGCACTAAATAATTTTTTGATAGGCCCTCACGGGCGTTAATAATTGCCTCCTTATAAACTGAGAACTCACCTTCGTCATCAGTTTCCATATTTCCACCTCGGCGTTATGAGGAAAACCCGCGGTTTATTTACACAAACGCGCCCGAGGTCGGGTCTGTATTCGTGAAGTGGTGAAGAAATCAATCTTGTGAGTGTGTGAAAGGAAGCTCACTGGCACGTCATAATATTATAACTATTTGCATAGTAAAAGTTACTGATAATATTTACATCAGCCCAGCAATGATACTTGAACGTAACGACTGGCCAACAGAGCAACAGTAGAGACGGTCGGACGGTCTACGAGCTGCACAAGCCGGACGGATGATAATTTTTGATAACATTGTTTACTCATGGTGTCACGCTCACACCGGAACGACAGATCGTGCAAATGTCACTGTCCTGGAATAGATTGGAACTAATGGAATTGTTGATGGCAAAACGAGAATGATGTAGAAGTAGCCTTTGGATTGGCGTATTATACAACTAGTAGGTAAGTACCAGATAAATGAGAAACCGTGACGGTAGAACCAAACGCTGGATACTTTCATGAGTTTCACAGTAAAAGTGAAGTCATAGAATATCATGCACTTGACTAACTTAGAAATCGGTAAGAGGATGAATTGTTCATCAGAGGGTGGTGAAGGGAGTCGTACGCTCAATTCAGGCTCAATTTAGGGAGTTTGTTCAGGTAACTTACAGCTAAAACCAACTTACGTACCAGTGTCAGAAGCGTTTTCGTGTAGATGGGGTAAGGCAACGGCACAAAACACTTAATTAGACATGTCAAATTGAGCCATTTCGACGAAAAAAAATATAAGCTTGAAAAAAAAGTAGAAAATGGATCGGAGAGCTTAGTTGCGGCACAACGCGGTCGTGACTTCTGCTGGAACTGGATCTCGCAGCGGTCGGTGGAGGGGATAAAGTTTTCATGGAGCCGACTTGGCGATCATCTCTGGCAGCGAACGCTATCCAGTGGAGGCGTCGTCAACTTTCGGTTCCGTATCCTTATCACGTTATCACTCCTTCAACCGTTTCTTTCCAAAAGCCTTCTCCATGTTCCCGCCATCCCACCCTGATAAGGGGCAGTACTTGTGATAACGACAAGTCTAGCTTTGTTTCTTCGTATTTACGTTGCTTTTGTTGAATGTATTCGTTTGAAACCCACTACAGCTTAACGTCAAGTGCGAATAATCACCGGAAATCCGTTTATTATAAGTTGCTTCTCCATCAACAGTAGGAGACGGTAGACGTTGAAGAAAATGAACGTTTCAGACGAAATGAATTTGTCCGCACAAATCGAATGTGCCAGAGTGTTCGATCGGAAGCTTTTGGAAGTTCGCCGAATCGTCTGCGAGCCGTCACGACTGGGAGGAGGAACAAAGGCGCGATCTTCCATTGAAATGATCAAGAATGAAGCTGAGAGCTTGCTGGTAATTTATGCGTCAAAGCCAATTAACTTAACGTAATGTTATGTTTTAAAAGTTGAACAAGCTGTAGGATATCTCTACGTTATTTTGTCGAATATTATTCGTTCATGATCATAAAGACAGATCCCTGGTGTGATGGCTTGTTTTAGCATCTTAAAATAACGTTTTCACCAATTTTGAAAAAGTATAGTAATCCTCGAACCTGTTGGAGGTCGTGCTGTGGAGTCTTTGATCCCTCTCTCTTCCCACGTCCTTATCAAGGGCGGATTCATGATCATGTGTGTGTGTGTGGGGGGGGGGGGGGGGGGTTAGATTCGAGGGCGGTTTTTTTAAAGGCAGTTAGTTTTTAGTCCAAAAACATTCGAATATTGCTTGAATATTTACGATAAAACAAAGCTTTTGCCTCTAAATCAGTTGATGACTTCAATATCTCTGTGAACCTAGAGTAGAGCTAATCCAGCTACTTGGTTGATTTTCTGTCATTCTTGTCCTGACCCGGGTTTTCAATCGCCTGAGTAGTCCTCTACGTACAGTAACGAACCTACGTCAAAGTAATCTAGACGGATAAAGTGATTTTCTACTTTATTTTTATAACGAATAAACGTAACAAGTTCTATTAGAATCTCAACTAAAAAATTGGGCCTAAAATCACTTATCGTGAAAAAAAACCTTTTTTGGGGGATCCGTTCTGGATCCGTCCCTGGCCCCCATCAGGTGTAGTGCTTTGTTTTAAATATAGGTATCAATGTTTGCAGAAGTTTGCTGATACCAGTTGGTCATGAAACGTCCCGAACTAGTGACACCATGGAATAGTACTCAGCAGTCAAAACTCTAGTCTGCTGCACCATCGGTAGCATTGGGCCACTCTTCTCACTGGTTTCTTACTTTTTCCCTCTTACTTCTTAAATATTGCATCTAATAGTGTTCCAATTCACTCAAGCGTACCAATTAAACTCACTCAGTTGTAACTAGGATGTTCAAATGATTATGCTCAGCCTATTTATAATTATTTTCAGATTTCAAAGCAGTGGCTGTGAAAAAACTAATTAGAAATAGGTACCTAGTAATAATATTAGTATTAGGTGAGCAATACTGTTAGTAATAGGTGAGTACTCCCTTAGTCATTGTTATTCGAGTACTCATGAAGGACTAAGGGCATTTTCGTGAAATCCTAAGTTTTGGTGTAAGTACCTACCTAATCTGTCTGTTGACCATCCCATGAACTGCTCCTTACCCATAATCGTATTATTCAACATTACTGATGTTTGTATGTTTTCAGGAGTGTGTAACCAGGATTTCGGAGGCTCTCAAATCTGACATGACTCTCAAAGAGAACAATATGTCAGTTATTCAAAGTTGGATGGATGAGAGCTCGAGTCAAATCGAACCCCTTGAAGCCAAAGGTCGAGAAGCGGGTCTCATTCACGACAGTTGTGTCGACGAGAGTGAAATCAAGTATCCTTTGAAAATTTTCAACATTGATGTGTTGAAAATTCGATAAATACGAGGAGTAGAATTAGGAAGTAGTTTATGTTCTCCTATAATAGAGAGTAAGTCGTAACTCGAGGAAGATCTCGTATCTCGCACCATGGATACACTGAGTCCATGATACATGACTAGTTAGAATTTTGGATTTTTCCATGGGGCTGATCTTTACTACTTAGTGATTTGAGGACGTACTCGGCGTTTCATATGACGAATAGGATCTTGCTTATCAACTATCAGTCTAGAGATTGCTGATTCTGGAAAAATCCCAGCAAATTTGAACTCACGGGTCCTACAGTAGGATAGTAACTCCTATCCCAATGGAGTGTTTACTAAGAACTTTTTAGTCCAAAGATTAACGTTCTTATTATATTGCTGTTGTATAGGAAGACATTAGATCGTATTGAGAAATATTCACCCTTAATGCAAATATTGTAGTAGTGCGACGGTCGAGAATGGTCTACGAGAAAAACCAAGGATCTCCAATTCCTACGAAAATGACCTGCACCCTGGGCGCAAGAGCATCTCGCGAAGGCTCTTCGAGTCCATCATCCTCACTCCGGCATCATCCGCAAGGAAATAGACCAGCAACATCCAGAGAATATGCAAGAAGTGAGATGTCTAGAATGTGAAAAACATCGCGTTGATCAAATGTAGGTTTTCGTGTTTGACAAGTACCGAATAATACGCCAAAACAGTGAAGTTAATTGGTGATTCCTCAGAAAACTACCGTCTAAGACTTAACATTTTAAGAGTGTACTGTAAGATTGGATAATATCCAATCTATTACATCTATATATTATAGTATATTATACTGTGTTGGGTGGAGTAAGGGCTTATATAATACAGGGTGTCCCACGTAAGGGCGGACATCCCGCGGGGGGTGAATTATACAACTAATTTGTGACTAAAAATGTCCTATGACTCATATTTCTTACTCCACTTAAAACCCGAGTTTTTTTTAAATACTTTTATACTTAAAATTCCCGTCGTGAGTTAGTCATTTTTCACCCCACAACCCTCCATTTCCCGTGAAAATATTACGTTTTCCGACGGGGTAACGACATTTTCTCCCTAATTTTCCTACGTAATTTCAAATTTTAGGATACCGTTGAAAAGCTGAGCTTTCCGGCCAACGTTTGCTGTTACAGTACGATACTTTCAAGTGGGAATAGTAGGTTTTACTGGCTAT
This sequence comes from Stenodema calcarata, assembly GCA_963920205.1. Taxonomy (NCBI): domain Eukaryota; kingdom Metazoa; phylum Arthropoda; class Insecta; order Hemiptera; family Miridae; genus Stenodema; species Stenodema calcarata. The sequence goes on along the minus strand of OY986055.1, from coordinate 14,844,708 downwards.
TGAAAAAACTGGAAATTTCTAGGATTTGAATAATTTTCCTTTTTAGGCTGATTGTTTACCCGTTTAACCTGAGCGCAAGATTTTGGTTTGGCACCAGAGAGATAGAACATTTAATGCTCTTTCCAACGGTATCCTCAGATTAGAAAATAAGGAAGTTATGTCCGTTTTCGTGACGTAAGGTCGAAAACACGAAAAAAGTTAAGAGTATAAAAAAACTCGGATTTTAAGTGGAGTAAGAAATATGAGTCATAGGACATTTTTAGTCACAAATTAGTTGTAGAATTCACCCCGCGGGATGTCCGCCCTTATGTGGGACACCCTGTATGTTGGATAGACGACCCCCCTGTATGTTTGATAGGCTGAGGTCCACCTCCATCCCAAGAATATTCCGTAAATCATCTTCTCCCTTTCCCTCAACCTGGTTTCTACGCTCCCCAAAGCTCATGACAACCTTTTACACAAATCCTAATTCCTCATAATAGGTACTTCTATTACTCATAGAATTGGGGTTTCCATGGAGCACGAGCCGTATTATGTTAATGCCACGATGGCCCCAGGGGTGACGCCTCACAGAAAGCTTTCGATTTTATGTTCGAGTCTGTATTGTGTAGATACGGCTAGAACGCTCCAGTGGACTACATTTGTATGAAAATCTATACAATTTCATTTTATTCTGTTTTGTTCGACTCCTCTTTTCAATAACCAATTTCCTTGGTCAAAGCATCAATATTTGTTGAACTTATCCGTTCTACAGGGTTGTAACTTTTTCTTACCGTAGAATAGTGTATTAGTGCTACCATTATCCCCTCATGGAGGGAATGGCCTACCTACTTGAGCGTTTTTTTCAGTGTTGAATTGGACTGTAGTTATTGCGTTTAGATGTGTACATAAGCGACTTGATGCGAAATTTTCTAGTTAGGTACTAATTGATGGCAGCAATTCAATAGCTTGGAATATGTCTTAAAATCAAGAGAATCGTTATAGAATTACATGAATTTCGTCGTAGAAGAAGATTTCGTTCTACACTTAGTGTATTACATGAATTCGTAATTGTTTATCGGAATTAGAAAAATATTTTATAGTCAGTTACTTTTAATTAGAGAATTTAGTGAATTTTATAAGTACCGAATTAAAAATTGATTTCCTATTTTTTTCTTAGTTTTATTATTGACCATGATGTCTCAGTAAATCAATGCACCATTGGTGGACACCCTGTTCTGTCTGTAAAGAGGGTTTTGCAGGTATTGTTTTGGAATTCTTAGATAGTTAATCACTGATCGAAACTAGGAAAAAGGTAGGGAAAATAACTGGTAGTCTGTTGCCATTTCGTTTCCGATAAGGAGGTAATTTGAAAAGCACATGAATCTCCACTGAATCGAGCTCAAGGGGTCTGAAGTTGGGTAATTTCTCCAAAATCTTTTCAGTTGACCATTATTGACGAGGAAAATCAAAATAGCCAACACATGCAAAATCTCATGAAGCCATGTCCAATGTATCAAGTTGCCTCAACTTAGTCATGGATCGTGTATCTCATGTATCCACAGTATACTACCATTCGGATTTTAATTAAATATATATTATATGTTTTTCTCTCCGGAAATTATTTTATCTCGAAGTATACTTTATTATAACAATGTACGTGGACAGGGATCAACTAGGAGAGAGAATAGTAATACAAACTGCAGGATTTAACGAAGCTTTATTTAACAGAACAGTAAACAATAACAGGTACAACGTAATTGGTAGACAATGATTAGGACTTATAACCTAACTTCATGTTAGAGTAGCAGATAACATGTTAGGAGCTTAACGAGAAACTTGTCACAGTCATTTACTGTTTGGTAGGTACAAGTTGAAAACATCGTACTGGTTTCCAATTGTATCCAACACAGGCAAAGTTTCGCTCGAATTCATAACAATATTGTTGGCTAGTAGGTACTTCTTTTTTGATCGATAGAATCATCTCATTCCATTGGCACCTCTGTAATTATATGGCTGACCTCTGTTCAGATATCGTCCCTACAGAGCACAAATTCATTTTTTTGTCCAAGACAAATGTATTTGGAGAGAAAATATCCGAACAATGGAGAGATGTACCACTTGAACTGATTGTTGTATTTAAATGGTTCGCTAAAGCAAAGTATGCTTATACATCGAATTTATATACAGGGGTTAGGTATTGGAATCTACAAGATGAATAAATTAATATGTCCAACTATAGTATAAAAAGCTACGAACTATAAATTTACTATACTATGAAATAAAGAATTATGGTAACGATAGAGGGATCAAAACTAACTGCTGAACTAAGTTCTGTAGTAGTTTCTCACGTGTAGAAGTACATCTGCCAACAATTTAAGACATTAACCCTTTCCCAATGAAGCAATACGAATGCTCTCCTCACATTCTCACTTTGCCTATTTTGAGGGTGAAACCGTTGAACTAAATTTAGTTCCATTAATGGAGAGTGGAAAGTTTTGATAGACAAATGACACATTTTTAAGACGTAAGAATTGTGACTGGAGAAATCCACCTGAAAGATATCGAACTCCTCACTTTATCATGGAGGAATAAGAAGACAATGTGCACTAGGAACTAAGATAAAGCGAGAGAGTCGAAAATAGGCAAATAGCGGTGTGTTTTTTGGTGGAGCTTCGACGGGAAAAGGTCACAGTCTACAAACATATTATCGTATAATAATTATTCAATTAAAGTGAGTACCCATGATTGGTTACGAAGAAGACCGTATTCCTCTTGGTTTTAGGTAGGCAGGTATGTACCTACTCATATTCGATTCATTCTGAAGGGTGATTCAGCAGAACCTGAAATACTCCATCAACTGGACCTTGTTCTGTGCAAATCCCCATTATAAAGGCTTCGAGCGTCGCATCGCCTTGATCTAATTATGTTACAAAAAGTTATTTCTGCACAGTGATGATAATGTTCTGCAACTATAAAACTATGTTTTCAAACTACAGACAGAGGAAATCCGTTAAACTGTAAATTTGAAGTTTATTACAACATAAAAATCACATTTTGGAGCGTATTTACTTTGTATCCTTGTTTTCTGTAATTTTGAATAACAAGGCTTCTTCAACTTTGAATTGTAAAATATTCTCAAGTACCCCCAGTTGACTACTGTTAATCACACAATGGAATCGCTGCCTGGTCGCCTTTAAAATAAGCCTGAAAGATGTGAGTGAAACACGCATTTCAATAAAAATAATTAGAAAGAATTGATGCATGCAGGTGAAAGCTTGGCCTCGAAAAATAAGTTAACTACCCACTCACCAGGTAATTAGAGGGGTAGTAATTGGGATAACAATATGACTTCATGTATTACTATGCGTTGTACAGTAGTTTGAGCGTTGAGGAACTAATCATGTACATGTTCGATTCAAAGGTGGTTAACAGAAGTACGAATGTAATCAGATGTAAAGTGACCGAGAGACAATAATCTCTATAACATCCATAAGAGACATTTTGATTTAGAAACTATGAAACTTATGATGAGAAATTTACAAACTGCAAATAAAGTGGATTTGAAGGTAATCTTTGCAGAATGTAATGTTAGAGGACTTTTCCATGGCACTTCAAGTTACTTAACGTTTTTTCAGTGATTTTCTAAAATAAATTAAACTACCTCACGTCTCTTCATACTCTACTGAGAGATAGAGAATACAATTTGTTATAGATTATCTCACCCACAACAGTTACCTCTAGGCGTTGAGGTGAAGTAAGGAACGTTAGTTATATATTGATTGAAAACATTAAAAAATACAAGAATACTGTAAATTTAGCGAGTAACGTTCTAATCATATCCCCTACGTTTATTAAGGATGGGTCCCACACGATTGATTGAACCAAGAAAGAATTCAAAATTACGATACCCGAATTGAATATAATTCGCTCTCGAAAAGAGATGATAATAATTTGTAACAATAATTGATTCAATCAAATTAATTCACTGCGTCAATCAAGGCGTACTGGTATATACAGCTCTATTTTTTCAGTAATTTAACCAATTGGAAGAGCGCAAGAATAAGTGTTAAATATTATAAAACCTGACGCTACGTGCGTTTAAACGTCGAAAGGTCGGCTCTCTTTGGCGCATTTGATGACGGATTGAATGAGTTTGACGAAACCGGTGTCCTTGGGCTTTTCGAGGCCTCTGAGAAGGCGGTTTTTCATGACTGCGATGAATTCCCTGTTGCTCAATTGGCCGTCCACTGCAATAAATAAGAAGTCAAAATGTACAATTTGCTGAAAATGTATACAACGAGTTGTCGATATAGATTATGTACCGCAATAACTGCCATGTGAGTGTTTAGCTAGAGGTTGGTTTCCAAATTAAGAAAGTGGTTTAAACAATAGAAATAAGGCTTGTAAATCTGCGATACGATCCTTATCAAATCAATACCAAATCGAAATTGGTGAAGAACTCAATGCGGAGTTGTGGGGTCCTCGATCCGTGTAACCTCTCGAATGTTACCCCCTTGCTGCAACGCTTGCTGTGAGTCTTGTCTTCAATATATCATTGTTCGCCCTGTTTTATCACAGCTTTTTATTCCCTTAACCTAGGTTAAATACACAATAGGAGTTCAACTCATGCATTACGAATGAAATTCATACTCGCTCATCTGTACAAACCCGTACCAACCCTCCAAATTTCAGCTTGTTACACAGTATTACCGGTATAACACGGTTCCATACGTTTCCTACCTTTTCGAAAAAGGTGTTGTAATTATGGAGTTATATACGGTTATAGGCTTTTTAGGGAGAAAGCATTGGCGCAGCCTCAGACAAGTCTGCAAATGCGTTCTCCTTAACACTTAGTGTTAGTCAGATCTTCATGACGTTCATAATGCATCTGGTGTACAAACCACATCTACTCTCAGTATTTCAGCTCATTACAACGATTTTTCTCGGAATCAAAAACAAATACTACAAACAATTGCTATACAGCTTGTTGGAAACAGAATATTCTATATTATAGGAAATAGTAACTCACGGTTTTCATCGAAAATTGTGAAAACCACAGCAATGACGTGATCACTCAAATCAACATGGGCAACAGTTTTAGCGACGTGTTTGAGGGTGGCTGGAACAAGAATATCAAGATGGAGTTAGGGATATCGTGATTTATCTTGTGAGGAGTTTGAAGAGTCCTTCGATTCTACAAACTTAGTAGAATCACGATGTAGTGATGGCGTATACCATAAATATGCACCAACCTTTGTCAATTGATGCTCCAGCGATGTGATAAAACGTCAATGCAGTGTCTACGTCGTTGATGTTATTCAGAAAATGGAAGAACTTTAGGTAATCTTCCTTACTGACTCCTAGACTGTTATCTTTGAAGCTGTGGAAGATAAAGTGCCATGAATTCAAATGAACTATAAAATATTCCTTACCATCTACTATCGATTGCCCCTTCAGTCAAGTACTCACCATTTCTTCACTTGTTTCAACATTTTGGACTTCTTCTTGGGTGGGTAACCAGCGTAGGCTAGCAGGAGTTCTGTGAAATCTGCTTCAGTTATATTACCTTCGGGGCCAGGATTCTTTCGCATAAACTGACAAAACGTACGTACATGATTGATCATTGAAATGAAAGAAAAAATAATCACAAAGAAAATTATTAAAGAGTCCTAGAAGAAAATTAATGAAGTAGGAGTAATAAATCAATTGATAGAAAGCCCTGTAACGCGTTAAGTTTTATGAGGGTTTACAGAGTATACCATATCCATTCAAGTCCCTTTGTATTGCAATATATAATAGGGTATTGCACGTTTTTTCCTTTTTAATTTTTTTTTTCCAAAAGAAGATGCTTAAAAAAAGCAAAAATTGATTTCATGCTCGAAAATTAATTTCTCCTGAATTTATAGAAAATAAACAAAAAGGAAGTTTATAGGCGGGTAAATGAGTATATAATATAATATATTATATCCTCATATTATGACGCTGAAATTATTCGGCAAGGTGTTTGGCTGATGCTTTTAGTAGTACCAACGTACTGAAACTTCTTGAGAACAAAATCCTCCAAAAGGCCGTTTTCAGGCTGTTTTGCAGCTGTCCCGCGTAATCTTGACAAACGAAATATTTCAAACGCTCGCTTCTTTCTTGTGAATTTTCACTTTAACCAGAATGATTTTTGACCTGACAATTGGTCCTTAAGGGGTTTTTATGGGCGATAAAAACGAATTTGGGGTCAAAAATGCGAATTTCCCACCCATTCGCCTTAATCCAATACATTCAAGTTTTCAAACTCAATAATAGCGTAATACCAAGAGCTATAGCTGTATATATACAGCAATATATAAATATACAGCAATAGTGCCGCTGTGGGATTAGTAGTTATGACAGCTGGTATTAGGTTTGTCCCCAATCGCCTCATCTAATAAATATCTAAATTTCAGTACCTAACAAAAATACTGCATTACCTCCAAGCTCAGTATTTCTGTTTGAAGTTGGTTTTGAAATTCGAGAAATTTTTCAATCGTCAGTTTCTGATCCAGTTCGGGTCCAAAGAAGTAAGTTGTGAGTGCAGAGTTGACACCCTGAAAAATACAATCACACGATGAGTCCAAAGCTTGGGAAATCAATCGAAAATTCAGTTTTGTCCTCAATGGAATTCGCGTACCAAACGGACTTGAAAACAAAGCAGATATGCCAATAGCAAGTATATTTCACGGAGAGCAGATATTCACCTTGAATGTATTTCCAGTGTTTGCGTGGTCTCTGTGCCTGCTGCCAATACTAGTTTGCTGTCGGATAAGGGTGGCTACTTTCTCGAATTCTTCACAATCCACGTCACCGTCTCCGTTCAAATCAAACATTCTGAACGCGATTTCGAAATGTCGTCTAGACGCTGCAACGATTCAAATTCGGATTTTCAGAGGGTAATCAAGGTATTTTTATTATAAACAGACGCTCATAAATTGATTAGGCGCATAATTGTGCACTAAATGCTGATCGTATACATACGGTAATAAATTTATTAAACAGAGCCACCAGAACTATTTTATTTCAATAGACCCCATTCGAATGACTTGAGCAATAACGTAATTTTAATATTGAAAAGCACGTCGAAATGTAAAAAAATTGTTTCAATCTCCCAATGTTTCAACGTTTACGTTTCAAATAAAATATCAAATTTGAAAACCCGTCCGGCCACAGCCGTGACAATTGTTCGTCCTTATGTACAATTGACAGAAACGTTACATCACCCACCAATCGATGTGAGTTCAATAAATGAATATTGTCTATTAAATTCATTAGGGTAAGGCAGGGAAGTATTGTGCAGCAGAGAAATATTTCTGAATGGGAAAAATCAATAGCCACTAAGAATAGACAGGTAGTCGAGTTTTTCCATCGATTCAGATCCTAAAATAGGACCTACCTCTTTTCCCAACAAGCCGGTCGTTCAAAGCCGTAAAGGCGATGGTCGGCGAGGAAAAGTTCTTGGTATTTTGTCGCGAGACTTCAACTTGACGGTGAAACAATGGGGTTTTTTGACCTTTCAAATTATTGAATATTCTACAGACAGGTTAAATCAATGGGTAGAGTTTCAAACACAAAAGTTTTCGATGGTTCCAGTCTAAACCCTCAGCGTACGTTTAAGCGTAAATAGGTTAAATCATATAGAGAAGGAATTCAAGAAGTCATGATTGATTAACTGGCAAATATTGAGCTGAGAGGTGGGAATTGGACTATAATACAGAGTATCCCAATAATGAACCTCCTCCCTCAATTTTTCTCTTGAAAATGCCACCTGAGCAAAAAATACGAGTTTAAACAAAATAAAACTCCGGCTCATTTTTGATGTAGACAAACTTCAAATCTTGAGTCAAAGCGTAGTCAATTTGATACAAAACTTCGTTTAGTTGGCACACAACCTCTCTTTTTCACAAAACTAAGATCTCATCGGAAAAATCGTTTCATAAACTTTATAAATATTGGGTTAGTATTTCAATCCTTCAAATTTGGTTGAAATACCCAACATTTCATAACTTATACGAACTAAATCACTCGCGATGAAATCGTGGAAACCTATGTTAAGAAAAACAAGAGTATTTTAAAAAATCGTATATTTCCACTGAAATATGAGTACGCTGTTAGACTGGTTTCGGCGATTAAACCATCGTCAGTAACCAGAAAACCATCGTGGAGTATTGTTTTGTTACTGACGATGGTTTAATCGCCGAAACTGGTCTAACAGTGTACTCATATTTCAGTGGAAATAGACGATTGTTTCAAATACTCTTGTTTTTCTTTCATAACTTATTAAAATTTAATTATTTTTTGAAAAGCAGCAATTTAGGCAAAATTGAGTCAATTGTTTTCTTGTCAGACCCTTAGGTCAGAAATTTAAATGAGGAATTTCGGGGACACTTTGTAGATCAGTTGGAGCAGACGAGTAGCAGAAGAGTTTGAACTGCTTTTGGTTCAATTGTGGTCACGAAGTTGATAGTCAAGCATTTTGGTTATTTCTTGCTCTGATTCCTATCACCGATCAGATCAACAACAAAATAAGTAACATTTAAAAAATAGTACCCAGACGGGTAGAAGCGGGAAAAATCCTGGGTAAGGCGCAGTAGGAGCCACGGAAGCTGGGAGGGGGCCGTATTGATTTCCAGAGAGCGTACTCTCCCTCGTCCACATTCCCACCAAACCGTCCGGGGATACCAAGCGAAATCTGATAGCTACCTAACGATACAAACCAATAATCTACAAACTCAATACACGATCGCGGAGTATCACATTTTGTTTAGTTACTACATCGTTAGTTTTTCGGTGAAGGAAACGACGGGAGCACCTCAAAATGCCTCCTCCCCGGTGGAGCCTACAGGTGCTTGGTCCCTGATGGTGGGACTCCAGAATGGACCGCCCTCGACAAATGGGATAACCGTGTACGGAATGTACCTCGCCAACCTCCTTAGGTCCTACCATGCTCTCAGAGTCGGTCCCGTCACTAAATTCGTCCTGTTTTTCCTATTCACGGCCGTGTACATTTATATCGCAGTCAACTCGATGCCAATGCGTTCACTCAAAAGAGTCGCATCGACCAGGAATAAAAACATTACATCGAAAATAGTGAGTATTCATCATTTTTCGCCCAATTTATACACAAAGGAAACCTATTTTTTCAAGATAGTGTCTTTAGTTACTCTTTACGAAGAATTTCTTACATTGGTAACATGTTAGAATGATGAATGATCGATTTATTTACTTGCCAAATGTTTACCTAAATTTGGTCAAACTCAACTCAGGATTCAGTTTTCCAAGCCCAGAACAAGGGCTAAACGTTATTTTAGAAACGTCAAAATTCCAACTTCCCAACCCTAGATTTGGCTTGAAGAGTCTATTGAATCAATTTTTTTTTGCTCATAAGCCCACATTCCTCATAATTCAGTAAATATTGTAGTTGGAAGGTTGAACTAATTATTTTCTCGAGATTTTTCCTCTGCGCTTCGTATCTTTGTGAAGTATAAATTGGGTTGAAACTCAACAACAGCCGACATCCCGTTTTAAACATATTTTGAACTATTTCAGATCAACAGAATTGAGGAACAAGGAATAGATTTGTATGCTATCGAAGAGGAAATGGCTTCCAGAAGGGATAGAGTTTTCTCTGTATGTCAGCGAATGTCGACTGAGAAGCCTGCTCCCAACACGTGGGAATTCGTAGTTGATGCCCACCACTCTCTGGTGTGGTGTAAAGTGCTGAAAGCTGCTAGTTCGACGTGGATAAATTATTTCAATATATTAGGTGAGTGGACACAACTGAGCAAAATATACTTCATAACAAAACGACCACGAAGAGTATTTGCACTTATTTTGACGTAAATTGTAGGAGGATTCGATGAGGGGTTTCTACGAATGACGAAACAAAAACCCTGGGCTTTACTCAGGACCAAATTTCCCAAACCGACCACCTCTCAGCTGATGAGAGCTTTGAAATCTTCTTTGTCTTTCATGATCGTGAGAGATCCGCTGGAGAGGTTATTATCGATATACTACACGATAGTGTCTCCACCCAATCATAGACACTATCAGCAGCTGAAGCAGAAAATCAAAAAAGCAACTAAAGGAGGGCTCCTTCCTAGAGGCACGCCAACGTTTTCAGACTTTGTCAAGTACGTCATCAAATTCAAGGACTCTAATGACTTGTGGTCTCCAATGTACAAATTGTGCTCCCCGTGCTTTGTGAACTTCACAGTGATAGCTAAGGTAAGCATGAGGGCATCGTCACTACATAATGTACTGTTCTAGGGACAAGAAGCCCCAGCATGAATTGGCTGCTCACTCAATTGACCATATCACTGTCCTCGTCCTTTATATAGAGTATAACAATATTATACTCTATAATATTATTATAATATTATAGCGTTGCTCTTCCTAGACCATAATAGAGTATATTATACTCTATTATGGTCTAGGAAGAGCAACGCTCCATTTAAAGATAGATCCCTTAACAAAAAAACCGTCATTGGCAGCAGTGATCTACAACCCATCCGAAGGAGGGATATTGAGGGCATGATGTGAACATGATAACAAAGAGGGGAATAAAAAAGTAATTCATTTGATTGATAGCGACGGGGGGGTGCAATGACTGAAAATATGATTTTAGCCTGAATCAGAATAATTAAATACGAAATAAGTTCCAGAAAATAGAGTAATTATACAGTAAATTGAACAGAAGTGGAAAAATACTTTTTAAAGGTATAGAAAGGGAACTCTTCTTAATTTTTCATGCAGAATTCGAATTCACCATTGTCATTCATGAAGCGTGATAGAACGCAGTGAATAATAATTATTGGTTGAATTATTCAACCACCACCTTGAAGGAATAAGCAAAACACGTCTGTCTTGGTCAGTATTAGTCACAAAATACGTCCCCTAACACAGCTTTAGCTTTTTTGAGATAAGTCAACTTTCGCACCAACAGTTTAAGGCGTAAGAGGCCACAGTCTGAAACTACTAAACAGACTTATAGGAACCCGTGGCTCTAACGAATCTCTCGCATTTTTCAGTTGGAAACCCTCCAGGATGACCAGGAGTACGTCATAAAGAGAGCAGGAGTGGACGACAGGTTGAAACCATCCAAAGTCAAACTACAATTTCTAGCTCATAGAGCAGACGAAACTAAAGACTTGAAACTTAAAGAAAGATACTCCGAGCTCGACGGGATGCTTATTTTGGAACTTTTGGAAATGTTTAGGATAGATTTTGAGATGTTTGGTTACAACACGACGAAGTACTATTATATGATAAAAGAACTGGTAGTGAAATGAACTAGAGGATTCATATTTTCTATTAAGATTGAACGAAGGCTGCCCAAAAGCTCTTTTTTAGGAAAGTAAAATTTGGTGCCTTCATATCCGGTCTTATATGTATTTCTGACACAGTTTCAATTTTTTTTCTATATACATAGAACTTTACATAATACGACACATGGCAATGGTCACACCCAGTACTAAACGTTGTTTTTCACAAGTACAAGTGAATTTTCAGGAGCTGGATTCACAAGTACAGTGGATGTGGAAACAGTAATAAGTAGCAGTCCAGCGACTTTGAATATGGCACTGGAACTTTGCTTGAGAATATTACGAGTCAGTTCAAGTGCGTTACATACTACAATTTGAAGATGTTGCATGATGAAAACCACTGTGTTAAGCCATAAAACTGCATAAATGATGAGAAATTATCATAGCTCTAAACGTACTACTTTCTTGAGATTATCAATTATCATATTCTCAAAGACAACGCCGTTGTGAGAACAGAAATAAATCGTACAGTACCAAACGTTCATTTCTTGTCATTCCTGCTTTCAGGTGAAAGAAGGTTAGTCCTGAATCGCAACTGATTTTCCTCTTCCCAATTATCAATCTAGTTGGTTTCTTCTCGTATTTCCTTTCAATAGCCACAATGCCAATCTTCGATTAATCTCCATGTGACAAGGTGCAGATAACAACTTCAGCTAAATGATGATTTTTCAAACCCATTAGAAAGTACCAATTGAATAAATTTGAAGCTGTGATTGAAAATAATTATTAATATGATTCTGCGGTAATTTCAGAGTGATAATTAATTAAGTAATTCAAGACTTACTTGAAAGAACGGTGAGGAGAAATATGTAGTCTGAAAAGGTGATAAGTCCTGAACTTCCTAGCTTGTAGAAAATACTGTCCTCATCTAAAGCTAATTCCAGTTTCATGTGGACATTCTGAAAACATATCACAGGTTTTATTAGAGTGAGTTTTTAACATAGGTATATAAGGTTGAAGTCAAAAAATCAAAATCTATACCTCAAAGCAGTGTCTACCTTTACAAGCATAACGTTGTTCCATCGATAGCCTTGATTCTGATAAGGAATAGTTACTTCACTCAAATACGACCTACCCATTGTACACATTAAATGTGTACATTTTTTGATTTGATTTGAATTTTGATTTGAGGACCCATGGCGAGCGTTAGCGACCATCAGCTGCTATTGATCAGCTGCCATGAAAAACAACGTCTATGGATTGCTAATATATCTATTTGGTCATTTTCAAGATTTATCTAGTGATAAATCCAAGTCCATAGTAGTGGTACATTTAGTAAATTCATTCCCATAAATCAACACTTGGTACATAGAACCCCATAAGTCTCTAAATATGGGATATTTGTTACAACGAACACATGGGTATCTGCACAGATCCCCTTACGCATAGTAAAGTCGCTACGAGTATGTCCTATCAAAGAAAACCAAACGCCGACATGAATATCCACCGCATCTAAAACAATATCTATTGTAAGAAATCTGCTTCTAAAGCATTTCAACGAAAATAATAATCAACAAATACCACACGACAACCCTGTGAGATTTGTTGTGAATAATCTCAGGTACATTTTGAAGAACCTCCATCAGTGCAAAACAGTGATAAAACATGCATCCCACACAATTGAAATTGAAGTGAATCACAGAGAACCTACACCACATCAATGGAGAGCCACGAAGACAAATCAAATAGGCCACTATTTCCTTCTATGCTTTAAACGTTGTTGATGTACCTCAACGTCCCACTGCTGAGTGGTCTTGATCCCATTAGATGAAAGCAAAATCATGAGAGTATACCACTACGAACGTCCAGATGTACTCTCACAGATGTGAAACTGGTTTGAACAAGTATGATTTAATGTCTGAATTCAGTTCTTAATATGACCTAGTTTTCTAGGATGCTGACTCTCAGCAATGAAGACTATTCTTCAAAAGATAATTACAATCTACAAGCCATGGTATATGATGTATTTTAATAGGAATCGTAGATAGCCCCTAAAAACCAGTTGATGAGAAAAGAGTGGTTTGCAGCACATTGAAAATTTGCAAGGAAACATTGTTGGAAATGCGAAAATACTTTAGTGAGAATTAAAGTGAGTTGTCTTTTTCTCACTTATTGTATGAGAAAATTAATAGATGAAGAGGTGAGCTTGACACCCTCTGGAGGACCTCCCAATGCTCCCCTAATGTTCTGCCTACGCTTCATGGTCCATTCTCAAGTCCGACCTACAGGAAATACAATGCTTGGATTCTGGAATGGAAGAGCATACATCTCGCCATATGCGATCGTATGGCCTTCCTCCACAATGGTTTTAGGAGAACCGTAAGCCAGAAGGCTCATTCTAGTAATCACCACACCGAGGACCAGCTAAGAAAACACGCTGCAGCAAATTTGCAGGAGCACATGGATAAATGTGTCCTAATCCATGAAACCTGAAAATTACCACCTCCTTACGTCATTAGTTACATATCAAACTGTAGAACGGTGAAGTTGATGAAGAATGTCGTCTCACTACAATAATGCTACCAGTATGAGCTTTTGGCAATCGTTTGACTAGAACTGCCTTTCCTTTTCAAAATGGTGCCATGCGAATTTGTATTGTTCTAAAAATGTCTACAGATGTTAAATTTTCATTATTTGGATACAAAGCAAGCAATGAAGCTGAAGTAATTTTGAGATAAATTTCTAATACCTAGCAAAACTAAAAGAGAAAAAAGTCGAATACTTAACTTTTGTGGGTTTCTAAGCATAAAAATCGTATCAACTGTTCAAGCACGACGAAGCTAAGAAAATGCACAGAAAACACATCAGCCATGGATTTTGCTGCTATTTCTTAGCTTCCCTTTCAGCGGTATAAATTAAACTTAGTTGTACATGCCTGAATTTAACGAAAACATTATAACTGGAAATCACTGACATATTATGAGAAGGACTGGTCTATCACTTAGCCTTAAAATATTGGAGTCTTAAATATTGGTTGGTGAAAGGGTCGTTTCTTTGGATCAAGAAATAATAGGTTCATAACTAATATTACTGGACAATTATCACTCATATTTTACTGCAACGCAAACACCAGTGCAAGTGCTTGGATTTTCTACAAAATACCAACTCTTGAGTAGGTGCTTGATCGTAACTAACTTTCAAACTGAAAAAGGTTGAATACCGTTGGATTTCCTAATCTGAGGAGCTTACACGCTTATTTTTCTATCATTTAACAAGCAGTGGAAAACAATTTAACCCTCACTGCAGATTCGGATATTGTGGGTACATAACGATAGATTGACAATGAAGGTACTTGGTGATCAGTACAAGAAGGAAAGAGAAAACATGAATTTGAATGTTGCATATTGGCTGGGTAACATCAATGACCCAAATTTCTCATCTATGGAAGTCATAGATTATACTAATGACTAGCTCGAATTTCTTTCTTGTCTCTTATACTTGACAACTACCTGCAATACCTTATTGGATACATATTGTATACCTTAGTAACAGTATAACTTAGTACCTTACAACTAAGTACCGAACTCAACCTAAGCTGTGTATACAAATTACAAGGCCATGGCTGGGAGGAGAGAACGAGATTACATGCACATCAGGACACAAGGAAAGTCATGCGAAAAAGGAAATGAGTGAAGAAATAAAGTTGAATAGAGTAAATACCTCAGCATGGTTCTGTAACAAGAGACAGATATTGATTTAAAGACGAAGAATTTGGTTTTAGTACTAGAAGTGGAATTCTGAATCAATTACAGAAATTAGTAATGGAGGTATGTCGAAAATTAGAATGTAGTGCTATTGCGAGAAAAAAGAAAAACTTTACAGGAGTTATGGGTGTTTTAAAATAAATAAATTGACACAACGTGAGAATCGGTTGGTTGGAAGAAGTAGATTGACGTATAGACGGTTCGAAGAATAAAAAGATCGACAGAAACGAACATGTAGGTAACTACACCAATGCACATGAAAGGGGAACATGAACATCATCACACAACATCAATGTTGGACATCTACAAATCAAAAAGCTGGCAAAAGACGATGGTGACATTTAGTCTGTGGAGTAGCTAAAAATCAGTGGGAAGGTCAGTTGGTAAATTTCAGAGATGTGTAAACGCTAGAAAATAAATATGGAAAGATATTGTGTAAAGAACTCAATAGTTATACTCACTTTGGGATCGTATCGTTTGTATTGATCAAGCCCCAATCCTGAAATCGACCAAACAAATAAATTCGTATGCATTTTGTCAACTGATACATGAGTGGATGAAATAAGAAGAGGTTGAAAACTGAAGAGACCAAGTGGTTAAAATTCATGATTGAGACTGCACTAACTCAGCAAGAATGAGTCAATATCGAGGCGCCAGTAACAACGATTGCAATACAAAGCAACAAATATTAATATATTTGTATGATACATAAATAGGAGACCTCCGAGACCACATAAAGAGCCTGTCACAAAAATAAAAAATGATTTTCTTCCAGATCTTAAGTTTTTTTAGTCCAAAGAATGACGGTCCTCAAAAAACCAATCTGTATCAGGTTATGAAGAGGGAGCCGTTCGTGTTGTCTCTTCAAGGTTTTGTTAAAATAATGGATTGTAGGGTACATTACGATTCGGTAGAATTGACTGATTTTGACTTTCCTCAATTATAAGGTTATCGTTGGGGAAACAGTGAGTTTTATCATTTATAATCTGTATTTAAATGTACTGGTGACCTAGTAAAAGTTCAACACTTATGGTACACTTATCAACACTTATGGTATCATAAATAATATTTATGTTGGTCGAAAACGATCATTCAATGAGTTCAACTGAGCGGAAAAAGGCATACCACGAAATGTGCCAGTAAAAAGACATGCCAAACAATTATGAAGCAAAGCATTAAACAGTACGAAAACGATGTTTCAGCCAGTTCCTCCATTATCTCACAAGAGACGTATCAGGTGCTGGCTGACATCCTTTCTCTGCTGCAGCCAAGTACAGAATTTATTCTGAGGATTGATATTATTTGGTGGAACTCCACGGTAAATGCCTGTAAATGGCCTGACGATTACTGATTGGGGCGGCTGCTAGAGCAAATCCATTTCCTCCAAAAACTCAAATCGAACCAGATGACCTGAGCAACTTCCAGAGAGCCAAAGGAGATCGAGATAAAACCCGTTCAGCCGTGTGAACCACCAAATAAGTCAACCAATTAAAAAGATGATAGCCACATGCATCCCAAAAAAGAGAGCTTTTGGTTGTCTTTAGTAGGCTGAAAAGTTCGTTTCATAAGCCAATTCACGCAGGGACTAAGCGTCCTCCGCTTGAAGGCGTCGCCGATTTGAACACACGACCCCAGCCGCAATTTAAACGAATTAAAATTTGCCATGAATATTTAAGCTCGTTCCAGTAAATAACTGCCCCTCTCAGAGGTGGGTCTCAGGAGGTTGTAGTAATAATGATAATATCTAGGTTCGAGCTCATGCGTAACTGTAACAAGCACTTGAAAAAAAGTAGACAAATGAGGACGGACTAAGTTTCAAAATGTCAGGAGAAAAGTTTACCGTCTGGTTGCTTGATTCCTGGGGTCATAGATCGAAGGAAATCGTCTGGTGTCATGAACACCTCGTGGGTCTCATGCGAACCGTGCATATGGGAGACTTGAAGAGTGGCAAAGTAGCGGAAAACTTTATCAGGAGTCGAGAAGTGGCGCATACGGTTCTCATACTCTATTATCTGGCAACACGTTACATAGGCACGATCGAGTCAAAATCGAGGGCAAAAAACGATGGTACAAAGGTGTTTTTGGAGGAAAATCCGTTTTGTGCACATCAAAGTTCGTAGGGTGGGTACCGGATTGTTTTTATAGAATGGGATGCGGAAAAAGGGTGACTAAGATATCGAAATAATTTTTATTATTGTTATGAAATAGCTATTGATGAAATGTAGTGATCTGCCCACGATGTTCAATAGGTATCAAATAACTCAGAACACCCTACCATGATAAGAGAATTGCTATTAACTAGAAACAACACCTACATAATTTTAATACAGTCGTCAATTCCCAAAATCCCTCTTCCTGTCCTGATCGCAAGAACATATCGTAAGAATTAGACAAGCTGAATCGCATACAATGAAAATCAGTTAGTAGTAACGCTATAGGAAACAACATCATGCATATACAAATACTATTGTACCCACCCCTTTTATAGTCTTCATAACATCCAGCAAACTCAGTCTTTCGGTAAGACGAGTATAAACCAAACTCCCAGTTGCTCATACTTCCATTCATTGTACAATAACTCAGTCTTTCGGTAAGACGAGTATAAACCAAACTACCACCTTACAAACATTCAGGAATAAAAAATCCCAGCTGCTCATAGTTCCATTCATTGTTAATAATTAAGTATAACCGGCCGGCTATACGTAATTTGGAAACACCCTCCAATAAATACTTGAATTTCAAATCCAGAGAGAAAGCAGTTATCTCGCTTAGAAAAACCATAGCATCAAATCACCAGCGCATCTTGGTTAGTAGCTCAGTGTTTTGTATTATGCAAAACGTAGATTTGTTTTACCCTCGGGCTGCAACCAACCAGGCGTCATGGACCTAAGGAAATCTGAAGGTGTCATATAAATTTCAGAAAACCCGTCGTCCGTCGTCAATTTTACAGTTGCAAAGTACCGGAATATTTTATCAGGTGTGGAATACAACCTCATCCGGTTTTCGTACTCGGTTATCTGTATTCCCAAACACAATGTCAGGTGTCAGGTTATTCAAATAGATGGAAGGTAAAACCAGTACATAAGATACATTGTAACTCGGTTATCTTATTTAGATATAGGTAATCAAAAAAATACTGCAATTTCAATCACCACAGAGACTCAAACTGAATGAACGCTAACCAAATGTAAGAGATCCATCAATTTAAGGACTAAACAAAGAATGACTCATAAATTGATGGATGGGTGTAGCATTAGAGAGTGTTTGGCGAACATATTTCTCTTCTGATTTTAAAAACAATGGTGGTACCAAGCTTACAATATTATTGTCTAGCTTGCTACCACCATTGTTTTTAAAATCAGAAGAGAAATATGTTCGCCAAAGTATATTATACAAGAGGAGGTTAGCTTCCAGATTTGTTTTCCTTATAATGTATTAGTTTCAACTTGCCAACTGAAAATCCTTAACTTCAAGAGGATACTATAGATGGCACCCAACTGACACCTACTACAAACTATTTAGTAAATCCGTACATAAACGAATTCATACTTTCATATAGAATCCAGGGAGAAACAGTCACTTTGACACGGCGTTAGAAGTGTGGACAATAATATGTGATGGCCAAATTGGGCGCAAGAGCAGTTTCTAAGCACCTGGATCTCCTAGGACCTCCTTATTATGATATTAATTGTAGATCAATCCCCTAAACATGATCAACTACTCACCTTTCTGTCGCGAAACCCTACTTTTTCTTTCTTCTTCTTTTTCTTTCCCGTTTCTTCCTCTTCACTCTTTTCAACTTTGCCGCTCGAACCGCTAACCATAACTTCGGCAGCACTGACTGAAGGGAGGATTTCCATCAAATCTTCATAAACCCTACAGAAAAATATTGATGAAATTATCAAGCAATTTTGAAGCACTTTAAGAGAATGTAATATAAACCCACACGGAGAGAAACCCACTTTTCCCAGTCGATGAAGATACCGACGAAAGTTGAACCCAAGAACAGATACCAAAGTTTCGAAGATTTTGTGGGCGGGGGAGGTTCATGACTGATGTTTTTGTAAAATCTTAATATGTGGAAATCCTCAGCCTTCGCCACTGGCAGCAACTGTTGACATTTCTGGAAGGAAAACGGACACAATTAATTAATGACAATTCAGGATTACTTGAAATGCTGCTGTAAATAGTTTGAATTCATGACCAACCTCATCGTATTTGTTTTTTGCTCCTAGAGCGTGATAACATCTCACTCCACAACGCTCTTTGGCACACAATGACCTTCGAACAACCGGGCCAAGTACTCTACTGCACAGCATTCCTGGAAGATGATAGTACAATAACTAGTGTGAATGGAAGTGAGAGTAAAGAGTAGGTGCTAACTAGGCTCAACATTACAACGTGCCACCTTGAAATAGAACAGCATATACTTGCATATGTAATTGTCATTATACTATCGTATATAATGTACCCCATCATAATATTCATGCCTCAGGGTGAGGAGTGTCTGGGAATAGTTGTAAAAACGTTGATTTTCACATAAAAATACCTCTGCTGAAAAACACGGTCCCTTTGTCGTACGACGAGGGGAATTTTTTAATCTAAGTTACTTCCAACGATCACTGAACCTGGCCGTATCGACTGTAAATGTTTCAAATTGAATTCCATAATCAACCGAAGACAATGGACAGGACGAATAAATACAGTGGGCAAGTTTTTGCAGAATATTTCCAGTGAAATAGGTAGTTACGATGGTCAGTCACAAAACTAATAACACCATCACACTTTAATCTAGGAAGAACCAGAATCAAATCTAGACCATTTTAGACAGAAATATTCTACTTTCAGTACAAATATAACCCAATGTCATATTTATATCAACAAACGTCCCTTCACATATGAGACATTTCTTGATAAATAAGTGCTATATGCCGCCATCAAATCATTTACTGATTATTTGTTTTTCACTGATTATACACCATCAAGTAAAGAGGGATATTAAGTATAACGATGTTAGTAAAGAGAACCAAACTTACTCGTATTCTGTTATCAGTATTAGGTTGATCGATCTACTGCGAAGTAAGCATGGCGTTTCCGACTGATTTCGAACTTGAGGTCGGACTATCTACCAATTAAACTAGAAAAGGTGGGTTCCAAAAGAAGTTGCGTTAATCGTAGACAGGTCGTTTCACTCGAATCTATTTCAAGGTGATAACATGAAATCCAAACTCGGGGTCGGACTTGAATCACCTCTATTGGCGTTACGTCATAGCGACCACTACAGTAACCAGTGGGGAGGTTGCAGACATGCTGAAGGAATATTTCGAGGGCCTCAACTAGGTTTCGTCTGTATGAACTATCAGAAAAATGGTTATGGAATCGTGCAACTACGTCTGATGCAAAACAACTTTTATAAAACGAAGTTTCTTGAGTGCTATTCATACATAAGATTTGGGTCGTATATTGAAGCAGTATCAGATTGAGCATTGCAATAGCATATTAAATATGATTTTGTCTAGAACGAGATATCCTGATTTCCGTGACTTTCAGTAAACTGCAAAACACGACCGTAAATCACGTAGTTTTCAAGTACTAAATCAAGTTGTTTTTAGTAGAAGTGAGTACGTGACATCCAAATGTGTTATCATCCCAGTTGATAAAAAAAAAAAATAGAAGGGAGGATGGGGTGTGGACAGAAGGGAAGCATAGGGTGTGAAACATCATACAACTTCATACAAGAATGACATTCTTGTATGAAGTTGTATGATGTTATGATGATTATGACATTGTGAACCACGATTAATGAGCTACCTACTTTACTTCTGCCATGGGTGTTATAACACTGACAATAGTCAGTCCAGTCAGTAAAGGGGCAGTACAGTGCGCTGGCGGAAAATTTGGCTTCGGGAATTTGTTATCGCGGGCAGGTACCATGTTAGTATCAACAAATATAATGTCATTCTTTTAGCGAATTGTATCCGCTTTACTTTTGAATGAGTGGTCTTGACGTTAGGACGCGGAGTTATGAGCGAAAAAAAGGACCTTGAAGATTGACTATTGAGGAGCATGAAACATTTTTGTCCACGATGTGATGGTTGGTGTGTTGATTGATTCATGTTCTGCGATCTGCCGTGATTGTGACATGGGATTTCGGAGCATGGAAGTCAATACGAAGGCATCAACAGTAGAGCCCCCGTCTCCATGCTTCCTTGGCAGTTCACCCTGAAAAGCTCATCGATTACCGATCTACTTCGATCACAACATTTCACCCCAAATTGCTCCTGCGTTCATCGGCTTGGATCAATAGTACTTGGCGCTCGGAAACATTTCATGTTGATAGGTGAGTTATCCATTTATATCACCAAAAAGCTCCGAATCATTCACAGACTTTTACTTGTTCCTTTTCTTCATCAACAGGCTGCATATTATCAAGCACCTAATGAAGTTGATTGTCTTAGAAATGAAATATTTGTCGTTAGTAGAGTTTGGTGTCGTTTTTGGTACACATAATAGCCCTTATTAATTCAATTTTTCAACTATTAGGCCAGTCACCACAGACAAAAAAAATGCCATTAGGTACAAAAAATTGCAGGAAGCTGGTTTTTGGTAGGTTGTTAGGACCTGTTTGAGTAGTATTACACCAAGTTTGCAGCTTCGAAATTCCAAGGAAAACGTTTTGCAGACGATTTAAGTCGACGAAAAAATGTGTTTTATTTAATAGGATTAATGAAATATATTAATAAAGGTACATATTATGTAATATTATATCATAAAGGCCTATTTTGCTAAAGTCCTAAGGAGGCTACATAGTGTGAATAGCATCGAAATTAGCTGTAGGAGCCACTCAGCTGATCCTAAGCCTCTTCGGCTTGAAGTGCAAGTCCTAAGGAGGCTACATACCAAATTACAGCTTCATAGAGTGAATAGCATAGAAATTAGCTGTAGAAGCCACTCAGTTGATCCTGGGCCTATTCTGCTTAAAGTGCAAGTCCAAAGGAGGCTACATAACAAATTACAGCTTCATAGAGTGAATAGTCTAGATATTAGCTGTAGGGCTGCGTCCAGTTAAAGTCCTAAGGAGGCCACACACCAAACTACAGCATAGAATTGGGCTTGAGTTGTAGCTTATACTATTTACTTACTTTAATAAATGCTAGAAAAACGTTTCGTAGAAAACTAACGTTTTACACGTTATGACAAAAAAAAAACTAAAACAAGTCCGAAAATTTCGAGGTTTTTTTTGGCTCCCAAGAAGTTCTTCTTGGGATTTCGAGGCTGCAAACTTGGTGTATACTACGCCAACGGGTACTATACGTTATAACGTAAATATAATATATTTATGTTATAAATATATGTAAAATATATTGTATATTTTATATATATAGGTACTATTACATTATGTATCAAATAAAAAACCTTTCTTCATCGTCTGCAAAACGTTTCCCTATATAGAAGCTTCAAACTTGATGTAATACTGCTCAAGCATGAAATAATACCAAAAAGCTCAAGCATGTGTAATACCAAAAAATCAGTTTCCTGCAATTTTTTGGACCTACGCGGTGACTGGCCTATATGGAATTGGAGGAAAACTTGGCGCTTCGCGCCTCGCCAGGGGGGCAAGCCCCCCTGGACCCCCCGGATCTTTTCTCTTCTATACTTTGTATAGAACGAGGTATTTGCTATGCAAAACATGAATAATGTTTTTGCGTCCCGTTTTATTTACTCAGGGCTGTATCTCAGCTTCTTCGATATTTACAGCGGTTTTGGCAGTATATAATTTATGCATAAATTAAAGGCTTTCCAACGAATGGAGAACGATTTTTGTCCGTTGAAAACTAAAGAAGTTTAATTTCCCTAGAAACGGCTCGGTTGTACGTGAAAATCATTAAAAATCTTCGTGACATAATTTCGTGACTTAAACTTCGTTACGCTTTTCAACTCTGGTAGGCCACCGCAAAAACATTATTCATGTTAAAAATAGGTTTTGGTTTATTATCTTCGATAATGAACCATTGGAATCGCCCAAAGAAAAAATTTTTTTAACCCCCCCTCAAAATTTGTTGGTTTACGTTTCAAGATACGTAGATTCAGAAAATCGAATAAAAAAAAATCCGTCCGTCCGCCGTACGCCGTACGCCGTCCGCCGTCCGCCGTCCGCGCCACTTTGCCCAGTTAGCGTTGAGTTAAAATTACGAAATTTTTTTTATGGGTTTCGACCAACCCCACAATGGTCCTCGAAACTTTTCATAACCCTAGGTCAAGGGGAAGGGGTTCAAAACGAATTTTGAAATTTTGAAAATTTCATATCTCGGAAAATTCATATAGAACGGTATGTTTTTTATTTCATATTTAGATAGAGTTTGTTCCGTAGAATTTTTTAAGACCATCCGCAGCTCTGTACGACCAGCCGTTCGTTCACAATGACGGTTCAAAGATTGTGCCTCACTACAGGATCGTGAATCAAACTGTTGAAATACAGGTCCATTTTCATACTAACAAGCTCTTTGGAACATCATATGGCTTAAGTGATGCCGAGTTTGTTGTTCTGAGGTGCGTTTCGTGCTACGGAAATGAAGGTAATTTTAATGTTTGTTGGTAGGTACTTTTTTGGTATCGTTATCTTAAGTTTCGGGTATTGGACTTTCAGTATTGTTTTGTTATCCTACAAGTTGGTCGGACACTTAGTTAATTCGTTAATTACATCTTGCTGATAGGATCATCTTCATCAATTATACCCTGCCACAGTAGAATACAGTCTCATTTTAGAAACGTAGTGGATTTCTGCCTTTTCTTCAGTGCTCTCCGAACGTGTCCGTACTAATTACACATTGTCATATAGTGAACGAGCGGTCAGCAGATCTGGCATTGGCCATGGGGGCAACTGTCAAGTAGGAGGGGAAACCGATACTATTTTCGTACTCCCCGGGTCTGGACATGACTTACTACCCGTTTGAAGAACATACCAAGGAACCGAACTCACCCACAAATCCGACTGACCCCCTCCGACCTGTGACATAACCGGCCGCCGGAACTAAACGGGTCCAGAGCCCCTGGCCTTTCCGGAAGTCGGAAAAACTTGAGTGAATATTCCATAGCCTCCAACGCGTTGTCCTCTGCAGTCTCTAAGATCGGACGGTCTCGTCGGAACGGTAAACCCGGGACAAAAGCTGCTAGGACGGATAGTATCCGGGGTGGGCGCCTCGATCTCTGGTGATTGGCTGGTGTTGTTTCCCCCAGCGTCCGTAGTCCACCAGTTCACCGTCTCATTTCAGGCTACCAACTTCCCTCCCTCCGCGAGAGTTTTTCTCCCTGTTTCACACCAGGACGCTCATAACCTCAAGTCAGTTGATTTTTTTTCCTTATCATTATTTAAACACCACAGAGAGTCTTTTTCCAATCATTAAATATTCTAAAGAATGGTGTGATATAGATACAACTAACACTGCTATGCTTGCGAATTTGTCCAATTACCCATTAATACCTACTTAATTTCCCCCAAACTTCGCATATTAATTCTTCTTCTAATTTTGGGACCGCATTGGTCCCGGTGGTTATAAAAATACTTCCCAGAGCAAAGACATTATTGATTTATGCAATTTGAAACCATTCCAACCATTGTCAACTAGGTGCCCACTTCTTAATAAAGATTTAAAATTGATGTTTACCTTATGGCAAACAAATTGGTACATAGGTATAACTTCCAAATGTACCTACATTTTTAACATTTCATGTAAACGAACAACTCAAACTGCTGGATCTACAAATATTAAATTTTGCATATAGGCCTTTTGTGATGAATGTGCTTTCTGTAGACCAATGAGGGATAAAGAGTTGAAAACTGATTTTCGTCTCACACTGTTTTAGGCGACTGTTAAGTAGAATTGCCAAATATTACTGACCTCTGAAACTTTGTGCTGTTGTGTAGATATGTACCTATAGCATGTACTTAGGTACCTGTAGCGCTCTGCAGGTTCACTCTGTACTATTTTCACTTGATTTACTGAGTTGTATGCTCACAAAGCTTGGGAATCACGTCCTGATATCACCTAGTTTCATTAGATGAGTGGCATTTGAATATTAAACCTTGATGATAATTTTGATCGAAGTCAACCTCTTGTACCACAATTATAATTGAATTGAGTAAAGGGAAATCATAATAGTTTTCCCTTCCAAACTTGGGCTCCAAACCGGAAAACCAGATTCTGGGCTGCAAGAGTTGGTGGTACCTGTGGACTCTGAAGGTTCCTGTACATTCTGTCATAACCAATACGTACGGTTTTTTCTTAAAAAAGGAACGATCACTGCAGCCTTTTGAACGACAGTAAGTTTTATAAATTCTACCTCACGCGTTAACCAACCGATTGATAAAACTCGTCCGAATTAAACATTTGTCTCTGTGTCGTTTGAAACGGAACCTTTAGGTAAACACTCGGTTTTAAAAGGTTACCGAACCATCAGACAATGTTGATTCTGGAACAATCACAAAGCCTCGCTCTCCGTTTACACTCGCAAAATTAAATAAACCGGTGTCCCTTTTCAACGAAAATTTGCAACCTTCTTTTTGGAAGGTTTCCAAAACAAATACGGCTCTGATAAAGTGGCAGTGAATCCCGCACTCGATTGGTTAATCGTCCACCGAGATCGCCGAAATTTCTCGCGATTTTTCCGTTTAGTTGTCGAAACGGACGCTTATTACTTTAAATTTATTTACGTATAAATACGTAAGTTAGAAATCTTGATCGATCGTCCGCCAAATGAATCAAGATTCTTTCCGTTCACGTAATTACTCGATGAGTGAATGTTTCCCATTCAGTTTTATGAAAAAGATTAATGGACTACTTGTGAGTTAGGTAGGTATATGTTTTCGTCGCTAACTATGTACATAGACATAGTTGTTAGTAATGGGTAGGTACTTCCACAATATTGATGTCTTCCACATACACCCGTGTATTCAACAGTAACATAGAGGTGTCGGACATATGAGTTAAACTAGACGTTTGGGGGTCCTAAATAACTCATATGCATACAACGTTTTTCTTTAAATTGATTTGCGACGGGTGTGTTTTCAGAGCCTAAAAACCGCGACATGTTCGCACTTTTTCCCGTTTTTTGCGTTTACAGAAACGGTCATCCTACAGAAAATGCCACTAAATTCCGCGTTGAATGGCGTTTAAAACATTGAAATCGGTCCAGCCGCCATCTCCCGTCCAAGATAGGTGATGTTTACCAACTTTGATAAAAAGTTGACAACCCTAACCTTCTAACGCCTCCAGGTTGAAAATGACTGCTCCGATTGAAAAATGTCATGAGACCAAAGTTGTAGAAAATTTAATTCTATATCCGATGCTTTTTAAAAATTGAAATTCGCTTACTCCAGTGCTGAGATATGAATTTATAACAAAAAAATCGTAGCGCCAAATCTTCGCTAATGCAGCCCAACGCAGAAAACTTCTTCTGAACTCAAAACATTTAACTTTATTCAATTTGTTCAAGTAGAAGTGAATGTAATCAACTCAGTTTAAACTCAAAATCATTTTGTAAAGATCTCATTACGTAGGCACGCGAACAGGGACATCCGGTGAGGTACGTGGATACATTTGGTACTAGAAATACTAGAATGAAGATGTGTGTGGTAAGGTACGATGAACGACGATATGGAGTAAAATTGGAACAGATATAAGCTTGATTCAAATAGGGCGGAACACTTCCCTATACTTCCAGTTTAGGCAATAGAATGTACATTAGGTACCTAAGTACCTTCCTTCAATTGTGTTGTCCCTGTTAACTTGCTTCCCCATGCATCACATCTGCGTGTGATATGCGTGTGAACGGCAAGAAAATTCGACTTGTTCTTATTCCTAATTTTTCCTAATAAAGCGTTTAATGTTGTAACAGATTCAAAATTCTTACTATCGTGCTCAGTTACACTATTTTTTTACTAACGGTCACAGGTATAATCAGAGGAAGCGTGATTTCGATATAATTTGACTTCCATGGAAATAGAAATTTTCATATTTGAACTGTGCCTTCGATCTTATTGGGTTTGTTTGAATGATTTCCACTTGAATTTCGGTACCTATTTCATGACCATGAAGTTCCAATACGAGAAACTACGAATCACCGGTGTCCGAGAGGCTCGAAATCCGCCAAGTTATCCGATCAAGCGGCATTGATTTTGGAACAAGTGCGTCGACTATCAAGGTTCCCGAACTATAAATAAAAAACGAAAACGCCACCCCGGTCACCTCCCATCAAATTCGTTTGTCTCCTGTAATAGTTTGCTTCAGGTTGAAAGCGGTAGAAGGTCTTTCGCCTGCCAAATCAACAGATCGGGAGTTTGACGCACATATTTCGAGTACTTACGTTATAGCAACTCGTGCTCCGTGCCTAGTTCGCAGTTTGACTAGTTTGAACATGACCTATATGAGATCTCGCTTTTTGCTACCTACTTTACAGGAGACACAAAAAACTGCCTATTTATCTATCCTGGAGTATAATTTGATAATATATTATCAAATCAAATTATTAGGCAAACAGGCAGTTTTTTGTGTCTCCTGCAAAGTAGCAAAAAGTGAGATAGGTCATGTTGCCGGTTAAACGGCGAAATAAGAGAGGATTTTAGTAACCAATTGTAAATGGATCTCTGTCGCTTATTGGTGGAAGTTACAAGAGTGTTGAGTATTGCAAATCACTTTACCTACGTAATTCAACTATTGTACTCGCAACACGAGTGACAAACTTTCAATCTAACAAAAGAGATGAGTTAGATTGGAAGTTTGACACTCGTGTTGCAAGTACAATTGTTGAATTACGTAGGCAAAGTGATTTGTAATATTCAACCACCATGTAACTTCCACCAATGATCGACAGTGATCCATTAAATGGATTAAATTGTAAGTTTTACAATTTGTACAATTTGTTACTAAGATCTTCTCTTTCTTACGCTGATAGTCCACTGGTTCTGGGCACTTGGGTTTTCAATAGTACCGAAGTTGTTCTAATTTAATGGGCAATCCATTTAATTAAAATTAAATTAAATTTAAATTTTAAATTTCTGATACACCAATTGTACAGTGCATAGTATGCATATTCAATGTCATGAAGTTTTATTGGTATTCATGTTAATTGTATGGTTTTCCAACTCTTAAACGTTTTCAAGACTGTCCAAATGGACATGAGATCAATACTGATTCGTTTACATTATATTATAATGTAATGTTATAATATAATGTTATATTATAATGTAAACGAATCAGTATAAACAGGGGATAGTATAAATAGGGGATATCTTACAATGATTATAAGATACTCCTTTAGGGGTGCTATCCCTGTTTATACCCGAGTTTTTAAGAAATGATCCGTATTCATCAATTTATCAATCGATCAATTGATTCAATTTCTTGGATCCTTACGATGTATCAACTACAACCCTTGAAAAATGGTACCTAACTAACAATCGCTCAACCTCCTCATCAGTTAAAACTCCCACTCTCTCGGTGGCTGGAGTATGTCAGTTTGATTTAGGTCAAGGGTGATACCCTTTTGAATTCAATATGGACTAGTATTCGCTCTGAAGATCACTTTGATCTCGGTGTTAAGTTTGTTGTGAAGAAGTAATCTCAGTACATTCAGCCCTCAGTAGAAATTATTTCATATATATCTCCATGAGTTGGGCATACGAATTCTTCGTAAAACCAATACTCCAGTTCGATAAACGAGTTTATGACAAGAAACAAGGAATTTACTGTGTGTTGTACATCGGTTGTCCATTAATTAATTGAAGTGTAGATTCACTTCAGAAGACAGATCAAAAATATAGCCATAAAAACCCAATACTTAAGGCGCCATTTGGCTCAAACCAACTTTGGAGTTACCAACGGTGGATACCGACACTAACGGGTACTTGAATACTTCACTCTTGTTTACGACTTGCGTCGGTCTTTCCGCCTCACATTCTACCCACTTCTATGTTACACAGGAAGAAAGCTCGCGCTTTTACGATTGGTTCCGCATAGCCGTTAACAGAAATACTGATCAAAACTGGGTCGAGAACTGGCCAGTGGGTTCCGCTCACTGGTTGAGAGCCAACTTCTCTCAGGCGCCTGTATCCAAATGACACATACGTCTTTTTTTCTTTATAAATTTTTGTAAACAGCTGTGGGCAATCAACTTTATTCGGTCAGTGGCTTTCAGAAGGGCGAATCTCATACTCTGCTGGCTACATAATAGTTTTGCACTTTAAAATTTGTTATTTGGCCAGCAAGTTTTTAGAGCTCTGTACATAATTCCGGTTTTAGATGTGTTGGACTAATTCTGATGTCAAATTCACATGGGAATGTATCATCCAAACCTTTTCTGTACTTCCAACGACCAGAGCCCTACGGTTTGGTTCATAAGCTAACTGAATTTAGGCAGCAATAGGCAGCTATTTTCTTAAATAAATATCCGGCGTTGTCGAAACTGTTGAGAGTTTTCCTGATGAATTATAGGGCTGACTATTCTATAAATATTTCTGTAGTTGGTGTTCATCTTGGGAAACATCAGTATGAGCAACAATATCCATTCCCTTTTCCCTCCAATACCACCACCTCTAGTAATCAACACTACAA
This sequence comes from Stenodema calcarata, assembly GCA_963920205.1. NCBI lineage: Eukaryota > Metazoa > Arthropoda > Insecta > Hemiptera > Miridae > Stenodema > Stenodema calcarata. The sequence continues at coordinate 14,815,065 of OY986055.1, read as the reverse complement.
CAAAGACTTCATTCTACTCTTCGGGCTGATAGATTTGTTGGTTGAGTCACACGAAGATGACTCAAATGAGAAAAATAAAACAGAAAGCTTGAGCAAAACAATAATAAGTTTGATGACTTTCTTTACATCTCATGCAATGAAGACCGAAATCATCTGGCGAACTTGTTGCCAAGAAGATGGATAAAAAGCTCGGGCCCCGTTTATAATCTAGGGAAAAAGCTGGTAGCAGCCAATTTCATCACACCGGGCTACAGATGTTATTTCGCATTTTACATTATCTCTGTAATAATAATTTGAGCTTCATATTTTAGGTTAAGGATTAGTAATAAATAACGTATCAGTGGAAATGTCTTTTGAACAATAGGAAATGGCTCCATATATGAGAGAGAGAGAGAGAGTTGATACGAAACTTACAGAACTTCTGGCCAACAAATGCATACGCCAAAAACTGAATTATGTTATTCTGTGAAGTCAAAGCCGTCGTTGTTGTTACTCACTGCATCAACTGCTGGGGAATAACAGTTTGAAACTTGGCGAAAGTAATTTGCCTCAAAAAACTGTAGACTGGTGCTGCCTTCTGCTTTATTGTAAAATCCTTGGTGAGGTTGCCTATAGTCGTTACTCACCGCTTCAGGGAGGATACCTGAACAAACTTATCCAGCCAGCTGGTGAAGGATGAATCTGATACCGCTAGAAATAGGTGCACGTATAATTTTTTCGGGCATCAGCTAGAAAATATGATATGCCTAGATCATATGTGGTGCCACAATGTGGTGTGACCCTCAAAATAAAAATCAGGCAGTTCTGATGTGTTGAGTTGGTACTCATTGAATCGGAGTGTACTATCAGAGTTTTCGAGTTATATTGTCTATTTCAAACCGTGTTTTGCTCAGAATTAGAAAAAAAAATGCACAGCCATGCAGCATGACTATAAGAGCGAATTTTCGAAGAAATAATAACAGGTTTTATAGAAAGTCTCCATGTTACTGTTTTTATAACTAATTTTTTCTCTATTATAACTAATTTTTTTCTACATTATAACTAATTTTTTCTCCACCTCAGTTTATCGATTTTTTTTAAAGGCTGAACACGATGTGAAGTTAGAATTGCGATATCTCATATAGAAATATATCCATATGATTTTTTGTGTAAAACGTTTTCGTAAATTCAAGTTTTAAATATTTTGGACCGAGAACAATAGCTTCAAAAATTCGCTCCTTCTTATAAATTAACCATAACTCATCCGACACGCGGGTTTAGCCTGAAGACGTCAAGACTGAGGTTGAATGACGAGGGTGACAAATTGTTCGAAGATTGATAGTTGTTCTGAGCGGGCTCAGCTCTAGAATGTTTCGTGCCTCAGCGACTAGTTATGTTTTGTCTTTTGTTAAAACGGATATTGGCAAAAAATGAGAAGCACATTATTCATAATTTAGCGACTCAACCTCAGGCACCCTGTCGTGACAGGGTAATTTAAACAAATACGCTAGCTGTCAATTCTGCACTATGGGATTTTTTGCAATTGTTGACTTATAGTTTTCTCTTTTTTTTCAATTCAGACGCATAAGGCAGAGAAAAGCAGAGGATGCCCGGGAAGCATGGCTGTGCAGTCACGCTCCGCCGGATGAACCCAAACCAGCCCTGGGGCATCCGGATTGTTGGAGGCTGCGACTTGGACAAGCCGATTGTCATTATCCAGGTGAGTAAACCCTGAAGGGTAGGTAGATTCAGTGGGTAACTCACTATACGAAACTATTCGTTAGTTCTATCTGTTCAAATGTTGAGGAATATCGTCATGTTTGGTTGCTAGTAGGAAAGCTCTGCTTAGTGTTTGCATCCAAATCTAATGTTCTCGTTACCGGAAGTATTGAGAGGACGGACAAACATTTAGGGTTTGTCAATTGTATTTGATCGCAAATAGTCGATTAGCGAGTGAATATTGCGATAACTGAATAAGTTAATGGCGATAACCTCTAGACCCAGCATTGGACTTGCCAAGTACAGCCAGACCTGCGTTCGGGAACCTCACGCTATGCTGACCATAGTCTCGGGTTTATGACACAATATTCCTGTACTCTGGACTAGAGATACCAGGGAAGGTGATTTATGTGCTGGACACGTTCCCGATTGTTCCACGTGAACCAACAATCAAGTGTATTTTAAGGCACTTTCTCACCTTGTCACAGGGTCCAATGACTCCTCCACATCGCTCAACCAATCCTGCAATTCCTTCATTCAAAAAAGATATATTCCGATATACTGTGGACAACTTTAAAGCCGGAATTGAGTTATCAACACCTCAGGCCAACCTCGACCAATGCTGTGCAGTTGTCTCAGTCGGCAAGAGTGATCGCCCCGAGATATAAATAATCCTGCCCCAGTAAAAAATATTATTATTAGAGACTCCGAAATGACAACACCCGCCCCATCCCCCATATCAGTTTTCAATGGACCAGCCGTTTTAGCGGATTTCCTCCTAGAAGCTCCTTTTCACAACAATACTTTTTTTACTACCGATTTTTGGTGTCAGTCCAAACCTTTTGGTTCAGCTAGGCGTCCGCCATCTTGACGTCAGTCTCTCGCTGTCGCTCGCCAATTTTCTTATGCCACTCATTTTTTATGTAGACTTTTTACCTCAGACGTCATCGAACCAGTTAATAAAGTATTGGCAGCTATATTATGAAATATTGCGGCACCTTAGTAGTAATTTTGTAATCTAATTTCAAATATCTCATAATTATTTTGAGCATTTAAGAAATTATTAATTTCTGTTGATATGGCAATCTACTGGAAAAATTAATCTAGCGTCTGCGTCAAGAAGGAACTACCTACCGCATCACCAAAACCTCAACTGTATAGACAAAATAGCTTATTTGGACAGTTATTACCTGGGAATGAAGGAATAATTTAGTGGGTGTGGCTACTAAGTGTATCTTCTTATGAATTTGAAATTGTCAACATTTATAACATCATTATTGATTCCCTGCCACTTATCTCTTCCAATCTTTTGCAGGCGGCCCCTGGAACTCCGGCACAAGGCCACGTAAAGCCAGGTGACGAGATTTTGCAAATCGGCGATTACGATGCCCGTGATATAAGACACCAAGACGCTCAAGCGCTTTTCAAAAACGCGGGCAACTCAATACACATTGTCATTCACAGGTAAATAATAAATAGTGGGTAAGGGCCTATGCAGGCGAGAGTGTTAGTTTGACTAATGGTAGGCCAATTTTATGAATTCTTCATTGAGAGTGGCGCAGATAGTCAGCTATTTCAGGAACAGGAACTACATTGAGTACATTATTCAGAATCCGCGATAAATGTCTTATAAAAACAGGATTTTCCCTCAGCCGTAATTCGTGACGTCAGAACTGGCATTCACAAGGTAGATGCACATCATCTAGACGCTCAACTGACGGACCACAAGCAATAAAGGTCGTTAATACGGAACCGAATTGAACCGTAATTTGTTAGCGTTCATATTGAAATATTCTCTACTCCTACACGATATTATGAAGCTCCGTAGTTCTCACGCGTAAATATATTTATTGGAATGTTTGGGCAGGAAACAGTTTGTTTGCTGCAAGAAAACTAGAAACACATGTGTCTGACAAGAAACCCGCATGCAGTCTCCATGCCCATCAATCCACTAGGAATATAAAGCGACGGTTACAGATATAGGTTAACAACGAACCGAAATAGAACTTATCGCGTATCGCGAGCCCTCAGAGGCCTAAACTGTTTGTAATGCGGCAAGCGAGCACCGATTCATCATAAAGTCCTAGTCTGAACTGCCTCGGCTGTAAATTTAGACTTATTCTATCAATTATATCAGATTTCATGCACCTACTTCCATGGTTTATGGTTCCAATCTTGAACTATTATAAACGAGAAATGAATCACGGTGCAAATCTTGCACAACACCATTCATCTCCAACTCATAATCCATTTGGTGAGCTCCAGTGGTCTCATGAAAGCCACTTATAAACGTTCTATGCCGTGAATGCAAAAACTTTCGAACGTACGTTAGTCCTTAATGGATAGCTGTGGGACTGTTTAGATTAGGTTTTATTAAAGCAAGATCTGGCAGTGTTTAAACTGGGCTCAGAGTCCTTAGAATATACGATTTCCGCCTCCCTTTCAAGAATCCAGGCTTTAAATGTAACTGTGATGGGTCTGCTTCTATCCAACGACGCAAAATCAACCTGAGTTTCCAGGTTCAGCCATTGCTGTTTTATTGAAGAAAGTGCATCGTTTGTATATAGACATTTTGAAAAATCTTCTTTTAAAACGACAACTTCATCAGGACAATTTTTGGTCATTATCTCTTGGAATAGCCCGACTTGCAACATGGAATATCCCGCCTTGAAACTTCAAGCCAAAATAGAAACAATTGAATTGGGCTTGACCACATACACATGTATCTATGCCTCCCACATCTCTACAATAATTGTATTGCCTAGGCTTCAAAGGACACCAAAATCGGATGTTGGGGTTTTGCAATGTTTGCAAAATTGGAGGTTGATCTAGAAGGTCAATTTCTGATGAGACATAAAAACAGCTCCAAAAGTTCTTGTTTAATCGAGAAATGAGCTGTACAGCAGAGTTAAGTGCATTTCTGCTATTCCATCGACTGCCAAGTTGTTCTTAAATAAAAATTGACAACCCAAGAACTAAGAACAGAAATCGCCTTCATACTTGGTATTTCCGCTTGCATTTGAGTTTCAGACATTCAGGCAAAAATTTGGTTACCTATATTACGTGTGCACCCCCTTTATCGTCATTACCGAGCCTCACTAAAGGGATAATCCAAATGAGCCAAAATTCATAAGATATAAGGGCAGATGAGATAAGGGCCAAGTGAGCTACTTCTTGCTGTTGTAGTCGTGTCGTCCCTGGATTTAAGTCCTTCGGTTTATGTGTGCAGTTCTATTCAACAGATACCTCATCCGATTTGAGTTTGATAGATAGTTCAGAGGTGCATTTATAGATTGTTATTCCATGTAACGATGTTAGGACAATGCTCAAACACTCGGCAATCGTTTATTTTCTTAAATTAATGAATGAATTCGACAAAAAGGTGCTATATTAGTTTTTTGCTTGATGAACGATTCGATAGCCCAATACCCGTGCTTATGCCAACCTTAATTAGCAACAGTGATTTTCAGTTGGTGGGATTTTCAGTTCAAAAATAGGAATATTCAGTTGAAAATCAAACAAAGGAGTTTTGCAGCCATGTGTTACAGTTTTGGTGTATGCTAACAAAATGTGATCCTCAACTTTGGAAGTCCCTTTAAGTCCGATCGAGGACTTGTCAGTCGAACTAATCTGTTTTTTAACTGATGGGGCAATAGTTTATTATAGTTAATGCCAATTTCGCCGACCATATTTCGGTCACTAGAGGAGTATCAGAGTTGTTTTAATTTGTATGTTCTGACGGTTTGCTCAAATCCCTCCTATTTTATGACTTGCATTAGTTTTCAATTTCACTCTTGCTTTTCTGACTGAACCTCCGAACTTGACGTTTCTTAACCATATGCGTCGCTAACATACTATGACAACCTCAATCGAAAAATTGAAAAGAAAAAAATTTCAAAACCATAATAATTTGTGTCTAGGACGTTCAACAACCCGTTTCTATCCGTTTTTATTTTAGCAGAAGGATTTCAAATTAACTTTTGGCAGATGGTAACGAAGCAGGCCAGCCGATCAAGGTCCGAGAATCATCTCTCAAGGACCGTCAGAATAGTAACCTCGTTGTTATTTTTCAGCTGTGTTATAATAAGCTTGTCTGAATCAATCTCGTATATTGCATTGCCCGATCACTTAGTACCAGGTGAATCATCTTCGAGGGCACCTTCCGGTAACAGATAATTGATATGGTGCCAAGAGAATTCAGCCGAAACCGTCAGGTTGTTTTGGCTTTCACAGGTTAGGCATTCAAAATGAAATTTCCGGTTCAAATCTAAACTACTGGGGGGGTGGGCAGGGGGGGGGGGGTGAGATTGTTGCCTATTACTGTGCGCTCCTGTGCATTTACATTTTTATATTATTATTATTATTACTATTATTATTATTATTATATTATTATTATTATTATATTATTATATTATATGAACCATGATAATTTTATTCTGAGATAGTGCAGTAGGTGATTGAATTCTTATACTATACGTTCGTTAATTCAGGAAGCAATATCGTTCATTCATCTCCTCCCTTTATTTAAAATGTGAACTGAGTGGGAAGATATGAGGCAGCTTAATCCCCAAAAGATTCATATTCTGAGTCAGTAGCCTAGGTATAATACTACAGTCTCGAGTACCTAGACAATTTGAACCAATGATCCCTGTCAAAAGCTAAGAATAATATTAATTTGGCGAGCTGATCGATGGTATGTTAATAATATTAGTGGATATATGGTATGGTAATAATATTAATATATAATATCGATTATTATATTCTAATTCCAGACCATTAATCAAAATGGCTATTCTGTAGACGAATGTTTGAATAATTTGGTTAAACGTGACTCTTATAAGATGAGGGATTCTAATTACCTTTGTTTGATAAGGATCAGTAGGTAGTATTTTTAGAAGTCAGCATCGAACACCTATGTGGGTTGTTTTCAAAAAATTATTTATCACATAGATCAAGTTTTAAAAATCATGTTTTAATCTTGGCCAGCTCTAACTAGAAAATTTACTTTGGTCCCAATTTGGCTGTCAACTAAGACACTGTACCTCCTCCTTGTAATGCATTTTGTGCTCCTTGTGTTCCATGGTTATCATTCATTACTGTTCAATAAAGAATTAACAATTCATTAGAGTAATTATTGGTCAATTGAATACTTGGCTTCGTCAGTATTTTTAACCAAGAAAGTAAAGTATTTTCATGCCTTTTCAGAGCTGAAGGAGGTGTATCTTCGAGTAGAAGCAGAGAACAAAGTGTGGACCCTCTAGGGCTCCCCAGGGCACTTGGCAGCCTTCCGGAATATCAAAGCAGCACAATAAGCCCTACTTGTGGTCCCAATCCTGCCATCATCTCTCACTCCAGAGCCTCCTCTGCCTGCTCAACATACGATGACGAACGATCAGCTTTAGAGCAGGTGAGTCAGGTTTTCATAGAACTGGTTAACACAGTTGACTCGTTATAAGAATAAAATTGAGCAAATCATGAACGAGAAGCTGCTGGTACTTCGAGAAAGGGTTGCGTCGTGATGATTGGTTTATCTTTGCTATAATACGTACCTATGTACCATTCGGCAGCGATAGCTGTCCAATTTACCCAATAGGATGATATATGTACACCCAGTAGGAATTCACCAAGCTTGGTGGTTAGGTGGGGGACCTACAGAATTTACGTTATTGTGCTGTACTCCTGTGGTTTACTTGCTCCAATCATTGAGGTATTCAGTAGAACCATAAGATGATCACTGAATGACCACCAGTTTATGATTGATCAATGCAAGTTAGCAAGAAAGGTTTCTGTTCTTCATTAGAATCATAGCACAGTATGTTCTAAAAGAATGAACATTTTTCGTTGGAAATTTCTAACATCAGCTTTCTAGGGGTTCTTTTCCGTCAGAAGCTGATGGAAAATAGATCATATGTTCACCTAATATGCTCAGATGCTAAAGACTCGTGAAGCCCATATTTGTTATTCAAATATGAAAAAATATGATCTAATGGACTAGTAAGTTCTGTTTCCCACTGGTCCCACCTAGATTGGTGATACTATATGATAAATGAAACAACTTGATGTGTGACACTCTGTTTTTGTATGGTACTGACGATGATTTGACCAGTATAACATTGTATTTAGTGACCAAATGAGCTTATTGTAAGATACAGTTTTGGTCATTAATTAGGGATTTGGAGGTTCCCACTCGTACATAATTGCCTCCTTTGGAAGTCCCAAAAGCTCACCAGTGAACATGGCACTGTCGCCTCAATCGCAATGTTACTTAAAACCAGTTTGATGGTTCTATCTGCTACATTCTACCTAGCGAATCTTCATTCTGTCTAGGTGCCAACCTCCTAATGTCGCACCCTAAATAAATAGTGATGAAAGAATTAAGCGTTCAGCGCTTTGTTGAATCGCGTATATTCCCAGTTGTTTCATTGGTTCTCTATACCTCTTAATAGTACTTGCGCCTATAAGTTGACACGAAAGCATTCACTCAACGTTGTGGTTGTGTTGACTATTATAATTTAGATCACGAACCGTAGACCAGCATAATATGTTGCCTTTGCAAGACGTGAAGTTATACTATTGAAACCGAATGACGGGAGGATTCGCAATCCAATGACAATCTTAGGACTGACAATAATTGTATTATTGTAGGTTATGAATAATCTTCATAATATGCATAATAAAAGCGTCAAGCACATAAACTCAAGCGATCATCATAATATATTATTATACAGCCGATATGAAACCTTATTTGTCCACAATGCTCAATTTCCAACTCAGTTAAGTAAGATGCAGTTTTTGTCAGTTTATCGAACGGGTTAGGATACCTCCAGGTAAAAACAGCGATTGGAAATCTTCGTGCAGCTTGGTCGACGCTATGGTGTTGTCAGTCGTTCTCTATGGCAGCGAGATATGGGGATTACGTTATCTAGATGAAATTGACTTGGTTCAATCCAGAATCTTCAAAAATCTTCTAACGTTGTCAATCTCTACACCGCATTATATGGTTCGAGCTGAGACGGGAAGAGTAAAGTTGGGTGCACTTGTAGTTGAAAGAGCACAGAATTGGTGGGAAATCCTGCTTCGAATGAAACCCAATAGATACCCCCGTGCATGTTACAACAAACTTCTCTCTACAACAAATAAGGGACTCGGAAACGGGAAATATAATTGGGTTCACCAGCTCAGAGGACTCGTTGAGAAATTGGGCTACACCACTCTATGGGAAGCTTCCCATTGTGCTTCCCTTGTGCTTGCACAAGATGCGAATGCGGTTGCCCAACATAAACAGGCAGTTTTGAACTCATTCGTCACAATGACAGCATACAGAGACTATGAGCGAATCATCTGCTCTTCCTATAGTAGTGGGTACATCTCAACCATCGATGGATGTTCTCAGGGCTACCTTAGTTGGGACATTCCCATCGCTGTCAAGCGAGTACTTGCGCAACTACGAAAAGACGGATTCCTTCGGATGTTTATCAAGGGTGATGTCTGGAAAATAGACGGGAGCAAAATCTGTCCCTTGTGTAACTTAGGGGAGGGGGAATCAGTACATCACGTATTAGCAAGATGTTCACAATTTGAGGCTGAGCGTGAAACGTTTTTCGGATCGTCGCGATTGAGTGATTAGTACATTACCAAAAGTTTATTTTGTTTTCCTGTTAAGGATGTTGCATTCAGGTTTTATAATTTTATATGTACGTATATAAGGAAGCGGAAGTTTTTGTTTGAATTGTTAGAGGCAGTGGGACTGCCATAATAGAAGAATTTCATTATTTTTGTTTGATGCTAATATTTTTGTTCAATTGATTGATAAACCGAACTCATTGTTGTAAAGGTCAGTCTCACCTATAAAATCAAATAAAACTCATTTTGATTAATTTGATTGATTGATAGGTTAGGATACCTAAATCTGATACTGATAGCTGAACTGAACGTCCTTGTTAGAACTACTATACTCCATGTAGTATGAAATTCGTGTGATGGAAACTCCATAGATACACCTCCACTTGATGGAAATCGGTTTGTTGGTATGTGCAAACCTGTACGTGTACCAACCTACCGACCGATTTCTGAACTTCACCCCATATCTAGACATCTGCATGATCTGAAAAAACTCAAACTAAACCAAAAAGAAATACTTTAAGAATCATGAAAAATACCCTGCGTTCTTACGGGGAACCCCTTCTCGCTGGGTACTTTGGAGATGTAATTAGATGAATGGCCGTTCTTACATCGTACGCTCTCGCCCGTTATGCCAGAAATCCGAAACTTGGACGTCACCATTAGAACTGTGCCAAATCCGAAGCGCTCGTTGCGAGAGAAGTTTTAAAATACTTCTTGTCACTCTTTAACGAACCGCCGCAAACTCGCAGTGATAGTGTCCCCGGTTGACATCGTTACAATCATTTTTAAAATCATTGAAGTTTCGGAAATATTAACTAAATTAGTTGTCGGAAAGCTATTCAACGTTTCATTAGCCGGTGATGAGGATTTAGCCTATTGTACTTTATTATACCTAGGGATGGGAACGATATATTGATACGTATAAAATATCGATATATTGCGTTCAATATATCGGTATAGAAATATGACATAAATTGGTATATTTATCAATATAGGTATATTGGTAATAGCGTTCATGAAATAGTTTTATAAGAATTCTCTACCTACAAGAAATGAAACGTGGATGTATTGATGAAAAAAGCCTGTCTGCAAGATCAAAATTGAAGTTATGATTGAATGCATTCAAGCGGCGGGCGTAGGCTAAGTCCCCCTTACTATCCCTAAAATCTTTTTCGTGTTCATTAATCCTTTCCCTAAACTTCCTAAAACTTTCTTAACTGTACTCGAGTCCACATGAACATAATATGTTCATGTGGACTCGAGTATAGTTAATTATATAGAATTTAAAACCTCTCTGATGCAGCATATTAATTTTATCCTTAAACCCTTTAGAAGTTGTTATTTTACCAATTCTAACTGAAATTTTCCTATAATGCTAATCCACATCTTTTCAGGACTGAAGATTTTTGCTTTTTGACATGGGTTTCCATAATTTCGGGAGTGATTTAATTCGTAGCATTCAATTATTTTGTGTTGAGCATTTGGCCCAAACGTTCCAATTGTGGCCATGAAATGAATACGAATAGATCACGTAAAACCAAACTACTTACTAACACAAGTTCATAGAGTTTTGGTATAGAGTTATTACAACGAGACAGTCGTTTGCAATTTATTTTCAAATCATATATTTTTATACTATGGAGTAATTTAAATTACTACTGATTATGAAATTCAGGTTATAAGCATTATTAATATGATGAAAAATGTAATAATTTATGTCACAGGTAGGTTAGTTTAGTCATTGTACCTACACTTACTGATAATTTGAGGGCAGAACTTTTATCTGAGGGAAAAGAGCGACAGAACCTTCGGGAGAAAGTTGAAATGAATGGGCGTTTGGACGTCTAGAAGAATTCAACACAACTGAACCCAACCCAGACGCCAAGTAGTGCATTACTGGTAAAAATAGCGCCTATCGCGCAATTTATTCAAAACATTCCTAAGGCGCGGGGATTAAAAATAATTGTGGCCACGGCTGCCTATGAATTTATTCGGTTGTTTCAATTTTAACTGTATTATTAGACTTCAAACCACCTAACTATACAGAATGATTATTTAATGATTGCGTTATGGATGTAAAGGTTTCCACCCTGGCAGACGTTTCTAATCAAATTTTCATGAAGTCCAGTTGAAGCCACGATTACCTATCAGTAGCCAACCTTGGCTACTACCTACTGAAACCATTCATTTTTTTGAAAAGCTAATTACATTGCTGTGGTCCCTATGAAGAAATTAGCTCAAAATTATATCAATTGAAAACAAATATATACAGGGTGATCCGCTCATAATGTGGTGTTGGCGGCATTTAACTCCATTTTTTGTATCAACGAGCTGATCATTATTACTTCATTAAATTTTAATTTTTGACATTATTTTCGGAATCAACGTTGAATATACGACATGATTAGGGTACCTACTTTGACTCTTGAGAAGTACCATCTAATGATCATACTAGCAGCTCAAACATAGGCGCATTTGAACAAATGAAAATTCTGAAAATCTGTAGAACGTAACTACTCTTCCAAAACAATTCTGGAAATTGGCAAATTGTTGCTTAAGGAGCAACACAGCCTAACCATGTTTCCCAACACTTCAGGAGAGACAAAGTACTGTTTTATTCCAAACCTACCAGTAATTGCACACTTAACTCACTTCTTTTAGCTTACTGTAGGCTCCCGCTTCTACTGCCTAACTTTTTTTTGCATTTAAACTTGAATTTTTGATCGAAGGAACAACAAGATAATCTGAAAATTGATCATACCGTTGAAAAGCTTATTAAGTGAAGAAGTTTTCATGAGACTTGCCAGTTTGCAGTATTCTTTTAAGAAGAGTAGTAACGTTCTAAAGATGTCAGAATTTTTAAAATCTGTCTATGTTTGAGGTGCTGGATGGCACTTCTCAAGAATCAAAGTACACTAATCTTATAGTAAATTTACCGTTGATTCCGAAAGTATTGTCAAAAGTGGGAATTGAATGGGATTAAGTGGAGATATTTGAGTTTAAAAGAGAAAAAACAAGGTTTTTCTGAAGAAACCTTTTAAAACATCATACCTCGACAATGGATTGAGATAATAAAATATGGGTTTGGCAGCATTTCACTCCATTCTTCATGTGTTTTTCGTCTAAGAGCGGATCACCCTGTATATTAAAAAACCCATATAAAACCAGTAGGTACCTAGTTGCTACAACCTAGTTACGCTGATATTACAAGAATATTCGACACAAAGAAGCAACGATTTTCTTTTCTATGTATAGTTATAACCCTGTGGTGACCTCGGTTATTGAAAATTCGCGTCAACTGTAGCAACTTTGTTGAATTCAAAATTCTTCTTAAATACTACAACCTTCTTAAACAATAAACAGCCGTATTGATGACGGAACCGGATTGAACCCCTAAGAAGTCCCGGAATACCGTGAAATAGCAAGGGGAAAAAACCATATCTCCTTGGACTAATCAGTTACAGTGGAGCTCATCTGATCAACTGATATGATTCAACAGTTATCACACACATGCTCTCATTCACTAATTAGGTACCTGCTCGTCGCAGGGACGGTAGGAACGAACTACTGACATACCGACCTAACTCTCCGACCTAAATCTTGGAAAAAAACGCTAAAATCGTTGGGGTGTTTTCTAGGGTAGCTGCCTAGTGTATATTGAAATTTCACACGACTTATCGTGGACATTAAAACCCCAAATTTGAACAGATTTTAGTCCGCCCAATTGCTGTTAATTTTATTTAGTTTTTTTTTTTTTAGATGAATTGCCGGCCCCTCTCTATTTTTGTTGATTTATAACAGTTTTCAACTATTGAAAAGTTCCTTATTAACAAATTTTGGAAGTTATCCATAAACAGAAGGATGGCAGACCAATATTAAACGTTATCCTGAACAGAAGACAAGAGGCAAAAAATATACTGTACATGAATTTGAACGACAACAATTTGTATCAACATAATTTCAATAATTTCAAAAATGTATTAACATAACTTATTGAAAGAAATTCCGCGACAGTAATTATTATTATCGCGGAATTTCTTTCAATAAGTTATGTTGATACATTTTTGAAAACTTCGCTTCATGTTATCTTCAAAATACGCTTATTTACAGCTAAAGTTATGTGATCCACATTAACGCAGTCAAATCCTCTGTAATTTTTCTTTGCACGAGTGAGTGAAAGGGGCTCCCGACGTTTACACCCCATTTTTAAGAAGTTTATTGTTTATAACTTCATATTTGTCACATGAAGATTGTCCTGATGCGGCCCCATAAATTTATTCGTGGAAAACACGTAGGTTGGGCGTTCGTTCGCGGTCATCCCTCTATTCTCGGTTTTTGAGATTCAGGTCAATGGGTGGATTCTCATTCTGTCAATACTAGTGGTAGAATCCGACTTTCTATTCCAAGTTTAATCATTAAGATTAGTAAGTATTGTGATATTCACGATATGACTCATTTCCGAATTATGTAGGTGCTAGAAGCTTTGAATTATGTGAGAAATCTTTTGTAATAGGTGTAATAGCTATCATCATATCTTAATGTCACGCATGCATTTCACATGTTGTATGTAAATAGCAGAAGTATTTTTAAAGAGATCAGCCCAGTGACCAAATCAGTGGGGATAATGATTAGGAATTCACGAGTACAAATCGTTTGTAATTTTTCCTAAATGACTTTGAGCGGGTATTGATGTTGGAATAGGCCCCTCTGCACCGCAATCCGTGAATATTTAAACTCTTACACCACTTGTATTCAATGTTCTAAAAGAGACCGGTATCAATCATCTAGTCAACATTTGGCTACAATATGGTCCCTTGATGCCAAACCCTCCCGTATAGACATAACAAAGTTGCATTTGTCAAAACTTCATACGCTTGTCGGTGGATAACTTAGTTTCACTCGTACTGCGATTGTTGACAACTTTGGGTGTAGAGATGCTCGTAAACAAACTAGTTCAATTCCTACGTCATGTGAAGTAATTATTATCTCTAATAATTAGCACCTTCAGAGGACAGAGACGTTGTAAATGACGGGACATCAATTTCTGAGAATGAGGCGGTCCAAATTATTGCCCGCAATTCCAAATTGGAGCGGTTTTCACCAACTCCTCTCATCTTCACATTGGTGCGCTGAATGGCGCGCATATGGACATTCTGTTTTCACAAAACGTTGGTTGATTGGAATTTAAAACGTCGCTGAGGCTTCCAATGTTTGCGCTTGCCTACGAAACCTTTGAAGACGAAATGATAACTCCACTATAAATTCGTTTGGTTTGTCTTTGTCTGAGAAGAGCCCTTCAACCAAAATTTGGTTGACAAAATAACGAAAATTCTGACAGATTCGAGTTATTCTAACAAACAGAATTCCTACGAGACTCTCCAAACCCGCTCGCTGCCTCTTACATTCTTCAATGTTTCTCATACCGGCCAACCGTGAAAAAATACGACATCGTCTTTATTTTTCTTCGAAACCTCCTCCAACCTTCGGATCCAACTTTCCGTTACGTTTTTCCAACACAATCGACTCCGTCTATTTTTGGATTATCCGTAATTTTAGCGCAAGGTCGCGACTATAAAAGAGCCATGTCGTAAATTGGAAGGAAAGTGGGCTTTTTGCTCGTTCGAAGCCTTTGATTTTGGCAACGTCTGAATTGTGGATAGTTCGGAATTTCAAGCGATGGTTCAAGTTTATTGTTACAACGAGAATCGGGTCGGTGTGTGTACGACTGCTGTGAGCAGTTTCGTGGGTTCCCATTGACTCATTCATACATTACAAATAGGGCTTGAGTCTATTTCGCTTGAGTGTATGTAGTACATATAATGTAATGTATCGATTAGAGGATACAGGACGCTCGGGAGTCTTCTGTATTGCAAAACAGAGGCTGAAAGGCTCGCAAAATACAGTACACAAAATATTTTAATAAAGTACTTACTCGTACCTACATATTATGTACCTATATTGAATAAGAACATGTACGAGTAATTCAGCAATACTTTTCAGGAAAAACAAAAACAAAAATCTACAGTAGCTTACTGAGTAAAAAAGTCCTTAATTACTTTTCGTACAAGACGACGTACGTTACTTTGCAGCTATGTCTCTCAGTCTGTTGAGAAGTACGAGTTGTTTCGCCGTCCCCTCAGGTTGCCCTCTCTAACCAGTCCATAGCAGTCTGGAATGCTCCATAGGCGTCTGAGTATGAAGGACCGGCAGCTTCTTCAGCATCCATTTCATCATCGTCGTCACTCTCTCTTTGCTGCCATCATCATTGTCCTCAATTATCTGGTGTACTATTTCACCATCATTCAAATGCTGATGACCAGGGCCATTGCCATCCTACCTGCTCTTACCGCCGATCTAGATTTGCGTCGCTCCGGATTTTCGACGCTCTACTGTCGTTCAAAAATCCGTCCGCGGCACATCTTCTAAAATTGGCAGATAATTTAGAAATCCGCCATGTGGGCTCCGAATGGGTCGAGGATGGTCCTTAAACTATTCATAACCCTTTATTAATAGGAAGGGTTTGAAATTTTCAAAACCCCTTAGCTCGACAAAATTTAAAACAACGTAGTTTCAAATACAATTTTGAATAGATTTTGATTTTAAATACCAGCTCGATTGTTTAGACTGTATCATTTGAATTTCGTATATCTGCTGGTTTGATTGTTGCTTCATCTTGTTATAAATGATTGCCGATGTACGGGGACAAGCACATGAATCTTATTGGTCGGCTCGGAATTAAGTTGAAAAATCGGCGAAACTGTCCCTGGGCTAGTTACTGACTACCTCCAGTCTGACCATAACGTGACATCTTCGAACGAACATACAATATTTTACCTCGTTACTCATTTCGTGCAGCTGTAGAACTCATTTTCAAGGCAACTGCATTCAGAACAGAGATCTAGACATTAGGGTGGCCTAAACAGAAAATAGTGTGCCATTGTGGAACTATTTGTACCGTTTCGTATATTTATTGTTCCTATCGAAACTTGAACTTGATTCATGAATGAAAACAATTTTTAAATATAAGGGATCCTTGACGAAATTTCTTTTCCCCCGAGAAAGGTTGAGTAAGAAAAAGGGAAGGTGGGGCGTGGCGTGGGAGGTGGACTGCTGGTGGGGACTGAAACTCAAAGAACCCTTCGAGGTGCTTTCAGTTTCAGTGAGAACGGCACCGAAAAAACACAGTCTTCAAGATGACGGCTCTTTACCAGCAAAGGAAATACATTGGGGCAGACACTGACTCCACACTCTTATGGGTGAGAAAACAGTTTATTTTTCGATATTTGATCCGACTCAATTTTCTCGTTTCTAACAATGGTGTACAATTTATACCTCCGAAACGCCTTTCAGTAATAATTATCACTATGCCCAAGATTGCACATTTCAATGGATAATCAAAACTTCAAACATAATCAAACTTTCCAACACAAGTGCTGTTGATTACACAATATATACAAATTTGTACCTCTGAAGGTTCTGAGCTACACTGAGCATTTCTGGCAACCTGCAACGAATTTCATGGTAGTTTTTACAAAAGCAATTCCAGTAGGTACTCTATAGGTATTATAATATGCCCAACGACAACAATGGAAGGGAGTTCGTCCTGGCAGAACCTCAGAATTTCGAGTGTATTTCCTCAATGTACAAGTATACAAGAAAAATATAATACATGAAAATACTTTTGCAAACAATTACTGATACTGACACAGTATACATTTTTATTCTCAATTCTTTTGAGAATTTTGTACATACCCTGCTTTAAAAAGATGGTAGTACAGCTTTGCAAACGACACTATCGCTTAAACAAACGTTGCTGTATTTGTGTGAAGACCTGCCCAAACGTCCCATTGAAGGGACGCTCCTTGGCAAGTTGTCAAGAGCAAGCGGTAAAACATTATGATGCATTGTGTTGTCCATAGGAAATCCACCCACGAAGCTATTTCCCATCGGCCATTTTTGTGACTTTACGTCTTTTACGTTTTTGATCGGGATTGAAGCTTTCACCGATGGAATTTTGACACCAACACAAATCTCCTACATTCTTCACCATAAATGGTTTGGAATAGTGGGTTTTACGAGAAAATATCACTTGAAACCTCCTTAGTACATGATCAAAAGTAGAGAAAGGTTGTGAATGAATACAGAAAATGTTTATTATAAACGTGTGCTCATATTAAGGGGTTTGTGGTTAGTAAGTCGTGCAAATTTCAGTTAAAAATTGGTGCTTTGGTGAATTGAGTCGCTCCTTCGAATATCCGCTAGTTAAACCGTGAAAATTGCCCTCTTGTCGAAGTTTCGCTGCTATGAAATCACATTTCGGTACGTTAAGATAACATTTACAACAACTGATATAATACGTATTATAACTGTTAACCATTAGAGTTAACCATATTTCAGATTCGTTTGGTCAGTATTGGACGGTCAAAGGCTTGGTAATATGAATAAGGAGGAGGTCTGTTTACAAACTCCAACCACCTGTTTCATTGACTCTCCATACTGTTTTCTAGTCAACTGCTTGTAGCTGTGAGCCCGACATGCCGGAGTTAAGTTACTAGAGTTTGATGCAGAGTTATCCAAAGAAACATAATATGTTTCTGAAATATTATTTCAGTTTCGCAAATCCAGCACACCATGCGAAGGTCATGAAAGTCAAGGGGGTCTTTGATAATTTCAAGATTATTAAACCACTATTTGTCCTGCTTGTTGCGAATATAGGTTACAACTGAATTAACTCAATTGCCTTTGGAGGTACTCGAACTATATAAAGATCTCCAACCAAAACGAGTCCCAACTGTTGTGCAATGACAAATTATGGTGAAGTTCAATTAGGTTTGTCGAGGCAGAAAGTTAGTGCGGACGCCGAACGTCACGGCAACGCTAAATTTACTTTATGTTGAGAGAGGACCTTTGCCAAACCTCTTTGAAAATAAAAACTGGCTCGCCCATGATTTTGGATACATTACGCGATTAATAGTATGAGTTGTGTTGAATTTTTGTGTTTGGCGGGTATCACGTTTATTGAGCTTGTTAGACTTAGTTAAGTTGGAACAGTCGGTCGAATTTAGCGGTTTGGTACTTCTTGATGAATTTGGTTCCATATTTCTCCGGCTACAACGAACCCCAAAAACACAATAGGTCTGTGTGGACCTGATCCCGTATGGATGTTGAACAGAAAACCTTAACTTACCACCATCTACCATTGTTGGATTATTTCTGAGATTCACTGGTAATTCTCAAACTGGGAATTCGCAAACGAACCCTCTGACACAGCCTCACCATGGTTATGAAGAATTTAGTGATACATTCCGGAACAAACCTGACAAGCAAAATGACGTAGCAAAATTGGCTGGTTACTGATATGGTGCTGACAACCAAACAAGTTGAAAAACCGAAGACCGTATGTTACTGAACAACGACCATGCTACGAGGGACGTCCAGAAAGTAAGGTTTCAGGGGCTGTGTATGACGAAGGGAATTTTGTTTTTCGGAGTTGTAACCACTGGTAAGTTGAGAGGTTCCTAACGCTCAAAAAAATCATCAAAACAAATCATCAGTCCATTACGAAATGTCGTCAAGCAGTTCGTTCTCCAATCTCCACCTACCACAGGAGTGAGATACGGGATGAAAGCGAGTGTGAAAAAAAAGATTCTAAATATTCATTTGGGCAACAACAGTAGATCCAATCAATCATCAGAAAATAAAATGTCCGCTTGTTTTGGATTTTTTTGTCATTTTCATGTCTTTACATTGGTACACAAAAGCGAAAAGTGACATCAAGACGAGTGATTCGATTGAAACGAGAGATTTTCATGATTTTCGATCACTACCAGTGCGTTGATACGGACGTTTATCTTACTCAGCTAATTTCCCCCACCACATATCCCTGGAACATTTCCCCAGTGTTGTCACTCATGCACGATCGTCTTTGTATACTAGTAACTATCGAATGTTTACTCTTACTTCTCGTAACTATTTCTTTTCTGATGATGAAGAAAGAACAAGCGTGAATGATAAAGATAAAGCTTGTGATACAACATGAAAAAGTCTCACTGTGTTGCGCACTTGCACGCAAGCTGACGAGTTTGACATGGATATGTCTTAGGGCTGGTTACCAAATACCTGCTCATATTGATACAAGGAATACAGTCTCTGTGACAACCCCGATTGAGCATTAATTATTCTTAAACAAAGTTTCCTCAAGATTGAAAAACTGTAAATATTTTGGACAAGCCACCACAGTACGCTTTGTTTTCCCTTAGTCATTATACCTTGTAACGACTGTTATACTGATGATTTCATCCTGAAAAATTGGATCGGGATTGAAACATGATTGCGAGAGATACCCAGACTGAATAAGTGTTCTCAGGAATTGAAAAAAACCAGCCGCGTCATCTTGAGAGTTGGTCGAGATCCAAAGACTCAAAGTCTGGCCTGTCTAACGCTTTATCAATTCGAACAAGAGGTCTTTTAGGTTTTTGGTGAAACACATATAGGCACACGTACGTCAGCTAACGATCTCAATTTTATCTTACATCAATCAATACTACCTAAATCATAGTTTTTCCAAGCAAATATAATTAATGTAATTGGAAGAGTGGTGAGATTGAACTTAATATTATTATGTAGGAAGTTGAACTTTAACTAATTTACTAAATTAAAAGTAAACATTTACTTGTAAAATGATGTTTTGATAGTTTTTTGTTTCCATTTTCTTTTTCTACTACTGGGCTGGAAGAGAATAATGTACTTACCATATTGGGACAAAATATTATTAAACGATGGGTGGTTTATATCGATATTTCCGTTCTATCGATAACTACCCCCACCGGGAAGTACTCGTACTTCTTCGTGCATCACCAGGATCGGTTCCCTTCTGTGACGGATGGATGGTGAGTATGACACAATAAAAACGTATGACAAGCCAAATATACATAAGAGCAAAATATATCATTCTAATCTGGGGAGAAAATACAAAGCAAATGAGAAGCAATAACATGAAAAAATCTATTTCTAGGTGTAAATGATTGGGGACGAGGAGAGGTTAATAGACTCATTCTGGTTTAAGTGACTGCTGTTTTGTTTATTTTCTGTGAATTCAGGAAAGGTAATTTTCGCGCATGAAGTCAATGTTTGCCCTTTTTGTAGCAACTTCTTCCGAAAAAAAAAAACGAAATTTGCGCACACCCTATTTCTGTTTTCATAATTTGGCCACAATGGACTTGGGCGATGAGTGATGCGTTTGTGATGTAACTCAACGGCTCAAGGTAAAAGAGTTTCCTTCGGAGTTTCCCACTTTCTCTGTCAGCGCCTCCACCAGATCCGTTCGTTTACAAGAACTTGGCCTTCATCCAATTACGTCATTCAGTTGATTCCTCAGGTGGTTTTCGGCTCGACAGTAGTTATAAAATCGTTCATCTCTTGTTGAAAACCTACAGAAAAATTACATCGCTCAAACTTAATATTTTGATTTATTTTGTTATGTCAACAAGTAGGTACTTCACTCTTTCTCAATTCAGCTAATTCGATAGGAACCAAAATCCCAGTCCATATAAACATTCAAATCCTGGAGAACTTACCAAGAATTGTTACAAGACATTCTTGTCTGTAAACAAATTTCTCTCTCCTTGAGGCGTCAATGTTTAATTAATGTGCCATTAGCTTCGGCTAGTGGCCAGCTCGGTTGGAAGTTTATAATATTCTAAAATTAGACGACGGGAAACGGGGCAGCTGAAGCGTGACCAGCCTGAAAGTAACTTGAAATCTTCAGATTCAAGTGAGAAGCAAACCGAAATTATTATGATGTTATATAGGGCTATCAAATTTCAACGCTTATAGACGTACTTGATATACTTACCCTGGTTACTAACTCCTTAACATAATGTAAGGGTACATTCGTCACGGGCGAGATTTTAAAATGAGGCTGGAATTTCGGTTGTGTTCCCATATTGCTCATAATATATCACAAAGCGTACCCAACCTTCCTCAATATCAATAAACTCTCAAAGTTAGGTTTTCCTCAGTTTAAAATATGTAAGGCTGTCCAAGTTCATAATATATTATGTTGTCAATGGTCGGAGACGTTCCATCGATATTGTCAATTATTTCATAGCCTGTACGTTGATGGAAGTACCTACTGTTCAGTTTACCTAACGTTCAGTGGGGAGTAGCAAGAAGCATTTCAATTATAATGTTCTAATAATTATTTCTTTATAAACGCAAGCAAAAAAATATATTTAAATAAGGAACCTCGTGTCTATACATTTATAATGTGTAGTTTCAGGCAGGTCCACCATAGTCTCATAAAATCAAACTATTAATTTTGGTTTTTTAGAGATCATTTTTGAATGTCTTGTAGTTTCGAGTGGCAAGTGTATGCATGTCCTCGTATGTCCTACTCATTCATTGGTACTACATCATCACATTATTATTGTTAGTCTTACAATTACAACTGTACACGTTGGTCTTGATTGTCATTTTTGTTATCTCGATACGTTTCGTCATTGTAAAAACGTGTTTCGTATTTGTTTTG
The DNA here is from genome assembly GCA_963920205.1 of Stenodema calcarata. NCBI lineage: Eukaryota > Metazoa > Arthropoda > Insecta > Hemiptera > Miridae > Stenodema > Stenodema calcarata. The sequence continues at coordinate 14,793,215 of OY986055.1, read as the reverse complement.
TTCTGTTCTTCTGCAGCCGTACAGAACGACACCTCTGGTTCTTCCCGGGGCCAAGGTGAAGAAGGATTTTGGCCCGACGGAATCTTATCTACGTCATCACCCGAACCCGATGTTCAGACAGGCACCCCCACACCCCCTCCTGACGCATGACATTGCTATGAAACAAAGGGTACGTTCATATTTATAACTAAAAATTGTAAAAGATTCCGAAAAGTGTAATAATCAATTTTTTGAAAGGTTTAGTTCTCAGGAAAACAGACATTTTTATTTTCTACTAGTAGACCATGTTGCGCGATTGTCTGTAGGCGGTCTCGAGACTTGAGACATATTCATGTCATAGACACCGATCTTTGTCTCGTCTAGTCCACACTGTGATGTGAATTTTTTTCCGTCTCATCTTCGCAAACCAGCTTCTCTTCGACTGGCAGTCACACTGCGTTTCCTAGCAAATGGAGACTCATTTACGAGCCTCATGTACACCTTAAGAATATCTAAGCTGGCAGTATCGGAAATGGTACCAGAGATTTGCGAAGCGATTATCTCATCGTGGCATCAAGTTTCCCATTCTGATTAGGAGACTTCAGATCTGCGATTTTTGGTCTCGCAACAGCCCTTTAGACCGGGTTTGTTCTTTAGACATGTACATCGAGACATCATTAAACAACGTTAGATATGTACTCTCTGAGACCAAAATAACGCAATGTGTCTACTGGTGTGGACTAAGCTCTATAAATACATTTAATCAGTTTCTACGTATTGATTTTTAAATGAAGTGTAGTTAGAAAAAATTCCATATTGGTAATTTGGGAAATTTTTTGGGCTTAAGATAATGGGTAAAAATCGTGTTTTGGAGTTCATATTTGAGGAGTACGAATCGGCCTTGTTGGGTTAAATTTCGTGAGGGCTCCATTCAAATTCCATCGCATTTCAACCAAAAACTCATTTTGATTAGCGATTTATAAACATAGAGATCTTAACATTCATCTTGATGGTAGTATGAATGGCAAGTAGTGGACAAGTACATAACCTTTTCCCTCCCGCCATTCACTATCCTGGGGTTAGATTATTTATTGCACTATGTACCATATCCTTGAATAGTACCTTCTTTGTCCTTTCAGGTCATTACCACGTAACTTTTATAGCAACAGGTGAATTACAATTTAATTTTGTTTCGTTGATATTTAGTTGTTATTCAAAACAAACAACCCATTTATAAGTAAAATCTTGAAAGTTCGTTGGTTCATACCTAACATACTTGCTCTACATGTAGGCGTCCTGAACCTTTAGCCGAACCTTCTGACGAAATTCTGTGATGCACCTGTATGTCTGACTCATTTGTGATTGGAAATTATTCGACATAATCTTCTACAAATCATTCATCTATTCGTCTATTCTGTATGTGAGTTAATTCTAGTCAATTTTCCTTCCTCACAAAGCTTCATGTCTGTGTCGACTTATATTCGACTTCATGTAAATGTTAATGCGTTCGTATCAGAGTGGTTTTGCGTGCAGCCTATTCAGGTTGTCATAGTTGACTCATTTCCACGATCATAACTCCGATGCATTGCTGCAGGTTGCCGATACCGTCATCCAGAAAATCGAAGAGCAATGCGGACCTGGAAAACAGGTTATTGGATGATTCCGCTGAAACAATAATATTTTCATAATACGGAGAGAAGACAAAAATGCATGAAAAATCACGAATACTTGTTTGGACGAAGTATATAATAGCTAATACGATTTTTATCTACAGCACATTACTCAACATATATAACTACGCATATTCTGAAAAACTACTCACACTGCAGAATGTACTTTAACTACGTAAATATGGTTGGCAATACGTGATGAAAGACATCAACATTGCGAATCAAGCAAAAATGTAATTCGCATCCTCTCCAGCTTCAAGACCAACCTTAACTCGAATACACCGTACATGTTTACTCTTGTTATGTTACAATTAGGACACAAGTTAATATGCGAATTGCTCTAACAGCAACACTGCAATTTCTAACATGTTCCAACGACGCAAAATTCACCCCACCAATTTGAGAACTCAACGAAGTCCTGAGAAGAGGATTGAGTTGCTAACGGGTTCATTTACATATTTACCGCATGTAAAATAGTTTTTTCCCTTGTAAGTGAATGTAAATTTCTCTAGGCATGGTTTAATTAAACTCGGGTTTTTGTTTGGGCGTTTAGACTGGTTTGGATATTTAGCTGCTTCGAGGAAGGACTGAAACATGCAGCATTTTTACGTGTCACCTCAACTTGTTATCGGGTTGTGTATCTTCCAAGTGCGAGGCGACATTGAAATAATTCTCCTAAACCTTGAGAGATCATAACAAGCTGAAGAGGCCTAGGATTGCATGCTCGCCTCAACGTGTTGCACTACTTCAAATCAAAACAGTAGGTAGTTCTGTTTTACAGAACTGGAAATATAAAGAAATGAACTACTCATCTCATAAGTACCTACCTCAATTCAAACAACGTTAAGTAACAAAGGCATTCCTACTTGGGTAAACTCTGAAAATGGGGAGCGAAGATGACGCATTCTAGGAAGGGGAAAATATCCTTCCTTCCGGCAGTTGAATGATGACACCAGTAGGTTCACTATTACCGCTAGTCTTATATTCCCTCGTTCGGAAGCATGGAAGTAAGCTCCTTGTTCGGTAGTGGGATCCATGGCAATAGCTAAGTAAGGCAAGGCAGGTAGGTACTTATACCCCACATCTTCGTTTACCACCAAGTCCACTCTCGTTCACTTAGGATTGTCTTTTACGAGCTCCTATGCATGTCAGCCCCAACCATGATGTAAATCATGTACATTTTTGATCTTTTTCAAGCTTGATATTTACTTCAGTCTATTTTTTTTTAAACTCGACTCCCGTTTCAGTGTTGTACATCTTTTGAAACTCATATCATGATCTACATGCACCTTTTCAATTAATGGCTTTCAGCAAATATCTCAATTTTCTGTTTGGAGTGGCACCAAAAAATTATACACCTTGGGTTATTTATTATACCCTGAGTATAACAACTGAAATGAATAACATATATTCAACAATGACATATTTTGAATGATTCACATGTTGGTTTTCCGTTTGTACAGATCAGCCATAAACAGTTCAACTCTCCCATGGGACTCTACTCCGAACAGAACATCGTCGACACCATCAATCAACAAAGTGGAGCCCAAGCGCCGTCAGTACCCGCCCCCGCACCGTACGTACCTTATTTACTTACATCCGTATGACTTATTGGTCGATTTTTTTTCTTGCTTAGGGTTACGGTGGAGAATTGATACCATGCTTCCTCAAGGAGGAAATAAGATTGACAGATTTTGGACGAGTGTCAGTTTAGTGAAGGCTAGTTTGTATTTCTACAGCCTCGATGTGCGTATTTGTGGCATACTAAATTCAAATTCCGCTTTTAGACCCAAATTGGGAAACCCAAACTCTCAATTTCGTATTTCGGTGTCTTAGTGACAAATCTTTGATACTTTCTCTGTTTTTAATGGTACTTACAGCCCCGAACCTACAATTAATCATTATTTAGAGTACTACACTCACCATATTTTTGGAATTCTTCAATAATTTTCTACTGTTTTGCAATGAAGATTCATTGAATCATTTTTGTCATCAATATCCAAATGGTAACCGCTTATATACCATTGCTGAAATTGATTGTGGGGTTTTCGAACAAATTTAGTCTGTAAACTCGTGTCATATGCGACTGTGAAAAAGAAGCGTGTGTATCTGTTCTCTACCAACACCTGACTCATTAACTGGCAGCTCTTGAAGTTTGTTTATTTGAAAAATAATAATACGTTGAGTTTTTTTCTCTACTCACAACAATACATACCTACTGTCAGCTTCATTTATACTATGTTTAAATCTTAAATCTTAACCTTTTCTGCAGGAGCATAGTTCTCCACAAGTAATAAATTTGCAGTAGTACCATTACGATGGAGGTTAACCATACCTTGGAGTTTTCCTGTTGATATTCCTGAATTGCAACTCCATACTACTTTCAGTCCCCCTTTAAAAACCACGCATTACTGTCGACAATCGGCAAATGGAAAAAGTGGTTTCACTAAAAACATTCCCAAGATGAACCGATGTACCTACCCATAGCGACGGAAATACGCACACTAACTCAGGAGACGTATTTCTAACGGACACTTGATCGAATGATTATCCCTACGTTCCCTCTCCACTGCAGCCCAATTCCCGTTACTTTTGGGTATTTAACATAATATGCTACATACCCAGAAGTATATATTATATTAATTATACAGTCCACTAAAACATTTCTACAAAATACTTTCAGGTCGTTGAGGGAAAATCAATTCAATTGCAAAACAGTTCTTCATTATTTAAAAACTGCGAGCTATTGATATAAAATCAATGGGGTTTGATTTGATTTCATGTTTTGTTTATTTGTTAAAAAAATTACATTATTCTTATATTTCACTTCGACGCTCATCGCCCTTAACGCCTGGCGCCCTCTCCCCTTAAGCAATTCAAAATCGCACTGTTGCGTAAGTGAACGACTTAATCCGGCGTAACCCAAATTTGTATAACCGTTCATTCCGCGAAAGCAAACATTCTTGAATCGCGTGGGACGGAAACCCGAGAGCACAGTCGACTATTTCGGGAAGCAACAGTAACGACCTCTTTCTCAGCTTGAGTTCGACCAAACATCAAAATAAATACTTCATCAGCAGGTTTTAACCCGCATTCGAAATACTCGATTGGAAATCCACTGTATGTAGGGCCCACAGATTTCACACTATTCACGAGTAGACAGTTGAAGTAATTATTCCCCTGTTTTTGCTGTTTTTGCTGTTTCTACTTCAAAATAAAAACCTGACAAAAATGTTCAAGTACTGAATACTGCTGACAGAGACACTATTCCATTTAGATTATAATGTGACGCGTGTTCAACAAAATTTGTTCAACAAAAGAGGCATTTAATGCCTCTTCTTATCCAATTTCTGTTATGGCAGGCTGTAAGGCTCAGAGTAGCTATTAGTCCCACCGCAAATTTCGCTAACCAGGAAACAATTTACATTGAATTAGCGATGATAAATAAGAGAAGATAAATTTTATTCTGACCGACTGATGAAAGCCAAAAAGTGGTCAAAATTTATTGTGATACGATGGGAAATGGTAATTATAGGATACTGACGATAGGAGTGATCGAAGGAAATTGTAATTTCATTCATTCTTCACTAGACCCTCCATTCTCAAATCCGTACTCGAGTTTCAAGTACCTGACAGGAACTTGGCAAAAATTGATGGATTTAGTATTTCTCAGATTCTAGTAGATAATTTCACAGATTGGTTCAGAGATGTGGCTTAGCGATGCGTTAGCGCCACACACAGTTAATTTTTCAATAACTCCTTCCGAACGAAGGCCGTTCTACCTCAACTGGGCGAAGTGACGCTGGCACATACTTGAGAATAAAAATACCTAACCTCCTCGCCCATGAAATATAAATAGATGGAACTAAGGCATTGGGACAACATCTTTCACGTTGAAATATGAATACATATTTTGTCTACAGGCCTGACCCAGGTTGATCTCGCGAGTTCCTCCAACATCAGGGATATTCTGGAGAGTACACAACTAAACTCAAATCCTATCAAATCCCTTATATAACATATGATATTACTATCTTTTAAAATATCTCGTTGAATCGCACGAATCTAATCTACAATGATTTTCTCCTAGTACATATCATTTTTCTCGGCGTTTACTCGTTGTATCGAGAGTCGACTGTGAAAGATTCGACTACTTTCCCTGTTTTCCCTGGAGTGCCTATATTTCGAGCTATATTTACAAGGTCAGTTTGAGATGAAAAGTTGGTGGTATGTAGACAAATTCTATATGGTCCAAAATCATGAAGTTGTGCGTTTCTTTTGTGTTTCATGAGAATTGAATTAAAATTGAGGTATTTTATAAAATTGGTATAATTTTTACGTTTAGACCATGATAATTTTGAAAAGTACGAGGGTGAGGTTTACTGTGGGGTAATATACACACCCCTGATCAGTGCACGGGTCAGACAAAATAATAGCGAATAAGACGTTTTTCGTTCCGTTTCTTTGGTTTTATGTGTACGATGTGCTTGATAGCGCCTGAAGGAAGGTTTATGGCGGAAAGGAAATTTGACGAAGAAAATAACACGACTTGAAACTGAAATTGGGCTTGTAATTTTTGACACAGAGAACTTTTTAAAACGAACTGACTTTTTTCTCTCACTTTTTTGTAAACAGACTTTTTTGAAAAACAACTGTTCGAAATGAAAATTTGGAAAAATAAAAAATGGTGTGGAGTCGCCACACGGCTCCCCCTTCAGCGAGGACGTCAGACGGCGAACCGTATTGTGCGGGACTGTTGCTGGCTAGGGGATTTGCGCTCCTGCTTTGCTGGATGCTCCAGGTCCATTGCACCACCTTGCACAGAAGCCACTGCGTAAGCTGGCTTCAGCCGGTCGATGGACACTGAGGTTTCTCGATTGCCCATCTTAAGACGGAATACCTTGGGTCCTCGATCGATGACAGAGAAAGGCCCATCGTATGGCGGCTGAAGTGGACGGCGAATAGCATCGCGACGCACAAAAACATGGGTACACGTCCGTAGGTCCTGATGGACGAACACAGAGCGAGAACCATGGTGTGAGGTCGGCACTGGCCGAAGCTGGCTCATTTGGGAACGTAGTCGCTCGACGAAAGCTGGAGCACTCTCAGATGGCCGAGACTGGGACTCGAGAAATTCACCCGGAATTCGAAGTGACGTGCCATAGACCATTTCGGCTGTAGACGCTCCTGAAGCTTCGTTCATTGAGGCGCGTAGACCGAGAAGAACTAGGGGAAGGATTTCCAACCAGTCAGTTCGGGAGTGGCAACGCAATGCTGTCTTGATTGATCTATTCCAGCGTTCAATCATGCCGTTTGATGCTGGGTGATAAGGACTCGTACGAATGCGATGTATCCCCAAAACTTTGGTGAGGGGGAAGAGGTCCAATAATGTCTAGGTTAACATGGGAAAACCTTTCATCTGGAGTAGGATAGATGCCAACTGGACTGCGAGTATGTCGATGTATTTTCGACCGCTGACAACCCATACATGCACGTACCCATTCTCGACAGTCTTTGGACATTGAGGGCCATACAAATTTTGAAGATAACAATTTTAACGTTGCCCGCATTCCTGGATGGGACAGACCATGAACGACGTCGAAGGCTGAACGACGAAAACTGGGCGTTATAAAAGGACGAACGCGGCCTGTGGTCGTATCACAGTACACCGGAATGTTTGAGTCGAACATGTAAAGTTTTGTGAGCTGCAAAGATGAATCTGGCGTCAGGTAAGACTTCAGTTCGGGATCGGCTGCTTGTTCAGCTGCTAGTTGTTCCCAAATAATTGTAGGTTGAGGAGAGACGTCTTCTATTCGAGATAATGTGTCTGCTACAACATTTTCTTTTCCAGAAATGTGACGGATGTTTGTTGAAAACTGTCCCACAAAATCAAGATGACGCAGCTGACGAGGGCTAGCCTTATCTGATTTCTGACGGAAAGCAAATGTTAGAGGTTTGTGGTCTGTAAAAATCACAAATTCACGCCCCTCCAACAGGTGTCGGAAGTGCTTAATGCCACTATACAGTGCGAGGAGCTCGCGGTCATAAGCACTGTAGGCTTTCTGCGCTGGGGATAGCTTTTTGGAGAAAAATCCGAGAGGCTGCCAAAAAGAGTCAATCAACTGCTCAACCACTGCACCCATGGAAGAAGCAGAAGCATCAACAGAGATGGACAAAGGTGCACCATGAAGAGGATGTGCTAAAAGTGCTGCATCTGCTAAGCCTTCCTTACAAGCTTCAAATGCAACCATGAGATCAGGGGTCCATTGAATTACGGTTTTGTCACGCTTCTTATTTCCACAGTGGAGGTTGTGAAGAATAGCTTGGAGTTCTGATGCTTTTGGGATGAATCGTCGGTAAAAATTTAGCATTCCCAGAAATCTGCGAAGTTCAGCGACAGTTTTGGGCGTTGGGAAATCCTTGATGACAGCGACCTTACTTGGAAGTGGACGCGTACCATCTCTGGATATTAGGTGCCCTATAAACTGAACTTCTGGCTGGCCAAAAACACTTTTGGCTACATTAATGACTACCCCGTACGCTCGAAATCGATTGAACAGCTGTTCAAGATGTTCTAAATGAGTTTGCTCATCTTGAGAGGCTACCAGAATGTCATCAAGGTATGGGTAACAAAAATCGAGTCCACGAGTAACCTCATGAATAAATCTTTGGAAGGTTTGTGCCGCATTGCGAAGGCCAAATGTCATAAAAGGAAATTCAAATAACCCGAAGGGTGTAATTATGGCGGTTTTTGCGATGTCAGAGGGTTCCATTGGTATTTGATGGTAGGCTCTGACAAGATCAATGGTACTAAAAATGGTATTACCGGCCAATTGGTTGGAAAAATCTTGAATGTGAGGAAGTGGATAGCGGTCGGGAAGCGTACATGAATTTAATGCGCGATAGTCGCCGCACGGACGCCACTCCCCATTCTTTTTCGGGACCATGTGCAAGGGCGAAGCCCAAGACGACTTCGAAGGGCGGCAAATCCCGTGTTCTACCATGTAAGCAAATTCAGCTCGTGCAATTGCCTCTTTTTCAGGACTGAGACGCCGTGGTTTGGTAAACACTGGTGGCCCTACTGTCTGAATATGATGAGTAACGTCATGTGGAGGTGTGCGTTGGCCTACTGTGTTAGGATTGGTTAGATCAGGGTACTTCGAGATAAGTGTGAGGTATGGAGATTCGTCAATGACACGTACGGTGGAAATCGTAGAATGAATGACTTGTTCTATCGTGGCGAGTGAAGATATGGACGTGAGGTTATCCACCAGTCTACGACCTTTGAGATCAACGAGAAGACCGAAGTTCTTTAAAAAATCTGCACCAACGATTGGTTTATCTACCTCAGCAATCATAAAAGGCCATCGAAAAGTACGCCGCAAACCCAGGTCAAGTTCTAATACGCGACTGCCATACGTAGAAATAGTAGTTCCGTTAGCGGCAAATAATTTGAAGTCAGATAATGGAGGTTTACGAATTCTCGACATTGGAGGAACAACGGAGATGTCCGCGCCGGTGTCAACAAGAAAACGTAACCCTGTGGACTTGTCAGATACAAAAAGGCGACTTGTGAAGAGGGCCGCAGCATCAGTCGCATCTAGCGACGGCCCGTCTCGTTTTCCGCCGAACTGTTTGCAGAGGCTGTATAGGAACATGGCAAGAGACACATAGTGGCTTTATCTTTAAATTTACAATGGTAATAACATACGCCGTTGACATGCCTACGAGAACGAGAACGGTCGCGGTTGACTGTACGTTTCACGTCGGGGTCACCAATTGAAGGAAGGTTTATGGCGGAAAGGAAATTTGACGAAGAAAATAACACGACTTGAAACTGAAATTGGGCTTGTAATTTTTGACACAGAGAACTTTTTAAAACGAACTGACTTTTTTCTCTCACTTTTTTGTAAACAGACTTTTTTGAAAAACAACTGTTCGAAATGAAAATTTGGAAAAATAAAAAATGGTGTGGAGTCGCCACACGCCCACTAGCTTTCATAGGTACCAGTATTCACTGGTGTTACTGGTGTTGATTCATACCAACAGCTAGTAGAAAATTGACTAAATACATCCAAACAGGAACCAAGAATCGTGAATCCCACCCCACTATTCGGAAACCCAAAACTGAACACTCCACAGCATCCTAAATCAATTTCGTTGAATATAGCGTCCCAAAAACCATGGATGAAAATTACGAATTCGGTTAAACAATCTTGTTGTTACAGTGCAGACCACCAATACTTTTACCGCATCACTCACACATGTAGGAACTAACAGAAACTCGCTGAAGAGAGTTGAGCCATCAAACCTCAACCGTCTTTCCACGTTCTGATGCCAAATGAAGACAACACTAAATTCTACCTATCTTACCCAAATCTGACAGTACACTGTTTTCACCCCAATTCACTTGGGAAGTTGATTTTACAGCTCTTCTTGAATGGCATTTCTTCTCTCACACAGACCTTTTCATTCGTTTATGTGTGATAAATTGATACTTAACTCCTTTTCTTTATAATCGCTTTATTTTTTTTCTGTTATTGTTTTAATGAGTGTGAATTAACGCTTACGCATACTTCTCATTTTCATTTGAAGGGCCTCTCCAGGACCGTTTCAACCTAACTTCTCGCTTAGGCAAGTACAGGAGTCCGGCGAACAGTGAAAACCGCCCGAGCGACTGAAGATGTCACTAAAAGACACTTGTTTAAAGTTTGGTGATTGAAGCATGAAAATCAGCGAAGTCTCGTTAGACAAAGTGGACTCTGATAGACTTGTTGTGTTGCTTGTTAAAAAAACACTAATTCATCTTTCTACGCTTCTTTAACTCACTATGGCTGGCGTTGTGTCAAAATTTGCATCATATTCAATGCAAATCGTGCTTATTATGTAGTCAAGAGGACGTTAGGTGTATACGATGTACCTGTGAGTGATCGTTTGACTGCTAGTCCCTTGACATCCATTAAGTCTCCTTTGAAAACTGTATCCCCTAAAATATTCCACTTTGAATAACTTCATAAGGTGTCACATGCTGGTGGCGATGGGCGCAATTTTGGGTTATAAAAACCCTGATACATTCAAAGCACAAAAAACGTGAAAACGAGTATAATTCGACTATCAAGATTTATATGATAAAACTAGTTTTAAAAAAACTTGAATTTTGATAGGGGTAGGAGGTATACACGCAGATTTACTTGTTAATAATTGAAGGGCTTGCCGCAATAAGGGAGTAAGTACGTCTATTTTTTCGTAATTTTGGGGAATAAGAAAAAACGTTTGGAACATCAAAATTGTGCCATAGGTACACAGCCACACACAAAAAAAAAAAACCTTTGAACAAACGCAACAAACACCTCAGAACTGAGTTGATTGTTGCCAAACTGTAGGTATTTTGGGGGACAGGGTTCTCATGGATGTCAAATGCTAGGAAGTCCCTCCTGTGGCCGAATGCTCCATCCATGGTTGCCTGGAATTCAAATAATGGCTGAGGTCGTTGTTCGAGTCCCCAGAACTCCCTTTTCACAATCAGAGAAGCAATAGGAATCCCTGACGCCAGACAATAACTGTAATAATTGATGGGTTTTGATTGGTGTCTCTGGTATTTAACAAAATCTTTAAGTATCTATTTATGTATTTTTGATTATGAAGAACTAATAAAATCATATCGTGGGAGTCGAAAATGAGTAAGCCACATTCTATTGTTCCAGTCCTCACCATCACCTTTGTACTTGTCAGTTGCCTCCGATCGTGCATCAATTGACGAAATTATAAAAAATAGTCAGTCAGCGTGTTATGGGAGTCCCATAATTCATTATTGTCTGTGCACTAATAACATGATTGTATAAAGTGCCATAAATCAAATTATTGTACGTTAATTGATCGGAAGTCTCGTATTAAACTATAATTGGTTTGTTTATTGTCCTACCATCATTTCACCAATCAGCCATGCTGTACGTACAGTTGTATGATTACACTTTACCAACCATTTCTGTGAATGTTTTCTTCAACAAGCTTAGATAACGAACGTACGTGCTGAAGGTTTGAATTGGATTGTGTTCAAATTTTGTTATGTAACAGCTGTAATGTCGGTTAACGGTGAGAATATTTCGACTTGAATGGTAAGTGCTAAGTAACTACTGATTACCTGCACCTAATACAAAGAAGTATCAGATCCATTTTACCTGCACCTTATGTAAAACCGAAATGATTTCTTATTATTGACTTGAACAAGTTTTTCCCCGAGATTCAATCTACGTTTACTATCATACTCGTAATGAGATCCTTACCTGTACTATCACGTGGTCATTCTCATAAATATGTAGTTTCCGTGGTGTTCATCAATTGACATCAATCGTGTAGTATTGATCAATAATGAAATTAAGGGTGATATCTAATTCTTGTGACGTTCTTTAGGTTCAAGAAGACCGTCGTTTACGACCCAGCGAAATCCGAAACTTACAAAGCTCTCCAGGACAACGCTCTTGGTTATGACAACACTGTTCAAGAGGTGACTCCAGTACCGAGCAAAGTGTTCACTCCTGTCAAGGTATTACCTCTATCACGCTAGTAATCACGCGTATCACCCTGTGTGATTGCACAGTAATCCCTGTATTTGTTCACTCAGTCGCTAGATTTCGTTATCTACAGATGAGGAGCAAAAACGTAAAACCTCCCTTATCCTGATATCTGATTTTAGGGAAGTAACAATTTTCTAGTTACATTTCCACCCTACAATCCTATTCTTGTTTTACTGAAGCTGTATTCAAGAACTAATTACGGCTATGATTGGCTCATGACTTAATTCTCAGATATTTCCTCTTTAGTTTGGATAAACTTGGTTGGTTTTGCACTTGAGTCAACTTTTAACATAGTTTATCCCTGGAAATAAAACATAATTGTGTCCCCATTCTCCCACATCTTGGAGGAACAAATTTTTCTTACTTGACGTTTGTAGGTATAATTATACAAAACTCTGCAAATTCTTGACACAACGGTTCATTATCTTCTTTGTACAGATCACCCTTCTGTCTAGATCACTAGGTCTAAATGTCTAGATCCTAAATGTTAGATTAATTATTATTATCAATTATCACTAATTATTAACAATTTTATCAAGTACCTAGTGAAAATTATTATAATTTATTGTTAGGTATTAATAATTCGTATTTATTGTTAATGATTATTATTATTAATTATGATCAATTAATACGATATAATTCTGGGGTTTTTAATACTACGTCGGTAATAATTTTTCTATAAAAGAAGTACCTACCAACAAACATTCGAAATTACCTTCATTTCCGTAGCACGAAACGCACCTCAGAACAACAAACTCGACATCACTTAAGCCATATGATGTTCCAAAGAGCTTGTTAGTATGAAAATGGACCTGTATTTCAACAGTTTGAGTCACGATCGTGTTGTGAGGCACAATCTTTGAGCCGTCATTGTGAACGAACGGCTGGTCCTACAAAGCTGCGGATGGTCTTAAAAAATTCCACGGAACAAACTCTATCTAAATATGAAATAAAAAACATACCGTTCTATATGAATTTTTCGAGATATGAGATTTTCAAATTTTCAAAATTTGTTTTGAACCCCTTCCCCTTGACCTAGGGTTCTGAAAAGTTTCGAGGACCATTGTGGGGTTGGTCGAAACCCATAAAAAAAAATTTCGTAATTTTAACTCAACGCTAACTGGGCAAAGTGGCGCGTACGGCGTACGGCGGACGGACGGATTTTTTGGTTTATTATCTTCGATAATGAACCATTGGAATCGCCCAAAGAAAAAAATTTTTTAACCCCCCCTCAAAATTTGTTGGTTTACGTTTCAAGATACGTAGATTCAGAAAATCGAATAAAAAAAAATCCGTCCGTCCGCCGTCCGCCGTACGCCGTCCGCCGTCCGCGCCACTTTGCCCAGTTAGCGTTGAGTTAAAATTACGAAATTTTTTTTATGGGTTTCGACCAACCCCACAATGGTCCTCGAAACTTTTCATAACCCTAGGTCAAGGGGAAGGGGTTCAAAACGAATTTTGAAATTTTGAAAATTCCATATCTCGAAAAATTCATATAGAACAGTATGTTTTTTATTTCATATTTAGATAGAGTTTGTTCCGTAGAATTTTTTAAGACCATCCGCAGCTCTGTACGACCAGCCGTTCGTTCACAATGACGGCTCAAAGATTGTGCCTCACAACACGATCGTGAATCAAACTGTTGAAATACAGGTCCATTTTTATACTAACAAGCTCTTTGGAACATCATATGGCTTAAGTGATGTCGAGTTTGTTGTTCTGAGGTGCGTTTCGTGCTACGGAAATGAAGGTAATTTCGAATGTTTGTTGGTAGGTACTTCTTTTATAGAAAAATTATTACCGACGTAGTATTAAAAACCCCAGAATTATATCGTATTAATTAATCATAATTAATAATAATTATTAATAATAATAAATACGAATGATTAATACCTAACAATAAATTATAATAATTTTCACTAGGTACTTGATAAAATTATTAATAGTTAGTGATAATTGATAATAATAATTAATCTAACATTTAGGATCTAGACATTTAGACCTAGTGATCTAGACAGAAGGGTGATCTGTACAAAGAAGATAATGAACCGTTGTGTCAAGAATTTGCAGAGTTTTTTTATTCGATTTACTGAATCTACGTATCTTGAAACGTAAACCAACAAATTTTGAGGGGGGGTTAAATTTTTTTTTTCTTTGGGCGATTCCAATGGTTCATTATCGAAGATAATAAACCAAAATGGTGCCTGAACAAATGCACTGATTCACATCGGCCAAAAACGTGAATTTCCCTATGGTTTTCTTTCACAAAATGATTCCTGGTAAAAAACTTCGAACGATATACAGCTAATATTCAGTGATTCACAGTAAGTTGAATTTGCTCCAAACCTTTGCTTCTACTTTTCCGACAGCCTTTTGAACGGGATAGAACGTGTTTTGAGCTCTACTGCCTTGAATTTTACTGGAATTCAAGCCCTGGTAACTAGAGCCATAAATAACTCATTTTCGAAAAAAAATTGCATACTTAAAGAAGGTTTTACATTTCACCTCCTCTGATATATTCATAAACTGATGGTTTTCATGATATATTTATCATCAATCGTGCAGGGACACCTTGCAAGAGAGTTTAGGCTGTAAAATGGACATGGACATATTTGTTTATCATGAAACTCGAAGTCATAGGAGATTTCCACCTCAATGAGTTGACCTCTTGTTACATTACTATTAAGAAGGTGAGTTCCGGTCTTCGCTGAAGAACTCATTTCAACATATCTTACTGCCGTCTTGGTTTGTGTATTTTATTTTTGTCATGCTCCTAATCATGCTACAAAAGCTATTAGTGATGTGATACAACGAATTGGTACTACATTGTACTAGAAAATAGCGAGGCTAAAAGCTCGTTGATAGTTTTGATGGTACTATCGTGGTACATATTATTTGTTTGGGAACATACTATCAGAACTATTGATAGTTTGACGTCATCCCAGCCAACTTTAAAACATCTATCAAGCTGTAAAGTGAAACCCAAGTAGAAATTTTCATTTATCATAAGTTATGTTGTCTTCTGTAAGTAGGTACTTGCCTAATTTTCGAAGGACTTATGAGAGAGTTGAGGCGTCACAGTAGTTCAATTTGATACCTTAGGGACTTATTCAAGTAAAAATAAACACTTTCAATTAAAACAAAACACTTAAATAGGCTAATTTTCTTCAGTGCCCTCAGATCTGGATAGGGGGTTTCTAAAATATTATTTTACATTTTCTTTTCTCTCTTTTGCAGCGAGTTATACCAAACCCTCCAGTAAGTTCTTTCATAACCGCGTACTTGTCTAATTCGCACTTTATTTTGCCTCGCACTCTTTCCATCACACCTTGATCTTTCCACTTCATCTTTGGAAATTCAAAGCATATTCCAACAATGTTGCCCTTCTAACAGTCACTTAGTATCGAATTCACGCCGATCGTACGATCAGGGAATGACCAGCTCAATCGACTTGATACGAATATTAGATCCTTTTTAGAATTTTTTGTGTTTTTAGTTGAAATACACCTTTTGACAAATCAGGGTAAAATACGTGATCATATTTATTGTTATTAGTACTGAAAGTTCATGACAATATAAATTGTGACTTCTCATGCTTCCCATGTGAGAATAAGAGCTCCTTTCGAATTCTGACCAATGAAATTTAGATTTCTGGGAGTGATGACTATGTACCTACTTACCTCTCAATAACGTACCTGGGTACATACTCCTATATACCTAGGTCTATTTGAGTGCCTCTTTGGAATATAATGCTTTGAATTTCATGTGCTTCCTCTGAGTTGCCCCTTTCGAAGTTTGTACATTTCAATTGTCTAACAGTTTTTATCATGACGTTTCAGCAAGCTCGTAACACGCCTACGCCACACCCAGTACCTGCCCCTCACTCAGTAAGTTCAAATTGTCTTTAGCTGATCGAATTTTGATGATCATAAGGTTGAATTCTTGAATACACACAACCCTTTTGGTATGTCATCTTCGACTGGTTAACGTCATACTTCGTTAATTTCAAATGAAACGGTAGTTTTCGTCCACCTATTCGAACAATATTTTAGCGCCTCACTTTAGCAGTTTCGTATACTTACTGGACACACAAGGATATTGTATACAGAACAGTAATCTAGACAGAAGGGTGATCATAAGAGAAGATAATAATCCGTTTTGGAAGAATTTGCAGAATTTTCACAACCTTCTTGAGGAGTGCAGGTTTTTACCAATCATTAACGCTGTCGCTTGAATAAACCTTGAAATGCATTATTATCAGAAGAGGATAGATAGGGTCCATGTGATGAGCAATGCGTTGCCAAGCAC
Source organism: Stenodema calcarata (assembly GCA_963920205.1). NCBI lineage: Eukaryota > Metazoa > Arthropoda > Insecta > Hemiptera > Miridae > Stenodema > Stenodema calcarata. The sequence goes on along the minus strand of OY986055.1, from coordinate 14,776,684 downwards.
TCTCAAAAATAATTGGACAGAGGGTAAATAACGAGTTCTCTTTGTCCAAATAATGTATATGAATGTGATCTGTAGTTTGGGGGATGTTTTTATTTTAATTTTTGAAAGTGCTTGGCAACTCATTGCTCATCACATGGACCCCATCCTCTCTTATTATTATGAACCTACTGATGGTATGACAATCATTTTCTCCAATAACTAAGGAGTTACTCTTTCATAAAAACATCTTCTGTTCCATGTTTTGTTGACATCGACGATGGTCCTTACTATAGATTTCTCAATGTTTAATGTTTAATCCTCGATTACTACTTGACTTTCGTTGGTTTTTCAGCTCCAAGGCCAATCACACGAAGAAATCCAGCAGAGCTACACCTTCAAACGTCTCATGCACATGGTCCAGAACGAAGATGGCGTTTACTGAAGCGACTCGTCGAAGAAACCCACCGAAAAACGCTGTCCCGAGTGATGGAAAGTGGAAGCGACCAACGCTTGCCTTCGATTTTACACCGAGAGGGTACACAATGAATTGTCCATATTATTGTAATATTTCTATTAACTTATTTATTTATTGCCTTATAAATAAAACTTAATATTAAAATCAAGTTTTCTTTCAATTTATTAGTAAAATTTCGTATTTATTAAATGAGTGTAAAATCTAGTCAATAAGATAAAACACACACGTGATTGGTTTCTACATTGAACAAACCAATTTAAATCAACTTTTTTCTAGAACAAATCCCTTACCGTTTTCCTCTAAACTACCAACTTCTCAAAGTATAACATTTTTTTTTTTTGTCATTATATTGCTAGTTCACTTCTTTCACTTATGTACAATTACAACTTCATCAATAATTTTTTTCTTTAATTATGTAAATTTACAGCGAGTGAATTTTGAAAAATTGTAGGTTGTCAATAAATGTATATAAAGTTTTCATGTAAAAAATCAGCTGTGGAGTGTTAGGCAGCTTCAATATTCAGTAAATTATTGTAGGTATTACGAGTATAACAACTTCAATTTATAGTTGAAAAATGAATAATTACCATCTTATGTTGACTAAATAAAGTTTATTTTTATGCGAACCAGCGTTATTTACCTAACACAAATTTCTACCAGTTCTAGTGTAACCAATTTGGTTTAAAAAAAAATCAATTTTTTATAAATATTAAAACAACTCATGTATATGAGCGTAGCCTGGAATGGAAGCGGGAAGTCTGACGTTGATGAGGAACAAGATATCATGAGGAACGCTCAAGTCGCATGAAAGGAGTCCATGACAGCACAGGACACCTCCAGGCCTGGCAACACTACAAGGAAGAAGAAGTCGATGGCAACACTGTTTTAAGATTGGCAATCCTGATGGGGATGACAGGAAATCACCACTCTCCGACCTTTGTACAACATTCACATGCAGGGCTATTCCCTACCGTAATTTTGTCAGACTCACCTTAGTCAACTTAGTCAAGTTTTTAGTCCTTGAATAAAATAGCCAGTTATTCATTCTTTCACCACGCCCACACCACAGCTTGGTAGATGGTAACATGGTCTTCTTTTGACATGATATTGTGGGAAATAACCTATAGCGGATCCGATTCTTGGATAAGAGTGTAAATACTTCAAAGGAGAAAAAGTATTAAAAAAAAATATCGATAGGGCCTTTTGCTTCTGTATGCGATTCCAAAACTAAAGGTCTTTTGAAGGAACCACACGGGCAGCCCTATGAATGAACAGGTAGGTAGTTTATTGAACACTAAGTGAAGTTTTCCCTACACCTACTCATTGGTTCTAAAGCGAACCGAAATTTAAGCGGGTATAGGGGTAGCAGGAGCCTACTCCTACATACCCACTTATATTTACTATTATACTTATACTGTATTCACTATTATATTTATTCTACTATTGGTTACTGTAGTATCCTACTCTTATACCCACTTATATTTCCCGTTCAAGGGTGGGTCCATGAAGTCCTCTTCAAGACATTGGGGAACCAACACTTCATTGAACCCCCCAGCCCTATGAATAAATAGGTAGGTAGTTTATTGAAAACTATTGAATAAATAGGTAGTTTATTGAAGTTTATTCAGGGATCCCTAACGAAAAACTCTCAAATGTTCGTTTTTGATGCAGGGCAGTGGCCATTTCACCCATAATAATAATTTACAAGTTGTTTTTCCACAAAATAATAACCGTAGAGATCCTAATCTGTATAATAATGTTAATTATTAACAACAGGACCTGATTCAAAATTTAACAATTTACAGTGAATTCTCAACAGGTTCAGGTACAAGGGTGTCGCGCAACTGAAACTGATTTTGATAATTGATTCCTTCGTTTTTCACTTCTTCATCAGATTCATGCCATGACAAGTTTCTACTCTGAAACGATTTTAAAAAAGTGTTTGACACTTTCTTAATGTTAAGGTACGGTACTTTCAAGTACATCGTACTGTAAGGGATCCCACGTAAAACTAATCGTGATCTGCTCAGTTCAACGTAAGGTTTTTTTTGGGCCCAACGAAAGCCCCTGATTAGTTGAATGGGGATGGATCTGACAGTTCAATTTGCAGACTGCAGCTCAAATATGTGCTCACCAAACACTGTTTGGGGAACCTACTTATACCAATACAGGTTCATATTCATACGAGATCAAGTGTTGGGACTCGTAGTGATTTCACTCAATTCACCAAACGTCCGGTTGCCTTAAATTGTAATGAAACTCCTTACGAAATGAATACGAAGTACGAGGGATTCATAAAATATCTTTATCTTCAAATAGCTATAATAACTTATGACAGGAAAGTGTAAAACATTTAAACGGGGAATAATAAATAAAAAATACCACAAGAGAGAAACTTCAAAAAGTTGGCTTGGAAGGTTGAGTTGGAGGACGTAGTCCCGGGAAGTCAACGTGGATTTCGCCATCTTGTGCGACGACGAGACTGAAGAAAGAAGAAGACAATAATAATTACTATGCTTGGAAATATTACGAAGCAACTGTAACGTCTAATTCATAGTGCATCAAGCCTGTTTAGTAAGTATTGCGATCAAATGCTGAAATTGTATGTCAAACGCCTCCTAGTAATCCTCAATGAGCAAACATAAGTTCTTATAACGAATGATACTCGATATTTTATCCGTAATTAAATTCTTCAAGTACGAGGTATCACATCTAGTCTGACGGTATGTAAGCAACATTTTGGAATCAAGGGTTAGATTAATAATGCCACAAACCTGAGGTGGAAACTCTGAAGGAAATAACTAGAATTAAAACAGTTTTGCCCTCTTTATTTGCTCAAACATAGTTTTCTCTGTGTGTATTTCGGTACAAATTGACGAGAATATTATTGTAATATAGTAGTTGTCTGGGCAGTTAATACCTACAGAGGTTGTGACTTACTGGAGGAGGGTAGTAACGACTTCAAACGTTATTATCCTGAGTGCGCAGAGTGGCGCGACGTAATGTGGAAGTGACAGTATCTATAAGACTACTACTGGACTCTGGACCACCGCTTGTGAGGCAGCAGCATATCCAAGAGAATGGAGGAAGCTTCCTGCAACATTACAGCACATTTTTTAGGAGAAAACTGAGATTTGTCTTCTGTTTTACAGGTTGGAAGGAATTAACACGAGGAAACCCTCATGGAGCCTATTGAAGTACCCATGTATCTAATTCTCCTACGAGATTACTCATCACTTATGGAGCAAATCGCTGATGAGCGGGGATGAGTGATAAGCAACTCGTTATCCAAACACGCGTTCTAATCTGAGACGAGGCCATTATCCCACCTCATCACTGGAATGGACCTAGAGCACCGCTAATTTCTAGTCTTATGGCTTTGATTTTGGAGAGTATAACCTACGTACATTGAAAATACACAAGTTGAACTACGCCCAAACCTGACGCCGGGCTCCGGATCAGCAGATTCGCCAGTTACAACCTTAAGCCGGTCCACGAAACCTTCCAAGATTATCAAATTGAAGCCCATTTGATGACTTAGCTCGTAAAGTAGAAGACGTCAGTGTGTAAAAGAACGTTTAAAGTAGAACAACAAAATTTATTGGCTGAAAGTCATGTCGAGTGAAACAGCGAAATGTTACTGATTAGCATTTTTCAAGATTGGGTCGCGTTTCGTTCTACGAGGGAGTAAATCAGACATGACAACCATCCCACGTGGCAACCTAAAACATAACAAGCTACACTATCCCAAATCATTTTTGTGGGTCTGACGTTACAACTTTATTACCCGCACCACCTGATTTGTCGAAATTAAGAACCCATCAAAGACGCCTACGGCGTTTACAAAGGAGGTGGCAGACTCGTCTGTTATTACCTTCCTCCCGTCTAATGATATGGAGGTTGGGAGTATCCGATTATAGGAAGCTAATTTAAGGTGACACCTGTGAATGACTGGAGGGGGATTCCTTAAATGTCATTCACAGATGGAAAAGTGAAAGCTTCATTCCCGGCAGTAATAACGTGAGCTCCTAATGAAGAAAATAAGATAATGCAAAACCGAATATAAATACTCATTCAAAGCGCATCAATCTAACACACGGCGTCAAACCATTGCAAAACTCCATTTGTATTTCGTTTTGCTGTCGTACGGCATGTGTGACATGTTAGCCTGACGTCGACGTCATCCATTGACGAAATGGAATGGCTGATGTTGAGGTTTCTCATTATTGTGATCATTCAAATATTGCATGATTGCCTACTTATTTTATCACAAATTGTATTTTTTCGCGTTTTCTAATAATGAAAACGCTCTGGCTCTTTAATTTATTAGTGATAGTACGAGTATAAATAGTACCCCAAAGTGCATTTGTCAGATCAAATGGAAAATAGGAATCCTGACCTTGGTGTACTAGTCGCGTTCCAAATACATAGTAATATTCCACCTAAGCCATTGAGCTGACGTAGTCAACATTTTTACAGCGTGCACCTAAGGAATGTAGGAAGATTTTATCGACATATGAATGTATTCCGCCGATCACAACCCATGAAAATGGTTCATTGGAAAACTAGTATGAGCGAGTACCAAATCTTACCTCATTTATTTGAGTGAAATGGTAATGATTTTAGAATTTGGGAAATTTGACTCAATTTGGAATACAAATAATATTGTTGAGAGTGTTAGAACATTCCAATATCGCTGTAAATACCATGCCCTCCAGGCTAACTAACTCATAATGACAGAACAAGCTGCTTCCTAGGTAGCAAAATTTGTGGCTCATTTATTTAGAGGCTTTAAATTTATTTAGCTTGGTCTCTCAGTTACTCAGAAAGATGTATTTGATTGTGCTGATACGAAAAACTGGTGGTATTTTGAGATATGCGCAGTTTAGGCTACAATGGTTAAGAAATTTTGTCTATTCTGAGATATTCCTACCCACTGATTTAGTTTGTAACCACTACCAAATTATAAATTTATGATTTTATACTTGAAAGACCCAGAATAATTCATTTCAAGCCTTCAATAGAGTTTTTTTCACGCCTACGTCATTTTCAGGACACTGGGTGGTACACCGCCCGTAGGTATGAAATGCGTTGTGGAGCTGAAGGGGTAGAACTGAACCACCATGGCACAAGTGGGATAGATTCCCTTTTAAAGTATCTTAGAATAAAAGATTGGTTTAGGATGAAAGGGACAATATTATTTAGTACCTACGCTTCATAAGGATGCAGAGAGAGCATAATATTTGATGTTACCGGAAGATTAGGTTTAATTTGGTGAAATCCACAGCTCATTCAAGTTAAACCGTATTTTTCCCCTCCCCAGAGATGGAAAAGCGATTGCTTGATTCAAAGAAGGCCTGCTGGTTTTTTCTTTCCGCCTGTCGATTGCACATCACACTGACGTCCCTTACCAGCCTCCTAAATATGAATCGGAAATAATTTTTACCCCAGAGACCGGCAGATGTGGGTAGAAAAGAGGCAGTAGATGACGGGGTTGGCCGCTGAATTCAGAGGAGCGAGGCTCTGGATGAAGGTAGCGACTGCGATGTTCGTCTGCGTCCGGGGAACATAACCATAAACCTGGAGCAGATCGAAGACGATGTAGGGACTCCAGCAGAGAATGAATACTGAAACATATTTTGATTGGGTTTAAACGTGTTATGCCTGTATCATGCCATTAACTTGGACAAATATTTTCATTGTGGATGGATAATAACGTCCGCAAGAGAGACTTTCATGTGGCATTTTCCCCTTCAATCAGTATTAACCGAGTTTCAATCGCCCCTTGATTTCCTTATAAACGCACATAAACCTTTGTCCAAGAGTCTGAACAGAATAAACAAGTTACGTGGAAGTTATATAATATTGCGTAACCTGAATAGACATACCTATATGAAAAATATTTATGTAGGTATTCATGTTTCCTGGACATGGCGAGAGAGATTGACTAAATCGATCAGTCGAAGACAAATAATTTATTCTCCCTCTTCCGAATATTTACCACATTGTTATTGTACACCGACCAATTGGTTCCATAGTAAATTACAATTGGATCAGTTTTTCCAAACTGACATGGCGAGAGTACCTAACAACATTTTTCAAGTACCTAACATGATTCTACACAGCCAATACTGCCAATACAGTTTCAATTATTCATTGTTATACCTTGACGAGGATCCACCTGAATATAGGTTATAGGTACTATAAAACACTGTAATTAAGATTATAAAAGTAAATTAAAAATTCAAAAACCTACCAAAAACTATAACAAAGGTCATTTTTACTGTCTTGATTTTAGCTCGTGGAATGATTCCTCGAGAACTTGCTCTTCTGATGTCTGCCTCTTCGTGTTTATCTCCATCTGCAAATTACAGAGTTTCCACTTTTAAGTTTCATAATGAATATACTGCCGAAAGGACTTATTTTCATTAGATACCTTAGAAGTTAAATTGGGATATTACACCTGCCAACTCCTTCATCTTTAGCCTTACCTACATCGTTTGTGCGTTCCTTCAATGTTGGTTCGTAGTTTTCTTTTTTTAATTCACACAGTTCATAAGTCAAGTTCTCCTAATCCACATGTGATAATTCTCAAGGTAAGTAAATCTGGGCGTACATAACCAGCTTTATACCTGTTCATCCTCTTGGGATGGTGCGTTCCGAATGAAAATAGGGGAACAAATCATGAGCAGCTTGACGGAACAACAGGAATTTATAAATTGGACCTGGAGAGGGGCAGACTTACGCCGAGAAAAAGGCCTGAAACTCTTCAAAAAGTCCTGAATGTTATCATAGGGAAACTCTTCAACGGTCCTTCCACTCATCTACTCTCTATAGGTACATGAGCCCTTCCCTACATCAGGCCAGGCCTGTCTGTGAAGTCACAACAAACTTGGGTCGGCCTATGAGTGATCACATAACGAAAGTGTAATGGTGGGGTTGGGGCTGCTAAACGTTAGATCGGACACACAAAACCACCAGCAAAAGTATTTTTAATTTTTAGCTCCTTTCAATATTAAATTTGTCCAAAAATAAGTGTGAGAATGCGAATTCAACATCTCATTTTGGTTTATTATCTTCGATAATGAACCATTGGAATCGCCCAAAGAAAAAATTTTTTTAACCCCCCCTCAAAATTTTTTGGTTTACGTTTCAAGATACGTAGATTCAGAAAATCGAATAAAAAAAAATCCGTCCGTCCGCCGTACGCCGTACGCCGTACGCCGTCCGCCGTCCGCCGTACGCCGTACGCCGTCCGCGCCACTTTGCCCAGTTAGCGTTGAGTTAAAATTACGAAATTTTTTTTATGGGTTTCGACCAACCCCACAATGGTCCTCGAAACTTTTCATAACCCTAGGTCAAGGGGAAGGGGTTCAAAACGGATTTTGAAAATTTGAAAATCTCATATCTCGAAAAATTCATATAGAACGGTATGTTTTTTATTTCATATTTAGATAGAGTTTGTTCCTAAGAATTTTTTAAGGCCATCCGCAGCTTTGTACGACCAGCCGTTCGTTCACAATGACGGCTCAAAGATTATGCCTCACAACACGATCGTGAATCAAACTGTTGAAATACAGGTCCAGTTTCATACTAACAAGCTCTTTGTAACATCATATGGCTTAAGTGATGTCGAGTTTGTTGTTCTGAGGTGCGTTTCGTGCTACGGAAATGAAGGTAATTTCGAATGTTTGTTGGTAGGTACTTCTTTTATAGAAAAATTATTACGTATTAAAGTATTAGTATTAAAAACCCCAGAATTATATCGTATTAATTAATCATAATTAAAAATAATTATTATTAATAATAAATACGAATTATTAATACCTAACAATAAATTATAATAATTTTCACTAGGTACTTGAGAAAATTGTTAATAATTAGTGATAATTGATAATAATAATTAATCTAACATTTAGGATCTAGACATTTAGACCTAGTGATCTAGACAGAAGGGTGATCTGTACAAAGAAGATAATTAACCGTTGTGTCAAGAATTTGCAGAGTTTTCTTCATTTCGAATCCTAAAGAAATCGCATCAAGTCATATGCGCGATATTTTGGGTTAGATTTCTAAATGGCTAGTTCTGAAAAGACTGAAGAAGCTCAAAAAGTACGTATCGATACCCTCATTCGAATGTATTATGATGTATTATAATGGTATACCACGTATCAGAATTTATCCTACTTTTCAGGAGCCCTCTCCTGTCCCTAATAATACATTATAATAAAAGCTTGAAAAAAAGCACCATTCGATTGGGACTTTATCTTACTTTTCAGGAGCCCTCTCACGTCCCTAATACATTATAATAAAAAGAAAATACTGTAGGGGCCATTAAAAACAGAATTTGGCCGAAATTGACGATACTTGGTATTAGAATGAGGGTATCGGTATGTATCTGTGGCTTCGTGTTACGTTTTATTAAAATTGTTCATCTAAAAAACACCAACTTTTGAGAGGCGTCGTCTGCTGTGAGTCTCTAGTGATATGGACGCTTTTCGTCCAAATGGTGTAGACTATGACGGCGTAACAAGCCGTGATGACGAGGGCTGGGACGACGAACAGCGTCACCGCCACGAGACTCATGTAGATCTGCCATTTGAGTGGCGAGCCGAGCTCTATCCAACACTGGAAACTTTCTGACGACGAAAATACAAAAATACAACGCAAAGGTCGGTGAGAGAAAAACATCAAATGCTGAGAGTGATTACAAGTAATTTTTTTCAAGTTTAAAAAACAAAAAGGTTGACTATGGAGACAATTAGAATATATTAGACTTTTGGGAACAACTAGGCTGGATATATCAGCTTGGTAGAAGCTATTTAAAGAATGGGAACCTAACTAGTAATAAACGAGAATATCATGTTTACATCACAATATAAGCCGCTTATATCTGTCCAAGTAGACCTCAAGATGGCAGTGGGCATTTTCTGATACCTAAACTGAACTCCCACAGTTTCTATCTAAGATTTCGTTACCGAGAAGAGATTGAATACATTAAAGAAATAACAGTACGAAAATTCCAAAAACAGAATTTCTGTTATTTAATAACAGTACAAAAATTCCAAAAACAGAATACTGAAAAAAGTGGGGTTGCCCCTCAATAAGTTAAAAAACCTGTGCTGAGGGGCGGAGTCGCTTAAACTATTTCAATGGTATTCTACAAAATAAAAATGTAACTTAAAATCATTTGCTTAGAATCACAAGTCGATTCGTTTACAAGCAATTTGATCAACATAAAATTTATCGGTTCTGCCCCAAACTACCAAAAAATGAAAGTCAAATAAACTCTTTTAAAAGTTATAGGACTAGCAATAACTTTTATATCATTGGGAAGGTTATTAAATCTTTTTTATTTCATTGCAGGAAAAGAAATTTTGTCCTTTAGTAGAAAGATGGAGGGGAAGTTTTAAATTTACTTTATTGGTTAATCGTGTATGACCGAAAATTCTCTCAAACTCTGCTAAATGTTTGTTATTTACATGATTGTAAGTACAATTGTTTTATAAATATTCTCGACATCCAAAACATTAAATAAGTTGAAAACTTCTGAGGTAGGGAATCTTACCTTTCTGCGCAGTAAAGTTTTAATTATTCGCTTTTGAACAATATATAATGGTTCTTAATACGTCTGATAATCCCTCACGAGAATACCGTAATAAATAACGGATTGCACCAACGCTTGATAAAACATTTGAAGCGAGGCCTTGGACATGATATAGATTGAAATGCATACAAAATGAGGATAATCATGAAATTACCTTGTATCAGTTTTTCTTCATACAGGAAGAGTATCGGAGATGAAAATATTGCACTGAGGGTCCAGGCGAAGCCTACGAGAAGACGAGCGCGTCTCCCTGAAAAATCAAATCTGGGAAAACGTAAAGGTAACATTACTTTTCCAATGCTTGGATCTATTCTATCTCCTACTCCTTCCATCGTTCTTATTGATAGCTGGTCAGGATTCGATGATTCTCTCATACGAACAAGAAGACGCTCACAAATAAAAATAAACCAAAACTAAACCTTCATGATGTGGTTGTACGTAAGAAACGTACTGTATTGACGTTGAAGTCTAGAAAGCTACATCTACAGATTCGTGGACCTCTGGGCTATGGTGACGTGGAGATGCCATGATGCCAGTATCGTTATATGAATGTTCAAGTAGGTACCTACCTAAATCAGTACGCAACACACCTTTCTCTATTTTCCAAGCATTATGAAATCTAAAGATAACTTCGTTACTGAATACATCGCAGTACTTACAGCTGCCCGAGAAATTCATTGGTCGTGTGATAGCATCCAGCCGGTCGAGACTCAAAGCTACCAACACATAGGTGGACGCGTATGTGACCACAGCCTGTGGAAGAACAAGTTAGAAATGAGGAACAATCTTAATTTTGCATTAAATCGCGAATTTATTTTTGAAGTACGTAATTATACTGACCTGCATAAATCTGACAATTTTGCAAGCTGCGCCACCTGCTTTCCATTCAACCGTTATCCTCCAAATTATATCGGTCAGGACACTGATCAGTCCGACTGATAGATCTGTAAAAAATATTACCGGTTCAATATTTTTGTTGTTGTATTTATTTAATATTAAACCGAGTACAGGATATATCAAGAATGCAATGCCACTCCCCTCTCTAAGCAATAATTGTGCTGGGTAGGGGGGGGGGGGGAGTTGCGCATTGTGGAATAAATAAATAACAATAACTGCTCCTTAACAAAAATACATGTAGGAGTAGTACCTAGTTTTTTACGAATTGTGTTGCTTGTACCAATCTAAACCATCAAAACTACTAAGGCTGAAATGATGCGATAGATACATACCATGTGAACGTAATATTTTTAAAAACCCCCTCTCATGCAGCATGGCTATAAGAGCAAATTTTCGTAGAAACAACTGGTTTTATGTAAAATTTGATGTTTGGAACATTTCATTCGATGGAGTAACACCTCAGCTTGTAGATTTTTCCATGCTGAACACGACGGTGAAGTCAGAATTGCGATACCTCATTCTGTTATCACATTAGAGCAGACTAACCATGAAGAACATCTCAAGTATCAACTACGTTTCTTCATCTTCAAAGTGCTCCAATTTTGGAACGGAATAAGATATCGCAATTCTGATTTCACCATCGGGTTCAGCGTAAAACACCTTTAAAACGAGGTGTCACTTGTGAGACTGTTTCATTTGTGAATTTATGGGTAATTTAGCCCTCTTAAAATCACCCTAAAACCCCCTTAGATTGACCCAATTCTGTCCATCTACTAATTCAGCCTTTCGATTGTCAATACAGATTTTTTCGTGCAAATTTGAACTTTTTAGCTCAATTCTTTCTTATTCAGCCACCCAGGGTTAGTAGTAGGTTGCAGTTCGACAGCACAATTATATTGGATAGAAAGCGACCAATTTGATATTGTAAGTTAGGTAATCAATGAAATGGTGAAAAGTTAAAACAAACAATAAATAACAATTAAATGCTGACCTGCAAACGCGAGGTGCATGATGAAAAAGTTCATGCGAGACTTGCTGCTTTTGCTGAATAAGAGGGCTACCAGGACGGCGGAGTTGCCTAGAACGATGGCGCCAAACAGGAGCCATAGCAGAGTGAACTGCTCAGTCTGCAAAAAAATGTGTACAAAGTCAAATAGAATCATTTCGGGAGATCTTCGATTCTTTATAGGTGGCACATTAAATCTAGGAACGCGGTAGCGTTCCGCCCCGCCAAGCAAAGAAGTTGAGAAAACGAACGTTGCCGAGTGCATGTTTACCGGACGTCACGAAACGCGTTTTCGAGGTATCCATATCTCGGCTCCTATTTGACCGATCAACTTGAAATTTAGTGTGGGTCTTCTTTGAGTGTATATTAGAAAGCCCTGAAACTTTCAAATCGATAGGTCTAAAGGGAGCCGAGGTACATAACTTCAAAAACCCGGTTTTTCGGCCTTAGATTGTTCTTCTCCTTCTCCTTCTTCTTCTCCTTGTTCAGACAGGCAAGGCTGGAGCCCCTCCACGTTCACCGATTGACTTGCAATTTTGCACAGAGCTTCATTTAACCTTGAGACAGAGCCTTATATAAGATTTAACCCATTATCTCAACCCAAAAAAGTTTTAGAAACAAAAGAACAGAAACCTTAGGAAAATTCTGTCCACTTTGACGAGTCTACAGCCTGGGTAAAAGGACCAATCGACTTGAATTTTTTTACATATCTTCTTTATAGCATGGCTCAGTGCCATTTGAACGAAATAAGCAATTATCTCAACCCAAAAAAAAAGAGGGGCAAAAAAACTGAAATTTAGGGTAATTAAGGCTAATTATGGCCATATCTCGGCTCCTAGTTGACCGATCAACTTGAAATTTGGTATGGATCTTTTTGGTGTGGATAATAGAAAGCCCTGAAAGTTTCAAGTCGCTAGGTCTAAAGGGAGCCGAGTTATATAACTTCAAAAACCAATTACCATGTTTTTCTACTTTTTTCAGTCGGTCAAGGCTACAGCCTCTCCACCTTCGCCGATTGACTTGAAATTTTGCACGGAGCTTCGTTTCAAGTGTAGCAAGTGCCTTTTGAAAGATTCAAGTCGATATCTTTAAAGGGAGCCGAGTTATATAACTTCAAAAACCCGGTTTTTCACCCTTACCTGTTCTTCTTCTCCTTAATCAGTTAGGCATTTCCACCTTCACGGATTGACTTGAAATTTTGCACAGAGCTTCGTTTCAACATCAGACAGTGCCTTTTGAAAGGTTTAACCCATTATCTCAACCCAAAAACTTTTAGAAACAAAAAACTGAAATTTAGGCTAATTTTGGCAACTTTGACGAGTCTACAGCCTGGGTAACCGGACCAATCGACTTGAAATTTTGCATAGACCTTCTTTATGAAGTGACCCACTTCAACAACAAAAAGATGTGATATCCCCCCAAAAAACACTCCGTGTAAAAATCACCCCGCCTCGCAAATATCATTCTTCAGAGGCCGGAAAAAGTTATGATATCCACTTTCCCCGCCCGCCCTTTTCCTCATTAAGGAGCTAAGTATAATGAAAAGCTTAACCACTTCACAAGCACCGTACCCCTTTCGAAATCTCCCCTTGGCGCTATTGCGAGACGTTTTTATTACTTCCACAAGCAACTAATACTTGTATAAAACGTTAACCACCATCAAGTATTAGTTGCTTGTGGAAGTAATAAAAACGTCTCGCAATAGCGCCAAGGGGAGATTTCGAAAGGGATACGGTGCTTGTGAAGTGGTTAAGCTTTTCATTATACTTAGCTCCTTAATGAGGAAAAGGGCGGGCGGGGAAAGTGGATATCATAACTTTTTCCGGCCTCTGAAGAATGATATTTGCGAGGCGGGGTGATTTTTACACGGATTGTGAAGTACAAATCAGAAGGCAAGAGTCTGTTTTGGTAGAATTTGTGGTGGTACCTCTGTATCCAAGTAGGTACCTCAGCACGACTGTAGGGTTTGAATATTGCTTTGTTTAGAGCCCACCAAACTCTGGTTGGTAACTTGGCTCGGTCAGTCAACTCGGCATGAGAAACCGACCTTCTCTCAATATTGGAAAGGGTCGACCCCCTAAATGAAGGAAACCCGAGACAGTGAAGGTTGTCCACAACTGACAAGAGCCGGACTGACTTGCTGAGAGGAAAAGGCGCATAAAGGAAGAAGGAACAGAGCAATCAAGGACGAAAATGACGCGGGTGGACCGCCCCATCTCCACCGAGTTCGACCCGAACTCTCGACAATAAACAATAAACAACGATGAGCGGTCATAGCTCCCGGGGAAATTACACTGAGGGTCCAGATAAGGGTTGGCGGGTGAGGGAAATGACGCAACTGCTGGGTGGGTCGGTTCAGTAGTGAGATAAGTACGAACTGAGTTTCCACACCACTGAATCCAATATCCCTAGGCACTAAAGAATGCTCTCTTTTGATGTCTTCATTTTTATCTGAAAACTATTACGGGTGACATGGGTAGAGCAAGTTTAGGAGGGCGATTTATGTTACTATCCGGAATAGGATTTCAACATAGTAAACACACAGCCTGAGAAACAGAAAACGTTTTTGTCGCGATTACAGGTGAGTCGGCAGGTAAAGCCAAATCAAACGAGTGGAACGCGCTACGGTTTGGAGGTAAAAGTAATCAAGTGCAGTTTTTTCGAAAAATTAGGTTTTGGCTCATATCGATGCCCAATACCGAGATTAGATAAAAAGGCAGAACAAAACAGTTGATATATCATTCAGTTGATATAATATATCAACTGAATGATATATCAACTGTTTTGTTGATAGATCAACTGTTATATATTATATAACAAACAGTTGATATATATATAAGTTGATTAACTATATATAGTTAAATACGAAAAATATCAAAAATAATATGCGAGTATTTTGTGAGCAATATAATTAAATTTCATTAAAATAGCAATATACTCGTAATTACGTAAAGGCAAATTTTGTCTTTTTTCAAACCAAAAAAAGACTAATGCCATTTATGCAACAATTATGAAAAGGCTCCGGAGTAGAAAAGAAGCGAACTGAAGAAAAATCCAGTATTGCAGCATGGACATAAAAGCGAATTTTCGAAGAAATAACTGGTAGCATGTAAAATGTCTCCATTTTACACCTCACGATTGTTCGGACGTTTTTATAAGACATTTTGCGCTGATTACGAATATGTACCTAATATTTTGGTTTATTATCTTCGATAATGAACCATTGGAATCGCCCAAAGAAAAAAATTTTTTAACCCCCCCTCAAAATTTGTTCGTTTACGTTTCAAGATACGTAGATTCAGAAAATCGAATAAAAAAAAATCCGTCCGTCCGCCGTACGCCGTCCCCCGTCCGCCGTCCCCCGTCCGCCGTCCGCCGTCCGCCGTCCGTGGCACTTTGCCCAGTTAGCGTTGAGCTAAAATTACGAAATTTGGTTTCTGGGTTTGGACCAGCCCCACAATGATCCTCGAAACTTTTCATAACCCTACGTCAAGGGGAAGGGGTTCAAAACGAAATTTAAAATTTCGACAATGTCATATCTCCAAATATTTAACTGAACCGTGTAATTTTTAGTTCACTTTTGAATGACCTGAAAAATTACGAATCTTTTAAGACCAATTGGATTTTTTTGCGACCAGCCGTTCGTTCACAGTGACCGCGCAAAGGTTTAGGAAAAACACTAAACTTTCGCGTCGAAAACGGCCGTTATGTGACCCAACCCCCAGACGCCCAGAATAAAACTACCTTTTTTCATCTTCCCGGTAAACTACAGTCTAGAAATTTTAACCGTGAGTCGGGGATAGACCACATTGCAATATTCACTCGTTTTTGGTTTATTATCTTCGATAATGAACCATTGGAATCGCCCAAAGAAAAAAAAATTTTAACCCCCCCTCAAAATTTGTTGGTTTACGTTTCAAGATACGTAGATTCAGAAAATCGAATAAAAAAAAATCCGTCCGTCCGCCGTACGCCGTACGCCGTACGCCGTCCGCCGTCCGCCGTCCGCGCCACTTTGCCCAGTTAGCGTTGAGTTAAAATTACGAAATTTGGTTTCTGGGTTTGGACCAGCCCCACAATGGTCCTCGAAACTTTTCATAACCCTAGGTCAAGGGGAAGGGGTTCAAAACGAATTTTGAAATTTTGAAAATTCCATATCTCGAAAAATTCCCATCAAACGGTATGTTTTTTATTTCATATTTAGATAGAGTTTGTTCCGTAGAATTTTTTAAGACCATCCGCAGCTGTGTACGACCAGCCGTTCGTTCACAATGACGGCTCAAAGATTGTGCCTCAAAACACGATCGTGTATCAAACTATTGAAATACAGGTCCATTTTCATACTAAGAAGCTCTTTGGAACATCATATGGCTTAAGTGATGTCGAGTTTGTTGTTCTGAGGTGCGTTTCGTGCTACGGAAATGAAGGTAATTTCGAATGTTTGTTGGTAGGTACTTCTTTTATAGAAAAATAATTTTTCTAATAATAATTAATAATTATTATTACCGACGTACATAGTATTAAAAACCCCAGAATTATATCGTATTAATTAATCATAATTAATAATAATTATTATTAATAATAAATACGAATTATTAATACCTAACAATAAATTATAATAATTTTCACTAGGTAATTGATAAAATTGTTAATAATTAGTGATAATTGATAATAATAATAATTATTATCAATAATTATAATGATGTCTAGATCCTAAATGTTAGATTAATTATTAATCTAACATTTAGGATCTAGACATTTAGACCTAGTGATCTAGACAGAAGGGTGATCTGTACAAAGAAGATAATGAACCGTTGTGTCAAGAATTTGCAGAGTTTTTCTATACTTTAGCAATACTCACTAAAATATTTTGACATTTTATGTCTTTGCTATGGCACACAAACTCAAAAATCGTCACGAAAACTGTTGACGAAAAGTAACTTCCTCATTTTCCAACCCATGAAAATCGTTCACCACTCATTGGAAAGCCCTCAATTTATCGAATATTTCCATGCCCTGCACACGACCGTGGATGTACGGAAAGCTGAGTTAAACAGAAGACAATGTAGAAGACAATGCTTGTACCGAAACAGTTGTAGTATCACAACATGTGTGTTTAATGTACCATGGTTTATTAGGGTGTATATATAGGAATGCTACGTGAAATTGTAGTTGGGTGTTAGAGGTGTTTTCGAGTTCATTTTGAAGTGAATTTTGAAAGTAAACCTTAATTCACAGGATAACCGAAACAGTTGTAGTATCACAACATGTGTGTTTAATGTACCATGGTTTATTAGGGTGTATATTAGGGTAATGAGGGAGGAAATGGGGGGGTGATGGTGGTGGGGACTAAAGACATAAAATGTCCCAATGTGTTGCAGACTCGTATGCAAGCGTTTATCTTAGTTTAACACTACGATTGGTTTTTTAAAAACCTCTTTGAAGTGATTTTGACCCTTAGGTAATTTTCTAAATTTGATTCCTAATCTTCTAAATTTGACTCCTAATTTTCCTGTAGGATATTTTCCCAGGTTTTGGAGGCACTGGATACCTGTTTACACAAATGATGAATGGCTCCTGTGAGTTCAATCCAAATTTCGCGCAAATTCGGAAAGGTCTCTCGGTGACCTTCAAAACCAAAAATCCTACCTAGTTAAAATTCCATATCATTCGAACGGGGACGAGAATGGACGAAAAAATGGGTGAACTTGATTGTTTTGGGTTGTATAAAGCCACTGAAAAAGTTTTATCAGGGAACAAATTGGATTTTTTTTGGAGGCTCTATTTTCAAACAGAGTAGATACAAAATGCATGAAAATGGCTACTTGTGAAAAGTCTAGACTTGCCTTGTGGTGAGATATAAATTTTTTCTTGATAAAATAGATAAAAGAGTACAAAAAAACAAAAATAAATTTTTTAGAACATTCGATAATTCACTTCGGATTTTTAGGTAACAGATGATGGTAACCATTCAGAGGCTCAGTTTCGACTAATATGGGCGATCAAACGACATTGTTTACTTTTTGCAACGTTCTGAAGGACGGGGCTTGTCATGAATCATCCTGTATACACCTGTACTTTGATTTTCTAGAGGAGTTTCGTATTTTTAAGGACATTGTATTTTGAGGTTTTGCTCACTGTGCATGGTGGTGGGTTATGTCCGTTTTATTACTACCATAGGGAACACAATAGTTGTAAAATATAATTATACAGAGCTTTTAGACAGAATGTAGGACAGGTCGTGGGCGATGAAGAACTGTGTGTGTCAGTTGGTGGGAACGTTCCGATTCCCAGTTTTCGAGAGGCCGAACCGGCGGAACGTTGGATAAGGGCAACGATTTACGAGTAGGAGTGGGCGTGAAGGGACGTGAAGTTGTGGTAGAGCAAGGATCGTCAAGTGGAGGCCACTGTTGGCTTTTCTCTTCTAAATCACAACCTGCTGTACTATTTCCTTTATAACAGTATTGTTCGTGGTTCAAATGTTTATTTCATTTTATACTGGTGGTCGATCGCCATCCGAATTAATTTTGGTTGGCAACAAATACATCAACCGATTTCAAGCTAAAAAAGGTAGGGCGAGTGGAGGTTGTCTAGTGGCCTTTAAAAAATATTGGTGATACATGCTCCTTTGCAACTTTTGGAAATATTTTTGCGATCAGCCTGAAATTGAATGGAGAAAATCGTTGTTCCGTGACTCCAGTGTATCTAATGGTATTCCACTGGGATTCGGACTTCGGTGCTTTGAAAATGAATATCAATGAAAGGAAATTTCATGAGTGCATGTTGGTGGGGGATATATATCGTCACTTAAGGCTCACATGGGCTCACTTTTCCCAACTTTACAACATATGTTGATATCAATTGAAAATACCTCAGTGATGACGTTTGGAACCCATTGTAGTAAGTAAGCTTATTGTTCCCGTATGTACGCTACCTATAAATCACCCACAAGAACGAACCAGTGGGATAAGTCTAGATTGGCGTAGGGGATGGAATTTCACGTTTGGAATTAGTTGGAATTTAGTTTGAGAGTGGAGTTAGGCTATTTCGGAACGCGTTCGTGTATTGCTTTTACAACAGCTAAGGGCGCCTGGATGTTCTAGAATACTCGTCGGACACATGACACGCTCAACATAACTTCCAAATAACTATAACTATAAATTATAATCAAAAACTATTTTTACCGAGTTTGAATTGTCGAGTTGTCGTCCGGAACAAGATTTCTTAGACACGGATAATTTGTATGTCTTGAGAGATGTTTATGGAATATTAGGATAGCTCGTTTCTTGTCAAAGTTTTGAATTTTTAATGAAGTAATTCTGAAGGAACTGGAAAAGGAGGATGGGAGACTGGAGTAAATGCTAAATTGTTAGAGCTGTACAATACGAGGAATAATGTGTGGCTCACCGCATGTGGGGGCCACTTGGTTAGGGAAGCGTTGCATAATATAATATAATACTAATATTATGTAATGTTAATATAAATTATATAAACATAAATTATATAATATTATTATATAATAATATATCGTCGGCACAATGACAGAACCGCGAATCTGCAAATTCAAGTATCGAGGTATTTGGGTTTCAAGTTCAGCTGACTTCTGTAAATCAGTAAAAGCGAATCTAGGTTTTTCATTCACACTGATAAAGAATAACGATGTCTACTAGTTTTTTTGACAAAAAAATATCAGGAGGCTGCTAGGCAGCAGATTCGTCCGCTTTGTCGTTGTAAAATCTTTTATTTACTTCAGATTCGCGAATAAAACTCTTTTCATTCCGAATTTTTTCCAAATGATTTTGGACCCAAATTCTTCAAGGAATGTTTGCATCTAAGCAATAATGCAATAAACATCTGTGAAAGTCACATTTAAGCCATTAATTGTACAATCCATTCAATTTTATTGGGAAAAACAATAGAATGGAAAAATAAAATGAAAATGAAAATTTTGTAGGTTGAAAAAAGTTGGCTTCACCATAATTATTAACATGAATAACATGAAAATAAACGAATAACATGAAAAATCTTGAGCTCCTCTTCGTCAGAGTCAGAAGTAGGGTGTCTCTCCGCCCGATTATTTCCATGTTTTAACCCTATTATTCCTATTGTATTTAACCCTACTATTCCTATTAATCCTTTTCCTCCCATTTGTCCGTACCCCTCCCACCGACTACAGTACATGAACAACGTATGTATACGGTGTTCAGTTCACTCATGGAAGCGAGCCACACGAGCAAAGATCGAGCAATTATTAGTATTAGACCATCTATGTCATTATTCTTGATATTAAAGACCCTAACATGGTCCTAACATTATTTTAGACATTGTAATTTTCATATAAAACTATTTCCTTAAAAAAATTGATAGAACATTCAATGAGCATTTTCCACCAAATAAGTGACCATTTAACAGTTTTTCACGTTTTAGAAAATTAGCCCTGTTTTTGAAGAGCTGTATCTCGGGAACTAATGGCCGTACAGAGATCGCTCTGGTCTCAAATTGAAGCAAATGTAGTCTAGTTTCCATTAATGAGATATTGGGTTAAAATCGAAAAAAAGTGCAGAAATCGAGTGGTGTTTTGGCTATAACTCCGGCCGCACCAGTATTTGGTAGCTGCTTTTCTGGGTTCTTACTATAATAGTAAGAACATATGAATAATTCATCTGTGTCCCAACAACATATAAAAAATGCATAATGACCGGATCTTTTGCAACACGTATATACATCTTGACTGGACCAGAAGGTTCAACAGTGGATGCCAAAAGCCGACTGAGGAATCGACATCAAAGCTTGCATCCTCCTCTCTTACAAAAGCTGGAAACCTTTGCGGTGATTGGAGAGGGTTAAATCCTTGTGAGCTGGCCTTCAGAAGTGGTCTACTCGTGCGAGAGGATTATTATTTATGGGAAGTGGGCTCTTTATCTAGAAAGAATAAAAAAATATAAATAAAATGAAATAAAAAACAGCTTGGGGGACCGTTCAAAGCCCACATGGATTTGTGATAGCGAGTTTCTTGTGCTGAAACTCTTTTCGTATCTACCGGATTGATGCAAGTTGTTCCGAAGTAGGTTTCAACAAGTACTTACCCCTCAAGTGTATAGGTCACCCAAGAACGTAGTCTAATATTTTCGAAACGACCACTGAGCTACTCAGCCCCTTCTCGTATACAAGGATATTGTTTAAATGTTAAAAATGCCTCCTGATTGGCTAAGAACAAAGTGAGTGTAACTTGCTGGGAGCTTGACAAAATCTTGATTCAAGAATATAATGTTAGGTATAGACCATTTTTCTTTTAATTACTAGGTAGGTCCTTCCTACCAATCGGATCATGTGTTGAGTTGTGTTTTCTCATATTTAGCAAATTTTGGAATTCTGGCATTTAAAAAAATATTTGTAATAAACCACGATATGTGTTTACCCTCATTCAATAGCTCAATATTCACTAGAAAATACGGATTTATATTGAGATGCCGGTTAGGTATATGATATATACCGTATATCTAGGGATGAAATTGAAACAGAGGTTTGTAAAATCCGTGGAGTGTACAATGAAAATGTAAAATATTAAAGAGCCCTCTTGACATGGGCGATGTAGAGGCCACATGGTTCACTTGAGGGCAGTTAAGTGTGCGTCCACAACTGCGAAAGAAGGGTCACAATTTACGGGGTTTCCCCCCGGTGGTTTTTAATGCCAATTAGAACACTCCCGCATACTAATGTTTCCAAAGTTCTTAAGTTGCTGGAAAAGTGTGTGCAATTTGTTTCCCGAAGGTTAGATGAAATTAAGGGCTTCGCCTGAAAATTACACAATGCACTTTCTTTTTCATGAATGGAGTAACAGGTCAGTAATCAGCCGACTAAATGAGGGTACCACGGAAATTAGAAGGTGTCCGACTTGTTCACTCACCACGTCTGCCCTTTTTGTTTCAAGAGTTCTGCGAGGTTCGTTTCTATGAAAATTTCACAGTAAAACCAAAATCTATTAACTGTAATAATATCAAAATATTAGTATTCCCAAATTTATAAACAGATTTTTTTTCTCTTTTAACCGAACTAAACATTAAAAAGTGGGCAAATCACGACTCTAACTGGGTTCAATATCTTTTTAAATTTTTTTTGGTTCGAGTTTGATAGCAAAACTGCCAGTCGTACAGCATGATGCAGCAACGTTTGAAGCAGTAGGAATTCGTAGGAATAAATAAAAATTACCCATAAATTCCAAAAATGAAACAATCTGACAAGTGACACCTCAGTTTATAGGTTTTTCAACGCTTTACATGATGGTGAAGTCGGAGTTGCGATATCTCATTCCGTTATCCGGTTAGACGTGAAGTAACAACCACGTTTCTTCATCTTCAAAGTGCTTCAGTTTGAGAATGGGATAAGATATCGCAATTCTGACTTCACCATCGTATTCAGCGTAAAAGAAACCTTTAAAATGAGGTGTCACTTGTCAGAATGGGTCATTTTTCGAATTTATGGGTAATCCCCCCCCCCCCATAAAAATCCACAAAACCCTCCTTAGTGTGGCCCGATTCTGCCCATTTACGAGCTTAAGGCGGGTTCACATGGAAGCGGAAAGTACGGGATGCGGAATGCGTACTGCTCTGTGATTGGTTAAGGCTATGAAAGTACGCTCCCAACCTTCGACGCTGACCAATTACAGAGCAATACGCAATCCGGACTTTCCGCTCCATGTGAAACCGCCTTCAGCCTTTTGATTGCCAAGACAATGTTTTTCAAATTTGAACTTTTTATATCAATTCTATTGGCAATCAAATGACTATTCATTTGGATATCAGTGTTATGGAGTGAATTGTCTGTAAAGGATTTAAGTAGGTATTCGAGTTTTAGAAATGTTGAACCGAGAGCAATAGCATCGTTTTCTTCGAAAATTAGCTAAAAGGCATAACCATGATTCGTTTTGTCACCCTTTGGTCGACTTTGAGAAAATTTGATGTGTAATTCACCTAGATTTCACCAACGTAAGGTGAAATTTAGTATTGGAGGAATAAAAATATTTTGTTTTCATCCTACAGTGATCTCATCGCCCCTGCCACATTGGCATCACTGGGAACACAATGTACACAAAAACTAGCTGTCTTCATATGCAAGCTGTCGAGTAAAACGACGTACTTGAAAACCCGAAGTATTCTATGTTTCTCCTTCGCGATTTCGTTTCAAACAATAGCGCTCAATACGATGTCTATTTCGTAAACAATACATCCATAGGGTTGATTTAGAGGCTTGTTGGAAGCCCTAGATGTGGGAACCCCTTGATTGATGGGCTGTTCCCTTGCCCGAACTCACTGTTCGGATTGAGTGATCCCGGATTATTTGTTTGCCGAAAAATCTCCCCTCAACCGTCTAGCGATTGAGCGATACTCATAACAGAATTTATCCCCTAGCCCCAACACATCGGTCGAGGCGG
This sequence comes from Stenodema calcarata, assembly GCA_963920205.1. Lineage (NCBI taxonomy): Eukaryota > Metazoa > Arthropoda > Insecta > Hemiptera > Miridae > Stenodema > Stenodema calcarata. The sequence goes on along the minus strand of OY986055.1, from coordinate 14,753,289 downwards.
TCTCATTCATCCGAAAAATCCCTTTTTTTCTCTCATTCTACCCGAACCTTTACCAATCTTTTAGCCGCTTCCGAGCTAAATTTTTTTCAAGGTCCAAAGAGCTGGGGATAAGTGGGTTTCTTTTACTTCGCCATCTATCAAGATAATCGAGGCGGTCCTCCGCAGCCTGGAAATTGTTCTTATCTATTTTGTGTCAAACCCAAAAAGCCAGAGATTTAGTCCCCCAGTCTTGAAAAGTGGTTTTAGGGAGCAGTCCCCCCCCCCCCCTTTTTTTAGTAGATTAACCATATTGAAGTACAAAGTGATGAAGTAGTATCTGCTAGATTCGATGTTCATCATGAACTGAATACTTATTTATTTATTCATTTATTTATTTATTTATTACTTTATTACGGGCAAGCCCAATTACATTAAAGGTCAGTGATACAGACATTAGTAGGTACACATTCTTACGAGTTAAGGTGCGTTTCCACCGGCCGAACGAACACCGGCGAACGAAGAAATGTGTGTTCGTTCGGTTGGTGGAAACAGCAGACGAGCGAATGTTCGTTTGTTCACTCGTCATCACTAGGTGGCCGAGCGAATCTTCGTTCGGCGTTCGGTTGGTGGAAACACCTGACGAGCGAATGTTCGTTTGTTCACTAGGTGACCGAGCGAATCTTCGTTCGGCGTGTTCGGCCAGTGGAAACAGGTGATCCTTCAAACATGCGAACAAACGTTCGTTCGTCAACCATTTTCAGCGATCGGCCCAGGCCGATCTTTTTATCGTTCGCTCGGTTGTTGATTTCGGTTTTCTAGTTCGGGTTTCTCGACTTTTTCATTACTTTTTCATTCGTTATATTTTGCTATGGAGTGGACCAATGAATTTAATTCTGGAGCTAATAAAACCGTGAAAAATGTTCCGTGATTCCATCCGGAAAAAATTTCGAAACTCTTTCAACTCTTGAAGGAGACTGTCAACATTCATTTTCATCATTTTCATTTTCGAAACCCATCGGCATGGTTTTTTCCAGAGGGTCGAAAGTAATAATTACCTATTTTCCAAGGGAATCGCTCATTTCAATAATTTTTATTTCAGAAAAATTCTGAAAAATTTTACAATTATTGTAATTATTTTTCAGAATTGTAAAATTTTTATAATTAGAATTGTAAATTTTTTATAATTTTTATTTCAGAATTGTAAAATTTAAAAAATTATTTTTTGAGAAATTGACATGTTCTCAGAACATAAATTTTGAGCACGGGTAAAAACAAAGGTTTGCTAGGGCTTCGATATTTAGATCTAAATATAAGTCGCATACTGACTTTATTGCCATCTCAAATGATCTAAAAGTAGCTCAGAGTACACGAATGCATGAAAAGTAATTTTTAGGGCAGATAAAGGGAAGAAACTACCCAGTGTAGGTGGGTACTTCTGTCCTAGGACAGAAGTACCCTACCCCAATGTAGGTGGGTACATTTGGCCTAGGACAGAACTACCCAGTGTAGGCGGGTACTTTTGTCCTAGGACAGAAGTACCCTACCCCAATGTAGGTGGGTACATTTGGCCTAGGACAGAACTACCCAATGTAGGTGGGTACATTTGTCCTAGGACAGAAGTACCCTACCCCAATGTAGGTGGGTACATTTGGCCTAGGACAGAACTACCCAGTGTAGGTGGGTACATTTGTCCTAGGACAGAAGTACCCTACCCCAATGTAGGTGGGTACATTTGGCCTAGGACAGAACTACCCAGTGTAGGTGGGTACATTTGTCCTAGGACAGAAGTACCCTACCCCAATGTAGGTGGGTACATTTGGCCTAGGACAGAACTACCCAGTGTAGGTGGGTACTTGTGTCCTAGGACAGAAGTACCCTACCCCAATGTAGGTGGGTACATTTGTCCTAGGATAGAACTACCCAGGGTAGGTGGGTACTTCCGTCCGCCTACACCGGCTCGTGGTTCAATTCTTGAAGGAGAGTGTCAATATTGATTTTCACCCTCTTCTGGATAAATTTTGAAACCCACAGGCATGGTTTTTTCCTCTTCTTTTTAGTCAACAAAGAGATTACAACAAAAGCGGCCGAAATACAAACTAAATCTTCGTCCATCTAGAATTGAAATGAATTGAAATTTCCTAGGATTGAAATGATTAATGTGGAAAACGTGGAAATTGAAATGAGAAATGTGGAAGAACGACACGAACAAAATGAGCTGTTTCCACCGAAGCGAACGAATGTTTGTTCGGCGTCATCATTTCTTCGTTCGGGCACGGCCAGTGGAAACGTTTGCACGGCCGGTGGAAACGGTTACCAACGTGCGTTGCCGAACTGAGTGAACAAACAAACATTTGTTCGTTCGGATATGTTCGTTCGCTCGGCCGGTGGAAACGGTTGTTAACCTGCGTTGCCCAACGCAGTGAACGCACAAACATTTGTTCGTTCGGATATGTTCGTTCGTTCGGCCGGTGGAAACGCACCTTTATGATTATAATTGTTACGAAACTGAAATATAATTTTGGAAAAGGAAGACAATGATAAAAACTTTACAATTTAGGCACCACGGATATGAAACATGGGCTCATTTACTATAGGACGGCACAGGGGGTATTGCAAACTATAGCCTTCAACTTCGAGAGTCAAAATCGGGATTCAAATTCAAAAAGAGATTTGCAGTTCTTGGGATACGACGAAGGGGGCGGTTGAGCTGGTAATTTGTCGGCGAGAAAGGAACACCAAACAGCGGCGAAGAACGTGCAGACAACCGTGGAACCCGGAGATCAATTCTGGATAGAAGAACAGGGCAGGAGACCAGATTGTTTATGATTTTAAGCAGCAAAGTGAGGTCAGCCATGCAACGACGCTTCTCAAGGGGCAGCAGAGGGCAAACTCCGCGTAGATGTTCGTAGTTCACATCGGTTGAAGCAATGCCAAGCTTATACGCCACGTATCGAAGAAATTTGTTCTGCACTCTCTCCAACGTGTATTTGTGCACTGCATAGCAGGGTGACCATACCGGGGATGCATATTCCAGGAGGGGAAGAACTAAAGCCTGTAAAGAACAACCAAGGCATTCACGCTGCAGAATTCGCGGGTATTCCTTTTGAGGAACCCCAAGGCTCTCAGAGCTCGTCCTGTAATGCCATCAATATGCCCCGAAAAAGTGAGCCTCCCGTCACAGCGCACACCAAGATCGACCGCCTCATCCAGCCTCTGGAGATCAGAACCACACAAGGTATAGTCGTGCAATAGAGGTTGAGCAGTACGGTTGAAGGTGACAACGGAGCACTTGGACAGATTCAAGAAGAAGAAGAAGAGAGATACTTAGATGATACCTATCGGAAAGTACCCGAGAGAATGAAATGGTGTCTTAATATGAGATAATCACTGTACCCATTCTGTTTCCGCTCATTCGGTACTCAAATTAATACGTAGTAGGCGCCTCCTATCATGAAAACAACTCGTGGCCCATCCAACATGGCGAAACTAGTTATTTCCAAGATTTGAGGGCTCTGCTTCTACACTGAGAAAAAGGATTTTTGTTTTCGGTAAACAGAATCAACGATTTCCTGCATTACTCAATTCTGAATACCATGTTTAAAATAATTTCAATTGGGCAGCCTACCTCTCTATCTGAGAAGTATAGGAGTTTTCACTAGCTCACACCCTTGATACTCGAAAAAAACTGGTTAGGCTGCCGCTGTCTTGCTCCTCTGTCTATCATGAATCATTTATAATTCAGAGTATTTCCCTATACAATGGATTTACAACTGAAATTAAGCAAGAGCTACGACTGATTCAAGATGAATGTCAAAAACACCTCCTATCCCGATATTGACTACGTACCTACTAAATATAATTATATTACCTGAATGTATGGAGACAATAATAAACAGTGCCATGTGTAGAAGTGACGTTCTATTTTAAAGAAGTATTATGTTTTATTTTATGTATCTACTTTTTATTTTTAATGTAAGAAAAAAAATTTATTTATGTTTTTATGTATTTATGAATGAGAAATTTGACGCCTGTACCTATTCAGTAATTACAGAAATTGTACTTCTGGTTAGGTGTAAGAGTGGACACTTGTGATCAAACCTCGCCAGATGGACGAATAAAGTCGTTAATCAATCAATCAATCAATTTCTCTCTCTCTCCAATTGGTTTTTTAATGGTCGAATTATTTCTCATGGCCTTGGAAAATTTCTTTACAGATGGCTCGTTCGAAAAAGAAAACAAATGATCTGTAGAGACGATGGATGATGGCGCACTTGAAAGCCTCCAAAGAAGGACTATGGTACTGAATCTACTGCCATTTCCAAGCTATTTCTATTTCTGGGCATCGAGTTAGCAATGCAGTGGTGAACTGGAGATGTGAATTAAACGCAGGAGTGACGCAGAAAAGCTGGCTGCGCTGGTATCTTCTCGCATAACAAGTTTACGGATATCAAGAGGCGAGTTGGTTGGTGCACGAATGAAGAGAGTGAAATGTTTCAGGTAGAGTCTTAATCAGGTTCCTCGTGGATAGCATCGACTTTCGCGTAAGGGCTCGTTGAAAATTAATTTATTCTCAAACATGATGAAAGCTTTATTATACAAATGTGGTCAGACATGGATTTAAATTGGTATGCACTTGAATCTCCGCCATGTTGTAATCTTCTCCAAATAGTACGATGACCCGAATGTCTCCTGTGATATTATACCAAACCAAGTCAGTGGAACATTCCGTCAACTTTACATCATTCAACTAGTACCTAGGCGAGCGTTCTGAATTGAACCTTGTTTGTCCGAAATACTCCCAGAACGCTTTGAAGTGTTTACTTCACTTCCTTAAGAAGCTGAAAAACTGAGCCAAATAAATCATCCAAATAAACTGGTTGGAACTTATCTTTTATGAATATAGACGAAGCTCAGTAGAAAGTCGGCGCCGACTTGGAAAGTTTACGTTTTCCAAGTCAACAACCCAAGGGCATCGTTGCTGTCAAGTTCCCATCAAACTTCTCCCGTTTTTGGCTCCGGGTTCCTTTTCGGAAATGGACTAACCAAAAAGAAGTTCATTAGCTGGGAAGTTGTCTTCACCCGTGTTTCCCCTCCTCTCATTCAGGTCGGCTTCAGATCAGTGACCATCCTCCAGTTTATTTTTCACAAACTAATCGATGGAATGGATGGGGTTGTCTTGTCTTGTCCCAGAAGGCAAGAACACTGTGCTTTGAATCCTTATATTATCGACGTTCTGATCCGATTCAAGTAAACTGGCGCAATTCGAAAAAACGAGGTTTTGTTGATGGTCTAATCCCTGACTATTCATCAAAGTTGAACGTGAAAATTGGTAAATTTTATATAGAACTGTGGTGGGAATTTAATTAGTGCGGAATCGGATGGTTCAAGTACACATATCGGAAAGATCTTATTCTTGGGAGTAAGTGAATATTCTTGCACAGGAATGTTCTAATTAGGCTCTTCCCCGACTCAGCTCAAGGAAATCGCACTGTTAGGTCAGAGGATATGATCCGGAATGCAGACACTTTCTCGGGAAGCATTAACCCTCGTCGTCCCATCCCAAGCTAATGGAGGACACACGGAATTTCCTCCTATCTTTTAAACGAACGCTCCCCTGGACCCCTCCCAGCTCTTCCTCTACTTCTCTTCCAAGTATAAAAGGGCTTTCTACACCATGTTACGCTCGAATTCCTGTCGGCAGAATAACCTCTTGGTTTACGCTGAAAAACCCCACGGAATATTTTCACGTTTTCTGAACTGACACCTTCGGAAGGGTGAAGACTGAGTTGTTCAATTACTCAAGGGTTTGTCATGAGTTTATATCACTACATCGAGATATAAACCCAGCAAAAAAAAAAAAAAAAAAAAAAAAAAACAGTCATGCAGCATGGCTATAAGAGCGAATTTTTGAAGAAATAACCGCTTTTATGTAAAATGTGATGTATTATGGGTAATTCCCCCCCCCCCCCCCCCTCATACCTAAAATTCCAAAAAACCCACCATCGTATTCAGCATTAAAAAAAAAACCTTTAAATTGAGATGTCACTTGTCATACTGTTTCATTTTGGGAATTGATGGGTAGGTAATGCCCCTCCTCCCCCCCCCCATAACTCCCCAAAACCCCCCCTCAGGATATAGCTTTTTCAAAACTGAACACGATGATGAAGTCAGAATTGTGATATCTCTTTCCGGTATCAGATTAGAGCAGATGAACCGCGAAAAGCATCTCAAGTAAAACCACGTTTCCTCATCTTCAAAATGCTCCAGTTTGGAAATGAAATGAGATATCGCAATTCTGACTTCACCATCGTGTTCAGCACAAAAAGACCTTTAAAATGAGGTGTCACATGTCAGACTGTTTCAAATTTGGACTTCATGGGTAATTTCCCCCCCCCCTTAAAACTCCCCTACACCCCCCTTAGAGTGGCCCGATTCAGCCCATCTTCGAACTTAGCCTGTCGATTGCCAAGACAGATTTTGTGTGCAAATTTGAACTTTTTATCTCAATTCTATCGAGAGTTATCGTCTGGAATGACACATACATAAATACATAAATATGTTGAAGCGAAATTTGCTGCTGTTGTTATCGAGGTTCGGTCAGTTGACTGACCGAACCTCGATAACAACAGCAGCAAATTTCGCTTCAACATATAATATCTACGGTCGATATCAAGAACTCCATTAAATACATAAATATATACATATGATTTTTTGTGTCTTTTGGCAGTGAATTCAGGATGGTCTGAAACGGATTTTGGTATACAAATTTTGCGGAATTTCGAGTTTTAAAAATTTTGGACCGAGAACAATAGCTTCCTTTTCTTCGAAAATTCGCTAAAAAAAAAAACCAGCCAAAATGTTACAGCTCTGATTCACCCCTTGCCGGCATCACAAAATTTTCAGTCTCTGAAGGCAGATAATGGCGGTTATTTAATAATAAATGGTGTAGTCAAAATCGACAATTTCTCCTTGTACTTTGAATAATGTACTAAGAATTTGAATAAGTACAATTAGGCGTCAATTCCCACATTATACTCTACTGTGAGTCGTATGTTAACCAGAGTTGGGATTCCTCCATTTTAGCCCAACGACTTGAACTGAAATATTTCGCGAGAGTTGCGTTTTTTAAGTTTCCAAATTCGTTTTGAGCCCCTTCCTATAGATCAGTATACTGATCTAGTGTAATGAAAAGTTCCAAGGTTCATCGTGGGTGGAGTGCGAACCCGGAAACCAAATTTCGTAATTATCGCTCAATGACAACTGGGCAAAATGTCACGGACAGTGAACGGACAGGTTTTTTAAATTCGATTTTCGGAGTCTACGTATCTTGAACCGTAAACCCTCAAATTTTGAGGGGGGCTATTTTTTTCTTGGGCGATTCTAAAAGTTCATTATCAAAGATTTCCATTTCATAATGATTGTGTTTCAAATAGGTCCACACTCACGGTCATAACTTCCTGCATTTAAAATGCAGCCTTGAAGTGCGGAATGCGTATATATACGAGCTCCGGATAGTAACGATCGTGGTCATTATATGTGGTAGAAAAAGTTTTTCATATTACTCCCTCCCGAAGGGTTACCATTAGGGTCCACCCCAGAGGTCATCAAGGAAGCAAATATTTGCCTTGCTCCGGGCTCGAGCTGTATTTTCAGCCTCTGCACAGCATGATATTTTATGATCACTCTTCTTTCTTGCTCACTTATTCACTCTCTGTACCTTCACCAATTGCGTCTTGATTTTCAAAGAGCCAGCAGACTAAACTTCATACGAATCTATGTGTACGCTTTTTATCTACTCGACGGTTCCTCCTCAAAAATATTTGGAGTATTTACAACTCCTTACAACTGTAATCTGTACATATACTGTAATCTGTACCTATATTCACAGTTGCAAAAACACCTGAATATAAAAATAACTATAACAATAATTTCTATTAATTTTACATTGTGAAACTGATTTTAGGCCCTGAAGATGAAGAAATAAATTCTTCGAAACGTTGGCACATAAAACATCTCTCATTTGACCGACCCTCGACATCCCTCGCCCTTATAAATTATACCCTTTATGTCGGTACTAACCTGGTAGAAATAGAAGGAGTTTATCTCATCTATAGCTTTTGATGAATTAGTCCCAGGATTTGTGTAGTTGTCTCGTATGACCCAATCCATTATCCCAAACTGAAAGAAAAAACAAAAACAATGTGATACCATACATTAAGACGGAAAATGGTATTTAAACATTCGCACAAGAAATCGAAGTTGAATTGTTGTGATTTACGTACACCAATTCGCGTTTTATGTAAAAAATAAATTAAAACACCGAGGCAATTAAAATTCGATCATTTGCTTAAATTGAAAATCTACCTCTAAACACATTAGGATTAAAAAAGTAAGTACCATTTGAATGAGAGAGAGAAAAATAGGAACTGCGATTCTTGAGCGCATGAATGTTCCTGGAAACCAGGAAGTCAACGTATGACGTCGCAGGGAGATGCACTGTCGTAAACGCTTCGTCCCACACAGGTTTCAGATATCAAATTTCAAAAAAGTGATAGTGTCTAGGGTGATAGATGGTGATCTAGGTAGATAGAAATAGATGTCTCAGGAGGTAAAAAATAATTAAACTGTCGTAAATGCGACTTTATTTGTTCAGAATTAGAAATATTTCAACGCTTAGAAATAGTTTAAATAATACCTTTTTGTAATAATACACATTAAATTTTGATGATTAGCTATTGACTTGAAATTTTAAAAATAGGTCAGAATTGGATCTTTTCAAAACCATACGTCGGTGGGAAGGGCTTCAAAATTAATTTTGAAACTTTAAAAACGCAAAACTTTCAGTTTTGAACAAGTTCATTGCACTTTGTCCAGTTAGCGTTGTACTAAAATTACGAAATTTCATTTACAAGTTAGGATCACACCCACGATGATCCTTGAAAAGGTCAAGGGGAAGGGGTTCAAAACGAATTTTGAACTTTTAGTTCAGGTTTGATGAAGTTTTTTTTCAACTCTCCGATGAGCTAGGGACTTGAAATTATATAAAATTTCAGAACTCTATGACAGTGCAATATCCACTCGGTTTCTTGTCTGTAAAATTGTTTTAACTATCCTTATTCGTTAAAACAAATTAAATTTGGATGATATGGTCGAGACTTGAAATTTTAATCAGGGGTCAAGGATGGATGACAATGCAATATTCACTCGGTTTGGTATTATATTTTACACTCTATCTGGTATTATATTTTACTTGTAATTTTGTTAGTTAATGAATGTACTAGTATATGCAATTGGTAGGTATTAAACATCTTAAGTAGCTGTATACGTCACTCAACGAGTTTTAACGCCTAGAAACCTTACATCAATCATATTTTGTTCGACGAAACTTACACCCCTAGAGAACATCCTCACAAATTACGCCCTCTAATCTGAAAAAGACCGGCCGTCAAGTTACGACTAGCGATAAATCCATAAGGATCTCAAACCTCAGCCAACACCATCAACTTTCGAATAACCCGCGAAATGAATATATGAGGGGAAAACTTCTTTCTATACCCGTTATTAGGGTTTGGGTTCCGATTCAGAACTCTATTGGTTTATTATCTTCGATAATGAACCATTGGAATCGCCCAAAGAAAAAATTTTTTTAACCCCCCCTCAAAATTTGTTGGTTTACGTTTCAAGATACGTAGATTCAGAAAATCGAATAAAAAAAAATCCGTCCGTCCGCCGTACGCCGTACGCCGTACGCCGTACGCCGTACGCCGTCCGCCGTCCGCCGTCCGCGCCACTTTGCCCAGTTAGCGTTGAGCTAAAATTACGAAATTTGGTTTCTGGGTTTGGACCAGCCCCACAATGATCCTCGAAACTTTTCATAACCCTAGGTCAAGGGGAAGGGGTTCAAAACGAATTTTGAAATTTTGAAAATTCCATATCTCGAAAAATTCATATAGAACGATATGTTTTTTATTTCATATTTAGATAGAGCTTGTTCCGTAGAATTTTTTAAGACCATCCGCAGCTTTGTACGACCAGCCGTTCGTTCACAATGACGGCTCAAAGATTGTGCCTCACAACACGATCGTGACTCAAACTGTTGAAATACAGGTCCATTTTCATACTAACAAGCTCTTTGAAACATCATATGTCGAGTTTGTTGTTCTGAGGTGCGTTTCGTGCTACTGAAATGAAGGTAATTTCGAATGTTTGTTGGTAGGTACTTCTTTTATAGAAAAATTATTACCGACGTAGTATTAAAAACCCCAGAATTATATCGTATTAATTAATCATAATTAATAATAATTATTATTAATAATAAATACGAATTATTAATACCTAACAATAAATTATAATAATTTTCACTAGGTACTTGATAAAATTGTTAATAATTAGTGATAATTGATAATAATAATTAATCTAACATTTAGGATCTAGACATTTAGACCTAGTGATCTAGACAGAAGGGTGATCTGTACAAAGAAGATAATGAACCGTTGTGTCAAGAATTTGCAGAGTTTTTTTGAGAACCGGCTGATTCGAGAAAAATTGTCGGCCTATAAATAAGACTGTGAGTAGTTGTCGAGTGTCACAACATTTTTTATGTTAGGGGTTTTCTATACCTACTTTTTTTCTTCTTCTTCTTCTTCTTCCTTTTCTCGTAGGGAATAGATGGACGGAATTTTATTTCTTTTGGGAAGGGGGCCGCCGTTATAAATAAAATTTGAGACAGCGGGTGAAAGGGATCGAGGCAACCAGCATTCTCCGCTGGATTAAACATTCACGGCGGATGAAGTTTTTCCTATAACAAATTGTAGGTAGGTCTAAGAAATCGGGGTAACTTGATACTTACAAATCTGAAATATTTAAAAAATCAAAAACTAATTAGTAGGTAAGTATTTGTTTGTTAATGATTATGATGATCAACAAGTTTTTTTATATTTTCAATATCTAACTTTATTTGCATACTATGGTGCATTACAGTTGTGTTAATGAACAGATGTTAATTTCGGATCATTTTCACCGTTCCCTCGTGTCAGAGGTTCCTGGTAGGCGTTGACTGAGAATTTTCTTAAAACAATTTTTTTGAGAATTTCGTCTTTCCCACACGAAACGCAATTTATTTCATCAATGTGCAATTTGAACTGATCACGTTGAAAAAATAGAAAAAAAAACACATCTTGGAACTTGGAGTACTTCCACGCTAAATCAGGGGTCTGTATCAGTCATGAGGCGATTGGATGGTCTGTGCGCCTTCGCAAATTTGAGTCTTTGGGATGAATTGGAAGAATTTTAAAAGGCCATACGGTTGGTCGTCTAATCGGACAGGTAGGGAGCTTAAGGTTAGGATGAGGGAACATAGGGATGATCTTAGGCTCTGACGAAGGAGGGAGGCATTTGAGAATAATTTATTTGATTTATTTATCAATAATTGATTCATAATTTTGTAATTAGTTTCGTAATAATTCCGCAATTACTACGAAATAGGTAGGAATAACCGATCAGTTGTGATGGTCCATATTTGTAGTAAGGGCCCAAAACTGCATGCATTTGAGTCTTTGGAATTCAGAGGATTCACTGATACTGTAACTGATCCTTTCCTCCAATCAATGTGTAACTGATCCGTAGCCAACCAATAAGACACTTGTCACGCTCCCTTTCACTTCTTTGCCAATTAAGAGGCACCTTTCAATTTTGAACCGTATATAAATAGTTTTCCACTCACTCCATTCTCATTCCGTGTTGTACTGACGATGGTGTATCCTGTGTAGTAGGTATTCATTGTATTTTCGTGGGAATAGACTTTTTTCGTTTTGAAACTCGTCTTTTATTTCTGAAGATGGATGATATTATCCACTATTTCGCCGTACCCACTATGTTCTGTTGGGCTCATATGAACTTCACTACGTAGTGTACATTATACCGAGGAGTTGAATCATTTCATTCGCTACAGTACGGTTACACGTAGACCTTAGCGTCCAAAGGTTTTGGCGTCACGCGCTCCCTTCTCACTCTATTCATGACAAAACTTTTAGGAAATATTAACGATAAAAATTTGGCATTTATGACACCTTCTCTATTCGACAAGGATTATCCTCATAAACCTCCATACCTTTTCCATGAAAAGCCTTGTACGTGTTTCATCAAGGGCATGTGAGATATCACAAGCGCTTATTTCACGAGGGAGTTTAGAATTCCACAAAAAGTTGGAAAGCTATTAGTTTGGCTACAGTTCCGGGAGGGCCGTCTTTCCCTTCTCGACCATCCCAAGTAAATATTTGTGGTCCTCCAAGTTCGCAGGCTCCCGAATTCATCGACTTCGTGGGACTCTGCCGTTTACAGTCGGATTAATCTCAACATTAATCCTTCAAGGTTCGGTAATGGGTTTCGTGATTCCGCGTTAATCCAACGCTCGAAGGAGAGATGTCTTGAGATGAAAGGGTCGTTGAATTAATTACGCGCCTTTTCTCAACACGCCGCAAACAGTTTGGGATTCGAGTAGTCCAGGAGTTCTTGAACATCAAAGGCGGCTATCTGAAATTTTCATCGCGATGATGGAAAGGATCTTCATAAATTGAAGTTGCTTGTAGATTTCCGAGGCGGTGACTCGTTAATCATTCAAAAAACCGTACGGATTCTGAGGAAGGTACTCTAAATACATATGAATGCTGAACATAGAACCTTATAGGCTTTTCGCTCGTATCTGAAATTACAGATGCTACATCTCTCAAAGTCTTCTCAGAAGCTATACTTGAATGTAGATGTTCATTCTACTACGATCCTCTGAATTTATTTCTTCATGCACGATGATTATTTGAACGTTTCCAACCCCAACCACCCCGAGAATACGAGTACATCCGCGCTGTAAAATACAAAACAGCCTTTGAAGAGCCAGAAGTTCAATACTGACGTATTTCACGAAAAAAAAGTACTAAAGATATGAAAATGAGAGTGGCTCTCAAACGCTCTTTTCAAGCGATTCTGGTGTATTTTAAGAGACCAAAGTAGGGATACAACATCGGAACCAAACAATCGATTATAACATCAATAATTTGATGTTAATTTGATGTTGTTTGTCATTTAATGATTAATCGCGATTATTACGCGTAAGCTAATAATCGATGTGACCAATTATACGGTATTGAATAATTGATGTTCGATTAATGGAAAGCAAATAATTTTGTTATGATATAATGTTATTTATTTATAAAATTATTCATATAGTTATAATATAAAATATTATTTAATATAACTAAATTAGTACTAATTCCAAAAGCATTTATGCGTTATGTTCATCAGCCTTGAAATTCAACAAAAGGTCGTAACCTACAGACGAAGAAAACCATCAGATTTTTACAGAGTGAAAGCAAATAATTATAAATATTGGCTTTCTCACTTTCTGAAAATCTGATGGTTTTCTTCGTCTGTAGGTTACGACCTATTGTTAAATTTTAAGGCTAATGAACATAAGCGAATGCCAAAATGAATAAGATTGCATAAAATAGTTTAGACATGGGTATGTCTTATGGATCCCCCCGCGTTCCAAAATTGGCGTGATACAAAAAAATGTGACGTTTTTTGGTGCAATTTCCGTGGTGGTAGAGACTTGAAATTCGGCATCAGCTGAGTGGCTCCTAAAGTTAATTTCTATGCTATTCAACCTATGAAGCTGTAATTTGGTATGTAGGCTGCTCAGGACTTACGCCGCTGAATAGGCATAGAATCAGCTGAGGGGCTCCTACAACTTATCTCATACTACTTCCATGCTTATGCTAAAATGGTATAATTGTGATTAATAGATAATCGATTTGCATCCCTAGATCAAAGCTTTTCATTGCTTTTCAACGTGATAACACACCGTTCCATGTATAAGGGCGCGAATTCGTAGGGCGGTTATTTAGCCTCTATAAATACACATGGTAAGGTATGGAGCCACAAAAGTGCTCAAATTCTACAAGTCTATTAAAAATATATTTAAAATACCAAATACGTTGAATGCCGATTGATGAACTCAACCATTTAATTATTTATCACTTTTATTCTACAAGTAATTACAATGAAAAGTAGGTTTTGTCAAAGGAGAACGTCGAGGAAACAGGCAATATCTGTGTGTCAAGACTAATTTACTACGGTATTTACATAAATACTATATTACATTGTTCTTGCCTACACCCCACGCATCGCTCCTATTGCTAATACACGTACCTCTTTGAGAAAAACAAATCCTCGCCGTTTCAAAGGACCCCTACGGCTTAATCAAGAAAAGAAACGTTACACGTCAGTTTAAAGCCCCTCACAATAGTTCATAACGAGCCCACTGTCGTATTTACCATAGAATTTACAGTACCAGAGAATAGTATTAGCATAAATTTGACGTGTCAGAATGGATAATACTTGTGTATGTATTTTCTCGAAGCATATTTTGTTTTATTTTATTCGCTTCATCTCGTACGTTTAGATTCCTTGATGTTTTCGTAGGTGTTCAACTCGTGTAGGACAGAGTTGGTAATCAGGAGTGATTTAATTTCTCTGTGATCGTTTGGGTTACCCATAAATCTCTTGAGAGCGAATAGGCAACGTCAGTAAGTTTACATTGATGAATGATGTTGATTGGATTAAGTTTGTTTGTATGAAAAATTTTGAAACTTCAAAAACCGTTAAATCACAATGATTAAATGGTTTATTAAAAAATATCTGATTTCATTTCACCCTCGCGTTCTGTTTTAACAATATATTTTACCAAAAAATGGTACGATACGGTATGTACTCTATCAATTACCTGTTTCTGCCCATTCCTGTGAATTTCAGAAAAATTTCGATCATGATTGTTACTATTGTACTTTCTTCAGCGAATTTTCGAAGAAAAGGAAGTTATTGTTCCCTGTCCATAATTTTTAAAACTCAAATTTCCGAAAAATGTTTATGACAAAATCCGTTTCAGGCCATCCTGAATTCACTGCCCAAAGCTACAAAAATTATGTGTATATATATTTATATAATGTGAACTTGAATGAATGTACAGGAGGATGAAAATTATAGCAAACACTTACGTAAATTTAAAAAAACTTGATAAAAATGGAAAATGTTCGCGTTACAGCGTCGTCAGCCCGGGAAGAAATGGTGGGATGTGCTTCTCTCCATTACGAGGTCCAAGGTATATTTATATAATGTGCATGCATGTTCAGCGTTGAAAAATCTATAAATTGAGGTTTGATTGAATGATAGAAAATTGTTGAATAAAATGTTCCAACTATCACATTTTACGTAAAACCAGTTATTTCTTCAAAAATTCGCTCTTATTGTCATACTGTATGACTGGATTTTGAGATTTGCTATTAACTTACATTTGAACTTACTTACTTTCGGCACACATTCCCTGAAGGTAACCATCCGAGGTTTCATCTCTACTACATATTTTTAAAATGTGTTGTCTCTAATATTGCTGACGTACATCCTTATGCAACTGTATATAAAGGTGATATTTTGCTTAGAGAATCTGTTCGATGCTCTACACTGTAGATTTAAAGCTGATATTATTATAGTGTTTTTGCTATATTTCATTTGATTTTGTGGGGTTTATAATATTTGGCCGATTCACTTTTTTGATGACTGAATTGAGGGTTGCGAAGGATTCGGTCAGTAGACGATTATAAAGTCACTAACTTCTCATCACGGCGTACGGACTTGAGCAATACCTCAAAAGTGATCATACGCCCTTCTGTTTCGAATCAGGTTCGCATTTAGCAACAGGTCCCGCCCCCCTCCCCATAAAATGATGAGTGAGCATTCAACGAGAAGGTTCATTATAGGACGCCCATCGCACTCGAAACTTTCACGGGAAAAGGTCGGGGCGAGGCCAAAAAAAAAAAAAAAAAAAAATCCGTAATTAACGGAACAACTAATATGACAGACGGATGAACGTAAGAAGTGGGCCACACAACGGCAGCCGTCCCAAGTGTCGAAGTGAGTGACGGGAAACTGAACGGAACCATATGGCCGGAGGTTTTTAAAGAGACGGAACAACAAGAAGTGCCCCAGACGCAAACAGAAGCAACCTGAAAGCTTTCGAGTTTGTTATTCGTTTGGCCCTGGAAAGAGGAAGGAAGCCGAACTAGTTGGTCTCTCACCCGCCCTGAGCTCCGTAGATTAATAGTTTTTCCCAACACTTTGGAGGGGGGATTTAGGTTGGGGTTTAAGAGATGGCTATAAAGACGATAGAATTGTAAAGCCTCGCTTAAGATTATCCACGATGAAATTTAAATTCTCTAATAAACAAGGATCTATTTCAAGTACAAACTTGACGCCCTGCAATTTCAGGGCCTGAAATTCAGGTGGTAAGTACCTACTCGTTGTAAAATCCTCCAGACGAATCCCCAAATTCTTCCAGTGAACCGTACTTGAAGGTCCTGTCATTCCTGTTTTCCTTGATTTTCCATGTCGTCAAAAAGATGTTTCTATCCTGAATACTCATGGACGAGTTCGAGAAAACAACAGACATTAACGAAAAATCACTTAGAATCCGTACGGGGCAGGCGTCACAAAGAACCCGTTCTCGTCAGATCACGGAAGTTAGGCGACGTCGGGCGTGGATGTTACTTGGATGGGTGACCGTCGGTGGGTGGGTCTCCCGTTCAAGTAATTTTTCACGCTTCTGTACGGTGATCCCCTCTCAACTCAAGGGGGCGAGGCAATGAGTAGCTTTGTAAGCGAAATCATCGGAACAATTCTGATCCACCTAGGTGGACAGCCGATGACGTCCGCGACGCCTAAAAACGGCAGTCGGACGGAAATTCAACCTTAAATGGTTGCTTACTTTACTTTACTTTACTTACTCGTTGTAAAATCCTCCAGACGAATCCCCAAATTCTTCTAGTGAGCCGTACTTGAAGGTCCTGTCATTCCTGTTTTCCTTGATTTTCCATGTCGTGAAAATGATGTTTCTGTCCTGAATCACCCTGGACGAGTCCGAGAAAACAACAGACATTAACGAAAAATCACTTAGAATCACTTTGATCAGCCAAAACGTTCATCAACATCATACCGTTGTTCAAGGGGCAACAGCAGCTCATGATTCAGATCTTTTCAAGAGAGCCGTTGATGAATGATAATGATTTTCCTATCTCGCTTTGTTCCACCCTTGGGTTAAGTATTTCTGACCTCCGAACACGGTTAAAGTCCAGGATCATGGAGAAAGGAGAAAACTTGAGTTAACTGTGGTTGCTTCTGCTGAATTCGCTGGTGTGATCAAATCGGCGATTTCCGCAGCAAAATCTATTACAGAAGCAGGAATTAATAACAATTCGAAACAGGGTTCAAATAGGTTTTGGAGGCATTCTGGTGGTTAGATTACAATTTACACAGTTGGGTGCCTCAGAGCGAAAAAGGGTTATTATGACGAATGAGCGCAGAATTTACACAGAATTGCCAAAACTTTGTACTGTCTCATTTGTTCTTAACAAGCTTTTACTGTCACGACTTGCGCCTGTATACGTTACTTCTTCAAAAACGTTGCAAATCCACGACGGTTCTAAGAAGACCTAAGAAGATTTCTGAATCAAGATCTATTCAAATGTGGGCGGACAATTATACCGTTCCATTTGAAATTTTCGAGACATTTTGAACATTTCAAGGCCAGTTTTGAGCTCTTTCCTATGGAAACGTAAAGTCACCAACTCAGAGGAGGCGATTATCGAAGGTACCTAATCAACCAGAAGCGGAGATTGACCAAGTCGATCAATTGAAAACGTCTTCAAAGTTCAATCATTGTTGAAGATAGAAAGAAGGCGTCCAAAGTGGTGTAGAAGGAATGTCTATTCATGGGGGTCTGTCGGAGTGGCTTGCGGTGAATGACTGCGAGCAGAAACGACATGGTAATGATGACTTTACGTGTAGTGCGGTAACACCAATGTGAAATCCGCTGATTTGAATTGGCCGGATTGAACTGTTGCGGTTTTCCTTTAACAAGAGCCAAGAAATAGGGAGAATTTCCCATTAAAGGAGGGAAACGGAGAGGAGATTTATTGTGACGATTGTATTCAGCGTGAAACGAGGGCAAGTCTGGCTTGGTGATTATACTGTGACGGGCCAACACCTTTACAACGAACGTCAGCATTACTCTTGAGCCCATTCCTGGTCCAGTCTCCAATGCCTTTACGGGTCGGCTCATAAATCCAGAAAATATCGAGGCCTGGGCGAAAGCGTCAATTTTTCCATTGAAGGGATAAAGGATCAAATCGTATTTGGAATTTCGCGGCTAATGCAGTTTCCCGAAGGATCTACAGGATTCTGCCAGTTCGCCAACGCGTTTATGACTGCAAGGAACTCGAAGAACCGGTAAGCGTTCAAAAGGTCTCTCGACGCTAATAAACGGGCACCAGCTGCCTCGACGTTGTAAACTATAATTTTACGGTCTCGTCATTGCTGAGCCTCTAACACAGCGAAGTGTCGAGTGGTAATCAATAAAGGCGGGATTGGGATTATGGAGGGAACAGGTTGGACATTTATCGGAAACGATTGCCTGTAACGTCATTGACGTATCAATCTTCGATGTGACCTCGATCAAATCAAATTATTCGTTTTCACCTCATGACGGAATTTCACCACTTTCGTGGAATTCAATTTATGAAGGATTGTGGGAAACAAACAATTCCGACAACAAGCACCCACGAAGTCCTGCAATCTTTGGCGTCTTTCTTAACTGTAAGTAAAGTAAGTAGTACTTAACTGTGTCTAGTAATAACTTGGTGAAAAGGGCTATTGAGTTCTCCCTTTTAGATCTAAAAAACACTACAATTTCTTGAAGAGATTTTGCCTACAATATCCTTGAGTCTCACTACAAAGCTCCGGATGGTCAAAAAACATTCTCCGAATTGTTCTTCAATTAAATTGTACAAATTTGTATTTAATTTCTATTTAAATCTTTAAATTTGTATTTAAAACTGTACCGTTCAATTTGTAATTTTCGGAAAATTATATTTTCAAAATTTCAAAATTAAACTTCATTTGTTAAAATTATAAAAAATGTTTTCTTGATCGATCTTCGATAATAAACAGGAATGAAAAAAAAAATTTTAGATCTAAAAAACACTACAAATTCTTGAAGAGATATCTGTTTTGCCTACAATATCCCTGAGTCATACTACAAAGATCCGGATGGTCGAAAAAAAATAGTTTTCATTCTGACGCCAAAAATATTACTCCTCTGGTTTTAGAGGTCAAATGCATTTAAACCTCCCACTCTCGCCCAGAAAATTGTGCAAGAATTTGACACTAAACCGTGAAGGTACCTTAACGAAACTAGACATTCGCACGTTTACTCACAGAAAGAGCTACGGCGAAGTTGGGTAATTGCTAATAATAATTGGATTGGCGTCTTAGAAAATTGACAATTTCAGGAATGGCGCAGATGCTGTGTTTCTTGAGTAGGGTCTCGAGTTCAGTGAATTTGGCGTCAGTAAACCGTCCATAGTTCTCGGACTAGTGTTGTCCAAGCGTTAAGAAAGGTCGGTGAGGTGGTCGGTGTCGCTAAATATTGGCGTTTAAGGGCTCCGTGTTTATCCACAAAGCACCTCCTTTATGCCTCCTTGTTAGGACGAATTGCTGAATATTCTGAAAACAAATTTTGTGCAAAATGCGACCACTGTCATTCAAATTCGAACGATCAAGTGTTCATTTTTCGTTATTCGATTTGTTGGCCGTACAGTGGTAATAATATTATGTAACTAATCAAATGGAATCGGAGCGTGGCGTTTCGACACGTACAGCTACTCCAGCTAATGGCATACAGCTTATTTTTTTCATTTGCAATACACAGAGCACCTGCCAGGTGTGATATATTACTATCTTATCTAACTAAACTAAAAAGCAAAACAACCAACGTATCAAGCCATATTTCAATTTCTTGCAAACTCTCGATGACAAGGTCGTTTGCAACACGTGACCAGGGTCCTATGCAAAAACGACTTGTTCGTCACCCGTGCGTTGCGCATTCCTTCCTAACTTATACCGAAGCGTAGGTCAAGCGGGAACCCTCGAGTCACGGGAGATCACAGCGATAAATACCGGTTCAGGATGTCACGGGATATCTCGCTGGTATGTTACACGGAGACAGATAACCGTTCTTCATTACGCTCTCTCTATTTATGTTTCAATTAAAAATCGGTGCGTGTTTGATTCGCTTTCCAGACAACGCCATATTTGTTCGTAAGATCAATCGCGTGACGAAGGCTATTTTTCCCGTTGAAAAAACCGGCTCGAGCATAAACGTGAACGTATTTGCAATATCAATATTATGGATTAAAAAAAAAAACTCGAAAACGTTTGAAAAATTACAAGTAAAATGAAACCCCTGGTCTCGTTTCGACTTTCGACTCACTTTTCTCTCTTAACAGTTTCAACAGGTTTCGTTTGAACTCTACATAACTCAAAATTTATATAGCTTGAGTCATGTTTATGGTACTCTTGAAATAAGGTTGGATTGTCATAATATGTTTCATATTATGTTTCAGGAGAGACCAAAATGCGCTCAGAGCTCTCATCAAGCTCCCAATCATTTTTCGTTAGGACACGATTTCATTAGTTAGGAAACCAGTATGATTTTACTATCAAAGATATTTTCAAAAAGGCGAATTTTTTCATCCAGTTTTGATATTGAAAGTGGTTCGTATTCAATAATATTATTATGGTCCTCAAGGCATCGTTAGAGTTGGATTTTGGTCCGTAAGCTTTCAGTATATTATACCATAATTAATATTATATTAGAATAGGTATAATATTCCTTGTATATTATAATATAATATTGTATATTATAAATAAATCCTTGTCTGAACTTGTGAAAAACGCCGTATTTTTTTTGGGGAAAAAGGGAGTAATTTTGATAGAGTTTCCAGAATACAAGGAATTATTCTATTATATTAAATATGAATACAAATTGAATACAAAATAAAATATGATTACAAAATATTGAATACAAATGTTGTATTCAAACTGTCAGGGGACCGGTACAATGTTTTACCTTAATCACGTAGTCATCACATTTGACATGCAGAGTGGACTCATCGACTTAAAAGACGTCAAAGATCGGTACTTTTATTAATTTCGTTTATTTATTCTATTCATTTATTAGATGGATTCTCTGACGCAGAGAGCCTACAAACGTACTACTTGACAGTCCATACGGCCTTCCGCGAGCCAAATCGGGCTCAGCAAGTATTCTTGGGGCGCCAATATAACTGCGATGGTGGTCGGTGTGAATTGGTGATGGGTCGATCATCTGGATAACACTGGATAGAATTGAAGTTGGTAGATTGGGTATTGCGAGAAGTACGCATCATCCTTGGATGTATCCAAGGTTCATGGTCTTGGCTAGGAGCGGTCCTAAATGAATTTTTGGTGTAGGTATCTCTACATACTGTAAATCCATCCTAAGCCCTCAGCGATCTACATTTGAATAGGAAGTATATTTGCGGTGATCCCAAAAATAGGCTCTCGAATGTAATTTACAAGATTTTTTCTCTCTGATACTCTAAGAATCGAATGGAGAACTGAATGATGGGCGAGAGTGTTTGACTTCCCGGGTTGTTTGCACTCACAGTTCCTCACAACGTTGAAAGCGAAATAGACTGACCGCTTCAGTATCAGGTTCCAACCTAATCAATCACTCCACCTGTATTCACTGAGATGGCGGCTTTCCGTGCACTATCGTCTCAAGTTCATCAGGTCGTTCCCCTTCCTAGTTTGTTAACTTCCTTTTCGTGTAACGAACTAAGAGAGTATTTTGGAGGGTCGACTCTATTCAAGAAATAAGGTCACTGCTACAGTCTACATGATTCTGCTATCGATCTATGTACCAAATAACTAGCGCCCCTATTAAATTTGTCTTAACAACTTAGCCGAATTATACGACTTCATTCCATGCGATATCACCATCATATTAAATAAATATCACCGTAATAACAACTTTCTGTGGTCTTTCAGTGACGTTCACTTTCTGTCATTTTAAATCCAAAGGATTTGTAGCTGAACTTCGATTCTACAAACCAAAAACAAAAACCCGTTATTTCCAACCCAATCCACAAAATTCAGCGACAAATCTTTTAGATTTAAAATGACAGAACGTGAACATCACTCACTGAAAGACCACAAAAAGTGGTTATTAAAATGACAGAACGTGAACATCACTGAAAGACCACAAAAGGTTATTATTATTAAAAAGTTGTTATTATTATCTTAGAATCCAAGAACTTCTTTTGTAATTTTAGAACCCATCGCAGTCTTCATAAATAACGAAGAAAATTAATAATTTTACCTTGAACATTACCTCATAAGAAAACCTTCAAAGATATTTGGTTTTCTCTATGTTGTTGAGCTAATCTATTTAACAATCTTATCAAGACGATGGTGACTGGTCGATGACAGTTGCAAGTAATATAAAAATAATTTAATTATTACCGCCTTTACAGTCGAGATTAATTTAGTGGGGGTACTCAAAATCTGCATCCGAAAAACAAGCAGATATGTATAATTTGTATTCGGTATGAGTGTAGCAATAGCTATCTGATGGTAACAGGTGGTTCACTCGCGTTGATATCTCTAAGAATCATCGCTCAGTAATTACTACTCACGAATTAACTCCATCTGATTTTGTTTTGGACCACTAATTCGTTTCAGTAGGGCCCTCGTCGGTTTGAAAGTTCACTTAAGGGTCGTTAGTGATGAAAAATAAATTAATCTTCCCCTGAACACACACACCCACCACTCCTTTTTTGAACTAATTTAAATAATGATTTATATCGAAGGGCTTATACCAATAAACTGTTCGGCGGATGAATGGTTTATAGTGCCGATAAGATCAGATTATATCCTTTAAGTATCAGAGGCAGTGTATGTTGAAGACAGAGGAGGGCGAGATCTAGCGTCTGGTCCCCCGGACCGGTAAATGTATGAATATGTTATGCACGGGAGGTTCTTCGGGACGATATTGTGTGTTGAAACAAGACCCGCCGCAAGTTCCACGGGGAAAAGAAGGGAGCAGTAGGTGGATAGGTGAGTACTTAACCGGAGTAACGTTGAAACTATGTCGCAACTTCGAAATTAATAAGGTGGCCAAATGAGGTCTTGCCGCGATGTATATGGGATGTAAATGAACAAGGGCCCCTATGCCTGGCGGAGAGACGGGAGGAGTGGGGTTTAGTAGGTTCGCTAATGAAATTCAAAAATGATCTGGTCCCGAACGATTCTCCACGATTAGTACCAACTATGCGCGTAATTACCATAATAATGGACATTAACCATTCGTCGAACATACATTATGTATAACATTGAATCTAGTACAAATTACGATTTTATATCCTATTTTAAAGCTACATTGATCTCGGAAAGTCTCACAGAATTCATTTCCAAACCGATTCTTACCAAGAGTTTTGTATCCTCATTCACCATTCAAACAGTACTAACCCAAATAGATATTCAAACATAGTCGTGTACTCACATAATATGGAGGTGTAAAATATGGAAAACGCTTTTGTCATGTTGTGGCTTATATCAATACCAGATTGCCTGCATCCATAACAATAAAATTTATGATACAGTAACTGCTGAGAATAAGCGGGATATTATTCACCCTAGGCGCTTATCAATGCTGTTGTAAAGCCAAGGTATTTGCAGAGGGTGAAGTTGAATCGTTTAATAAAACACAACTGATCTGCTGTTTCGTCTGATTTTGCTAAATCACTTAAATATTCGGTAAAATTCAAACAGGATGATTCAAGGGCCAACCCAAACTCACAACTGGAACCAAAATGGGGTGGATAGAAGAGGAGGATTTAGAGAGGTGCATTTAGCGATTTAATAGAGCGTCTTCTATGAAAAACGCACAACTTGATGAGTTGGATGCAATAAATCGATGTATGACCGATAAAATCTGATCGTATCTGAATGTCATATATTGAATGCCTTATATTTCATACCATATAGAAATGTAGCCAATTCCCGTGGTAGTGGAGACTTGAAATTTGGCATGTAGCCTCCTTAGGACTTAGACTTTAAGCAGCATATGGCCGGGATCAGCTGAGTGGCTCCTAAAGCTAATGTCTATGGCATTCACACTATGAAGCTGTAATTTGGTATATAGCCTCCATTGGACTTGAACTTGATGCTGTCCAGGCCCCTGATCAGCTAAGTGGCTCCAATTGCTGATTTCGATGCTATTCACACTACGAAGGTGAAATTTGGTATTTAGCCACCATCGGACCTTAACTTGATGCTGCCCAGGCCTCAGATCAGCTGAGAGGCTTCTAAAGCTAATTTCTATGCTATTCACACTATGAAGTTGTAATTTGGTATTTAGCCACCATCGGACCTTAACTTGATGCTGCCCAGGCCCCAGATCAGCTGAGAGGCTTCTAAAGCTAATTTCTATGCTATTCACACTATGAAGTTGTAATTTGGTATGTAGCCTCCTTAGGACTTCAACTTGAGGTGGCCAGGCCCCGGATCAATTAAGTGGCTTCTAAAGCTGATTTCGTTGCTATTCAACCTATGAAGTTGTAATTTGGTATGTAGCCTTCTTAGGACTTTAACTTGAGGTGTCCAGGCCCCGGATCAATTAAGTGACTTCTGAGCTTCGGATCAGCAGAGTGGCTAGAGCATGTTCCTTGCTTATATAAATTTAGCCGTAAGGCTCTAAACTAAAGGTAAAGGGGATGAAGGGGAGGCGCGGCCTTCTTGGTGAAGCTCTAAGGGCCGAGTTTTATAAGTTGTAAAACAATGGTCGAGGTCTTTGAGTAAAAAATTAGATTTGTGCGTACCAGTATGTAATGCATCCTATATGACCTATGAGGATGTGTTGGTGGACGATCGTTCGGTATCGGATCAGTATCTTCAAATTAAAGGACGGTTGGGAGCTGTGAAAGTGAAGGAAAATGAAGCCAACTGAGAAAAATACGCAACCCCCATTTGCCACTTCGCAAACACTTTCATACCCCTTGTCACTGTAGCAAATTAAACTTGATATCTTGGACAATTTCCTCATTACGACATTTGGGCGAGTGCCAAGATGTCCGAAAAAAGGGACGAGACGGTTTTTTTCCCTCTTCCTCGACTCTCGAAAAAGATGCGGGAGCGAGAAGGTGCTTGGAATGCGGTAGAGCGCGAGGAAGATGGAAACGGGCTCTTTCCCATTGTTCGCCTTTCGCTCTTTATTTTATTTTATTATTTTTTGCGCGGAGGGGGAGCTTTTCATTGAAAAATATTGCCGGAGTCTCCCTCAGAAGGTCGAAACACTCCGGTCAGCCTGAGCCCTCCATGTTCTATTCATTACCAACACTTGACCCTATAACATGGATTGTATTATACCAGTGTAAACTCCTGTTGATGGGCATTGGCCGTCGTCCGTGGCGACGAGATCGGACATATTTAATGTGTAATCCTTGTATAGTGGACACCCTCTGTACTGGACGTGCACGTTATTTGGGTCGTCCTGAACCCCTCAGGAAGTACCCGAGCAGACGTGTGTGTTGTGTGTAATCTTTTGGGTTACTCATTTATACATTGAATGAAACCTTTGGTTGATTCAAAAGAATCGGCAAAAAAAAAAAATAAATAAAAATAAAAATAAATAAATAAAATGAAGTCGTTAACACGCCTTGAAAATTCATAGGTTTAAGTTTCTGTAGGACGCGGAAAAGGTCGAACTTGTTCCAGATCACAAACAGACCTATTTACATTTGAATAAAAAATACCTCTTCCAAAAAAGACGAAAAACGCGAAAAACGTCGAATTGATTCAAGTAGACTTATTTACTTAGGATGAAAAGATTCTTCCACACGGACGATAGTCGACTCAATAATACCAAAAAATTCTAAACAAGTCGAATTGATTCAATTTTTTATTTTTTTTTTTTACTGTAATACTTGTTTATTACAATAATTTTGTGTTCTTTCCTTCGAGGCCTGTTGAACATTGAAGCTGGGCAGTGGCACGCTCAACCATGCTGACTCTTCCCGCATGACGGTCTAGGCTCTTGGCGGCTATTCGGTAACTTAGGTCCTCTCTCAAAAATACCAAAAAAAAAATCGGAACAAATCGAATTGATTCAAATAGACCTATTAATGTAGGACGAAAAGGATCTCCGACAAAGACGGAATTCGACTCAAAAAACGGAGAGACCCTCGTGAGAGTCTCGAACCTTGACATGAAAATGTCTTTTCACGCGCTTGTTTTTGTGTAATTTTTCAAGTTTTCCGCTTCTTCTTGTTCCCGTTCACGCAGCGTACGCAGACGTCTTGATAGTGGATGACATGATCACTAAACTTTGCAAGTCCGCGATTTATTCTCTAGGATCCTCACCAAGATTGGTAATGGGGAGAGTTTGACGCCAGGAGAGGGTCAGTAATAGAGTCCAGATTTGTTTCAAGATGCAGTCCAACAGACTGAATTAATCTTGAAGACTAGTGCATAGGTATCTTACGGTTGCATAGGTATGTCAGACAAAACAAAGGGAAATCTGAAACTTGTAGTTTTGTTGCTGACCACATCGTTTCTCTCATTTTTTCATCTTGTACAACTCATCTGCCATTGAAGTTATGTGCGTTTGGTTAACATGAAACTATTCTATGAAATTTGACGATTCCAACGAGCGGTGAACGATTACCGTGGGATGCACACAGACGGAGTTACAATTGCATAGTTACCGATTGGTTGCACGTGGACATCATCCTAAAAGGAGGATGTCACAAAATCATTACACAAAATCGGGGGGGGGGGGGGGGGGGAGGCCAGAGCAATGACATTTCCATGTCAAAATACAAAAACTTCGAAACAAGTCGAATTGATTCAAATAGACCTATTAATTTAGAATGCAAAGGCTCTTCCACAAAGACGGTATTCGACTCAAACATACAAAAAAAATCGAAACAAGTCGAATTGATTCAAAAAGACCTATCAATTTAGGTTGAAAAGGCCCTTCCACACGATCGACATTCAATTCAGATAGATCTATTAATAAACATGTACACTTAATTGCAAATTGTTTGAGATTAATGTAAAAAACGATATTTACGTTCAGGGATGGGAGACATCGGTATCAGACCAGCGATTTGTTGTATTGAAATTGGGTTCACCGATATCGATATAACATACCAACGTACTAATAGATTAGATAATAATACAACATTTACTAACCATCAAACTCAAACTGGATGATTGGCATTTTGACATTAGTACCGCCTATGTAAATATCATCCGACTATTAAATTAAATATATACACGTTGTTTCGACACGTTCCGAACGACGGCATAAAAAATCGAGCACCAACTCCGGCTGGAAGCCTCTTCATGACGTTGAGAATAAGTAAATATATTTCCACCCGGATCTTGTTCCCCACATTGTCTTTTAACTGATTTGACAGATTGACTGATGTTTACCCTCTTTCTTCGTGAATAATTGAAGAAAAAACTCCAACGGGAATATCAACAGCATTGCTCAAGTTTGTTATCGTAACGTCAAGTTTGTAGGCGGATGATATTTCTGTAGTATTATTAGATGAAGTGAAAGATGATACATTCAACCTGGAGTTAACAATTCATTATTTCCGTTTTTTGTCGCGCTCCTGGTTCTCACCAATCACAGAAATAATCACCACACGTACATAACTTAGTAATAGTTTGCATGATGACAGATCAGTATTATAGATTATAGAAAAGGCTAAATAAAATCCAGATGCTTGATGTTTCAACAAAAAAGGAAAACCACATCAGCGTCCTACAACTGGCGGCAGAATCCAACAGATGTACAGGGTTCAACTAAACGGAGCTCACGATTTGTCGTGTGAACGGTTTGTACGTAAAGTATTTGGGTCACGAGTTCTTATGAAAAAGAGCGGCACGCGTCGTGCATTCAGATTGAATTACAAGGGATTTGTACCCGAAGACGAATGAACTGCCCATGATAATCTCCCCTTTGTCTTTCTAAAAATAAAAAGGAGAAAAAGAAGTTGGTTTTATAACCAAGTTTGGTGGTTTTCAGTTCATATTCTCAAACTTGAAAAGATTAATTATTTTTTGTATGGATCACCCTCTTGTCTTTATCACTTATCTGTAAACATTCTCATTTATATTACGGTATGAGTTCAATAAATATACGAAATAAATTTGAGTAATGAGCTAAAATACTGCACGTTCGTTTTAGAAGGTGACAAGATGGTTCTCTCCAAGTGCAAGGGGGAGCAGTATTTAGTAGGGATGGGTATCGAATAGTCAATCTTGTAAAACATTCGATGTTGTTCTCTTTCGGTTTTCTTCCGATGCTTGTCACACATCGATGTGTTTCTTCCGATGTTTTTTTCCTTTCTCCCAAAATACCTACATTCATCTATATTTAACTCTCCACTCGAAAAAATTCAACAAAACGTCTTGGATTTGGCATGTTGGATTTTAATGGAGGATACATAACCTTTACGATGTAGTATTTCAATATGTACCTGCAATCGCCTCCTCTGTTACTGCGGAGAGGCTTTTTTCTCAAACGGGTTTAATTTTGAACACTCTCAGTAATCGCCTCTCCGAAGATGTGGCTGGAAAACAAGATGTGTGAGGCCAACAATAAATATTTGGAATAAAGTAAAACAATCAATTTTTTGGGTATTTTTCAACGTAAATTAGTACATTTTCATGTTCAAGTATTCTAATAAGAACAAAAATTACCAAAAAATTGACAGCTAGGTAGGTACTTGTACTTGGGTAGACCTACAGTAGGTAAGGTATTATCGGAAAAACCTCAACGTTTTTTTTACGATGTTTCGAAACATCGATGTTTTTTAGACATCGACGTTTGCCGTGAAAAAACATTGATGTGTAAACATCGAGGTTTTTCCAACCGATACCCTAGTAACTAGCTCAGCGAGTATCTCGGTAAATTCCCACTTCAATTCTTGGCCAACCTAACAATACTTTATTCATATAAATTAACAATAATTTATTTGTATTAGTGTCATTCAAGGGTTTTATTGGTACGTACTACCGGTGGTCATAAAATATTTGAAATTTCCCCATTTTTTCCTTATACTTTTCGCAAGCTATAATTTGTTTTTGTATAAACTAGCCACACTCTAGTTTTGGTAACAAAGTTCTCAATAATCTCAAGCTCGAACCCCAAATACTCAAATTCGACCTTGTTTCACAGCTTGAAAAATGTGTTTGATTATTATAGGGATCAATCTTCCTTTATAAACTAAATTTTTCACACTAAAATTTATACATGAACTTGAATAAATTTAGTACTCCGAAACTAGTCACTGTCCACTTTTTCCTCACTTTTGTAATAGTATTGTGAATAATTATTGATGAAATTTTGAATTTTTCATCGTATTGCCAGATTCAGAGGATGGGAATGTTGGGCATGATACAAATGATTCATACAGGGCACAACCACAATTTAATGTAGGTAACAAGTGCACCTATTAGGCACCCTCCTTTTCCTACATGTGATCGCATGGATACGGTAACTTGACACCTTTAGGAGTGGAGAAGTACCAGAGAATTACGAGTACCTTGACACGTCATCAGAATTCTCTGTGTATTATTATTTTTAAATCTACATTGTTTAATTATGAAGCCAGGTATCAAATAAGTTCCATTTGCTTGAGAAATGTAGTTTGAATGGAAATGGTCGTCTGATGCAGTTCTGGTAGAATGTGAACTATGCCGGCTTGTTGCATTTGTAAGGCATGAGCGGGGATCTGATGCACATAATTCGCCTTGACTTGCTAATGTCCCGTCTGTTAGTCTCAGCTTGATCAATCTGAGTCATAGTTCCCTGGATGACGCCTCATTTTCAAGGAGGCCATGTAGGGGAAAAACTTATTCGTGCTAATTTGGTCTTCCAGCAATCACGGTTTGTGATTACGAGATGTAACAAACTTGTTTTGGACTCCCCCTGAGCATGTGATAGAAAGTCGGCGAGAGGAGCGGGGCGTTTAATTAAATAAAGAAAAGGGAGAAAGAAAAAAAGAAAAAAACAGTTGCGAACATTTTTCTGATTCCCCAAAAGAGATATTCAAGCTCATGCTCGAATAAGTTATTCCCGGCTTTATCTGAGGGTGACGAGGAGGGGAAGGGGTATCCCATTTCGCTGTGACTGCCAGCAGTATTTTGAAGGGAGGATGGGGAGAAAAAAGGGAAAAAATAAGAAAAGAAAAAGAATTCGTGGGTTGTGACCTCCGCATATATGGGGTTCAAGGGCGGGTTCCGGTGAAACGGCCTGATTGGGCTTATCCTGGCAACCCCCGATGATCGGCCTCTGGATGAGGGTTGACTTATAGAAGTCTGGAGCTCGACCTGCTATTAACCTATTTGTGGAACGAGGCACGTCTTTCGGTTGAAGGAATGTAATTTCGCAGTGGGATTACACGTCTAGGCACAGTGACTGCTAATGAGGAGTAACCTCGCGTCTCCTATTATGTTCTTGAAATGCAATAATCTGGTCAAACGACTCGAACCTGCGTTGTCCTTGTACGTCCATCATCAGTGTTGATGGAAAATAAATTGTACTTCTCCTTGAAGAATATGATCACACAATTGGACATTTTGAGAACAGAATTACACTTAAGTGCCATTAAGAATATTGAATGGAATATTTTTTCAAAATTGAAACGAGAGCGTTCACAGAGAGGAGAGTGCCACGTTGAATCCAATTTATTTGTAGCGTCCAGTGAGGTTAAACCTCGGTGCAATTACTTTTTCCTAATGAAATCGATAGATGATTTATGATGGGAGGTCTAAAGGCTGGGTCTGAGTTTGAGACAATATAAATAATACCTAATATTATAATATTAATATATTAAATTATACCACACTCCATTCTTCTCTATCAGGCTTCCAGATGTAGTTGGATGTTCCAATTTTTGTAACTGTTAAATCAAACTTAAATCTTGGCTGATTTCCATATTAATCTTTTAATAGGCACCAAACACGTCTAATCAATCAATCGCAACACGAACACAAATATTCAAATCCGTCTCGGGATGGTAAAAGCTCCCACGAAACCTCACTAGTTGAGTGGCGTATCTTTGAAAACGAAATGAGACCCGTTCCAGTCACACGGATTCCGTTTGCGCACTGTAGGGATCCGCCTGAGTGGGTTTCTTCAGATTCTGAATATCAAATGTGTTGAGAAAAAAAACGTTCGCGAATAAAATAAAAAGAAGCGAAACGGAGCTGATTGCAGATTGGGGACGGGACTGGTTGACAGGACCTCGATGTTCGGATGTTGTCAAGTCACTCACGCTATCCGCCACGACCCCCTCGACATTATTTTATTTTATTCCATTCTGGTTTGAAGGAGAGAAACAAAAAAATAAAAAAGAACGGGAATTTATGATAATTAGTGGAAAGACACTGATAGATAGAGAGGAGACCCGGTTAGAATCGATCTTGTTTCAGAGTGGAAGACACCTAACGTTGGAAGATTGATTGTATTTTGAGAACGATAATATTATTATCAATAGTCGTGAATCTACATTGCCATTCCATTCAATTCCAAAAATCACTTAAGAATCGATACAAGTACAATAATTTTAAGGTACACGAAGAAGTACTGAGTCTAGAACATGATGTACGGCCATTAACTAGAAATTAAATCATTCTATTGTTGGCCAAAACAGAAAAGTCAAACAGTGAAAGTGAAGGAAAAAATACAATTTAAATTCATGACAAATAGGTTGATACAGAAATTAAATTTTTCCAAATTTAACGGTAAAATAATTCTTATCATGCGCATTACGAGAATTGGCTCATATAGTGCTAGTGCCCCAGATCGATCTACCTTACCGGATAAATCAATAGTCATGAACCGACATGGCCATTGCATTCAATTCCAAATTATTATTATTATTTTTCTAAATATAAAGCTTAAGTAAGGAGTACCTACCTAATTAATGGAAACAAATATCATTAAATATACTCCTTGACTCAACTACCATTAAATTTTGCCAATAAAACATCGAAATTTGTGGGTCCAATATCAAAACTTTGAGTTATTACGGACTTCACCGTATAAGGGCGGAATTCATAGTCGACCCTAAAGATAAGTGTCCACTAATACTTCGGAAAGTAAAGGGTCGCCCTCCACTTCAATCTTCGAATTCATAGTTCAATCCTAGTGTTCACTAACACTTCTATTCAAGTAAGAATGCGCACTCGGCTTAAGTGTACACTAGGCTTTAGTTTTAGTGCTCGCTACGCCTTTCGGCATGCAGTTGGCAGCCCTGCAGTTTATTGAAGGGAAAGTTTCTCTGTTTAGAGATAAAAATCCCCGTCACTTCTAACACTAAACGGGGAAATTTTCCCTTCTCACTTCCAAACTGTGAAAACAGTCTCGGAAGGTTACCAGAAGGTTCACTGTTGTTGTTATTGTCGTCGTTTCGTGAAGAATTGTTTGTGTTCTTTGTCATACTAAATTAGATTGATTACACCGTATAATCTCTCACATTCTGTTCCTTAGAAGCCTATGTTCTTATCCCATGTGCCAATACATACAGGAGTAAGAAATTCGTCTCACAGTTGTGATTCTTGTGTTGTTCTTCAGCCTCCTGCTGTTCAACTCGAGTAATTTTCCATCATACTGTCTTAACCTAAATCCAAAGGGGCAAAGTTACCAGTATAACTCAAATATAGTGTCGATACTGTTCAAAATTGTCGGTGTTTGTTCAGTGGAAAGTGGCGGATTCTGATGGAGAGCCCACCGAGCTCAACTGACTCCATTTTGGTTAATCTTCCATCCAAGAGGATTTTGAACCAGGAGTGAGATAAAGTTCTAATGACCGAGCTAACTTGAGGATAAGCCTTCCATCACCTTCTCCCAACAGCTTAGAAGGGATCAGTTGTTATTCTCCATTGATGCTATCAGGATTTACTCATCGACTTTGTGTCTTCACTCACTTCAAATGTTACTACTCAAGACTGGTGCGCCAAATGATATAAAGTTAGGAAATTCCACTAGTTGTACAATCAACGAAAACAGTTAAAATACACAATTGTTTTATCACAATAAAGTGAGTTGAGATCAGTAACTAAGCGTGCGGTTATTATTCCGTAAAGAAATCACGTCGGCATTCATACAGTGTTTCTAAAACATGACACCATAACTAAGTAGAAGGAGATTAGACGCGGAAAGTCTAGAGTTATTTAGAGAAAATTTACTACGCCGCTTTATACATCTTAACTCATTCTCTCAGCATTGAAAATTCACGTAGTGTGGAGGTTTATATTTTAGAAGAGGGTAGAACTTATATACGATTATAACCGTCTTACCCTTTGGCAGAAATTCAAGAACTATTGATCATTCGTGCAACTTAAGGCTTTACACTTCCCATGAAATACTCCTCTGCTTGGAAATCCACGATATGGTTTTCTAATTTGTAATTTTTACGTTATTATTAGACTCGTGTGTTTCCTTAATCGTGCGAGTACTTTTTAATGCATTTTGTTTGTAGTTAACTTTTCCAACGTGACTTCGGAGCTTTGTATTTCACTTATTTTTGGCAGAAATGTTGACACGTTAGAATCGAATTTTTCTGTCCCTATATTGTAAAAGTAGTTTGACTCCTTGAGGTATAAATTCTAATATCAGGTGCCATCTAATACAAGCAATTCAAGCGTACTGCCTGATCGCGTGACCTGGCCAAATTTCAACCCGTTCCATGCACCTGTTACTGTTGAAGTAGGAGGTTGTAACCCGAGACTCGTATCTATTGTGAAAAAACCTCCTTTTATCTCGCCAGTCGGATCGGTGATCTCCAATGGACGGAAATATGCAATTAAGTTGAAAGTGGGAGTAACGCCAATCAGAGATCAAGATCGGACGTCGACTGTCAACATTCGAGGGACTGAGTTCTCTTGACTTCTCTGGGAAAACGAGGAGGTCACGATCTGTCTGCTGGTCCGGCCATCAAGTAGGTTTCGGTTCGGTTGAACCTCTGACGGTTTGCTGTCAGTTTACTGCAAATTTTTTTTCCAGGCCACGTACCTGCCAGCCCTTGGATTCGATTTATTCGCTGCAACGAATTCACTCGCGGAAACTTTCACTAGGTATTTAGTGAGAACATTGACGTGGTGATTTTTATCGAAATCCTCATCGAACTTACATCTGCGCGAAGGCGAAACCCTTGTCTACGCGTCTCCGGTCCTATCCATCACATTTTAATGAAATTCTTTACTTAAGTACGTCCTTTGATGATCTTGTATGATTTGATTGATAGCACAAATGAAATCATTCTAGTCATGCTACACTTCAGTCCAATTTTGATCCAATTTTGATGCGGCACACAGTTCCTCATATCCCTAAAACCTGACCAAAAATCAAAAACCCCAGTCATGCAGCATGGCTATAAGAGGAAATTTTCGAAGAAATAACTGGTTTTATGTGAAATATGACGTTTGGAATATCACATTCAACCATTTTTTTTGCCGAGTGCCTCCTGAGTTTATAGATTCCGTCATCAGATTAGAGCAGATGAGCCGTGAAGAACATCTCAAGTAACAGCCACGATGTTTGAATGAGATGTTCCAAACATCACATTTTATATAAAACCAGTTATTTCTTCGAAAATTGGCTTTTATACCCATGCTGCATGGGTGGGGTTTTTTATATTATAGCTCAGATGTTCCTTCACAGCCGCAAATAGGTTTGCTAGAGGTGCGCAGCGGTGCACTATTAGTATTACCACAATTACGTAACACATTTTATACGTAATGCATGTTTATATTATGAAAGATAAAAAGAGACATAAGTTATTGACGTGTACACGATTCCCTCTCTTGTCATAAAAATTTGAAAAAATATTTATAATTTTCTAGTGATCAATTTTCTTCTGCCGCAGTAGAAATTTTTTTGGGGTTTCATATCAGAAATATGAAATCGAGAATTCAACTACAAGCCTGAGAAAACGTAAAATCTTAATAAGCACATAATTCTGGTTCTGCTCAAAAGATTTCGATGGATACAATTGAGATTGTAGCCGTGGCTGCGTTTAAGTAAAGAATAACACTCTCAATTTCCCTCTACGATATCATTATTCTAATCTTCATTGAGGCAAATTATTATACAAATCTAAATTCGAATCTGCGATAAAACCAACATGTTGAACATGTTGAAATAACTGCTGGTTCTTCAACTGGTACTTGATACTAGACTTTATTGTTTACTGACTATATTTCCGTGTTTTATTACTCGTGAAACCCAATCCGTGATGACAGGAAGAGTTTAGAAGATTCCCAGACCAGTTTCACTGAACCAATCCCCTTTTTTCATTCGAACTCACAGTAAGCGTTTAATGGTCTCTAAACCGAGTTGAGTAGTCCTAAAACGGCTATAATTCCGAAAACCTCTCAAGTTTTGTTGGGTTTTTATTATTTTCCACTTGACTTCTAAGTCCGATTGAATCCAGCACCGTAATATGGTCTGTGGCTATAATAGGTGTCACTTGTCAAACTGTTCTATTTTGGGAGTTGAAGTGTAATTCCCCCCCCCCCCCCTTAAAACTCCCCAAAAGCCTATGTTTCTTGATAGCAACTGGATTCCATGGAATTGATGTAATTATTAGGACAAGTTTTATTATAATTTGTTTAATACGACACATAAAACATCATTTTTTAAACAAACATCATTTTGTGTTTGAGGCAGCAGAAGGATATTGATATTTTGTAGATGCAGTAGAATTATTTTTATATATCACTATTTACTGATGAGGTAGCTGCTTTTGATAAGTTTAAAAATTATGTTTGACTTCCAATCAAAAGATCTCCCTGGGAAAAAGGGCCTCCCTTAGAGTGGCCCAATTCTGCCCATTCTGACAGATTTTTGTGTAAATTTGAACTTTTTATCTCAATTTGATCGAGAGTTACCGTCTGGAATGACACATGAACCGTTTTGAGCTTTTACCTGGTCCAACTTATTTGTATGATTCAAACAAGGGTTCGATGCACTTTGATGTTCGTTTACATCCATTAGACCTTAAATTTGGATAGTTTGGAACTGTAACAGTTGTCGCCTAATTTTAAGAGTCTGCAGCGCCACCAAAGCTCTACAGGTTTCCCTTTTAGATTACTTAAGAAACCACAAATATTTGCAAGTGCTACTGTCGGCATCACGTCATTAAAGAGTTGTTGTGTTTCTACTAAGTTAAACAAACATCCTTTTATGTGTTAGTTGTCCTCGTACCTTTACGTATTTACCTTGTACGGCCACCGTCCGATTGCCAGTCCTGCTGCCTCCGCTCGTTTTATTTATCTCCAAGCAAAACTAAGTGCAATCAATCTTAGTAAAATAAGGGGAATAGCTAAACAAATGCCTCCGATAGGAGTTTGCTATTTTCATCAACGAACTCCCCGGTTCGCCATGTGATTTATATCACTTCATTAAGGTATTAAACCATACCCCGCTATTAAATATTCAAATAAAGGCCTCCTAATTTATTCCCCTCTCACCCCCGACCCCGACTCCGAGGAATTAATTACCAACTACTGGCAAAACCGACTCGAGTCTTGTCTGTCCCGCCATTCGCAGACATGTGGATCCGACGCCGCTCAAGTCGGTGGAGGGGAAAGAGATTCTTTTGAACTGGTCTTTGAGACCTTTCATTAGCGAAGATCGAATCCTCATCGCCGTTGACACAATGAACAATCGTCCTTATCTTGACACCTGCTGCATGGCGTTGACACGGAATTAATTGATTAATTGATAAGGGCGCTTTCTTGCGTGGGACGTTTCTGACGGAACGGTTTCGTAACGGATTTTCTCCGTTACAACAGATGAGATGAAATCAAACGAGTTGGCGACCTGCCATTGTGCTTGGTAATGAGAGGTTTCTGGTGTAAAACGTTGCTTGTTAATTGATGATGTCCAAAGTACTTCACTACAACACTATGTTCACCTATCGCCTGTTCCGCTTCCGAGTCAACAAGAGGCGAATAAATTATTTCAGGCCTTACTTGTAAAATGGCTCAATACTTGTATGAAACGGGGTTTGAAAATTCTCGTACTCTCCGTCTAATTAATTTCTCCCAAATTCTGCGTTATTTAGGTTGGGGTTCTAAGTAGTGCCTATTAATATTAATATTTGTAGTAGACAATGGTTTATTATTCAGACCGGAGGTTGAAATCTCGTTAAATTAGAATACAGCAGAGTGCAACATAAGGTTGGTTCTCAGTTTAAGGGACAATCGCTGTCCTTCGTTGATAAAAAAGTGGCAGTCCAACTTTTCCAAATATTTCTTTTTGCGATATCAGTGTGGTTACTTGGCCTACTTATCCCAATAATATCTAGTCGTTTTTCGTCATTTCAAATGCCTTTAATTTATCCATATATACCTCAAATCTCATTGTCGTGGCCTGTCCCCAGGTCAACTTTCGAACGTTATTCGAACCTCCACCTTCCTTGATGATTGCTTTGCCGGAAAAAGTTGCATTTTTATTTTTCAGAATTAGTTGTTGGATAGTACTGTGCTTATGGACGGGACTACTTTTGAGATTATCTTCATGAATTGAGATCGCAAAGTTTGTCCCTAACTTGTTGTCTCATTGTCATGGGTGAGATTGATAACATCGTATTTCACTCAAAAGAGGGAATTTTAGGTCAATTCAAAGTTTTTTCTGTTATGAAAACTCTGCCCTTGAACGACACGCTGTGTCTTCGCCATCTTGTTCAGTCGGTGCTCATCTATCGAGGAGAAACGTGGAACAAACAGGTGTGTATCCTTCATAGGTCTCATTGTTATGGGTTTGAGAATCAATGCCTAATGAACTGATTATTAATTTGTTTTCCACGTGTTGGGATAGAGATTCAAGAACCTAACGTAATGCATGATCAAGTTTCAAAAAGGGTTGATTAGGCTCCAAACTGCCGAAGGTTGAAGTCAATTTCTCATTGTCATGGCGATTTGGTATCTCATTGTAGTGGCCACTTTAAATGCCACGACAATGAGGAAAGACCATACCAATGAGAAAAATGCTTAGAATTTGAAGTAACTCGGTATTAAAATGCTTTCTGCACTTTCCCTAATGAATTTTCTCTATATAAAAGTTGGAATAGGGAAAGATAATGTGGAAAGAAATTTCCCTATTGATTCTTAAGCTCCCCAGGTTTACGGTTCAACGTTCTGTAAATAATTAGTACCTAACATACTGCTACATTGGTTTTTAAAAGGAAAAATGAAGTAATACTGTCTCTTTCATTACAGAAAAAAATGGGTCGGACAAAAATGACGGATGCAGAACGGCTGAAGAAGAAAAAAGAAGCGGAAAGGAAGAGAAGAGAGGAAGTGCACCAGAGTTGAGAGCAGAGGACCAGATGAAGAGGAAAGCTAGGTGTGAGAGGGATGAGAGGTCAGAGAAACTGAAGATGATAAAGGAAATGTCAAAGAGGGAGAAGAGGCAACAAAGGAAGAAGTGGAGAGCAAGCAGCAAAAAGTATTACGACCGAAAGAAATATCTAAAAAAAAATTAAGAGATGAATCCCCCCCCCCCTGATTCCACGACATCATCAATTGGTGAAGATGGCATTGCATCAACTCCTTATCGTGAATCGAATCATGCAATGTGTGACGATCAATTGCATGAACAACAAAGGCAAGAATCAATTTTTCTGGCCTAACCCACCTCTCCGTCAACTGGTTACCTGCAGAATGATTCTCTGTAAAATAAACGCTCCGCGTTCTATTTGTCCTCGACTCGTGGTGATTGACGAAGCTAAATATCTTCAATATTTGAGAAAAAATGTGATAATTAATTTTAATCAAATCTGAAACTTATTGGAGAGGATTCAAAACTCACAATTTTTGCTGTGGTACCTACTTGCACGTAGGAATTTCCTTCTAGAGTTTGTTAGCGAATATTTTGTTCAAAGTTTCCTGTTGTCTAGTTTTTGTACAACTTGAAAAGTTTGTTACCTACTTCTACGAGACTGAGATTTAATTATGATAAGTTTGACTGAGAATAATTGAAATATTTTTTCAAAGTGTAGGGTAATGGTGTTCAAGTATGGTATTTTGTAAACATTTATATTTGTGTTCGTTATTTTAATACAAAAACATTTTATTGATATTGTTGCCATTGTGTTAATAATATCTTCACCCTTACGTACTATTCTAACGTCACTAGGGAAGGAAAACTCATTGTCATGGGCACCTCTCATTGTCGTGGTCTACGAAATTTTGAAAATGCATTTTTGAGGACAGAAATGAAATTCATGCGTGATGGCTCATCACAGTACCTTTAGAATGATTCCTAAAACTATTCTTAAAAAATGCAGAATTTTAGGTGAGCAAAATAAAATTTGAAATTCCAAACCTTCGATTGTCCCTCAAACTGAGAATCACCCATAAACACCATTAGTCATTAGGTTGTAAGGTACGGGAGATACGATCAGAAATTTCGAGTTGTTTTTATTAATATGAAGTCGTAAGGCCTTTGGCATACTGCGCCTTGTTTGCTCATTATCCCAGTCATGTTTAATGGGAATATCATGCTACCCATATTAGCTTACCATCAATCTCGGGCCGGCTCGAATTTCACAACGCTCTTCTTCCCCGAAATAAAAAGGAAGACCGAAGAAGCCCTTGTTAAAACTCATCCGTTGAAAACTCCTAAAAGCTGAACCCAGTCACGCCCCAGGAACCCTTCCCGCGACAACCGAGGAAGCTAAAAGAGGAAGATATGGGGCTACCACATGTGACACAGATGACAATCCATTACGGCAGACAGATCCGCGCCTTGAACCGCGCTAAGGACCCCGGGTTAATTCGCCCTGGCAGATCAAAGCCAAATGTTTTGACGGGTTCTGTTTGGAGTCCTGTAGTTTCGACATTTTTAAAACGCTCTACGAGGGCCTGTGAATTGGTTTCACACGCCAAAACGTCTTCCTCAGACCTTTTCTCATCGTCCCTACTAGTTTTATATATCCGTTCGTCCTGATGAGGTTCTACATGTGGAGACTGGGATCGAAGAGCAGTGTAGAATTAGGTACAAGTATATCCTAGTGCTCGTTCTCAAGGAATGTCACGAGGCATCCCCCAGCATTAATATCTAAATATCCAATCGTTTTGCCGCAAACCCATAATTATGAGTGAGATAATACACCTTATTGTTCAGAGAAAAAAAACTTCTCATATTCTTTGATTCTTCAGGCCAGCATCTACTTCTATTTACACACTTGTAGATTTATAATATATTATATTATAAAAGCCAACCTTTTAAAGCCTTACGAGTAGAGTACTTAGGTATTAAATTATTAATGATTGAATTGGTTGAACAATCTTCCTTTCGAAACGCCTTTTCGCAATAAGAGAAAAGTTTATCCTTGTGATAAGTTGGCGTGTTAGCCTACACTTTCATTCTGTTGGGATTAATTCAATTAATTCATTAGAG
This sequence comes from Stenodema calcarata, assembly GCA_963920205.1. Lineage (NCBI taxonomy): Eukaryota > Metazoa > Arthropoda > Insecta > Hemiptera > Miridae > Stenodema > Stenodema calcarata. Next base: position 14,712,896 of record OY986055.1, on the reverse strand, counting down.
AAATGGTGAAAATATGTTCTTCTCCAACATATTTTCCGACTCCATTGCCCTTTTGGGGCCGGCAGGAATCAATAACGTGAAATAGAATGCCTATCTGTCAGCATCAGGTCTTGTTTTTCCATCCTATTAACCCTGGGAGACCTACTGCAACGGCTTTTGGAACAAGCGTGAAAAACACCCGTGGCACCAGGTGCTTCTGCAGGATTGTTTTCGCTCCCACTAAATCAGCACTTCTACACTTCCCATTTGTAATAATTGAAACTTCGACTCGGAACTTACAGCTTTCAAAATTCATGACTTCTCGAGAAAAAAATCATAAATTCTACAAAAGTAGATGAATATATGTGCAGACAATAATTTACCTGTACAAATGAAGGCGATCCTTAAATACTTGAAATATTTATTCTTCGTCAATAATTATTGATGAAGAAATATATTAATATATAAATTATAATTATTTATTTTGATTATAATTTATGTATTTTAACTTACTTCAGCCACGAAGAAAGTTACTCATAACAACTACATAGAATTTAAAGGTTAGTTATCATCACAAGAAGTCTAACTCATATCAACTGTATTGCTTATGTATTGCTGTATAGAAATTGGTGTCGGAGTTATTCGAGATTTTTAGGTACAGAATTGCCCCCTGGAATGATGTAACAAGTATGTTATTGGCCCCTGTAATTCATAATTATTCTTTCTTCCATCACTTGGAACCGATAAGTCCGCCAGGATAACCTTCCGCCAGGATTGACCGTAAATCGGCATAATCTATTTGAATTCTCTAAAACAATAAATTGAAAACCCTACGGATCCAGACAACTCCAGTCTAGAGCTGGATTATTATAAACACGATTCACATCGCCCCCAAATTCACTGCCAATTTTTACGCTCAACGAAAGCGGTAAATTTGTCTGCTGGGGTTTTGGTTTTTTGTTTTGTTTCCTTTCGGGCCCGGCAGCTTTGACCAGCCAAAAATTAGCATATTTTCCCCAACCGGCATGAACCGAGAATTGAGAACGTCGTATTGAGCAAAACGAAACGGGATTCCGGTAGCTTCGCGTACAAGTCGCCTCGCAGCGGGGGAGCACTAAACGGTCTTTATAAAATGAAACAACTTTGAGTTCTGCACTGATAGTAATTAATGTTCTTCGCCGTTACACTTTGAAAAGTCGCGTAATCTGGCGGAAATTATGAATTTCTGGGACATTTATATGAATTTCTTCCTAATTCAGCAGTTCCGTCTTTAACGCTGAGATATGGCCTAGAGAGGACCAGAAATCTACAGCAATTTTCACAATCACTTATCGTATTGTGAAAACAAGGAACTACCCACTACTCACATTACGGCCATTTCTTCGTATAGTTATGCTCGTTGCAAGGATTGCGACCACATAACGGACAGACACGAAGCCAAGATTTGTTCAAAAAGCTCTAAAACGCAAAATGCGAGTGGAGATTTGGATTTTGGAGGATGACAATTATTGTAGGTAGACGTTGGTTTTACGCGAAATGTCAGCCAAAACGGTTGCTAGGCATAAATAACTATCAAATTTGACTCTTCCAGCAGTACAGAATGTACATCTTGTACCGGGTAGTTAGTAGTTAGCTATTCCAATATGAAGCCCTATTTCGATTTTATATGAAGGCAACCCCTACTTGGATATGGAAACACTGTACTCAACTACGAGTTATGTTACGGTCATCGTAAACGCGTTGGAGGCACAATAGACCGCTAGAGGATAATTATTAAGCAGCGTCCATAAATTATCCGCCTCCGTTTCATGGAAGAATAGTTATTAAACTATCCGCGGTTCAGTGACGGTCCCTGCTATCCCGGGAATATGAGTGTATAGCGGTTATTACGGCGATGAAGTGGAAGCACTTGAATGGTGCCAAGAAGATTCTACACGTAGAAGGAACGCCTCCAGAAGCCGATGAGTTCATATTGGTTCTAATCGCAACATCTTTAGTTCTCTGATAAGCGAATTTAATTAGCTACATGTAACAGGAAAAGCGGTGTTCGTTTCGAGGAGGAATTTTTGTAATTAACTTGATATTTAACGGATGGCGAAAAATCAGATATTTATTTCTGGGCTTTTGCACTGAAAATGAATTCGTAAACGTCTATTGGAGTCTTCGGTAAGTGTATAATTTTCGGTTGTAAAATTTAACTGCATCACTCTCCCTCATCTTAACAAAATATCGTAGATTTTGATCATGAAAATCGACCTAACAAATAGATATCCATCCAACAGAGTTGATTATACTTATTAATACCTGGGTCGTACGGTAATTACAGGAGGGTTGAGTACTAGAAGTTATGTAGATACTGTTAGGTATGTATCAAACAAATGGTACAACAGAGCGAACAATTCCAATACAGGGTGATCAGCTCGTAGATGCGAAACATTTTTTGCAAATCACTACATCAAAAGTGGAGTGAAATGCCACCACCCGCATATTTTTATCTCAATCCGTTTTTGAGATATGATTTTGAGATATGATGATTTGCCATAAGAATAATGTTTGAGATGCCCATACCAGCAGCTCAAACATTGACGAATTTGAAAAAATAAATTCTGAAAATCTTTAGAACGTTACTACTCTTCCAAAAAAACTCTTGGAAACTCTCATGAAAACTTCTTCATTCAATAAGCTTTTCAACGGTACGGTAAACGTTGAGTTTACCCTGTTCCTTCGCTCAAAAATCCAAGTTTAAATGCAAAAAAAAGGGGGCGTTTGATCGGGGGGTAAAAATTGTAAGGAATGGTTTTAATGCAAAACATTGTGACAACATGTTTTCTACATGTTAAGAATTGCAAATGTTCACCTAAAAGCGTAGGTTACCAAAAGCCAGTATTCAAAATGCCAACCGTTCTTTCTTATGACAAAACAACTTTAAATCGTCTAACTTATTTTCACTTAAACTTGGATTTTTGATAAGTACCTAATAAATGACGCATTGGATCACTCTCAATGCTGGTGGTAGGTAGGGGTAGGAACTTGAATGGCAACTGTTTTCAATGCCTTGATCCCTTCAATGCAAGATGTCCCACTTCGTTAATGGTTAATGAGTCGCTCGATATCTTCAGGGAATTAGGAATGGTGTTAAAAGACCAAGACATAAACGTATCGTAATATTATACAAAAACAAGAAAACATCAAATTTATGTAGAAAACACCAAGATTAGATTGAAACAAGTATAATCTACTCCTGATCTAATCATGCTTGTAAAAGAAAATTAAATTAGTTGCCAGTGAAAACAAATGTGTAAAACCAAAACCGTAATTCACAGCAAGAGCAAAATGAGAAAATACGAAGTAAAAACGAAAAATTAAAAGTCCTACCTCATCGTGCGAAGAGTTTTCTGCACCAGCCGAGCTCATCACATTGATTAAATTTCATGCTTTCAAGGAAATTCCTCTCCCTTACAGCTGACCGTACTAAAAAAGAAGTTGGAACAAAAACTAGGGATTAGTTGCGATTGTTTAAAAGCTTTTGATAACAATAAAGATAATTATGAATTTGTTCTTAGCATGCTGTTTCCTACTTGTTGCGCTCTTTTTATACAACATCGAAAGCAACAGTACTAAAATTCTATGGGTAGAAGCGAGTAATAATGCTTAAGCAGTAGTTCCCGTTGCCAGAATATTACACCATTTTGTATTCCAAGCCAAAGAGAGCGGGAGCGCTACGGAGAAAAAAAGTTGGGATGCCCGGAATTAAATCTATTAGAGAAGGTACGGGATCGAAAATTAGTGAGTGGAAGAGTGGAAATTGGGTTAGCTCCGGGAAATGGTTTGAATTAACTAAATGACCCCCATTAGGTTTTTTTTGGCACTAAGTTTGCTGTAATTGAAATATGAAATTTGAGGTTCGGAGGTAATCAGCTCACAAAATTAGAGCAGACTCCGCTATGTAACTGGTAACCTTCGCTTCTAGGTTTTTAAATGAGAACTACCTCATTATTTGTCACCCTCCCTGCGAGGTGTAATTCGGGAAATGTTCATAGAGATCTGGAGTAGTTTTCAGCGAACTCAACCGGCTTTTTGATGACAGATTGAGTATCGTCGTTGAAGCATCGAGGTCACTATGTCAGTAGTTTTAATATCTCGAAAGGTTATCTATTTTAAGGTCTTTACACTACACAGATCACTAATCCGTAGTGTATCTCTCTGTATCTCTGAATATATTCGGGCGAATGCATTGCTTTTATTTTAAACCGCCACAGCACCATGAAAATATCTTAAAATATCCATTCACTTCCTTATTATTCAGGGAAGTGAATGAATATTCACATACTGTGGACATGTGAAGATCGAAATTTCATAGGTATCTACTTATTTATAGATTTTTAATTAAACACTCATAGAAATAAGTGTATCCTTTCCAGCATATTGCCCAATATTGGTTCCGATCCGGGTAGGCATTAGCATGTTTTTTAAGAACAAACTGCTTCCATTTACCATCAACTTCTTTCCCCTTTCTCTACTTTACTGAGGTTTGTTATGCCAATGCTATTGTGCCGATATTGAATGAGGTTTTACCGGTAGAACGGTGAACAGTGATTGGTGAGTCCAGTATTCGATATACTGGATTATATAACGACCCATGCATTTTGCGACTGAGTTTACCAACCATTTTTGGTTCTCCCGAAATCGTACCAAAATGGTTTGTTATTGATGAAGAAAATACAAATAAATAGTGACCTCCTCTTCAACAATTTTGTCCACAATAATGGAAATAGCCCAGAATCGTAATGGGAAAATCACTGAGATAATCTCCAGATTCGAGCACAAAATATTGGTTTCTGAAATTAAACCAGCACGCGCATACGCAGACGAAACCTGCAGCCCGATTGCGATTAACTCCCTTTGAGACTCAACTCCCTTCATTATTCCAGCTCGTTAGAAACATTCTTCCAGACGGATCTTTCGGTTAGACGAAAACATCTTGAATGAAAAATACAAGCGCAGAGAAACGAAAAAAATAAGCTACTGCCCAGTATGACTTGCAGAGGTAGATGGAAAGGTGCGCTATTCCTCAACTGAAAACGGCTCTCAAAACAATCGACAGAAGGCCAGGAAGGTCGGCACAATAAATAAGGCGAGTTTAAGAGACGAAGGCGTCCAAGACGGCACCCCAAAAATATGTTGCAGACTAGACGTTGAATGATTACCTGTGTTCAGTTGGAAATGGAAAGAAGAGGACGGGGGCCACGCTCGAACGACTCGACTCTCTAAGTCAAGTGAGGTTCCGTTTGACAAATTGTTATTGTTCGGGAACAAAAAGCTTCTGCGTCCCACCAACTGAGTTTTGCTGCTATAATTTTTTGATTGTCCGAACCGTATTTATATCTTCACAAGAGCGGGATTCAGTTTGGTCATAGTTGTTAGCTATGGGCACTGGAGCCAAAGGCGCCAATCCCTCACCTCCAATATCTCCGGCCCTCCCATCTTTCTATGCAGCTCTTTTTTTTCGGCGTATAACTCTCTCGGCAAACCCGGTTATAAGTACTCAACCCCGAGTTATTTTCAACTATCACTCTCACTAGAATATTCGAAATTCCTCGACGTTTTTAGACCAAGGACAATAAAGTCGTTTGACGGCAGCAGTCGCGCTGTCCATACGCACGAGTGTGTAAGGGTTTGAAAAGTTCAGGAATGTCCTGACTTGTGCAAAATAGCAAGTCGTTAGTAAAGATTTCAGTCAACATTATATTTCCCAGACCCGTGGGATTTTCTGTATTCAAATTTTTTATTTACATAATAGTTTTTTACTCAATGATACAAACATGATGCATTGACTGTGAATAACCTGTTACAAATTCCTCAGCTCCATTCCGGGACTAAAGAAAAGTGCCCGCACTTTTTAGAACTCTGATGCTTGGTCGATCCCCAAGTTTCACCAAGTACCTAGCGAAAATTATAATAATTTATTGTTAGGTAGGTATTAATAATTTGTATTTATTATTGATAATAATTATTATTAATTATGATTAATTAATACGATATAATTCTGGGGTTTTTAATACTACGTCGGTAATAATTTTTCTATAAAAGAAGTACCTACCAACAAACATTCGAAATTACCTTCTTTTCCGTGGGACGAAACGTACCTCAGAACAAAAAACTCGACATCACCGGCAGGGGGTGAATGACGTCAGACAAGTGGCCGGCAAGGACACCTCACAGGATATGACGCACGTGGACCGGCAGGGGGTGAATGACGTCAGACAAGTGGCCGACAAGAACACCTCACAGGATATGACGTACGTGGACCGGCAGGGGGTGGATGACGTCAGACAAGTGGCCGGCAAGAAAACCTCAAGGATATGACGCACGTGGACCGGCAGGGGGTGAATTACGTCAGACAAGTGGCCGGCAAGGACACCTCACAGGATATGACGCACGTGGACCGGCAGGGGGTGAATGACGTCAGACAAGTGGCCGACAAGAACACCTCACAGGATATGACGTACGTGGACCGGCAGGGGGTGGATGACGTCAGACAAGTGGCCGGCAAGAACACCTCACAGGATATGACGCACGTGGACCGGCAGGGGCTGGATGACGTCAGACAAGTGGCCGGCAAGGACACCTCACAGGATATGACGCACGTGGACCGGCAGGGGGTGGATGACGTCAGACAAGTGGCCGACAAGAACACCTCACATGATATGATGACGTACGTGGACCGGCAGGGGGTGGATGACGTCAGACAAGTGGCCGGCCAGAACCCCTCACAGGATATGACGTACGTGGACCGGCAGGGGGTGGATGACGTCAGACAAGTGGCCGGCAAGAACACCTCACAGGATATGACGTACGTGGACCGGCAGGAATGGATGACGTCAGAGGGGTCAAGGGGAGCCAAATATTTTAAACCTCCATTTCTTCCTTACTAATATTAATAAGCATTATGTAAATACGGATCGTAATCTTAACTCTACTTGTACTCTCAACAGTTCCATTATATAAAATATCAAATTACCGTTGAGTTAAGACTTAATATTTAATTACGTACGGCGGACGGACAGATTTTTTTTTATTGGATCCCAGAATTATACCGGTACATTTTATTTGTAATTAATTCATCATCTCTATCATTCAGGTTCTGCACAAAGCAACCCAGGCGATTCCAACAGCCGAATATCGTAATAATTAATCATAATTAATAATTATCATTATTAATAATAAATACAAATTATTAATACCTATCAATATATTATAATAATTTTCACTAGGTACTTGATAAAATTATTAATAATTAGTGATAATTCATAATAATAATTAATCTAACATTTAGGATCTAGACATTTAGACCTAGTGATCTAGACAGAAGGGTGATCTGTACAAAGAAGATAATGAACCGTTGTGTCAAGAATTTGCAGAGTTTTTTCAAAAGTGGCTGTTAATTCAGGATTCTCATGATATGATCCTAATATGAACCATTGCATAGGGGTGATGTTCGAAATATTGTGTGAATTGTTTAATAGGTCTGAAATTAATACGTTATACGAATAACCAGGGGAATTCGGTGGGGCTGAATCGTGAGAATAGAGATCAGACATTTTAAGAACCTTGTTTGTAAGTCCTGTTTAGGACTCATTCAGAAAGATCCTATCAGTTTTTTTCCATGTTGCCTCACGTTATCTTTTTTGGAAAATATAGTTTTGTTTACGTCTAACTAGTTAGTAGGTATTTTGGACAACCATATATCTGCGCATATTCGAAAAATATTGTTGATACAGGAAAATTTCTCGCTAGCTGACCCACATAGGTCTTCCGCCCACCGGCCTACAGGGAGGCTTATCTCCCTCTTCCTTCATACCGGACTGTGTTGTTGTCCCGAAAAACCCCCTATCAAGTCGGCCGTGGGGTTCCCTAGGAAAGAGGATGAGCTATCTCTATTTCCTCTTAGTGTCATCGTAAATAGAACGCGACTTCATCTATTCGGGGCGAAAGGCTCCTAAACACATGGAATGAGATATGTTGGCCATGAACTGATAAGCTGTTGAACGGGATTCGGCGACACAATAATTTGTACAATTTTGAGTTCACGAAAGCAAACTAGATTTATAATGATATGTTTCAAACTAAATTTTCACCTTTTCTACTGATATACTTAAATAATTTCTAGGAAACGTCAACCAATTTTCGACCCTAGATTATACGTTAGTAAAGCCCAACTTTGATTGAGAACCTATTAATCATGCAAATCATACGCATATCCTGTGGGTCCCACTGATTATAGCGATGTAGCCAAGAAATAATCTATAACAAATTCCCCTGTAGAAATCAATGTAAAAACTGCAATTTTCTCTACAACGTTTCGTCATTTTCTCTACAGATCACCCTTTTTGGTAGATTAGGTATTTGTGTCTAGATCACTGTTATGCATACATTTTTCCTAGTAAGTCAGATAATATCCCGTAATCCCATACAATTCATGGGTACTGTACATACTTCCTCAGCAATAATTTATACGACGAAGTACCACCTATTGGTATACCAACAAATATCATTACTCCCTTTCTGTATCACATAATCATGTGAGGTTTGAATCTATTATTTGTTTCTATCGTCACGGCCCGAAATTTCCCAACTTTTCCAAGTCGAAAAAGCAGCCCCCCCCCCATCCCTCCGCCAACAGTACCAACTGTTTGAACCAAACACCTGAAATTTGAACTTTTAAACAGGTAAATATTTAGGCCTCTTGCTCGCTGTCTACCCTTCGCTCGCGTAGGTCGATCGCGAATATGCGTGGGTATTGCACCTGTTTTCAGACATCTACAACGCATTTTGTAACTAGAAGAAAGTCACAAATTAGTTCGTGAATAGGTAAGCATCCTGATTCCTGGACGAGTTTCAAAAATACATCCGAAGAGGAGGCTTGATAAAATAATATACAACCTGGTTGGATGTTCAAAAATATTTAAATGCGCGTATCAGAACTTCTTGGAATCCTCACTTCAACCCGATTCGTTAGATTAATTACACCAATTCTGTGTAATATTGTCCTTCCACATTTTAAGGGGTCAATGGTTGACGTATTTACTTGTAGGAGTTCACTCAATTAATACTGGCAACGGTCCGAGTAGTAAGCGAAGTGTGGTAATTTTTGCGTCTGGCGTTAGTTGGCCTATTTCTCGTAAGATGGAAACTCCTGCCAATTGTGAAAAAAAGGACTGAACAAAAAAAAATACTCGGGATTTTTTCGGAATTTATTCCGCTCTGAGCGGCAACAAAGACGCGCAGGAGATTTGTGACGGTAGCGGATGAGCCGCCTACTTTCAAGCCCGGAGTTCAAGCCGGTTCCAGCTGGGTTTCTTCCATTTGAAAATATTTATTATCTTAATTTCCACAAATAATGAAGCCACGGTCTATGGGATCTTATAAAGTGAAATATAAACGCTCTATTGGATCTGCAACTCTAATGCATCTACTTAGAGGATTCCAACTTTTTTAACCAACAGAAGTGATACAACTACCACTTCTGGCCTTTCTACTACTTTTAACGTCCTCTGTAAATGGCATTTACGAAGAGGCGAGTCCAAACAGGTATTTAAATAACCAACTGTGTCAAAAAGCTATAGGTACAATGTGTTTTAAAGTTCAGTGCCCACTACTCTCAACGCTTACTTACTCAATATAGTATTTGCTATCAACAACATAATGGCAATCTTTATAGGTAGGTACCAACGAAATTTAGACCTCAATATTAGGGAGGAAAAATGAATGATCAAAATTGTCGTTATCTCCAAATCGAGGGTCTCACGGCAACTTCCCACATCGTCACTTTTAGCCAAAATGAGTTACCTACCTATGCATGGTACCATTTGCAGCGTCTTTTCCCGGCATATCGATCTAACTAAGTAAAAGTTAGGTAACACTAAATCTCACGATTTATTTTACTGAATAATTCAGTAATTATTGTCAGTAAAAATAGTCATTGGCAGATGGTTTTTTTGGCTCTGCTGAAAAGTCGCCAAAACGACAATGTGGGAAGTTGCCGTGTGACTATAATAAATACTTGAAAAGGAGTTGGCATGGACTCAGCCATTTCTGACTGTTGACGATTGCAGTAACAGTGGATGAACTGGCACTAAATGCAACTTCCACAATGTTCACGCTTATAGAAAATTCCTTCAATTAATTCTCGACATGGTCCAGTCAAACCAGTCCCACCTAATGTCGTAAGGGTGAATGATTTCTGTTGTTGTTCACTCTTAATGGAAGAGGATGAGTTTCACGGGCATTCCGAACAAGTCCCATCATCCCGCCCTCAGGCTTTCAAAGCCCTTTTAACGACTTTTAATCAGTTCTAATACCCATAATTATGAGGACCAAGTGAGACATTAGGTACACCCTTTCCTTGGTCCCCGTCGGCCTCCGAGAGGTGGAGAGGTCCTCCCAATTGCTACCTTGGGAAAAAAAAACCGTGAAATTTGAACATCAGTATAAAGTGCTTGGGCAAGTCAATTTGGAGTCTAGAAGAAACAACATTAATTATGGGTATCGAGAATAAAAATGTATGTACTGATTGCAATATATCACATTTACGCCCTTAAATAACGCTTAAGATGGAATTATTACCGAAAAATTGCTACCAATGTCATACTGATTTAAGCACATCAAGGATAGAGATTGTCCGCATTTTCGGAGTAACGGAGAGGCAGATTAGCAATCTCAGACAGCCAAAATGAACGACTACTCCTTTGTAAACAATAAACAATAGGTAACTAGTAATTGTTTGTCGTTCTCCATAATAATAAGAAATTCTCAAATACCATTTTTTCTCAGAGGCGACCTTAGCCTTTGAGGTCGTTTTAAAGTATCTAATCGTCTTGAACGTTCGAAAGTTAGAACGTAGTGAATTTGATGGAATGGATCAAAATTTTGATGATTTGTGCAGTCTTGATTTAGGAACCGACGGAAAATAAATATAAAATTGGATTTAAGTCAATTAATTCATTTAATTAATCAATTAATTAATTAATTCGATTTTAATCCATCTGATCACTGACAGAACTAAGACTCAATGTATACCATACCGTGAAATTTGACTACCAACAAATTTCTAATTTGCCCTCGTCCTAAATTGGGAGACTCCCTTTACGACAACAGACTATAGTACATTTACGACCCTTCAAGTCGTAACACTTAATTTAATACCGTTGTTGAAAATACACCGTCTGTGGCAGATAGTATAAAGCTAACCCGGTGTTGTAAACGCCAAAGGTTTTCACAACCTATTAATTTATATTTATCTACCTACTTGTCCGCATTACGTGTTCGACGAAACTAAATATTTTAGTTTACTGGATCTGAATCCATGTTAAGGTGTTGGCAGGTGGAGTGTTTGGTTGAACTTGTTTATTTAGTACGGTTATGCAATACAATAAATAATGATGCTCTATAATACATTCGACAATTGATCATATTAATTTACTCATCATCATTCTAATTCGATCATTAATTCATTGAATAAGTTACTAAAATCCAGTCACAATAACGGTAAAATTTGTTGTTCAGCTGACGTTTCTCTGGATCATTGTGGACTAGGTAGTGAACAAACCGTAGACTAATTCTTAGTTACGATTTTTAGAAGTCAATGACTGACGGCTACAATGAAAATCAAGGGTCGAATCCCTGGGATTCTTCGTTAACCTGGAATTTGCAGAACCGTTCGTATTATATTCACAATTAGAAACAATACAGTCCTGAATTGTTTGCAGATGCCAGACACGTCCAAGTTCTGAATGACAGACGACAGACACATACAAGACGCCATTTATTCAGGTTAAGAATGATCTTAACCGACGAAGTTGTTCCTGACCATGTTCTTCTCCAACTTTGATTTGTCTTCACACTCCCAAAATCGAAAATACTGGGTGCCCCGTTTAGTTAAGCCTGTTTTCAGACGTACCGCACGAAATGTTTCATCGTAAACTTTCAAAGTTTCTTCTTCACAAATCGAACGGTAGAGAGATCCGTATCGTGATAGGAGAAAATGGATATCATCTATGAATCAGTTACCTACTATTGACTATCGGATATTTATATTATAATATATGCACGGTCTCCTCCGAGTAATGGCAAACCACCAAAGCTCTCGATATCCCGAAGACTAATGGCCTCCGATAAATTATTCATCTACTGTCATATTACAACCGAATACATTATCGACGCTAATATCAGGCGTCCACTGTGTGTTTAGTTCGTATTTCTCATTCTTTACTGAATAATGTAGCCATGTTTAGTTTTCGAAGCATTTAAAAAAAAGGCGTTGTAATCAGGCGTTTTGAAAATAAAGTTTCGGTAACTGGTGGTGATGTATAAACCCGGATTCGGTCAATCCGCAAAAGTCGTTATGGCGAAGGATTCGTATGAATTCCTTTGTATGTTTCAATTGAAGGTGTATAGTAGTAGGCAGAAATTACAGTTGACCACCTATCTACTCGTATTTGGATAGGTGGTCAATAGTTAACTAGAAAAATAGGCAATATTAAGAAACATGATGTTTCAAACGAAATTCCTTGTCAACGGTTAACAGCCTGATATCATGGTATTCAACCGTTGATGAAACCAAATGCCGAATCCTAGACTTTAGAAGAGACTTTAAAAATCGACTTTAAAAGTAGATTTTAAAAATCTCCACTTAGTACCTCTAACGTCTAAATTTCCCTGCAATGAGAAACTTAACGGCTTTGAATGACGTCGCATGACATTCCGGAATTGCGGCCCAACCAGTGTTATTTCACTCTTTTCCTCTGCAATCAACTTTTTTCATCGTGTCACTCTCGTCTCGGTTGGCACCGTAATGGTTCATTTCTCGGCGACTTCCGCATTAATCGGTCAATTGCGAGTGTAGGGAAAGCAAAATTAAAATTGAACCGACACATTAAACAAAGTAGAGCTACTTTGTTTAATGTGTCGGTTCAATTTTAATTTTGCTTTCCCTACACTCGCAATTGACCGATTAATGCGGAAGTCGCCGAGAAATGAACCATTACGGTGCCAACCGAGACGAGAGTGACACGATGAAAAAAGTTGATTGCAGAGGAAAAGAGTGAAATAACACTGGTTGGGCCGCAATTCCGGAATGTCATGCGACGTCATTCAAAGCCGTTAAGTTTCTCATTGCAGGGAAATTTAGACGTTAGAGGTACTAAGTGGAGATTTTTAAAATCTACTTTTAAAGTCGATTTTTAAAGTCTCTTCTTAGCTCTAAGCATGATGATGCGTGCGTGGAGGGTAAATGGCTTCTATCAAAGCTCTTCGCCGCTAATGATATGCTGCTAACGAGGCTAATATGCGTCCAAGTGCTGCATGAACAATGATCATTAGTTATTATCACATAAATATTTATTACCTACTCCAATCAAATTAACCCATCGTGTGATTGACCTTTGGTTTTAATTTATTTTTGTTTCGATTATAAACCATGGAATTGACCGGAAAAAAATAAAATTTCAACCACCTATTCCCTCAAAATTTCGTTTTAAGATACGTAGTGTGCGAATATTAATAGAAAGTTGTAAAAACGGCGGTTGAAATTACTTGGAGTAACCTAAGAACTGCAAAACATGAGAAATTGAACAAATTAGCGTATGAATCCGTTTTCTGCCATCGTTTAATGGCCTAGACCACACCCACTTTCATGAAAAAATGACATTGTTATGGTTCGTATATTAGCCTAATTTTTCAAGCGTTTAATCCGGCTTTTGAAAACGTCTCTGAGTCAATAATTGATTATAGTAACACGGGGAAAAGACGGTCATTAAGTGTCTTGAAGCTTTAATTTTTGATTTTTCGCTGTTCATAGCTTCCGAGATGAATTGATGCGTAGGGGCCACGATTATCGCGGGAGCATAGCCAATCAGACGTGAATTAAATAGCTACCTTCAGCGTGAAAAACCACCTAACAAGAAATGCGACGTTTCGACCTTTTTTTTTTCACTTAGTTATCGAGTAAAATTGTGTTTTGTATTGCCAATTACGAGAAGATAATAAACCCTCATCATAATTTATTGGCACTATTAGGGGGAGAAGATCAGCTCGGGGCAGGGACTAGGGTCCCCCCCGGGTAAAAGCGGCCGTAATAGAAGCAAATTGGCTTTGAGTCTCTCGCGGCATCCACCGCGCGAAAATCGACCAAATTCTGAATGAATTGACGTTGAGGCTGGTTCTTTCATTTGTTCTCCTCGATTGTTACAACGTCAACGGAGACGGAAGACACGAAGATTGACTGGTTAATTTACAGAGCTATTATTAGGTTTGAACGTAGGGGGATGGACCAGGATGCAGAGAAGCTGCACTACTTGGAGAAGGGTTCGTGCATCCAGTGGACTAGACACACGGTAGCGTTTCGCGGATCCAATTGCACATTTAGAAATCCTCTATGTATGTTGGTTTCAAGAAAACTCGTGGACCCCCGGAACCATCATAGACGATGAAGTGGATAAAAATGATCAAATGACGACACAATATTCCAGAAGGGAAGCATGACGTCACTGCAGAAATTGAAAAGTCAATAAACAACCAAGTTTTGAGGGAAATTAATTTTTAAAAATATTTATTTATTTTTTCAACTTGAAAAATGTCATATACCCGCCTGTAACCGAGTATGTATAAGTCAAAATTAGTTGCTTCCATCCGTTTGCAACTTTAAAACCCTCCGTTTTTTGAAAATTATTATTCTCTATTTCGCATGAATAACAGTCGACATGAATTTTGACGTTAGATTATGATTCCATGTCAAATATCTTGGGTCTATTCAAACATTTGAAAGTATTCGGGCGAAGAAAAAACTCTGTACAACGGTAGTAAATCGAGTGGAGTGATAAAATACAGAAATTGTGGGAGAAACACAAAAGGAATCTTGCTTTCACATGTAGAAAACTACAACAGTGTGCATCTATTATAAGGCACGCTTCAACACAACATGTCGAGTAGTGAATAACTTACATAAAACCAGATCACCCTGTATATAAATTTTTTTTCTCTTCATTCGTTTCCAGCAATCACTTGAGACTGAGCCAGATAACGTTAAAACACGCTGGGCAGAAAGGAAACAGAAAATTTGGACGAAAAAGAATTTTAACGCGAACCCCGCAATATGATTAACGGGCTGCGCGTTGATAACCGTCCAACGCCCAGGAAACTCCAAGTGGCATCCGCGTCTATTTATGACGACACTAAACGGCGAATGCCCACTGAAAATAGGAATTCGGATACGACACTTCGTTAAACAAATATATTTAAAATAAAATAAATAAATAGTAATAATCAGATAGTGTCAAACAGAGAAAAATGAATGGCGTCGGCAATCGAGGGTCCTCGTGATTTTTCAAAGTGTGGTGGAGTGACAAGGTGTGGGCTGTCGCAAAGTGTTTTCAGTTACTATATTGGAAGTGGGCGAGGATGAGTTGATTATTACGTCATTGTATCTTGATCCTCTGGAATTTTGCCCGCTATGCAACGCGCCTACGCGAAGATATCTCAATTCCTGGTTTTCTGCCCGGCAATGAGACAATCGAAACTTAGTCATTCCGTTGCGTTTAATATGCTCCATATACCCGTGCAGTCCTTTTTGTTCGGACGGAAAATGTCACTGTTGCCAATTTTCTGCTCGTAAAGTCGCTCTACTTTGGTTATGTAATGAGTGATTAAATAAATCTAATACTTGGACGGTTGTCGAATGCTGAAGGCTGTATTCTTGGCTGTTTACAATTCGTTACATCTCTCTGTAAATTTGATAAAGTTCAAAATCGGATGTTTGAGACTATTCATCGGTTTAATCCGCTAAATACACTCCTCGCAGAATGTGATACCCTGCTCGTTTGTACTCCATCCATCAGCCTATTTACAGCCAAAGAGTGTGCCTTATTATGAATGTTTTTACCGAAAAATAATGGCAAAAGAAAATAGCCCCTCCACTAATAGAAAATATCCTCGAAAAAAATTCCCAGTTCAAGAAACCACAATAGCAAGAGTCCATAATAGCTATCCTGCGGGAAATAGCTATGAATTCCTTTTCCAAACGGTATCAGCTAAACCGTAATGAAATCACGGGTCAGGAAAAAAGATTCTACGTAAGCATGCCTACACTACAGACTGGGCACGGAATATGCAAAGCTTATCTCCACAGAATAAATCGACAACCGGCTGACCTTTATGATAAGTGCGTTGAAGTGGACAATTTGGAGCATGTGCTTCTATTATGTAAAAAATTCGATGGTCAGCGGAAAATGATATTTGATGAGATCTCCGAACAATCTTTACAATCTCTTTCAATTTCACATCCATAGTAATTAGGCCCGAGATGTATGTGAAGGTAATGAAATATTTCAATGATATTGGCCACAGCATTTAGTAGCAGTATCAAATAATGTAACCGTCAAGTATCTCGACTGCAATAACATCTTGTAATATAAGTCTAAATAAATGAATTAAAAAATAAATAAAAAATCACTTGATGCAGCAAGGTTATAACAGCGAATTTTCGAAGAAATAACTGGTTTTACGTCAAATGTCTCCATAACAAATTTTGTCTCCTTTTTTCGCCGAGTAACACCTCACGTAATAGATTCTTCAACGCTGAACACGATGGTGAAGTCAGAATTGCGATATCTCATTCCATTATAAGATTAGAGCAGATGAACCGTGAAGAGCATCTCAAGTAACAACCGAATTTCTTTATCTTCATAGTGATCCAATCTCCAGAACGTCATAGGATATCGCAATTCAGACTTCACCATGGTGTTCAGCGTGAAAAAACACCTTTAAAATGAGGTGTTACTTGTCAGACTGCTACATTTTGGGAATTTATGGGTAATATTTCCTCCCTTAAAATTCTGCCCATCTACGAACTTATTCTCTTTACATACATCATTTTTATGTCTTTTGGATTCAGGATGGCCTGAAACGGTTGTTGGTATGAACATTTTTCGGAAATTCGAGTTTTACCAATTTCGGACTGAGAGCAATAGCTTCATTTTCTTCGGAGAAAAAAACGAGCAAACGTAACGTCTTCTAGAAAGCGACTCCGAACGCACGAATTGGGCTGAGAAAACAAGGGCGAATATTGAATAATTGGTGTGATCAATTAAAAAAGTCCAAGCAATTACAATACTCTAATCGGCATACGCAGTCGTTTGTTCGTTCAACCATGTTAGAGAGTGTGGGGACACAACTGCTGTTCACATTCATTCGAAAAACAACGAGAATTGTGTTTAAAACGGGGGCAAATGGAAAGTGTAAATGTAAAAGTGTTTGAAATACGTGGCGTCAGACGAGAATAATAAGATTACCATGGAACATGTTGACTGCAACACAAACTAAACAAGCGAGGAGAAAATCACCTAAATTGATTACATGTATTTGAATCAATCGAGAGTTCTAATCAACTCATTGGAAAACCTGTCTTTACGATTTTTTAACTGGTTAGGAGCACCCTTTCGAATAGCTACCGACCAACGTTAGGTATCGTTTATCGTTATAAGTACCTCCGCCGCATAACTTCGACCTCAGATGGGCTGATAATTCCATTTCTACTACTTCCCAATGTTTTACAACCGTTCTCGAAATAACCTCATTAAAATCACGATCTCCCTCGGCGGAGCGGTCTTTTTATGTTATTTCCAGTCGCTGTATGGTTTTTGTGGCAATCCCGTTCCTTCCTCAGATCTGCGAAAGAGACATAAATTCAACAGATTGGTTCATAAAAGAAAACTAATATGATATCTCCAGAATGGTCTCTCAACAAGTTATAACACTCAGTCTGAGCTTTATGATTTGCAATCGTACAGATTTACAGATTGTTTACAACGCCTTCACGCGAACCGTACAGCACAAATCGTTCGAATAAGTACCTGTCATCATTCCATGTTTTTGTAAAATGGTTTACTCTACCCTCCAATTCAAATTAGTTTAGCATTAATATAATTGATAACCGGAATGAACAGCCCAAAAATAGACTTGAATTTCAACACGTTCCACAGTTCGAGGCCTCTCCGCGTCGAGTTATTTCTTCATCTCAACATATTTGCACTCCAATGTTTTTGACGCCAACTATTTATACGTTGCACATAACTCCAAGAAGCAGAAATAATTCCAAGATGAAATTTACGTTTTAATTTTCCATATGAAGGTACCATTGTGACTATTCTGTGATAGAAACATAAACTCAAACTATCGTGGCGTCTGTACTTCTTGCATGTCCATCTTTTAGTGACTGACAATTTTATTTATTTTCTGTTCAAAACTACCTATTCAATAATATTACAATTCGTAAGACTACTGGGCACAGAAAATGGAGCTTGGGGCTCGATTTTCTGCAAAAATTTTGAATACAAAAGAAACTTTTACTTTTGACTTTTTGAAGAAATCGGTCCCTCCAAGAAATTAGACACTGTATTCTACTTTTGGCTATATCTAAAAACTCATTAAATTTATTATATTACAATTAAAGAAGAAAAAAATCCACAGTCTATAAGAGCGAATTTTCGAAGAAATACCTGGTTTTATGTAAAATGTCTCCATATTTCTGGTTTTATAGCAAATATTGTCTACTTTTTGCCCGAGTAATAGATTTTTCTACGCTGACGCGATGATGGCTCCAGAACTGCGATATCTCATTCCGTTATCAGATTTGAGCAGATGAACCGTGAAGAAAATCTCGAGTAACAACCACGTTTCTTCACCTTCAAAGTGCTCCAGTTTGAGAACGGAATGAGATCGCAATTCCGACTTCACCATCGAGTTTAGAATTAAAAAATCTTTCAACTAATGTTTCACTTGTCAGACTGGATCAATTTTTGAATTAAACCCCCTTACCCCCCCCCCCCCCCCTCAGAGTGGCCCGATTCTGCCCATCTACGAACTTAGTCACTCAGAGAATTAAAATTTAAATCTTCTTGAACTTCATCTTGGAAGTATTTATTCTTCAATTTACTACTTCTTGGAGGTATGCGATACATATAAATATTGGACAACGAAACCATTGCAGTACAAATATGTCGAAATGAAGAAATAACTCAACGCTGAACTCATCATGTCACGTTCATAGCATGAACATTTGATTGGAAAACGCTGGAATGGAATTTCCATTAAAGTCGTCCCTTGAAGTTCAGCATAGAAATGATCTAACAAACTAACAGGGTTATTGAGACAGCTCATCCCTATCGTCCACACTTCATATGAATATCTAATTAATATGAACGAGAGGTAGATATAAATGTTACTTGCTGGCCATTAGGCTTCTGGGAACCTCCTCCTCGGTCTATATTTATGTGTTTAGACGGTTGTTTTTTTCCACCTTTAATTGGGGACAATGATTCACGGGAGTTGATGACTATTATAATTAATGGATAGCGAAGGAGGGAAGAAGCTTCCTGATAAAAAGGCTCCGCTGGTTGTCTGTTATAAATCTTTGCCTTATACAGATGTAAACTCGTGCGGCCGAAGAACAAAAAAATTAAATGTCTAACAGCGTAAAACTGTTATAAATCTCGGAAATGAGAGAGTAGTTTTTTGAAAATTAGGGGAAACTTGAATAGTCTGTACTAAAGTAACAGTCCTTATATAAACTCCTAGGGTTTGGGGATTCATTTGGTAATGACGACCGAAGTGTTGGCATAAATCACATAATTTATTCATCAAAACCCTCTCAATGTGAACTTGTTAATCAAACCTCAAGACCAACTTACACAATAACAATTCCCGTAAATCTGTACAAAGCTGCAAATTCATCCAAGGCGGTTAATTATTATATGTATAGATCGCACTGTTCCGTGTTCTCGTACAATGCGCATGCAAGTCCCATAACTTCGCAAAATAATTGGAGTAATGACGTAAATATTAGGTCGGCCTGGAAATCCGTTAGAAAATGGACGAGGCCATCTGCACAGAAGAGTGATCTACACAGAAAGTAATAAGCCGTTGCGGAAAAATGTCCTTCGCTTTGTGTACAATCATAATTATAACATGTTATTAGAGCTATTTGGATGTTTTTTGCCTGGTAATTAATGGACGATCGTATTCAAAATTCAACTTCTAAAACTTTCCTCATGCAGCATGGTCTTGTGAACAGATTTTCCAAGTAATCTACTAAGACCCCCTCAACCACCACTTCATCACCAAATTTAAATACTTTTGTGAGCAACCTAATTTTTTAAATTCATTTATTGCATACATTCAATACATTTTTATATTTTTGTTGATTTTACAATAATCACACCAATTATTATGATTTTTCAAGTACCTAAGCCATTTAAACCGATTATTTAATTTTTGATATTTTTTGCGCATTCATTGTTAGAGTTGTTGAAATAATAGTTCCTTTTCTTAACTGAAGGCATAAACTCAACTCTAAGTTACAATATTAATTCGCGTGATATTGACCAAAATAAATTAAATGTTTGGCACCTAAAATTAACTTCATTTGGAGGAAGACCATAGTGAAATACGAGTGTCATGAATATACCTTTTTATATTATATTCGCTTTATAGCTAAAATTGCTTCAGGATAAAACGAGTTTATTTGTAACCCTACTCCAAATACCTTATGCGTGTAAAGGTTGAGGCTACTTGTGTTTCTGCAATGAGTTAACTAAGGGAAAATGCTGACATTTTTAGGTCGATCCTACGACACGTTATTCAGATACGGGTGATCTCCCGGGCTAACGAACTCGCCGAATGGGTCACCAACGTAGCGGAAGCGTCCACACCACATAATGATGAGTGGAGCACTAAAAAAAATAATGATGTCGCCTATAAATAGTATGCAGGGCCCTTCTGAGAAGGGCGGTGACCAGCATAAATATCTTGCGTGAGTTACCTTTTAGAAAACATCATGGACACGAGGTTTACCTATTGCTCATTAGGCCATCCGAATTATTGACTGAGAACATAATAATTATTGTTGATTCGTTGTTATTAAGAAATGGCAAAGCGAAATTGGAGCACATGGGCGAATTTCAACTGTGCATCCGCTAAAGCGCTTCTTTTCTTGGAATTCTCAACTTTTATAGATGAAATTGAACAATTTCGGAGAGATTCACGTACGCGAGCAATGAAATTGCTCATTCTTGGAGACAAATATTTCAACCTACTAAAACTTTGTTTCAAGTATTTTGTTTTGTCAGATGACAATTTTCAATCTTGTAGTTTTTCACATTTCAGAGATTTTCTTCTCGGATTTGTTTCTGCAGAAGCACACCGCATTCTGCGTATTCTAGGAAGAGTCAATATTATTCATTTTTTGTTGATTTCTAAGGTTCACTGAATGGTGATAATGAAAAATCCAATATGTACTACGAGAATCAAATTGACTTATTTGATTCATGAATTATAAATTTATATTTATGATATATTGCCACTAATTTTTCATTGTTAACGTTATAATATTGGGAGGGCTGTGGTTTACAGACCTAATCTGACGAACTAAGCCAGAAAGCAGAATGTAGAATTTTTAGGCTATTGAACTGTTTGGTGCCGTGGGATTATTCTTGCTTCAAGTTCAAGATTCATTTTAAACTTCTAAAAAAAAAAAGGTCAACCCAATTTTTTGTTCAAAGAGGAGGGCAGTATGTATGATTACTTTTCCATGTTCTTCACAACGGTTAAACTAATTTTCTTGAAACTTCAAGTCAGCTATTTTACCTTTATGACTGCTTTTTGGCTTAGCACGACAGAATTAAGGGTCAGATTATGTCGAGAATTTGGCCTAGAAATGTCTGCTAATTGTTTGAAGTCAGTAAAATATATTTTAGAAGGATACCTGGAAGAAATTGTGTGTGAAATGATCCACCAATTAGTTAGGTATAAATAGAATTTATAAATACGAGGGAGTAGGACATCATAGGTTCGTGAACTTTTGTTATATTAAATATAATACCAACAAATTTTGTTGGTAACTGAGGAACCCCTCTCGTGTTTTTGGTGTTTAAGACTAGCCGATACAGGTAATTATACGTGATGATCACTTACTCTAAATCATTTATGCCGCCCCATATAAATCTTATGCGGTCAATTGTCACGCATCGTCCGGTGCAGCGCGTGAAAATGTTTATTCATCCGTCTGTCTCGATTGCGGATGTAAAGAACGACCAAATATAATTCAAACGAGGGTTGAAGTCAATTTGAAAATAAAAAACGAAAAAAAATGCCCCAACGAGACGTTCGCCGATTTGGCGATCTATCGGGTGCGAACGGGAGCCACAAGGCCGAAGGGACTTCCGAAGAAACAAGCTCACAGCACTCGGGCCCGCGCTCGACTGATTTTGAGATTTTCCTCTGCCCCTTGTGGTAAAGGCAGGCCGCCCTCACCACCTCCCCTAACGTCCCTTTCTCCCCACCTACTCGGTAGTCCGACTGATTTCCGACGTTTCTCCGATACCCTATCTCCATTGGACCTATAACCATTGAAACATAACAAATATTACATTATACGATTATTATGATATGGAAAATTCAAATCGTGTAAGCCCATCGTGAAGCTCTAATTCGCACAATATTTGAAAGGTGTCGTGTTTGCGCAAAAATATTTAGAGTGCGAGAAGAGGGTGAGGAGTGCAAAAAATTCAATATTTTTCGTCAAGATTTAGGTACATTCCATTGAAGAGCATCGAATTTTCAGTTTATTATTTTCAATAAATTTCATTGGAATCGACCTAAGCAAAACAATTACGTTTTACGTACGACAGCCAAAAGTTGAAATATTGAATTTAAAATGCAGCAAATCCTACAACCACGTTCTAGTATTTACAGTACAGATCAACCATCAGTGTAGAACTTTTCAGGTCCTTGGTCCTCTCTGAGTAGGGGATTTTTTTTTCTTTTTAATTGGCATTTTAGGTCATTTGGTTACTTGATCAGTGATGATCTCATCAAATTTCAATGGAATCAAACAATTATGTTTTACGTACAAAAGTCGAAAGTTCAAATATTGAATTTGAAATGCAGCAAATTCTTCAACCACGATTTAGTATTTAATGTACAGATCAACCTAGAACAGTCTAGAACCTTTTAGGTCCTTAGTCCTCTTCGAATGGGGAATAGTCGGTAACTCGATCAGTGATTTCATCAATGTCACAACTAAATTCCGGACCGTCCCGTATAATTCATGGGTTATTACTACTCCATCGACTGCCCAACGTGTGGCAATGCTCCATTTCAACCTACCTATACGTTTCCGAAGTTTCGAACGAAACCCATATTAATACTACCCTGTACTTCGCGCGGGCTATTCAGTTATAAAGAAGGTAGTCATAGAAGGCTTGTTTCAGTGGGTAATTACATTCCCTCCTGCTGATGTATGATGTTGTAAGCTCTATCATAGATTAATTGCTAGTATTTCATAAATTCCATGTAAAGAAACGACTTCATTCCCATTTACCTTTCCTTCCTTTTTAATTAGCCGCAGCATACGTGGTATGATGGACAGCTGGGAGCGAGATATCATAATATGATGATATTATGATGATATCAGTGAACTGAATATTACCAATTATTATAAAAGTGTTAGAATGTTATTAGAAAGTCAATTAAGGGCTTTAATGTTGTTTCTCTTGTTCACAGGTCAGTTAATATTTTGATAGACATTTATAATTTTACATTAAATCTCTTGTTCACAGAGCAACGCAAATTGGTCTTTATTTCAATCTAGACCTCAGACGTCGAAACACCATTATAAAACAACATTTTTCGCAACTGTTCCACAAAATATGAAGAAACTAGGATTCGATTTTGTAGTAAAAGCAGGAGCTGATGGGAAATCCAACGTCATCTGCATCACTTCGATAGAAACACCGGAAGGTCTGGTCTTTGAAATACCACTCGAGTCCCAACCTGCCAACCTGCACAGTGAAATTACTATCACGCCCAACTATTCCAAGGCAAGAAAATCGTTAACTAAACGTCATCGAACTAGGAAAATATGGATAACATTGACGGAGGATCTAGCAAACGAATACTTGGATGAAGATGAAAACTTACAGTCCAATGACATATACCTCGAAGAGACTACGAACAAACCAACTGCTACCGAACATATACCTAGTGTCTCGAATCAAACGCTGGAAAAACTGTTACAGACATTTCTTTCATCTGAAACAAGTAATAATTATTATTCGGATGAAGAGGAGTTCACTTTAATTGAAAATTCACGAGGAAAAAAAAGGAAAACTGCCAAAAATCCAACCGATAATCAAAAGAAAACTGAAAAAAAGGTACAAATTAAGGTAAAAACTCCAGTAGACCCTAAACCCCCGCCAATTTATCTAAAAAATGTCAAAGAAACGTATAAAGTGATTGAGGCAGCAGTCCTGGAACAGGCTCCACTGTCTAAGGTCACCGTCATGAGGGATGACCAAATTAAGGTTAACACAGCCAATTCTGAAGGGTTTAGGCATTTGAGCGAATTCTTAAGGAATGAGGGGTGTGAATTCTACACTTATCAGGATAAGCAAACAAGGCCCTACTCAGTGATGGTCAAGGGCATCCACAAATCAATATCTGAGTCCGAACTTCAAAGCAGATTTGAATCTGAATACCCAACACTTGGAAAAGTGCAGGTTACACGGAAACTACATCGGTTGACGAAAGAACCATTGGATATGTGCATCGTAGCCTTCAAAAATGGAACCGATGTCAATGATATTCATAACATTAAATCTCTTCAAGGGGTAAAAATCTCTATAGAAAGCATTAGGGCATCCAAATTTGTTGTTCAATGCAAAAAATGTCAAGGATTTGGACATACTCAAAACTACTGTAGACTCGAGGTAAAATGTGTAAAATGCAGTAAAAAACACAAGACAGAAGACTGCAATAAACCTAAAGATGTGCATCCTCGATGTGCTAACTGCAACTCAGATGAGCACCCAGCCAGTTATAGAGGGTGTCCAGTAGCAAAAGAAGCACAAAAGGTACACTATAAAAGAACTCACCCAGATACATTAGATAAAAAACAGAAATTTACACCTAAGACCCCCTCATTAGTCCTTAATCAAAAAAATCAGAGATCTTGGGTACCAGGCTCAGGCCAAGAAAATCTTCGTTCATATGCTCAAGTGTTGCAAGGCGCTCAAGTGGCTCAGCAGTATCCACCTCCGGAAAAATACCAGGCTGATCCACTGAGCATTATTCTTGACCGGCTAAACCGAATTGACCAGAGATTTGAAGAAATTAACAGAAGACTTGGAGTCCTTGAAAGCAAGAATCCCCAAGGCCAGTCCAAAAGAAAATCATGAAATTCCTGAACATTATGACCTGGAACGCCAATGGGCTTATGCTTAGGAAAAATGAGCTCATGGTCGTCTTGGAAATTAACAACATAGACATCTGTCTAGTGTCGGAAACGCACTTCACCAAAGAATCCTATTGCAAATTAAGAGGATACAAATGCTACCATGCTCTCCATCCAAGTAATTGTGCTCGGGGGGGAAGTGCAGTACTAATAAAAGAAACGCTCTGTCATTACGAATATGCCAAAGTGGAAACAGAAACGTTCCAGATATGTGCTATCGAGGTGAAAATGGCCTCCTACTCAACTACAGTGGCAAGCATCTACATACCACCTAGACACATCATAAAAAAGGAAGCCTTTGCAGAGGTCTTTGGACAGCTGGGTAACCGGTTTATCATTGGAGGTGACTTCAATGCCAAGAATACGCATTGGGGTTCTCGCATCACCACTGAACGAGGCCGAGAACTTTACCAATACATATTGAATCATAACTGCGAGTCACACTCAGCCGGCAAGCCAACTTACTGGCCAACAGACACCATGAAAATACCAGACCTCATCGATTTCTTTATTACCAAAAATATATCAGCAAATTATCTGGTAGTTAAGGATTGCCATGATTTAAGCTCTGACCATTCGCCAATCATCCTCTCCTTGAGCGACCTGGTCATCAAAAAACCACACAACCTTGTCTTAACCAATAAAAAAACTGATTGGGACAAATTTAAAACAGAATTAAATCAGAAGGTGGACCTCAATGATGTATTTGACACCCAGGAGGATATAAACAACGAGCTAACAAAACTCGTCTGTAACATTCAAACCATAGCCAGCCAAAATACGCCAATCATCAATAGACAGCTCAAGGGTATTAATTATCCACAAGAAATAATTGCCGCTATTAAGAAGAAACGCAAAGCTAGACGAAAATGGCAGATAACAAGAGAACCAGCTCATAGAACGGCGTGGTACAAAACTGCCAATGAACTCCGATGGATGATACGAGAAATGAATGACACTACCAACGAGGAATTCATTAGGTCGCTAACAAGCCATAGGGACACGGATTACTCACTTTGGAAAGCAACGAAACACCTGAAAAGGCCAGTGATTCAAGCTCCCCCAATTAAGAACGAGATAACTGGTTTATGGGTAAAAAGCAACCAGGAAAAAGCTGATGTGTTCGCTGAATACCTAGCAAGCATTTTCACAGCAAACCTGGGTGCTCCCGATGAACTACCATTAGAAGAATCCCAGCCACGTGAACCTGATGTAGAGATCCCTTGGATCACTGTTAAAGAAGTTCAGAAAACAATCCAAAATGAGATCAACCCAAAAAAAGCGCCAGGCTACGACTGCATAACAGGACAAATCTTAAAACACCTTCCGCGCAAAACCATTGTCAAGATTACAAAGATCATGAATGCATGCATCAAACTACGCTATGTACCACAGCTGTGGAAAATAGGCGAAGTTATCATGATACAAAAACCTGGGAAACCAGCTGAAAAACTTACATCCTATCGGCCCATCTCACTGCTGCCAGTCTTCTCCAAATTGTTCGAAAAACTAATAAATAAGAGACTCTTGAAGATCATAGAAGAACGCAAACTGATTCCGAAACATCAGTATGGTTTCAGAAAACATCACTCAACTATTGATCAAGTTCACAGAATCACAAGCATAATCGAGAGAGCGCTGGAAGAAAGAAAAGTCTGCTCCGCCGTTTTTCTGGATGTCACCCAGGCGTTCGACAAAGTGTGGCATGAAGGGCTAGTTTATAAGCTTCGTAAAATGCTACCTACAAGCTATGCAGCACTTCTTGAGTCATATCTTGCTGATCGATACTTTCGAGTTAAACACGATGACGCCTTTTCAGAACCCAAAAAGATCCAGGCAGGTGTGCCACAAGGCAGCGTATTGGGACCCCTACTTTACCTGCTATATACCAGCGACTTGCCAGAAATTGAAGAAAACACAACTGCCACTTTTGCGGATGATACTGCAGTCCTGGCAATCGGGGAAACCAATAACGAATCAGTAAATAAACTAAACCGATCCATCTCTCGCATTCACTCCTGGACAACTAAATGGAGAATCAGACTAAATGAGGCAAAATCAGTGCACGTTGACTTCACTAATAAGAAATGCAACTATGTGCCTGCTTACCTCAATGGACAGGCAATCCCACATGCTAACGAAGCAAAATATCTTGGAATGACACTTGATGCCAAACTGAGATGGAAAGAGCATGTAAAAAAGAAAAAAACCGAGCTCACAGTAAAATTCAGAAAAATGTACTGGCTTATGGGTAGGCGGTCAAAAATGTCTATTCATAACAAGCTCATTCTGTACAAACAAGTCCTGAGACCCGTATGGACTTATGGTGCACAATTGTGGGGATGTACCGCACCTAGCAATCGCAACATTATTCAGCGATTCCAGAATAATGTTCTGCGTTCATGCACAGATGCATACAGATACTTTCGTAACGACCGATTACACTACGAGCTTCAAGTGGAATCGGTCAATGAGGTCATACGCAACCAAGCCATCAACCACTTAATGAGGCTACAAGATCACGTCAACGACGATGTTGTCCGACTCCTAGACACAGATGATCTACTCCGAAGATTGAAACGTACCAAACCGCATGAGCTTGCTCAACTAATGTGAAAACGACAGAACAATATAAGACTAAGTGATGTACTTTAGTTTTGAACATTTAATTTAAAATTCAACATACGAATATTGCTTATAAGTTTACTTGTATATACTTGGCGCAATAAAATATATTAAAGAGAAAAAAAAAAAAAAAAAAAAAAAAAAAAAATTTCTTTCATCAGAGTTCATGCTGGCAGAAACTTAAATGCTATTCATTTACGATTATTCAAACATAAAACGAATAATGTCGCAATATTAAAAACCTACTAAGTATGGAGGTATTGTTTTCAAAAATTTATCTGACTCCACGATATTATTGTATGCACCGTCATTGATAATAAATTATCCATTTATTGAGTGAATTATGTTGGAGACAAATTAATGATGCAGTGGTATAATAGATAATTCCAGTGTACCAACGTGTGTACCAGTATATAACCCTAAATACTATTCCTGTCATGTCATGTACGACTGACCGGACCACCAACCAATGTGCGCATTCGGAATCCCGCTAGCATCGCGTTCACAGATGGCTTATGCACTTCTTGGAAGAACGAGCACGTGCTTGGCACCTGCTTGTCTTCACCAGATGAGTATATTTATTCACCCGAAGGATTCGTTAGTTCGAATCCCCATTCAATCCGGCGTTATAAATTCAACGGGCTTATCCTCACAACGCTGATTGCCATTTCAATCTGGGGTTGATTGTTTAGCGGTGCAATAATCGAAACGTTGAACTCCGTCCGATGTCCATCCTGGAAACATGACAAGAATACGTAAGGTGGAATGGCGGTTTGATTGAAAGCTTTGGTCATTTCATCGAGAATGAGAACATGGGAAGGGAGGGCCTATTTGTGACTTGAAGCTTCCGAATTACTAAGTTATCGCGCATTTACATGTTGCTCTTATAGATTGAAATCATAATGTCAACACACCGTTGGCTCATCGGTGAGGCTGATGAGTCGATGTTTTCAGGACACTCGAAACTTGGAAACCAGGTGCATCCACCCAGAGTCTCTTGTAAAACTTCAATATTAACGTCGTTATGTCAATCGAAACTATTAATGAAATAGAAATTCATTATTTTGTTCATAAAATTTATTTATATGCTTATATATTTATATTTATTTATATTATATTATTTATATTATATTAATATATATTTATATTTATTTATATTTATATAGTTATATTTATAAATATTTATATATTTAATATGCTTCCTCTGTACATAATAGCTACCAATTTTGGTAGGGGGGGGGGGTGTCATGAGGTTCATATTCGTTTGTTTTTTTAGTGTTTTAAGTTTTTCTAATTGCATGTCGAACGTTTATTGAATTACTGACAATAACTGAATTTTATAGCTCCTGCTAGTACAGTGTACAATGTAAATCACAATGTATAACGTACGTCAGTAACGTAGCCGGAGGAGTTTCCTTCGGGGAGTCCAAAAAAAGGGGGGTCTGGGGAAAATGTTTGACAAACAGCGTGTAACGAACTAAATAGAGATTTTTAAACTCATTTCAACACTTTTCATGATTAAAAAAACTTCATTTTTCAAAGAAATATTTTTTAAATTCATGATTTTTCAATATTTTGATGTCATAACATTAATATCTGCGTAGGAAAGTGTTGACCCAGTTTTGATTCGTTCACTCTTCATGTTTTTGGCAATCGTACCACTATTTTCCGGCACTTCTACCCATTTGTGGCGTGTTCTTGCGGCAAAACGGTTGGTCGTACAAAAACACTTCACGGGTGAAATTCTGTCTACTTCAATTATGTATTTTGCGAAAAAACTCAGTTTTTGATATATAGGCAAAATAACTAGAAAATGTGTGCAAAAAGAGAAAAGTTCTGTGCAAATTCCTGCAGCAGACTTCAGATTCGAGTTCAGCGACTCAAAAAACCATTAAGGGTGACCAAATCAAAACTGGATCAAAACATTCCTATGAACCCCGTTTCCAGAGCTAAAATGACAAAGCCAGAAGGGCGATACGGAAAATAATGAACCGTTGTGAAAACATTTGCAGCGTTTTGAATTCTGAACAACAATGCCAGATTGACCTCTAATCCAGATGCATCAGATGCCAGACCCAGACGTCATAATCTGTCTTGTCCTGTTGGTTGTTCGATGAATAGGACTTGGAAAACGTTGCAGACGCCGGTGTGTTGGCAACATTGTTCAGAGGCCGTGACGGGTTCTCGGGAAACCGTTCGCGAAAATATATTCATCATGCGGAGCGTGACGTGGATAATATCGGAGGCGTTCACCGGTCGTTGCGTTCGCAATATTGTCAGTCAATAAAGTGCATGGGGGATAATATACCGCTTAATAGTCAGGTCAGACGGGCACTGGCGAGGTATCCGGACAATAACGTTCAACGGGGTGCGAAACCCTTTTTTTTCACGTGGGAGAAGGAAACGGATGCGTCAAGAGGTCTGAGCTGATTGATTGCTTCGCTGGTCGTACTTGAGGATAGTGGCCTTTCTCCGTCGATTTCGCCTCATTTACCGGTAACGCTTCACGGCTGTCTCTGTAAGATGTATTTAACATCTGTTTTTTCATAGATTACCGAACTGAACATCTGTTGAACAGGGTTCGGGATGTGGAAAAACTATAGATGGACGAATCGTTTAGGCTCTCCATGACATCTACTAGAGCGAGTCCATTTGGCGATTAAAAGTACTACAGACTAAAAAAAGGCTGGTCACCTTCAGTAATTGAGTATTCTGTTGAGTGGACTTGAAACCAAATCGACTCAACCAACCGGTGCAGAATAAGCCTTGTAGATCGACACAACATGACATATCAGCTGTCACACCAGATTGCGAATACGCACAATCACTATTATCTTTCGCTGCTACAATTTATTTGCCGTTGAGAAAGTCAAGATTGAATCCGTTAACGAACTGAAGTGACCTGTTGCATGACGCATCACTCCTGCGTTCCTTTTCAACATTTGTGTAGCCGTCAAATCATTGACGTGTTAATGGTTGAGCGGAGTCATGCAGTCATTGATCTCAGTTAGATTTCCACTTAGCTACCCTGTGAAATTCATCGTTATTCCTTATATGAGTAAGTCCTAACTGGATGCAGATTGATTTGCTGGCATTTACACAACCAATGAACTCAATCAAAAGACTCGCCTAACTAATCCTAAAAATTATGGTATTCTTACTTTCCAATCTTATTTTCTCCACGTAAGAACATCCCTTTTCCCAAAAGTTCTTTGTGATATAATATAACATTATTGTCTTAATGTCTTCTATTGATACGTGGTTTGAAAAGTCATCCCTTGGACTTTGGTCCAGCTGTCCTAAATCAGGAGGGAGTGCGTCATGTTACAGCTTGTTCTGCACTATATTGTATCAGTGTAGCCATCACAGTGAATAGTGTGAGGATTTAATATAATATATCATCATGACGCAGGTTGTTTTCAGAAATACCCCTCATAAGCTAGGAATCTAGACGAGACGTCCCTGTAATCCTGCTTTTGTCAGCCATATATGGTATACCGGCGTTGAGCGAAGAGGTCCTTATAAACACGTGTAAACACGTGTTTGATTTGTAAGCCGACTCCTCCACTGGTTAAAGTACCTATTTATAACAGAGGGGTTAGACTAATCAGATCTGAACATAAATCGTATTCTACCAAGATTTCGTCTTCAGTACTTGGAGCCTACTGGGCTGGTGAGGGTAACTATTTTAATATTTATTTATTTGGTTTACTACGTGATAAAATTTAGGGCAGTAGCCCCATTTACATTCCACCAATATTAACAACCCTTCAGAGTAGTGAGAAAAATCACAATTAATGAACACAGTTACAAAAGAAAAAAATAAACAAACAATAATAAGTTTCCTGCTGCCATCTATGAAGTGAGTCCTGAAAGGACCAAATCAAGACCGAAATCTCAACAGCAATGGAAGCGAGTTCCACAGCCTTGCAGCCGTCGCAAGGAAGGAATTGTGGAAGTGACGCTAATTAGACTGAACAATTAGAGAAAGGAAATCTAAAGAAATTACGCAAAAAAGATGGAATTTTAAATTTGTCAGGATGAAAATTTGTGAGCGCATCTCCACTTGAAGAAAGAGGAGAGTCTCGTCCCCAAGACCTCTCAGCGGGATCCTGGTGGCCTCTTCGTTTCCTCCTCAGAACAGAGCGTACAGGAGTTGAGTGCAACCTCCAAACGCCTCAATGATGACGCATCCATGGAGAGGCCAAACAGGATATCACAATAAGCGAAAAAGGTAACAACAAGTGCCCTAATAAGTCTGAGGCGCATCACCGGAGAAATAAAAACCTCAAGCTTAAAGAGAGAATGAAGAGCACCATAGGTCCTCCGACAGACAGCTGAAACCTGGCAATCCCATGAAAGGGCACAGGAGAGAAAACCCCCAGATTTTTCACCACACAGGAATACGGTATCACTGATCCATTTGACTTAGCACGGTAGTATAATATATTATCTAGAATAGTTTGATACTAAATTAAGACATTTCCCCGTTATTTCCATGTCACGGGGATTCCTAAGTTATGAATATTGCTAATAATATCCTGTGTAAGGAGCATCCATCTAGTGAATGAATAATCACCTGAAGAGATGTGGTGGCAGAGAAATGAAACAGTTCTTGAAATGAGACAGTTCTTGAATCACTGTTCCACTGGACCCAAGGAAAGGAATTCGTCTAATGACCATGAACTTTTGACTGGAGAAAAATAGCCCGACTTTACACCAACCCTGATGGTCGCCTTATACACAGACTAATGGATGTCATTTAACAACATTTCCCTCCGCATTTGTTCTTATTATAATAACAAAGTGAACTTCAGGTTCGAATAGATGAATAACCAGTTCTTTTCGTTTGGAAGAACGAGTTAAGGTACGCGAACTAATTGAGGAAATTACGGTAGCTACCACCGGAATATTCTATTTCGAACAACGACAGACAGCCCACTTCAAAATTGAACTCAAGTGATTGATGTATACCGGCGGGGGGGGGGGGGGAGACGCTAGCGATCAAGAAATATTTTATTCTTCCTGACTATAAGTTCTATCTCTTGAGAAACGAACAGTATTTCGTCTATTCTCGGAGGATTTGAAACGAACCAGTACGTTCTTGGTTCAGAAATCTTTTAAGTTTCTAGCCTCACTCGAAATGATTTAAAAGCAGGAAACATTTGGAAAACCACAACGATAGAATCGTTTAGCCGTTAGAGAAAATCAGGAATGGTCAAAAATTGGATTAGCTGTTGCTGTTTGTGGTATAAGATGATGAGATCTGTATAAATGTAATGGGGTCAGAGCTCAGGATGCCCTCAGAACCGCTCCCCCCTGACACGCTGTTTACATTCAGAGAGTAGTACGGTCGAGTACTATATTACGCTAGAGTATTGGCAAAGAAAATTCAGTTTGCTAATTAAATGAACATCTCCCGGTTGTACGTAGTCAGGGTTGCTAATTGAATCCAATCTGCTAATGGATGGAGGAAAGCGAAGACGGAGGAAGCATAACTTCATTACGATTTCAAAGCGAACCAAATGGTTATCGGAGAGATTAGATTACCAAATATGAATGGTTACAAAACCAAATAACAAGTCGTTGTTATTACCGTTCGTTTCAATTTACAGGATTACTGATAACATCTTACGGTTAGGTATCTCCGTCAACAATTTAATGTGCATTTTGTGTGAGCACCCTTCCAATCGTAACGTCGGTACCTATAATCACAGCATTCTACTGCTTGTCCAAGAACGATACCATAATCCCAAGAGTAGAGAGAACAGTTCCAGTCATGCAGTGAGGCTTCGCGAGCGAATTTAGAAGTAACGTTCCTACTTAAACTACCCTCAGCCTACTGTGATTATTTAACATTTTTACGAGTTTTGAATCATAAAACCCATTGTCGAACACTCCTTTGTTATTAAATTATGGTGAATTAGTGATATTAATGTTCTTCAATAATTGAATACTTCCAATTTGTATAATTTAAATTATGGTGAATTTGAATAATTGAAATTTCAATTTAAATAATTAAAATTCCAATTTCAATTTAAATAATTGACATTTTATGTCTTTACTCTGGCACATAACTCGAAAAACGTTACACAAAAGCGTTACACGAAATCGTCACGAAAATTTCTGATGATTTTCGCTTACAACCGATTCGTTGCTACGGAACTTTATCTTCGCCAGTTATCATCGTACAAAAATCGTTCACCACTCGTTGGATAGCTCTCAATTTACCTAACCATATTACGTTAACCAATGCGGAGTGCGTGGCCGACAGGCTGTGGTATGAGCGTGATTGTTTAAATAATTGTTTACACACAGGTGATCATTCTCAATAAATTATATTGTCTATACGAATGCAAGCTTCATAATTTATGATGAACCCTACAATTAAGTATAACAACTACGCTACTGGGGTAGGTGATGTAGCATTGTTCGAAGGTTCTTGAATCACTTCTTTAAAGACATAAAATGTCCCAATGTGTTGCAGACTCGTATGCAAGCATTTAATTCTCGACTATATCAACAACAGGACGGAGTTGACATTCTTTTGAAATTTTCATGTCTTTACTTTGGCACATAAACTGAAACGGGAAAAATTTGTTTCCTTGATTCACCCTTTCCCTCAGATCACGTCGGAAAACACAAGCGACAGGCGGGCCACTACGTCAGACGCACCTATGACGCACGAGCGTATGACGTCAGACGGCTGGCAGGGGGCCAACTAGTACGCCAAAGCCTATGCCGTAAGAGCCTATGACGTCAGACGGCTGGCCTGAGGCTAACTAGTACGTCATAGCCTATGACGCACGAGCGTATGACGTCAGACGGCTGGCAGGAGCCCATCAAGTACGTCACAGCCTATGCCGTAAGAGCCTATGACGTCAGACAGCTGGCAGGAGGCCACTTAGTACGTCAGAGCCTATGACGCACGAGCGTATGACGTCAGACGGCTGGCAGGAGCCCAGCTAGTACGTCACAGCCTATGACGCACGAGCGTATGACGTCAGAGGGCTGGCTGGCTAGGTGATCGGTTTTTAATAAGCTTCTGGAATTCCGCGCCTTCATTGTGCATTCATTTACATCTTCACGTGGAAAAATCCTTCATCTTGTCGCTAATTTTTTATTTTAAATTCCAATTTCAATTTAAATACCTTGAATTCCAATTTAAATTTAAATTGATCAAAACCCGTTTGATAACTATTATGGATGATTGTGTGATATTTGTACGGTATCGGAGGAGTTTATGAGTCGTGCTGAGAGCTACTATCTAGGAAACACTTGAACAATTGAACAACGCATTGAAATATATATATTTTTTTTTGAAATGCTGAGGGATCTTTTCAGTGTGAAATTAGATGTAAAATCGACATCCGCAGCTTGGTGTATCTCATTTGGACACCCTGCATACAAGGCATATATATGGGCTTGAAGGCTTATAATCGAAGTGAATTCATTGTATATAATAGACTATTCTAAAAGGGCAATGTCGGTTGTGCAAGTACGTCAAACACATTTCTTGTACGTCATGTAAGAAGGTATCGATTTTATCAGCGGGTCAGGAATTCTGGTATAATAACAGACACCGGGTCATCTATAAAGCGATGTTCGCTATTTTTAACACTAGATCTATTTTCCCATCTTTTCTAATAGAACGTTAAGAGCAAAGTAAACAGTTTCTATATTTATAACGGCGAAGTTGACGAGGGGGTCTAAGTCTCAAAGAGCTTAAAACGCGGCGAGGTCTATGTATTTTGCGATCCCGCCCCGAAGACACGAGATGGCCCCTCGCGCCCTTCATTCCTTAGAAAATATTTGCAGAGGGAAAATCCGATTCGTCGAAGCGGAAAAACTCGTCAACTCCGGAACATATTGGCAGAAGCCAGATTTTCTCACAGAAAAAAAAAGCGGCGCCGTTTCAAATCATCTCTGAATGGCGCAGCGTACAGAAAATGGATAAGGGGAAATCGCTTTGAGCTGATTAAATATAAACTTTGGCCTGTTTACTCTGACTGTGAAGATGAAACTTTATTCATTTCATCGAAAGCTTAAGGTTGTTTTGATAATCGAAACATCTTTCTTACCTCTCTTCATCACGTTAGTTGATAGAAGCAAGACATCCGCAATCTCCTAAGTGCAGTTAAGAGTACTGGCTGTAATACCGCATGGACCTTCATTTTCGACCTTTTCAAATTGAATTAGTTTTACCCCGACGGAGAGGTTGATGGATTTTATTTATCCAACCAAGCCAGGATTAGGACTAGGTGGTT
Organism: Stenodema calcarata; assembly: GCA_963920205.1. Lineage (NCBI taxonomy): Eukaryota > Metazoa > Arthropoda > Insecta > Hemiptera > Miridae > Stenodema > Stenodema calcarata. The sequence continues at coordinate 14,676,683 of OY986055.1, read as the reverse complement.
TTAGCTCCGATCCTTCCTGGAACCATCGTAATTACTTGTGTTTCCATAAAATGATGTAAGATATTAATTCGACATAATATTCTAATTGACAGAAAATAAGTTACGAACTCGATGTAGTTGTATGCTATTCGCCTAAGTCCTAATGGCAAGTTTCAACTTTTTCAGCGATTGCTGAAAATTATTGATGGCTTCTCTGGCCTAATGATCAGCACCGAGTGAAGATACAGAAGGCACGAAAAATACGAGCACCTCCCAAATCAGAGACATGATCGGAAACCGAGAGTATAATTTCGAGGTAGGTACTCCTTTTACAAACTCATTGACCACTATTTTCGAACCAATTCTCAAGGCATGAGGAGGCTTGTTAAAAGATCAGAGAGTCGAGATAATTTTGTATATTCCATGTTACACTGCTATAATAAGGATAATGACTGAGGGATTTTGGGGACCGTTCCATTTGTTTTTATTCAGGTTGAAGATTCATATGATAACTTACACGTAGAAACGGCCAAAACTAGAGCATTGTACGAAACTACACTCACCTCTGACGTGTCTTAACGTGGCAAAAGTTTAGTAAAGAAACGCCTGAATCAACCTATCAGTTCAAACGTGAGACCTACCAACTTGTCGAGAAAAAAAATTCTATATTTCTCGAATTCGGTTGTTCCTTTTAACATTCACAGTCCAACGTCGGAACAATTTTAGTCTTTGAAAAAAAAAAAATCGGATGAAGCGGAACGAACGGCGTGGAACCTGACATAGTACGTCCTCGCCCATTCCCTACGCGACCTCTCATCGGCTGGCGGCGGTGTGACCTTTTTATTTTTAGATGATTATCACGGAGATTAACCTTTCTATAAATATTAAATACCTTATAGCTGGGCGGATTCCCTGATGACCGATTCCACACGTGTCTGGCGAAGGCGATCGTGACTCTTTGATCCCCCTTTAGACTTCGAGTTTCTAAGGGCGTTATGTTGCAGGGCAGCGAGTAATTAAATAGCGATACCAACACTTGAACACCTGAGACAAGTCAGTTTCGAACGGACCATACAAGGAAGATTTGGTTGTAATAATTACAAATAATTATTATTTTCAACCCAGTGCAAAATAATTTTAAAACTCATTATTGAGAACAGGCCAGAAGAGATAGCGTAGAGTAAAGCCCAACTAAGAAATATTTTTTGGTAGTCTCTGGGATCTCCAATTGTATCTCTATAGAGGGGCCTATTCTTGAGAATGTTTCCTCTTCGATTGCCTCTTGTACATCATATCCGTTGCATAGCAGTAGTCGGCGAGCATTGGCTTGTTCCAATGATCCTGATACCTGCGTTCCATTGCAGAAATATCCTGGTGGAATCTTTCACCGTGCTCTTCACTTACAGCCCCAAAATTCACAGAAAAAAAATCAAGATGGGTGTGGAGGAAATGAATTTTTAGGGACAAGTCTTCTTGTCCAAGAAATCCTCTTACCTCATTTCTGAAAACTTCCCAGGCTGCTTTATCTTTTCCATCCAAAATTTCATCGAAAGCAGGGTCCTTCAAAATTTCGCAAATTTGAGGGCCAATGAAGACTCTATCCTTTATCTTTGCATCACTCAATCTTGGGAATTTCGCTCTCAGGTATTTGAAGGCGTTTCCACCCTGATCCATGGCTTTCACGAAGTTTTGGGCATTTTCTCCCCTGGATTTAGTGTGCGTGAAGGCCATTTGTCCTTAATGTATTGAAATTTCCGATCTCGGCTGTCTCATAAGCATAGAAAACAACAGTACCTACTTGGTATAGCCCAACTGCATTCCTACTTTCAAGTCACCTCAGATCTGCCACTTGTGATTTCCGTATTTGATTGTTTCATGTTCCCGTAAGTTTCTTTGATGTGAACACCATGCCTTATGGGAATGAGTCTACAAAGAGCCTTCATTCACCAGGAGCATGATTTATGTTTAGGGAATTCATCAATCCGTTGACATCGATGCAACCAACCAACTCGTCTGCCTTTTTGAAGAAATGCATAAGGTTCTTCTGGTTACAGGAGATTCCATTGCTGCAGTCTCGACCCCAGAATCTCTGCATTTTCTTTAGGCAAGGCAAGATCCTTTACAAGATCGCTTAGTGTTATTTTATTAGGTCTGTGGGGCTCATACGGCCTGTCAACTTCAAAATCAGGGTCATGTGAAAGTCCAGATCGAGCAGTTCCTTCTTCGTCATCATCAGCACAAACCTTTTCAATATCATAACTCTCAAGTGGTTAGGGGGCTCTTCATCTGAATGGGGAACAGGACGAATGGCTGATGGAATGTTGAGATAATTCACTGTTACTTCCTTTTTTGTTGGCCATCCTTGCTTCAAGGAGGGTGTCATACATAAGTAACAATCAGCTGCATGGTTGGTTGGTTCACGCCAAATCATGACTACATCAAACTTCATTGCTCGTTTCTTACCGCCAAGCCAGCATCGCAGCCGCACTGATATTCCTTGAAACAGTGTCTGCAAACAAGAGTTTACAGCTATACTACGTATCGTATGCATAGCTCCTGCTTTCTGTTTCTAAAACGTAGCCGTTCTAACTTTCATCCGATGGTATTTTTCGTGAATTATTTTTTATTCAAGTCAAATTGAATGAAAACCAAAAGGTGAGAAATCTATTTTGGAATTTAAATGCTTTCCTGTGATATTTGAATTTTGAGATCTATTCTCTGAAAACTGCGGTTCTTGCTACTTCTGACGATCGTGCGAAGCAGTCAAACCGTGATTCTTTCGTCTAAACACTTGAAATGATTACAACCCTAAATGCCGCTCGCCGACTACTGTGCGACATCTGATGTGTATCTCCCAGTTGAGGCTGGTCAAACCGAATCGTTATTTTCATGAAATTCCATGTACGGTCTTCAACGTTTTCACTCTACTTAGCAAATCCGGACAACCCTGAACGAAATGAGTGATTTGCATTCGTGTATAAATTTGCATAAAATGGGGTTTGTTTTAGTTTGCACTAATTGCTACGTGCCAAAAAGTCAACTTTCCGCTTTTTGAGTTGTCCAATGGAATCCACTTACTTTTCATTTCACACAAAAAATTCTGGGTTCCTATTGATGTGTATAATTTTGGAAGCCCATTGGCTTTAATTGGTTGTAAACGAGTGGATTTCCTGTTGTTGGAAACCTGTAATTAATTTCACAGTTTCATCTCATCAAAAACTATTTAATTGGGTTGAGTAACTTTGTCTGATCAAAGTCAACGACGGCTCGACTGTTATTTTAAGTAGCAGGATTGCCTGCGTATAGTATACAGTTGTGAATCAGTGATCCCTATAGCAATTATTCCTTGTAACTTTTTTTGTCACCGTATTTTTCTTGTTCTTTGAAGTCAGTAATACCTCAGATCTCTAGGCTACAGGTTATACTGTATCCAAAGTAAAATTCACCCCACCGTGTCTAGTGGTGCTGTTATCGCGAATTCAATAAAAAATTATTTAATAATTTGTACGATTCTATAATAAATGTAAGCATATGGCCGTGGTATTCCGACAGGATGAGGTCAAAATCGGTAAACAAGAAATTGAAGAAGAAAAAGTTGTTATAACTACCTTGATCTTGATAGTAGTTATGTTGTGGTTTCATTGTAACCCAGATGACTCAAGTTAATCTTGTTCAATTTTGTACAATCGTTACCGTACTGCCCCGTTAATGAAAAACGTCTCAATTCTAAACTTGTCGAAAACTGGGGTTTTACGTACGCCTGGACGATTGGATCACTGAAGTTTGAGTAGATCATAAGTGGATGAAGATAGTCAGACGGCGAATTTACCATCTTGGATGAGTAGAATTACAATTCAATTTACAGCTGTAATTTATGCACTCATTATTATGCTTGGAAATGAACTGAATCATTCAATTCCGTCCAAATGACTATAATCAACCTTAATGATCTACACACCGTTCTGACGATTATTTATACAGTCCAGAATAAATACACGGGTCGTATTGAAACGAAGATCCTGCAGTCTGCGCATTAAACGTAACTCAGAAGAGGAATCCATTTAGTTTAATGCCATGGATTTAAGTTTAGAAAGCTGTCGCTATTCGTTGAAAAGGTCGGGGCAACCCGTCTGTTGCAGAGTAATTAAAAGATTATTTCAATGGGGGTTGCGTCGCCAACCAAGTACGGTTCTTCAGTGCTCCAGCCCTGGAATCTGGAATGCCGTCTGGCTCTTTCTTTGCAGTCCTTTTCCCTCACGGCAAAGGCTCGTCTCCCCCCAGGATCTTCTATTTAACGTTACTTATCTTAGTTCTTTTTCAGTTTACTCAACATTCTTTGAGAATTTACTTGGAGGGTTTTGAACTTCTTGAAAGAGTTCATTACCATCCGGTGAGTAGTGGACTGAACTAATTTGACGAACTTCTCCAACCGAAGCGACAAAACGTTGTTGTTCACTGTTATCAGAGATTGACATACTTGGTCAAATGTATTGGGACTATTAGGGACAGTACGATCGGCCTTACCTAAAAAGTTCACTACTTATGTGTTTCATTGTGTTTGAAATACACAACCATAAGAAGCCATGCACTTAACGATAGGTAGTTCCAGTCTCATCCTCCACAAGAAAGGGATGTCGTATCCAGTATTGCCGATACCTGCTATGAAATTACCCGCTCAAAACCATCCAAATTACCCGCTTTCACCCGATCAAAATTGTAATGACTCACCTCTTGACCCACACTATAAAATGGCTTCTTAAATAGCAATTAACAAAAAACTTTTCATATAAAAAGTAAAACTTGATACATAAACTCCCTTTCATGTTTGATAGCTAAAGAAAGCCATAAGGCAATTATTAAACTGAATAGCTGAACATTCGATTTCGATGTATCGAGAATCGTTATCTTGAAATACGAGTATATATTGGCATATAATATTATGTCAATTTTCTGAGCTCTCGAATATTTTTGTCTTATTTCCCAGAAACGTTCCTCTTCCCCGGACCATTACCCACCGTCGCGACGGTCTCGATTACCCGCTAATCGGCAACACTGCTGTTCTCACTAATCTTGGGATTATGGTATCTCTCTTGGACAGGTAGTATAATGCTACAGCACTACTCCATACATTTTCTACTTTTGTGGGGAATTAATAATAATACTAACCTCAATATTATTCTTTCTGAGAGTACTCCTACAGGTGCCAATTCTAAAATGATAATATATAACTTATAGGTACCTGTTACTACTCCGACACCTCGTATTTTATTCCGAAATTCCGCAACCCTATCGTCCACATAAAAGGTTTCGCGTGGATCAAACGTCTAGATGGAAGGCCATTTCAACTTTTCAAATTGCTACTTTTTATCGGTTTTACAGCTTTAAAAGTCGTATAACTAATGGCCCTTGGGGTTTGGACACTGAAATTTCGTTACGTTCCCACGAGAAAATAGGATGCAGCTTGACATTTCCAGAGACGTCAGGTTACCCGTAAATCTTTATGGCGGCCATCATTATACGTTCCTAGAACTCAACAGGATCAGGGTTCTTCCAATTCTCTAGTTTCAATCAATTAAGTTGATTGACCAAAAAAATTAGGTCCGTGTCTCCACGACCGCTCTTTCGAGCGAAGTAATATCGATGATTTCCAAAACCAAGATATCCATTCTCGTTTTGAGTTTCAGACCTCCATGAACCAGTTTGACTCTAACTAAAGTATTGTACTGCGTGATAAGGATAGCGTCAATAGAGTTAAAGTGGCACAGAACCGTATCGACAAACGCATCCGTATCCCGCTGTCGAAAACGTAGCACTGAGACGTTACGCTGCTATGCATCTAAATCCGCCACGCATCACAGCCTACAATACCTACAATGGTAAGAAATTAACTAGCATCTGGCAAAAGATATGTAACCCAATTTTATTTCGTTTTATTCTTTACTTTATTCTTGTAAATAGGTTTCCCGTGAGACATTGTAACGTGTGTCTTACTTAACTGTGATTCCTACCCATATTGCAATGGATTTTTATCTTGGATGCAATAAATCTTAAGATGCAATAAATTTTTATCTATCTATCTATCTAGTAAGAAATTAAAACTTATAAGGCATAAATTTCATTGTGCTACTAAGCTACTGATTCAACAGAACTGAGAGAGCGCTCTGAAAATCACCACGGAAAACTGGACTGGGGAAACCCAAACAGGATATTGTGTTGATACTGCCCAATAAATTACAATACCACGCTCGTCGTTTGTAACGTGAGTTCCTCGTACATAAGCGGACAGGACTCATTATGGCCCATCAGCAACTCGTTTAACTTTCAGGGATCAAGACAGCAGTCGTATCCTATCTCTCCCACGCTCGAATCCATCGTAAAGTAGCGTGAGTGGTTTACGATATCCGATGGTGTTGAGAGGAATCATTACCACACAATCTTGCACGCTCAAGAGTCTTATGAGCGAAACATATGGTCCATCACTACCCCTTCCTTCTTCCATCGCATTGGGGTGAAATTAGTGGCGGTGGGGGGCACAAGGCAGAAAGTTACAGTCATGCAATATGAATTAATGAGCGAATTTTTCAAGTGACGTACCTACTTAATCTATCCGTCAATATACGGCATTATCGAACATTTTATGTTGATTCCAAGGAGGTTAACGTACTCATATTTTTAGCAATTTGTTCAAGTTAAACTGACACCACCTCGTGCAGCATTGCAATCACCTCAACGTTTGTTTGCTTGTGCTCTATAGACGATCAAACCGCTGAACCGATTTGTGATCAGCGAGTTCCACGGATGGTTTCTGTCGATATTAGATCAAACACACCGGATTCAATAATTATGAATATGCGTGTACGTACCTACAGGAATCTCTCACGCGAGCGAAGCGAACCACTTTCAAAGATTCTAAACATCACGTCGGTTTCAACTTCCATCCTGTTCATATTCGGAACGCTGAAATTCGGTACAAAACCTCATGAGACCATGGAGAGTATTTGGGAGGATGTAAGATCAGCTTTGTGAGCGATACAGCTGAATTCTCTCCTATTCACCCTAGGGCGCTGAAATGTGATACACAGCCTCTTGAGTCCATGGGAGAGTGATTGGGATGAAGATGCATCAGCTGAGAGAGGTATCGGCTAGTATATTATAAAGAACCATATACCTAATATAATATATTATATTATAAAGAACCACATTATGCAACCCCGTCAAAATCTTCGCTGCAAATCTTGAGGGTCCTATGAGTTTACTCTAGGTAACACTTACACAATAACTTATTGAATGTTATTAGCGATGGTATGATCCCCATAATCGGTATAATAGTGTAGTTTCCATGAAGATTGAAAATGGATCAATGCGATTTGAGGTAAATAGTGGGCTCATCACCAGTGTAAAATTAGCCGTGCATTTCCAGCCATAGACTCGGGATGTTATTTACATTGTTATTACGCATGAATGTCGGATATATCCGACATTCATGCGTAATAACAACGTAATTATAATGACCAGATACAAGATTTGCCGAAAAATGTATCGAGCAATTAGCACAAAACGCTGGGAATGGTTGGGAGGCATTCCGAGTTTCTCTTCTGACTTTGGCGAACTGGAATATGATACGAGAGGCGTGTCAAAATTAAGGTTCCCTGGGCTGGGAAAAAATAGAAAGACCAATTTTAGAGCTTTGAATTTTTTTTAAATTAGATAGACAATTTAAATATATATTTTTCTACAAAAAATCCGAGTAAACCATGTTCATAGTGCGGCGTGCCCACCTCCCGGAAATATATGGCCATGGCGGTCTTGAGTTCTTCGTCGTTCCTGAAGCTTTTGCCTCCCAGGAAGCCCTTCAGGCTCTGGAAAAGGTGGTAATCCGATGGTGGGGTGGGAGAAATGTTCCCAGTTGAAGCTCTGATGGAGTTTCCTGGGACGTCTGGCGGAATGGGGTCGCGCATTGCCGTGCATCATCAGCTCACCATTCGACAACAAGTTGGGCCTTTTGCGCTTGAAAGCCGCCCGTAGATGTTGCAGAACCTCACAATACTTTGCAGCATTGATGGAGGTACCTTGTTCGAGGTAATCAACCAGCAAAATCCCCTTAGAGATCCAAAAAACTGTTGCCATGATCTTTCCATGATCTTTCCAGATCTTTCCATGGTTTCGTAGACAAGCAAAGCCATAAATGAAAATTGCCATAGATTGAAAAGATCTCAATTGTCGGATTTATGACTATTAACGTGATTCGCCCGTGAATGTATCGAGCTATTAGCACCAGAACTTTACTGTAACGCACATATTGTACGATGGTGAAATAAATGCATATGACGGTCGAGCTTTAGGCGATGGTGCGCCTTCATCGTCCGGACCCCAGCTTCACACTCCCAACGCCCCACCCACCTATTATGTCGTTCATCAAAACCCGTAACATTTCACTTCACCCATACGATCTCTTATTAATGGTATCGATGCCAAGTTAGGGCCTGCTACGCGTCCCGAGCTCCCACCTCGCTCAACCCCGCCTTCTTGAAAAGTTAGGGTGCCCGCCGATCGAGAAAGAGATTTGAGATACGAGCGACTCGCGAGAAGATGACTGCCTGTCAAACATCATTCACTCAAGCTCGAACAACAAGCTGATCCTGCGTCTTCCGATGATATGAGTTGGAGGCGCAACAATGGACGAGGTGAAAAGGTTATAGGTGGAGGAGGTTATCATCATTATTATTATATTTATTTATAGCTCTTTCTACTCTAACGGATAGATCAACATCAGCTTTGATCAGCGATTCCATCTTTCAAAGCCCCATATTTATTTTCGCAGAGAGGCGTCTCTCGAAGATAGTCTGCCTATTTATGATCCCTCTCAGAAGCTTCTATAGATGCGGCACAACCTGTTGTTTTCTATTTCTACGGAAAGGGGACAACCCAAAATCGACGCATTGGTCAATTGCAAGGACTACTGAAAATACATTACATAGGTACTAGGATTTCTTTAATATATCTGTAGATTCGGTATTATTTATGAAATTCATAACTTTTCAATGGAATAAAATTACATTTTCCCAGGGTTGGCAATGTTTAAAATACGAGCAAAAAAAAGAAAGAAAAAAAACACGGTGTTTTAAAATATCAAGTAGGTACCTACTAAAAGAAACTTATTTATAAAAGAAACTTATAATTAAAGAAACTTATTTTATTGAAACGTTATCTTAATCTATACTATCCTTGTGTTGCATTGCTCATTCACTCTCTCCCTCGAACCCACTCTCAATTTTCGAGGGATTGAAGTTGAGCATTGAGCTATCGATTGAAAATTGAAGAATAGCCACTTCAAATATTCAACTTAATCAATTGTTTTTTAATCGCTCGTAGAAATTTTGAAAATAAAAACGTGTTCCCTTTCTCTTTGTAAATAATTGCCTGTTTGTGTTTTGCACGAGCCACATAAACACTGACACCATTACAGCCGTCCTTCTCCCCTATTTCTACGCAGTACGATTAGGCATTAGGTACACTTCTTTTTTTTCTTTTTCAAACTTTGAATTGAATATCAACGTAATATATCTTGTTTTATTTATAATAATATAATATATAAAACAACATTTGTCTTCTGAGCCTCACTTCGTAATCGTCATTGTTTCTGTCATGAACTTAATGGACTTTAATAAATGGTTTTAATAAACGTATTTAAGTACAATTAAGTACCTACTGGTACACAGATTCTGGTCTCTGGTATAATTTAGATTCAGAAGGTGAAAAATCAATTGAATAGAAAGACGTTTAAATATGATTACGATGATTTCGCCTGTGTAGATAATAACAAGACACAATCTAGACCAAATCGTTTTAATGCAAATAATAGCATTATAATGCAAATTAATGCAAGAATGCGTTGCAAATATTAACAACTAATGGTGGTTTGTTAAAAAAAAAAAAAAAACCATGTATTTTGCCAACCCTGCTTTTTCCCTACTACGACCACCGTGAAGATAGTGCAACGTTTTCATCCATAATTCGTATCAAGCTCTATCTTTAGGGTTGAAAATATACCCTATATCCATCCGGAGAATCCCTTGTAGACTGAACGTATGAACAATAAAACATCAGATGCGAGGCATTACGAACGTCCTTACTTGGTTAGTACAGTGGGGTTTTTAAAACATTGCAATTTAGCATTTGAGTTTAGTACTTCGAAATCCACCAGTACGAATTTTACTAAGAGGTTTGTCGTACTGTGTGGATTGAACGATATTGGTATTCAACAACTATGAGTGACTACAGAGAGTCATTCATGTAAATTTCATAATTATCTTGATTTATACGTCATAATTAAACAAACTCATCAAATGGCATTTCATATGCCCATTTATTCTGTTAGGTACGTAAATTTCATATATATCATCATCAAAATGAACGTGTTTAAGGAAGACACCAAAATGAATCAAGTTAGATGATTGGCTGTCGTTATCAGAATCAGCTTGAGATAGCCTTACAAACTGCAAGGACTGGTTATTCATTTACGAACCTCCCATAATTTGAGATGAATGTTGGTAGAGAACCCATTTTCTTATAATTATTGTCATTATCAAGCACGTTGTTGGCAGAGAGACAAAAATTAGATTTCCGAGTTATTCATCACCCATACGTTCACGAAGTAAAATAAAATATCTGACCTCATTGCTGGTTTTATCTTCAGTGGAGTAGGTGTTTAAACCACCGTTCCGCCGTAGATCACGCCATTTATCCTGCAAAAACAGCTATAACGCATTCCCAAGTCGGCTTGACATTTGCGTATAGCGATTTTGGAATTTCGATTTCCACTCGACCGAAAAAGCATTAGAATTCGTTTAAAATTATATTGAGAGGGAAGGAAACATGTTTTTGGAGTCTTTCATTCCAGTTCGGAAATTCGAGATCCTCTGATCCTGAGTAGGTGACAAAACGGTATAACAAATACAAGATGGGGTCCTTGTGATTGTGTGTCCCCACGAGGAGGTAGTCGTAATTTATTCCGGAGCATCCCCGAGAATATACGGCATCTATAAACTGACAATATAACACTTTTCTCTTTTTTCTCCTCCCGGCTCATCGTTCGGTGGACAATGATTCAGTGACTTACCCATCCGGAGGGGTCTGGTCGTCGCGAAATTAGAGGCGGCCGTAAACCCTCCGAAAAAATCCTTTCTGGAGAGGAAAACTTTATTCTGCCGAGGAAGGATAGGTGTTCTATAAAATCTTTATCGTTTTAACATTCGGTTCGTGGTTGGAAATTTGCCTCGATCAGATACGAAACTTGCCCAAGAAGAGGTGTATCAAATACACGGTTTTTAGGTATACGGTGAATCTAGGGAGTCGGGAGCGTTCCGCCTCGCCAAGCAAACAAGTTGAGAAAAACGAACGGTACCGAGAGTACGATTACCGGACGTCACGAAACGCGTTTTCCAGATATCCATATCTCGGGTCCTATTTGACTGATCAACTTGAAATACTGTGTGGGTCTTCTTGGTGTAGATAATAGAAAGCCCTGAAAGTTTCAAGTCGCGAGTCAGGAAAAACTCCGCCTCGTAGGAAAAAACGGTTTGACTGAATCAACATCAACATTTTTACCATACAGGGTGAAGTAGTGGTAGCACACGATAGTTCAATTTAAAACCTACTCTGTCGTTTATATGATTCTCATACTTTTGAATACATCCGTTTCAATTAGACATTGCAAACTGTGATATTGAGTAAATTGTTACATTTTCTAGGAAGAATGCATACCATTCCATGTGTAATAAATCGACGGAACTATACAGGGTGTGTCTTAAGTAGTGGACCACCCTTTCTAACTCCGTTATTTTCAGGAAAATGAAAAAAAGCTTCCAAAGTAACCCCCCTTCATTTTTTTTACAATGAATTCGAATATCTCATTCCCTCAATTTGCGCATGCGCAGAAACATGCGCAATTGACACCAACATCGGTTTTTCAACCGGTGTTGACACCAACACCGGTTTTTCGGTACCCTAATTTTTTATTGCAGATTCAGATTCTACGTAAAATTTCATGAACATTTGACCCCTCAATCGATGAATTTGAGTGCGCAGAACCTGTTGTGCGAGCGTACAAATTTTCTATGATGCCAAATGTCGCAAAACATAACATCTAGTAATCCCCAAGTGTGGCACATGATTTTTCATTGTTTTTCAACGCTGATTCACATGGTGCTATCCGTTTGTCGATTTGAACGAAATATGGCCGAAAGTCGGTTATTTTGAATGAAAAAAATATTTCGTTCAAATCGACTCAAACCAAAAAACGGATAGCACCATGTGAATCAGCGTTGAAAAACAATGAAAATTCATGTGCCACACTTGGGGATTACTTGATGTTATGTTTTGCGACATTTGGCATCTGAGCAACTTTGCACGCTCGCACAACAGGTTCTGTGCACTCAAATTCATCGATTGAGGGGTCAAATGTTCATGAAATTTTACGTAAAATCTGAATCTGCGATAAAAAATTAGGGTACCCATATGAAAAACCGAAGTTGGTGTCAATTGCGCATGTTTCTGCGCATGCGCAAAGTGAGGGAATGAGATATTCGAATTCATTGTAAAAAATGAAGGGGGGTTACTTTAGAAGATTTTTTTCATTTTCCTAAAAATAACGGAGTTAGAATATACACAAAAGAAGTGGGTAGCGAAGTTTTGAATTTTTCTTCAGGACGATTTGCTTCCCGATAGAAACCTCCGTAATCACAATGATTGAAGCTCCAGGATCGTCGGAAATATACGAACGGTTCATTACGCACGGGATCCCCCTTTCACGGTTCATTTGTACGTCCGATATTCCTCTAATGGACCTATTTTCCAGAGTCAGCCTGAACCAGAGTCGCCTCGGACTCATGGCCGTTTCTGATATTTTGAAATCTTGATTCAGTTCCGACTTTTCACTCTCCTCACTCAGCCAGAAAAATGCGATAGGAAGGTATTGTAACCACCGCGAAAAAAACATTAATGGAACTCACCCTGAAAATGGGTACGTATTCACTCAACCTAATTCATTATCTATCTGTGCGGATGGGTAATCATGAAACATTAACACCAATATCCCTGGTTACTATCCGGTCAATAACGATGACATTTTCTAGGATCATAAGTCTGGCATCTGCACCAACGCAAACCTTAAATGTATATCCTACATTCCACACAAATTGGACAGGTGGTTAATTATTTATGTAAGTACACTGATTTATACTGATTTAATCTTGTATCATACTACATTTATTATGAATACGGAAAAACCTGGCATTATTTTATTATATTATCATCACATCATTCACAAATGACCAATTAAATTGCAACTTCAGGCAGCTTCGATTCCTAACGCCGATTGACATTAACTTTGATTAAATCATTACGCTCATGATATATTAGCTAGATATATATTTCTAGTCCTGTGGCGTCGAATTTGAAATGCAGTCCTATAAAAACACTCAGTTTTTTAATAGCGTGAAATCTCGAGGTTTGGAAAACGTACGACTAACACGGTCGTTATCCGACGATAAAATTTTATGAGGGCAGATTGACCTGTTTTCTTTATATCTCGGCCTGGCATAAAATAGTAGGATTATGAAATATTAAATGTAACATATTTTAGAGAAGTTCCAGAGTGAATCAATTAGCTGATCCGAGACTAATACGTATATTTATATATTAGTCTCGGACGAGCTACTATACAGAGTGAGTAGCACGGAATAATGAAGTTATGTAAAGCTTCTTAGTTCATGATCTTATCGTATCATAACACGATTAATTAGAAACGATGATGTAATTCATGAGAACATTTAGTCAGTAGGCTTTCAAGATTATCAACATCAAGAACGTATTGAAAATCGATTCACGTGTTAGCCAAAGTCATGTTATATCTGTGGTGCTAACGATGCACGTTATGACATTATGACATTTGTACTTTTTTAATAAGATGCCGGTTTGGATGGAGCTCAAGTTAACTATTGAATTTGTATTTGAAATAAATGTATGGAAGCTCTTGAACATGATTAAAAAACCGAATGACAGAAATAGGCAGAATGAAAATTTCGCTTGACATATTGTGTCAAGCATTAGATCTTGGAGCAAAATCACTGTTCACCGTCAATGATCACCCACGCAGTGCTAGCCTCGCTGATCAACCATCGATGGTGTTCAATGGACTCTCCCACTTATTTTCATGGATTCGAATGTATTTTCATTTGCGTTCGAGCTCTGATGCCAGAATGATTTCCAGTGACAGTGAAGACGATAATGTTTCTTTGTCGGCATCAGCTAAATGGTGTTTATTGGTTAGTGACCCGTTTCCAAACAGGAGATTCAGGACCCAGTGAATCAGCTGAGGGAAAATTTGAAGAGTATCACCATTCACTCCCTCAACTGAAGTTGAAGATGAAGAAAGGTTCCCCCACTACATGAGGATGTCAAGAGAAACATTCTAATACATACTCGACTTCTAATACCTACTGAACGTCAAGAAGTATAAGAACTGTCATGCTTAAATTTTGTAACCATTAAATTTTTAGCGGGGGTAATTTTATTTTGTTGGGCGAATTCAATGTGTGTCTTTATTGTAGATCACAAATGAGCCCACATCGATACTTACCCTCCTTACCGCGAGGAGAAATCAAATCAAGAGAAATCAATGTCATGCATTTTCAACAGCAAGGGTGCGATGATTGTATCGCAGTGAAGGTGCTTCGCTATGAACGCTCTCATATCTATTAAAATATTTGTTTCACATCGCTGTGGTCAGCTGCACAGTACATTGATTTAACTCATGGCCAAACTCAAATTATTTACCGTGTTCTTTTCATTGTTATAAAAATATGTAATATCACGCTAACTCTCCGGGATACGGAGCGAATCCGTAATTAAAGGGTCCTTGGTGGGAAGAGTCCAAAAAGCTGTGGATGTGACGAGGTGGCGTGAGATGAGTTTTTGCACTCCCCTGAATGATGTGGCTTACTAGTCACCGCAAACTAGCTATTATTAAACCCGTTTCCAGACGGGACTCCGTATAACACCGATCATCACTCACTTCCACGCCCGTACTATTCAGGGAAAGGCAAAGACATTAGTGTTGGTTTCATTTGTCCGATGCTTTATGAGCTGAAAACTCTGATTTTCCCGAAAATCTCTTAATCTCTGTCCTGTAATATTTCAGACGATTAGTGTTGAAGTATGTACTATAGACTGTGTCTTTTTTACCATTTCATGAAAATTACACGGAAATTACGGCCAGTTGGCGATTGGAAGCTCGGAACAAATTTTTGTCTTCAGCTCAGTTTTACGACCAGATTTCTACCAACTAGGTTTCCTCACTTTCTTAATAGTGGCATTATCCCAACCCTCCAGTGGTGATGTTTATCGGCTCCTGTTTTAACAGATTTTGGCCACATTTTAGAAGCAAAGATTTGCATCATTCATTAAATTAATGCTCTTCGTTTTCGTTTTAGAAGATAAAACTTTATTACTTGATTATTCAACTCCATTCGGAAATTGAGGCTACGAATCACCTAAGTCGTAAACTCTCCTAGTAGGATGATGGGGACTAAATCAAAAGGATATCTACTTGCTGTTTCTCATAGGTACCCAGTAGGATCGTTTTCCCCTGAAATATGATAACAATTAGGGATGGGTAACGGTTGAAAAAACATGGATGTTTACACATCGATATTTAATGGCAAACTTACGATGTTTTTTAGACATTGCCATACAAAACATTGATGTGTAAACATCGATGTCTAAAAAATATCGTATAAAAAACATCACTGTTTTGAAACATCGACGTTTTTCCGAAAGTACCTTACCTACTGTAGAACTCTACTACCTAACTAAAAGTAGGGAACGTTAATTTTTTTCGTAATTTTTGTTCTTATTCCAAAAAATTAAACTTGAAAAATATACTAATTTACCTTAAGTAAGACAAAAAAGTGGAATGAGCGAGACATTCAAACCAAATTTCGTAATTTTAGCACAACGCTAACTGGGCAAAGTGCCATGGACTTGTTAAAACTTAACTGAAAGTTTTCGCGAAAGTTGCGTTTTTTCCAAGTTTTAAAATTCATTTTGAACCCCTTCCCATTGACCTAGGGTTTCGAAAAGTTTCAAGGATCATCGTGAGACTTAATTTCCTAACCTTTTTTTAATGTTCTCAACTATCATATTACGTAAAAATGTGAGTCTTACTGTTCTTAATAACATTTTATTTTCTCGTTCATTCATGAGGTGATGTTTGCTTAACGTTTCATGTACCTACCTACCCGTACAGTTGGAAAACTCTAGAAATCATAAACCCAACGTCCCAACATCTCTTAAGCCAACATCACTTGACCTGCCCGAGTTTTCGGTAGGAGCATTAAATCATCCTAAATCGCAGTAGGTAGTGTATTTCTGGGGAGAGTACAGTAAGCTAAAAGGAGTAAAGTTAGCGTGAAATTACTGGTAGTTTTGGAATAAACCAGTATTCTGTCTCTCCTGAAAAGTTGGGGAAAATGTGTTAGGCTGTGTTGCTTCTTAAGGGACTTTGGTTTATTATCTTCGATAGGTAATGAACCATTGGAATCGCCCAAAGAAAAAATTTTTTAACCCCCCCCCCCCCCTCAAAATTTGTTGGTTTACGTTTCAAGACACGTAGATTCAGAAAATCGAATAAAAAAAAATCCGTCCGTCCGCCGTACGCCGTCCCCCGTACGCCGTCCCCCGTACGCCGTCCCCGCCACTTTGCCCAGTTAGCGTTGAGCTAAAATTACGAAATTTGGTTTCTGGGTTTGGACCAGCCCCACAATGATCCTCGAAACTTTTCATAACCCTAGGTCAAGGGGAAGGGGTTCAAAACGAACTTTGAAATTTCGACAATGTCATATCTCTAAAAATTCTCATGGAACGGTGTCATTTTTAGTTCACTTTTGAATGACCTGAAAAATTACGAATCTTTTAAGACCAATTGGATTTTTGTGCGACCAGCCGTTCGTTCACAGTGAGCGCGCAAAGGTTTAGGAAAAACACTAAACTTCTCGTCGAAAACGGCCGTTAGGTGGGTCCCGGGTAGCCGCCCAGAATAAAACTGCCTTTTTTCATCTTCCAGGTAAACTACATTCTAGAAATTTTAACCGTCAGTCGGGGATAGACCACATTGCAATATTCACTCGGTTTCTCATCTGTAAAATTGTTTAAATAATACCTTTTTGTAATAATACAAATTAAATTTTGATGCTGAGCTATTGACTTGAAATTTTAAAAATAGGTCAGAACTGGATCACAATGCAATATTCACTCGGTTTCTTGTCTGTAAAATTGTTTAAATAATACCTATTTGTTTAAACAAATTAAATTTTGATGATGAGCTAGATACTTGAAATTTTAAATATAGGTCAGAAATGGATGACATTTCAATATTCACTCGGTTTTTTTCTCATTGCAAACCTGTTCATTGTGTACCCAAGATCCTTCCCTAAAAGACCTGGCAGCGGGAAATATTATTCAACATGGTTTGAAAAGGGAAAAACAAGTTTTGTAAAAAATCCCAATGCTCTAGTTAGTAGTCGATACCAGTGACCAACATTTTCTTCAGTAGTCGACATGGTTTCGCACTAGTAGTCGACCTACATGTGTTAGAAGTCGACAGTATCACTTGAGTCAGTAGTCGACAGGTTTCGTCATTCCATCGTTTTCGAATTTTACGACATCTAAATAAAATACATTCAACTGTGAATTGGAACTTGAAAATAGATTAATAAGATGTAATAAAGTAGTTATCAGACTTTTTATTTGCAAACAGCTCATTATCAGTCTCAAATTGCAATAAGTACTTAAGTAAAAAGGTATGAAAACTATAGTCGAAAACTCATTGTCCGAAAATTGACATTAAAGTTGGGCTTAGGTACCTATTTACATATTTTTTTGACATTTTCATGTCTTTGCTTTGGCACATAAACTGAAACGGGAAAAATTTGTTCCCTTGATTCACCCTTTCCCTCAGATCACGTCAGAACACAAGCGACCGGCGGGCCATTACGTCAGAGCCTATGACGCACGAGCGTATGACGTAAGTCGGCTGGCAGGAGGCTAACTAGTGCGTCAGAGCCTATGACGCACGAGCGTATGACGTAAGACGGCTGGCAGGTGGCCAACAAGTACGTCAGAGCCTATGACGCACGAGCGTATGACGTAAGACGGCTGGTAGGAGACCAAGTAGTGCGTCAGAGCCTATGACGCACGAGCGTATGACGTAAGACGGCTGGCAGGTGGCCAACAAGTACGTCAGAGCCTATGACGCACGAGCGTATGACGTAAGACGGCTGGTAGGAGACCAACTAGTGCGTCAGAGCCTATGTCGCACGAGCGTATGACGTAAGACGGCTGGCAGGAGGCCAACAAGTACGTGAGAGCCTATGACGCACGAGCGTATGACGTAATACGGCTGGCAGGAGGCCAACTAGTGCGTCATACGACGAGACCTTTTATGTCTCTGCGCCCCCTCCCACACCCACACCGCGTACCTCGTACTTCATTTTGGTTTATTATCTTCGATAATGAACCATTGGAATTGCCCAAAGAAAAAAAAATTTTAACCCCCCCTCAAAATTTGTTGGTTTACGTTTCAAGATACGTAGATTCAGAAAATCGAATTAAAAAAAATCCGTCCGTCCGCCGTACGCCGTCCGCGCCACTTTGCCCAGTTAGCGTTGAGCTAAAATTACGAAATTTGGTTTCTGGGTTTGGACCAGCCCCACAATGATCCTCGAAACTTTTCATAACCCTAGGTCAAGGGGAAGGGGTTCAAAACGAACTTTGAAAATTTCGACAATGTCATAATATGATATTATCTCTAAAAATTCATCTCTAAAAATTCATATAGAACATCCGCAGCTTTGTACGACCAGCCGTTCGTTTACAATGACGGCTCAAAGATTGTGCCTCACAACACGATCGTGAATCAAACTGTTGAAATACAGGTCCATTTTCATACTAACAAGCTCTTTGGAACATCATATCGCTCCTTTGCTGCAATAGTGTCATATCTCAAAATTAGATACTTCGGGGTAATCGAGAAAAAACCCATTTCAACGAATTTCACGAAGCCAGATTCTAAAGCTCGGAAATTAGAGCTTTGAAACTTCGATTTGTGAAATTCGTAGCGGAATATTTCAAAGTTGAAATGATTTTTTTTCGATTACCCCGAAGCATCCAATTTTGAGATATGACACTATTGCAGCAAAGGAGCATATTATGGCTCAAGTGATGTCGAGTTTGTTGTTCTGAGGTGCGTTTCGTGCTACGGAAATGAAGGTAATTTCGAATGTTGGTTGGTAGGTACTTCTTTTATAGAAAAATTATTACCGACGTAGTATTAAAAACCCCAGAATTATATCGTATTAATTAATCATAATTAATAATAATTATTATTAATAGTAAATACGAATTATTAATACCTAACAATAAATTATAATAATTTTCACTAGGTACTTGATAAAATTGTTAATAATTAGTGATAATTGATAATAATAATTAATCTAACATTTAGGATCTAGACATTTAGACCTAGTGATCTAGACAGAAGGGTGATCTGTACAAAGAAGATAATGAACCGTTGTGTCAAGAATTTGCAGAGTTTTTTATATTTCATATTTTACCTCTCATCATCTCACCCCTCACCTGTTCCATATATGTTCGCTGAATTGTATAGAACTTTGTATTTTATATAAACAATATTTTATATTGCTGTTCAAAGGATTCGTGGAATGATTACCCGTAACTTCCCCATATGAAAGTTTGACAAGTGACACCTCAGTTTAAGGGTTGTTTTCACGCTGAATTCGATGGTGATGTCAGAATTGCGGTATCTTATTCCGTTCTCAAACTGGAGAAATTTGAATATGAAGAAACATAATTATGTTTCTTCATCAAGTTTAAATTATTGATACTTGAGATGTTCTTCATGGACATCATGTTCTTCAATAAAGACATTTTTCATAAAACCAGTTATTTTTTCGAAAATTCGCTCTTATAGCCATGCTGCATGAATGCGGGTATTACTTTGCACTAGACATTAGCTCAAATAACTGAAATGTTAAACAGCTTTTATATCAACACCAACTCCTCCGGTTTCCCGTTTCTGTAACACTTGTTGAGGTTGTAGGCATCCCACTTCGTCGTTATGACTCAAATCACTTGTCGCCAACGAAACAAGACTTGGTGACACTCCGCAACGGTAATTGCTCTTTGCGGAACCCACGCCACAACGTCGGACAACCCAATTGTCAGGGGGGAAAAAAATAAATCCCGACGCCTCTTGGCTCGAAATCCTGTAATTCGTTAAGGTGATGGATGATGGCCACCTTGAAGCAGCGCTTTGCAAACCTCCGCTCCACAAGACGGCCAGTTAGCTTGCAGACAAAGATGGCGAGTTTTCTTAATTTTTCAAATTTAAATCGAGAAGTGGGGCTGCGGCGATCGCCATTGAACGTAATCATTATTCGGTACGTACCTAATCATTATTTTTAACTGCATTCACTGAGTTTAAATTGCTAATCATCCACATCATCCAAACCTTAATCCACAACTCTACTTATATGAATAAGAAGTAAATAGTAATTAATATTTACATATTATGTAGAAAGGTACTCGTGATTCCGGCTAATATCTTATGAGATTAGGTCTATGCTTATTCCCAAACCATCATCTATTATGCTAAGGCCAAGATTTATATTTCACTAACTAATTTATCGTCCGAATAACTTTATATTATCGAGAAAACTAACGGGCTGATAAAATGAACGTTCTCGCCGTCAAATTCACATACATCTCCAGGTCTGGTAAAGCCTGCTCTTCGCCTCGGGGACAACGTCGCGTGGAGACGGAAAGTACAACTTCGTAGGACCAATAACTCTCTTGGAGTCACACATCTGTTTCGTTCGGAGCTTTCCAGATTGCCTTTGATACCATTCTGAAGAGATCCCATCAGTCTCATTTCTCACTTCTTGTGAACCATCGATAAATCCAACAATGGTTTTAAGTTGTGAAAATGATACCGATTGAATTATATACTTAACTATTTTGCCAATAAAGGAATACAATATACAATATACAATCTCGCATGTGAACAACTCATCCAAGAAAAAAAGAAACAAGTGAAAGAAGTATAAAATTTAATAATTTGGGCACTTATTCATAATACGGAGGCCACTAGTTTCCACCGCGCGGATTGAGCTTATTCTTGTTCTTATTCTTATTCTTGAGCTTATTATTGAGCTTATTCATCTTCTGCTCCTGCTTATTTTATGCGTTCACAAAGTATATGACGAGTTCTCTCGGTTCAACTAATCTATTTGTATGTGATCTGTTGTTTGGGGAATGATTTATATTAATACCTAAACAATATCATTATTATCAAGGATAGTGTTGGTAAGGTGTTTGCAAACCTCAATCCTAATTACACAGCCGCAGTGCCTCCGTACCACAGCTAGTACCCTTAGCTCCGTATAATGCATAAGTACCATAATTTGACCTTCAAAATTTGCCTTTTCTCTCTTTTAGGACCCTATAATGGATTTGAGTCCGTCATTAATCGGCAGTTCGCCACCTGTATCAATAACCTCCGCTCTTTGAGTCCCAATCAATTATTTCTCAGACTTGTCTTCTGTGAGACTGATAAATTGCATTCTCTCGTCCACGGTTGCTTATTTATGGATTTCTTTCTCAGCTTATTAGAATGATATATCGTTTCAGCAATACCTGCTCATTTATCACTAGTCATACCCGGACTATTCAATAATTATTTATTTCTTAGGGTCATAAATGATAGAACTACTGTATAAATTTACAACTACTGGGCGGTTTATTTTTTAAATTATTTTTCACTTATTTCCAAGATAGCCTACTTCTAAAGTAACTAAGGAGTGTTATGGAGCCACAGTAAGGACGCCTACTTTGCATTATTACAACCAAGTTGAACAAGCTTGTTAAGTATAAAGTAGTAAGTAGGTCCATAAATTACAACCATGTTTGCATAAATAACGTGATTTCGTAAGTACACAAATATAAAACTTTCATAAAAATACAAATCTTGCCTGTATGTAGATTGATCAAAATTAGGAGTAATCTTACTCTAATATAGTAAGATACTTACCCTAATAGATTAAGTATGTTTTGTGTTAATTTCAAAGATCATTAAGATCTTCAATGAGCAATCAATTACTAATCTTATGCCACCAGTTTTGAGCTATCCGAGTTGGGAGGGAAGTGACAAGACTTTCAATTTTGAAAATGCCTTTCTGGATGGACGAATTTCATCAGAAGGAGAACGACATACTACGAGTAATATCCCAAACTATAGTTGGTATTCATTGTTTTTAACTCAAAAAATTTGAAACTTAATACCCGTGTAAAAGGTTGGTCGTAATAAAGAGCCATACGAATTTCAACAAGTCCGACTGTAAATTTGGTCCCATGTGCGTAGTCTCGTCTGTAAATTTGTTCCCATGTTGAGTTCATAAGCATGTCTCAACTTTATGAACGCCATCTATAACCAATATTTTTCTCAAACGTTAGGGTTTTGAACCAGTTTAGAGCTGTCATCAACTTTTCAAACTAATTCCGGCCCCCATACATGGATTTCTCTAGATGTAGTGTCATTTACAGTGGATTTCAGTTTTTGACGAGTATTACGCTCCCAAGCAGCTCACTCTTCAGATTAGTATTTACCTTAACCACAACGGGTTCATGAAACTCCAATTTCATAACGGACGGAGTAATTACGAAAATTATTTCCTCTCCTTCGATAAAGCTCAAACTGAAATAAGACGGTGTGAGTTAATTTGCGGAATTAAGGGTAATGAGCGGTTTAATCAGGTTTCGAAAACTAATTCCCACGAGAAATTCCGAAGTCAGCTGGAAACGGGTGCGAATCGGTGGCCCGGGCTAATTAACACGTCTCGGAATTTATCGCGGGGGAGGACGAGAAGTACACGGGTTGAGTCGTTATAGGCGGAGGATCGGGTTATACTGCTTGGATACGTGACCCCACTGCGTCATGCGACATAAGTAGGTACTTTTAGTACGAGCTTCACCGCACATTTAGGGGCACTACAGCGATCCAAAATTAAAACGCTTCTAGCTGGTGGAACATTTTGCGAGAAGAACCGAAAAAAAGTCCACCGATATGATGAGAACATTTTCAGGGTTCATACACACTTTGTCCCTGACACACAGTTGGGAAAATACGCCTCCAAAAAAACGCTTCAAAATTTCTGAATGTATTCTAAAAACAAATTGAAATTAGTAAAACATCGATCCAAAAATAAAACGCTTCTTGCTGAATCCATGAATTTGCGAATTTGGAAAAATTGGCAAACCACGGAAAAAAGGTTGCCTACCCCTGCCATACACTATCTTTAATCTATCTCCTATCTCTTACGCCAACATGCTAATCACTTTTGGTTTCCAATAAAAATCTGAGTTGTAAACTTTGGTTAAGTGGGAAATCATTGCAATACAGGCAATTTGACCAATTTTCTGGAGGTCCTGTAGGTTTTTTTTTAAAGTAAAAGAAAACTTTATTCTTCTGTTTGAACATCACAGTTGAGATATTTTTGGAACTGTAGTAGAGGAATCCTCTAATTGGCGTGTGAAGTTATGAGGGGGTGCAGTCCATCAACTGGCTTCTCTGTTGGATGTGGGTTGCGATGGTGTCGAATCTAAAGAAGTGTTTGCTGTGCTACTTGATCATGTTACCCTGGGTGGTGATAAGAAATCTCTTGGGTTCCGGTGGATTGTTGACCAGGATGGTTATTAGGTGCTTTGTGTGATGTGTCATAGCGTGATGAAGGTTGTTAGTTGTGTTGGATGACTTCGGCTACATAGAGAATGTTTAGGTCTGTATGCACGGTACTGCCTTGCACATACCACGGTGCTGACGTGATTAACCGAAGCACCCTGTTCTGAGTTACTTGTATCTTGTTTATGTGGTGATCGAATGAGTATTAGGTAAATCCTTCGTTTGTATGAGAGAGGTAGAGTGGATCTGTGGTCCAGGAGGTGTCTGTGGGTTCGAATTTTTAAAAGACTCAAGTTAACATAATATTGTTTAGTTTTTGTCGCACGAAGGAACACCATTAGCAACTAATCCTTCATTCAAATGCGAATGTCACTGACAACGTGGTTTTAGATTCAATAATTATTATTCCTTCCAGATTTTATCTCAGATATTAATTGATTAAAAAAAGCGACCGAAGATTAAAATTAAGGCGCTTTCCCATCGCCCATCAATTAGAGGCGACAAAAAATTCGGTCTCAATAAAATGAAAAGAAAGTGTGGGGAGGCCATTAGTTTTTTTTAAAGTGGTGATTAATAAAGTGGCATTAGGATTTAAAAGCGCGATGACCTGAAACGGCTTAATATCCGTAAGTAGAATCGCTTGTTTCTTATTTCCAAGGACCAATCAAGGTGATTGAAAAAAAAAAAAAACTGAAAAAAATAGAATTTGAAGAAAAACGTGGGGGAGCCGACGGATGTATACGTGGGGAGTGATCCTGTTGGTTTGTTGAAGAGTCAGCAATTCTCTCTTAGAAGATTCCCCAGAAATTTGAATATTCCCCTTGATGGGAAAAACAATAGGTCATGGATATGTCTAGTAGCTACTTACAAGTACCTACTAATCAGTTCTTTTCATAATATTAGTTCATTATGGTTACTTAGCAATATTCTTGGTGCTATCAGCCATTCTGTTATGATATCAAGAGGCTGTTATGATATCAAGAAACCTACGCATTCATTATCTATAAGACACATCCTACGACGAGGTTCGTGGTAGAATAATCTCGTAGCATCATTGAAAACTCGGTGTATTCGTGTCATATTCTCGCTGTTTTCCTTCTCTTTTATGTCGATTTTAGTTAAACCTTCAATATTCAAGTCACCGTGGTGTGGCCAAACAGCTGCAACAAGTTGAATGGTGTACAAGACGACTTACAGACCACAGTATGGATTTTTCTTGGATGAGGTTTGTACTTGAAAAAACTTGGTTCTCCAAGTTACATGTGAATATCTACCAGCACCCTTACAGGTATAATTCGATTATTCACTTGATGAGGAATTGGGATTCACAAAGACAGGATAATGTAATTTTACTTTCAAATAAGCCATGTCTAGCCTTCACAAGGAGTTATACAACTTACCAGATGCTCCATGTTATCGCTAACGGTATTCGGAGGTCAGTCGAAACCGCAAAACAATCATACTCCGCCTGCCAAATATTCAAAAGACGTGACACGTCGTGTTTGAGACGTCCAACTTCGATTCCTAAGGATCGGCTCGTTTTCTTTGTAGCCCCTTTTGGTGGTCCCGCAATGTGACGCATTTATGCCTAAGCTTTCTTTTTATTTACATAATTATCTCAGTTTCAAATCTGATCTTCAATTGAACCGTTGCACGGAACGGAGGGGACTGCGTGCTTTGAATAGAGGACGTCCGTCTCGCGACCAGACGGTGGGGGCCACATGAGCATAGAGACAAGAATAATAAATGGGCGAGGATTGATATAGGGAGCAGGATCGACTTTGTTAAACACTTTCCCGTGTTGCGAACTGATTTCCATATCTCTAATGGCCAGTGAACCTCGGTGTTTTATGGGCTGCGGTTTTAAAGCTAGTTCTTACCGGCTGCGCCACAATGAATGTCTCCATCGCAGTGGAATTGTGTGTTCATTAGAGCTACTTTATTCTTTTTGACGTAGCACAAAGTTCTTCCATACACAATGATTCACTCGTTGATAGACCTCGTCGACAGTATTCAAACGGAAAATTATGAGATTCGGAGATCAAGCTGATTTAAACATGACTATACTTACTTCAGCGTTCCGCTGCTAGGTAGAGCCTATGAATTGTGGGGACGGCGAAAGTGCTAAACGGAGGCTGAAGACGTAGAGGGGTTGCAAATTATGTGGAAGTCTGGGAACTAGAGACACTTATCCCCAGTATTCTAGTTTGCACTTTCATGATCTTCAACAGCTGAACCAACAATACAATCTACCTGATGAAAAATCGCAATCCAGCATATACACACTTTTAATTAACGTTTAGCTCCACTAAATGAGGAAAAAAACCTTAATAGTGTAGGTACTCATTTTTGGGATAAACGTATTGGAAATTGATGTGTGCTACATGCTGTTGGTGCCTCACATTTACCTCAGCTTCCCTCTGTACTTATAACATCCAAGTGGAAATTGTAATTTTCCACTTTTATGAATCCAAGGTTTTCCGTAATTTTGTGCTGAAGGTTCAATGAGCTAAAGATGCTATGTACCTAACATTACTCATGCATTATTACTGTATGAGATGAGAGGGCTTCACATACTACACATTACCAAGTCAATCCGACGTCCTCAATATCCAGGTGGGTACAGTGTACCAGGGAAACCGAAATCTGGGAGTGCTGAATGTGTGGCGCTAAGATGTGGTTACCAAGATTCAGGCTCGGAGAAGAACTTTAATGATGGCTGCAGAGACGATTGCGGGAGGGAGCTGTAGCGGTTGGGTTGGAATAGAGATGTCCCGTAAAGAGATTGAAAAAGCTTCTCAGCTCCCAGGGGTCCATAACCTTCAGGACAGTCTATGTGAGCCTTTATTGTCAAGTCAGAACCTTATTGACCGTCCACGGAAAAAGGGGTGACAACTATCCTTCTGTACAGTTGGCAAAAGCATTAGAAAACTGGTCAAAGCCGAGGCAGCGCGGAGACCGTTTGGAATGGCGTTTGCTTCTTCCATTTCCGCGAAGTCGTCCCATAACTTCTGGTCTATGGCTGCCAGACCTACTCGGCACTGATAATGGATGAAACCCAACTTTTTCCTTCAGTGAGTGTTAGAGATGTGCACAGTTGAAAAAATAACGACATGTAAAGTTACATTATTTATTATGTCTTCATCAAGTCACTAATATTGGCTTTTAACGGCATCTTAAATTGGTATACATATGTTCGGGATTTTACCCATTGCAATAGAAACAAATAATCTTCGCTCAGCGGAACATATTGTACAGAAGAGTGACAAAGGACGTTTTGGATCGATTCATCCTTCATCCTTCAGTCTTTATACTATGGACCGAGACTATAGAATCACTATTGGTCCTGATGTAAATCAGCTAGTTCAAACAATCAAAGACAAAAGTAAAACTAATCATTTATGGAGTCCGGTTACAGGCTGTGGTGTTTTCCCATGAAGTTCTCAAATTCGGACTATGTAAAAGAAATCAGGCGGTTAATTTGCAAAATCCTTCAAAAATATATGTAGATTCAGAAAATCCAATTAAAACTAAATGCTTGCATACGAGTCTGCAACACATTGGGACATTTTATGTCAATATTAATAATATCCAATCTTAATAAACCGTTCAGTAACAAATTTATTTTTGATCACATTGATATGGTCGTTTCAGTTAGACAAATGTCACCTACGTCTGTGCTTCGTACGCTGATTTCTTCGAGAGCAGTTGCGTCCGACCAACTTTGTTTGGATGTAGGTAGGTATGTAGTATTATTTTAATGAAAACAGAAATGTAGGTCACCTCACAAATTGATCACAAAACAAGCGGCAGTGTTCACTATATATAACATAAAAATATATATAAGTCCAACATAAATACCAAGAACAAATACGTAAGAAATTCGTTATAATTCGAGAGCTTTCGATCGAATGGAGAACGATTTTTGTCCGATGAAAACTACAGAAGTTTCATTTCCCTAGCAACGGCTTGGTTGTAAGTGAAAATTATCGTAAAATGTAGGTAACGCTTTTCGAGGACACTTTTTCGTGGCAGTTTTTTATTAAATTAAAATTTTTAATGTGCCAAAGCAAAGACATAAAATGTCAAAAACCTCCTTTTATCCCCAAAACAATTCAACCCTCCACCAAACCATCGCGTATCTTCCCCGCAGCTTCGTTTCGATTGAGGACTTACAGCTCCACGTTAACACCATTGTCAAAATGTTTCAGGTCACAATCACAAAATCACATCATTCGTTATCACGTGGACGAGTAGGTTTAGA
The DNA here is from genome assembly GCA_963920205.1 of Stenodema calcarata. Lineage (NCBI taxonomy): Eukaryota > Metazoa > Arthropoda > Insecta > Hemiptera > Miridae > Stenodema > Stenodema calcarata. The sequence goes on along the minus strand of OY986055.1, from coordinate 14,648,628 downwards.
GAAAAGAGTGCCCTGTACGTACCATTTTAACGTGATAGAATTCAAAATTTAAATTTGTTATTCAAGTTTTAATAACAATAAAGCAACGCTTCGGGGTTCATTCACATTTTCTTTCGCCACCGGCATCTTTTGACTGATACGTTAAATTAAAACACCGCTCAGTCCACTCTTTTCTATCAAGGCTTTTAGGTCGCTACCGTGAAGCCACGGCGAAATCCCCATTTGAGACGATAATACCGGACTTGGTAAACGGGACAGCAGGGGGGAGCTGTCCACGGATTAATTCGGGAAGAATAATCTGTTTATTCTTTTCTAAAGCCTCTCGTTTCTCTTTTTTCTTTTTTTTTTCTTCTAATCTCTCCCGTGGAAGGACGAGAGTTAATTTGTCGGAGCGTAATGGAGCAGCCATCACGTCGGAAAGAATTAATAATTGCTCTCGAGTTTTGTCTTTTTTTCTCCACATCCTCTACCACTTTTCCCTAGGATTATACCTGACACTTACAAAACTTCGGATTGAGTGGAACTCGGAGGAAAATGTTACAGGAAGAACTGGAAACTCGACAAATTATGATGAATATTAATAACTTGGTTTACTTTTAACGTGAATATTCAGAACACGTAGGTAACGAAAAAAAGTAACTGACAAGGGCGTAGAACAAACGGGAGAAAATCTCCAGAGCTGGTCTCCTTGATTTGTATATTTTTAATATGGCGGTTACTAAAAATAATGAACCAAAAGGGGTTGGAAAAGTAACGATTCGTATATGGGTTCCCCTGCAACACACACTTCCTAACTCTCTTACCCTAGAAATGGAAAATGACTTAGCTGAAAAAGACAACAGGGGAAAAACGGGTAACGCCTGGTTTTTCACTTTTTCAGGGGGGGGGGGGCGGTTTTAGTACCAAAAACGCTATTGAGAACAGCTGGAATGCTAAATCTGGACTTTTCCAACAATGATTAGGTCTTCAGGTATCAGGGAACGCGTTGATGACAACAAATTGAACAAATATCGTATTTAATGGAAATAAAAAATCAAAATACACTCAAAACCCCCTTTGTACAGAGGAAAAACGGGCTAGCAGAGCAATTTAATGAGCATTGCGGGTTCGTTTGGAGAAGAATTCTTCGCTTTCGCTCCACAGAACTGCATCAAGTACTTCAGATCGGCCTGTTTTTCCTTTGAAAGTTTGATTCTTTTTGTGTAGGCTCTCTCGGGGAAGTGAAATAAATTTTCGCTAAGATTAGGTGAAGTTTTCGCTCCAATACAGCTCGTCTTTTTCGCGCCACCCCGCTTTTTTGGGGGTTCGGCATCACAACCGAACTACAGAATGCTCCATTGTAGGAATTGCGATGAAAAACCAACCTTGGGTGACGGGCTTCGACCACTAATTCACGCAGGGGTCTAGTTTTCATGGGTTTCATGGGTTTTCGCCCGGTGGAACGCAAAAGATGGCCCGTTCTTCCTCTGAAGCGCTTGTCAGGCCCGTTCTTCCCCTGTACACGTTTTTTCAAACGCATTTCTCGACCGTTAGGACCCGTTTTTCCCCTGATTTGGGGCGACCATTGAACTCGCCATGCCAAAATCTATCACTAACCGTCTTTTACTCATTTCTCGCAAAAATTCGAGTTAGCCCATTTTTCCCCTGTGGTCTTCAATTTAATGTCATCTAGAATGACTCTACCAATAGCACAAGTTATAAGTTTATAAGATCATTTTGGATGTTCCCACTTATAAGATCATTGCCGTTTTCAAGTGATCTTCCAATGGCTGGTCGTAATCTTTCAGGAAATATAATAACTCGGAGTAATTCCCTTTATTTTGAGAAGAGGATAACTCGTCATCCACCCTAAACGGCAGTTTCTGTTTAGCCAAGAAAATAATGCAGTCAATAAGCCGAGCCATAATCTCGCTGTTTTTGTTTTTTTAGGTTCTCATTTTGTAGAGGGATTTGCGCGGTATGTTGCACATCCAACAAACGATTAATACGAAAGCTCCTCCCGAATTTTAATAAAGCAACAGAGGAAACTGTGAGAATTGCTACACTGGTGTTTTTGAGCAGCTTTCGACAAGTTTGTACTAGAAACTAGAACTTACTAGAAGATAACTAGATAGCTACACCATGAAGATTTTTCAGAGGAAAACATAACACATGATAAACAAAATAAAAGGTTTTTTTTAACTACAACCTGATAACCACTGTACTTCTCAACATCAAAATGTACTTACGGTTACATTCCTTGACAACGCCCTTAAAATCTGGCACCTGTCCAATTTTTTGCTAACTTGAAGGCCGCTTAATTATTGACCAGTTGATGCAGTAACCATCCATTTTAGGATAAAATCTAAACGAACAACTTAAAACTTTGAACAATCAAACCACAGAAACTTCCGAAAATGAAACAAATGTCCAAATCCTAAAAATGGATGATATGTTGGAGTTCTGAAAGTGGATCCATATCGAATCGATGGTCAATTATCGATCCCCGCCCTCCAGCGTTCTCTCATACAAAAGCTGCATCTGAACTGGAAGCGATAAACAGCTGCGCTGGTCCGGCCTATGTTAACACAGTCGGGAGACATACTGACGCTCGCTAGATTAACTACAGTATGCTGACGTCATGGGGCCTTGCTAGCAGCTTGCGGTTCACCTGTGACCTTCAACTTGGTAGGTAATCACTGCAATCAGAGGTTTTTGATTCTTCTTCTTAGATGACTTGGCTTCAGCCATGGTAGACAGTCATTGGATTCGTGATTAAGCAACCATCAAAGGTAGGTAGCTGTGGGTAACTATGGCATACCTATTAAGCGGGCGATTCAAATTTTCGATTGAATGTTTCACTGTTGATTAAATATTTTGTTATTCTCAATAAAATTTTCCATCATTCAACTTCTACCAACAGTCTTTATTTCTTGTGGGGAAGCGCTTCCCCTGACGCTACGCCCCTTGTATATGGTCTAGTGTTATCCTTAGATGACGTACTTGTTTGTTGGTCTGAAATTGTGTTGGAATATTTATGAGACCGTCAATAAGCAAGTTACCGACTACCCTCCAGTTGGCAAGGACCATCTAGTGCCTTACCCTGACGAATTCATTTTCTCGTGTCCTTATCGGCGTTGTCGAGGATGCCAGCATAGGCTGCTAGTATAAGACTCCATAGTAAAAGCTGCGTAATAACCTTAGGAACAGCTTAATAACCTTCTGTTACCCCTCTAAATCTTCTATGTGGGTGATATTGTGTCAATATAGGTACGCCTAAAAATGCATCGGTTTTCAACAATACCTATAGGTACTTTCAATATCGTCCACTTCCAAGATACATTCAAACGAAATTCCCTTGTTATACCGAAAATTTTGTTTTCCTCCTACCTATTTCCTACCAATTTCACCACAATACTCAATCCTTCACGAAAACTTCAAATTACTCAGCTTACTTGTAAATGTTATCTAACCCTAATAAAATTGTAAGATTGTTCGAACTTTAATATCCCTCCTTGAGCGCTCACCATGCTGAAATCTTATCCAGCTTTCTGTATATTGTTTTTGACCAAAATAGAATCAGTCGAACTCCCCCGGACATAGTAACTTGAGGGTTCTCACAAAGAAACAGCACTTATGAAGTTACAGCTTCCTTCCGCACCCAGTCGATCCCACTCATAAGCCTGAGCTGTACTCGTATTTAGGGGAAAACTCGTATTTGAAAGAGGGTTCAATGAAAATAATTTTCAGAAGTTGATTCACTAGACCGCAAACTGGGTTAGTTGAAGGGGAACTTCTATCTAGATCTTCTACCCCCCTAACAGGGCAATCTTCGCCCACCGCACCGAGTATATCCTCGACGATTCCTGGAATAGATTAAATTTTCTATCCTCTCATTCCCCCGCCGATGTTTCCGTTGCCGCGAGTATTTCCTAGTTGCCCTATTACGCTTCAAGATCCTCTGGCGAAGGAATTGGGGTAGGATGTTTGGGTGGGATGGCGTACTAAACTTTGGGATCAAATCGTTGCTTGAACGTTGCGATTGTTTGGCTCCATTCCAGGGGGCGGCAACTAACATAATAACATGAGACGGTCTCTTGAGGGATTTAAAATACTAGTAATCGAAAATAGAGAAAACTTATTAAAGAAAAAAAAGATGAGTGATCATCTCACGTAATATGCTTCGAACGAAGCAAATCATGAGTATCTCAACTCTCTTTGAGTACAATACGACACAGTAACGATATTATTGAAACTGCTGTATATACACTTGAAAACCTAGTTTTCTACATCTGTAAATACGCACACGATCATTCAAATCGATACATGAAACATCAATTAGCTTAGTCTGTTCGATCATCTGCAGTCCAACTCGTAAACCCTGAAAATTTCAATGTAAAAGAACTGTATCTAATCTTGACAGTATCTACATAGTAAATAACAACAATAAACCGGTTTGGAAAGTTGATAAACGGCTGTGATTCTGCAAGGATTCAGTGGTTCGATATTAGCAAACAAATTTTTCACGACACGATTATATGTGATTTCTAAAGGTTTCAGTTTTCTTGTTTCCTCATGCTCCAGCCCGAAAACGCAGTAATGGACTGCAATCTTCAACACACCGCACGCTCTAAAGACGTAGGCCCATTAAATGAGCCAAGAGCTTTTAAGTTGCTATCCCCAACTGTTGTAAAACGTAAAAGGTCGTAAATCACCGCCCATCTGCATAATTGATCGTGAAAAGGGAAAACGTTTACTTTTCGAGGAAACGAGCTTTCGTGTGGGTTTTTTTCAGTGGTTATGGTGAAGACAAAAAATTCACCAAAATTTCTTCATACTGCTCTTTTTTTTCACCTGTGATTTTCAATTCCTGCTGTGAAGTGGTTCTAATTTTAGTTCACTCCCTTCCGCGCATTAATTCAACGTCATGTTGGATCGTTTCGCGCGACTTGGTTAATTGTCAGTGCTGACGTGTATTTTGAGTTTCCTTTTTTGTCCTTTGCCGAAAATAACCAGCACCACGCTGCACAGTGGGACGAAAATGTTGCGAGAGTAATGTATCAAACGAGGCGTAGCAACAGTCGGATGTTCGTTGACTGGCCGCGTTATCCTGTCTGGTCAGAACGTAAAAAAGAGATGGATGTCACGAACGAGTTTTCTGCATGGAGTATAATTTTCAACTTGGAAGAATGAGCGTAGCTCATTCACTCTGGAACGAATCTTCGTTATCGTGGAATGATTTAGTTTGTGTTTCAAAAAGAAAAACGCTGCAACCTCCACCAATAATTCATGTATGTCCCACAGCTGTTGGAAATAATTGAAGTAATGAGGTAATAAGATGTAAATAGGTAACCAGATGTTATGGTTCATTGCTTCTTACTTACCAAACTACATCATCCATATTTATCGAATAATTCGTATTTCTACCCTAAAACCTGCAATACCTAATGTAAGATGAGGTCATGTTCAGTCTTCCTGTTCATCACTGGATAGTCACCAATGGATACTGGATTCAGGTTTCCTTGTAACCGAAGATTTGGGATTTTATTCAATTCAATTGTTGAGTTCATCAGTCTTGGTCCAGTAGTTGGTGATAGTGCATCAATTTGACTCTTGAGCCAAAATATGGCTCGCTAAATGTTTGAACAGTAAGGGACGTGATTCAGGCATCCTTGAGCGGAAAGGGAGGCATCCAAAATCAAAATATGAGTCATAATGACTCACGATCCCAATCCCGAACTGATTCTGCAGCTTGCTCGCCAGGATACGTTAAAGACTATAGTCATTGATAAATCACTCTATCAGCTGTCACTCTCCGCTTCGTAAACACTCATTACTTGATTACTTGAATCTGATTATTCGCAAGCTCTCGTAGTACTTGGTGCCTCTCCAAGGGTTGAATGGTAGGATAAATCTGGATTGCAGATCTTTTGATCCGTGAGATGATGTACTTTGGCAATATCCCTTGCGTCACTCTCCGAAAAGCCAACCGCGTCATTACCATACGCGATTATATTCATAATCCGGAGGTTACGTTAGACAACCGGATCAGCCTAACAAATTCGACTAGCCTCCCTCTTCCCGAATGCATAGCGTGATTCACGAAAGAGACCGAACTCGATGAATATTTGAAAGCTTTTGAGAACCGCATTATCTCTTACTCATCAGGCGGAAGAATCGGTCGAGCTGAAAGGAATCCAGAAATTTCAAATATTTACGCCTCGTCGATTAGAGACAAAACTAGCGGGCACGGTCCGGACTGGTTGCTAGCGCGAGCGAGATAGGTGTCCGCCCCTAGTCAATTCGTGTGCCATAAATATCTTTTAGAAACTTAAGATCAGTAAAAAAACAAAAAATGTGTAAAAGCCGTTCTCAATTGTTTAGTTCAACCGAACGTCGTTTCTCACCATCTTCTCAGAGCGTTTTAGAGTCATTAAGTACTGACCTCTCCGCGAAAATATGCAGATCCCTTATCGGAGACCGATATATTTCAGATGAATTATTAGGTGCGACCCCCCTCGCGGCGTACGAGGAGCGGCGATAATTTGCAATAGGGATGATTTAGAATGATATTCAAGATCGCCTCGTCCAACCCGCGAGGTAACTTCTCGGGGCGTTCAAATGAGACGAAATGAGAAAGATTCCTGCGACCTCGTTTTCTCAGCAGGGTGTTACGAAACCTAAAACCTCCATTGTCCGAGAAAAAAAAATTATTTTCTCTGAATATTTCATTCCGCTTGATTCGTGAATTTGATAGTCGTTGAAGTTGAACGCTTAATGTAATGGCTACACTGCTATTTACACTCGATTACTGCGTGTAAAAAATTCATCAATATATCGCCAATCTAGTACTGGATCCAGTAGGCTATCCATGATCACTCTAAAAATGTATGCAGGTTACCTCACCATCTAACGGAATTGTTACCGAATAAGAAAGGTGTCAATAACACATGGACTTGACAAAGTCCTGTTTCAGGTCCCCCCAACAATAGATGGCACAAGTCCGCGGCTAGAAAACGTCGGGACAATACGGACAGGTTCCACGGAGTCTTTCAGAATAATAGGTGTTCGTTACACGGTGGTAGAGAATTCATCAGTTCGTTAGAGGAGAATATTGTGTCGTAGCCGGAGAAAACATCAAAGGGTTTGACCCGTAACGGGGATTTCACATGTGGGAGAATGACTCAACGGGTCTATTAAGTGCGAATTTATTATTGCAACGGTAACTACACTACGACACACAACTTACTTGATAACTTCATTAGTGAAGTGGGGATTGACTGTTTTATTTCTTTAAAGTCCGTCTAAACCTCCATACTGTAATAAAAATGGACATTGGCAGCCTGAATGATGTCCTATTTGGCCTGCAGGTTGTCGTAATTTGAACACTCCATTAAAACCAAGTTGCGTCGTAGATTACTCTAGATCAGGACCAAATACGCGTTTATTCTAATTGTGGCCATGAAAAGCAATTTTTGGTTTATTACCTTCGATCATGCACCTTTGGAATCGCCCAAGAGAAAAAATTACCCACCCAGCATATTGCCCAGTTGTGGTAAAATTACGAAATGTAGTTTGAGGGTTCGGACCAACCCCACAATGATCCTCCTAACTTCCCTTGGGTTTCAAGGGGGCAAAACAAATTTTGAAATTTTGAAAAATTCATATCTCGGAAAATTCAAATGGAACGATATAATTTTTAGTTCACATTCTAGAAGTGTTTAATGTTTAGAATTTTTTCAAGACCGTCCGTAGGTTATTAAGACCAGCCGTTCGTTCACAATGAGGGCTCAAAATTGGAGCAGATCAAAAGTCGTCAATACGAGGGTCAATGTTCATACGGGCCAAGCTGATTCGAACTGCACATGGTTTCCAGATATCGAGTTAAATAATAATAATCATAAAAAACTAACTATAATTATTAATCATTAACAATAATTAAGAATAATTTACACTACTCGATGATAATTATTAATAATTTATGATAATTAATCATAATAATTGAACTATATTCAGCGACAGATGTATTAAAGACTGGAATTATATGCAGAAAATGTCGGCATTATATGCAGCCGAAATGAGATGCAAAATATGCACCCCAAGCCAAAATACGTAATTTTTTTTTAATTTAAAAAAATAGATCTAAAATTATTATTATTTATTATTATACGCCACGCTCCAATTATTGTCGCGTCCTTAAAATGTTATAGAAAAAGTTCAAGGAACGAAAATGCACACACTTTCTAGACAATAATATTGTCAAGAAAGTGTGTATTATTTTAATAGAAGCTCTATCCACAATTAGATACTTAAAAGTTTATATAATATATATTGTTTACAAAAGGTCATTCCAACATTGAACTACAATAATTGTAGTCAATTATTGACTATTATGAATTATAGTACGGTCTGTTGCAGACTATAATGGTGGGCAAGATCAGTGGGCGTAGGGGAGTTGGAAGGAAGCGTGCGTCCTGGTTGTCAAACATACGCAGTTGGACAGGAATCAACCGAGCGGCAGATCCATCACCTAGCACAGGACCGCGTGAGTTATGCAGAAATGATCGCCAACCTTCAATGATGGAGAAGGCACTTGAAGAAGAAGATTGACTATTCTAGTTGCCGACGGTGACGTTCCTGATCACTGATAATAAACGTTGTGTCGAGAATTTGCAGAGGTTATACAGCTGCGTCAAACTAAACTTTTCTTTTAAGAATTCCTCATTTTCTGTTCTTCTCTGAAGAAACGAACTCAGTCGCGGAAAACCGAGTACATCCAATAATTTTGGAGCTTGAAAAGGAAGACAGGGAATAGTAGCAAGTGGTGGAGAGCGGCTTGAAGGGTTGGCAAAGATTAATGAACCCGTTGTGTTGGGATGTAATGCACGATTTAATCATAAACCGGACCCCTCTCTTCCTCCTCATCACTACATTCGTCCTTTTGGCTCCCCCACCTCGGTTGCTTCTCAGCCATTTCCTGCGTCCCAAATCAACTGTCCGCCATGAGCTTCCGTTTGAGAGGATGATGAGTGCTAACTACTACCAACCGACCATAAACGCCTCGCTACCTATTCAAAGGCAACTACTTGGATGTATTTAAGAAGCCGTCGAGCTAACCACTGAATAGTAGCAATTTGCAAATCACTCTCGAACGTCATTTTTACAACATGAAATCCTGACAGACAAGGGAATTGCCATGCTCTCCTCTTCTGTACCTCAACTTCTTTGATACCGACGATGTTCAACTGAAACCACTCATGTAAATTGTTCATTGCAGTTTGGCTGTTTCCACGGCTCCCACCTCCTTGTCCAAAATTTGTGATTGATCTTGAACTTGGCACGTACTTGATGTATTAAATTAGTTTCAATCTCGTCAAACTATCTAAATATACTTTATACTGCAATTAGGGTTACTTCCGCACACCCCTTTGAACATACAACCATTCAGATTTTGTTTTATTATTACAAGGACAAACCTCAGCAATCACTTACAAAAGCCACATTATTTTTTCCGTTCTCAAAATTCTTTGACTTGACACACTGCGAATTCTACTGGAATTGCTCATTTTGGAATTAATCTATCATTCAGTAATCGAGACAGAAGGGTGATCTGTACAAAGAAGATAATAAACCGTTGTTTGACTTTTTAGATCATCTTCTGTTTAGATTATTGTTGTGTATAATATTTGAGATAAATTGAAGTATCTAATGAGGTAAATGAGTCTTCATTCGTGCAGGTTACCGGACGATCCTATTGTTGGTAACTACCTCAACAATGTTCTCGTGAGTGTTCAATTACGATTTTCTCGGGCGAATTTAAAGTGTCAATTCGTAAATGTCGATAATTCTTTACGCAAATCTTTCCATCGGATCTATCAAGGAAATTGATGGATAAGTCAAATGGGATAAATTTCAACTTTATACGACCAGTGGTTTTAGAAATATTTCCATAGGGGAAATTTCTGTATGTACATGATTGAAAGACCAGTTTTATAACACTATTATTGCCGACAAAATTTCCGACCTCCAGTAGTCGAAAACCGAATAAATCGATTTTATTGTACACTTATTGGTGTCCAATCGGCCAAGTAGTGTGATATGGCTGAAGCGTTATATTTGCATAAAATAGGATGCGTCTATATACAGCATAATAATACCAAATCCTGAATTCTTCGATGCTTTTTTTACCAGATCCAAAAAGTCCAAATGCTCTACAAAAGGTAGGAATTTGGAAATAACCGGATTCAAAAAGCGGTGTAAATTACTACACAATTGTTTATTATTAAATGTGTGTAGTAATTTACACCGGTTTTTGAATCCGGTTATTTCCAAATTCCTAGCTTTTGTAGAGCATTTGGACTATTTTTTGGATCTGGTAAAAAAGGCATCGAAGAATTCAGGATTTAGTATTATTATGCTGTATATAGACGCATCCTATTCTCTCCCGACAAGATACAGTGTCGAGGTTGTCAACTTGGCTCATGAGGGTAATTGAGCCTACCGTAATACGATCTTGCCTCCGATAAGCGGCTGACCTGTTGAAATGGCGAAATGCATTAAATAAATCCGCGCATTACGCCTCCGCATGTCATTTGTCCCGCAGCACGTTTGGTTCTCGCGTACCTGTAGAATTCACCCCCGACCCACCAACCGGGTGCCAAGGACTTGAAAAACGACTGTCGCCACTCGCTAAGCTTTCCGAGAACGTTTGAAGTGAATAAAAGCACCGGTGGTCGACGGACCACCCGCCTGTAACTCCACTAGGTGATGTGTGGAAGTCTGCCTGAGAGCTCCTAGTGCCGCCCAGTCGACCGTGCAAGTGGGCTGAAATCACTCACATACCCCGCAAAGCTCGTTGAAGTTGTCAACGGCAAAATATCATTTTCAACGGTGGCATTTAGTTAGGTTCATTAGTCAAGCTTTGTTAAATGACCACCGTTCTACAATCTGTCTTGAATTACGTCAACCCATTCCATGCTCAGTAAACAGCAATACTGTTTTAGACTCATGGCTACTCGAAGGTACATTATTCCCTACATCATACACAATTTTGTTCACTCAAATCATTTCGAAAGTGGCACGAATTTTCAAAATTAATTTTGGATTCCTCGTGTCTTGAAACATCAACCAACGCAATGAGGGGATGGCGAATTGGTCTTAATTGTTTGGAAATCGTTATGAAACCACAACTATTTTAATACAATTCGTAGAATTGTATTTTATCAATATTTTAAAACTGAATATTGCCGAAAAAGTAGTTCACGGTTTGTTGTAGTAGGTTCCCCTTTTGCTTAATATTAACGAGATAATAGCAAGTATTATCAATCCGATTTTTCAACTTTTTTTTCTCGGCTTTTTGGTCACCTACATTGGCGTTTTGAAAGTGGTACCTAGTGGTACCTAATCAATATTGGACCGTAAAACTTCAATATGGAACTTGCATTTTATCGGGCTCACTGTACATTGAAAATTCGCTCAGTAGGTCATGGTGCATGACTAGTTCCTTGTATGGTTGCAGTGAACTTCAGGAATAAATAATATGGACGGAAAATTGCTATGTTGGGAGAGGAGATCAGTTACTTGGAATTCCTGGCTGTACACCAATATTTGGAAGTGCTGTTCGTGCGATATAATTAATAGAATCGGAAACTCGAATTTAAAAATCCGTTCGTTCGCCCTTAACGCTACTTTGACCTTTTAAAATTGTCCCACGAATTTGAAATGTGGGCTTGGACAAGGGGAAGGACGGTCCTTGAAACTTTTCACGCCCCTCCGTATATAGGAAGGGGTAAAAACAGAGATTTAAGTTTTCAAAACGTATCTACCGTGCCTAGTGATCAAAGATTGAACCTAGGAAAAATCGTCAACACGGTGGAACGCCTATGTTCATACAACGGATCCTAAAGCCCCCTTCACACATCGGCCTGACAGATGTCCCCCGCGCCACGAGTTTGTAGTATTCCTAAGCTCACCCAAGTTGTTATAACATGGAACGTGTTTTTACGGGCGTGATTCGGTTTGGAGCCCTGTCCGGGATTCTTTCCATCTGTCCAATCTGTGTCCTGTCTGTTCGCCCTTTTCTTATTGTCCTCGAACTGCCGCTTCCACAGGGATGACTCCCTTTGATCCCAGTCTCTCACATGGAGTTTGTATACCCCTCAGGCTCCACCTCCCCTGCATCCGATGTCCCTTGGCCTCTCGTGGCGTCTATGCACAGTATAATGCGTATATCGTATGGATTGTGGTATGTGTAGCCAACCAACGTGGCTGTGTTGTCACCCATTTCGGCGTATCATAGCCATCCACATGTGCATATGGGTTGTCTTCACCATCCACCATGCTCACGTGGCACTGTAGTAGCGAACCACATACCGTGTAGTATAATATTATGGATAGGTATTATATGGGAGGGACTGGTGTGCATGATTCGTACATGGTAGCCCTTTATGGTAGTAGCGTTAGTAGCTTAGTATAGTAGCTAGACTCACGTTACCCCCTTCTCCGACTTGTGTCTAGTAACTCTGGGTGTTCTACTACTATTTTTCCTCTGTTATTATGTACCTATTCGAAAACATGTTCCATGATTCCTTGCTTTGATCCTTGATAAAAACTCTAATAATCTGGGGTGTCCAGATTTCATTCTAAATAAATGTACCATCATGAACACAAACCACTGGCGGCTACACCCCCAACGGCAACGCATCGGTTTTTTTATTCGCAGGTTTTTTCCATTACAACTCATTCCATTTGCTCGATATAATTGCTGCACGGAGAACGGATAAAGCCAATCTCTTTCTGAATAAAATTTCCAGCTGTGGTAGAAGTGAAATAATATTCATAAGAAAGAAGATGAACAAACAGACCCTCATCTTCTATCATACGCCCACGTAATACAACGCACACGAGCGAACCGTGTTTCACCAGGATCTTGATGAGACGTCGTCGGTATAAAGAGCCTGCACATTGTGCCCGAGGCAATGGGAGTTTGATGAATCCCGAGGAACAATGCACCCGAACATCTCTACTCTAAGGTAATACGATGTTGGATAGGAGGTGGGATTATAAGATTGGACCGTTCAGTCGTCCAGGATATGACTTATGGATTTAGTTTGGAATTGTGAGGACCAGCTGCTGGCAACTATATTTTTACCAGTAACACATAATGATTATTCGTTTTTCTCTATCCTTGAAAAAACAATTGAGATTTTAGATTGTCTGTGGTACATAATTGATGTGAAAGGTGTGTTTTGACAAGGCTTCCCAATGGCTTCGACGATATATTACAGTCATGCAACTTCATGATATAACGAGTGACATTTAGAAGTATCATACCTACTCTAGGACCACACGAAAAAGAAAGACCAACGATATTGTCGACCATCATTCGAGGGAGGAGCTTCTTTAAAGCTACTGAGAGAAAGCTCCGGAAACGTGGAAATTCTGTAGTTAGTTTGTTGTATTCAGGCTTATTGTCCAAATAATGTTTTCTTCCTTTAAACTTTTTTTTGAGGTTTTTTGTTACATTTGTACTTTGTACATTTGTACTTTAGATCTTTTTATATTTTTTGAAGAATTTTATGTATCTTCATCATTATGTATGCATACCTTCATACGACTCTAAAAATTAAAAAGACAAATTAGGTCCCTCCCTCAAAAAAACCATGTTCCTAAAGAACATTGCAATAAATTATAGCATACTAGCTTTTTTCACTTTTCTCCCTCGTTTACTGCTTAGCGGTTAAAGATAGCTCAATTCTAATAACGTCATCTTTTTCCATGTTAAAAATACCATAAGAAAACATTTTTTTCTGATTATTTAAAAATGAAACACGAGAAGCGGAGATTTTGGTCACCTAGATTGCTGTTTTTCAAACATTGAGCGTCGCCCTCCACGGCGCCAGGAATTACGCAGTAATGCTCCAAAGGCCAAATCATAGATCCTCTAAATGTATCTTGAGACCCATTAGAAGGGTCGTTTTCAGTTTGACACAATTACATTCGCCAATTAATTAATTTAATTAATTAATTGGCGAATGTAATTGTGTCAAACTGAAAACGACCCTTCTAATGGGTCTCAAGATACATTTAGAGGATCTATGATTTGGCCTTTGGAGCATTACTGCGTAATTCCTCCAATTCCTCCAATTCGTATACGCAGTTTGTCACGCGTGAAAACGCCAACTTGCCCTATAATACAAATATGTACATACCTATACTCGGCTGGTTCGGATTCATCCATAATATGGATAATATTATTATTAGTGATATCTTGGAGATATTTTCGATTTGCCATCTTGTAGCCAAGGTCAAATGTCGCCTGTAATACCAAACACAGACATAGAAATTTATTTAATTCTCATTCGTGGAATATTAATGATTTTGGTCAACCAAGAAGCTTCAAAAAAGCTTTGTGTGGCTATGAGTTGAGCTTCACCTCCGTGATGGTACGTCCCGTATCGTGCGTCCGTGGTTTCGAAAAATGAGCCCGGGGGCCCCTGTCCATTGTCAGGCACTGCTAGAGGCCCCTCTGTTATTAGGGAGGGTTTTTGTGAAAATATATGCATGATCTTGAGAAAGGTGTTCAGAGGTGCCGAGAAAAAGTATGTCAAAATCACTCCTCCCCAAGCAGTGATTTTCCTGTCAGCCAACATCGGTGTTGTATTAATTATTCCGAATTAAATAATTTTACCTGTTCAATCCGAAAGAAGAATAGCCGTAATGATAGACGAACACGAATCGGGTTATTAGGCGTTGCACTAGCATCAGAGCTCTGTGTGGTTGCCTAAGGCTTTGTGACACACTTATAGTTTGTCCAAAATTCCGCCTAGAGACAGTAATTGGGCCAAACCGAGCTGGGTAATAATGATAGAGTCGGTTTTAATGCTACACGATAACCCATGTTCTATTCCCTATACTTATCAGGTTATAGTGTCAATACTCGGAAATCTTAACTGATTGATCGCAGCGGCCGCAGTAGAAAATATTACTAAGTGTGTAGAATTATTGAACCTAGTTGCATAGCGTCTAGATCCAATTCAGTTTCGTGTAATTTCAACATCAAAATACGACACGGGTAGGTATAATTTATTGCTGGAATCTCATCAATCTGTAATACTAGTACATGTATCATCAAATTAGCGAACTGGTTACTGGGTGTCACTTTTTGCCACGTTCAAGTATCCAATTACTTAGTTGCAACGTCTGAATATGTAGCCCACAAATCTTGTTCGTACTGAGTATAATTTTTTATATCTTTTTAATCCATCCTTGTCACGATATTTTATCCGTGCCCGTGTACTTTAAGTTTTGAAGATAATTACAAGTTGAGTAAGATCAGCTCGTTGCATACGTTTTGTATTCATCTGGTGGGGAAAAGTCGGTTACTGTATAATATATTATATGATACTGTGACATGCTAATGGGTGTAATAGCTACTACGGGACTAACGTTGTTAGTCATGATTAGACAATACTACTGTGTAGCCTGAGCAGAATAGGCCCAGGATCAGCAGAGTGGCTCCTAAAGCTAATTTCTATGCTATTCACTCTATAAAGCTTTATTTGGTATGTAGCCTCCTTAGGATTTACACTTTAAGCAGAAAAGGACCAGGATCAGCTGAGGACCTCCTAAAGCTAATTCCTATTCACACTAAAGTTGCGTGTTCGTTGTATGGTGGCCACCACACAAATGGATACCATTTGATAACAATAATTCTATGTGGAGATTTGAATATTGATCACAAGAGCAATGACGGTGTGCAGTTTCTTGAGTTTATGAAGGAAACATTCAACCTTAAACAGAATAACGATCCAGAAATTTCAACAACAAGGAGTAAATCCTGTATCGATGCAGTTTTCACACGCCACATCGAGTATAGGTATATACAAACTAGGAATTACATTTCATATTTTTCATAGGTATCAATCCCCACATGTAGTTAATAAATAATTACAAATAATATTTTACTTTTTTCCCGACTTGAATCATCTATCACTCCATGCAAGTTACTTAATTTCTCCCTTACTGTGAAAAACTGACATATCCATGATCAGATGTTTTTCCCAGTTGGGCGGTTCCTCGTTTATCTGAGTGCTGTGTGTTTTTAGTAATCCTTTTTTAGGAGTGATTACTTCCCCTAGTGACAATCGACCCAGAAAATGTATAATACATTCACTTACTTAGTATACGTATAATACATTCACTATGAAATATATCGATATCATGGAATTCAATTTAAACTTTAAAAGCTTAGCTGATGCATTCAATAGCATTATCAGCTAGGATTATTGAACACCCAGCAGCAAACCCTCGAGCTACCTTCTCGCATAATTATAATGGATTAGTCGATAGCTTTCTTACCATTATTTTCTAATAATAGTCTCCGCTCTTATGAAGAAAGGTACAATAGAAGTTCAATCTGTTCGCTAGCTGCGATTGCAAGGCGATCCATTGGAAGGTCCAGCCTGCGGGGAATCGCCCACGACGAAGGTCTTCGCGTAACTTCACAAACGAAGATGTATTGAGTCTCACCATAGATAATTCTCATCCTTTCGTTTGGTTCATGAAAGTCGGACTGCATAACTCAAGATGAATCACTGCTCTGAGATGGGTTAAAACCTCAAATTAAATTAAATATCTGTTTCTCATTGTGTCTCAGTATCTACTTACTGGCTTTAGTTTGAAGCGTGTATTAAATCATTTAAGTAATAAAACTGTGTAATTCTATCATGGATGCATCAATAAATTCCAATACACAGCCCCACAAATGAAAGAGAAAAAACATTCCGGAGACCATGATAGTGAATCCGAATTCCAAAAAAGTCGTATACCCCCAAATTTATTCGCTAGGGGAGGGGCAATACCCACAAATAAAACAGTCTGACAGGTGACACCTCATTTTAAGGGTTTTTTTACGCTGAACACGATGGTTAAGTCAGAATTGCGATATCTTATTCCTTTCTCAAACTGAATTCCCACAAATACTTGTTATATGACAAAAAATATCAAATTACAGAAACCAGAATAATGAATTTTGTCTCCATTTTTTGCCGAGTAACACCTCAGTTTATAGATTGGTCAACGCTGAATACAATGGTGAAGTCAGAAATGCAATATCTTATTCCGTTATCAGATTGGAACAGATGAACAGTGTCGAAAAATAGATAGGAGTACACAGGAATATTCTGGTCTCCGGAATTTATTTATTTTTTTCACATGTGGGGCTGTGTTACTAATGATTCTCAGTTGGAAAAACGTCTATCGAAGTATAGGTCTATCATATAGTTAGATGAATGGTTTTTAAGATTTATTTATTCAACCAAGATAGAATTATACCATTTTTAAATGTAGATGGTCCTGCTATCAAACACCAGTTACATAAATATTTGGAGTAGGTCTCTATACCTTGTGATAATCTCTGTAGGGAGTGTGATTGTACTGATGTTTAATGTGTGATTACAAGAATTCCCACTAAAAATTATGTAATTTGATCGCTCCACTAGTTCAACACAGATAACACGTAACTTTAAACGAACTATGGCGATTCTAAGTCGTCCGAAACGCGTACGCTGCGATCCGCAATGCGATGACGGCGCTGCGGTGATCAGCATAGTTCCACGATTTGTCAAAACCTCCGAGGCCTTCTTTGCAATCGGAATGGTCGCCTCGGGGTCTCCAGTTGATCCAGATTGATTCCTTCTCAAATCGCTGCCGCCAGATAGGCGCCATCTTACGGTTCGTGCGCCTTTAGTTGATGAGTTGTGAGTAATGACCTATGACTTCTGAGGAAACCGATCCTTTCATATTGAGAGTTCGCAATCGGGCAATTTACGACAAGTCAAAAAATTGGTTGACATGAGCGCCAGAACGAACCAAAAACATCACAATTGTACATTAACACTCCTATTCCGAAGAAATTATGGCAATACAAGTGTACTAGCCAATTACTAATAACTTTCGACGCAACTACAGCAAAGGAAATGTGGTATTTTCTTGGTATCTTTCAAGTATTACTGCGCGCGATTTTAAAATAATGCTTGGGTAGTACATATAGGTATTTATTGCCGCGTGAGAGTGCCGTTATGGTATATAAAATACAAGGTGCATTATTTGGATTGAAGTTTCGTGTCCTGTGCATTTCAATGTAATCCCTCAGCAAGCTATTTATCAAAACTCACTTAAACAACGGGATTTTGCTCTTCAATTGACTTCGAACTCTCAATAGAATTAGACAATTTAGACGATCAATTTTCAACCAAGAATGTTGCATTTTTCAATTTAAATCAAGTGGGTCAACTTTCCATTCACGTTGCCTTTCATCGCAACGCCGTTCAAACATCTGACTCCCACAAAATATTTGATCGGTATTAATTTCATGTTTTTAGAAACTCCATCTCATTCTGGGTTGGCATTAGTCGGTTCGCTGCACTCTCATTCCACGGTAAGACCGTATCGAATGAATCCCATCTCCAGACGTGGGCGCGAGGCCAATCGGCTTTCGACTGGCCGCATCTCATCCCGGAGAGAACCCCTACTACTGCCTGAGACCATTCGTTCCTACACCACCTCCACATCCTCATCCTGCTCCTGGTGTCTCTCCACGACGTCCCTGCATACCACTGTAACGGAACCCACCGTTCACGACACTCGCGTGACAATACCAAATAAATACCCTAAGAGAGTTCCTTCAAAATCTTCGACTCCTGGGAGTCGATAAACCTCTTTGGCAACATATCAAATATCGATCTGCTTGAGCTCCAACATACTCAAACGACAGTTGCTCTTCGACCATTACCATAATTGAATAACTGGTTGCGAACAGATCTCCCTCCCATTAAAGGCCCAAGATAAAATTGATTCATTTTCCCTGTCACTGCGCTCTATCAATAACGGCAGACATCCACCCTGGTCAGAACAAGACTCTACAACGCTTAAAGCATCTAAACAACGTTGCTAAAGCGGAACCGGTCTAAGAATCAAACTACCAAAAAAAGTGCCTAATGCTAATGACTAACACACTTACATAATCTAGCAACTGTGAAAGGTTTACCTTCAATAATTACCTTTTTCCTCACAAAGTTCGTTTCCTGCTTCGCTAAATATTCCTACCGTATCATCTTGCACTTCTTGATTGAACCAAGTAGCTTCATCAGTTTGTCCTGGCTTGTTACAGTAATACTACCTGCCATCTAAAAATAAACTTTTCAGATGTTTTCTGGTAATCATGACGTTTATTTAATATAACTTATTATAAGCTAACTATTTGGATCAGAATAATTTAACCATCTGACGTTTTGTTCACATTATCTGCGCTTTCTTCACCTACAAAATGGTCCGCTGTCAAATCGACCTTGGGCGGAAATGAAAAATGGGAGACGTGGAGGTCAACAAACAACTGGAACTGCAACATTTCTAGGCAGCCCAATCAGCTTCAGCTGCTATCAGGATACTCACTAATTGGGGGAGTATACCTGTATTTACTATTTAGTTCAGTCAATGAAAAAGTAAAATGAGTGGAAGTTGAAGGAATATTGAGAATAAAACAAAGAGATTTGCATTCTCTGCCGAAATCCCGACTGTAAAACTGCCCTTTTTTAAAGTGATGCTTTTAAGTGAACGAGAGACTGCGGGAAGCCAGCAAAATCGGCTGGAAGTGCTCTGAGCTGGGGGATAGATCTGAAATGAGAAGGGGAGGACTGCGGTTAATGTGATTAATATGGATTAGGTCGGAGGGATTAGGGCCGGAAGAAAACCTGTTGTGTGGATTTCGAAGCTAAATCGCGAGGGGATTTGGTTGGTTTTATTCCACAGAGCCCCGCTAAGAGTAAGAGGGAGGGAAAAAAAAGTGGGAAACCTGACATATTGGATGGAAGGGACATTTCCAGCGGGTCGCGAAGGACTACCGTCTCATTAGCTACCGGACAGTGACTAATCTGATTCAACAGAGCTGAGGATTGGCATGAGCCCAAAACTCTTCATCGTGCTCAACCGATCAGCCTATCCGAAATTGTCCTCTTGACGAAAAGTTCGTAATGAATATCCATTTTTAAAAAGAGGGAAAAAGAACTTCGTGGGAGGGGAATGTAGTATTTTATCGCCTCTGCGGACTGATGACGCTATCTCCGTAAGTTAATGAAGCGTGATGTTGATACGCAAGTCGAGATGTGATGCTAAATTATTTACCGTTAATGATCACCGTCCTAGTAGCCGTAAATGTATTTCACCAGGATACTGTTAAGCCGTGCCAGGCCTTACGTACGCGCTCAAACGAACGAACTCACATAACATGAGCAGCCAAGTTGGGACAATACACAGTTGAACAGAAACTATATGATTCAAGTCATTTAGTAATACTTACTGAAGTGGCGGTAGATCTAATTGGTCCAGGAATACCTAGTTATTTACCTTCGGGACGTTTTCAACGTGATATCAAATTATACATAACGCCATAACTTCTATGTAATCGCAAGGAAATGTCTTAAGCTAACATATTGAAGGAAGATATGTCTTAATGCATGAACACCTATCGAGCGTCCTCTGCGTAGTGGTCGCGGAGTGAGAGGAATTAATTCAATCTTAGTTCAAATCTCACTTAATGTTCGGAGAAGGACAGACATATTGATGTGAGATTAAGCATCAAGATAATCTATCAGAGAAATTGGATAGTTATTCAAGAAGTAGTCGGGTAATCGTAGATCCAATAACGAAGTTTCTTACTATTCTTGGCTGATAATATTGTACTGCAGAGATAAGTTCAAAAATCCTGTCTAATGACGCGTTGAAATCCGATGTCCGAGGCCTTCGGATGGTAAAGGATTCGCTGCACAGCAACTGCAACCAACTCTCTGTTGGAAATTCTTCACCTATTTTCAAATTAATTTATTGGCTCGTTTCATGGGGCCAAATCGTTGTTGAGGGCATCCCGACAGTGCGAAACGCTTGAGCTTTTCTAGCCGGCCGGCCGATTTGTTCACTCCACTGCCCTTGTAGAGTCAACTCAAGTTTCCTTTTTAACTCCGGCGAACACCACTGGGGCTATTAGAACAAGATCCGGACGCGACTCTACGAGGATTTTATTTGACGAATGGTAGCGTTCCACGACCGTAACGACAAAGCGATCCCTTATCTAGAAGAAACACAGTTTTCCTTTCAGAGTGAACCTATGTGATAAGCTCTCTACCCGACGCTCTTTTAAGGAGGGAATCGGAGAAAAAACCCTGCGAATTCTTCAACAACGGTTTTATAATTTTCTGTGTAGATCACCCTTCAATCAAGATCACTGCTCTCTATGCAATACCTTTGTAAGCCTCATAACTGTGCGAAATAAAGTGATGGAGGGATAAGGTACAGTTTTGTTTTCGTTCGATTAGGTGATCAGATCTCTCTGAGTGAGGGAGTCGGTCACTAGCTCAGTGACTACCTCGTTGACAATAACATGTCTTATAACAAATAAAATTTGAAGGAACAATAAGGGTGCCTTTCAAGTAGCCGTTGGTGTTAAAGGGAAGAATGTAATCCATACTGACTTCAATCATTCGAATACTTCGAATTTCTAATTCCTCAAAAACCAGGTGGATGGAGCAGGGAAAAACTTGGCCATAAAGCCATTAGCCATAAAGACTTGGTGTTATGGATCGAAGGAAAGAATGTCCTGCATACTAACTTCAATCAGTCAAAAACTTCGAATTTCAATTGCATCAAAAACCAGATAGATGGCGTACAAAAAAAAACGTATCAAGTTTCAAACACTTGGCAAAACTCGTGTTGGACAGCTCATACGGACAAACCTGCAGTAAGGCCAATCCGAACTTGAATACAAGGAAATATGATTGAAAATTGCTTAAAATTAATGCAAATCGCAATTTCATTAAGTAGTGGACTTGTATTCAACTAAGTAGTGGACTTGGAAAATAATATTGACTCGATTTCATTCGATAAGGACTGAGGCATGGATTCTATTTTTCCAACGGGCCAGTGGCTACCTATTGAACTGATGAGAGGAGATAACAGTGACTCATGGGCCAGAGCGGGGCGTTCTTAATTGAGACCATTCAGGACGATTTAGGGTTTTGTTGTGTTCGCACAGAAAAACAAAAGAAAATTCAGTAGGTATCTTCGACAATTTAGAAGAACTTTTGTCAAGCTAAACCAAAGATTGTCTGGTAAACTTTCGCACACATGAAGATAAAAAGTGATTTTATACAAGTTTTTTCTCGTACTAAGTACGTAAATAAAAAAGTATTCGTAAATAAAAAGTACATATTGTACAATTAGTTTAAATGGCATTATAAAACTAATTTTGGAAGATGAGTTGGAAACATTTTGGGACGAGAATCGGGTGCTTATTCTCAACAATTTATTTATAAAAGATAAATAAATTGTTGTTCATAATTTGCAATTAGAAAACTCTGGAATCAAAAATAATAAAAAAGACGAATTTTAGAACAAAAACACAATAGGTACTTATCGAATCTCTTAATATTTAATGTCAAAAGAAGCTGAATCCGTCGAAATTTGAAGGGAAAATCAGAAACACAAGACTTGTACTACTTAGTAAGAAACTACCGGAATGTGATCGGTCAGGAGTGTCAAGTTGCATCGCTGGAGTTATGATCGGTTGTTCGCCTTCTTCGACAAAAGTATTGATTTCACGAGAGTTGTAACGATACATTAGTTGTATTGAAAAGGAAGTGCCAGCAGGAAGAAATCGAGGATGTAAGAGACAGAAAAGAAACACTTGAATGGGTAAGAATAGGAGACTGGTAGGGAGAAAGTAGTGCCCAAACCATAATTCAAGGGGTTTTTAATAGGGATGGGTATCGGTTGGAAAAACATCGATGTCTAAGAAACATCGTATAAAAACATCGATGTTCTGAAATATCGTATAATCGGTGTTTTTTTTTTTTTTTTTTCAGTAAATACCTTACCTATTGTAGCGTACCTAAGTACAAGGACCTAACTAGCTGGCAATGTTTTGGTAATTTTTGTTCTTATTTTAAAAACTCTGCAAATTCTTGACACAACGGTTCATTATCTTCTTTGTACAGATCATCCTTCTGTCTAGATCACTAGGTCTGAATGTCTATATCCTAAATGTTAGATTAATTATTATTATCAATTATCACTAATTATTAACAATTTTATCAAGTACCTAGTGAAAATTATTATAATTTATTGTTAGGTATTAATAATTCGTATTTATTATTAATAATAATAATAATTATTAATTATGATCAATTAATACGATATAATTCTGGGGTTTTTAATACTACGTCGGTAATAATTTTTCTATAAAAGAAGTACCTACCTACCAATAAACATTCGAAATTACCTTCATTTCCATAGCACGAAACGCACCTCAGAACAACAAACTCGACATCACTTAAGCCATATGATGTTCCAAAGAGCTGGTTAGTATGAAAATGGACCTGTATTTCAACAGTTTGAGTCACGATCGTGTTGTGAGGCACAATCTTTGAGCCGTCATGGTGGACGAACGGCTGGTCGTACAAAGCTGCGGATGGTCTTAAAAAATTCTACGGAACAAACTCTATCTAAATATGAAATAAAAAACATACCGTTCTATATGAATTTTTCGAGATATGAGATTTTCAAATTTTCAAAATTTGTTTTGAACCCCTTCCCCTTGACCTAGGGTTCTGAAAAGTTTCGAGGACCATTGTGGGGTTGGTCGAAACCCATAAAAAAAATTTCGTAATTTTAACTCAACGCTAACTGGGCAAAGTGGCGCGGACGGCGTACGGCGGACGGCGTACGGCGTACGGCGTACGGCGTACGGCGGACGGACGGATTTTTTTTTATTCGATTTTCTGAATCTACGTATCTTGAAACGTAAACCAACAAATTTTGAGGGGGGGTTAAAAAAATTTTTTCTTTGGGCGATTCCAATGGTTCATTATCGAAGATAATAAACCAAAAAATGAACATGAAAAATGTACTAATTTACATTTAAAAAAATGGATTGAGCGGCAACATACTAAACAATTTACTTTGTTCCGAATATTTATTGTTGGTCTCGTGCAAAAAAAGCAGTCGTGCAGCCAAACCTTCGGAGAGGCGATTTTTGGAATGCTGCTGGACTCTTGAGTAATTATTGGTTCCTCACAATCAATGCTGAAGAAGAGAACTCATATTAGCAAAAGGTGTTGCAAGAATTGTGAAAGTGCTTCTCGTACTTTAAAGAAGAGCCAATAAACATTGAATAAAATATTCAGGTGACTAATAGATAGGATATTTCAATTTACTTACCACAAGCTTTCAATTTTCTCCAGTTCCTCGAATGAGTAAATTATTATGTTTGGGTCTCATCTCTGGAATTTCGCATCAAACATGTAAAATTCTTGACTGCGGTAGGTCTCGCCCTAACGTTCGTGTGATCAAATTACGGGGTACACGCTGTAGGCGGTACTCCGGCGGCGATTTGATGCGGATATCGTCAAGATAATGAGATTCTACAGCAAAGATATGATATTATACGAGAATAGACATATCACACCGGTTTACGGTATACCTGTCTAAAATATTTTGTTACGCGTTAGATTTGAAAGGGAAACGTCCTTCTGATCGGCGTGTAATGATTTTGACCTGTATCACGGAAAGATGTAACGACTACGATCTTACCTTTTTCTGTTTCTCCTTGTTGAAACTCCAGCTCAATTTCCCAAGGCTAGGGCTTCGTAGCCTGCTCGTGATCTAGTCTTCACTAATAGCCATATTCCTAATCATTTCCATGCTCTTCGGCCAAGCTCAAAATAACTTCTTTCGGCTTCGTATCATTCTTAGGGGAGCTTTTACGACTTTTTCGTGACAAGGAAATAATAATGGAACCATTCCGAGGGAAGGAATTGAAATGTTACGCCAACCCATCAATTTTCGTTGTTGTTACCTACGGTACAGAAATCATGAACCTACCAAGTAACTCTAGCTACTCTATTTCTAAATAAGGTCGATTTCAAAACATTTGAAATCAACTTACGCATAGCCCAGTTATTGTCGACATCAAATCGTTATTCTATTCTTTTTTTTAAAATTTCATGAAATTTCTTACAATTTCAGTATTAATAGAGCTCCGTAGACCAAATAGGACTTTTTCCAAAAAGTGCAAATTTTATATTACTTTCATTTTTCTAGTGTCGTACCGGCCAATCTAATCTGAATGGTGCTTCTATACCGAAAAGCAACAAAACCTGAAAAGCGGGAAAACGGTATTCTGGACCCAACATGAAGAGGTCTTATATCATATTATTATGCTTTACTTTCTTAAAGAGCGTTAAATTCTGCCTCGATGAACCCCAGAAACATTGAATTCGGACCAGCAGTTCGGCCACCATACGCTCCCGAAGATTGGCTAACCTGCGGTTCTCTGCAAAACACGTTTATCAGTCTCTTTCAACTATAGCACCAAAACTACTTGTCCGATCCCAAATTTCTTTTTATAGTTTGTAAGCTGGTTAATTTTACTTTCATTCCTCATATTTGATATTTCAATCAAGTCCCTTCAAAGACCCATGCCAGCATGATACTTTTGAGTACTTAATCAATAATAATTAATTAGTAAGTAATTGCCGAAGTAGGTGGAACTAGAAACCCCAGAATCATACAAATTACATACAAATCATACAAATTATTTGTAACACAAAGAAGATAATATTATACAAATTATTTTTAATTCATTCATCATGTCTAGATCACGAAACGTCTATAGAGATGATGAATGAATTAAAAATAATTTGTATGATTTGTATGTAATTTGTATGATTCTGGGGTTTCTAGTTCCACCTACTTCGGCAATAACTTAGGTACTAATTAATTATTATTGATTAAGTACATTAAACCGTTTATTAAACCGTTGTGTCAAGAATTTGCAGCGTTTCTTTCTCATCGGCTAACCCTTTTTTTCTCATATCCGTAGCCCCTCCATCACCCCGGTTAATCGAGGTTCGACTGTATCTGAAATATTTCAATTATTATTCGTGGTTAATACAAAGGCGAAAGATGAATACAAGCATTAGGTAGGATTGTACATACTGGCAGTCTTTGGGCCATAGGTAGTTGACAGCGTGGTCCAGCGACAAGGAGTTATACTAATACGGTGGGCCTTAGTTCGCCGCGTCAGCCAGAGATAGCGATTCAGCACTCCATCATACATGGAGCGTTTCAGGCACTCATTTCTTCTCATATTTGAGAGTACCAACAGGTAACCTACAGGTACAAAGAAGTACAAATATAAATTTTTAAGGCTCAGATATGGTTTCTATGGCATTTTTGTTTGATAACTCTTGGGAACAACTGCTCCATAGATGCCTAGATTACGCTAAATCAGGATTCGGGCGCCCGATAGGGGCGCTGAAGGTCAAGTCGACCCCCCTCCCCATTTTAAGAATGGTACTTTTTTGAGTCTATAAAATAAATATTGAAGGGCCAAAGAATGAAAAAAATGGCAATTTATTCCTTCGAAAGTAATCTATGAGCAACTTGTTTAATTTTTGTGCCCATCTAACTCCGACTGAGGGGGAACGGAACCTACTTTATTATTAGATACACGTATTTTTTTAAATTATAGGTAACGTATAGACTTTATTTAATACAATACAAAATTAATGGTTTAGTTAGAGATTTCTATTAGTTTTTTTATTTATTTTTAGAATATTTTCTTCCAAATTCAGATATTCAGAATGGTTCGCGGGCGCTGCGAAAGCCTTACCAGGGCGCACCTGTGCGACGGGCGCGGGATTGCCTACCCCTGCTCTAAATAGTGGTCTTGCATCTACTTACACCCTTACAGTTCCTGTAGTCTTATAGATACAGGTACCAGTTATAATCTTATAGGCTTAACCTCGGTTGATACCAAAATGCTTCGTTGGTACCCTTTCATCGTAATCGAATGGGATAAATAGTAAACGTACCTGACCCCGTCTTCTGCTAATTGCGATTTTTCAGACACGTAGATGTGTTTGGCAGTTCAACAACCCGTTACTCAACCAAGTCATTTTCGGTGATTTCATGGGAGGTCCATTAGAAACCGTACTGTTGTGGGATATCTCCGATCTCAGACTGTCTCTAATGAGCTTATTGGAAAACTGGAGGTGGCTCCGAGATTAGCTATGATTTGCCACATAATTTGTACCGTCTGTTAGTATTGTTTGTTCTCCAAACGAAAATGTTTGTGATACACTGGTTGTGCCCTACTTTCTACGTGTTGGGTTTGGTCGATCTTAGTTTTCAACAAGGTAGTTCTTCTACATCACTGAAGTATCCTCAACTAATTATTGTTTCATTTCAACTGATGTGGGGCTGAAAACATCCCTCTCTCGGCTAAACAGCCTCCTTTTTCGTGATTTTTATTAATTTGCCAGCATACTATGCATACTACATACCAAGCAAACAATCTAACAAGGTGGAAACGACTTTTAACACGTTCATTATTGTGTAAAGATGGACAGTGAATAGTGAAGGGGTGTTGAAGGATTTGGCTCAATCCTGAAGCGTAGATGTTGTCTGGTATGTAGATTTGCTGATTCATCTCATAACATCGCCATAACGTTCAAATTTGAAATCTAGGATGATTTTGATTTCGCAAATTGGACTGGTAGGAGTGTGGGAGGAGGTAGTGACACTAGTAAGTTCTAGTACGACCTATCAATTTTGTGTTTATTATCTTCAATAATGAACCATTGGAATCGACCAAGGAATAAAAACTTTTAACCCCCCTCAAAATTATCATTACCTATTATATAGTAGACGGCACTGAATTAGAGCCATGAGACCAAGTGTTTCAAAGGGCACTCAAAGCAGGATTCTTATTTGAGGGAGCCTTTTCTCTGTGGATTATAGAGTTTTTCGTGAGACAGGATCTATATTACGAGGATTTTTAGCATGTTACTAAATATTGTTCGTCTTATGCATGTTTATCGAGTGCGATTACTTCTCGGTTACAAATAAATTGTTATTACTTCTTGGTAATAAATCAATACCATGTACCTTTGGCCGGTCTTCTCGTTTCTACGATTTTTCTCAAATAATTATTATTTACAGACAAAATATCAACTTTGGAAGATGTTATAGAACACCCCGAGGTGAGAACTCTGGTCGACGAGAGAAACTTTCAGTTTTTCTGGGTCCCCAATGTCACAGCTGTTGATCTCAGCGCTCTGTTTCCTTCCATACCTTTGTGAGTTTTAAACGCTATAATATATTATATCTCTCCAATTTTTTCAGTAACTATTATCTATTTGAATGTGTCATTTATGGTAGGTACCTAAGTTGCAAGTTCCCTTACTATGCATTCAAATAACACTAACATGAACTTCGCAACAAGTAGTGGGAGTGGTTTAGATGAATAGGTACCAAGAAGATATATTCACTTTGAAGCAAATAGTAGGTATATTGCTCAGCACAGCTTTGAACTTAATGAGAATTTAAAGACATGTACTTTGGAACTAATCGGGTTGAGGTGATTTGGTCGAAATAGCCTACACCATTATTTCTAGCCTAAACGTTTCCTGCTTGCCTGGTTCTTTGATAAACATCCATTTAGTTCGATTGAATTTTGATCCCATCAGTACCAAAGATGCGTCATTCAAGAATCTATCAAATATAGTAACGAATGGAATACTGAAATATCTCAATGGAATACTGTTTTGAAAAAATTGAAATTAATGTACCTACTATAGTCATTCTTTCTTGAACTCACCTTTATTATATCTTGTTAAATGTGCATATCCATGGAACGGTGTTAGTCAGCTACACAGCTCTTCCACATGGCAATCAACGATTTCTGACGAGTTTTTCGTTACAGCTCTTTCGCCCTGAACTCTTACGATTTGCCTATTTTCAAAAAGAAAAATATATATATTACTTAGTTTCCAACCTGGAGGAAGCTTCAATCCTATCATCGTCATACCTGAGATTCCTCTGATTGGCGGCGACTTCCAACATCCACCTCCGGGTGAGGCATCAGAAGTTCAGCAGCAACCGGAGTTGGATACGCCAGAAGTCCCAGGGCAACTTCATCCGCCCGATGTTTCCCGTCCACAAGTCCCAGGGCCGCCGGACCTCGGAGAAGATCACCTGGAGGAATCTGTTTTTGAACACGAAGAACTCGAAAAGAATCCTGTGGGGTGAGAAATAAACCGATTTATTTGTAAAAATATCGAGTACTTATCTAATAGAGAAAATAATTAGATTATTACCCATTCTCTGTCATACCGGTGTGTTGAATTAGAGAGTACCAAAATTTTCTAATAATTAACGTTTTACAGTGAAATCGGGTACGAAGTCCCTTGTGGGGTGCGAGGGAACGATGACGAGGATTCAAATCGCATTGTCGGGGGTACTAATGCTGTACAAGGTGAATATTTTCTCAAGCTATTTCCCTACCATAATTCACGTAAATATATGCTCACTTTCGGCTTATATGGCACTGAAATCCATTTGCATTTAGGTGTATGCAGTATAATGAAACTATTATGTCTATCAAAATGTTAGTTCCTCATTACTCTGTTTTTCAAACTACAACAACTTGAGGTCAATATTACTATTATAAGAGGTCATAATATTATTGACCTCGTTTTTGTAGTTAAAAATACGAATATATGTGCCTAATTCTGGACACTATGGAAACTCTCTGTGTTTATATTCTTCGGATATTTGAAGTGAGAAGGAATGACCTAATGATTTTCATATCACAGTATTGTATCGTTCCTGATAAATCTGAACTAATTTCTATTGTCCAGGTTCGATTTCATGCTGTTTGTCTATAATTAGTAGGTTTGTTGAATAAACAATTTGACATCATGGGTTACGGTCATACAAAAAGGATCTTAGAGAACCCACGAAATTTCATCCTTCAGAATGATTCGACTTCATCCATTCAGTTATGTGTTATTCACACATGCTCACTGTCGGCTTCGTTTCGTAAGGAAACGAAACGAGCAGGATGCAGATAAGTGTGTCACTAGTTGCAGTTTATCAAACCCACGTCCGACCACTACTGCCCTACATACAAAGAAGGAAAATACTATGAAATAAATGTAGGTAGAATAGATCAATAGTTCAATTGTAGTTTAAACAGTCCTTTCGGAAAGTATTAAGAAGGAACGGTGGATTGATGAGGAGTATGCTTCCAGGCATTAATCCGTACTTCTCAAAAATGGAAGGTTGTCATCACTTCAGGGAGTAAGCTTGGTGGATATTGTAGGTCTGATTAGTCTTCACTATGATGAGCCCTTTAAACTACCTGTTCTCGGTACCCCGCTGGGATGCCTGATCTAATCAGACTTACCATATGGGGGCATTCTCAGGGCGAAATGGTCAGGACCCTTAGTCCCTAGGTCGAATGGAAATCCCTTCTGGTCGAAACCCCAATACAAAAACGCCGCCGCGCATTTAGATGCTCCAATTTCAGATCCGAACGGGGGTAACCCTGACTAGAAGACCTAGTTGGGTTGAACTTCCTAGGGGACCATCTTCGTCATGGCCTCCCTTCTCTATCAGTGCCCGTTTAGTATGTACATTATACACCTGTCTATCAATCCACTGTTGGCCCAATAAATTCGAAAACTTTGTTTTTGATATATAATAATTAAAGACGTAAATGTGTTTTCCCATAAGGCTGAGAGACCAGCTACTTGCCATCTCTAAGTAGGTCCCTAACATTTGAGCTAAAATAAGAACGTCAACTTTGAGTAGGTACCTCAGAAATGCCTATTCGAGTTGAATTTTCATAATAACAAGTAGCTGTTTCAGCTGATTTATCGTTGAATGACACTTTCCAGGAGAGTTCCCGTGGCAGGTGTCCCTCCAGTTGAGGGTTGGCTACGTGAACCGCCACGTCTGCGGAGGATCCCTTTTATCCAAATACTGGATCCTAACAGCAGCCCACTGTATTGCCGGTCTCCGAGCCTCCAAGCTTTCCGTCGTCGCGGGAGACCACGATATTTACAAAACCGAAGGTAACACCTCGGTTCATTTACTAATCGTATTAACAACGCAGCTACAGTGAAAACAGAATAGCAGTGTGACATCCCTAACTTCATTAGACGTATAATGAAGCAATGAAATATTTTAATAATGTGATTTTGGTTTATTATCTTCGATAATGAATCATTGGGATCGACCAAAAATTTTTAAAGTTTTTAAAGTCTCGATCTTGAAAAGACTTTGTCGGGTCTCGGATGAATATGGCTACTGAAGAAGGGGGTACTCTGGTCACAATAAGGATTGAAATTTTGTTTCGTGTTACAAGAAGGCTTTATGGGATATAAGGAAATTATAGGGAAACTGGTATATTTCGTTCCTCTCTTTCAGGCACTGAACAGAGATCACAGGTAGTCAACATAGTAACGAGAGGATTCATCAAAGACAATTTCACTAACGACATCGCCCTCGTTCAAGTCAGCCCTCCTCTCAAGCTCGACGGCAAGTGGCTGGCGCCTCTCTGCATACCCAAGCAGAGCTACCGTTTCACCGAAGGTATGAACTAAATAATATAACATTCAAAATACCATTCATAGCTCGAACCGTTTGATGAAATAAACATTCACGAATCACAATTACATTTTTCCTCCATACTTATTTCATAACCTGAAGAGTACCTGCAAGAAAATTGGAGTATTGTTGGTTAAAATGCCTTGGATGGCGGGTATGACGATACGATATCTATCCAAAATTTCAAAATAAAATAAAAAAAACATTGACATTAGCCGAAACCCACTTTAAACTGTAGAAGTTGGGATTTAAAAATTTGTTGAAACCATTTTCATTTTGGCGAACGCAAATTTGACGATAATGTTAAATGAATACTGAACCATGTGACTAAAGTGCATAAAACACTGAAAAAGGAATTTCTTCACGAGGTATCGCCCTATTTGTTTATTTTACTCGTAATAATCTTTCGTACTCCTTCGAATTTTTGTGTGGTGGTTGGAGACATTGAGTTCGGCTCTGGCACCACAGAAGCATTGCCATTAACTGAATCATAAATATTACCATAAGTTAGGTATATTTTCGGCGAGTGTTCAAAATTAGAAGGCCTCAGGAATTATGGATTCGGTAGAAGAATACGTTGAATCTTAATAATTATTGTTTACAGGATTTGGCGTTGTAACTGGTTGGGGAAGGTTGAGAGAAAACGGGAAACTTCCCAATATCCTCCAAGTGGTGGCTTTACCACTAATTTCCAAATCCAAATGCGACTTGTTCTACCAGAGGGCTGGCTACGGGCATTTCCTCAACAACTGCCAACTCTGCAGCGGGTACGAACGAGGCGGAAAGGATTCGTGCCAGGTACGTATCCTGACGATTTCCAACAGTTTTGGTTCATCCAAATCGAAATTGTAATTCATGTTTAGCCCTTCCTGAACAAAATGTCCATCCGTCTGCAAATCAGTGTCACATACGCCACTCTGGTTTTATTAATCAGATTTGATCAAATTTAGTGGTACTTGATATTTTTAGGGTGACTCCGGTGGGCCATTAGCATGCAAGCGATCGGACGGCAAGTACTACCTCTGCGGGATCGTCAGTTGGGGAGTCGGCTGTGCACGTGCTCACTTTCCAGGAGTCTACACTCAGGTCTCCTGTTACTACGACTGGATCAGGAAAATAATCTATGCCAGGACCTACAAGGAAATACAGGAGCACATTGACCATTGGTGATTCCCTAGGCCGAGCTTGGCGTCCATAAAATTAAATAACCGATTCTGTATTGTGATTTGTAGCTAAACTACGATCTGCCAACCATTACTACTTTCAACATGACTTGAACGCGGCCGCAGTGTCGCCACAGAACGCAGTTTTGTCAGTTATCACTCGCAGGGTAGTCTCTCAAAGAATTACTTTCCTGTATATTTTACAGCTTACCATTCTAAAGCGTTTAATAAACGTTGTAAATCTGAAACTTAGTTCATACCTTGTTTCCTAACCATCAATTATCAAGTTACTTGTTGACCTCTGGTTCAGAGTAATGTGGTTTGTAATCTGGCTTAATTTTCTAAGGAATTTAGTAGGCCTGTATCCGTATACTCTCTTTTTAGTCCATCTCACACCCGAATATACTCTATTTGGTTTATTAACTTTGAAATCAACAAAAAATGTTTAATCCCCCTTAAATTTGGGTTTACGAATTTTTTTAGGGTACGATTCGAATCACAAATCCGTACGTTTCTCATACTCGTACGATACGGTCAGGAGTTGAGGTCTTTCATCCGTCGGTAAATATTTTATTAAATATAAAAATTGTATGCAAATTTGTCCGCATGTGGAGGTCCACGTCTATTGTGTTCAGACTCTGACCTTGGCGAAATCGCAATAAAAAAAGGCGAATTGGGAAAGATTTTGAATTTTTTGCATCTTATAAGATCCTATTTTTTCTATAAGTCGGTTTATCAAGTGACAAATTTCGGGAGTTTTCCGAAAAATTGTTGTAGGATCGAATTCTGGAGATTTAAAGTTATTTTAGATACCCTTGGTGCCTCCCAACTGGACAAAGGAGAACCTACACCACTCCTTCTCGCATCCCTATGATTTTTAGGTAGTCTCAGAGAATGAATGCTCCTTTCTTTTGTTTAGCTGTGACTATTCACAAATAAATCGCTCTAATTCCAGACAGCTCAACCTCAAATTCACCGGGTCCACTGTAGGATGTGAAGCGGAAGTTCGTGGTATCTCGTTGAGATTACGGTCTATCAGTTGACCGCTGACGTCCAGTGAGTTCTGTACTACGAACAGTGGCGATCTTACCCTTTGTCGCGACCTTATAACCCCATACACTGCTAACGATTTTTGACGGTGCCTTCAAAAAGCTATTCCCTTCGGTGAAAACGGGGTATGTCAATATGTGGATCATCCGCTGCAGAACGTACGATTTCAGCAAACTATTCCATCTTTTAGTTTCATTTTCTCGGGATTTTAGTTTTGGTTTCCTCATACGTGTCTGACTTTTTCATTGGATTAGAATAATTATTTCTTGAACGATATTTTTCTTACAGAAACTCTACTACTACGTAGTTACAAAGACTTGCACCACAAAAAACGTGTTGCGAGAATGTTTTCGAATAAGGATTAATTCCCAGCGACCCCCCCTCATTTTGGTGAGTTTTCAACGGGAACACAACTAATTAGCACTGAACATTAAATATGTAAACCAGAGAGTTAATATTTGATTAAGCAAATGTTATGGTCTGATGATTAACACGATATTATGATCTAATATTGTACTAAAATTAAAGTCACATTTGACCCTAATACACAAGCTAATTAATCTGTCTAGTTCTGAACTGAAATTGTACTTTAGGCAGAGGGTGAAGACGTTGTTGTTCTGTTATAGGGATATGCATCATACAATGAACAAAGTGGGGCTGTGCGTTTTAGTGTTCGTTGGCGTTTGTATGCTGAGAACTATCGCGAAATCTGTGAGGTATAAGAGAAGCGAATCCATTGATTTTGATAAACTCAGTGACGATGATGTATTTGCTTTGCTTGACAAACCCGATGATTACGAGTTCCAGACAGAAAAGGACATTGAATTCAATTTCGACCGAATCGGCGAGGAGGATGGTCAAGGAATAACTGCTCAATTTGTTGCCACGCAATCCTCCAGTACATTATCGACTGAGGAACAAAGTGTTACTGATACTGAAAGTCAAACTTTACCTTCGGTGACTACATCGACACCAGAAGTTGTGTCAAGCAGTGCTCTGTCCAGCTCGTCGGTTAGTGAGTTTCCTTCAACTGCATTATCAACTGATGAACCAAGTGTCAGTGATACTGAAAGTCAAACTTTACCTTCGGTGACTACATCGACACCAGAAGTTGCATCAAGCAGTGCTCTGTCCAGCTCGTCGGTTAGTGAGTTTCCTTCAACTGCATTAACAACTGATGAACCAAGTGTTAGTGATACTGAAAGTCAAAATCTACCTTCAGTGACTACATTGACACCAGAAGTTGTATCAAGCAGTGCTCTGTCCAGCTCGCCTATTAGCGAGTCTCTTTCAACTGAGCAGCCTACAGAATCTTCTACGAGAAGTCCATATTATTCAACAAGTGACTATAACCTAGTAGAGAAGGTTGACCCAAATACCTCACCGAGTCCTCTATTACCAACGGAAACAAGCTTGATAGATACGAAAAAAGGTTTTACAGTATCAACAAGTATAATGGGAGCAAGTACTTTAGTTATTAATACGGACGATAATAATGTTGAATCAAGCTCTACTGCTAAGAACATCGATTCTATGGAATCAACTGACTCTCGGCCTACAACAAAACTTGCCAACGATTCCTCGCAAAGGCCTTCAAACAAGTTCATTGCGACAACTTTGGCAACAATAGGCATTCCCTCAACATCTTTTAAACCCATATCCACCAGTGCTCAAGACGTGAAAATCCCAACTACAACTTCCACTCACAAAACCCTGGTCGAATTATCAAGTGAAAGACTTTTGGCATCTACTGCTGTTACACCCAAAACAACGGTCTTACCTACTGTATCCACTGAAAAATTAACTCGAACAACTCGAAAACCTACTCAACCCACCCGAAAAACAACTCACTCCACGCGAAAACCAACGAAGAGTGTTAAGAAAACTACTCTTGCTCCAAAACGAAAATCGACCAAAAAACCTGCATCTAAAGCAACTTCTAAAAAGCCTGTAACAACTAAAACGACATCAACTGAGAAAACCTCAACATCAAGTACTGCATCACCACTGGTTCCTCCATATGCTCTGCCAAGTTCAAACACGACTAACACAGAGCCCATTTGCTTCAAATTATTGAATCCTGACAAAACATTATCAGACGAATGTTTCTTTCCAGTTGGAATGCCTCCTGTGGAGAAGCACACATCTTCATCAATCACGACATTAACCAGAGTTTTCTCTACATCAACTATGAGGACTACAACAACGCCATCTACGACAGTCGGAACAACTACAAAACCTACCACAAAAAGAGCTAAAGGAGGGATTTGTTTTATGAGAGTGAACTCTGATAATAAGTCGGAGTGTTTTTATTTGGATCCTTTCGTGAATCCGTCAGAAGCACCGAAAATACAAACGATAGCAACACTGGCTCCTCATTTAATGTTTGAGATAACTGAAGAGCCACCTCCTTTTCCTGTAGAGTTGTCCTTATTGAAACCGCCACTTTTGAATAAGCAAAAGCCAGTTGATGCAGGGCTAGGTGCGTCAACCTTTGCTCCTGATAGAATTTTCGAAATACCCCTCAGCAGTGGAAAATTCAATCACAATATACGAAAACCGCACATTTCTCCAGAGGCCGATTCCGTGCCACGTATGTTGTTTATAGGGGCAGATGGGATAAGGAATAATCTTGACAATATAAATAGGCAGGGAAGTGGTGTCCTTCAACGTGTTGCACCAGTGACATATGGTAGGTCGGAGTGGAACCACCAGGATACTGTGAAAAGTCCATCGGTTCAGGAAGGTAGGAGGACTTTAATAAGATTGAATCCGGCACTTCAACCCGATTCCTCTCGAAAAACGATGGGATCCAAAGGTCAGGGTCGTGAAAATCTAAACGCAGATGGTCAGCGATCTCTGGATAACTTTAGTAGCCAAAGTGGATACCCTGGACATCGCCAGGATGTGCCTTGGCACGCCAGGGGGACTGCATACTTTCCAGCTGGGGATAACAGGAGCCCAAGTGAGAAAACCTCTCCTGGTCATGGCCATGTGCTTGTAATTCCTACAAACGGTCGTCGGATGCAGTACCCGACTGGTACATTGGATGGCTCACCTCCTAATAGACCGCCAGTCATGATGCCTGTAAATCCTAGTTTCAATCAGGAGGCGAGTGTATCAAATGTGAGAATTAATTCGCGTCCACCGTATTATGGAAACAATCCTGTTGAAGAGAACTATAGACCTCAGCAAGTATTGCTGACACCAGCTGAAAGACCAATGGAATCAGGTGTGTCAAACATCAGGGTGCAACTTACGCCACAAGACTCGTTTCCTCAGAGTGCACAGGATAGAACTCAGCAAGTGTTCTTGTTGCCAGTTGGTGGACGGCCTAGTGAACCTGGAGTATCCAATATCAGAGTACAACAACACCCACAAAGCTCGTTTCCCCATCGTACTCAGGAAACCCATAGAACTCAACAAGGGCTTTTGGTACCCGTTAGGGGACAGCCTTCCAAAGCAGAAGTATCCAATATTAGAGTAGAGCTTCCATCACAAAGTTCATACCCTCAACAACTCTACCCAAATTCCAATGTTGAGCACTTGAGTGGACCATACCCTAATAGACCCATCCTGCTTGTCCCAGTAAATCCTGCTTTAAATGGCGAAGCCCCTGTGTCAAACGTGAGAGTGAATGTACGTCTTCCTCAAGGTGCCATGACACCTCAATTACATGGAGATAGTCACAGGTCTCAACAAGCTTTCATGGTACCGATTGGCAGAAGGTCTGGTGAAGAAGGCGTGTCCAATATCAGAATTCAAGTTCCACTCCAAGGAACGTTCTCCCAAAATGCTTTCGTCAGCCGCAGTGATCCACAGCGATCGGATTTTGATCATTTGTACCTTGACATCCAAAAGGGTAGACAATACGATGGGAGACCCAGGATCCGAAGGGCACCCGAAGGGAAGCCAATTGATAAGCCTGATGACATCTCCTTAGCGTTTGTTGTCGACACGACGTATTCCATGAATGCTGAGCTTCACGAAGTGAAACAATTCATCTCCATCATCATGGACGAGGTGCTGAATAACAGAGGGAGTCACATCTCAAACTTCATATTTGTTCCTATCCACGATGAAAGTGAGTGTTCTAATATATTTAATTTCACTACTCCACAATTATACGATGAACTAATTGTGAAGTGCAGCCAAATCCCTGCGATGTGCTTGATTATCAATCTGATTTGATCTAAAATATTTCATTTGCTAGTTATACGATTTAAGGGGCAAGTTTCCAAACGTTTATGGTAAAGGACACCTACTCTTGAAGCCCATAATTAAACATAAAAATAGTCTAATGGGCTAGTCTAAGTTAGTCTAAGTGTTTAAGAGTGTTTGTTATTTCCCAATCAACTCCTCAACATTTAAATGATTAAATTTGCATATTTCAGAACCGATGCACGAAAATTATCTGGTGACAAGGGATCGCAATTTGATGGCTCAAACGATTTCGAATATTAAAGTCGATGGCGGAGAAGACTGCGCAGAGAACTCCCTTGTTGGACTCCTCAAAGCTATCGAACTGGCGGAAAAAGACAGCCACATTTTCTTGTTTACTGACGCCTTCGCCAAGGATTACTATCTCGTCCCTCAAATTATTAGGCTGATACAGAGGAAGAAACCACGAGTGAGTTGGGGTTGTAATAAACTAAGAAGTTCTTAGTAAGAACTCACTTATTTCTAGATGGATTGATGAGAGGGAGGGGGGCACTGGATCCATTGCCCCCGGGTTCGAGTTTCCTGAGAGGCCCGGAGACCGGCCCGACTTAGCCTTTCG
This sequence comes from Stenodema calcarata, assembly GCA_963920205.1. Lineage (NCBI taxonomy): Eukaryota > Metazoa > Arthropoda > Insecta > Hemiptera > Miridae > Stenodema > Stenodema calcarata. The sequence continues at coordinate 14,610,150 of OY986055.1, read as the reverse complement.
ATTGCCAAGACAGATTTTTTGTGCAAATTTGAACTTTTTATCTCGATTCTATCGAGAGTTGTCGTCTGGAATGACACTTTGGTACGTACTGTGATTCACGCTATTTCGCGTGATTCACAGTTAGTGCCTTTGCGCTACATTCACAAGAGCACACCTTAATTGTTATGGAAATTCGTCTCTATGAACGATTCAGAGAAAGAAGAACCCTGTCAAAAATCCCTGGTGACGTGCTCACGTGATGTATCAGGGGAACTAGTTGCTGAGCTTAAACACAAGAGAAATGTTAGTGAGGTCAACATCGAATCTTTCGAGTCCCCTTTGATAAATTGTTGAATCAAGTCCACAAGAAAAAATTGGAAGCGTTATTTCCGAATATTTGTAAAGGCCTAGGAACTTTTGTACCTTGCAGCAGAACGGTAGTTCAGCGTACTTTGCCGCATCAAGAACTTCTACCGTTCATGTACCTACCACTCAGATTCGCTGGCAGGATTAGGCAATCTGTCTATTGAGCTCGAGTTGGCAAGACATTTGAATTTTGATTGTATAATGTAGAGATTACATTCATTTTAGTCCACTGTTTAGGATCTTTTGATGTTCAACCCTAGATACAGATACTGCTTATATGTATACTGATACACATACCTGCATTATATCATCAGGTATATTTTCTGCTGACCGGAGAATGCAGTTATGCTAACGGCGGCGAATCTCAGAGACTCGCCTTTGAAAAACTATCCACCGCCAGTACAGGCATTGTTGTCAGATTGGAAAGATTTAAAAGCAGAGCAACGCCGGATCTACTTCAAAAGGCACTTCATGCGGTATGTTACCTGTGTAAATAAAACTAGTTAAACAATTAATGTGATGATGCAAATACCTGTTGCATAACATTGTCAATTTTATTTATAGCACAAAACAAATCCACCCCTATAAATTCCAGCCCCTATTATGTTCTTGTGTGTGAGTTCTACATAATACATAATATAGTGAGAACTTCAATATTATTGAAGTTCCACGTCCCAAATTAACTGTTATCAACATACCCCAGTGCGACTCTCTCGTGGCATCGTAAACAGTTACTGTACATCAAATTTCGGGGGTCCTAAAAATAAATCCTAGTTCTCGTCCGTGGAATTGTTTTGTTTTGGAACACAATTTTTCAACGTGTAAACTATAATTTGATACTTACCCACACTTTATTTTCTAATTACTGACATTCACGAGTTGGTTTTAAAAATGTAGCCAAGGTCAGACATTGCTTGGAATAACGTTAATGACTATCAAGAATGTATTTCCTTAGCGAATACGCCTCAACTGTTGTCCTTCTTCATTCACTGATTCTGAATATTTTAGCTGCCTTATCCACAAATAAAAACTCGACATTTCTAGTATTAGACCGCTGGAACAAATCGAACTGAATTTCACAGAGTGAAAAGTAATCGTACTAGAAAATTTACCTCTACGTCAAATTACTTACAGTGTTACCATGATGTTTGACAATTTTCGAGGTTTATAGTTTTATCAAATTTATGGCCTGTCAATGTTTTGTTTTGTCAAATGGCCTGTCGGCCGGCTGTGCGGTCAGAGCTCTGCTCACCAATAATTAGTCATAGCGACCTGTACCGTAGAACCATTCGTACCTGTATCAGAAAATTCGCGATAATTTGCCTGGTAGAGACACTCGATGGTAGACAATCCTTCAACAAAAACCAACTTCGATGAAAGAAACAATCTCGAAACATTGCCTACGAACGACAGGGGAAAATATAAAACAGAAAAATAGTTCTCAAAAATTATCACTGTAAGTACGAGTACATTGATAACCAGCAGGGGTGCCAGATACGATTGGGAATGATTTCCTGTTTCACTGATTTGGAATGATTTCCTGTTTCACCCAATCATTAAATTCAAATTACTTATCACCCAATAAAATAAAAAAATCATTGAGCTTGGTCTTTCCAGTCCGGAGAAAAAGATACATGGAGTTGCAAATACATGGTTGGTGAGAAATTGGCTTTTTCTAAAAACTTCTCTGTGGGAGCAACTCCGCTTCCCTGCAACTTACTTGCTTCGATTCTCTTCCACATGCATCCACAAGGTATGAAATACGGGTGTCTTTTGAAAATGAAGAAGAAGAAGATAGTCACCAAGACAACAGTTCTTATCATCAATGAGGAGGAGCCGACAGCTTCTGGTGCTCGCTAATTTCGATGATTTTTCCAATCATTTCAAAGGTTATTATTCAAAATTATTCAAATATACCAAAATTTTCAGCAGGTTCTGCGGTTTTATTAGTGCAAAGAACCGAAAATCAATTTTTGTTTTAAATCGACCTACAGGTCCCATAAAACCTGTCCCCAAACCTTAAAGCAATAACAGTCGCGATTTCTTGTGTGAAACTTGATTTCTCGATCTCTAATCAAATGTCGAATTACTGAAGGTATTGGAAGCAGTGGCACGGGAATTCGAGAAGAACCGCAGAATCGTCACAGAACATGTAGGCGTAGCCACAGGACAAAATCCCGAAGACATCAAAATCAGCGTGGAGCCCGGACTGACAAATTTGTCGTTGACGTCGACTGGGCGCAACACGAAAATCGACGTCATGGGCCCTAGAGGACGGCCGAAGGATATCGTTCAAGTCCTGAATATGCCCAACATCCAAATAGTTTCTGTACCTGTGAGTTTGAAACGATAATTGCTCGTAATCCTCATACGTCAAATCCTCCTACTTATTTTCCTTTTATCCTTTATTTTACTCGCCGTATCAAGTCTTCTGAAACGAAAACAATTCCACGTATGTTTCTTTTTAGAAACCAGATCCAGGAGAATGGACCGTGAGCGTCACAAGCCCTGAGTCGCCTTTCAAATTTGTGGCTTCTGGAATTAGCACTACAGATTTTGTGTATGGATTTTCCGTGACACCGACCAGCGACATGTACCGTTTGTCAAAACATCCCATGCAAGGTATGGAGGTAGCAATTAACTGTATTTCGGAATGTATAATGGAATTGTTGGTACAATTGTTGCTAAATTTTGTAAGCTGAATTTCAGCTGAAATGTAGTTCTCACGAAATAACCCTTTCTTGTTCCCCCTCCGAAATGGATGGATTGAATTTGACTCAATTCGTGGGAAGGGGGGCACTACCACGAAAATAATCTCATGTAATCATCTGCAATACATTTATTAAGTAGAATCCCTTTTAGCGAATTTTCGAAAAAAAGGAAGCTATTATTCTTGGTTCGAAATTTTTAAAACTCGAATTTTCGAAAATGTTTTATACCTACCAAAATCCGTCCCACACCATCCTGAGAATTTTCTGCCAAGTGGCGCCCCATTTTAAAGGTTCATTTACGCTGAACACGACGGTGAAGTCAGAATTGCGATATCTTATTCTGTCCTCAAAGTAGAGCAGTGAAGATGAAGAAACGTGGTTGTTACTTGAGATGTTCTTCACGGTTCATCTGCTCTAATCCGATACCGGAATGAGATATCGCAATTCTGACTTCACCATCGTGTTCAGCGTTGAAAAATCTAATAATCTGAGGTTTTATTCGGCCAACATTTTTTACGTATCCAATATTCTTCTGGTATTCAAAACTATTCGTACGAATACCTACTGCTTCAAAAATCCGCTCATACGATCATGCTGCATGACTGGAACTTTTTAGAACAATTAGATTTGCTGGTTTTGTTGTTTTCAGGTGTAAAGAGCCATCTCGTGCTTGTGCCCAAAGATCCTTCTGTACTCTTCAACATCAGCAACGTCGAACTGATAGTCGATAACCAGGTGTTCACTACTCTGCCCATTACTGAGATCAGTAAAGAACGTGGGATTTATTCCGGCGGACCGATACTATTTCCAGATGAATCATTCAAAATTCGGGTATCAGTTTTCTTTTGTTGTTTCCATCTGACTTTAATATTTGAACAAACTGTTGACTCTGCAATCCTTTTCCTAGACGAACTCGTCATTCCTAAACCTTTTGCTCGTTTCAGATCAACGCCTTCACTAAAGAAGGTTACCCATTAACAAGGCTTACAAAGGCTACTATAGTCCCTCAAATGCCAGGTTCGTACATGATCTCAATATTCCTCCAGTAAACCCTGTTCTTTTTGTATAAAATAATGAGGGTATGTTTGGAATCAAAGTAGTTCCACGACCTATGAACCATCCGCCAGAAACGCTAGTTACGAGGGACGTCCGGAAAAAAAGGGGACAAATGCTGTTAAAAATAGAAAAATGCATATATTTTAATGAAATTTTCAGGATATGTTCAAAATTTAGTCCTTTATTTTTCAACATAGTCCCCAGCAAGTTCCACGCACTTCTGCATCCTAGGCACGAGCTTTTTTATGCCTTCGTCATAGACGCTCCGCTCCACCTCGAACAGCCACTTCTCCACAGACTCCTTGACCTCCTCGTCGCTGGAAAACCGTTTTCCACCCAGGAACTCCTTCAGTTTTGTGAAGAGATGAAAATCCGAGGGCGCCAGGTCAGGGGAATATGGTGGGTGGTTAATGATATCCCATCCAAATCTCACAAGGAGGTCCTGGGTCACACGTGCGGTGTGGGGCCTGGCGTTGTCGCGAAGGAGAGTCACGCCTCGAGTCAGCATTCCCCTCCTTTTGTCCTTAATTTTTTTCTTCAATTTTTTCAAGGTTTCACAATAGGCATCGGCGTTGATGGTGGTCCCTCTGACCATGAAATCAACCAATAACACTCCCTTCCTGTCCCAGAACACAGATGCCATGATTTTGCGTTCTGAAAAATGCACCGTGCGTGTCTGTGCGACCTTCTTTAAACTCCTTAACCCACTTGAAAACCTTCGAACGTGTCATCACATCAGGTCCATAGGTTTCCATTAGCTGACGATGAATTTCGGCACCTGAATTTTGGCGCAAAGTGAGGAACTTGATCACTGCCCGAATCTCGCACCTTCGGTAGGTGGAGCAAAGAACACTTGCAGAGGTTGACGCAACGGGCTCCTGCGACGACATTTTTGAACGAACTGAGACTGGCGAGGGCTCGTTGTGACCGTTAGGAGTTCCCCCACACGCAGGTATGCCAACTTTGAGAAAAAAAATTCCCCATCACCCCCTACAACAATTGTCCCCTTTTTTTCCGGACGTCCCTCGTATTTCGTTCTACTGTATTATGTATCAACTTACATCACGATTACAGGCCCTCCGGAAATTGATTGCAAAAAGCGAATGGTCGCCACTGCTGGCGTCCCTTTCAAAATGACTTGTTCGGTTGAATCTTTGATTCAAATGGACATTAAAATGTATAAAGATGATGGTGAACACGCCCAATCTCACACCTTCAGGTACCTACTCAATTATTAATTCTCACACTAGAAAAATGATGAAACATTTTATAAATTTATATAGGCAACCAAGTACCTAAGTAGTATACATATATGGCATATTGACAAATACATTTGTATTTGTTAAGTGTATTTGTGTATAAGTGTATTTGTTACGTGCAAAGTCCAAAATTATGCTGTCCTAGGATTGTACAACCGTCTTTTATAATGTAAACCGTACTTTTATAATGTACCTACGGAATGAACAGATTTTCTGTTCAAATCCCAAAACGTCCAACATTGCACGAAATGTTTTGTACAATCCCCGTATTATACAACATTGTTATACAACGTCCATTTGGGTGTTAGCTATGTACAAACATAATGCCTATGTATCTTTTTTTTTTTCATTTATATTCATTCATTTATTTATTTATTTTATGATATTTATTTAGGTAAATATTCATTTATTATTTTATCCTCACCAACAAGGTTTCTCCCCCAGGAACCCTTCCCTACCAGGTCCCCTTTACTAGCAGCATATTAATGTCAACTAGGTAATAAATGAGGTTTCGATTGAAATTTCATTCGTTACAAACATTGCGAACTCGTGCTACCGACTACTTCCATAAGACACATTTCTTTATTTTTAAAAATAGGAGTCATTTTGTTATTTGTATTGTATTAGTTGAGAAATATCCCTCTTCATCATAAGAGAGGAGCCACTTTAATGACTGATTTAGGAAAGACCAATGCGAATAAGACATTTCAGCTTATGTATTTATAAAGAACATAGAAAATTAAATATAAACATTATCCAACAAAAATTTTCATGTTTAGGCCACACTTGTAGGTAGTACTTACTAGGTACATACCTACCTAATCACTCATTTTGTTTCACTTTATTTTAAAAGTAATAATGATTTTTTTCTTTTTCCGTCATGCTTACCCAGTCACACCTCTACCGTCGTTCTCCATTTCGATCTATTGAAGAAAAAAGACCAAGGGGATTACATTATTCACGCAAAAAACTCGGCAGGAGCTACCTATCAAAACATTTACCTCGAAGTGCAAGGTAGGTGTTATTATAGAACGGATTTTTTCGTCGCTCCGGTATAGTTGTCACCACTTGCTGTAATACCTACGTAAAGTTTCATACTGATATACATGATATACGTCTCTTTGGAACACGACTGATTCTAATTAATTTTTGAAATTACAGTAACACCTCCTACTGTTCATCTCAAACCCGAAATAGTGAGCTACCCAGGGAAGCGACTGGTCATTAAATGTGACGTCACCAGTAATGTAGACTATAGTGTGCGCTGGACGAAGAAAATTGGTTCATGTGGTTATTGTGAGTACACTTTGTGAAAGTATGTTTCATGTATGTGGGGTGTCAAACACATTATAGAATTTCCGAATACATTTGTGCCCCTTCTGGATATTTCCCAAGCAGCACAACGACGTCGGTCCGACGTCGTAAGAGGTCGGGAAATCCGACCTGACTTCGGGCGACGACGTCGTACCGACCTCACCACGACCACATGCCGACCAATGTGGGGAATGATTTCTTGGTTGTAACGACGTCGCCGCCCGACCTCAGGTCGGGCGACGACGTCGTGCCGACCTCACCACGACCTAATGCCGACCAATGTGGGGAATGATTTCTTGGTTGTACCGACGTCGCCGCCCGACCTCAACTGACTCAATACAAAACCGACATCTTCCGACGAGGAAGGTTATCTCTCTCCACGGAAATCATTAAGATGGTGGATGGTGAAATACTTGGTGTGAATATTACACGGTACCTACCAACTCCCGTATGTAAGTTCATGTCTCTTCATATCATCCGCGGAGAAAAATTTAACGTGAAATGCTCGATTCTATCTCTCAAAAACCAGTGCCCTCCGAATTTGAGACGTTGTAAATATTTTTTTTTTCAATTTGGTAACTATTGTGAAAATGTTATGACGACTTATTATTTCGCTGGTTTCACTATTAAACTGCTGTATTTCCTTGGTAACTATCAGAGTTATTATTACATTTGAATTTCAGAAATAAATATATTGGAAAATTATTTAAATTAATATCTAACCTCAACCTAACCTGTAATGGAAATGGAAAAAGATGGCGAACTAGGGATGTTCCGATATTGTTACACGATTGTGTAACAAATCTGTAGAGGATCTGACCAGGTCTACCTCTCGTCGGCTGATGTACAAAACATGTACAGAAATCTATAGTAACGTAGTTCCCAAACGGTACAACAGAATGAGCGCCTGTAGCGTCCCACCTGCGTGTTATCGCCATCGCCATTTCACTATAGATATCCGACGTTGTGGCGACCTCGTCTATCTTTACTACAGATATCCGACGTCGCGGCGACCTCAGCGTTATATAGTACAGATATACGACGTTGTGGCCACCTCGTCAACCTGTAATACAAATATCCGACGTCGTAGCGACCTCGTCTATCTGTACTATAGATTTCCGACGAATCTCTCGTCGTACCGACGTCGTGATGACGTTAATATTTGTCATACAGATTTCCGACGTCGGATATACTACAGATTAGGTAGCAAGTCGTGAAATCCGACCAATTGTGCTGCTTGGGTTCTCACAGTGTCAACACTGAAAATTCAATAAAAATACAAAAAAATTGAGTCATCTAAATTTGAATCAGAGCATAATAGCAGAGCAGTGTTGTAGTTAATAATATTACATTATTAATGTTACATTAATAATAATTTCAATGAATTCACTACTGGATCCAATGTTTTGACAGTAAGTGGACGAACCGGCGCCTCTGACTTACTTGAAAGTGCACATTTGAGAATTGATCGTGACCGGGTGGTCATAGATCCAGTAAAGCCAGATGATGAGGGGTGCTACATTTGTAAGGCAAATAATGAAGGTACGTTCACTTCATGTAAATATTTTGATTTTGTTCTTCAGGTAGGTATTGTGGTACCTATTGTTCTTCAGGTAGGTAGACATCTGTATTAGGTGGAATAATGATTTTCGTAACATGTTCTCTTAAATTCATTATTAGCTTTGGGGGGTGAAGAAACCCGGGCGGGAAGTGGAAGAAGGTTCTTTACAGATTATTCTTGGGCTGGCCTTGGACTGCAACCGGGTTTCTACCCTCCAAAAAGCTTGCGGAACAAAAAATGAAGTCATGACAACATTAAACACAAATCCTTATTCCCCCTAATACAAATATCTTACCAGTGGCGTAAATAAGGTGGTGATCAAACACCCCCAAAAACTAATAATAATATTTAGAAAAAAATACAATTAAAAAAAAAAAAAAAATCTAAAAGTTTTAAAATACTGCTGTTTTAACATACCGTAAAGTGGGATAACATACTGGTAACTTAGAACACGTGAGATAACTTTATGAATAACTTTTTCTTTCTTCAAGACGTGGAGGAGGGTTCAATTTTGAAGTTAGCGCCCTCTAGCTGATACAGTCCGAAAGACGTAACCTAGCACTTCGGACTGGTGAGTCCGGTAGGGAATGGGGGCGGGAAACCCTTACTATTCCTAACCTCAAAACACTGACCAATCGGCTAATAAGGGTCTCATTATACCAGAGTTATCTACAGCTGATGGTTGCTTTGAATCACGAATCCAATGACTATGACTGCCACGGCTGAAGTCTTATTATGTGATTCTATGACTCTAGGAGGTGAGAAATCAGCCTATTCTCATCTGACCATCCAAGAGCCACCCAGCGTATACATTGACACTTATGAAGAATATTTTCAAGAAGGTGATCACATTTCAATCGTCTGCCGAACTCAGAAAGGTGTTCCGGCCGTTTCTTTGTCTTGGCACGACAATTATGGTGTTGCTATTGAGGTTAGTTTCATTCATCATTCAACCGCATTGGAATGACTCATATAATGTATGAATCTGCTGTACATTTATCATGTCAGCTATATTTTCATATTTGCAGAACAATTTCAAACAGGCAAAATAACTTGTTCAGTTTTACCTTAGATGAATCAATTAGGAAAATAGGTTTACCTTACAAATTCAATTATTGTTGTCCTCATTACGTCCTAATTAGTTTTTTTATATTTCAGCCCGGTTCAGATACGATGGCCAATAAACGAGTATCTAAACAAGGAAATTCTCTGGAACTTCTCATAGACAGTGCAAGTAGCAGAGATGCTGGAGAGTACACTTGCTTGGGCTATAATCCTGCTGGAAAAGGCAAGTAAGGTGTGACCTGCTCTAATTCTCTTTATCTTCAAATTGAAATTATTAAAATTATTGATTGAAACAAAGTGAGTTTTTCGCAAAATTTCTTAAAAATAAGTTAAAAACAGGCATAGATCATAAATCATGAAAATCATAAACGGTCAAAAATGGGGGGGGGGGGTGCTAACAACAAAGACATTTTTAGCTTCATTTTAGTATAAGTAATTATACTTTAATTTTCAAGTAAGTAGGTACTGAATCCCAAGTATGAGCCGATTTGTTTGGTAAGCAGATTCCAAAGTGGCTGTCCTCCAGTACGTGGAAGTACCGAAGGTGGAAGTTCGCGAAACCGAAGTGCAAGCCCTGAGAGGTGACAGGCTGACTTTAGAGTGCAGCGCCTCCGGACAACCGACCCCAAACATCACTTGGTCCAGAATCCCTGCAGGTAGCATACGTCGTGTGCTGGTGAAAAGCGTGAGTTTGGATTCGGTTGTAATGAATTACTCGAAGTAGGGCTTACGATTGTATATTCTTATTTGCACTAGTGTACAACATGTATAAAATATTGCAAAAATTCTAATAGGACCTTCGACAAGACCAAGATTCGACTCGAAAAATACGGAAAAACTTGAAGATAGTACATTTACCTAACCTACTACTTATTGGGTTTTTGGATACATTTTTTGAATTTTGAATAAGTCAACTACGACGAGATTGGAAATTCATTGAAATTTGAATACTTAGATTTCTTTTATTCTTAGAATCTCACATTGGCCTTGAGACGATTATGAATGAAATTCATACAAGAATGACGAGGGAAGTGGAAAAGCAGGCTTCTGAATTACATATTTGTCAATATATTACTCACCATGGTAATATGGTACGCCCTTGCCTTAATTGCGCGTACAATCTTGTTCAACTAGTTCTTATTTTTGCTAGAATAGAAAAGATTCACCAGGAAAATACCTGGAGATTGAGGCTGTGGACTTTGAAGACTCCGGAACGTACATCTGCTCTGCGACCAACCCTGGGGGCACCGACGAGGGCTCTATTGAAGTGGAGATTGGTGAAAAACCTCATATACACGTACTTGATAAAGGTGAAGGTCATTTTCATTGGCTAAAGATGGTGTTTTACGAGGTTTTGATCTTTAGAGTCCGCAAACGATTTGAAGTTGGTTAGATCTGGGGTATGGAAGATGAATACTTGTGGGAGTATCCGTGGACGCTTACCAAAGCTGAACAATATCCAGAGTATTTGGTTATCCTAAAGTAACAACACTCCTTGCCTACATACAGGGTGGCGTAGATGTTACAACTACATTTGAAATGGTTGCCATTTGCTCAATATTGGAACTAGAAGATTATCATGTGAGTAGGTTGAAAAAGGACTTCAGTTCCACAATCTTTGTACTTTAAATCACTAATATTTGAGGCACTTTATGCCCATCATCAGGTGTTATTATTATAGTTCTTAAAACAGTTGAAACACAAGGGAAAACATAAACATAAAACAGCCAAACATAACTTTATGTTTGGCTGTTTTATGTTTGGCTGTTTTATGTTTTCCCTTGTGTTTCAACTGTTTTAAGAACTATAATAATAACACCTGATGATGGGCATAAAGTGCCTCAAATATATAGTGATTTAAAGTACAAAGATTGTGGAACTGAAGTCCTTTTTCAACCTACTCACATGATAATGGAGTTCCACAAACTCAGCGCTTCCACCATAAAAACTATCAAACTAGAAGATTGAAATGAAGCGCATTTCGTAGAAAAAAATGTAGAAGTTTATTGGACTTGAGTTAAATTTTGATTTGTGGAAGTGGAAGATAACGTCCTGTAAATAAAATGAAACCGGGCAAACAATCGGATATTAAATTAAGAGTGGTATGCGGCAATGCTCAATTTTTCGTTCCCTATTTAGAGAAAAACGAGTGGGATATTAAATATTAAATAAATTTTATTGAACACCCATGGTTTCAACTGGTTGGAGCGACTGCTAGAGTGCCTATCAATTGCGTCCGTTAAATTTTTACCGGTCGTGTGATTTCCTGGCATGGTGACTGACAGTGACAGTGCCACAGTTAATATTATATAGAACCGACTGATACATCACTAGGCAACACATAGCGAATTTGGAGGGTAACAGGACCAATTTCAACAAATGGTTTCTCCAACTACTTGACTAATAAAATTTATTAATTTAATAATTCGTATTCATCTTATTTGGATATTACTTGAAGAAAATGACGTTCCATGGCCGCCTCGCCCGCCCGATCTCTCCCCCTGCTCTTCTACTAACTCCAGAAACTCCCTAATATTGCAAAATTTGTGATTTTACAGCTGATTATTACAATAGCATTAATGCTTCATCGAAAACTCAAAAACAGACTGACAGAGATTATAACTTAAGAGCATTATATCTATATCTATCTAAAAGTATTGCCTCTACGTTATTTTCAGAACACAGAGTAGACATTTATCACACAGCTGAACTGAATTGTGGCGCCAGCGGAGTTCCTGACCCCATCATCACTTGGTTCCGTGTCCGCCCTGACGGAACGTTCATCGTGGAACCTAACACAGATGGAGTACTTAGAATTGACAGTATGTCTTACTCAGAATACCCCGTTATCGAATTTGTCTGGATCAGTAAATGTTCATCTACAGAGATCAAGGACCTACATAGCTTAACTTTAATTTTCGATATTTGCTCGATTGATTTGTAGATGCTCAACTTGAAAATAGCGGTCAGTACGTTTGTTCGGCTCAGAACCCGTTCGGAAAAGCAGAATCCTCTACTGCTCTTGTAGTTCTGGGCGCCGGTAATACACATTAAACTAATACTTATATTACGTTCAATTAATAATTCCTCTTACACTAAGAAGCTCACTGAGATCCTTATGTTAATAACAATTCGTTGTTCCCACAGTGGGCCCTCGATTATCGAAGACTGGAGAGGTGGAAGTCGTGAAGAGCTTGGCTTCCAGAACAGTGATTTTAACGTGTCCAGTGATAGAGAGCGTACCCCCTCCTACAATCAAGTGGTTTCTGCAACAACAGCCAGTCCAAGATTTCGGTGAAATGATTATTTCGAAGGTTGGTACGAGATTCATGAACCGTCGTGATATAACGTTTGACCAGCTCAGTTCGATAATTACCTGAAATATCCTGAAAATGATTTAAGATGATTCAACTTTTGATTTTCAACAGGAGGATGGAACGCTAACGATCACTAACTTTCATTCGGACCTTTCTGGAAATTACACCTGCGTTGCTGAGAACCCAGTTGGAAAAGATACCAAAACCATTTCTCTCAGATTATTTGGTGAGCCATTCTTCAAACACACCATTCAAAAGGAAGAGCACAATTCTACCTGTCTGTACAATGTTATGGTGGCGCCGTTCACTAAATTTCCTGCCTTCATGACCTCTTGATTTTAATTGATTTTATGACATCGAATCACATTCTGAACTGTTTTCAACTTGAAAGGCACCACCAGTGGTTGAAGTGGTTATGGGTACATCATAACCACCTCAACGAATTTTATGGTGTTCAAATATTAAAACCACTTACAATCGTGGTTATCGTTTTTGTTGGTATTATAGTTGGATAGGTGTTTTTCAGATGCACCTGTGATTGAGGCATTGGCTCCTACAACAAATGCGGTCGAGGGTGAGCTTTTTTCCATAGTGTGTGAAGCCTCAGGGGATCCTCCACCAGAGATAACTTGGCGCAAACAGAATGGCAGGTAAAATATTTATGTTAGCCTTCATAATTTAAACCCCGTTGTTTTTATATGCTACAGCCGGTGAACCTCGAATCGTGATAACGATCGTTTTGCAGGTTATTGAGCGAAACCAAGGATTTGGTGATTGAACGAGTTCAGTTATCCGATGCGGGAAAGTATGTTTGCAGAGCGAGAAATGTGGCGGGGATCGATCAGACAGACTTCAACTTGAAAATCTGGAGTATGTTTCAATGAATTCCTATCATGTGATATGTGATTGCATAATCGAGATGACAATGTAATGTAACACAACAAACTAACTTCTACAACCTGGGAATTCTCTTCCTGGCCTAAATCTGAAACAATATTTTGTAAAAACACTCTCTTTCTAGGTTGAAACGCCAGGATTCGTAAATTTGTGAAATACCCGTTTCAAACATTTGTGAAGGAGAGTTCTGTAATATGGAGGGTTGTCGGTTTTTTTCCTACTTGTACATAACGTTGTCTATAGTTCATAAACATCTCATCTTCAATATCAGGATTACGATATTTCAGCTCTGCCCACAATCACTAAATGGGACGAGTTCAAGTACGTCAAGGAAGGGGAAATTGTGAGGCTCCACTGCGACGCCAAAGGAAATCCTCCTCCTAAAATCTCTTGGCTCAAGAATAACGAAACAATCCGAAGGATGAGCAATGAGTATTTCAGGTTGTATAAATACCTAAAGTCGTGATGAAGATACCATTGCTAATATAGAAGATAAACTACCTAATATAATATTACATGTTTTTCAGTGTAACATAATATGTTATAGCAGTATATTATGGCATAATATATTATAGCAGTGTTGTACACGTTTCAAACGAGAGGAGCTTTTGGTGTTCCAAATCCACTGAGATAGTCGATTTCACAGTCTTTGTTTTCATATTAGTTTCAGATTTGAAGCCTCGATAAACACAGCTGGCGTGTACAGCTGTATCGCGAATAACGACGTCGGAATTACGAGAGTGGATACCAACGTCATAGTCCATGGTAAGTGCAACCTTCTTTGAACGAGCGGATGAATATGTGCGCATTATCTAACTAACAGTGTATTTACAGTTCGGGTAATAATTTGACGTTATTTGGGAGATAATTAAATTATCTCCCAAATTTTGACGTTCTTCATAACTCTCCATGTTCCAGTGACCCCTCAGATACAGGATATAGCAGAATTGACAGAGGTGGTAGTCGGAGACCCTGCAGACTTGAAGTGTTCTGCAACGGGGAATCCTCATCCATCGCTATCCTGGCAGTTCCGCGGAGAGACACTGGTCAAACAGGATGTCGGGTAGGTGACTTACTTCACGGATATCATAAGTATCTCAATTGGTACAATCAAAATCCTGAAGATTTTTCAAATGAAACCCGGTTTCATCTTCAGAATTCCACTTGGAATGTGTGAATTGGACCTTACGATTCCAAGTAATGGCTAAAAATGTTTATTGCGAAATTTATTGGCTGCCCCTAACCACCTCTCCAAAATTATGAGTAAAAGCCAATCCCTCCAAAAGCCTTCGGTTTCCTCATACTCAGGTGAACTTACGAGTATTTGGAACATGTTGCACCCTTGCGAAAGTGTCACAACTCAAAATGTATCGTTTTTGAGTTTTTTTTATATCGCCGGATTCAGAAAAACAAGCTCTATCGATCTCCAAAAACCGTTCTAACTTTGGGGAACCCAGGCGCCGACAGGTAGCAGGTAAAACGGTTTCGATGATCAGTCCACCATTTTTCTAAACATTTCCACCTTTAGTTATTCCCTGGTCGCCGAGTGGTTCTCGGACGTTTTATTTCAAAATGTGACGGTTTCGGTGATTTTGGACGTAACATTCTTAGTTATTACAGTCTCGTCGATTGAGAGAGAATATATTTCATGGAAATGTTCATCGAAACAGTCACAACTCAAAATGTGATATCATTTTATGATTGCGTGAATCACAAAAAAACGTCATAACTAGGAAAATTTACATTTTTTGACATTTACATAATCATCAAGCTGGAAAAGCCATACGAAAGTACAGAAACCATTGATCATTGAAAGGCAATCTGGAATCAAGGCACGAATTTGAGCGTAGTGCAACAGGAAACAGTTTTTTTGCGTTTCCTGAAAAAAGGTGATTTTTGAGTTATGACACTCGTCGTAAGGGTGCGATGTGTTCGCAGCCTTCCTGTTGATATGGAGTATTTCTTAAGCTGGACTTTGTCTAATTTTGCCTTTACTTGGACGAACATCTCCTAATTATTCCGTCTAGTTCGGACTTAATAAAGCCTAGCTCTGGTTGGGGCATTACCTACCTCAATATTATACTATACCTACCAAGCAAAAACCCTAATAATATTATACGACGATACGAGTATTATCGTCGTATATAATATACTTAATAATATTAATACATAATATGTTGCCACACACAACCCTTCCTGTGACGATCTTACCTCACTCATAGCCATATTTTCACAGAAATTATTCAGCGATCCTGCACATCCAGCACGTATCAGAATCAGATGCTGGGACCTACTTTTGCATTGCTAACAGCTCTGTTGGCTTCGACCGCCGGAATACTACTCTCAAAGTTTTGCGTAAGTATTTTAAATTAGAATTGTTCTCTAATATGATAAGAGTACCTACCAACCTATGAGTGATTATGAGTTAGTAGGGCTCTAAATGGTCCCATATGACTTTCATTGCAATTAGAGCGATAGTGCTCGATAGACGCTTAAAACCCTCGGAATTTTAGAAAGCCCAATCAAACCCCCTCTGATAACCTTTAAAACTCTATAAATACACTTTACGTATTTGTCACTTGTGGTGGCGCCCCTCAGAAAGTATGTGTTCTCGAAAATAGTTTGAAATAATAATTAATTCCATAAAATCAACAAAAATAAGGAAGATGGTAATGCAATATAATAAACAATTATTTCAATAACAAAAACGTCCAAAGGGCAATCATTCGTTAATTAATGATAACCATGGAAATTGTTGGATTGTGTAGACAACTGACAGGTACTTACAGTGAATAATAGGTGACTTCTTTAAAATTCGCTCATTAATTCATGCCACATGGACTGGGACTTATTTGTATAATAAAGGTCTTGAAAATGCAGGCACTCTTATTGCGTACATGACGATAGAGAGTGAAATGTGACTTTTTCCTCCACAGAACCGCCCAAAGTGAAGTGCAGTGACGCCATTTACCGTGTTGTGCCCAACGAAAGAACGGAAATCCATTGCGACGTTTCCGCCGATCCCTCGGCTTCTATCATTTGGTACAAAGAAGGTCGAAGATTTGGATTAGTCAAGGAAGACGGCGGTTTGGAGTAAGCGTTGATCTGAAAACATAATATGAATGAATGAAATATGTTTATTTCCAAAACTGTACAGAAAAAAAAGCAAGGAAACATGGAACATGTTTTTGAATAGGTACATAATAACAGAGGAAACATAGTAGAAGAAGAACAATGCTCATTAATGCGCGTATATTGACTCACACTTGACACCCACAATGACTTAAATAACTATTTGATATCCAATAGGCCTGCTGAATTCCAGTATTGACTGGCGAATAAAATATTTATGGAATATTTGTTTTTCGATGCAATTGTATGGAGTATTGATAATTGATAAAATTACATTTTCAGATTCATAGCTCAACCGGAAGATTCCGGACCACTAAAAATGGTGGCGGTAAACAAAGCTGGTGTAGCCGAGCAAATCGTCAATCTCGTCGTTTTAAGTAAGAAATAGAAATATGCAGAAATTGCTCAGGGGTTGTGCTTACGAGAATGTACGACACTTGAACAGTTGATTGTAGTGATGGATATTTTCCACAATATTAGTTATAACTAAGGTTCGAATGAGTGATGATGACTTTGGAGAATCTGAGAATGAATTCTCTGAGAAACCTCCTTTTGTGGAAACACTCGGAAAATGTCACGGAAATTGGTTTGGTCGTCCAAGCGTGATTGAAGCCAACTCTTTAAAGTTGACATAAATAGGAGGGAACCACTTTTTAGTGCTTATGTAACGAAAGTGATTAATTAAACCATCTTTCGAACAGATAACGAGGGGTTTCCACATTAAAAACCGAACAAATTGGTTGAGATTTTTTTTTTTGAACAATTTTGGATTTTGGAACGAGGTAGGAACTTCAAGCATCGTGTGGTACTACTTCAGTTATGAACGAAAACTACAATAAACAAAATACTTTTATCGTGCAGAGCCCCCATCTTTTTTATCGCCGTCGACGTCTATCGAAGCTTTTGTCGGAACGAACGTCAGTCTACCGTGCGTTGCCCAGGGTGATCCGAAACCAGACGTGACGTGGGAGCAGTACAACTACCCTGTTCCATCTGACAAATCGTAAGAGCGACCATACGTAATTCAAGTACTCGTAAATTGATATAGGTACACGGGTTCGCAACTGTAACCATTACATCTGGTTATCCTTGTAGGGCTTTCAATCCAGCATCAGGGGAACTACAGATTCTGAACGTGGAACTTGACGATGATGGAGCTTACGTTTGCACCGCCAAGAATATAGTAGGCTACAGTTCCCACACCGTGCACCTTAATGTATTAAGTTAGTAATTACCTCTATATTAAAATTATGTACTACATATACAGACAACTGAAAATATACAATAACCAGTGAGGTTTCCAATTTGTGAGAAGCCATATATTGACAATATTCGATTCAATGTATAAAATCACGCAAAACTCTACATTTGACGTGTCACGTCGCATACAAATTCATAGAAGCTTGTTAAGCAGGAGGAGGTTCGTACAGTGATGAGTGCTCATTGTAGCCTTTGTGTTCCCGCGATTTTAACGAAGTTTCATTTTTGCTGTGTGTTTATTCCAAGTTCCTTTCAATTTTTATTACTCCAGAATATTGGTGTTAGTAGAAGTCCTAGAAATCCCTTTTGGTCATTTTTGAGACGACCTCTCACCCGTATTTCTATAAAACAACATTCACTCACATGGTTCCGTTTCAGGTCGGCCGAAGGCGCAAATAAAGTCGTGGGATTTGACGGACGGAGTCATAAAAGAAGGAAGAGAATTGACACTGATTTGTGACGTCAGCGGGAGACCAATGCCTGGCGTCACTTGGAGCAAGGACGGGTTCCCGATCACCGATTCCAATTTCATACGGAACCCCAATAAACTGAAGTATGTACTTTGGATAGTCGCTAGTTGACCATTTTGTTGACAAAAAAAACTTCTTTCTCCCCTTGTAAATGCAACAATGTTCCATCATACAAGTTTCGTCTAAGACCAAAATTCTGCTCAAAATTACTCAACATTCAATTTTCGGCCGAGATCTCATATTCCTCCTGCACTAGTGAAGACCAATAATTATTATTGGTCGATGGTTACTACGAGATTGTGTGACGCTGCAGCCAGTTGCTATAGCAGGTTCCTTTGGGTGTTTCTGGCGGAATAACGCTAAAATTAACATCACTAATCGATTTGGCATCGATTTTGGATTCACTAGGTATGGCCAAAAAATGAGATAATAATATTATGTCATGATGCCATTTCACCCTCGATTCATACAATAGAAATAAATCCTTGACTTTTGACTTTCTAATTCAATGTATTCGAATCACATTAAATCCATCGATCACTTCATAACTCATACTCAACTTTCCAACAAGATCCATAGGTGGCCGGCCTCACACAGCTTCTCCCTTGTTGGATCTCAGCCTGGAACTGTTTAACACATTACTTTTGGGCTGAGTCCTCGGGAATCCTCTTCTTCCTTCTTGTCTTCTTCCTCTTCTTCCCTTTGTCGCTCCGGAGTTTACAACATCTTGGCAACTGCTGCTACTGGTGGCAGTTATCGAATTTTGACAATAAAGCGACTATAAAAAAGCTCCAGCATTCTGGATTTTCGATTTAAAAAAATTACCTAGTGTTTTGTTTTATGTTCTACGAATTCAACCAAATCCACTCCACAAAGTTATTTTTCATTAACGTTTTGTCGTCGATATACGGAATGTTAACAATTGAGCCAGTGTTTCAGGTTCCTTGTGACATCGCAGAGTACAGGTCTCTATGCGTGCACGGCTCTTAATACCGTTGGCCAAGAATCATCGTCCATCTATGTCAACGTTACAAGTGAGTTCAAGTCGAAACATATCAGGGAAGTTGCGATATTTTCGATGTAAAAAAAACTTCAGAATTGCATTGAAGAAATCTACCTCGAGCCAGGGCCGGATTTGAGCATCGGCGACATAGGCGCGCACCACAATTAAAATTAAGATTTTACAAAATTATGTCACTGGTCATGTTTTATTATTGTTTTCAGCCCAGACAATAAATAAGCAAATTCCCTTAAAAATCATCATTTCGCACCTAATTTTTCAAAGATTTTCCTGCATTTCACAATGAAATAATGGGGAATCGAATTTATAGCATTTTATAATAAAACCAAAATAAAAAGATTTCCGCTTATAATTTTCTTAGCATACCTACTGTAGTTTTGCCATTTAGCGATGGCCTTTTCAGAGCTTACAAGTAGGCCGTTAGCTTTCAGATGAATAACACCATGACCTAGTTCGATTAATGTACAATATTTTGTTACAAACCGACAACTTATCAACACAGATAAATTTAGTTGTATTGGTTTTATCGAGTAAATTACCTTACTAACATTATTGTAATTTTTCCAGCTAAGCCTTCAATCGACCACGTAGAAGATCAATTCTTAACTGAACGCGAGGGCCGGAGTTTGGAGATGGAGTGCGTCGTCCACGGCAATCCTTATCCGACTGTGACTTGGCTAAAGGATGGAGCGGCATTGAAAGTTTTTCCGGACTTCCGGTTAGTTCGATTTCAATTACATTAGGTACCTACGCGTTAGAAGAATTGGCGTAGAAATGGTAGCCGTGGGCCTATTCTGCTTAAAGTGTAAGTCCTAAGGAGGCTACATACCAAATTACAGCTTCATTGAGTGAATAGCATAGAAATTAGCTGTAAGACCACTCAGCCGATCCCGGGCTGTGCAGCATCAAGTTACTTTCACAAATGCAATCATCTAGGGAGTGAAATGGCCGTCAGAAAATACACGAGTGCCCTAAATGACGTGCTGTTTCTCATGTATTCCTGGGATCAGTCACATTAGCAACTATTGAATCCTGACAATAATTTCTCCACAAGCTGGACATGAGCTCCTCCAACTATCCTTTCCTTTGTCGTCTCGTCTCAAGGTCTCCTTTGTACATTTCCGAAATTTCATACCTCTCATTTGCTGGTTTTAGAGTTGATGCGGACAAACTGGTGACATCAAACTTGTCTACCAGCATGGAAGGCACCTTCACCTGTGTAGCCAGCAATTATCTCGGAGTGGAAGAAAAACTGTTCAGAGTCACAGTGAATTGTAAGTAGACAATTTCAATTCATGAAGCACCTTATCTTGTATTAAGGTCACCAATATACCCTTTTTAAATTCACGTGATTTACACCGTTCTATTGATACATTTATACCCCATGGATACTGCAAGTACCAAAATGTAACTAATGTTCTGAATAATATTAGTGGACCCTGTTTAGGATTAAAAGAACTGACCTTTCCAAGGCATTTATCTCGTGTCTGAATCAACAGACTGAATAAGGTCTGATGATGGGTACTCTGCCAGTAGATCTCAGACCGTTCTTCTCTTTTCTAGCCATTCCTGTCATCACAACTAACGTTCCAGAAGCTTTCGAGTTGTACCAGTTCGATGACTACGCCATCCCTTGCAAGGCTGATGGAAAACCGACTCCGCGAGTGTACTGGAAGGTTATTGGCGACCAGTATAATCCTGGGTACCGTAGCGACGGTGGTACGTGTGCGTTTGGTATTTAAAAAATTTAGTTTAATTTGGTATAAAAATTTTAAAAAAATAAATAAATAAAATAAAATACAAATTATTAAACTTGGAGTGAGCTTTCACAAGAAAATAATGAATAATGCAGAAAAATTAAGATTAACGAATAATCATAGATGAATAATTACGCATCATTCTGATGCCACGTGTGCCAGAAGCTTGCCCACGATTTCCACGTAAAACCGGTTTGAAATATTGAAAACCAGAAATCTCATTCGAGCCATTGAATTGGCATTCATTTCTTCCAGTTCATATTCCTACCTGGCGATGCATTTCTTCTCTGTGATAGACTACGAGCAATTATGCTCTTAATTTACAAGATGATTTATAATTTATCGTCATATTGTCCAATAATAGTCCTTGGAACTGACATTTTCAGGAAAATTCTCTGTTCATTACGATGGTACTTTATTAATCAAGAACATCACCTTGGAAGACGTTGGCAAATATGTGTGTTTCGCTGAGAATATCGAAGGGCAAACGAGTAAATCTCATGAAATAAAGGTCATAGGTGAGTTCTCAATAAGTAAAATAGTTGAAGAGCGTCATTTCTTTGTTCCCTCCAGTTTTTTTATACCAGTGAATGTTTTTGCTCTGTTCTTCTGGTTTGCTGTTGCTCGCAGTCCCATCAGATGTAGATCCGTCGATGGAAATTGCCACGGTACAAGAAAGAGCCTCAAAACGGATTTTGTGTCCTTATGAGAATGGAGTGTGGTTGAAGGTAAATAAGCAGTAAACAATTTTAATGTAATTACTCTAGTCTAAATAAACTTAGTTGGGCTGATGTAACACATCAGTGCTCCTTCCAGTGGTGTAATAATTTATAACCCTCCTTGTTTGGCTCGCCTTGCTGTTTACAGAACTGATTCTACTACCCCCTTGACTTAAAAATTTAATAAGATTCTGTGGTTTTCTAACTGAAAGTTGAGGGAAGGTCTGAGACATTTCTACTATGGGCTGTTTTAGAATCAGGAATTTGCTGATCATCAACTTGTACTTGTACTCAAAATAAACGAATGATCAGAAAGAGAATGCAATTGGGTTGCATCACATTATATTCCATTTGAGCAATTGTTTGTTGTCTTTTGGAACATTGACTTCAGATCTAAAACGTTACTTCCCAATTCATCGTATCTATCGATGGGTCTGATTTCCATGCCTAGAACGGTAAACCGCTGGACACGAGAAATGCCAGGGGAGATGATCCCCACTACTCGTTGAAGGAGGGCGGCAAAGTTCTGCTCATCAGTGATGCAAGCGACACTGACTTTGCCATCTTCAGCTGCGAGGCACCAGATGGCTCCCGTCACGATTTCAACGTCAAAGTGCTCTCTAGGCCAGCGCTGTACCAGGTTCACGGACTACAATACTTGTATAGCGTTACTCAGATTATAAATGTATAACTTATGAATGGATTCAACATAAACACCTTCTTAGGACTGTGCAAAAATGACCGCTCTCCAATATACATTCCTCTTACCTTCCAGATGCCTATTGGGGAAGAAGAATACTCGGTCGGCAATGGGAAGCCAATATCCGTTAACTGTAGTGCCAAGGGCTACCCCACTCCTAGAGTAAGTCGTGGTTACCTCCACTTCCGATTTGATCCCTACAATTGATCCTATCAGGGGCGGATCCACAGGGAGGGGACACCCCCCTTATGAGTACTAAAAAGGATTTTAAACGATGAGAGACTTTAGGCTGAATTTTATAGTAAAGATTCTAATAGAACTTACACTTTGTACAATTAAACATTTCTCTTCAATTACAAATTTCTCTTCAATTACACATTTCTCTTCAACCCATTCCCCTTCCATTGCTACACTCAATAACATGTTCTATTAACTGTACTCCACCAGGTTTCGTGGCTCAGAGCAGACCCCACATTCGGATGGATACCCTTCACGAACTACACTATCGACGGAGTTCGTTTCGAGGGGGTTCATAACGAAGTTTTGTCCATTTCTACAGCGAGGCTAATACACAACGGGACATACAGGTGCATAACTCGCAACAACCAGGGGAAAGATGGTCGCATCTTCTCTATCATGTGGTCTGGTAAGAAAATCATATGAAGATTGTTATAACTAATAACTTATCAGTATGCTTCCCCATAATATTATAATTGAGAGACAATGCTGAAAAATGAACAACTGGTTGACAGTTTTGTTGTCACTTTGTCTCCAAATGTTTGTTTGAAGAACTCTGGAAAAATAATTATTCATCGAAGAATTTCAATTGCTAAGACTTTTTGGAAAAATGTTTGGGCAAAATATGAAAGGTAATATCGATGCTTCTGTAACTGCATGCGCCAATTCGATTGGTTCAAATCAAACGAGTAATCATCGTAATGGTGGAATATGTAGAGGGCCAAGGCTGGAGAAAAGCCACATTAACTCGTTTATGGAGAAGAAACCCAAAATAATGCCGAGGGACACAATAACGTCGTTGCAGCGTAAAAGAATTGCTGCAGGTCCTAAACTGACCATGAATCCTGTGAAAAATGTGGTGGTGCGTAAGCTTTGTAAGAAAGATTCTGGGAGAGGGAAGAGCAAAACTTTTGTAGTAGTAAATTCTGTGCTGTACCCTAATAAGTCTGGTAGCCAGGTGGTGGCTCAGTGGAGTAGCAAGATACCTGGTAATACACCTAAGAGTTCAACAAGGTGTTCCATGGCTTGTAAAATGACACCTGTTTGTGCAGTGACGCCGAGATATACTCGAAATTACGCTTGTGTTGACTCAACCACGGAAAAAATGGTGAGTGGTTTGGAAGCGTGGCTCACTAAGAGGGGGAAACCTCTGATTTGCACGAATCTGAAAGAAGTAACGGCTTCTCTCACACTCAAAGAAAGCCCCAAAATGAACGAGTACACTCAGATATTGTCGACTAAGGATCATGAAGAGATTGAGAGCAAAGAGAACGTTCCGCCGTCAATGAGCAAGGGGGAGCTATTGGCAGGAGCTTTAGAAGATTTGAGGAACCTCATCACCATGGGTTTCCCAGCTAGGGAAAGTGAGGAATGGCTTATGGCCATCAAGTCGTGCTATAAGGATGTGACTTGTGAGCCTCTATACTGGGAATGCCTGGCTTTACTCAGAAACACGGCCTCCTACCAAAGATCGGCTCAGGAAGAAGGAGACGGGTTCGCCAAGCAGGTTGAGGAACTGGAGAAGAAATTTGATACTCTGGATATCGCTTCTCCGGTAGTGGCTCCACACCAAGGTGAGCAGAGTAGAAATAGTTTAGGTACTTACTACGAGTGCTTATTAGTGAGTACTTGAGCCTGACGTCACTGCCCTGCCCATGTCCCCAATTGCAAGACATTTCTTTTGATTTTTACATTTGGACCTGATCTCAAAATTAATGCGATATATCTGGCTGAGCAGGTTACCGAGTTGAAAATTGTTTCCCTCACAAGTAAATCACATATGGCGTTATACAGTTTTTATAACAAATTTTTGTCGGGTATTTTATTTTGTTCGATCATTCGATTAAATGAGTGTGGGCGGTTGACTGTCTAAATCATATCACATCTATTTCACGTTCCACGTCGTTTTGTGATTGTACAGTATACAAAATATTTTTACACCTCTTCAAGGAATTGGTTCAAAAGGTTGAAATTGTAGGAACGTTAAGAGTAGGTGTCCTAAGTAAGGGGCGAGTTGAAGACAAATTGGGAAAGTTGACGAAAAATGGGAATTTTGTATTGAATTTTCTATTGTTCCTGCAATGTTCACCATGTGGAACGATCGCTATTGGAAGCGTAAAATTCGAAATAGTATGTTTTACAATCGCAGAAACCTTGAAATTTGGACAGTTAACTCTCCCCCTCTAGCAATGAGTAAGTATGGAGTTCTACAAAACTCGTCCATGATTACCTATTGAAATACCTGCTAACATAACTTATGAGGATATCTCTCCTCACTCTAAAAAATATTTGCATTATTGTCCCAACTTCTTTCAAGTGACGTCACGCACAGTATCCTAATCTGCTTGGCTTACGAAACCAAACTCTCTACTCTATTCACTTTGGTTCCAATCAAAGCTCTCAAGATCCGCCGAAATGTTGATTCGGAAAATCTGATGCCTTCCAACTCGATAGGGTTCGCCGTCCAAGAAACCAAGAAAGGCTGCTCTGAATTTGTTGTGACGCCAGTTCGTAGGAACAAGAGACGACTCACGACTTCGACTAAAGACAACGTCAGTTCTTCGTACTTCAAAATATCTGAAGAGATAAGGAAAAACGCGACTTTCAAACCGAACTATTCTCTCGATTTTTGATTGCTTTTGAGCTCCTTGAAATATTTTTCAAGTGAAACGTTTTTAGAATTATCGATTTGTATTGAAACAGTTCTCAATATTATTATTTTCTAATAAAGTCTGCGTGTTTTATTGCTCAATAATTGTTTAATAAAGAGTTTTCAATGCAATTCCATCAATGCAGGGTTTTGAGTTAGTTGTTTCAGGTAAACATGATCAAATTTATCATCTGAGATTGTGAAACCATCCAATAAGTTGTTGTTTGTTGATATTTTGGTGACTGTCCTTGGGGAACACCATGAAATGGTTTTAGGCACAGAAATTATTATTAATTAGCTCTAATTTAGTTTTTAAAAAACGAGTTTATACATAATGGAGATGAGTTTGGGGTTGAGCCAAAGACAGATTTACAAGTAATTTGGTATTTCGTTATCAAAATGCTCATTTTTGTATCACTTAAGCCTAGATCGCACCTATCACATCAGATTTTATCGAGAGTGACCCTGAAGATGCATTCAGCCGTGATCTGATATGGAATGTTGAATTCATCGTTATGTATTTTGCAACACAAATTTTCACTACAATATCAATTATCATTATATTACAGGGCCTCCCCAGATCAAAGGCGAACCAAAGGTCACCAAGAAGATCGCTGTGAACCAACCGTTGGAATTGAGCTGTGAAATGCAAGGGGCCTCGGACATTTCATACTCCTGGGAATTCATGAAAAGTGGTAGTCAAGATAAACAGTGAGGATCAATATTCATTTTTTTAAATCATCAACTTTGTATTTAACTTATATAACTTCCTGTAATGTAACAAGTTATTGCCGCAGTGCTTGAGTGAAGTATGCGTGCTCAATATTCCACTAGGAGCCAATTGCTTTCCTAGGGAACATAATTCTATTGAAGTGTTCTGTCGTTTATTTTAGAGTTCCTGTAATTGTTCACGGCCATGAAAAGGCGCTGATTATAAATCGAGTGACGTCAGAGCATGGCGGCCAGTACACTTGTGTAGCGTCGAATGCTGCAGGATCGGAAATTCAAACGTTCGACGTCCATGTAATTGGTAGGTACTGTAAGATTGGTACCTATTGGGTGGAATAAGGATTTTCGTAAAATTTTGTCATGGCGTATTCTGTAAGCTTTGGGGAGCGTAGAAACCCAGTTGAGGTAGGGGAAGAACGTGTTTTACGGATTATACTTGGAATGGCCGTAGACCTCAACCGGATCGTCGCAACAGTTTGCCTTCAATTTCAATTCCAATCAAATCCTTCAATTTCTATTAGCACCAATTAATGTGCGTACCTAGTCGGGCGTAGAGCGGGTGGGGTCAGACACCAATTCTCTGACTCCGGGCCTGTGACTGGTCGGGCATCTGGGAATCAGCATACCCGAGCAACCAGCATACTGGATAGCTGCCCAGTGCTTCTTTGAGACAGCTCCTTTCCTCTGCCCATTTGCGCATCCAAAGAGCGTTTGGAGCGCATCATCCTCCACATCCCGGCAGCTGCGGCACGATGGGGTATCCACTTTTCCCATTCTGTACAAGTAGGCGTGGAAAAGTCCATGTCCCGAGAAGAACTGAGTCAGGAAATAGTTCACTTTGCACTGCGTCTTTTGCATCCACACCTGTCTGTCAGGAACCAACCGGGCAGTCCGTCTCCCTCTCAACTCACCCGTCCACATTTCCTGCCATCTTGTCATTGTACGTACGAGTCATTCGCCTGTTTGGGCTCCCGAATGTTGAGCATACCACTCTACCTCCCCCAGGATCAACTGGCGGGCTGTGTATCGGGTCTCCTTAATGCTACTCTTCCATCTTGGAAGGAGAGCTAGGACCATAGTAGGTACCAATAATTGGTATTAATTAGTAATGATTTTTGAGAACCATCCAATATTATGTAACCTGGAAATATAATTATTAATATTTATCTTGTGTCAGGAAGAATACAAGTTTGATGTAATCCGTCCTTACTCACAAATCTATCCAAACTCCTGCCACAATGCAGTTTTCAATTTTGTGTTACAGAACCACCTGAGCTGACGAGAACGAGTGTCACGTCGTTGACCTACAAATCCTTAGAAGAAATCGAGTTGAACTGCACATCGCGGGGTTCGGGTGAAGAGGTCTACTGGATGAAAGACGGTGGATTCCTCATAAAGTCAGATCGCATAGCCATTAAATCTATCAGAAACCCGAACGGAACAACAACGCATAATCTGAGGTTGGCCAACGCCTCTAGAGCCGACTCCGGAACGTACAAGTGCA
The DNA here is from genome assembly GCA_963920205.1 of Stenodema calcarata. Lineage (NCBI taxonomy): Eukaryota > Metazoa > Arthropoda > Insecta > Hemiptera > Miridae > Stenodema > Stenodema calcarata. Next base: position 14,582,446 of record OY986055.1, on the reverse strand, counting down.
TTGTTTCCAACATTGCAGGAGAAAATCAGCAATTGTTCAATGTTAGAGTTATCGGTAGGTTATATTAGTCACTAGTCTGTAGTAATAATACGATCATCATCAGTATATATGAATTTGTCTACGATTATCAGAGTCCATTATCCTCTACATTGATCTCTGTTAACCTGATTGTACTGAATACGGTTGGACACAAACTGTGTGTACTGTAATCCGAAATATTGACGGAATAATTCAAAGAAGTCAATCCTTGAGGGGCTGCAGGACCTAGGTTGGAAACTTTTTGGAGGATATCTCAGTCTGTGATTGACTTGGACTTTTGAAGTGAACTGATGAATTCACTATAGGTACCTTACTAATCATAAAATAATTTTTTTAAATTGTGGCTAAATTTTTTATTAAAAAAGTCGAGACGAGGGGGCATTTTTGGAAGGCTAATAGACCGCAAAATACAAACATCACAGTTGAAACGTGTAAAATGAGCTAGCTGGATCTCAAGTAAATTTCGATTTTTCGATCAATTTTTCGTAATCATCCTCTTATTGGAAGTCTTGGCGCTTGTATAGTGGCGGACATCCCCCCCCCCCCTCCCACATTTCAAAAATTCAAGTTAATCACAGCCTGAGATATCCTTCAAAAACCTTCCAACCTAGGTCCAGCAGGCCCATTACCACGTGCACCATCTCTCTTCTCACCCAATAACGAAGGATCAAGAGCATGATCATTAGCAGTGTTATGGCTCATTATCCTCTCCTCACATTAACGCCTCTCTACTACATGGCCCCTTACGTTCACACTCTCAATTCCCCTGCAAATAATACCTTCCTCATCCTCAGCCGTTTTGGTCCACTCCATACCACACCTACCATTCAGTCCACCTATGCCCTCCCAACTGATGCCACTGTTTTAGCTATGACTTGCAGTAACCTCGCTAGGGTATTTCGCTTTTTTACTATTCATAATACTTGGACCTGACAAGATTATGTGCACATTTCAAGTAGCATGTCTTCTGCATTATAATTATGAAAATCATAGATGTCCTATAAGTTGTACCTAGACGAGTTAATGTCGACCTCTGACCTACTTGTGTTGATATGTGATTCTAGTATACGAATTGTAAATAAACATTTTTATTCGGATTGTGGTTCTTTTGTTTTAGTTCCTCCTCAAGTCATCCCCGCTAACAGTAATGTCGAAGTTGAGTTAGGCAGGCCCCTAACGTTTAACTGTTCCGTAACCAGAGAGTCGGAGAGCCAAGTCGCATGGATGAAGGATGGACGACCTCTAGAAGACAAAATCCTGGATGACGAGGTCGTCATTGAGTCAACGACGCTGGACGACGGAGGAGAGTACTTGTGTACCGTCACTTTCTACGGAGGAGTCGTCACTGTAGAGAGACTCGTGAACATTTTAGGTAAAGAATACAACAGGCTTTTTTGTAGGTGGGCCATTTCACGGAAAATACATTAATGTTTAGTCATTGATAGATGAAGCATGTATCTCCAGCACGTAGAGTTCAAATCCTGGTCGCCCCTTTGTAGTAGCCTTGAGCGAAATGATCAAACCAAATTTGATTCTCTTCTGAGGACAACTGAATAGGTCTGGTATGTTTTTGGTAGCGCTAAGGTTCAGCTAAGACTCGTATTTCGGACGTTTGGATTTTTTGAAACCCCCAGTACGTACGATCGTGCGAATCTCATAAGGATGTTCTGTTATAAGTTCGTTGTCTGATTCAATGCGTGAGCATTTCGGTGATACGCCGCTAGTAGACTGCTGATTCGCAGGTTATAGAAATAAATTATCTTGTAATTCGAGTAGGAAGATGTAGATTACTGGTAGGATACTAAATATTGCGTCTTATTCTATTCATCCTATGGGTTGTATCCTACTAAATTAAATAAATGAGGACTTTCTGTATCCTGGTAGTTTCTTCCTCAGGACTGCACTAAACAAGGGTATTTTGAATGGTCATGTACCGTTGTACAACGTGTGATCCACCTTTAAGAATGGTGGCAACATTTTCAAAACACCCGGGGACATTGCTAAAGGTACTGCTATGGTGGCTGATGAACAAAACAATATATTTCAATCATCTCTGGTAACCATTTCAGTTCCGCCTAGAATATTCGGGCCAGGCGACCCGTCGGGACCAGACCTCATCCTTAGAGTCGGGGACAGATTGGAACTCGGCTGCATTGCCGAAGGCAACCCCCAGCCCACTCTCTCCTGGTCGATGAACGGAAGGAATCTCACCAATGGAACTACAGATAACTTTTGGGTGTCTGTAGATGGCACTAAAATGGTAAGAGTGTAACGATCATGTATCCAAGCTGAGTCTTATGACCCTGATGTGGGTAGGTATTTTGTATTGTACCTACTAGAAATCGGTGAAATCTACTTTTCGATTGTGAAAATCGCTTTAAACCGAAATTTGTTTGGTAATTGCACAAACACAGTGACTCTTGAGACTTGATGGTCTGCTTGTAGGATCCACTAAAATTTGGTGCCAATAACTGTAAAATACATTTAATGTATTTTACAGTTATTGGCACCAAAGTGGAAGAAGGGAGTGGAGCCATAGACCAGGAGCTTAGCAGTTGTATTATTCATATTCTGTGATGAATCCATAATGTGAGTAGAATAACGGTAATTTTTTCGAAGATCAAAGAAGATGTGACTGAGGACGATACTGGTGCATACTCTTGTTTGGCTGCCAGCAATTTTGCCCCTGCAGCTCAACGCCACTACTACGTTCTAGTTTATGGTAAAATGCACATTTTGTCCTTTTAAACGTAAAATATGTCTGATCTTGTTCTCAGTTGAAAATCAATAGTAGCTTATTTTATTGTGGTTTTCAGATACAGTAGAAGATAATTTTCCAAACGGCACGTACCGGAACATTTCCGTTCAATACGGCGACTCTCTAAATCTGGAATGCCCGCTCTCTGAATTCACCAAGGAAGTGTCTTGGTATAAGGTGACTGCAGATCAATATGATGGACTGATTCAGGTGTTTTTGGCAACTGCAGCTCACTAATATGATTCAATATTGCACTTTCAGAATAACGTCCAGTTGGTTGAAGATTCTTGACTGCAGATCAATATGATGGACTGATTCAGGTGTTTTTGGCAACTGCAGCTCACTAATATGATTCAATATTGCACTTTCAGAATAACGTCCAGTTGGTTGAAGATTCTCTTGTGAATATTCAAACGACGCCTGATTTGATGACGATGAAAATCTCCGACTCATCGCCGGATAATGGCGGTCTGTACAGTTGCCGGATAGAAGGGGATTTCCCTGTTGAAGTATATACATTTTCTGTTGTCGTGATTGGTAAGTAGAATACAGGCAGGTTGTAAAATATACTGCAGTTTAATAATCAACGTACACAATCAGTAGGTTTTTCCAGGATCTCCGAATGTGGTCAATTTAGTTTGGAAGATCAGTCCAACTAGAATCGAAGCGATGAAACGTCCAATGTTTGTCGAACCCACATCAGTTTTCGCAGTTTGTTCACAAAATGAATGATTTGCCTATAATTATTAAGAAGAAACACACTGCACTCATATCCCGAAACACCTGTTAAGACAGTCTGAACTCTAGTTTCTGGATATTTTTTCTACCTGATTCTCCCTAAGATAATCTACTTAAATCGATTTGGTTGTTCTAAAAATTGATACTGTTTTTTGTTTGTGTTTGTCAAGTACCGGTTCAGTGGAGTAATTGGACGGAATGGACGGCTTGTAGCCACACATGCGGATTTGGAGAGCAGAGCCGGTTCAGGACCTGCGACCCCCCACCTTTGCAAATGTCACAGAGCTCTAAACAATTTGTGAGATTTCAGAACGACAGCTGCTTCGGCCTTGCGGAAGAGCGCAGGCACTGTCAAAACTCCCCTTGCCCGGTAATAATAATATTATGTTCGTATTTATATATAGGGGTGAAACAAGAGTTTGCTGTTTCAAACATCCAATGTTTCTTATGATTTACAAAAACAATTTAAAATTTGAATTGAGCACAAAACATAATAGAAGCTCATATATGTACGTACTTTATCGATGGTGTACATACCTAACTGCTCCCCAAGCACAAGGACTTCCTCATATGAGCGAGTAGTATTCATAAGACATGAATGCTACTCGCTCATATGAGGACCATGTTTTACAATGTCGTTTCTCAGATTGACGGCGGTGTGAGTGAATGGTCGTCTTGGGATGAGTGTTCGACCAGTTGCGGCAAAGGAGTCCAGAGACGGTTCAGGCGCTGCGACAATCCTGCACCATCAGCAGGCGGCCGCGCCTGTACGGAGCCGTTGATCGACGAAAAAGAATGCAGCAGCCAACCCTGCGCAGTACATGGGGGATGGTGAGTTCGAGCAATACTTCTGTGTTATAGTAAGGCGTCATTTAGATCAGAAGCATTTAGAAATGCGGGAATGAGGAGCTGTAAGTAAGGAGCCGTTTTAGACTGGGGCATTACGCACTTGGAAGTGCCTACTAGATGATGCGTTCTGCTGCCAGCATTTTTTCCGAACGTTTTACTGTGAGTTGTTGGCGAAAGCTTCCCATTGCTACACTATCCTGGGTCAGGACAAGGGGGCACTGAGATTCAAGCAGACCACCGTAGCCGTAATCTTAATCCCAGCCAAAGACCATGCGCTAACATGATCAACACTGCTCCGTACTTTCTCAAGTTAGATTGAACAAAGCAACGACCGTGTGACATTCATATGGGAACTAATGACATGGACGCACTGCCTCACAACACTTTAGTTGGTTCGGTTGGGCGTTAACGATATTCAACTCTTGTTCTGGTACTTCCTGCATTTCCGATAGATATGTAATATAGGTACTAACTAAGCTCACACGAGATACCACATCTACTCGAATATAGTACATGTATGCCATTCCATTATATTTGATAAACCCTCTGATAGGAGCGAATGGAGTGAGTGGAGTAGTTGTTCAGCATCTTGCGGGTACAGTGTCAAGTACAGGGGCCGACTCTGTAACAACCCACCGCCCTCTCAAGGCGGCAACTACTGCGAAGGAACTGATCGGCGGCAGGAGGAAATCTGCGACAAGCCTTCTTGTCCTGGTAATTTACTCGTTTTTCTTCCCATTTTATTTTTTACGTAACTTAACGATATCATTTTCAAGCCTCGCCAGATTTGTGAGCATACCAAACAAGATGCTGTTGAATATTCATGGTGCTATTTATGTGTGAAAAATACTAAAGAAATGTCCAAATGATCGATACAACCCTATCATCCAAAAAATCATCCTAGTGCCAAGATCCCTGTGCTAATCTTCAAAAAGGTCCACACGAATAATTGGTGTATCAATCGTTTAATATTTATTTTCAGGTGAGGGTATATGGAGTGAGTGGAGCGCGTGGAGTACTTGTTCTAAAACTTGCGGACCGAACGGGTTCAAAAGAAGAGCCAGAATCTGTTTAAACAAGTTATGCGACCAGTTCGATAGAAATACTGAGGTAAGGTGACAGCTAATATTCGCAGAAATGTTTCTGTGGACGTGAGGAAAGGGAGGGGTGAGCTCGCTAGTTGAATCAGAGTAATTGTGGACTCGTAATATCCCTCGATCGGGAGAACACATTTTGTCGATTTCTTTTTTGGATTGGAGGCTCCCAACATCTCAGAAAATCAGGTGCTCTTAACATCTAAAGCATCCATTACTTTCAGCGTAAGCCGTGCATTGTTGGGAAGGACGTCCGCCCTTGCCCAAAGTCTTGGCTGCCCAGGCGACCGAGGACCGTTGAACTTCTCGTGAACGGCATTCTGAACAGACACCTCGTCGATCTTAAAGTACTCGTTGTTGCTCACCAGAACGGTTCTATTACCCTGAATTCGAAGAATATCCTCAAAAATGAAGTGAGTAGAGTTGTCAGCCAAAAAAAATCGCATTGTGCTACCAATAGGACGAAATGTATGCGATTTCAATATCCCTTGTTCGGCCATGTTCAGTTGTCTCCCAATACTCGTTTCACATCATCTGAATTATAGGATGCCTGGTTCCCGTACGTAAACTTCCTGGTGCAGCCGATCATATGGAGCACAGCGGAGGAGGTTGGTGACTCCTACAACGGATACTCTCTCACTCAGGGAAAATTCAAATACGTCTCACGTTATTCGTTTTCTACAGGTCTGAATCAAAAATAAATTATGCGAAAAAGTATTTAATGTTAGTAGATAGACACTGGCAAAATCCAGTTGTGACGTTATTTCAAAATGGAGGTGAAATTAAGTTTTTCAAGCTTGATGTTAGGCCTATTTCACACCACCGGATTATATCCGTATGGCAACCAGATGAGAATAATCATCCCATCATCATAGTCATCCGGTTTTTGCCGTCCTGTTTCCCCCTCCCCGAAGCCATGACATGACACTTCATAGATCGAAATTTCCTATTCTGTTCAATTTTGTGCAAACCACAATATATACCGAGGTTGGGAGCTTTCACAGTACTTTTTAATGAATTAAGTAGCAATGAAACGAAATTTTTCAATTATTTTAGAATGAGTATAAATACTTGTAATGAGCTCCACACCAGATTGTGACGAAGACACAAAAATTTTTCCAAACAAAATTCCGTAAACCTGTAAGGTACGTCTGAAAGCTCTCATAAATCTCTGGACCCACGGTTGCCTTATGGGTATAACCCGATGGTGTGAAATGAGCCTTAGGTACCCTATTACTTAATTAATAAACAATCCGTTTTTTTAAATATTAAACAATTTACATCAACAGGTGAAAATTTGAAAGTTGAAAGTATTGGCAAGGGGATGCGACTACGCGATCGAAAATTGAGTATTTCTGTCAAAGTTTCGGGCTATATCCCAAAAGCCACGTCAAACGATGTCGTGACTATCAGTCCTTATGAAGGTAAGTTTACTGTGAACTTGTGTTACTTGTCATGATAGTTGACCAGGTTGCCCCCAGTGGAATTATTAATAGTTGGTACCCCAGGAAATACAGATGAAATAGTGCAGGACAGTCCACCATAATGTGGAATGTGGTGTTTCTTATACAAAAATTAATTGTTTCTTCTCCACTCCGGATTCCAAGGTTGGCCCAAAGCAGATGCAGGTGGAAAATATTAATCGAAATTTGGTTCAATATCACACATTTTTGTCGCATATTTTTAACAATTTTAAATGAGCAAGCATCCTTCAAACGAATTTAAAAGCAAATTTCGGCAAAAGAGCTACTGACTTCTTTCCTCACAAAATTCGATCACTTCATAGCTGAGAACTCTACGCCAAGCCCAATGTTCTCAGCACCTGCCCATTGTTATTCAGGATTCTCATTGCATGCAAACCTACGAATATAACGTACATAAGTCAAAGTATTACAGCCGGAATTGGTCATAAATCGCTGTAAGGGTGGTGAAACTACACTCCGTTGCCAAATATTCAGTCTCCTATCAACACTCTTCCCGATCGATCATCAACATAAATTTACTTGTCCATTACAGACATTCTAGTTCAGAGAGGCGATAACGTACTCAACTCCAGTTCAAGAGGCGAGATCTTACTGAATGGAAGTCCCATCGAGTATACCTGGAACAGCACTATTGACATTAACAAGCCACAAAAAATAAATATTATGTGAGTTACAGATTATTTATCTTACAATTTTGCAGGCACCCATGCACTGTATAACGAAGTACACAATTCCCTCAGTAAATAAATAGGTGTATACTTTTTCAGGTACCCAGTTGAACACTTGACCACTGACAATATAGTCGTGAATTATGACTACGCAACAGATTCAATTCGGTACACCTCCTCTTCCGCGGTTTCATGCAAAGTAAGAGAAAATGGATGTCCAGAAGGGTTCGCCCCGGATTCGGCTGGACACCACTGTGAAGGTGAGATGGATATATTGACGCATAAGAAAGTTGATTTCAGCTTTTACATAAAAGCCTCCAGGATGTTAGTTTGGTAGAAAGTAGCCATAATAATAGCAATATGATGGGGCCCAACGCTTAGAACCAGTAAGGTCATGACGCCAGCCTCATTGCCCAGTGGCCGCAAACTTTTTGCCAAGATAATATATCGAGATACCATCTCGATTTAGATAATATTATTATGTCGATTTTCAAAATAGTTAAACCACCCGAATTTCGAAGGCTTCTTTAAATGGGATGGGATTTGGTTATTATTTTTCGTTAAATGGCTGGGGGTGCATATATGGGGGAGCATATATGCTCCTATCGGTAGCCGCCACTGACCTGTGTTATTGAATAAGCTGAGTAGTTGTTGCTATAAAACCAAAAAACCTAATTTTTTCACATTCCAGATATTAATGAATGTAAGGAAGGCCCTAAATGTTTTTACAATCAAGTTTGTAAAAATACCATGGGATCTTTCGAGTGTCTTTGTCCGGCCGGTCTCGTATGGGACTCCACCATAAATATGTGCCACGGTCAGTATTGAAATCATTCGAGTCACCTTAGAGATGTTATTGTATACATACATAATATGTATATATGTATATAATACATACATACATACATAATATGTATGTATGTATGTATTATATACATATATGCAATTGCAGGTTGCTACAATTTTTACATGCACGTTCTTGGTAAAAGTGAGGTCCATTGAGAAGTTAGTCTTAAATATTTTTGTCGACGTATTATTAATTATTTTACGTGCTTGCTCACTCACAGTTTTCGTCTATGAATAAACCATAGTTTTACAATATATTTCACGTGCATGAAAAATTGAACTACTTTAGTGGTGGTGGTTTTTTGCAGGTCCTTCTCAGTACCTACTAAGAACAGTGTCTCATAGATTATCTACACTGAGAATGTGTTTCATGACCTAATTCCATTACCTATTCAATTTTCGACCTGATTCGTGTTTGATGTATGCATGATCGAAATATTGATTTTATTATACACTGGGTCGAAAGAAATGGGTTGTGATGCACTTTTCTATTGAGAAAACTCAAAGTCATGCAGGCCCAACGCAGCAGATTATTAAGAAACGTGGATACTGATGAGCTACATTCATCATACCCCTCGAAGGAGAAGAATCGACGTAGGCTACACTCAACTTGTCCTAACTTCCAGGCGTAAAACTTATACTAAAATCTATCTTCTTTTCCAGCGCTCCAGTGAACTCAAGAAAAATGAAACCATCATGTTGCTACTGGATCATGTATTTATACACCAAATGAGAGGTTTTATCTATTATTATTATAGAACCTATTCTGCGTTCATGATGTACAATACAATACAAAATTAGTAGTCACGTTGCTTCAGAGTTCGTTTATTTCAACTTCCCAGTTGTTCATCTCAGGGAAAAATTCAGATAAAACATCCGGCTCAGCTGATTTCAACTGATACTCGGCAATCACAGTTTTGAAATCAGCATTAAATTGTCTTAAGTAATGCACTTTCAATGTCCACAAGTTTCTTTTTAAACCGCGATGACAGATCAAGAAAAAAAGCGTAGTTAAAGTGTCAAAGTTTCGAGGATCACTACAAAACAAATCCTGCAAGCTGCCGAATCTCAGAAAAGTTGTGAAATTTATTTACCTACTCAAAACTGCACTTATCTCTCAATTTCGGAATGCAATTGCAAGGGAATTCTTCGTCATTTTTTTAATCCTTCCATACGATTTCTTCTTCTGGTTCACCTTGTCCTCCAACAGTTCATTTTCACTAGGGTGCGTTCGAAAACTCCACCCGGGGGTGAGTCGGTGGTGGGGGGAGAGTGGCCGGTCGGGTGGTCCGAGTGTTGGTTGTTCTCGGACGGCACCTGACGGCACGAATCTCGTCTGCTTTGTTTACATCGGCACGTCCATTCCTTGACTGCAATGGATGTGATAGAAAATCAAGCTCGTAGGAGACGTGTGGTTGTGTCACTGGCAATAAATGCCACCATTAGCTTAATTTATAATATTATGGACAATGAAGAGGAGGCTGACGGGCGACTGTGGCTCATTCGTCTACAACTTTCAATTTTAGAGAAGCGTCTTCGTGGAGAGAGGTTAGCACCCACTAGAATTAATGGATATTTAGGTGTCACTATTCCAAATATGAGTAGCAAACAATTTCGACAACACTTCCGGATGATGCCTGAGGTGTATGAAGCACTGGAACGTCGCCTGGGGCCTCTTCTTGCCAAACATAACCACTATGGACGTTCTGTCATTCCTGTGCGCACTCAACTGCTTGTGACATTATGGCTTTTAGCCACTCCGGATTCTTACAGGTGCGTATTGTGCACAGTAGTTAGTAGTAAATAAGTTGAAATGGCTTTAATCTGTTTGAAATGATTTAGGTCTGTGGGTGATCGCTTTGATGTTGGCAAATCTTCAGCTAGTGATTCATTTTTTCGTGTGGTGAAGAGTCTTTGTAGTATTGCCAGAAATGTAATTAAGTGGCCATCACATGATGAAATACCGGCATGTAAGCAGAAATTTTATGCTTGGGCAAGAATGCCTAATGTGATTGGAGCAGTGGATGGTACTGATATTGAGATAAAAGCACCGAATGTGAGTACTGTCTGGAATCCTACATTATAACCAACAAGAAATGAATAAAATTAAATCATGGCCTAACCTTCCCCAATCCGAAACAGGCGAATTTCACAGTCTTGTAACTTACGATCATCTTTAGCAACCAAAATGAGCTGGCCATCGTCGTTTCGGACGACCTCCCCGGTCTCCGAAACGCATAAGGAGTGCGTACGACACAAATTTTCCATTTAAATTAAAGTAGGACTCTAGCACAAATAACCAAACAAAGCAAATCACAATCTCAGTTTCCCGCGAAATCCGTTCGAGTGAAATTGCACCTTGCTCGACGAGGAGGGTGAGATTCCACTCGATCGGGTGCTCTCCGGACTGTTCTCGGACACCCCACTCCGACCCCTCCGAGTGCACCCGAAGTGTTCTCGGACGGCCTTCGGGTGGCGGAGTGCACTCGGAGTGCGTTTTCGAACGCAACCCTGCAAAAACTAGCCAAAAACTACCTGTTTGATATGGTTGTACCTTGATAAAACTGTGAAACACGCAAACCAACACTATGGTGGGAGGTTATAAACAGGTCCGCCAACATGATCTGACCTACCATAAAGTTTCGATGAGGATCTCATCTTTCTTGTGTTGTCCGCCGAAACTTCCGAGCCCGATTGTGGCGTGAGTATCATCTTTTTTCCAAATACGAAGTTTCCCACAGAAACTACTTGGTGTGAGAGGAACCCCCAATCTTCAACGCTGACAATTGTCGAAGGCAACAAAAGAAGAGAAAAGCACACACACTTGATAACCGCACCGCAAGGCAGGCTTGTTTACCTCAAGTTCACTATTTGTATTATTTGTATTATTAGCCATCGCAGAGCATTCGAAAGGTAATGTTTCATGGTTTAAGCTTTCGTGTAGGTTCTTTAATTTTGCCTCATGAACGAGTAGATTCCTCAAAATATCTGCAATAATCTCTTGTCTACGTTTCTTGTTTTCTTTTAACCCTTCAGGTATCACGAACCGATGAAATACAATCATGATTTGACAGGGATTCACGCGCCAGTTTGGCGTTTGAGGATTATATTATGCCCAAACAATGATTCGAAACCCACATGTTGCACCGGGCGCCGTAACGAACTACCTACATTATAGTATAATACATAATAGTATAATGCTTCCTTTGATGGTGTGTTTTGCCCTCCTACCGGAAGTAGTTCTTATATTTATGGCTTGTTCTTTCGAATGCACCTAATGTAGAGCGTTGCTGTGTACGATTGTTTCAGTTATGGAAGCGTGCCGTAACGTGGAAATCAAGGCTCGAGTGTCTAATGGTGGCGTTCTTGACAATATCAAAAAACTCGCAAATAGTCCTCCAGAAGTAATAGACCAGGCTGATTATTTCTTCAATGTTCCTGCTGGTCGATTGAAGTTGCGATCGCTCAAGGTGAGTTCCAGTTGGTAAACTCCTGAGCATGACCTAATGTAGTAGAAATTGTGGTTAGAGAGGGTAATTTTAGGACATCTAAACCCATCATAAAGAGTTTAATGCAGTGCGTAGACCGTTCCCCGGATTTTTAGAAATACCTGGTTGTTAGAGCCGTAGTATAATATTATCTGGCATTTCAGTGGACGGAAAGCGACGAATGAGGAAATTAATGGGAACAGCATGTATCGTCAGCTACCGCAGTGTCACATCGCAAGATACCTAATGTCGGTTGTGACAGTTATTATTTTTTGACATTTTATGTCTTTGCTTTGGCACATTAAAATAAAAAACTGTCACGAAAAAGTGTCCTCGAAAAGCGTTACCTACATTGACATTTTATGTCTTTACTCTGGCACATAACTCGAAAAACGTTACACAAAAGCGTTACACGAAATCGTCACGAAAATTTCTGATGATTTTCGCTTACAACCGATTCGTTGCTACGGAACTTTATCTTCGCCAGTTATCATCGTACAAGAATCGTTCACCTAGCACGAGCGTATGACGTCAGACGGCTGGCAGGAGGCCAACTAGTACGTCACAGGCTATGCCGTAAGAGACTATGACGTCAGGAGGCCAACTAGTACGGTAGAACCTATGACGTACGAGCGTATGACGTCAGACCGCTGGCAGGAGGCCAACTAGTACGTCACAGCCTATGACGTCAGAGGGCTGGCTGGTTAGGTGATCGGGTTTTAATAAGCCTCTGGAATTCTCGCCTTCATTTTTACGATAATTTTCACTTACAACCAAGCCGTTGCTAGGGAAATGAAACTTCTGTAGTTTTCATCGGACGAAAATCGTTCTCCATTCGATCGAAAGCTCTCGAATTATAACGCATTTCGTGCGTATTTGTTCTTGGTATTTAATAATATGTTAAAAAGTATGAACAATTCATACGTACCAATGGAGCGAACGACGAGATGAACGTCGAACCGATTAACAAAGGGAAAACAACGCTAAAACGAAATTTGGTACCAACAGTAACTGTAAAAACAGCATTTTGACGTACATAGATGAGGCGCTCACGCGTCGTTTTGACGCACTAGGTTTGACGTACATAGATAAGGCGCCCACGCGTCGATTTGACGCACTAGGTTTGACGTACATAGATCAGGCGCTCACGCGTCGATTTGACGCACTAGGTTTGACGTACATAGATCAGGCGCTCACGCGTCGATTTGACGCACTAGGTGTGACGTACATAGATCAGGCGCCCACGCTTCGATTTGACGCACTAGGTTTGACGTACATAGATCAGGCGCCCACGCTTCGATTTGACGCACTAGGTTTGACGTACATAGATCAGGCGCTCACGCGTCCATTTGACGCACTTGGTTTGGCGTACAATTACACAAATAAAATATTATTTTATTTGTGTAATTGGTTTTAAAGTGATTAATCGACCATATCAATGTGATCAAAAATAAATTTGTTACTGAACGGTTTATTAAGATTTGATATTATTAATATTGACATAAAATGTACCAATGTAAAATTTAAAATAAAGTAGGTACAGTCACATTTTTTCAATAACATTAATACAGAACCCATCTGAATGTCTGTTGCAGAATTCGAAAAAATGGGAGTTGATATATTACGATCGCCCGGATGCTGAAGGACCGAAATTGAGTGCCTACAGGAAAGTGGAAGTTGAAGATGGATTAGGTCTTCTTGAATCCTTGCGATGCTCTCTTGGCGTTAGAGGCGAAGTGATAAAACGCCGTTTGCTCTTCATGTACGGACAGACCAGAATACACTACGATGAAGTCGAAAATCTAGGAACGTTTATGGAACTTGAGGTAAGTTTTTCATCATTAGTTTCCTGATACTCATAAGTAGAAATACTCAATTCGATTGGGGAAATAGGTACCTACGCCTCAATGATTGACCACCAAACCATTCAAAATCATCAAAGTATTGTTATATAATATAATAGCAATATAGTGTCAACCCAATAGTATGCAAAACTTCAAGTTGAACTCTTTTTTAAAAATCAATTTTTTTAAAACACCAATTCATTTCATCGTCTCAAAGTCATTCTCCCATAATCATGACATTGGTACTTTGTACCTCGTCCCTACCAAAGCTACAAATTCGAACCTCAATGATTTTGATTCCAAACAAAATTTATGTTGGGCCAACAACGAGCAACTTGTGGGTGCAGAATGTGTTCCTAGTGGGCTATACTGATGATGCGGCGGTGGTGATAAAGGGCCGGACTACAGTGGAAGGTTAATCAATCAATGAGGCGTTTCATACTTTGGGTGGAGGAGATTGCACTATCTCGGTCTTTGGAGGACTTACTGCTGACTAAGAGGCATATTGACCGCTTCACCCAATTTCAGTTGGACGACCAAACCATCGACTCGTCTCATTCGGTAGGTACCCTTTAAGTAGGCTGACCTTCTTGAAGCACATCAAGCCGGCAGGTGGAAGGGCAACGGCAGTGACAGCCAATCTGAGCCAACTCGTGGCCAAACCTTGGTGGCCCTGAACCCAAAAAAAGGAAATTGCTCATGAGAACAGCCAAACCAATCATGTTGTATGGAGTGGAGGTGTGGGGTATGGCCCTCCATGTTAAAAATTACTTTTACTTACTTTTTTTACTAAAAAGTATTGAGACATTGTGTAGAGGAGGTGAGCCTTGCAAATAGCTTGTGCTTATCGTACAGTCTCCTTCCCTGCTGTAGGAGGCATTGCTGCCACTATCCCCATCGACCTCCTTGCAATGGAAAGGAAGCGGATCTACCTCCGTCGATCCTCAGAAGTGTCACTATCCCGTATGAGGAAAGAGGAAAGAGAGACAATACTACAGCATTGGCAGAATGAGTGGGAATCTGATGTCAGGGGGGCCTGGACCCACGTGCTTATCCCACAGGTGCGCCCATGGCTTTACAAAAGGCACGGGGAACTGGACTTCTACACCACAATGTTCCTGTCGGGCAGTGGATACTTTTGGTCCTACCTACACCGAAGAATGCTAGCAGACACCGCAAAGTGCTGGTACTGAAATGCACCAAACGGTGATGCTGAGCACACGTTATTCCGCTGCGCCGGATGAACAAGAGAAATATTAATCCTGGAAGAAGAGGAGGGCGAGATCACACCTGCTAACGTGATCAGGAAGATGATCTTAAAACAGCAAACAGAATAGCTGGACGGTTCCTCAGGTTAAAACAAACTGAAGACCTCGTGAAGACACTGCGTTACAGCATCCAGGATTACATTATGCGAGTCAAAGAAGGTTGAAACAAAATCATCTGCTCTGGACTATCTCGTTGGTACTAACGTTGTGTTCATGAAGCAAACGATGATTTTCTGTCTGTATGAACCCTTTCTGATAATTCCACCAAAACGTTTATTGAGCTGTTATTGGGATTTTCACTGTAGTTATATTTAGTACAGATTTTCAATTGTTATTAATGAATTCGATGGTTCTGTTTCAGGTCATGCTTAGCAAAAATCAAACGGTCGAAGAAGGATCCGCAATCGCTGACGACATCATGGAAAAATTAGGAGTATCCAAAAACGATTTGATTACTTGTGCTTACATGGATTTGATACTACGCAAAGTCTAGTGAAACGTCAAATGGTTCTAACCCTCCTACACATTCCTACAGGAAGCTTTGAGGATGCTTTGAATTAGCATTACTGTGATTTATAAATATTGTGTGGGTAAGAAAGTTGAAACTTACTTCAGTTTGCAAGGAACCCGGTAACTGGTAAAACATCATCTTTTCCGGAACAACGAGCTGTCTCGGTTTCTCCTAGTTTCAAGAATCCTTATTCCACCTTCACAAAACTGTCTGAATTTTGACCAATTATGAATAATTTCCGTAAGATCTACCAACATTTTGGATTGTGGCGATACAATAAAGATTGTTAAGAAACCGACGTTTGTCAACAGTTGTTTTACTTTGAGTAAACTGGTTTGTTAATTTAAAAAAAAACGGACTTTAGCCCTACGGACTTTCAGATAATTTTATGATCACAAATATCGCAAACGGATTCCCATAAAATGCTATTTGACATTTTTGAGTCGAGATTTAGTTCAACGAGCATAAAAAATAATCTGAAGATTCTTTGAGTACTTTGAGTTGTTGAGCTTTTTTCTTAACTCTGTACGCTTTGCATCGTTCTCGTTCAGAAGCGTTTGTTTTAGCAGTTTTTTCTCGATACCGTTTCATTCTCTCGGAAGCTGTAGCATCGTGAGGTTTCGAGTTCTCTCGACATTTCGTGCTTCTTTCTCGAGGCATCACGAAAATATTCCTCGTCCCTTATAATAATATTGTAACGTAACGATCGCGAGTCGAATGTTTTTAAAAAATAATAAAAAAATAAACTTTTTATCTAACCATTCATTATAATCTTACAATACTGCAGCTGTTTAATAACTCACTGAGCAGGCCAAATATTATATAAATACATATTTTCGAGCAGTTTACAAATTTTTTTACACTAGATTCCCAGTAATTAACGATTTGGCCTAGTATTTGAATAGTTTAAGATATTAAATTTCTTAATTTGAAGAAATTAAATCGACCCATTTGAAATTCGACTCGAATTGATTGGCACATCGGAATTTCAGATAATCGATGTCGATGTCAACATCGGTAGGCAACATCGATACCGATATAATATCAGACGATATTCAGGGAACATCAATATCGATATCGATGTGCCTATCAGAGGTACCTAAGTAAGTAAGTAAGTTACTGCTCATTCTCTCTGCCCCGTTTGTCTCTTTTTCTTTGTCGCTTGGTTTGATTTTGATTCAGTCCCAGTTCTCTTTGACACAGTTGTTTTAAGTACTTTTGTATGAACAAACACTTACTTATTCTTATTACCTAAGCTTTGTAATATGTTTGGTGTTGAAATCTCAAAATGCCTCCTAGCAAGTGGTGGCGGTTTTTCAAAATAGCTGAATACATCAGCGGAAACCCCATTGACTTCCGGCGTCAGTCAGCTGATACGTTTCCCGAGCTCAGCAAGATTGCCTTCAAATATCTCGCAAGCATCTCAACGTCAGTACCTACCGTCAGAACAGTTTAACAGATACCAGAAACAGGGTAAAGGGGAAAATTTTGAAAAAACTGGGTTTTCTCTTGACGAGCAGTTTTAATTTTAAATTTAATTGCAAACGTTCATTTTTCTTATGCATTTTTTTATGTTTTCTACATTTTACATTTCTTATGTTTTTTTTTGTTTTTTGTACTTATAAAGTAAAAAGGTGAAAACGTGAAAATAATAATAAAGAGCCATTTCGTAACTTATTTTGTTATTCCTGAAGAACCTGTGTCCTGCGAAGAACAAAATTTGTTGATTTAATTATTTTTTCAGAATTGAGTAATAAATTGAACCGATGTGATCGGAGCATATTACCGATATATTTCGATGCTATCGAACGTGATACATCGATGGTAAAACATTGAAATCGACGACAAACATAGATATTTCGATGTTATCGTTACCGATGTCCCATCCCTAACACTACTTCATATTCATTATTAATAATTACCTAATCATAATTCATAATAATAATTATTCAATCATATATCAGTATAAGAGTTTCTCGCTTAACCTTGTGTAGGATTTCACACTTATTGGACGCACAAGTGTAAATAATTGTACACAATTATTGTGTACATTGAATCGACATTAAAATACTAGAAAATTTTCCCAATCTCTAGTATAAATCGATTGTTAGAAAGAAGATATTTGAATTTCCCGCCGGAGCATATTTTGAAAATCCCGCCAGGCTCGTACGTAGTGGTGGTGCGGAGAATTAGTTTCAGGCTTGAACACAGGCTACGCTACTGTTGGTTGAAGTGCTCAACGTCGCCCTTCTGTACGTCAGTGAAGATACTCTATGGGTGAATGTTTGGATGTGAGGTCAAGTAGAATCGACGGAAATATAAACGGTTTTTTATTTTATAAAATTACGACGGGAACGACGAGTATGGAGGCGTTTTGTAGGGTTAGGTGCAAATAATGGAAAGCCCTTCGGAACGGGATGTGATCAAGCTGGAGGTGACCGGAAAAGTCGAGCAAGAAAATGACTCGGTGCCGATCCTGCCCAGCCCCCGCCCTTCCCTGGCCCTCGGTCGCCCTAAAGGACGTAAGCTAACCTAAATATCCCTTTTTTTTTCTTGAGATTCGATACTGCGAATTCATGTTGAAATCCGGACAGAATTACGAACGACGAGAAAATCATCGTCCAAACAAAGGCACTGGTGACCTACACATACCATAACCTGTACTGACTTCTTTACCTAACAATTTTTCAGGGGGGTTTCACATAAATTCTTCATAGCCTCTTGAAATCCTTCTGAAGGCGTATACTGAAGAACTTTATTGCCTATGACGTGCGTCTCTTCCCTAATTACTAATTCATAGAAGGTCCCATCGTGTTTCTTTCCGAGTTGGCTACTTCATTGCCGGAGGTTGATGTCGAGGTGACGTGCCTCTGTTGATCTCTTCATGAAATATGTCGGTTATCAAAATTCCCTGCAATGAAAGAATTTGGACCAGACGTCTAGGTACTTAGTTTAATGCCGAGTAGAATTGTGACAGTGACTGCTACACTCGAAATTGCCTACTATCATCCCTTGGTGAACGTTATCAATTCGTTATACCTGACTGAAGTTACTTAGAATCCTGGAACATTGAAAACATTGCGTACTTCATTTTAACGATTTAGTCGTTATGTGTCTACTAGATGGTACATTTAAATGGCAAGAAGGAGGGTCTATTTACTCGTACATAAGGAATATATTATATTCGTTATGTACGAGTAAATAGACCCATTTCACAGTAGCCCTTGACGATTTGGGATCCTGCAGGTGACCTTCTTGCCATTTAAATGTACCATCTAGTAGACACATAACGACTACATCGTTAAAATGAAGTACGCAATGTTTTCACATGAAGTTCGCAATGTTTTCAATGTTCCAAGATTCTTCTTAGTAACTTCAGTCAGGTATAACGGATTGATAACGTTGACCAAGGGATGATAGTAGGCAATTTCGAGTGTAGCAGATATTATCTCGTACTGCCCCAACATAGTATTCCTATTGCATTGGGGTAGGAATGTCCTAGTTATAGTCCGAAAAACCATGATTTAATCGTTGTGTCTATGAGATGGTACATTTAAATGACAAGAAGGTCACCTGCAGGAACCCAAATCGTCAAGGGCTACTGTGAAATGGGTCTACTTACTCGTACATAACGAATATAATATTATCTCGTTCTGCCCCAACATAGTATTCCTATAGCATTAGGGTAGGAATGTCCTAGTTATAGTCAAAAACCATGATTTAATCGTTATGTGTCTATGAGATGGTACATTTAAATGACAAGAAGGTCACCTGCAGGAACCCAAATCGTCAAGGGCTACTGTGAAATGGGTCTACTTACTCGTACATAACGAATATAATATTATCTCGTTCTGCCCCAACATAGTATTCCTATAGCATTAGGGTAGGAATGTCCTAGTTATAGTCAAAAACCATGATTTAATCGTTATGTGTCTATGAGATGGTACATTTAAATGACAAGAAGGTCACCTGCAGGAACTCAAATCGTCAAGGGCTACTGTGGAATGGGTCTATTCACTCGTACATAACGAATACATCTCGTACTGCCCCAACATAGTATTCCTATTGCATTGGGGTAGGAATGTCCTAGTTATAGTCCGAAAAACCATGATTTAATCGTTGTGTCTATGAGATGGTACATTTAAATGACAAGAAGGTCACCTACAGGAACCCAAATCGTCGAAGGCTACTGTGAAATGGGTCTATTCACTCGTACATAACGAATACATCTCGTACTGCTCCAACATAGTATTCCTATTGCATTAGGGTAGGAATGTCCTAGTTATAGTCAGAAAAACCATGATTTAATCGTTATGTATCTATGAGATGGTACATTTAGGTGGCAAGAAGGTCACCTACAGGAACTCAAATCGTCGAAGGCTACTGTGGAATGGGTCTATTCACTCGTACATTGCATTGGGGTAGGAATGTCTTCGTTATAGCAAAAAAAACATTGATTTTCGCATGAAAATATCGTTGCTGGATACCAAATCGCTACGTTGAAAGGGTTTATTTCTTTTATAGGACTAATTAAATAGAGTAGTAGTAAATTTTACTATCTCTTGTGTATATGTTGGGGTAGTCTTGGGAACATGGGAACAGTTTGGACCATTGCGTGTTGTTCAAAAGTGAATAAACTGATTGATTGATCTAAGTCTATATGAGACCCAATTGACTAAAAACTAACTAAAAACGCCTTGGTGTGAACTCGGATTCTCAAGAGGTTGAACTTTGATTGAAGATTGAAAATAAATTTCCGTGTAGTTACCATGTTCACCTGTTGACATGAAAATATCCCATAAGGGACAACGAAATGATATTGACCCAGTCAGGTTTTGGTTTCTTCATTGATAGTACTAGTTTCGGGTTCTTGTCTCTTGTTGATGACGGCATCACAGCCGAAACTAGTACGATCAATAAATATCCATATAATTGCATCACTTCCATTAGGTGATACGAAACTTCTGGGTGATCATCAAGAAACCACTCTCTAGGAAATAACCGAGTCAATATTGATTTTAGCCTTTGAAATCCCTGCAGGTTGCTTCTCCGAGTATAAAAACGGGGATTATACACGTTTATCAATATGACAGCCCTTGGAGCCTTGAAATGAAAATATCTCGCTCCCCGACTATCACCGTCTTCCCCGAAATGATTGATGTTTCGAGAGGCGTAACAAAGGAATCGGTGGGTTTCCCTTGACTACGCGTCGCAAGGGAACCCCTGGCAGTGCAGCTGCCCGCCTGTCACGAACTGTCACACGTAGTCAACTATTGCGATACCCATCGTCAAATATAATAATATTACATTATAGTCGGTTCATAGTAGTACCTACGAATTTTCACCTTAAACGACTGGAACGGTAGAATGTACAGGCCAAAAGCTACCTTTGAATGCGCCAATCCTATTTCAGCCAAGTATTGTATTTAACCATAAGCACTTGTGCGAAGTGCAGTTGGCTGGTTGCTTGGAATTTTATTGTTATAAACATTTTGTAAATTTCAAGTTTCCCTGGCTTTGCCTTGTTCAGTTTGAATACAAACTTATGACACCATCACGTATTATTGAACCAATTTTCCTTCTAGGATATTAGGCTGTTGACACGATTCTCTGGTTAATGCCGTATAAACCTCGAATGTACGTGAATATCTAAGTCCAGGAGCCATGCACATTCTACCTGAGATCCACGCGGAAAAGCATTAAAATTCATTGGTCGACAGCATTTTTGGCCCAATAATAACCAAGATACAAGCGAAGAAAGGTTAAACATTTTCAAAATGTGAACAAATGCAGTTTTTAGGATACAGATATCTATGTATAAGTACAAGTATTATGCCTATCCCTACACCTCACCGCACATGTTGAGAGTACTTCAAACCATTGGAGGGGGGATAGAGAAGAGGGAAAGGTTTTGAGGGGGGAGGTGTAGGGGTAGGCATAATACGTGTGCTAATACATAGATATGTATGTGAGTATAATAATTATTTTACTATCCCAAAAAATGAATTTTTTCCACATTTTCAGAAATTTTACGTTTCTTCGACCGCCTAGGTATATCTTGGTTATTTTGGGGCCAATGAATTTCAAGGAAATTCAAATTGAATGCTCTTTCACGAAGTTTAAAGATATGGGCCACAACCCAATAAAACCGCCTTTTTTCCAGTAAACAATCGAAAATTCAGCAAAACCCCCTCTACCATCCCTATACAATCCTTAAAATTTTCGTTACCTTTGGGATTGAGTCCAGCACACCCCAATTAATTTTACAAGGCTCCTTTGGTGGGCCCAGGGCGTTATTGTGTCCTCGTAAACTTTATAAATTCCTACATATTGAAATTCCTAGAGCCCTACATATTCAAGTTCTAACACCTACTTGTTATGAAACTGTCGCTGTCATAATGTGCTACTTACTCATTGTAAAGTAAATTTAGAGGAACCCACGACTAGACCATCAAATTGTCTACTCTCAAGATCCATTCGTACAGTATTTATTTTTGTGGAACCACGAAAAAGTTGCCATTTTCACCCAAAAAACTCAAATTCGACAAGTTTTTGTACTTAGTACGATGGCCTTGGAACTTGTCCTCGATTTTGTGATTATGAGGGCTTCATGCATCTTTGTATAGTTCTGAAAAATTGATCACCGTCATTATTTAAAAATACTCAATTTTTCCTACCAGAGCCTTCAATTGATCATGTTTATGTACCATTCAGGATGATTCTAATGCAATATTATTACAGTTGGGGAGACGGGCCCCGTGCTGCGGCCCCGGAGGCAGCCTTTCGAGCTACCAGGGACGAATCTGTCGCAGCCCAAAACCCCAGACAACAATGTCATCGAGAGGAAGCTCAAGGAAATCATGAAACAATCCGGTGTCCTTCATATCAATGGCGTGGTGAGTGTCAAAACGACATCATAATATGAACCAACCAGTGTTGAGCGTTTTATTCTTCTCCTCGTAATGCAGTTAAAATTTAAGCTTGAAAATATCAAGTTAATGGTTCGACCTCTACATTCCAGCTCTCTGAAAATCGGGGATTTCAAGGCTTTGTTCGTATTATTACGATTTATTGAAATTATCAGGCTGTGAGCGTCCATAACTTCCCTAACTAGCCATTTACGTGTTTTGCAGCGATATGAAAGTGATATGAGCGACCTCAAAGAACTAGGAGAACTTGGGTTTGGCACTTCGGGTCACGTATTCAAAATGCTCCACGTCCCCAGTCAAGAGGTGATCGCCGTCAAGGTAAACATCATAAGGCCATTTCGTCTGGTTGTTGGCTGTTGGGATTTGGTAGAAGAAAATTATTAAATTTACTGTAATAAGTGACCTGTACGTTTTATAACGACCAGGAGTGTCATGTTTCACCGTGAAGGCACAGCGGCAATATTTTTTTTTTTCCCAACTTGATGATTGATTCAAATTGGGATGTATTCAATAAAATCCACAATCATGCAGCATGGCTATAAGAGCGAATTTTCGAAGAAATTTTTAATAAGAAGATTTTACTGGTTTTATAACAATTTTGTCTAATTTTTTGCCGAGTAACTCTTCACTTTATAGATTTTTCAACGCTGAACACGATGATAAGTCTCATTTCGTTTTCAGTTTTCGTGTTTGAGTTTGAAAACACAATGTGATGATATGTTTCAATAAATTTTGAATAGCTTGAACTTGGTTTTATACGATATTTCAAAAATTCGCTTGTTAGGTTGTTTGACTGCTTGTTCATCTGGTTTGTCGTTGTTATTGTGGGTTCTTAACCATACACTGGTTTTAATTCGTAGCAAATGAGAAGATCGGGCAATCCTGAGGAGAATAAGAGGATTGCCATGGACTTGGAGGTGGTGCTGAAATCCCACGACTGCCCGTACATCGTGCAGTGTCTCGGATGTTTCATCACCCAGGCGGAAGTCTGGATCTGCATGGAGCTCATGTCAACGTGTTTCGACAAGCTTTTGAAACGGCTCACCTCGCCCATCCCTGAGCCGATAATAGGAAAAGTCACTCTGGCAGTGAGTCGAGTTCCAACTGTCGTTTTCTGTGGGATTTTGAGATCCCACCAAGAAATGCTTCATAGCCCTAGACGATCTTACAACTTGTATTGTGTTTCCAGACTGTTCGAGCGCTTCACTATTTGAAAGAGAATCACGACGTCATCCATAGGGACGTCAAGCCTTCCAACATCCTTCTTGATAATAGAGGAAACGTCAAGCTGTGTGATTTTGGCATCTCTGGTCATCTAATCAATTCCAAAGCTAACACCAAAAATGCAGGCTGCACAGCCTATTTGGCGGTAAGAAATCTCTACATTTGTTTCTCACTGGTATTCTCCTTGTTTAACCACATTATTTCTGGCCCCGTTCTTAACGTATAATCACGGCGATGAATAAAAACTTCATTATTTCTTGAAAACTAAGAATGGCGATTTTCAGTAGAATTGATCATTTTTATAGTTGGAGGGTTTCACTCACCCTTGGAACAACCTGCCATCAAAAATGCCAGCTGTGGGTGGAATCTGTCCTCTAAAAAGCACATTGCCATTGCTTCGTATAGCTAATCTGTAAAAAGATTGGTGTTCTAAAAACGTTGAAGTCATCGCGATGGCGTCTTTACTTCGAAAATTCGACATAATAATAAAATGAGATTTCAGGCATCAACTCTACCGTCCTAAGCAAAAAGTGCGTATCTCAATTTTCGTGATTTTCGGGTTTTGGCAGTTGTCGAATTTTAAGGAGCTTCTCCATCTTACGATTATGCAAAAACCACCCTAACTCACTGCTAGAGCATCAAAACACGATAAGGAAGATGGGAGTATCGCAAAAATTGTGTCAAATCCTAAGCCAATTGGGCGTACCTATCTCATTTTCCTAAGCAAAGAAGTATCTTTTGAGATAGGTACGCCTTTCTTGCCTAGTATTTTGTGGCGTTTAATTCCACCACATTGAGAAAAATGTATTAACTAAGTGCCAAAGGTGGATAACTAAAAATGCTCCTACCCAAAATTATTTGAGATATGCCTTCCTTGCTTAGGACGACAGAACTCGTATCATCACGTTAGCAATCTTGTTTATCTGGGCATCTCGGTTACAGTTTAGATCTTGCCGTTTTGACGCATTTTATGAGAACTAATGGAAAAAACGCTCTTGAAGGAACTCAATTACGCCACTGTTCGACCCAAAATGTGCATCAAATCCATTAATATTTCCTCCGTGTAGGTCTAACTAGTTGCTCTCTATTCCAGCCGGAGCGCATCAACCCCCCTGACCCCACAAAGCCCACTTACGACATCAGGGCGGACGTATGGTCCTTGGGTATCACCCTAGTTGAGCTCGCCACCTCCGTGTTCCCTTACCCTGGATGTAATTCAGATTTTGAGGTAGGAAACTGATATTATCGTGTTATCTCTAACGCTAGATCATGTTATTCCTGCGTTTTATTCATTCTACAAGCATCTTACTAATCCAGTAGATCAAAAAAAGGGTTGATCGTAAAAAATATTACGAGCTTATGAATAAAGGCCCAATCGATGAACGTTGATAGCCTTATTCAAACCTTTTACGTATTTAACTGATTTGGCATCTTGTCAATGTACTCTATTAATTTCCATTTATAGTTAACCCCAAACAAATTAATTTTTTTATTCATTAATTTTTATAATTTTAAGGTACTGTCAAGGGTATTACAAGAAGACCCACCGTCACTTCCTCCCGATAAAGACTTCTCTCTAGAATTTAGAGATTTCATCAAGGACTGGTAAGTTGAATATCTGAAATAGTACTCTCGTAAAGCACTGCTACGAGTTCGATGTGTAGTTAAAATGAACATTTTAGGGTTTGTTCATAGGTCGTTTTGAATTGTCCAGTAAGGTAATAATGATTTCAATTTGGATTTGCAGTTTGCTAAAAGACTACAGGGTACGGCCCAAGTACAGGTCGCTCCTCGAGCACGCCTTCCTGAAGAGGTACATGGAAGAAAACGTAGATGTTTCCAATTGGTACGCTCATTGTATTCCCGTGTCACCGTCGCCAGCCTTCAGGTATACTTTGGCTTATGTATTCCAAAATTATATTATGGATGCAACAAACAAAAGATGTTGTTTGGTGCTAAGGAGATGAGTGTTGGTTTTAGAGTTTTTCAGTGTACCGAATCCAAATCTGAAACCGGGTTTTCTCTGTCAGGCCTAGTTTTTTACCGCTGTTTTCCGTGGAATGGAAGAATATCGCTAAAATCGGGTTTCAAATTCAGATTCTGCACCTCAAAAAACATAGAAAGAGTGGTTGAAAGTGAAAAATCATCAATTGGGATTTTTTAAAGTGCTATTTTTAACACTCACACTCTAGAAAATAGGTTTATCTCACAAACTAGACGAAAAACTCTAGAAAATAGGTATATCTCAAAAACTAGACGAAAAACGGGGTTTGGATTCTGCACACTGAAAAACCTATTCAATCGAAGTTTCATTACGAAGTTCATATTATTCTAGTATGTGGGTGTTGGTTGAATTTCTCCTGTTGAATCGGTGTATCTAGTCTCTTATGAATGGTTAGAACACCAGCGGGCTTGTAGAGCTTATCCATCTCTTTACTAAGATGGTGAACTACACAATGTGATACACATGTCATGTTGTCAGCAAAGCTAACTGATCTACCACTGAGTGCTCATGACGCGCTATTCCTCATGATTTGCTGCTCGGGCCTACGCCTGGAGCAGCAACCTCAATCCCTATCTTCCTCACCTTTGCTGATATTCTCCAAAGGGGGGTGTTGGGGAGTTTTATGTGTTTCTTCCCGTTTCCGGTGGGGCTAATGTTTCCATAGATTAGCCACTTACGATCACTTCACAAAGACAATAGTAAGAAAATCGATTATAGTGATGTTCGACAGTTTAGGAATAAAATCTGGAGGTCACTAATTTGTTGATACCAAATAGAAATATTTACAAAGATTATGTAATTTTCAACTTCTTTTTTCAGGCCTGATGGTGACAATTCTAATACGCCAAGTGGTCACCAGCGATCGCTCTCTGACGCCCCCCATCTTGAATCCCCATATAGGTATCCATGATTACATATTTTGACCACACACAATACCGAGTGAAATGTAACTATGTTGAAAATCAAGAGGATTGAACAGTATTATTAACTAAGCACAACCGAACTGTATACTTTTACGAACCTTCCATTAAGTGCACTAAATCTCGTCTGTTACTCAGTCTGTATGGTCTTAGGTTCAACTCACCAATGTTGGGTCGACGGCCGCTCATCAACGGCAGAGACATGTCCGATGGCAGGCCTGGAAGTGGGTCCACATCTCCTCTTCTTCTTCAGAGATTTTACCATCAGCAACAACAAGCTCATAGGCACAGGTGAGTTAAATTACTTGTGCGTGTAATAGCTGAGCAATCAAAACTAAAATAATTCAAATGTTGACGGTCATAAGTGCGTTTTGCCTTTAAAGGTCGCATATGAATTTTATACAAGTATGACTTTGGTGTGCGCCATAATTGATACGTCGGCATCTGTAGATCGACCCATAAACCACCCTCTAAGTGTCCCTCCCTCCTCGAATGTCCCAGTATCTTACGACCATACACTCTACACAAATTACGACCGCACATACTTTTTACGACCGTTGTTTCTCCCTTTTACTACCGCACATACACAAATGTCTAGTTCTTTTTCGTCAAGTAGTTCGCCTTATGTTTTAACTTGGAAGAAGTAAAGACAGGTGTCTTAAGAGAATTCTGATGAAATCCTCTGATGAAATTTTCTCCTATTAAATCATCCCGTTTTACGACGGATATAATAATTAGTTCATGAGTAAATCACATGGTAAGTCCGTAGGACAATTACGAGAAAAGCCTTTGGGTTGACGTAATTGAAATGGGAGCAAGGACGAAATTTGCCGTTTTATCACCTTTTCATGCCGAAGACCATGCAGCAAATGTCATCACATTAAAGGGAGATTGACTTATTGGCTAGAGATATTTAGGATTCTGGCTTTGTAAGCAACACTAGTGCTGCAAAATTTCACTTTGGCAGAGGAACGTTTGACGACAGCTAAAATCTGGAAGATTTGAACGTTTTTGTTACTCAGATATCGTTCTTGGCTCCTGGCTGGTCCTGGCAGTATCCTCTTGATGTCAGATGATTTCAGGCCTTGAAATAGGAGGAATCCAAATCACAACCGATTTCCCTTCAAGTGATCAGATTTCCTTTTTGAAAAAAAAAATTGGCATTTTTGGTATTTTAGTTTCAAACTTTCAACGAAATACCAATATATCATATTGTTAAGTGTTGAACATAGAAAGTGCTTAATTTGGTGCTGCCATAAGGGCTCTACAACTTTTGGTTTGAACTAGAGCTAAAGGGCTTATGTTGTTGCGCTTTTGTCAGCCACTTTATTTGCCAATCCAGGGGAGAGGTGATTCCCTGTCCTCCCCATCAGGATTGTGAATCTCAAAACAGTGTTGCCATCGACTCCTTCTTCCTTGTAGTATTGGCAGCCTTGGTGGTCTCCCTTGCTGTCAAGGATTCCTTCCATGCAAGTTGAGCGTCCTTCACGGTAACCTGTTGCTGTCGGGCTTCCCGTTTCCAGTTGAATAATACAGGAGTAGTGATGAACTAGTCGACATGTACATGTGTGTCCTGATCTTTTTTCTGTTCTTAACGAATAACACAAGTTACGTATTTACAGGTCGACGTCGGTATCGCCGTGTCGGCAGCTCAGCTACAACAACGGACTGTCCAAGTACGTTTCAGGGGGTGGCGTCGTTAACAGCTCCGAGGCAGAAGCTGTCGTTGGAGGCGGCCACAGGAGAAAGCTCTCCATCCTCTTGAGAGGTCTTAGCAGTTGCGGAGGCGGCAGCCCTGAACGAGGACGAAGCGATGGTCCTCCAGAACCTCCTCCGCGCTCCAACAGAGGGTCTTCGCCTCTCCTCATCCGACGTGGACCTGCATCTCCTCCTGATCTCACGTCTTCTCCGATACTTAACAGACGGTAAGCAACTTATTTGTCAATTGGACAACCAATGACTTACAACATTACCCTTGGAATTCCGATTATAGTTGATGAGAAATCTTGTTATTCCATTTCCTGTCAAACTCATCTCAAGTAACTTTTCATGTACACAGATACGTTTCGCCCTCGCCGCCTCAACCGCCCCCCAGACGTCTGTCAGAGTCAGTCTCCGTGCCTGGGTCCCCACACCACACGAGGCTGCCCGTCCTCACCCCTCAGACCTTCCGAAGGTTCTGGCAGAGTCCCAGCAGAGGCACTCAGGGCTCTGCCCCCCAGAATTGAACGCTTCATTGCCCCTGGTCAAATTGAAAGCCAAACCATGTTTTTTGTCATAATTAAATTCAGAGGGGCCCCTTTTACTATTTAAATAGCGCTTCCTGAGCTCAAGCTAATGAATCTTGTGAACTACTGAGAGAAACTGAGTGGCATTGTGAGATATAAGTCGATATTATTACTGCAGTGATCCTGACGCAAATTGAAGATTGAATTAATTTATTTGACATAGTGGTGACCAAAAGTAGTATGGTATACTCTTTGGAATGTTACAATGTTAAACGATTATTATTATTTATTGAATTTATCCTAGCCATTGAAACTAGGTACCTAATAATGAAGACTCGCATGAAATCAAGCAACAAGGGGATATTTACACGATGCCTTCATGTATTTGTGCTTTGCTCTTGGATTTCCGTTCTCAAAATTGGCTTACATGTGTTTCGAAAGATGGTGAATTGGCTCTGTCATTTATGGGAATGACTAATTGTGGCTCTCTTATGTTCCCTATTGTTGAACATGTGGAACTATTGATATAAACTAACGTTTTGTTGGTGATCTCAGAGCGTTTTAGTTTATCCTAACCGTGTGGTCCCATTTTACGTTTTCTGGTACTGGTCAGGACCTTGATCGGTGTTGGTCTCAGGTTTGGACATCAACATTCTGGATCTGTACTATATCGTGAACATCTTGGCTTCATTTCCGTGGAACTACGTCTTGTTCTTGAAGGAAAGCAATACATTGGCATCATACTTAAAGATAGCTCGTCGCGGTTTTGGCAAAGACGTTTGAGTAGGGAGCAATCTTGATGATGAAATGGTACTCTTTCGCCCTTCAAGGCCTCATTAAGAGCTGAAATTCTGGTTGTCGTTCTACTAAGATCAAGTGCCATCAACAGGTTGCAGGTTGAAAGAAGACTGTCTCATTTTTGTTGATTTTTTTTTTCTCTCTTTGAAATCTGGCTAGACAATAAATTTGTTATCAATAGATTCAAGTTACCTGTACCAATCCCCTGCTGACCTAAGCACAAGGCATTCTCTATACAAGAATCCTTAAGTTTCATGTACAGAATTACTTGAGTCTTCTTTGCAGGCAACCAAAATAGTGGCATTTTCCTCCTCTGTTGCCACGTACGACCTCAGCCTCTCTTTGGGTATTCTGCTGTTGTGGCACAACTGAGAACATTACTGTGTGCACTGTGATGTACCACCTTGACTGGCCCCAAATAATCTCCATTTTCTTCCATTCAAACCCAACCCCGGTTTTCTCTTGAAAAACTGCCTCTAGGACCATTTCATTGAACGCCACTCATCCACTCAGAAACTGGACTATGATGGACTGAGGTTTTGTATTCACTAACTATGACGAATAAGAAACAATTCATAAAGAATATTCATAAATTTTATGAATATTCTCGATTGCATTGTAAGAGCCTTTTCATCGTATTCCACTTATTTTTTATCCTAGCATAATAATTTTAATTATTTATTCCTACTAGTAGTTATATACTACTCCCCACTAGTTAATTTTCCTCATTACTATTAAATTCTTGAATATTATCAAAATCACGTCTGTGCCATTGTGGTTATCGTTCAGTCTTAGTCAATCATATACCTTTTCTCGGTGCCATATGATTATTTATCCCCTGTTTAAATCATTTCAACGAGAATCAAATTTGGAGTTCCATGTATGTTCTAGCAACTTCACGTAAACCACCATAGGAATAATTTTCACCTTAGTGAACCTCGTGCTGTAAACACTATAAACTGAGGAGTTTAAATTGTCCAGATTTCTACTTTCACTCTCTTCTCTTCTTGATTGCATCCATTTCTGGATTGAATGTCAGTCGCGGGCGTCGATTGCTTACATTTCTGATGTACCTTTCGTCTATATGTATTTTTGATGAGCAGTTCTCATGTCCGCCCTCAAGACTTGTACATGCTCGTTGTAAATATTTACTGTATTTACTGCCTATTCAATGTTTACAACATATTCTCAGCTTAATGGTGAAAATAAATATTCAGGTTAAGTCACCCTAGAGAGTAGACGGACTAAAATGGTTCGTCCGCCTTATAAAATAACAGTACAATACAGTAGATTATAATCGTTTGAAGACTATGTATAATAGGTGTTTCAAACGAGTGGACTTTTGTTGCTCAATCGACCATGAAAATTTTCAATATGTTCAATAGTAGTATAATTCAACAGTAGTCCTTAGTACTGATTTCGGCGGTGTTCGATTTTGCTGAGAAGATTTTTCATGTAGAGGACTCCAAGTTAGGAGATAGAGGTTGTACCCATATGAGGGTCATTGCCGAGGTTTTGAAAATCTCTCCACTGATTGAGTGTTGATCGGTAAAACAATTTGTACCACAGTAACGAATCCGGTTCGTCTATCTGCGTGCTCAATCAGTGTGAAGGCATTTCACCGTCATTCGGTCAACTGTAAAACGTTACATTTCTTCGTCCAAAAGGCCTTATTATTTTAAGTGTTTTACAACTCGAATATTTTATATTTTTCGACTATTCCTTAGGTCGTTTTCTGTGGGATTAGAGCATTTATCGTCATTTAGTGTCCATATTCACGTCATTTTCACACCTCAATTTCCCCCTCCCTGATTTCAGTTTTTTATCAAATAAGTGAGGTCTTCGTAAGAGTGGGGAAAAGGCCACGAGCAATAATGAAAAACGGAGGCGGTCCGGAAGTGAACTCGTTTTCATGACTAAGTATTAGGTCGTGCCAAAGTCAGGAGCGTGAACGAAACAAGCTCATTAGCTTGAAGACAATTATTATAAAACTCCATGTATAATCATCACCTCGAAGCTTGTACCCTATCATCGTATTGTTCTAGTCTGAATCGCTTAGTGTTCGCCAATTATTTTGTTTAATGTCGCTCCTCTGAGTTTTTTGTGTACATTATATTTACGTACGTGCGAATCATTTACTGTCACGAATTGTTTGAAAAATCTCTTTGTACTGCTTAAGCTTTTGAAATGAACGTATGGGGTTATCTATTGTTCTGAAAATGGTTCTTAATGTGTACTTTAGCCGATACGGATAGGCACCTTCTTAATTTACGTTGTTTTCGTTCATGCCATTATTTACTCTGTGCTTTTTTATTCTTTTCTATTTTGGTCAATAACCATTTACGGTTTTTAGCCCCGAAAACACCAATTGAGGTCCTCCTCTGTTTATAATTCGCATTTCTTCCCGATATCCTCTTACTTGATGTTAGGCCTTAGTTATCGCAATAACGATTCAAATCGAGCGACCGAAATCCCGTCACATAAATAATGGCGTGAAGAGGACAAAAACCCCGTATTCATCGCATTTCGAAGATTTTGTCGCAGGACTAATCTCAATCTAATCATTGTATAAATCCACCGTTGCTCCAACGCTATTGAAAATTCCACATTTCCTTGCACTGTTTGGTGGAGTTGTTTTCAATATTTCCGGCTTCCCTATTCAAAACACCAAATCTCTTTACCAAGTGCTTACAATAATTATTAGATTTTATTTTTTTGTAGAAGCCATTCATTTGATTAATATTAAATTTGATCAAAATCGTTTCCGTTTTCTGGTGAATATTTAAATAATAATTGAAGACAAAATCGATATTGTACATAATAGATTATCCTGGTGTATATATCCAATTTATTTGTGTACAAAATATAGAAAGGAGAGAAGTAATTAAAATTATCTGGAAATGATGTTTAAGGAAACCGAAGGGCTATATAAGGGGCTGAAATTTATTTAGTTGTATCCTTTCTATGTTGAAATTGAACATTTAATCGCCTTTAAAACCGATATCGTGTTTTCTAGGTTGGATTATTGTAATGATTTTTTTCTTCTCGATTCCGTTTTGTTTGTCGCCCTTTCAAAATTTGTGCTTCCTTTGAAAAAATGTGTAAAAATCTAAATTTTACTACGGTATCTCTAGTCATTTTATTTGTTGTCACAATAAGAGAGGGGACTGCAAAAAGGTATGCGAGGGGGGGTGTAGAAATATACAAATCTATGGAATTTTGAAGTTTTTATTTGAACCTTTTCCAAGTTGTTGGGTGGAGGAGTCTTGAGCTGAGACTGTACAGCCAGCATCAATGGCTGTTTTGAGGGTAGCCGAGGCTTTTTTTAATAATCCATTTATATTTGGCATATCAGTAACAACAACTGAGTTTCGGCCCATCAAGTTAATTTCCTATAATATTATATCAATTGTTTATAAAGTTTTTACTGTTCGGTGGCTGTAACTGAGGAGTACACTCAATCACTAGGCTTGTCACATCACAAGATCAAGAGGTTTTATTCTATCAAGCCGCGGGTTGACGTCCACTGACAGTTTCCATCTTGAGGTCTCGTTGGAGCTCATAATTTCTGATGTACCAAGGATCGTTGACAATACTCCTAAGTACCTTGTTCTGAATAATTTTGCGGTTTGTTTTACTAGTGCAGCCCTAGAGCTGGATAGCATAAGGCTACAGAGGTTTTGGGATTTGCTTGTAGATTGAGAATGTGTTAGAACAGGAGAGAATGCAGCTGGATCGCTCATGAAGCTGATCTTACATCTTCCCAATCACTCTCCGTTGACTCATGAGGATGTGTACCAAATTTCAGCGCCCTAGTGTGAATAGGAGAGAATTCAGCTGTATCGTTCACGAAGCTGATCTTACATCTTCCCAATCACTCCCAGTGGTCTCATGGGACTGAGTCTGAGGTAAATTCTATAACTTAAGAATCCTCTGTGTGTATGCCCCTACAGAAGTTACTGAGGATGAACAAAATGGGGAGTTTTATGACCAACTAACTATAATTATTATTGGTGACCTCGTCGCCCAGAGAATACCTTGGGAGGAGTGAAAGGGAGGCACAGTCTGCACCAGGTCACAAAATATTATGGTCAGAGACTAGCTACGGGTATGCTCGTGGTCATAAGTTCCACCTTCTTTCATAAGGATATACACAAGAGAACGTGGAAGTCCCCGGATGGGTTCACATTCAACCAAATCGATCATATCCTCATTTACAACCGCCACAAGTGTGCTATAATGATGTTAGGTCATTTAGGGGTGCCAATGTAGACTCCAAGCAAGAATTTCCAATGCCTTTCGATTGCGTGGAGCTTGACCAGAACGGTACCATGTGGACAAGCTGAGAGAATTAAGTGAGGACTCACTACTACGGACAGGAACGATAGATCAGAAGGGGTAATAACGCAGACGAATGTTTCAACTGAACAATAATATTATGAGGTTTTATTGGAATACACAGGACATTATCGTGTAAGACACAATTCCACACACTTAACCATAAATTACATCTTTACAAAACAAACACAGCCATATTAATATTTTACTTCATTAAATGAAATGTTTTAAACTAATCGTTTCAATGGGGACTTGGCGTCAATGGTCGTTCCGAATATCATCCTCCCGTTGTATTGCCAGCGTTATTCATTTAAAAAAATTTACTTGAGGAGAAAACTTCTAATACTCCGAGAGCATATTGAATGAAGCCGCGAAAATCGAGTGGACCGTATGACGTCACAAACAGGACGAAACTCCCGTTTGGGGCGATGTGACGTCATAGGGTCTTCTCGCCAGCTTCTCTAAATCCCCTAAATTTTTGGGAAGACTTTTCAGGCAGCTGACCATCATTTTCGTTATTCTTCCAGCTTGTACTTTCGCCAATAAATTGACGCAAATTCCCCATTCATCAAATGCTTAAAATTAACGCAACTTAGATCCAAACATGATTTTTAAAAGTTCTCTTAATTCTACATTGTATTTTTTGTCTAATCAATACTTATAATAAATTAATTATGCGTTTAATAAATTGATTGTAAGAGTGTTTATCTCGTATGTACCTGATAAATGCAAAAAAAAAGTGAAATGATCTCTCGAGTAGGTACTCACTCCTGTAATTTTTCATAGAGGAGCAGACTGATTCCCACTTGCAATTGCCTTTGTTAAATTTGCAATTGATTATTGTCATTCCGCTGGTTGTCATTTGTACATGTACTTACCACCGTGGGTTTGGGCGGATTCAACACAATTTGAATCCACTATTTGTATCAAAATTTGAGTTTACAAGCTGCGCCTAGAGACAACAGTGAAAAGTTAACGACATTTAGACACCAGTTATTATTAGGAATGACCACAATTACACGGAGTAAAAATGTATCGTAAACACAGGATTTTCAATGTACGTAATAGCAAAAACGTATTTCGCACAATTTATGAACCTTTGAGCTTGACACGACATCATAGTTTGGGGCTGCCATAGTAAAGGCCTATAACACCTGTTAGTGTAGAGGAGGGAAAAGGGTTCCTGAGAATACTTATTTACCATCGTAATTTTTTAGGACTAGATAGAAATGGAAAAAGCCTACTAAGAGCAACTATTTGAAATCCGTAATCGACAGTAGGTAAATGCATGTTACGTAAGTTTTCATTCCTTACAAGACAAATAGTCAGATTTGCATTTCAATTGTACAGGCATATTCTAAGTGATGGACCCAATTTAATAAATTCTTATTTATTTAAGTATAAATTGAAAATGAATCATTTATACACAATGAAAAGAGAAGAAGAAGTTTCCAAGTTTTTGTTAAACCTGAGCATGCACGGAATTAGGTGGCGGTAGTTGCAGAAATTTAGCCAAACTTAGCCTTTAGAGTTCACGTTAGAGTTCATGAACTCACATGAATGTGCCAATGGAGAGCCATCTTGACGTGAAACACAATGGCGGCTGGCGGTCCATTGCCAAGCGGCAGTTTCCGCCCAATTCCTTACATGTGTACCTAATACGAATTTATTAATTTGGGTCCATCAGTTAGAATAACCCTGTATTTACCTATTAATAATTTGATCCTCAATTATTTTTGTTGAATTTTTTGATACATATTCATTTTAGGGCATTTGAACCCAACCCTAGACCTTAATGAATGAGAACGTATATAGGTATGGAGACATTTACACTTACTGGGTTTGTGACAGTAATGTAATTGGGAATTTTACGACGACAGATGAAAACGGTTTAAACGCTTAAAGAAAGACACGCTTTCATATGATTTACACATGAATGTAAATGTACAATTCGGGTTGTGACTGAGACACAACAGTTTTTCCATTCAAAAGACATTCATTTCTTTTCCTTGAGATAACACCAAATGTAATATCTCCAAGGTCTCATACAAATGAAGGTAATTTACTCAGTAAAACCCGCAGCATATTTTCCTCAATTAACTTCCCTCAAATTATACATTGCCGTATAGATAATTTGAAGTTGAGCGCGTGAATTCATGTCAACATGCCATACGATTCACAACCATCGCAGCAGCTCTTCCAGGGGCCCAAATCTTTATAGACGGTGTATTAACATAATAAAAAATGATACGCGTAATATACTCGTAACTGGCAGTGTAAAGATACCTAGGTAATGGTTTACTCAAAATGCATACTGTTTTTAGGATTCATAATGCATTTCATGGTAGAGCCTGACAGGGTCATTGCATCGAAAACTCTACAAATGCTACAGCGGCTATTACATTTAAGTCTTTGGTGGCTCGTGGTTGACGTTTTACGGTATAATTGGCTGTTGAGATCATTCAACCATCAAGTGTTGACGGATTCCACCTGCAGTGGAAAGAGAGGCAGGGAGATCGCTTTGTTTTTGAATTATTGTTGTTTGTCATCAAGGCGAATTAATTTTCAATGAAGGACTTCAGTCGTGTTTTTAGTGCAGGTTGAAACTGGTTCTACGCTTTCAAATCACGAGTTTTCAACGTGTATGCTAGATTTTAACTCATATTTTGTTTTTTGAATGCCATTTTCTGTCCTGAAGAGATCTCTGGCCAGTAGGATTACTTATTATATCAAGGTATTTGTGATGATTGAGTACATGATGATACGAGTACACCCAAATTTCGCCTAAGTGTTAGTACTTAGAAAACTGAAGGAAGAGTTCGAAGATTAACAATAATCTTCTTTACAATGAAAAGTTCAAAGTTCAGTTGTTACGTTTGATTCATCTCATGGGATCTCGGTGTACAGCGATTAACAGCTTTACACATAATTTCAAGCCTTGATCCAGTGATACAGAGTGATCACTACCGTGATCATTTGTTGAATACAATCAAGCTGCTGTCACCCCTAGGCAATGGGGTGTGCGCATGATTTTTTAAAGAATTTTATTGATATTTTTATTGGGAACCATTCGTCGAAATTAGTTTACCCTTATTTTTTATGAGTAGAGAAATACAATCATGTTCATGAAAAGCGCGCAATGACGTCAGAATCACTGAAGCATCTGATTGGTTGCACCGCAATTAAATAAATGCTACCACTGCACCGTCACTAAAACGGTAGCTACCCTTCCTGAAACTGGGAAAAAACGTGACGAAACCGTGGAACGAAAGTAGCGCAGGATTTTGTAATGATATTCACTGACAACCGACTCGTTTCTTTTCATCCCACGAAAATCGTTTTCGATTTCTTAATAAATAATAAGAATACCGTTGTTGTGATTGAGACTGTTTTACAAAGTAGTGAGTCAAGAGGTGAACGAAATGACGAAAATTTGAAAAGCAGGCCCATAAAGAGCCAAATTAAAACAGCAGACAACAAATTCACAGTAAAAGGAAACAGCAAACAAATAAAACACGGCTAAAGCATGTTCCATGTTTCTAGAATTTTACCCGAAAACTCTAAGCCGTAACCATCCGGGGGTCCAGGGGGCTTGTGCTCCATGGCGAGGCCACAAGGGCCGAATTTTGTTCAATTTTCATTTCTCATGCGCATACCCC
Source organism: Stenodema calcarata (assembly GCA_963920205.1). Classification (NCBI taxonomy): domain Eukaryota; kingdom Metazoa; phylum Arthropoda; class Insecta; order Hemiptera; family Miridae; genus Stenodema; species Stenodema calcarata. The sequence continues at coordinate 14,544,758 of OY986055.1, read as the reverse complement.
ATTGGTGATTTATGCATAGCTGTCCTCCTCAGTACCGAAGATTTGTACTTAAGGAAGAAGTCAGACACAAATTTGTTGTCCCTAAGGCCTATTTCACACCATCGGGTTAAGTATATCCGTACAGCAACCTTGAGTCCGGACACACGTAGACGTCAATGAGAGCTTTCAGACGCTTCAGGTTATGATTCAGCTTTCAAAGACAACTGGATAATTATTATTATTAATAACTTCGGGGGCGATCGCTGCCGTCCGGTTTGTTAATGGGGCGGTGGGTTAATTTTTTCTTTTGTTTTTTACGATGGGCGGTGATCAAGTTTTCATGTCTTCGTCAACTACAGGTTCTTTTAAATTTAATTATTTTTCTGGCGATGGATCTGTACAGTGCAGAGAACATCCCACCTTGTTCCGCTTTGCTATAAGAGGGTGAATCCACTGTCGTCGATCCCTTTTCTACTTCTTTCTTCAGAGGTAAAGCCACAGAGCGAGGAGAGAACGTCGGTTTATATTGTGGTTTGCAAAGAACTGAACAGAATAGAAAATTTCGATCATCGAAGTGTCATGTCATGGCGTCAGGGAAAGAGAAAACCGGACGGCCCAAACCGGATGGACCCGAATGACTTTTTTCTCATCAGATTACCGTACAGATATAACCCGATGTGTGAAATAGGCCTAAAATCTACATTTCTTTTAACGTTTCAAGTTTTACAGCTCCCTGGACAAATTTGGTTTCTAGTCCAAGAGTATCCATCGGTTTGTCTGTAGTCAAAATCGTCGTCCCAGGCTCAACAAAACTATAGGGCCAATTTCGACGTAATATTCGGGGGATGCGCCAGTTGGTCTCATATGAATTTCAAAGCAACAGGAATATTTGTTGCGTCTCGGCTAATGCAAATATAAAATCACTATAATAGGTTGGTATATCTCACGTAATACTGATTCGTTCCCTTTAACAATCTGTCTGATATTCGGGGAATGGTTTAACGTAGTTCAAAATATTTAGGTTGCATCAATTAAACATCATGTTATGGCGTGCAAGAAAGCTTTACTTCCCACCTACTTGCAGAATTCGTATTTTAGGATTTATGCCTTTAGAGACATCTAATGTACTTCTCTAAGCCATCTAAATCATCCAAATGATACTGAATGATCATACTTTGAATTCGAGGTGGTTTTTGTAGAAGTTTTGTCAGTAGAGGTTTTGTCATTCATGTTTAACTACAATTATTAGTCATGCTGATGACTTGATTCTATGTTCGATCGGTTTTTCTGATTTGAGTAATTTCTACAGTTCATTAACACTGTTTCCTATCACATGAAGATCCCACTGTTATCAACAATTAATAAATAAATGCTCGACTAACTGTCATTTTTTCATGCTCGTATTGCCTTATTCAGGCCTCCTACAACCGGCTGACTCAACTTGTAGATTTTGGAATATCTATTAAGTCTGAATTGAATAAACAACTTCGAAATGTCAAAGAGCTGCACGACTGATTAACGCGTACAATTTGCATGAAGTGTAACTCATGACTTAATGGAAAAACTGCCTTACAGTATTAATAAATTACTAATCAACGGGCCTTGAGCTCGCGGGGCAGGTATATATGTACACATCATCTCTCGATCTTTGTCAATGTCACTTGGTAGGAGGACAGTCAGCATGGGGTGTTCTATTCGACGGAGAACAGGATGCTCCGGGGAGTCGTTGGGACGTCCAAGCGCGGAGCAGGAGCACCTTCTTTCAGGGCGGACCTCACGAAAGCCCTGGTTTCTTGTTGGAGGGACGTCAGACGTTTTTGGAGTTGCTGGTTTCTCCTCAAGAGAGCCAAAGTCTTCATGCTGATTTCCACGAGTTCTGTAACGACACACGAAGTCCCCGTTATAGAGTGATTGGATGTACAGAAAATAATAATACGAGGAGAGATAGTAGGCATAGTCTTCAAACAATAGCAGGCATATAGTCATCAAAGGTTTCATGAACTAAGAATGTAGTGAATTCCCAAAGTAACCTACCCAAACCTCCTTCAACCTAAAATTATTTCTTAATATTTAACACGAGTCATGAATCATCCAGAATTTTGATTCGTTTTTGTGCCTACAAACTGTTCAGTAACAGAAATCCCCCCAAAAACAACTCGGTTGTAAAAACTAGCCCGCCAAAAAACCTTTTCAGCCGCAAAAAGGAATGATATCCATTTTGCCCACCAGCCACTTATATAGGATGCTCGGTGCTTCGCACCTCGCTGTTGAGTATGCACATAGAAACCTGATCCTCCTACCCCTAACCACCACCACCAATGGTTTCCTGTTCCCTGTCTTCTCCCCACAACCCCCCTTTCACATACAGTCCCCCTCGGTTTCACCAAATATATTTCCTCGGTTGCACCAGCAAGGAGCTTTTCGCTTCTTTCAATGCTGTTGGCTGGAGCTTTTTGCAAGGCTTCTGAGAATTAGATGATACAGGTTGTAGTGGTGGTGATGAGTACTTAGTGGTGGTACATCAGTAAAGTAATGAGCCATTTCAGGCAGACTGAACAACTACAGTGGAGTTATGGTCCAATTCAGGCTTGTTCATCTGGCAAAAAGCTCCCGCCTGGTTATACCCCCGACACTTGATGGTCCCGAGAGTTGAAATTTGGTTTACGTCCTCACGTGCGCCTGGGGAGTTGCTGTACAAAAAATCAACTCCCGAGACACCCAGGGAGCCGAGCTACGGGAGGGTGAAAACCCCAACTTTTTCCGTCGCGTAATCAAATGGAATTTGGTCCGAATAAAATGAAATTTGACGTAAATGTGGATGAATCGTCCATGTACGATGCCTTGCAACCTGTTGAAAATGTGTCACGCCCAACCGCTTAATGGTCGGCTTTTTTCAGACTGACATTTTTTCAATAGAATTTTTGGCACTTATTAAACAGAAAAATCGGAATTTGATCCATTTATTGTTTTTCAAAACTGCCCACCTTTGAACTTTACCTCAAAAATCCTCTGAATTCCTCTGAAATCTGGACTAGTTAGGATAACGGACAGTTACGGTCTGGAATGACGAATCGATGGCATCACTCGATAACCTCGTATCTCGAAAAAACCAAATTTTACAAGAGAGACAAATAACTGATCCAAGATATGAGGTTATCAGTGACGTTACTGCCTACTTGTTATTAAACGAGGTTTTAATTTAGGTCTCTAGAGGGCAGACAATTCATTTTCATCCAAAATTCGAACTACAGGACGATCTCATTGTCCTTAGGTTCGAATTTTGGCTGAAAATGTATTTTCTGTCCTCTAGAGACCTTTACAGATCTTTGAATCCATCTCTCGATTTTACGCAATGTGATGCCATCGGTAAGATATTCATGATTTTTGTGTAAAATCGAGAGATGGATTCAAAACTCTCTAAATCTCTCTCCTATAGTAAGTACGCTAAAAACGTTGAAGTCGTCGCAATATCGTCATCTTCTCACTAAGTGAGTCAAGTCTGAAGGTGAGGGACCCAACGGTTTCGTATTACACGAGAAATTACACGAACCGTGTTTTCTGTTGCCGGAGTACGAGTCAGGCGATAGACCCGGTTGCGGGGGCGAGGGCGGTAGTGAAGGCGAATCCCCGTCTCTCCTCACTTCTTCTGCCACCAGCCCCATCGCCGTCCGAGCCTGAAATCAAATACAAATTGTGACAAATGCGTGGCTTTTTTATCTTAATAATTGCAGAGGGCTTTTAGGAGATTTTCTCTTTGAAAATTACACCGTTTTTTCCACGTCTAGCCTGTCATCAAGTTCAATTGAGGGGCGTTTCTTCTTCGTTTTCTCTTGATTCATTGATTTTACTGCGTTTCCTTTTTAATTCGTCCACTTATTTCGGTATATTATTTTCAATCGAAGAACCATCAAAACGACCAAGAAAAAACAATGTAATCTTAGTTGAACAATATAATCTTAATCTTTGTTGGTTCAGGTTTCCAGGGATTAAATGGGCAATTCCAGTCAATTTTTTTTATTTTTTTTTCCAAAGTACCTTGTCTAATGTTAGCGAAAATCGGGTCCATTTGCCAAGAAATTGTTCACAAAAATTTAGGAAAATAAAAGAAAATTGGTAGTTTGAAAAACAGGCGGGCGAGTGACCGGGGTGTGACGTCAAAAACTTCACCATTATGGATACTAGATTATGAAGCAATCCCTGCATAAAGCATCCACGGATTCCTGTGGCGTGCGGAAGGTTCAATCCTTGTTAGTGGTGGGCGCTACTTTTCCATAACGGTACGTTACGTTAGTTATGAAAAAATAACCGTTATTTTTTTCGGTTACAAAATAACCGTTATTTCTTTTCTGCTAACCTACAAAAATAATCGTTTCGTTTTTCAGTTACTTCCTACATGATAGTTTTTTTCCGTTTCTCGCCATTTTTTTCGGTTACAAAATAACCGTTATTTCTTTTCTGCTAACCTACAAAAATAATCGTTTCGTTTTTCAGTTACTTCCTACATGATAGTTTTTTTCCGTTTCTCGCTATTTTTCGGTTGTCAGGTTATTCCGAGCACGCCACTTTTGATAAATAGCAGTTTTGCTAGTAAAATTGAACGTTAACTACTGCGATTCTTGTTTTGAAAAAAATGTTGGGGTAAAAAAATCTTTTTTAATTTAGCTCCATGGCACTTCCACATTTTACGATGTAATTTACTCTACTCCTTTTTCTGTTGATATAACATTCCCAGTCAAAAAATTCTTTGTTGCTTATGGATGTATTATTTTTATACCTCTTCTGCTCTTCACAAACTACGAGTATCTATAACGCACTGAGTTTTTTGAAAATTATATTTATGTATAGTTTAAAAAGTCTCCTACACGAATATTATCGCAGTGATTCGTGAAGAAAACCTAGAGGATAAAATATAATTTCTACCCGATAATTAGATTGTATAAATACGAGATTGTACGATATAAATATATTGTCTTTTGTTCAATGCTAAGTTGCACTAGATATTGTCTTTTGTTCAATGCTAAGTTGCACTAGATACAATAATTTCTACAAGCCATTCTATAAAAATGAAGACCGGTCAACTTTGGAATTGATGTTTACACCATCCTATTCTTTAACCCCTAAAATCTTTTAAACGCTATCCTTCGTGCAATTTAATGTGGGATTCTCTATGTGGGCAAACCGATACTCCTCCAAGGTGAAGAAAGCTGCGGATGGTCTTAAAAAATTCTACGGAACAAACTCTATCTAAATATCAAATAAAAAACTCTGCAAATTCTTGACACAACGGTTCATTATCTTCTTTGTACAGATCACCCTTCTGTCTAGATCACTAGGTCTGAATGTCTATATCCTAAATGTTAGATTAATTATTATTATCAATTATCACTAATTATTAGACATTTTATCAAGTACCTAGTGAAAATTATTATAATTTATTGTTAGGTATTGATAATTCGTATTTATTATTAATAATTATTATTATTAATTATGATCAATTAATACGATATAATTTTGGGGTTTTTAATACTACGTCGGTAATAATTTTTCTATAAAAGAAGTACCTACCAACAAACATTCGAAATTACCTTCATTTCAGTAGCACGAAACGCACCTCAGAACAACAAACTCGACATCACTTAAGCCATATGATGTTCCAAAGAGCTTGTTAGTATGAAAATGGACCTGTATTTCAACAGTTTGAGTCACGATCGTGTTGTGAGGCACAATCTTTGAGCCGTCATTGTGAACGAACGGCTGGTCGTACAAAGCTGCGGATGGTCTTAAAAAATTCTACGGAACAAACTCTATCTAAACATGAAATAAAAAACATACCGTTCCATATGAATTTTTCGAGATATGAGATTTTCAAATTTTCAAAATTTGTTTTGAACCCCTTCCCCTTGACCTAGGGTTCTGAAAAGTTTCGAGGACCATTGTGGGGTTGGTCGAAACCCATAAAAAAAATTTCGTAATTTTAACTCAACGCTAACTGGGCAAAGTGGCGCGGACGGCGTACGGCGGACGGCGTACGGCGGACGGACGGATTTTTTTTTATTCGATTTTCTGAATCTACGTATCTTGAAACGTAAACCAACAAATTTTGAGGGGGGGTTAAAAAAATTTTTTCTTTGGGCGATTCCAATGGTTCATTATCGAAGATAATAAACCAAAACATACCATTCCATATGAATTTTTCGAGATATGAAATTTTCAAAATTTCAAAATTCGTTTTGAACCCCTTCCCCTTGACCTAGGGTTATGAAAAGTTTCGAGGACCATTGTGGGGTTGGTCGAAACCCCTAAAAAAAATTTCGTAATTTTAACTCAACGCTAACTGGGCAAAGTGGCGCGGACGGCGTACGGCGGACGGCGTACGACGTACGGACGGATTTTTTTTTTATTCGATTTTCTGAATCTACGTATCTTGAAACGTAAACCAACAAATTTTGAGGGGGGGTTAACATTTTTTTTTCTTTGGGCGATTCCAATGGTTCATTATCGAAGATAATAAACCAAAAGTGGTCCAGACATAAGTCTGCCAGGATGGGGGAAATTGGAGCTCCCATAAAAATATTAATGAAATAGAATAACCGAAAAGAAATCGAGAACCTTACCTGAGTACAGCTACAGCCAGAAAAACGAGCCTCAACAGTTATGCGTTATAATATAACGCATGCGTTATTTTACAGGTCACGTTTTTTTCGGTTATTCCATAACCGAAAAAAACGTAACCTGTAAAATAACTGAAAAACTTCGAATAACAGAATAACCACTGTTATGTAACGGTTACATTGTAACCGATGCGCTGAGGCGATAACGTTTCGATTTTCGCTTACAAATACGAACGTTTGAACAAAAGACGAACATGATGAAATATCACTGATGTTTCTTCATCAGCTGTCGACAGTATGGGAGTGACAATTTATTGTGATTGTGAGGCCAGAATAGCCGCAATATAGGAGCGAAACAAAATTTTAGGTGGTTTTATAACCGTTATTTTATCAATTGAATAACGGTTATAACGGTTATTTTAAAATAACCGGTTATTCATAACAGTTTCAGGTTATGCGACCCACCTCTAATCCTTGTTACCAGAGCGCCTACCAGCGAAGGTTGTGTTACCAGGTTCAAATCCGTCTTCGATAGTATTTTGCCTCGGCTTTTTCACACTAGAGCTGGATGCCATTTAAAAGAGATGAAAGAGATGAAAATCAATTTGTTATGGCGAACGGCGATAATCAAGCGATAATGCAGAATAGAGAATGCTGGAGTGACGCAAAGATGGAGTGACGCGAATGGATCATTTTTCTTGAAACATCGTGGATACTAAAACTAACTATCCATCCTCGTTTGAGGTGTCCGATGACGTCAAGGTTTGAGCGCGCGTAGTACGAACAAGTACTAGTTTGATTGCATTTCCTACCAAACTTAACGAAAAAACTGATCAACTCATGCTATTTTCGTAATCTTCACACGTCCCTTGACCGAAAAATACTGTCCTATTGTAAATTTTCGGACACAATGGAATTGCCCATTGAAAGACAAAGATTATATTGTTTTTTTGACATGGGGTTATTCAAAATTGTGTGACTTTTTTTCATCCCGAAAAATATAACGTTGAACCAATAAACAACATCTGGCAATTTGGTATCCTTAAGCTAATTTCTATGCTATTCACACTATGAAGCTGTAATTTGGTATGTAGCCTCCTTATGACTTAAACTTGACACGGCTTAGATCAGGCCCCTGATCAGCTGAGTAACTCTTAAAGCTAATTTCTGTGTTATTCACTATATTATAGTGAAGCTGTAATATTATGAAGCTGTAATTTGGTTACTCCTTAGAACTTACACTTTATAGGCCCCGAAGCAGCTTAGGGGCTCCTACTCGCAACTAAGTATATGTAATTCCGGCAGTTTTCATTTTAAGCATTACCAGCTCAAATTAAATTTCTGTTCAATTAATATAAATTACGTGTTTAATATATGTAATTTTGTGGTTTTCTCTTCCTGCCTACATCTTCTTGCGTCCATTTCTGCTATTAACCATCATCTAATTTCTCCCTTGGTAGAGAAAGTAATACGAAGACAAATCTATGATCTATGGTTTTTCCCATCAAGGGAGAAATTAGTTTGTCATTTCGATTATCGAAATTGAAAAGTGCATAGGTATATTTCCAGATAAATCGATACGTACATCGAAATCCAATGATCCAGTTTAATAATTGGCTTATGGCTTTCTTTAGCTATCAAACATGAAATGGGCTTAAAAATTAGTTTGAAAATTGAATATTATAGACCAAAATAAATGAACGAATCAAAATAGGAAATTGCACCAACTATCAAATTGGAAAGAAAATCCTTGCAAATTCTTCCACAACAACAAATTCTTCTTACAACTTACTTCTGTCCAGATCACTGTTACGTATGCAATACCCTTTCAAGTCCCCCAAATATACAAATTAATTGAGTAATAAGGTCAAAAATGGTGTTTTTTCGAGTGGGTGGTCAGATGGTCCTCTCAGAGGGAAGTTACCTGGTTCAGTGATGATCTCGACAATTTTACAACTAAATTCCAAGCCGACCGTGTAATTTGTGAGCAATTATTTATATCAAGAAGTACCTACCAACATACGAGGGACGTCCAAAAAGTAAGGTTACAACATGAAAAACAAATTGAAAAATTAATATATTTAAATGAAATTTAGAAGATAAGTTTCAAAACATGTTCATTATTTCTCTACATAATCGCCATTGAGGTCAATACATTTTTGAAGCCTAGGGACCAGTTCTTGTATACCATCGTCGTATACCTTCTGCTCCAGCTCCCTAAGCCATTTTTCGACAACACCCTGAACCTCCTCGTTATTTAAGAATCGTTGTTCGCCCAAAAACTCCGTCAATTTATTGAACAGATGATAATCCGATGGTGGACGATTGCAGGACGAACTGTTTGACGCGTATGGCTGCTGTGACGACATTTCTCAACCGACTGAGGCGTTTGATGATTTGTTTTGAGCTTTAGGAACCTCTCCACCTACCAGTGGTGACATCTCTGAAAAACAAAATTCCCTTCGTCCTACATAGCCCCTGTAACCTTACTTTCTGGACGTCCCTCGTACCAAGAATAATGGGAAGAGCTGTGTACCATTTCAACCTTACTTTCTGGACGTTCATCACCTACATGATACACTACATAACCTACACGAAATCACTTCATTTCCGAAGAAATTCGATACCTACCACAAAGTCGAATGTGGATTGAATCAGAAGATTTTTGAGGACTGGGAGGGGGGGGGGTTCCCCCTAAAATTCTTTGAACCAAAATCTATTCAAATTTTTATTTAAAAAAAAAAAAAAAAAAAACGTTCTATTAGAAGTTTTTGGGCAATGGCGTTCGGAACATTTAAATCCCATAGTTCACTCCCCCCTACTGACGAAGTTGGAAAGGAAAATTTGGTTGATCATCCAAGAAAACATGGAGCCCGTTCGTCGCCCAATGGCCAAATTACGAAGGCCTGAATTCTCGAGGTCGTTAAGGTTTATTATATTCAATAATGAACCACTGGAATGGTAACTACCGCAAATTTTGTCGGTTTACGTTTCTCGATCAATACGAGTAGAATCCGATTACCGAACGAACATACTATTTCACCTCATTACTCTTATTATTTCGAATAGTTACGAGAATCACCTACAAGGATGTTGTACAGAAAATGAAGCATTGAATTGACTTGCACCCGCTCATAATACATCGTAGATACTATATTTACTCATAACAACGTGTCTCGTTGATTATTTTAGCAAATACTGCACGAATACGCCCGCTCGACAGTACGAGAATTAATTATCATGAATAATTCAGAACTTGAATAACACAGAGAAGTCGTCTTTATCAACTGGTTCGTTAACTTGCTAATTCAACCGTCCTTTTAGCGTTTTGTTTAAAAATTAACTTTCGATGCCGGGAATAGGTCATTGAAGTCAAGATTTGAGGATTCTTAATGACTTATGAAAGTGGCCAGAAACCTGGTATGAAAGAAGCTCTCTCGCAGACAGTTAGCTTGCATATTATTAAAGTAAAGGTACGAGTATATTAGAAATCACTAGTTATGAACACGTAACAGTAAAAAAAAACTACCAGTCGCGCATGGCAATAAGAGCAAATTTTCGAAGAAAAAACTGGTTTTATGTAAAGTGTGATGTTTTGAACATCTCATTCAAATATGGGCAACCTTAAACTTATCGGGTAATTATAGGTACTTAAGTATGAAGCTATTCGGCTATGCATCAGACGTGGTGCTCTCTGTCTAACGATCGGTAGGTACTTACAATAGTCGTCTTAATAGTTAGGTACCTGTCATCTTTGAAAGAAAAGGTTCTTCCAATGTCGTCCATCAATGTCGTTTGTGTTAATTATAAAATCTTATTACTACTATAATCATGAAAAATATGCCAACTTCATCTAACTTACGGAGGTAGTGGATTCATTCGAGGAAGTGGGAAAGTACAATTGTAGGATCAATGCCACTGCAGATTTTTGCGTATCTAGGATTTTGATCAGGTGAAGCATGCAAGAAGGGTTTAGCGAGGTGACAGGACTTATGGAAAAAAGATGAACCAACTGAAGGCTCAATAAGGCAATAAACCTTTTTTTTTTTTTTTGCTCGTTTTTGCTGAAGAACAGTTTATAGGTTTTCAACGCTGAACACGATGGTGAAGTCAGAATTGCGATATCTCATTGCTTTTTCAGAATAGAGCAGATGAACCGTGAAGAACATCTCTAGTAACAACCACGTTTCTTCACCTTCAAAGTGCACCAGTTTGAGAACGGAAGAGGTGTCATGAGGTGTCATTTGCAGTAAATTCAGGATGGTCTAAAATGGATTTTCGTATACAATTTGTTTTCTCGAAAATTCGAGTTTTAAACATTTGGGACCTTCCTATTCTTCGAAAATTCGCTAAATGATAGGTGTGCCATCTTGGGAGTAAATGAAGGTGACAGATGCACAATGAAAATAATGAAATTGAGAGGGAGATGACTGCCGAAGAACATAAGGCTCAACAACACTATCATGACATCGAGGATGAAGTGGCAACATGGCATACCTAACTAATGTTTTGTCAAATTGACTTGGAGGTAGTTCTGAATACCTAGCTAATTTCTCACTGAATCGATTAGCGATGGATGTTTTAGCGTTTTCTCGCCAGAAAAACAAAGGAAATTAGTCGTAACAACACAGCCTATCTCAAACGTGATCAATATGACACATTGACACAACTCAGATGTTTCATATAGTAAATTGTAGCGTCATTCATAAACGAAAAATCAGTTAGTTGTGTCTCCGGTAAAATGAGTTAAGTCATATGATGGTAAGGGCTTTGCGTACCTTGGAAGGTGTGAGGGGGAGCTTGGAAGCGTTTGGTGCCAGTCTGGAAGAGCCTCTCACTCCATCCTCTGAAACAAAACAATAACACAAATCATTCAAACCCACATTCACTCTATTTCACATAATATTCACCTAATGCTCAATGAAGAATCGCCCCAATGCCAAAATGGTTAATTTTCTCAAAAGCAAACATGCACGCCTGTAGTACACTAGACAGCGAACTCCCGTATCAACTGGCGGATTCTTATCCAAAACCGTAGTGTCAGCTGATGGATCACGGAGGTGTGCTCAGGCCTCCAAGACCCGTAAAAAGGGTTAAACGGCCGTGTACAGCTCACTATTATTCATTTTATTTGTAATTCAATTGACAAAATTAGTTCATGAAATTTCATTAAAATCAATTCAATAATTATTGTAGGTGAATGAATCCAGTTATTAGCATTGTAGGTGTCCCTTGGTTCCCGAAGTTGTGAATAAAGTGAGATATGCAGGTATTAAGCAGGTTTCTTGTAGTAGGTTTCTTTTTTGACATGGATATGTCTTACCGCTGGGGTCATGACGCTGTCCAGATCAGCTGAGTGGCTCCTAAAGCTCATTTCGAAGCTATTCACTCTATGAAGATGTAATTTGCAGTAGTTTTCGTTACAGGGAGGATTAAGAAAAGTTGCATTTTTTCTGTATTTCTATGCATACCTAAACCACACGGTTGATATGATTTGTAATTTATGAGATGTTGGGCGAATTAAATGGTTGCCTATCAAGCCTCAAGGGATTTTTTGGCAGTATTTTTAAAGCACGAGTTTAACCAACTCATCCGCGGTTTCTTATGAATCAACATGTAGTTAATGAAACCCTTTATCTTTGCTCCGTTATTATTTAATGATCAATTTCTCATCCTCCGGATTTCAGTTCCTCTCCGAATTTCCCTTTGAAAGGAGGAGGAGAGTGAGACCTGAATACGAACTCTTCTCATTTATCGATCTTTTGAAGAACAAGTGAGTTTTCTGGAAATTGACTGTTTATGGATATTAAGCCATTTATGCATAAATCGTCAATTTCGAGAAACTCAGGACCTATTTTCACTATTTCTTCTTCAAAATAGCGATAAATGAGAAGTGGTCATATTCAGCTCCAACTCCTCTCCATCCTTTCAAAGAGAAAGTCGGAGGGGAACTTCCGAAGAACGACATTACAAGGGATTGAGTGGGAAATGGAAGTCATTGGCGTGGGAGGTGCGAGGTGATTTGAGGGATGAGCGGAAACCCCTCGAGAGCTTTGGCTGCCGATTTCACTCCACAAATCTCAGTCCACAAATACAGATGGAAACATCTGAAACCCCATGTTTCAGTAAAATCCTCGCGGTACAAATAAATGTTCTCTAGAGAACATAGACATCGCTAGATGGGACTTACGACGTGAAACCCTACAACCCTGTAAAACTCCAACTTTTCTTCCTTACTCAGAGAAACCTTGAACATTGGATATATTTCTGACGTATCCACACTGCAATTTACCTCAGCGTGTTCTACGATAAACAAGCCATTCACGGTTATCGTGTAAAAAACCCAAACGGTGTTTCACTAGCCTCAATGGGAAGTAATGTAGCCATAATTGGGTTAATGAGGTAAACTATTGTTTGTTCGTTCTGAGTTCAGCAAATACACACGACACAGACTCGGAGTTTTTGGGATGAGTCACATATATGTATGAGTCACATATATAAGGATATATCCTTAATGAATTCAAGAAATCATTGCATTAATATTTTAGCGACTTTTCGAAGACAAGAAGCTATTGTTCTCGGTACAAAATTTTTGAAACTCGAGTTTCCGAAAAGTTTTTAAACCAACATCCATCCTGAAGCCACTGCCAAAAGACACCAAAAATCACATTTATATTTGTACGTGTCATTACAGACGATAATAATAATTATTCCCGGTGGAATTGAGATAAAAAGTTCAAATTTCCACACAACATCTGCAACAGTCTGTCAAGTGACACGATTTCATTTCAACGATTTTCGTACGCTGAACACGATGGTGAAGTCAGAATTGCGATATTTTATTCCGTTCTCACGTTGGAGCACATTGAAGATGACGACACGTGGTTGTTACTTGACATGATCTTCTTGGTTCATCTGCTCTAATTTGATGACGGAATGAGATATCGCAATTCTGACTTCACCATCTTGTTCAGATGTTGAAGTCAGAATTTCTTATTTTCTTATTTCTTGGAAAATTCGCTATTAAAGCGTGAATTTATTAATTTTTCTCAATTTTCAGTTGGAATAAGGAAAGTAAAATGACTTGAGGCCAGTATCTCCTTACAGAACACAGGAAATGGAAGATTATACTCGACAAACAGGTTGGACCACAGTGCAGCTTTCGTTTAACGTGTATTGCACAACAGATACCCCAATAACCGTTTTAACCCTGCGTTCAGTAGGTACCTATTGAATTTAACTCCTCCAACACTGAGCCAACGGATCAATAAAATACCTCAGAAGGAGATCATTATAACGCGAAATACCCAATTACCTGCTGACACAGAGAAAATAAGTTCACATCCACTAGCTTTGGCCATTTTGTTAATAGGCCACAACACGACTATTACCCTAAATGAATCTTACATTGGAACTTATGGGACCATTCATTTGTCATCATTTTCGTGACCGCATTCGTTCTTCGCACAGTTGCAAAGTTTGTCTAAAAAGTTGAAAACCTCCATATTGGGCCCAAAAAATTGACATTGTCAGTTGATGGTAATTTTGTAACGAGGCCAAGACATTCAAGTGCTCGGTATGGAATATGGTAGACGGTACAAGAAAGGAATGGGCCATTTTCAGTTAGTTGGAGCTGAACCGAAAATGTACGTTAATGTGCCAAAAATCGATATGCGTCAACTAATTTCTTCTTTTGCATTGTAGCATCTTGGAAGCAATTAGTTCTGTTGAATACCTTGCAGTAGGGAGTAGTTACGATGATGGCGATACCATCGATGGTTTGTGCGAAACTCAGTGGTCGTTAAGGGGTCGTACGTGATGCTGCGAAGCTGAAGACTTAGCGACTTCGTCTCAGATTATCCTCGATCACAAGACACTTCGTACAAAGAGATTTCGCGAGTCGCGACCCTCCAAACGCCTCCGGCCGTTCGGGCCAAGTAGAGCGAGCCGAAGTCAATCCAGCGGATTTTTTCGGGCGGGGAGGGAACGAACAAAAACGACTACCAAACGCTGTGCAAATTGGATGAAGGTTGGCCAAGAATCAGGAGGGGGACCGCCATGGGAGACACGTGTGGTCAAGGTCAAGGTTCCTCACGTGTCGAAGAGGACAACCAACCCGCAATACTCATTAGTCATACAAATATTACGACTGATCGGGGCATAATGTGGATTTGAGGTCGATTTGAAAAGATTTTATTTTTTCGATGGTCTTTACCTACCTTAACAAGGGAAGGTCTGGTGGCGTTTTGGGGGTCGGAGCAACCGTCCCACTCGTGGTGCAGGGCAAGGCCTGAGTCTGCGCCTGCGCTCTCTTCCCCTCTTGGTTAAGTTCAACGATCTACCGCAACCGGCTTACTACCCTCGCAACATCGTAATATTATGTATTTCCCCCCATGAAAATAACTAAGTACTCCGTTTCCTTCGAATTTTCAAGCCTAGACCACAACCAGTCAATCACACCCATAAACACACAAAATATCACCAACATTTCAGGCGTGACGGTGACAGTTGACGTGAATTTTAATCGAGCGATTTCGGTTGGGCGCTGAACCACGTGAAAACGCGTTTGTCTTGTGCGTTGAGGGGCCGAGTATCGATTTTTTACCGAGGAGGGGGCTGGAAGAATAAATATACCTAACGTTTCAATGCTCGCAAACGCAAACCTCGTCTGGAGAACATTTCCATGAATTTACTATGTACAGATTGTCTGCAAGACATGACATGTTTGGGGAATTTATTGACCAGATCTGTCGTTCCTTGATTTTGTTATAAGTACCTATTCTTGGTCTGGAATTCAGTGATTTATATTTCGAGGGTCTCACGTCAACTTCCCGCATCGTCATTTCGGCCACTTTTCAGCAGAGCCGAAAAACCATCTGCCGATGACCATGTTTACTGAGTAATTCAGTAAAATAAATCGTGAGATTTAGTGTTACCTAACTTATTCTTAGTTAGGTCGATCCGACGGGAGAAGACGCTTCGAATGGTATGCATAACTCAGTTTGGCCAAAAATGACGATGTGGGAAGTTGCCGTGAGACCCTCGATTTGCCAACAGTCTGCGAGCAACCCCTCTGTTGTAGATTGATGTAGATTGATTTCCTTTGCTGATGACACGGTCTTGATTTGCTCTGGAAACTCGTACCAAGAAGTAGCATTTAACCAAGTCATATATTGGTACAACGCTCACTATTTGTCCTTAAACGTGGAAAAAAACTAAGTAGCTTCGTTTTGTTCACTACGACCAGCATTCCATCAACCTCCAGTCTTACGCCTCACAGTTCACAATAATCCTGTCAGCAAAACCTCTCGTGTACATGCAAAGCAGTTCAACGGGTAGAATGAATAAAATATCTCGGTGTGTATTAAAGCCAATATATGAGGCGTGTCCAGAAAATGTCGGGGGAATACGGGGGCTGGTTCAAAACATCCCATCAAAATGAGTCCAACAATTGCTTCGTGACATTGGCCGTGTGGGGTCTGGCGTTGTTGTCTGGCTTGTTGACAGACGCCTCCTTTTCTTTTGAATTGCTCTCCTCAATTTCGTTAAAGGTCTCACAAAACCTTGCTGCGTATTGTAATATTCAATCAATTGTGGTCCCAAAACACTGAAGCCATGATGTTTTAAAAACTGAAATGGTGGTTTTGAACTTTCTGGTTGAGAGTGAACTGGTGTGGCGCCACTATTCGGACTATCTCTTGGTGACAGGTGTATGTGCAACCCAAGTTCCATCTCCAGTAACAGTAGACTGAACTATTAAGTGCTATCCAAGGCAAAAGAGTGAGGGAACTCGATTTTTTTTTAAATTTTATTTGGCAACTTTTGTAAACAATACTTTTTGTTTTGTTAATAAATGCTTGAAATTCTTGTTCATTACGATTATGAACCTAGAGTGGCACAAAGTTGGGTCGCTGGCACAAAGTTATAGGGCTTTACGGTATGTGTTCGCTGGGAGCGTAACTGTTGTTGACGTTCTCTGGTCAACTTCTAATTCCTTACAGGCGTTGAAAACCAACCTCACCAGACCGGGTCACCTTGGACCACTTTTATTGAAAACTAGCCAGATAACGAAAGAGTCGCACAGGATATTGATATAGACACGGTTATATCGGTAGTAGTAGAAAATTATTATGGTTCATATTGTGTCACATTAACAAGCGAAAACCTCCCCATTTCACTCGAATCAAAGCACCAACATCAATTCTGCTGGTACCTTCATTCATTCATTCAAGGTATGTTAGCGAATTATTGAAGAAAAGCAAGCTATTGTTCTCAGTGCAAAATTTTCAAATTCGAATTTCCGACAAGTTTTTATACCAAAATCCGTTTCAGACCATCCTGCATTCACTGCCAAAATCAAAGTTGCACTAAAAATCTGTCCTAACAATCGAAAGGCTAAGTTCGTAGACGGGCACCACTCTTTAGGGGAGTTTTAAGAGGGGAAAATTGCCCATAAATTCCAAAAATTAAACAGTCTACAAGTGACGCCCCATTTTAAAGGTTTATTTACGCTGTACACGGTGGTGAAGGCAGAATTGCAATATCTTATTCTGTTCTCAAACTGGAGCACTTTGAAGATGAAGAAACGCGGTTGATACTTGAGATGTTCTTCATGTTTAATCTGCTCTAATGTACGGAGTAGGTGCAAGCCTTTGGATTTCACCAAATCGCTACCAAGAGAAAAGGTGAGAAGGATGATGATGAAATTGCAAAGAGAAGAATCAGATCATGACAAAGACAGATTCACGACATATCAAGAAGTAGTTGACGAATTTACAGCATATTTCTCTCCAAGGCGAACTGTGCTCTAGGAACGCTTCAAGTTCAACCGGCTGACGGTGCTGGATCTTCAACGACAAATCGGTCTGAAGTCAGCGAGAATGAAGTGTTCCTAAAGGAAGTGTTATATAAAGGCTTTAGTTGCAACGTCCGCTTCTTCAAGATTTGAGAAATGTCGATGATGACGGATTTCATGATAGAACAACTCTCGGGTAGTGTGAAAACATTAGGGTACCTCCTCAGTAGAATATCACATCGAGTCACTACAACGCTCAAATCACGTAGACATTTCAACCAATTGTTCGAAAACAACATATTTGAGTGACGTGACGAGAGCTATTTTTAATCCAATTGAAATGCGTACCGATCAAGAGACAAAAAAACCGAGTTGCAAACTAGACAAACAAAACAGCACCCGCAGAATCGAGATATCGCTCGTACGAACTGAACACAATCGCAACTGTTCACGCCATAAAACATTTCACAACTTCTACCTCCGTTCCGTCAGAGGCCTCGCAGTTGACCTCAGCCTTCTCAATTCTACTCAACCGAATTTCGTGTCACTCAAAACCCACTCAGAGGCGGATCCAGACTCTGATTTTGGAGGGGTCATAACCTAACCTAACGTGTATTTGAAATAATTCCAATACATTCTACAAGAGAATGCCAGCGTTGTTCAATGAGTTCCAGTATTTGTCATCTTGTTCCAGTGACATATATGTCCATATATGGATTGAATTTGACTGACAAAATTAATTCTTTCTATTGTATATAGAGCGTTAAACTGTGTTGTATGCAGCGTTATGAAACTGTAATTGGGTATCTACCCTCCTTAGTACTTACACTTTAAGCAGAATAGGCCCAGGATCAGCTGAGTGGACCATAAAGCTAATTTTGATGCTATTCACTACATGAAGCTGTAATTCGGTAAGTAGGTTTTATACTAAATAGGCCCAGGTTCAGCTGAGTGGCTCCTAACCCCAATTTCTACGCAGCTGTAATTTGCACTTCAAGCAGAATAGGCAATTTTGCTTCTAAAGCAAATTTCAATGCTATTCACTCTATGAAGTTGTAATTAGGTAGGTATGTAGCCTCTTAAGGTTTTTTATCAACTTATCATAAAAACAACATGGGGCGCAAGTTCCATGTTCGCAGGTTTTGCAAAATACCTAGATAAGCCATATCAGACCTAGATAAGCCTAGATAAGACCGAAATCACTTCATAGTTTTGTTTTAACTATGTTGTGATGCTGAGGTGATTTTCGATAAAAATATTTTTAAAATAACGACAAACTTAAAAACATAAAGAATTCAATACCTCAAAGATTGTGGTCCTTTCAACACAGTTTGAGTTAAAAATTCAAGTTCCAACAACGCGAAGATGCAACCGCAATTTCAACTGAATTTACCGCTAAACAGCAGGAACGATTTCAATCGATGAATGATCGCCGAAACGGATGCGATATCAGGTAGATCAGTGGAGTATAGATAACACATTTGCGCAGAAAGAAGGTTTGTTAATCCGCGACCTACACATTGAAACCCGCACGTAGGTACAGCGGTCACAAATATTAAAATCTCCGGTGAATGAACTGGAGATTTGAAGGTTGCGAGACGGTAGCGCTGTGGCGAAAAGACGAACTCGGCGGTTTATACACCCACCGTCTGCTAGAGCGCACTGATAAGACATGGCCACCACTGCGTTACCGACTTGGAGTCTTGTTTACAGTAGGTACCTACGCAAACTTTGCATAGGTAGGTACTGTAAGCCAGACTCCGAAGTCGGTAATGTAGTGATGGTCATGTCTTATCAGTGCATTGCAAAGAAGAGAGGTAAACGCATCATCATGTTTTGGCTCATCCCTCCCATCATCATGTTTGGCTCATCAGCATGTGTAGTAGAAGTCCCGAATGCCCAATTTTGATTATCTTTATCATTTGAGAACGAAAACTCTGCAAATTCTTGACACAACGGTTCATTATCTTCTTTGTACAGATCACCCTTCTGTCTAGATCACTAGGTCTAAATGTCTAGATCCTAAATGTTAGATTAATTGAGGAGTTAAAAGTCAAAACCGAACATATCCACTTCCGAGTGATTTCCGGGTTATCTCCTTCCACGTGAGCATCGAAGGGCCCTGGAATACTTTTCCAAAACCCAACATGTGTTTGAAGCTTTATTAACATAAGGATGTATGTATGATTATATTCCAGAAATTTTTTTTAATAATGAGGTTATTTTGTAAACAGGTTTATGTCCCAAAACCTTTGTAATAATGTGGCAATTTTGTAAAAATTTTCATTTCCTATGAAGCACTATGAGCGCCTCACTAATAATAATAAAAAGCATTAAATGCTAAATCCACCAATTTTGTGGATTGCCAAGAACTTTGCTTCCATTGACTATTGACATCCACCATCATTCAACACTTTGCTTACCCAACTCATACTATATCGACTAGATTTCAGTCTCAGGGTATGAGTAATGAAAGTAAATTAATGAATAATTATTTTGAAATAAGTAGTAAGTTCGAAATAATTAGTTAGTTTGAAATAAATAATAACCACAAAACGACAAGGATAATAATATTCAGGTACGATTTGAATCAGTTGAACCCATTATGTCGAGTGTTTTCTTTTAAGGCGTTTGGTGATGTAATCCTCACAGTGACAATAGGTTTTGAAATGTCGAACATGATGGGGTAGTTAGATTATAGTGGCATGTTTACGGTTCGAGATCGAATCTCCGCAAACCGTCTCTCGGACACACGCCGCTTTTATCTCTGGAAACTAAAGGTTTGTTCATCACTTCGCTAAGACCAATATGGTAATATTCCTGCTCTATCTAGGGGATATCAAGAGTCGTTGTTTTGTTGGGTTATAATTTGGGTCTTGCCACACAACCCATATTACCAGTAGTCTGAGCAATGGATTGAGCAGATTCATTTTAGAACGCTGTCTTTTGACCAATTCTCTAATATCGGTGGCCCAACGCCATTAGGACGATCAGTTGCCCCCCCCCCCCCCCAGTGCCATAAGGACGATCAGTTGCTCCCCCTCAGCGCCATAAGGACGATCAGTTGCTCCCCCTCGGCGCCATAAGGACGATCAGTTGCTCCCCCTCAGCGACATAAGGACGATCAGTTGCTCCCCCTCGGCTCCATAAGGACAATCAGTTCCTCCCCCCCAGCGCCATAAGTACGTTCAGTTGCTCCCCCTCAGCGCCATAAGGACGATCAGTTGCTCCCCCTCAGCGCCATAAGGACGATCAGTTGCTCCCCCTCAACGCCAAAAGTACAAAACTGCCAATTTTACCATTTTAATTTTTTTTATTCAGCTTTGATGTGACTTTTACCACCTCCTAGGAAAACGAGAAATTACTCAAATATAATTAAGAACACCTCAAAAACCCAGTTTCAGTTCTGTTAGATGAATACCTAATTACATGCTGTTATTTGAAATAATAGCTCCAGAAGGACGAATCTGGCGAAGTTATCTACTCAACTGTTCAATGAAAAGAGCAAAATAGAACCAACTAGGGATGCAACTATCGGAAAATAATATCGATATATCGACTATCGTACTTCAAAAATATATCACAGTAGTAATTCGATATATCGAATTACTTCTGTGATGTATTTTTGAAGTACCAATATATATATTGGTGAAAAATATCATTATTTCGATATATCGAGTTTGTAAACATTCAGTTTGCAAATGCAGGATGACCACATGTTGGAGAAAATAAAGTTACTTGTGTATTTAAATAAGTCAAATATGGCAGTCGAAAGGTCAATACTGCCCCACGAAGCAGTATACGCCACCAAGCTGATTCTAGCTATGTACTGCATTCTAGCTGTGTAAATCGATGAAGAAGTGGATATACTGCTGAACCAAAACTCTAAAACCTTAATTTAGAGTTGTCGGACTGCATTCTAGGTTTGCGAGGTGATAGAAAACGTGTCAACGACCCCAATAAGCTACCTAAGTTAGCTACCTAAGTTAGCAAGACTCCTAACTGGAACTCTAATAACGGTCTTGAAATATTCTGCCCGTTATTAGAGTTCCACTTAGGAGTCTTGCAACATAATATGTTGTAATTATTAATTGAATATTGTGTTGTATATTATATAACACAATATTCAATTAATTACCTATGTGATTATTACGACAGCCAAACTATGCAGAGGTAGTGGGATTTTTGTCATTGTCTGGGGAAAAATGTCAACAATGTAATGAAAAAATGGATCTTGCAAACGTTTAAGGGAAATTTTGAGGAAATTGCTATGGTCAGTAGAGAAGAATTTTTTTAATCAACTGGTACGACAAATGGAAGGAGGAGTTTCCATGTTTTTCTGAGGAGCTGTCGTGCTACTTCTTGCACAAGACCTCCAAGTTCACCACTTAGGAGGATTTCTTTTTTGAAGCTTTCCCCATTGTGATGCAACACTGAAAAACCAAAACCAACAGGAAGAAACAGGAACTGCAGTAAAATAAGCACACGGATGAGTTAAAAGTGGTTAAATAAGGCAATGAGAGCGATAAAACGTCCGTTATTCTTCATTTGTTCCTTGTTGTCGAGGAAAACCTTCAAGAAAAATCAATCCCCCCCCCCCCCCACTTTGTGTGTAGATTTCTCAAAAACGGTCTTTCTTAGAGGAAGGAAAATTAGTCTTATAGAGGAAGGAAAGAGCTTCAAGTCGGATGGTTTGGTAAATAGTAGTACGCTTTATTAAAGTCAAAATTTGACTTATTTAATTAGCCTCTTCTTAATGGCATGTGAAAGATATTTTTACCATCCCATAAAAAACACTCTTGTACTTGTCTGAAGAGCAATATTCATACGAGGTGAAAAAAAGTTAAACAACAATTCCAAACGGCAACCTTGAAATGTTTACCTGAAATGCACCAAATTGTTTCTTAATTTCAGTAGTTAACATTGTATAGTGGTGGGCGTTATTGCTACTTTTCCATAACGGTACGTTACGTTAGTTATGAAAAAATAACCGTTATTTTTTTCGGTTACAAAATAACCGTTATTTCTTTTCTGCTAACCTACAAAAATAATCGTTTCGTTTTTCAGTTACTTCCTACATGATAGTTTTTTTCCGTTTCTCGCCATTTTTTTCGGTTACAAAATAACCGTTATTTCTTTCCGCTAACCTACAAAAATAATCGTTTCGTTTTTCAGTTACTTCCTACATGATAGTTTTTTTCCGTTTCTCGCTATTTTTCGGTTGTCAGGTTATTCCGAGCACGCCACTTTTGATAAATAGCAGTTTTGCTAGTAAAATTGAACGTTAACTACTGCGATTCTTGTTTTGAAAAAAATGTTGGGGTAAAAAAATCTTTTAATACAACAATATTTCCGTAGCACGAAACGCACCTCAGAACAACAAACTCGACATCACTTAAGCCATATGATGTTCCAAAGAGCTTGTTAGTATGAAAATGGACCTGTATTTCAACAGTTTGATTCACGATCGTGTTGTGAGGCACAATCTTTGAGCCGTCATTGTGAACGAACGGCTGGTCGTACAGAGCTGCGGATGGTCTTAAAAAATTCTACGGAACAAACTCTATCTAAATATCAAATAAAAAACATACCATTCCATATGAATTTTTCGAGATATGAAATTTTCAAAATTTCAAAATTCGTTTTGAACCCCTTCCCCTTGACCTAGGGTTATGAAAAGTTTCGAGGACCATTGTGGGGTTGGTCGAAACCCCTAAAAAAAATTTCGTAATTTTAACTCAACGCTAACTGGGCAAAGTGGCGCGGACGGCGTACGGCGTACGACGTACGGACGGATTTTTTTTTTTATTCGATTTTCTGAATCTTGAAACGTAAACCAACAAATTTTGAGGGGGGGTTAACATTTTTTTTTTCTTTGGGCGATTCCAATGGTTCATTATCGAAGATAATAAACCAAAAGTGGTCCAGACATAAGTCTGCCAGGATGGGGGAAATTGGAGCTCCCATAAAAATATTAATGAAATAGAATAACCGAAAAGAAATCGAGAACCTTACCTGAGTACAGCTACAGCCAGAAAAACGAGCCTCAACAGTTATGCGTTATAATATAACGCATGCGTTATTTTACAGGTCACGTTTTTTTCGGTTATTCCATAACCGAAAAAAACGTAACCTGTAAAATAACTGAAAAACTTCGAATAACAGAATAACCACTGTTATGTAACGGTTACATTGTAACCGATGCGCTGAGGCGATAACGTTTCGATTTTCGCTTACAAATACGAACGTTTGAACAAAAGACGAACATGATGAAGGATCACTGATGTTTCTTCATCAGCTGTCGACAGTATGGGAGTGACAATTTATTGTGATTGTGAGGCCAGAATAGCCGCAATATAGGAGCGAAACAAAATTTTAGGTGGTTTTATAACCGTTATTTTATCAATTGAATAACGGTTATAACGGTTATTTTAAAATAACCGGTTATTCATAACAGTTTCAGGTTATGCGACCCACCTCTAACATTGTATAATAATTATATATTTTTGAATGCATTCTCCTAAAACATTAAACGCTAAAAAACATGGAGCAAAAACACCTTGGAAGTAAATAAACTTGGGTGTCTTCAAAATGAATGAAAATATTTCCGTTTCGATTGAAGGATTAACCAAGTATTATTTTCAATAAAACCATCGGACTCGACCAATAACAACGGACGATATAATTTTAATCTTCTCCTAATCAAATGAAAATATGATGAAACCAAAAAGTAGGTTCGTACGCCGTCCGCGGAACTACGACATGTTGAAATGGACCGAGACCTTTGAAATCAGGCACGTGTGCTCCGATTAGGCCGAGGAAGGTCCTTGAAACTATTCATAACTCAAGGCCAAAAAGAAAAGGTGAAAAATTCGGGTTGACGTATTCAAAACGCCGTAGCTCGCAACCTTTGAATGGAAGGCCTATAGTTTTCTTGAATTTATTTTGATTCGGAGAAACTTTCAAAACCACTCGAGCCGTTCGTTCTCGTCAGCCAAACGGGCCTATTTCCATACTAAGGGACAGCCGATTCTTACTAGGGATGGGTATCGATGTTATCGATTTATGGTATCGATGTTATCGATGTTACTTACTTACCTAAACATAGTAGGTTCAAACATGTGCCACCGGTGGCAACTTCAGTTTCCTCAAGCGGAAATAATTTTAATCTCCCTAAGAAATCGCCTCTCCGAGGAACTGGCATCAAAACTCCTTTTCATAATGTAGATAAGCGATTTTGAAGATTACATTTTTTTTAAATTGATTTTTGTCAATTTATCTTGTCGGTATAATTTCATTAAAGTTGGAATCAGTTGAAAGAGCGTAACGTCATCATTTTAAGGCGTTTTATTTTCCTTAAAAACATCGATGGTTTTTCTCCGATTTGGTATTAATGGACGGCCTCCATATATTGTTAATAATATCGAAATATTATTATCGTAATTCATACTGGTAGTAGGTATTAATTGTTGGTAAAAAACTCTGCAAATTCTTGACACATCGGTTTATTATCTTCTTTGATCAGATCACCCTAATCTAATTAACGAACTGTTAGATGAAACTCTAGCTCATCATCCAAATTAAATTTAAAATACCATACGAATTTCTTTCATATCATACCATACTGGACTATACCAAATCATACATACAATAATATACCATACCGTACTCATACCATGTCATACAAACCGAGTGAATATTGCATTGTGATTCAGTTCTGGCCTATTTTTAAAATGTCAAGTCATCAAAATTTAATTTGTATTATTACACGTATTATTTAAACAATTTTACAGATGAGAAACCGAGCGAATATAGCAATGTGGTCAATCCCCAACTCACTGTTAAAATTCCCAGTCTGTAGTTTACCGGGAAGATGGAAAAAAAGGTAGTTTTATGTTGGGCGGCTGGGGTGTTGACCCACCTAACGGCCGTTTTAGACGCGAAGTTTAGTGTTTCTCCTAAACGTTTGCGCGCTCACTGTGAACGAACGGCTGGCCGCACAAATATCCAATTGGTCTTAAAAGATTCGTAATTTTTCAGGTCATTCAAATGTGAACTAAAAATCACACCGTTCCGTTAAATTCTTCGAGATTTGACATTGTCGAAATTTTAAAGTTCGTTTTGAACCCCTTCCCATCGAGCCATGGTTATGAAAAGTTTCAAGGATCATTGTGGGGCTGGTCCGAACCCGGAAACCAAATTTCGCAATTTTAGCTCAACGCTAACTGGGCAAAACGGCGTGGACGGCGTACGGATTTTTTTTATTCGATTTTCTGAATCTACGTATCTTGAAACGTAAACCAACAAATTTTGAGGGGGGGGTTACAAAATTTTTTTCTTTGGGCGATTCCAATGGTTCATTATCGAAGATAATAAACCAAAATCGATAATAATAATAAAAATGTGACTAAACGTTTTTTTTCTCCTTTGAATAATTGTTGAATAATAAATGTGTTGATCTACAATGTACATCAATGTACATAATACTCATATTTTGATTACCTACCAAACTTTGTACATTTATCGTAAACATATCGATAGTTCAATAATTATTCTATTCATTAGGTACTTTGTACATCTGATGACAGAGGAAGCTGAAATCTTGTTGAACTTGATCACAGGTACCTACACACAAAAGGTTCGTATTCGGGCCTTTATCCTGTGGGCCACGGTTTGGCACACGTGTCGTCTTCCACGCGCCGACCTCAGCTGTGTCGTCACTGCCCTACTCCCACCTCACCCCCTCGCGTACTACCAGAACAGCTGACTCCACGTGGGGGCGTACACGTGTCGAGAGAACAGCTACCCGTTGGAGCCTCGAACTAATCGCTTGAATCGTGGAAACTTCCCCCCTTTCACTTAAAAAAAAATATCTACAGAAACTATGGGACCAACTCAAGGAATCTGTTTCTACAGCTAATTTGCAACAAAAAGTTCCTCTTAGAGTTTTTTCATTACTAAACTAAAAAACCGACTTTTTTCATTACTAAACTAAAAAACCGACTTTTGTTACTTTCAAGATTTTTTCGTCTTTTCGAACTTGTCTCAGTAAAACGGCTACAACTAAAAGTTGAGGATACCGTTGGCAAGAGCGTTAAATTTGCTAACTCCCTGATATAAAATCCGATTTAAGACACTTGAAGTACCTACTTTTTGATGAGGAAATGGCCAAAGTCAAAAACTTGAAAATTTCTTAACAATCACCGTTTTTTCTTTCGTATTTTGCGCTATCAGTACGGGGTTCTTTTGGCGTGCACCCCTCGGGAAAACCTTGGCCAGAATCTCAGCTTTCCAACGGTATAAAAAAAAATGTTTTTCACAGTTAAATTGGTGGAGAAAATGACGTTTGAGTTCTGGGAAAATATAGGGTGCCTAACGAAATTATGGGACAAACTCCCATAATAATATTATAATATAATATAATATAATTATATTATATATTATATCAAGTCACTCATTTAAACAAGCGATGTTCTTCGAATCAGGATTTGACCGTAAATGATGACATGTCTATATATCGACTAAAATTTTGGTTTATTATCTTCGATAATGAACCATTGGAATCGCCCAAAGAAAAAAAAAATCTTTGGAACATCATATGGCTTAAGTGAGGTCGAGTTTGTTGTTCTGAGGTGCGTTTCGTGCTACGGAAATGAAAGTAATTTCGAATGTTTGTTGGTAGGTACTTCTTTTATAGAAAAATTATTACCGACGTAGTAGTTAAAACCCCAGAATTATATCGTATTAATTAATCATAATTAATAATAATAATTATTAATAATATATACAAATTATTAATACCTAACAATAAATTATAATAATTTTCACTAGGTACTTGATAAAATTGATAATAATAATTAATCTAACATTTAGGATCTAGACATTTAGACCTAGTGTTTCATCTTCCAGGTAAACTATAGTCTAGAAATTTTAACCGTCAGTCGGGGATAGACCACATTGCAATATTCACTCGGTTTCTCATCTGTAAAATTGTTTAAATAATACCTTTTTGTAATAATACAAATTAAATTTTGATGCTGAGCTATTGACTTGAAATTTAAAAAAATAGGTCAGAACTGGATCACAATGCAATATTCACTCGGTTTCTTGTCTGTAAAATTGTTTAAATAATACCTATTTGTTTAAACAGATTAAATTTTGATGATGAGCTAGATACTTGAAATTTTAAATATAAGTCAGAAATGGATGACATTTCAATATTCACTCGGTTTTTTTCTCATTGCAAACCTGTTCATTGTGTACCCAAGATCGTCCCCTAAAAGACCTGGCAGCGGGAAATATTATTCAACATGGTTTGAAAAGGGAAAAACAAGTTTTGTAAAAAATCCCAATGCTCTA
This sequence comes from Stenodema calcarata, assembly GCA_963920205.1. Lineage (NCBI taxonomy): Eukaryota > Metazoa > Arthropoda > Insecta > Hemiptera > Miridae > Stenodema > Stenodema calcarata. Next base: position 14,517,014 of record OY986055.1, on the reverse strand, counting down.
GGTAGTAGTCGATACCAGTGACTAACATTTTCTTCAGTAGTCGACATGGTTTCGCACTAGTAGTCGACCTACATGTGTTAGAAGTCGACAGTATCACTTGAGTCAGTAGTCGACAGGTTTCGTCATTCCATCGTTTTCGAATTTTACGACATCTAAATAAAATACATTCAACTGTGAATCGGAACTTGAAAATAGATTAATAAGATGTAATAAAGTAGTTATCAGACTTTTTATTTGCAAACAGCTCATTATCAGTCTCAAATTGCAATAAGTACTTAAGTAAAAAGGTATGAAAACTATAGTCGAAAACTCATTGTCAGAAAATTGACATTACAGTTGGGCTTAGGTACCTACCTATTTACATATTTTTTTGACATTTTCATGTCTTTGCTTTGGCACATAAACTGAAACGGGAAAAATTTGTTCCCTTGATTCACCCTTTCCCTCAGATCACGTCAGAACACAAGCGACCGGCGGGAAATTACGTCAGAGCCTATGACGCACGAGCGTATGACGTAAGACGGTTGGCAGGAGGCCAACTAGTACGTCAGAGCCTATTACGCACGAGCGTATGACGTAAGACGGCTGGCAGGAGGCCACAAGTACGTCAGAGCCTATGACGCACGAGCGTATGACGTAAGACGGCTGGCAGGAGACCAACAAGTGCGTCAGAGCCTATGACGCACGAGCGTATGACGTAAGACGGCTGGCAGGAGGCCAACAAGTACGTCAGAGCCTATGACGCACGAGCGTATGACGTAAGACGGCTGGCAGGAGACCAACAAGTGCGTCAGAGCCTATGACGCACGAGCGTATGACGTAAGACGGCTGGCAGGAGGCCAACAAGTACGTCAGAGCCTATGACGCACGAGCGTATGACGTAATACGGCTGGCAGGAGGCTAACTAGTGCGTCATACGACGAGACCTTTATGTCTCTGCGCCCCCTCCCACACCCACACCGCGTACCTCGTACTTCATTTTGGTTTATTATCGTCGATAATGAACCATTGGAATCGCCCAAAGAAAAAAAAATTTTAACCCCCCCTCAAATTTGTTGGTTTACGTTTCAAGATACGTAGATTCAGAAAATCGAATAAAAAAACTCTGCAAATTCTTGACACAACGGTTCATTATCTTCTTTGTACAGATCACCCTTCTGTCTATATCACTATATAGGTCTAAATGTCTAAATCCTAAATGTTAGATTAATTATTATTATCAATTATCACTAATTATTAACAATTTTATCAAGTACCTAGTGAAAATTATTATAATTTATTGTTAGGTATTAATAATTCGTATTTATTATTAATAATAATTATTATTAATTATGATTAATTAATACGATATAATTCTGGGGTTGTTAATACTACGTCGGTAATAATTTTTCTATAAAAGAAGTACCTACCAACAAACATTCGAAATTACCTTCATTTCCGTAGGACGAAACGCACCTCAGAACAACAAACTCGACATCACTTAAGCCATATGATGTTCCAAAGAGCTTGTTAGTATGAAAATGGACCTGTATTTCAATAGTTTGATACACGATCGTGTTGTGAGGCACAATCTTTGAGCCCTCATTGTGAACGAACGGCTGGTCGTACAAAGCTGCGGATGGTCTTAAAAAATTCTACGGAACAAACTCTATCTAAATATGAAATAAAAAACATACCGTTCTATATGAATTTTTCGAGATATGAGATTTTCAAATTTTCAAAATTCGTTTTGAACCCCTTCCCCTTGACCTAGGGTTATGAAAAGTTTCGAGGACCATTGTGGGGTTGGTCGAAACCCATAAAAAAAATTTCGTAATTTTAACTCAACGCTAACTGGGCAAAGTGGCGCGGACGGCGTACGGCGTACGGCGTACGGCGTACGGCGGACGGACGGATTTTTTTTTATTCGATTTTCTGAATCTACGTATCTTGAAACGTAAACCAACAAATTTTGAGGGGGGGTTAAAATTTTTTTTTCTTTGGGCGATTCCAATGGTTCATTATCGAAGATAATAAACCAAAAATTCCGTCCGTCCGCCGTACGCCGTCCGCGGCACTTTGCCCAGTTAGCGTTGAGTTAAAATTACGAAATTTTTTTTATGGGTTTCGACCAACCCCACAATGGTCCTCGAAACCTTTCATAACCCTAGGTCAAGGGGAAGGGGTTCAAAACGAATTTTGGTTCGACATGGTATGAGTATGGTATGGTATATTATTGTATGTATGATTTAGTATACCTAGTACAGTACGGTATGATAGGAAAGAAATGGTATGAGTACGGTGAGAATATGGTATGGTGCCTATTTGCAACACAGTCTGGTATAGACAGAAGGGTGATCTGCACAAGGAAGAATTTGCAGAGTTTTTGCACCCAATTCAAAATTCATTCTTATCGACTTCTTCTTAAGCTGAGTGCTTTCCGTTACATTTCAATAATAGGTTTGAAAATGGCTACACTATTAATAATTAATCAGGATTATATACATTATATATATTAATAATTAATTAGGAAAATATCGATATTTCCCTAAATTATTTAGGGAAATATCGATATTTTCCTCCAAATTAATTTGATTTTCCTTCCATTACCGGGTCATTTAATATCGATAACTTCCAAACAGTAACCGATAATTTGGTAGGTACCAATATTTTTATTTTTCCAGCACCGACATCGAAAAAAAACTCTGCAAATTCTTTCTTACTTTTATTCATTGTCTTCTCCACAGATCACCACCCTTCTGTCTAGATCAATGTTTTGTATACAATTACCGTGTTAGACGTACAACTATACGAACTTGAGTAATACGCTAAAATACTTGTTCAAATAGATCAGATTCAGATATGGGTGGTGGGAACACTCATCCCTTATGATGGCGAAACTGATTGGGTGGAGTAAAAGAGCCATGTGGAGGTTTCAGCTGGGATGAACACAGGAAAGCTCTGAAGCTGGGCCAGCATTGAGTGTACTGAAATCTCTCTCACCCCATGAATGTAGGGTAAGGCCGTGTACCTTAGGTCATTTTTTATCAAATTTAAATGTATGGTACAAAAATGATCCAATAATTATTATTTCAGTGGCAATTAAATTTTGTAGGATCACAACTTTGGAAGTAACAGTTTCCACTATTCGAACTTGAGTTTTACTAATTTTTAAAGTACTAATTTTAAAAAAAATCAAAATTTGACCCAAGGGACAAGGTGGGATGTACCTCGAGTCAGTCACGATTTTACCACGAAATCCACATCATCCAATTTTCATTTTGCAGACTCACCACAAAGTAGTATCACCTGATCTGATATTCGCATTATTCTCTCGATAATCGGATTTTCTTTCGATAACATCGCACTGTCCTCACGTGAGGCCATCGAGGACCGGTTCCTGGTAACGAGAGCCAACAGGAGATCGGCACTGACACTTGATACTTGCGGAGTTGAGTTACGCCCTGCGGGACCCCGAGGATCGAGTGTCAGGTGTCGGGATGCAAGGGAGCGATTATTAACGCGACGATGAAACAGAGGAAGTTCAAGAAGAACGGAATATTCGCCTCAGTGAAGGTAAAAGTGGCTTTGAACGCCCCCAACATCACTCGAGTGAACCAAGAATTGATTTTCATAGGATTTTCTCACCACTACATATTTTGGAAAATATTTCACGCCTATTATGCAACAAGCGATAAATTTATCAAGACCAAAATTGGTAAAACTCCCAAATATTGGAAATTAATGACGATTTTGTAATTCGAGACTTAACGTAACTCTGACATTTCCAAGCACCATCCAGAAACATTATAAAAATTTGATGACAATATCATTAACTATTGTATGTCATACAATAGTTGAACCAGAGAAATCTGTTGTCAAATAAACATGGATATTAGCGCTGTAGTACTATCAGAGATGGGCGTATTCACGTTCATAAATATGAATACGAATCAAATTCACAATTTGGAAAATAGCAATATGAATACAAATTCAGATCTGAACATGAATATGAATACAAATAAAGCCATAATCTCTTCTTTTCTAACTTTTCCAGAAATTCACCTTTTTTGTGTGAATTGTACTAAAGTTTACTGCATTTTTTGTGATGGTATTCAAATCTTCCTACTTCACAATGAATTTTACTGGAATTGAAGGTTTTTTCCACGTAAATTCGACAAAAAAACCTTTGTGTGAATTTTCCCACAATTCTCTTCTTTTTTGTGAATTTTATAAATAATTTTGCCGTCTATGGATGAATTTCACTAACATTTCTGGTTTTCACCGTAAATTTGACTAAAATGTTTTTTTTTTTCAGGTACCTACTGAGGTACAGAAATTAACATTATTTCAAATGAATTCCAGTGCAATTCACATTTTGGCAAAACTCATCAATACACGGCAAAATTATTTATAAAAATAAAATTAGCGACAAGATGAAGGATTTTTCAACGTGAAGATGTAAATGAATGCAAAATGAAGGCGCGGAATTCCAGAGGCTTATTAAAACCCGATCACCTAGCCAGCCAGCCCTCTGACGTCATAGGCTCTTACGGCATAGGCTGTGACGTACTAGTTGACCTTCTGGCAACCGTCTGACGTCATACGCTCGTGCGTCATAGACTCTGACGTACTAGTTGACCTCCGGCCAGCCGTCTGACGTCACAGGCTTTCACGGCATTGGCTTTGGCGTACTAGTTGGCCTCTTGCCAGTTGTCTGACGTCATACGCTCGTGCGTCATAGGCTCTGACGTACTAGTTGGCCTCCGGCCAGCCGTCTGACGTCATAGGCTTTTACGTACTAGTTGGCCTCCTGCCAGCTGTCTGACGTCATACGCTCGTGCGTCATAGGCTCTGACGTAGTGGCCCGCCTGTCGCTTGTGTTCTGACGTGATCTGAGGGAAAGGGTGAATCAAGGAAACAAATTTTTCCCGTTTCAGTTTATGTGCCAAAGCAAAGACATGAAAATGTCAAAAGAATGTCAACTCCATCCTGTTGTTGATACAGTCGAGAATTAAATGCTTGCATACGAGTCTGCAACACATCGGGACATTTTATGTCTTTAAAGAAGTGATACAAGAACCTTCGAACAATGCTACATCACCTACCCCAGTAGCGTAGTTGTTATACTTAATTGTAGGGTTCATCATAAATTATGAAGCTTGCATTCGTATAGACAATATAAATTATTGAGAATGATCACCTGTGTGTAAACAATTATTTAAACAATCACGCTCATACCGCAGCTTGTCGGCCACGCACTCCTCAGTGGTTAACGTAATATGGTTAGGTAAATCGAGAGCTATCCAACGAGTGGTGAACGATTTTTGTACGATGATAACTGGCGAAGATAAAGTTCCGTAGCACCGAATCGGTTGTAAGAGAAAATCATCAGAAATTTTCGTGACGATTTCGTGTGACGCTTTTGTGTAACGTTTTTCGAGTTATGTGCCAGAGTAAAGACATAAAATGTCAAAAAATTCAAAAAAAGATGTGTATTGTGGGAAATGTCAGGAAAAGAATTTTTGTAGAAATGATGTGGAAAAACTTTTAATTTTAAAATTAATTAGTACAATATATTGTGGAATGGGAAAATTTGAGTGACATTCTCAAAAAATTCAGTAAATTTTAGTAAAATTTTTTAGTAAATGTTTTAGTAAAAAGAGTGAATTTCTGGGAAAATTCACAAAAAGGGTGAATTTCTGGGAAAATTTACAAAAAGAGTGAATTTCTGGGAAAATTCACAAAAAGAGTGAATTTCTGGGAAAATTCACAAAAAGAGTGAATTTCTGGGAAAATTCACAAAAAGAGTGAATTTCTGGGAGAATTCACAAAAAGAGTGAATTTCTGGGAAAATTCACAAAAAGAGTGAATTCCTGAGAAAATTCACAAAAAAAGTGAATTTCTGGGAAAATTCACAAAGAGTGAATTTCTGGGAAAATTCTCAAAAAAAAGTGAATTTCTGGAAAAATTTACAAAAATATGAATACGGCCATCTCTGAGAGCTATGTAAGTGTGTAATGCGCATAAACAGTACTCACTGAGTCTGAGGGAGTATTGCAAGTACTCTTCCAAGCTGGAAGGCCTCCGTCTGTCTGCAGACTCGTTGATTGTAGGAGCCATCCTGGAAAACAGACAAAACTATATGACCCAAGTGTAGGTACCTGACGGAGAATTTTTGATTGTACAAATTGTATTGATTGGTGGTGACATCTGGGGTTGGACGGCTGTGGAAACACCGACCGCATATCCCTCTGGGTGGGTATATTGCCTAACCCCCCGAGAACAGGGGTTACTCAGCAAACCGTATATTACAGCTTCTGTGGCTCGTCTTCTGCCACCCTTTTGGACAATCAACATCTTGGACTTTCAGGACGGATTTTGGTACACAATGTTTTCGGAAATTTGACATTAAACATTTTGGGCCGAGAACAATAGCTTCCTTTTCTTCGTACATTTGCTAAAAAAACAAACTTTGCAGAATTGTCACGTGATTTTGATTGATCAGTATATTTTTGCAAAGTTTAAACATTTCATGAGAAATCCAGCTCCATATACGTATTCTACAACCCTAAAACCGTGAAAAATTACTATAAAATACTTCAAATAAACCTACTTTGATTGGTGTTACTTACGATGAGTTTACATCAAAATTTTGTTGTGTGTTTTAAGAAATAAATTCAGGTTGGCGAGTTGGGCGAAATCAGTTTGTGGGATACGAAATCGGGCGAGTTGAGCAACAGGTTATTCCTGAGAGGAAGGGAACAGGTGATGCACGTGTCATTCCCACGTGTTATGTAAACTGGCCCAGTTCCCCTCCTCACAAGGAAAACTACGTGTGGTAAGGGGGTGGTGGTGGGGGGGGGAGGGGAGGGTATTCGCACCTTCCACGTGTCTCCCCCCCCCCACCTGCTTCTCCTTTCGCTCCTTCGCTTCTCGTCGGGCCTCGTGGCCACCCCCGAAAATCTTCCACCTCGCGAGGAGTTGGCCTCCCCCCCCCCCTTTAGCCTCCTCCTGTTCCATCAGAATGTGATGGTGGTGGAGAGGGGGGAGCATAGAGGGGAGTGAGGGGAGGCCCTTGTGCCAATAACCTCGCTAAACCTCCCCCCCTCCTCACCCTCACAAGGGGGCTCCTCTTTTTTCGAAACGTCGGAAATCGCCCAGAACCTCCCCCCTCCCCCCTCTCACCGCTACCTACTTCTTAACCGTATTCTTCCATTCAACCGCCACTACTTCCCCGTAGGTTCGTCAAAGACGTCTCTTTCGAAATGATTATCGAATCAAAACATCGATATTTTTGAATATCGAAAGATCAATTTAAACATAAACTGTACATCGAACAAAACGCCACCGAATCAGCCGAAATACAAGGATAGCCCACGGTTGCCAACCTTTTTTCCCCAAAACCCCCTGACCTATAATAAAAAAAACCCTGACTAGGAAAAACTAACCCTAAAGAAAAACCCTATACATTCCTTCCCCCCCAAAAACCATGTCGCAGTGTCTTTGGAAATATGATCATATTGAACATCCTGAAACGACAGCTTTTTGCACACACAACCCTGAACTTCGTCACTAGGGGTAGGGAAAATTTAACGTAACCGCTCCAAATAACCTAATACGGTCCCGAAACCTAATACCAGATAACCTATTACTGGAATAACTGTTTTGGGAACTTGGGGGAAAAGCCTTTGAGGGCCTCTTTCGTCGCCGGCCGTTCGGGATTTTTTGATGATAGGTTGGCTGAGACTAGGTATTCCAGGTAATACCAGGTAATAGGTTACGGAAAACGAATCCATGAAAGGTGTGCGATCATAACTGTCGACAAGTTATTTGAGAGAGTGTTGAGTTATGGTATTATTTATTTTGGTAATAGTTTCTCGAATCGCCGGTAACGCAATATGTAATATTATGACCAAAATAACCTAATACCACAACCTATTACCAGACGGTAGCTGTTACTCGATAACCTATTACCTAGAAATAACCGGATTAACCCACTTCTTTAGACATAAATTGTCCCGCGAGTTGGAACTAGCACTCATGTCCAAGCGACCCTCTTCCAATGTCCTTTGATTAGCAACACTAAAATCCGGGGTTTCAGTGTCGCTAACTTCGATTCATCAGTGAAATTCACGCCCTAAGAAACCCCTGACTAGGAAAAAATAACCCTTAAGAAAAGCCCTGTAAATTCCTTCCCCCCAAAAAATCCCTGTCAGCGAAAAAAAAACCTAAATCTAGGGGGGAAATCCCTGACTTGGCAACCGTGGGATAGCCATGCTGCATGACTGTGGATTTTTCAGGTTCATATGAATTTAAAACGAAATACAAAATTGACGGGGAAAATCTCTCATTTTAAAAATTTCTGATTCAGCATTAAATTTACTTTGAGAAATAGTTTGAAATAGTTTTGTTAATGAATATTTTGTGTTAAACCCATTTAAACCTGAGAAAATAGCCATTTTTATGAGGCGATTTTTGCGATTTTTCTGGCTAACGCCACATCCTTATTTTTAGCGAATTTTTGAAGAAAAGGACGTTTGAGTCCTGAAAAACGTGGATTCAACGTCAAAAAATGCCTAAATTGAGATACACACATTCCCCCCTAAAAACACACGTTTTTTCAGAACTCAAACGTCATTTTCGCCACCGAATATTGTACCATTGGAAAGTTGAGTTTCTGGGCGAGTTTTTCTCCCTGTATACATACGATAGCGCTTGAACATAGGCCTTATGACTCGATGTGGACAGGCGTGCGAGTTGTGCAGTGGAGGACATGTGGAGAATGCATATCACTTTATTGGGACGTGTACGGCGTTGATCGGGGTGAGGAGAAGATTCCTGGGCAAGACCAATGTCAGCTGGGAGGATGATTTGCTAGGTTGCTAACATGTGAAAACCCCAGTTTGATCAAATACTGTTCAGTGGAATCTCAGATGAAAAGCGATGGTAGAATATGGACTTGCGTAGAACTAATTGAGAATGGAAACAACATAATAACAATGGAAAAAAACTCCAATGTATAGAAATACGGCACATTTATTTGTTTATTTCGATTTGTTCATTTTTGGTGTAATTAATTCAATTAAGGAATATCTTGATTAGACTAAGGGAATAGGAATTAAGGGCCGGATTAATAGTCGACACTTGAGGGTCAGAAGCCCCCAAGTATTGATAAACGAGTCCTCAAGTCTCTGATCGGTATTTATAGACGGCACTTGGAGACCTGAGTGTGATCGACACTTCAGGGTCCCCCACACTTGCACTCAGACGAAATTCCGAGTGGGACCCGCACTTGAACCAGCCAAATCCCAAGTAACCTCGATAGGTAACTTGAAATTCAATTCGAATTCAAATAAATCGTTATTTTACTTGTTGCAATGGAGTTTGACGATTAATTTGATCGTCAGGATTCCGAAAAGATAAGTTATATGCAACTTTTAAGATTAGGTTGAGCTGACTCGATTCGATGAGTGATGAAATATTCTGTAGATTGCCCTGTGAAAAGGCCTGTTTTTTAAATTATTATGATGGTTATTTGAAATAAATATGTGCTAGACCAGGAAAATACTCTGTAGATGGTCAGTAACGCCGATTTTAAAAGAAACTGTTGTCCAAGCATTCTCAACTCGTCATTTTCGCTAGTTGAGAATAATTTGCCAATCCATTTAATTGATTATAAAATTTTCTCATCGAAATGGCCAATTTTATAAATTAATTTAGTCAAATACAGGCTTCACTTCTCTATTTATACTTATCATTTACTTATATTGCAGGTACTGGTTCCTCTGGTGTATCCAACAGTCGCAGGCAAACTCATCGGACGGTCGCATGACCATGATTATTGCATGTATCTTTGTAGGAAAAGAAGTGTAACCATTTTATGTTATTTAAAAAAAAAACATGTTTTTCTTCTTCTTCTTCTTCTACATACGATTTTGGTGTCTTTTGGCAGTGAATTCGGGAACGGATTGTGGTATAAAATCTTTTTCGGAACTTCAAGTTTTAAAAATTTTGGACCGACAACAATGACGTACTTTTCTTCAAAAATTCGCTAAAAGTTTTTTTCTTGGGGTAAATTGAATATCAGAGTGGCGCAGTGGAAGCGTACTGGGCCCATAACCTCTTGGGGTAAATTGAATAGCAGCAGTAAGCTTTCTTAAGTAGTTTTAATAAGAGGTCACAGAACTAAGAACTTCAACAGAGATAAACGTACGAACAGAACACAACGACTGACTTACATCTTTTTGTGCATGCGCGCTTATTAATACAGTGTTGCCTTACAATATGATTGGCGGCCAACATTTTTTTCCAAAATTATACTGTTATGTACAGGAATGTGTTGAATATTCATTCAACTGTAATGAATCAACATGTCCATTAACTAAAAAGTTCTTGTAAATCACTTGTTTTTGTACATTTCTGTTGTTCAGTCCAGAAGATGAGAAAATAAAGTTTTAGACACGTCGACATGTCGTCTTCTCGTTTCGTACGAGGTGTAATTCTTCCCTCTTCTTCTCCCCACGAGGGTTTACAACCTCCCCCTCGTTTGCAACCTCCCGGCAAATCATCAATTCCCGATAGAGGGGAACGGGTTTCCCCCCCTCGACAAAACGGAGTTGACGAGAAGAAAAACCAGTTGAAGTGGCGAAGGGTTTGAAGGGTCGGATAGCAAGGGGGGTGGGGGGGAGTTGCCGAAAACGGGGGAGAAATCGTAGTGTTGACCTTGACTTGTGGCGGGGTTGCAGCACGGGGAGGCCCACGTGGCAGAGGGCGCTACTGTTGACATCGGTGACGTCACTCCCACGTGTCTGGGTCGACCACGAGAACGTTCCAGGTTCGCACGGCCTCAGGGTACGATGCCCCCCCCCCCCCCCCCCTTAACACGGCCCTCGCGATCTCCTTCCGTATTTCCAACAGAAAATCCACTACCGGGACTCGTCGCGTAGTTACCCACAAGTAACACGTTACCAACTGATTACCTCGAAATATTTTAAAAACCAATATTTTGCAAATTCTGCAAATTCTTGACACAACGGTTTATTATCTTCTTTGTGCAGATCACCCTCCTGCCTCGACCACTGTATGATAGATTAATTATTAATCACTATTATCAAGTAGAGTAAGTTATTTAGGTAAGTATTGTTTATGGTTATTAATTAAAACAATTATTATTTTCCCATCATCAGGGCCTAAAATCAGTTTCAGAAGAAATGCTGTAAAATGCAATCTTTTGCAGTAATCATGAAAATGTTTAAATGTTAAAATTTAACCGATTTTTTTTTTTTACAGCATATCTTGGATCAATATAATAATTTGCAAGTTTGGACTTAACAGTAGTTGACTAGTGGGCTTATAGAATAGTAGAACTTATAGTTGTAGGAGAATGTACAGAATATATTGTATATATTAATGTGTTGGTGGAATTTACAGTAGTTGTAGTAGGTGTGTATGAGAATTTCCAATGTAAATTACAGCAGTTGCAGTAGGTAGGTGCGTAGGAGAATTTCCACTGTAATTTACAGCAGTTGTAGTAGGTCTGTAGGAGAATTTCCACTGCAAATTACAGTAGTTGTAGTAGGTGTGTATGAGAATTTCCACTGTAAATTACAGCAGTTGTAGGAGGTGTGTAGGAGAATTTCCACTGCAAATTACAGTAGTTGTAGTAGGTGTGTAGGAGAATTTCCAATGTAAATTACAGCAGTTGTAGTAGGTGCGTAGGAGAATTTCCACTTCAAATTACAGCAGTGTAGGAGAATTCTCGTGTGTAGGAGAATTTCCACTGTAAATTACAGTAGTTGTAGTAGGTGTGTAGGAGAATTTCCACTGTAAATTACAGTAGTTGTAGTAGGTGTGTAGGTGAATTTCCACTGTAAATTACAGCACCTGTAGTAGGTTTGTAGGAGAATTTCCACTGTAAATTACAGCAGTTGTAGTAGGTGTGTAGGAGATGTCCCTAGCGCTAGTATTCATTTTCACTTTACCCATTTCCAATTCCTACAAAATGTTGTAATAATTCAAGTACCTAAATGATTGACATTGATTTTTTTCTCTATACATTCCAATGATCTATTTTTAACAGTTCCTTTCCGGGGGGAGGATAGTCGGTAGCTCAGTGGTGGTTTCGTCAAATTCCCACTAACTCCTAAAGGATTCAGATCTTTAAGATTCTATTTTACCAGTTTTGCAGTTCTACAGATGGAATTTGCAATCCCCCGTTGAAAAACAATACTCTCAGCTCTTATTTCCATTTTTTTACGATATTGATGAAGTTTTTGATGGATAGACAAAGGGTTTGGGCAAATATTTGATAAAACGAATCGAAACATTTTGGCCCAACTCATAAGGGATTGAGTCAATTTCAATGTAAGTATTCCCCATTTCCAGCCTTGTGGCCCCGGAATAAATTTAAATTGTTTACAATAAATTTCACCAGTTGAATGTAAATGTTTTCGAGGGTAGAAATTTCAAAAATCCACAGTCATGGGTCATGGCTATAACCGCGAATTTTCGAATAATATTATATATTATATAAGTGGTTTTACGTAAAATGTCTCCATTTTACTGGTTTTATAACACATTTTGTTTCGTTTTTGCCGAGTGAAACGCTGAAAATGATGGCGAAGTCAGAATTGCGATATCTCATCAGATTAGAGCAGATGAACCGTGAAGAACATCTCAAGTAACAACCAAGTTTCTTCATCTTCAAAGTGCACTCGTTTGAGAACGTTTGAAGAGGTATCGCAATTCAAACTCTACCATCGTGTTCAGCTCTGAAAAATCTTTGAAATGAGGTGTCACTTATCAGACTGTTTCATTTTTGGGAATTTATGGGTAATTCCCCCCCCCCCCTTCCCAACTCTTCAAAACCCCCTTTAGAGTGGCCCGATTCTGCCCATCTACGAACTTAGCCTTTCAATTTCCAGCACGGATTTTTTATACAAATTTGAAGTTTTTACCTCAATTCTATCGAGAGTTATCATCAGGAATGACACATACCTACATATTATATAAATATATATAGGTACATACATAAGATTTTTGGTGTCTTTTGGAAGTGAATTCAGGATGGTCCAGAACGGATTTTGGATGAAATGTTTCGGAAATTCGAGTTTCATAAATTTTGGACCGCGAACAATAGCTTTCTTTCTTCGAAAATTCGCTAAATTAGGTAAACAGTCTGACAAGTGACTCGCTATTTTAGAATTTCTTTTTTACGGTGAATACGATGGCACTTTGAAGATGAAGAAACGTGATTTTCACTTGAGATGTTCTTCACGGCTCGTCTCCTCTAATCTGATAACTGAATGAGATGTCGCAATTCTGACTTCACCATCGTGTTCAGCGTTGAAAAATCTATAAACCGAGGTGTTTAAAAAGTTCGATATAAAACCAATCAAATTGACAAGTTTTACGCAAACCTACGAATATTGGTGTAATATATGCACAAGTATTCATAATGTTCACCAATGGTAGTGTAAAACATACATATTCCCCGTTGTAAAAACACCTGTAACATTAACTATAACAATAACTTCTATTAATTTTACAATGTGAAACTGATGTTAACGATGAAACTGATGATGACGATGAAATAAATTCTTGGAAACGTTGGCACATAAAACATCTTTCAATTGACCGACCCTCGACACCCCTCAACGTTGTTATATAATATCATTTGCTTACTATATCTTATAATTTATTATATATAATGTCTTGGTTTTCATTTTTTGAAAGTTGAGAAATTTCGCTGGTGGAGTTGGGAAAATTTGGATTACCCCCCTCTGGTTTTTCCTGGTTAGAAGTTTTAGGTAGGTAGCATAGTGCATAATTAGTAGGTGTAGGTGTACGTTAGAAGTATTTGGTATCTCCATACTTTACTCGTAAATTTTGTTCAAGTTCTAATTGGCATTACAATAATTTATCTTTGAATTATTGATGTTTATTTGGATATTTTCAACGTTTAATTAGTTGTTAAGCGCGAAGTCTGCCAAATTGTAAACCAAAGGGACGAGTCTGCATACTTTATACTTAGTAGATTCCCCGATATAAAAACACCTACATCATTAACTATAACAATAACTTCTATTATTTTTACAATGTGAAACTGATGTTAGGCCCTGATGAAGATGAAATTCTTCGAAACGTTGGCACATAAAACATCTTTCATTTGACCGACCCTCGACATCCCTCAACGTTGTTATATAATATTATTTTCTTACTATAGGTATCTTATAATTTATTATAATGTCTTGGTTATCATTTTTTGAAAGTTGAGAAATTTTGCTGGTGGAGTTGGGAAAATTTGGATTATCTCTCCCCCCCCCTGGTTTTTTCTACTCGCTACGGCCCTGGTTTTAGGTAGCATACTGCATACTTTAAATTAGTAGGTGTAGGTTGCTGAACGTTAGAAGTTTTTGGCATCTCCATACTTTACTCGTAAATTTTGTTCAAGTTCGAATTGGCATTACAATTGACGTTTATTTGGATATTTTCAACGTTTAATTAGTCGTTAAGTGCGAAGTCTGCCAAATTGTAAACCAAAGGGACGAGTCTGCAAATGGTGAATTATATTGTAATTTCCTACTGTAAATATTATTGACAAGAAACAAAATTCACTTACGAAATTGGCCGGATGTTGCAGTACGCGAGTCCTTTACGTCAGAAAATTGGACGGCGAGCGCGCGACGACACGTTCACGATGCGAAGTAGATGCGAGAAATGAGACGAGCGGGTCTCGGCGTTCAGCTGACGGAGGTTTGACGGAGGTTTAACGGAGGGGCGGATGTTGTGGGTGAGCGGAGCGGGGCGTTCAGAGTTGAACGGCACGTGGTAGAGGGAGAGTACGCGTGCAGGTTGTAACCATTTCGATTATGATGATAGTCCACGATGCGAGGACGAAAAGAAAAATAACCGACGGGGGCTCGTTCGGCCGAAACATTTTCACCTTCTGACGAATGGGAAACGGCGGCGTACAGTGGGGCAAAACGACAAAAAAACGGGAAAAAACTCCGTATCTTCAGAACGGACAGTCATATCGATTCGGGAATGGTTTTATTCAATTCAGGAAGGACAAATACATGAGAAAAGACTACTTTCCCAGAAAAAATGCACAGTTTGTAAAAAAATGTATGCGAGTATTCAGAAAATTTAATTTATAAACCAAGAATTTTTTGTTTTGTTTTATAAAACCGTTTATTAAGGAATTACCACAAAATATATTTGAAGTATTTCATACTTCATCACAAAATAAAATGAATACATCCAGTGGCGGATCTAGAACTGTACCAGGAGGGGGGGGGCTAACACCCCCCCCCCTGTAGGTATGTGACAGGGGGATTCGGGGGCCTCCCCCGAAAATCTTTTGGAATTTAAGGGTTAAAAATGGCAGCATTTAAGCCATTTTCATGACAAACACCATGGTAAAAAAAATCCACAGTCATGCAGCATGGCTATAAGAGCGAATTTTCGAAGAAATAACTCGTCTTATGTAAAATGTCTCTACTTTACTGGATTTATAAAACATTTTGTCTCCTTTATACGTCGGTAATACCTCGGTTTAAAAGATTTTTCAACGCTGAACACGATGGTGAAGTCAGAATTGGGATGTCCTATTCCTTTCTCAAACTGGAGCACTTTGAAGATGAAGAAACGTGGCCGTTAATTCAAATGTTCTTCACGGTTCATCTGCTCTATGTATAGTCCAGTAGTTAGAGGAATTTATCTTGCAAAAGTTGGTGTAAAATATTTTATTGTTTTAATTGGTCTAATTGGGACCGAATCACATGAATTCAGGGTTTGCACGTAAAATTTCGAACGGCAAAGCTTTTGGTAGGCCACAAACCTTTGAATTTTTGGTCTTTCTTCGGGTTTTGACTTAACTCCTCACCTGTCAATCTTACGCCTAAAGTCACTATACACAAAACTGAAGTTGATAAAATTCCGCGTCGATTAAAAAAGCCCCCCCCCCCCCCCTCCAGATCCGCCAATGGGTAGGAAAAATTAACTCTGCGAAAAGGAAATATTAGGTCACGAGCAATGTTTTGAAGTAGGTAGTTGTGCACTCTGTTGTCTTACAAAACTTATAATATACAAAGAAGTTAGAAATCCTACTAGGATGTCTAACAGTTAGACTCTAACTAGAAGTTAGACTCTAACTTCTTTGTATATTATAAGTTTTGTGAGACAACAGAGGATGATCCTACATACAATCAAAACATCAGTGCGGCTGATATCACAGTAATAGCAACACATGGAACAAGTGTTCGACCTTCATGGTGGCGGCCTGGCCGAGAAGATGGAAGAGAAGAAGAAGAAGTTATTCTTATCAGCTTGTTATCAGTTGTTTAATATCGCGTTAGTTGAGCATCTGAGTAGTGATTTCCATGTATTATAACTTCATGTTTATTATTATTTAGTAGTCTACATTGTAGCTTTGTCTCATTAAATTGTTTATTACAATTCACATTTAGAATGTGCCAGAGAGTACAGTGAACTTGTGTTCAACCTACGAAGGAGAATGTAAACACGGCACTCGTTTCACCGCGTTTCACAGGACTCATGTTTTTCGTGTCATGAATCACTGCATAGTATTTATGGACAATGTCTGAAGCGATTGCAACAAGTAAAACTGGTACAGATCAACTCGAGGAGTTGAAAAAGCCCGCAGTGACCGATGGATCTGCAGTTCAAAGCGGTGCCTCCAGTACCGAGTCTGAAAAACCCTCAAAGACATCGGCAACTGAGGATCAGGAAACTCCTCAACTAGACCCGTCAAAAGTTGAATACGTCGATGGAAAATGTTTTTACACAGGTATTTTCAATAAATTGTATTCTTTATCTCCCAAAAGACGAAATACACTTAACTTGAAGCTGGAAATTCAAAGTAGGCAATCACACAAAGAAACCCTTATAACCTACAAGAACGAACAGTCGTTTGAACCGTTCAACGATCGGTACCTCTATGATTGAGTTTTTTCAGCTAATTGAAAATTACGTACTACTGATGGGCCCTATTGACTTTATTCCAAAATATCCGCGATGAATCACAACCAGTAGCTTTTATGAATATTTTGTTTGATGCAATGCATCTTACCTGCATATTCGTACTCGTAGTGTTGCTCCCCATAATTTGATCTTGCAAATGGAACATTGTAAAACTACTTAATCCAATTTGTATTTTCTTGTAGACCCGTCCACTGGCACCAAACTGGAGTGGAGTGAAACCGCCAAACAGTGGGCCCCTGTCGAAGATTTGAGTAAAAATTACGAAGTGAAGGACGGATGTTACTATTATACAGATACCAATTCTGGTAAGATCCACTTACTCTTTGCAAGTACTGCTTACATTTATGTCATGCATTAGTTAGTCAAAGTTGGGATAATCAGATTTCTACACGGTTTTACCTCTATTATTTCACGTATTTAGGAGTCAAGTACAAATGGAACACTGGAAACAACTCGTGGGAGGTGACCAAAGACGTTGCTCAAAGAGTTGAACAGAATGACGATGATAGCGAAGAATTTGATGATGACGACGATCTACCGGAGAAGAGAACGAAGAAAAACGTAGCCCGGCAGGATATGAGCGGTGGGATTTATGGAATGGACGGCGACAACCGGACATACACTGATCCTAAGGATGGTACTGTCTACGTTTGGGATTCAGTGAAGAACGCTTGGTTTCCAAAGGTGAGTCTGTGATGTACGACCTCAAAATGGGTACTTTAGTTGTGCCCCCCATTTACAAAACTGAATTTCTCCGTGAAAATTCGTCCTTTTCGATTAGTGATTCTGAATGGCCAGAGAACGGTTATTAATATGCTTTGGTTATTTCACAACGGAAAAGTTTAGCTGTGCTCCCACGGAGTTTATCGCCTCTCTGATTTGTACCGTATACATTAGTTGGACATATAGACATATAGGGGTTGCGGAATAAAAACATCCCCCAATCAACTGATTAGTACCATATCTATAGCTTTTTCAAATTGAATTCGTCCTTTTACAAAATGAATTAGTCCTTTTTTAAAATGAATTCGTCCTTTTTCAAAATGAATTCGTCCCTTTTCAAAATGAATTCGTCCCTTTTCAAAATGAATTAGTCCTATTACAAAATGAATTAGTCCTATTACAAAATGAATTCGTCCTTTTACAAAATGAATTCGTCCTTCATATAGGGGGACCAAATGATATGCAGATACCTTTTCTCGGAGAATAACAATTTATTGCATTGGTTTGCATAGTTAATAAATATGTAATACCTAGAAGAAATTTACAAAGTTTACAAGGAATAATTGATATAAGAAATTTACGGAAAGTTGGCAAGTCTTTCATACAAAGCCAACGTATAACAAGGTTTTTAGAGCGGTTTTTAATCTCAATGTAGAGGCTGCCCTGACGCTGCTCTAGGCATGAGGAAAAGCATATGCATAACAAAGTTGGTACAGTCATCGGGGGTGATCGCGGAGACACCCTCTATTATTGTTTCACGCAAAGGATGTTCTCCCGGACTTCCAAGTGTCCCTCGAACGACGGTTTTAATTTTCGAAAACGCCTCCTCGAACTGAAGGACAAAAATGGATTGGCTATCACGGATTCGAAGACAAAGGAGCTCCATTGAGAAGATGTGCGGGAGATAAGGGATGACATGTAGAAGATTTCCGCGCCCTTGCATAAAGACCGCATGCCTACCGCCACCGTTTTCCAGACGCCGCCCTTATTACCTTCAAGATTTGGTCCCTCTTTATGAAGGACGAATTCATTTTGTAAAAGGACGAATTCATTTTGTAAAAGGACTAATTCATTTTGAAAAAGGACTAATTCATTTTGAAAAGGGACGAATTCGTTTTGGAAAAGGACGAATTCATTTTGTAAATCGACTAATTCATTTTGTAAATGGACTAATTCATTTTGTAAAAGGACGAATTCAATTTGAAAAAGCTATATATTAATCTATAGATTAGTTGGATATAGATCAGTTTTGAAAGTGGGAGCACAACTAAAAGTACACACTCAAAATGTCTACATTTAGAAATATTGTGGGAACTCACCCCAATATTGGAAAATTCGGGTCAACACTAGTCCAAACACAACAAAACTGATTTCTCACTAAAACTATGAAATATTGAATTATAGCACTCACAGTTATAATATAGGTAATCTAAAATACTAAGAGAGCTCCATTTTCACCCAAGTTAGGTTCTGGATCTCTCACCTCACACACTTTCCTTATTTTTGTGAGATATACGGTTAACGCAATTATTTCTCTGATATTGTTTCCTCTCATTTTGCTGTAATTGGGCCAATTAGCTAGTATTAGGGAGCTCATTACTGTTTGTCTGATTCGACGGACACGCGATGATTATGGCAAACATCATCAGATGTGTTGTGGTTGCCGAGTTGTGCGAAGAAGAAGTTTCTTTTCATTTTTCCATGTATAACCAGTTGTAACCTCCCAAGAAATATATTGTGTTCTCATTTCTCAACACGTTTTCAAGTTCATCGGAGTTCCCCTTTATTTTAACAATAGTGTCTTAGAATCAGCACTATAGAGCAAATTGGCGACGGGTTTAACACATGAAATCATTTTTGTGCGATAAATATGCCAAGTGATCCCGCTCCGGTTGGACATCAACAGGTGGCGCGTCCACATCACCTGCCCCCACCAAGCATTTTCGATGCTAGTACAGGGGACTGGTCGTCGTTCAAAAAACGAATGATAAATCTTTTTAAAGTATACGGTGTGACTGATGCAAATACGAGACAATCGTACCTACTGGCTTCGTTGTCTGATGGTATGTACAAGTTGTTAACCAGTTTATGTTTGCCTACCGATCCTCAGGACATTTCTTTTAACGAACTCACCGCAACTTTTGATGGACATTTTCAACCTACGTCGGCGTATTTTGTCGCACGAAGGGATTTTTACCTTGCCAAACAAAATGCAGACGAAACTGTTGCAGAGTGGGCCGCTCGTTTGCGATCCCTTGCCGTAAACTGTGGTTTCGGAAATGAACTTCACGTGGTTTTGCGCGACATTTTTGCAATTGGTTTAAACAAACGAAGTATGCAAGATCGTATATTCGAAGAAGATGCGTCAAAATCTACGGTAACATTCGCTTCCATTCAAAAGCTAGCGTCATCGAAGGAAGTTTCTTTGCAGACCTCGGATCAATATAAAGTTAAGTCTGAACCAATCTATCACGTAAAATCGCACTACAAAAAACGTGGTGGCAGCAATACCTCAAACCAACAAAACACAAATTTCGACAAAAAACCATGCACCGTTTGTGGTAGGAAAAATCATGATTCGGAGACGTGTTACTACAAAAAATACAAATGTCACACCTGTGGTATTCAAGGCCATTTATCTCCCATGTGCACTAAGAAAAGTAACGAAAATAAAGGTACATCACACTCAAAATATGTTCACGAGGACAGTGACGCTGATGATGTTCATTTCACCTTGTCAGAACCCATGAATGCCTACTTCGATGAACAGGGATGCTATAAAATGGTACCTTGCAACAAAAAATCAGCGAATGAAAGTGACTCTGTAGTCCTGATCAAATTATCAGTCTATGGTAAAATACACAGTTTTGAAGCAGATTCAGGGTCCGCTTATTCGTTTATTTCAGAAGGTTTCTGGAGAAATCATTTCCCGAGCGCGATATTGGAAAATACCGACGTCCGACTGCGAGACTACGTTGGAAAAGTTTTTTTGCCAATTGGGAAAATTAGGATACCATGTTCCCATAGTGGAAAAACCCAAGAGCTGACGTTTCTGGTGGTTCAAAGAGGTGGACCCCCACTCATAGGTCGTATAAATTTACGACTCTTGAACATCACGTCACTAAACATTCAACCAGACGAAACACCCATGCACCACGTTGGGGAATTTAAACTGGATATGCCAGCATCGGTCAGAGCGATCTGCAACTTGTACCCAGACGTTTTTGCTGATGGTCTAGGTACCTTTAAAAACTATGAAGTGTCACTAACGTTAAAGGAGGGCGCGAAACCAAAATTTTTCCAATATAGGGCATTACCCTTCGCTCTCAAAGACAAAGTAGAAACGGAGTTAAACCGTTTAATTGACTTGGGTGTTCTGGTGCCGAATGAGAATAGCCCATGGGGGACGCCCATTGTCCCAGTATTAAAATCGGATAATTCACTTAGAATTTGCGGTGACTTTAAAATCACTGTGAATCCTGCGTTAGAGACGATGAGGTACCCACTACCAAGAATTGAAACTCTGCTGGCTGATCTACGAGGGGCCCGATTCTACACAAAATTGGATCTTCGTGAAGCATTTCAACAATTGAAGTTGGACAAACCTTCACGAGATGTCATGACGCTATCTACCCACAAGGGGCAGTTTTCCTTCACCAGGCTGAGTTATGGTATTACCACTGCACCCATGATTTTCCAGCGAGTGCTGGAGCAGATTTTGTGTGGAATAGAGGGAGTCTACATCTTTCAAGATGATTTGCTGATTGCTGCCAAAACTTTGGAAGGACACAATAATACTCTATCAGCGGTATTGTCCAAGCTTAACGCGGCTGGGCTGCGTTTAAAAACTTCCAAGTGTAGATTTCTGAAACATTCTGTAGAATATTTGGGACATTATATTGATGAAAAAGGCTTTGCCCCAAAACCGGACAATGTCAAGGCAATCAAGAATGCCAAGATACCGGAAAATGTAAAGGAACTGAAATCTTTCCTTGGTATGGTTACCTTTTATCTAAAGTACATTGACAAAGCAGCTGACATATTGCAGCCTCTCCATAACCTGACGAGAAAGGAAGTGAAGTGGGAATGGAACAAAAAATGCAATGATGCTTTCAACGCTATCAAGAACAAACTTATATGTCCACCTGTACTTACACATTTTCTGCCAGACGTACCAATAAATCTAAAGGTCGATGCATCCGCTAGGGCGATCAGCGCGATTCTCTCCCATCAGTTTTCAGACAATTCTGAAAAACCACTAGCTTTTGCTTCTCGAGTTTTGAGCGATGCTGAGAGGAAGTACCCCCAAATTGAGAGAGAGGCTTTGGCTTTAGTTTATGGAGTCTTAAAGTTCCACGAATATATTTATGGAAACCCAAATGTCTGTATATGGACAGACCATAAACCATTAACCGTTATTTTTGGAGAAAAAAAAGGGATCCCACAGTATTCAGCCAACAGATTGCAACGGTGGGCCCACATTCTATCTCCACACTCATACAACATTAAATACTTTTCTACAAAAGAAAATGTGGCGGATTATCTCTCTAGATACACTGAAGAAGATAACATTCACGAATCTATCGACCCTTTTCAGTCCGTCTCATACCTGAACTTCATTCAAGAAAATTCTCCCATTGTTCCAGATTGGCAGGTACTGAAACGAGAAACTGCTCAAGATCAGGTACTTGCACAAGTACATCGCAGAATACTTCGAGATGACTGGCCGCAGAGGGAACAAGACGAGAACTTTAAACCATTTTTCAGCAGACGAAATGAGCTCACCATAGAGCAAGGATGCATTCTGTGGGGCCATCGTATCATCATCCCTCAGGCATCACAGCCAAAATTGCTCAAGATACTCCACGAATGCCACTTTGGCGCTTCTAAAATGAAGGCTTTAGCACGCAACTATTTTTGGTGGCCCAGGCTGGACAGTGAAATTGAACACCTAGTTTCAAATTGTGAACAGTGTCTACAACACCGTTCAAATCCTCCAAAATCGCCTAGGAAGTGGTACATGCCAAGTCGACCATGGACACGCCTCCATCTGGACTTCTTTGGGCCCATCAATCAATCCCATTATTTGGTAGTGTGTGACGCGACTACAAAATGGATGGAGTGTTTTCACGCCAAGACCACTTCCACGGCCACTGTAATCAAACACTTGAGCTGCTTGTTTGCACGTTTTGGGTTACCAAAATCAATCACGACTGACAACGCTTCCTGCTTTAAGAGTGAAGAGTTTTCCAAATTCCTGACACGTTTCCAAATAACCCACATGACTGGCGCTCCATATCACCCTGAAACAAATGGCTTGGCTGAGAGTGGGGTAAAAATTTTGAAAACCTTTCTGAAGAAATCAAATAATATCAACGTGGATTCAAAAGTGCTCATGGAGCATCTGGAAGGTTTCCTGTACCTTTACAGAAATACTCCCCACACTTCGACAAACGAGACTCCTGCAAGACTTATGTTTGGAAGACATTTGAGGACTCACCTCAACCTTTTATTCCCAGCAAAACCGTGCCATAGATCTAACGATAAAATTCCCAGATTAGAGAGTCTGACAACGGGAGACCCCGTTATTGCTAAAGATTTTAGACCAGGTCATTCTCCTTGGATGCCAGGCACCATAATTCAGCAGGACTTTGGAAAATTCACTGTTGAAACTGAGGACGGCTGTCAAGTCACTCGTCATGCTGATCAACTATGGCCTACATCGCCACCCAGACCTGATCAAAGGACAGTTTCCTCAGACAAAATGACTATGTTTCCCGGGAAAACCTCCCTAGACACAGACCACCAGGTGCCAGAAGCAGCATCACCCGTAACAACCAGGCAACAACCCTTCAGGGCCAAAAAAGGCGTTCCACCGGCTCGGTACTCTCCTTGAACTTTCCTTAAGTGGAGAGGAGTGTTGTGGTTGCCGAGTTGTGCGAAGAAGAAGTTTCTTTTCATTTTTCCATGTATAACCAGTTGTAACCTCCCAAGAAATATATTGTGTTCTCATTTCTCAACACGTTTTCAAGTTCATCGGAGTTCCCCTTTATTTTAACAATAGTGTCTTAGAATCAGCACTATAGAGCAAGATGCTAACCACATGTCTCATGTTGGCTGTACCTGAAAATAACGTTATTAGTCTCGGTGGATCAGTTTTCCGGTGATTCAGTCATCCGATCTCACGAGGTGAGTGGAATTTTCGACATGAAAACCCTCTCCCCGTCCCAATTAGGAGTTCTATACGGAGATATCAATTTAATCTAATGAATCTGCAGGTGGATGATGACTTTCTCGCTCAGTATCAAATGAGTTACGGGTTCACCGAGAGCTCACAAGCTGAGGAAGAGAAACCAGTTGAAGCTAAAGTTGAAGAAAAACCAGAACCAGAACCTGAAAAATCAACAGCTCCTGATAAATCTCAAGGTGTCAAGAGAAAACAGCCTGATCCTCCCAGTGAGTATTAATTTCATTTTGCTTGGTTACTAGCATTTCCTTTGTCTCTACTGTGAGTTTTCCACTGTCTCTTTGGTGAGTTATTCCATAGTCATCGGTTTCATTCTATCACTCAACCAAGTCGTACTTTTATATAAATTTGGGAACATACCTCAGTGCAGTACCTTAAGAATCATCTACATGCCAAAGAAGACTGAAGAGAAGCCAAAGGCGGAAGAGAACTTGAGGAGTTGGGTCGGCTCTGAAAGTCAAAAAAACTGGAAACCTCGACTCAGACAAGTACAAAGTCACTGGGCTACACCAGAGCCGTGGGGTCTTCCTGTTCCTGCTCTGGCAATGGCTATGGAACTAAAATTAACGTTTTGGGTGACTTAGGGGATTTTAAGGCTGAACTTGAGATTCATTTCAATGCTGGTGTGTAGGATTTACTTTGTCAATTCATTAAAAATCGGTCAATTACTTAAGTTTGGAGTATGAATGTTGTGAAGGGTGATTCAGTTTGATCGCTCATATCGTTCATAGGTTAACAAAGACGGCTTTGGTTGAGTCTGTTCTCATCTCGGCTAACTAGTGTTTGGTGTTTTCAGCTTGGTTTGATATTGATGAAAAGAACAATACCAAAGTTTACGTGAGCAACTTGCCGTTGGACATCACAGATCAGGAATTCGTGGACCTCATGCAGAAATGCGGTCTCGTCATGAAAGACTTGGACACTGGAAAGATGAAAATCAAACTCTACACTGAGAAGAACTCCAGTACTTTGAAGGGCGATGGGCTTTGCACGTATATCAAGGTAAAGGCCTATTCTATCGTCTTATCATACGTCTTGTCGGTCATGCAAAACGGAAGAAAAACCGTAAGTTTGGTCCACTGTTTACGCAGTAACGTTTTCCCTTCCAATTTCTATCTCAGTTCCAATCCAGACTCTAATTTTTACAGAGCACTGACAGTGAATTTTTTTCTTAGCTTTTTCTTAATAAGTAATTAATTTTAGCCCAATTGGGTTCTTTTACTTTTTCCCCGTAGGGCTTCAACGCCTAAGTGATGAAAAGGATAAAGACAAGATGGTCAAGGAAGTGGCTACTGAATACAAGTCAGTATTCCCATGTCTTGTTACTGAAAGCCAGAGTACGCTTTATTTTACCTGCCACCAACATGAGCAACTTTTATAGATTTCAATAAACTCCGCGAGAAATTCGTGGGTACATTGGCATATGACCGACATTTTTAGAGGACACGACTGACTTTTGGAAGAAAAAAAACTGGTCAGGAGCCCAGGAAGTGGTGAACTGGGCCGAGATCGACTTCTCGAGTTGTCTCGGAAATTTATGCTTCTCCTTTCAGTACTTCGATTCGATCTCCGATCTCAAACCCATCCGACAAGACATACGTTTTGCTGTAGACGCAACGTTTTGTCCGATACGATTTGTCGAAGCAGACAAAACGTATAAGACGGAGCGTGTAAACGGGCCTTAAAGTTCCTAATAAATTCCTAGTGGCTGATATTGAATGATGCTGCATTGATGCTTATTGAGTCGATTTACGAGTACGATACCTACTGACATGTTGAACACACTTGTGGACAATTCATGTTACCAATTTCGAAAATCGCTATTCCATCATGCCAAACACACACTTTTTGCTGGTGCAATAAGATGGTGGTTTTTACTGATTTTTATGTTAGCAGAAATTCCAGCAATAGTCCTATATAAAGCAACTTTTCGAATGTTGTGAAAATCCAATTAGCATTCTATCCATAAATAACGATATCAGCTTGCATTTGTGTGCGTTTTTCTTAACATCAGGCTTCGCTGGCTCCAGTGTGGCACCAAACGTTGTCAACAACAGAGTGTACAGTGCATCCCATCAATTCAAGTCCCTTCACGATCCCCCTTGCAATATTCAACTATTCAACTTCAATGAATACACGTTACCATACGAGTACATCGTTACCATACAGTTCATCATACTGCGCACCTCTCTGGCGCCAAAGTGGAATCCTATCCGTGTTGGTGGCTCCATTTTGGGAGCTTATTTGCTTCAAAAAGTTCCCAACTAACCTCTAACCAATGACGAATAGAAAGAATGCTGTTGAAACAAAAGATGAGGAAACACAAACATTTTGCAATTTTAATAATACAAGTAATCATAATAATAATAATACAAGAAGTGGTTATTGGAATCATTCAACATCAGAAGTTGCTTGTGACTTATTCATTAGTTAGAATCAATACTTCTTCTTGGAGTGCCGTATCCGGAAAGAGAAATCCGGAGAATCAATACTAGGGGCTTCTAATTGCTAACTGACAGAGGTAGGTATCTTTTTTCTCATCAATTCCATAAGAGGATTATTACTTATATTACCCAAGAGCGAAAGAGATTTTTAGTGGCCATCTTACTGTTTTCGATCTCATTTCAGGAGATTTGAAAAAGAAATTTCGTTTGAGGTAGCCACTATACGGCATTTGGTGGTTAGGTTTTGAAAAGAGGAAAATAAATCGATAAATATCACCTACGTTTTATGAAAGTTATGTACCTATCCATGAAAGATGGGCGCTAAGGATTGATTCTTCCGTCGTCTTTGTTCTCCCATGAACGTAGGTGTGATTTGAGTTTGACAGTGATGAATCTCTGAAATTGCTCATCCCTCTGTTTTTAAAAGCTGCGTGTACCCAACATTTTTGGTTTTCATCCAATTCTGATCATTCTTTATGCTGCAAGTATCTTCTAAATTAAAAGGTGCTCCTAAGTAATAACGAGCTTCCTACATCTAGCAAAAACCAATACTCTGTCTGATAACACTATTCTGTGCATTTTATGAAGAGGCTAAGGAATCATAGGGTTTGGCAATCATAAGGTTTGAATTGGTTACTGGTCCCTTTACTGCAAATTGGCATCACCAAGTCCTGTTTATATCGACTTTTCCAGCTCCCCTTTTTGATGTAAATTTAAAGTGTTATTTTATTCATGATTATTTATAAACATACATTACACACAGGTGAATATATATATATAAAAAAAAAGCATGGGAACATACGATAACTAATCTGTATCTTCAAAGGAGGAGCTTTTTTACAAAACTTCATAAATCCACTTTTGACCAACATGCGGTTTTTCCTGAATTCTGGCAGTTTAGTTAGTCTTTTACTTTATGTAGAAGTTTCGTGTATCACAACTAAATATTATTTATGTTGTGATACACGAAACTTCTACACAAAGTACCTAAAAGACTAACTAAACTACCAGAATTCAGAAAAAAACGCATGTTGGTCAAAAGTGGATTTATAAAGTTTTGTAAAAGAGCTCCTCAAATATGAATTCTGAGGTCATGACTAAACCAAAATAAATTCTCGATATGTTCAAAACAAATAAGTTGTACAGTTTTATACATCGTCCTATGAATGTGTAGTAAATATTATATTATAATACAGCAGCTTCTATTGGAATAAGAAATTTCGGAGTTTAGTCCTTCAAGACTACTTAAGAATGAATATTGATTACAGTAATTTTTAATTAATCCCAACTGCACTCAAGAGATTCCTAAGTTGGTAATGCTTCTGAAGATAAGTTCTGATATAAATACGCAATGAAATTTCATTGCGTATTTCACTCGTCCAGTATAACGTTATTTGGTATTGGGGTAGGTTTGTTCTTGAATTTTCGTCGATTCAACATTCGAAGTTTCTTTCTGTCGACCCTCTTGACGTTCTTTGGCTGCGTTTTGTAGTTGTTTGACCTGATGATCTTTATTGGACGCTCACAGATGTATTTCTTCTTCTGCATGCAGCTTCTCGAATTCCACCTGTGATCATGATCAATATACCATATGATTATCTATTTGGAAGTGATAAGTACATTATTATCTTAAGAGTAGGTATGTTTACGGGCAACGCCATTTATGTGAAGTAAAAAATTGGGCCGTTTATTGTACTAATCTCTGAGGACATCAACACGTGAAGAGTAAAAAGTTGTCTGGGTTATATGGTGGTTAATGTGTAGAAACCTGGTATAATTCATAACAATTGGAAATTGTCAAAAGTGCCAACTGGTAGAGTAGTTTTAATTAAAAATCACCCTCGCAATTGATGTGATTTCATGAGCTCTATGCTGAACTTATGCTTCTCTCTTGCTAACGCCTTGGAGAACAATCGGGCAGGGGCAGGCTTGGTGACCATGTCAGCATTGGTGGGTAGGTGGGCAATATTCATTTCTTTCTTTTTCCGAGTGAATAAAGGGCATTTGAATGAGGAGATTAGGCTGAGTCGACTTCCAAGTACTGAGCAGTACTGACAAATTTCAAATGTGGCTGATTTCCTTCCTAGTCCATCTGGCATCAGGAGCCCCAATCTCCGTGAGTCCGTGCCTGTCTGAATTCAGAAGTTCTGAGGTGAATGCTGAGATGAGATGTTGAGCCTGTTCTTAACACAACGCTGCAAAGGGCAATAGTTTGAGGCTTTTTTGCATCCAAAGGAACGGCCACTTCATCGTATTCGCTGATGCAGCCAGAATACGATCGTTTGCCTTCCCCACAGTTTTCTCAGTCTGCATTTACAAATCCTTCAACCTGTTTCCCAGTTTGCCCGGTGTACAGATCTGCAGCCCTGCTCACATATGTTTGAACTTGACAGCTCTTCAACGCTCCTGTAGTAACAGCTAATGAATTGACTGAGAGCGCTAACATGAGCAACCAGATACAGAAGCTAATTGGGTGAGCTAACCAATCAAAAGTTAGTAGCGATTGGAATAGTACAGGTTGACTGGTGTTGCTAGACGTTTATGTTCCATGAACGTTTTCCCTGGGCCTCGTCTTGTACGTATCGTAGTATGTTTTTCGTTAAAAATGAATCCAAGTGCAAAAGCCAGTCGAAAAAGCAACATCGAGGTTTAATCCTTGTTGTCAACTAGACTTATATGTAGACCTAGATGAGGATCATTGGCTTTTTACTGTACTCGAAGGAATTACTTTACTAAACGAGAGAGAAAAAAATCATTATGAGTCGATAAAATGGAATATAATATAAGATCCAATATCAATCTCACCTGTACAGTAGGTAGTAGTCCATGACTGTGCATTTCCAAGCGTTTCCTCTCCGCCTCTGTCTGGAGAAGGCTTGATACTTGAATGGTTGTCCTTTGTAAGCCCATCGCCAGATGTTATTGTTCGAGTCATACGACCCTGCTATCCATCTTTCGTGTTTGTCTATAACATACAGAAAATAGTTTTTATAACTAAAAGGAATAGTTGGTATTGACGTGATTTGGAACAGTGGGTCTATTTCTTCGAAATGTAAACTCAACCTAGCCAAAACAGATTTAAATCAAGACCCATCTCGAAAATGGGTCTTTATTGTGGAATATTCATGTGGGAAATATTTTAGGTATCTCGTATCGAATCAGGTGTCAAACGCTGATCTAGTTCACTGTCGAGTCTTCCATGTTCTCGTCGAACAAATGCAGTAATACTGCGCTTCAGTTAGCACACAAACCGTTCTAAATCTTGTGACCTCTACCAAAGTAGGTATTGATAGTAAAAAACAAAAGTAATTAAGCATTTCTCCCACTCTCCAATGCACAGGCAAGCAAATGCCAATTATCGTCATGGGCCTCAACCCAAATATGCTGTCGTAATAACTGGGCGTTTCACTTGTGCTCGAGGTCGTTCAAATCTCGCTGGGAACAACTTAATTGCCTATTGAATGGTAATTTAGTACCTATATTGAATACCTTCGAATTCGTCGAAAGGGTGCAGATAGAATACAATATGATTTCGATAACTAATTTCGGAATTATTCTCCAGATTAATTTACGTTATCAAGGCTCCCGTTAGTATCTACCTCTTGGCACGTGTTTTGGGTAATCGATCTATTGTGTTGAGATGAATAGTTTCATTGATGTGAAAGCTGAGATTTCTACTCTGTTGTTTCATTGTATATTGCCTATGGTGCTCTTTGTATAGTGTTCGGACGCCGCCTTGCCTAGGCATTCTCGCTCCAAATTTCAACAATCAAAGCCAAACTTGGATTGTTGAGGGCTCACCGAAAATTCGATCATTATCGGCTTATTAACAGACAACTTATAGGTAGCTGTGGCTTCATATTTGATTATGGCAGTTTGGTAACTTCATTCTTTTGACTGGCTTACTATGGATGCTAAGATCCCCAACGATGTAGCAACACTTTTCACTCCCTCGTGCTATAACTTGCTGTACCTCTGATACGCAGCCCAGGCTGTTCCCCAGGTTGTCTGGGATCGTTTCAGATAAAGCACTCAGCAGCACTTCAAACTCTCAGCTATCATCACTTTTCCCTCACCTCAGACACAGCTGTCGAGTGGCTTAGCGAAGGGTTGGCAAAAGTTATACACCGCTGAAGTTCCTTATAATTGTATATCTTTCATGCAGAAATATTACTTGTCAGAGTCATATTGACAATATTATGTTTTCTTACCGGGTCTATGCCTGTTGAGATATTTCCTCAATTTCTGATCTTCCAGTTTCGTATCTAAAACAGCTAGCTCTCCTTTCAAATCCTCGCATCTGAAGATAGCTTCCCTCCACGGCACTTTTTCCGTACTCAGATGGTAGCAGTTGTTCCCGACCCTGATGTACTTAGGAGCGCATACGTACATCAGCTCTGGTTCCGGATTTGCCTCTGTAACAAATGACATTTGATTAATAGCGCAATATTTACATGGATGATGCATTCGTTTGATGGCTACGATGGATTTATTTTTGGTATTATAACAGGTCATTTATTTTATTTACAATCCCTAGGGAATGCTAGGAGTAGGTGTGGTTGAAATACTTCACAGAAATGTTAGGTCTTGCTTCTGTTAAGCCACGTGGCTCCCATTTAAGGCCTACCTCAACTAATTCACGATTCATTGTTTCTCTTCCAACCTTGAGGAGTGTCTCATGAGCTGACGGAATCGCCGTTAGCAATGGCTGACTGACTGAGCAATTGGGCCCCTCCAGCGTGCCATGACACTGCTACCCATGTATGATAGTAATTGCCTCATCTTATCGAGTCGATTGTCAAGGCTACTATTGAGTGATTCGAACTATCCTAGATAAATAGCTAACTTACTACGTGTGCCCATCCGTACGCCTACAACGCCCAATGCATAAACATTAGAGGGATTGGCCAATCTCTCGTCTTACCCATTGACCCCGTTTTCCGTTTGCTTAAAATTCCCTCCTAATATATTTATGAACCTCTCAATTCTCTCCGAGCCGTAATTTCATGAGATGATAGCTCGTAAATGATTTGGAGGACAAGCAGATACACAGCTTATACAAATCCGTTTGTAAATATTACTTCAAGACTGGGCGAGTTCACAGTCCAACTATTTTGAAGAACAAAAATAGGCTAAACTTGTGTTTTTTGGTGGACCAATAACCGCTAAAAATATTATTTAAACAAAAATCAATAAAAAATGGCCGAGCATGGCAATAATATTAAATTTTGCTACCCAACATATTATACTCGGCCATTTTTTATTGATTTTTGTTCAAATAATAATAATAACAATAATATTATTATTGTTCAAAATAATTTTCATAAACTGAGTTTTTATTAATTTTTCATCCTACTTGAATTGCTAAAAATTGAAGTTAAAATCCACGGAAAGATTACGTAGTATTAAACGACGGAAATATCAACGGAAATATTACATAGTATTAAACGTATACAATAAATAAACTTATTAAACTTATAGAAGTTTGGGTTCATGGTTCATAAATCGCGCAGAAGTAGATTGAGAGCAGTTCGACTTCACAATTGGCGCAAACGATCTCAATCACTGCACATTTCACCCGCTTCTCTCAATCGAATCATCAAGCGTCATTTAAAGTGGCATCCGTACAAGTTGTCAATCGTTCAGCAGTTGAAACCTACTGATTACCCACAGCATTGGAAATGCTCTCTGTTCATTCATTCGCATTGGAAATGCTCTCTGTTCCCCAATCGCCTTGGTCACGCTCTGGGGACGTGCAATTGCCCCCAAGGTCCCCAGACTTGACGTCGTGTGACTTCTTCCTTTGGGGATACCTTAAATCACGCGTTTATGAATCAAAACCCTCCACTTTGGAAGCTTTGAAGGAAGAAATAACGTCTCAAGTAGCGTCAATTGATCAAGACTTACAGGAGCGCGTCCACCGAAACTTCCTGGACAGACTTGCCACGTGTTTCGAACAAGATGGGCACCATTTGTCCGATGTTATTTTTAAAACTTAAAATGGCATTTAATTCCCTACCTTCTGATAAAAATATAAAAAATTTAAGACTTCAACCATTTGAGTTACATTCATTAAATTAAATTAAATTAAAAACAAATTTTGTTTTTCGTCTGGTTCCCGTGAGACACCCTGTACATACCCAATATAATATATTGGGTATGTATTTACGGATTGGTACACCTTGTTATTTGTATTTTTAATTGATTTAGTTTGTAAGTATTTACAATAGCGTCCTCACCTGAGATTTTACAGGCGCTAGAGATCGAATCTACATTTAATTTGCAACAATAAATGTCTTAACTATCACAGGGGCTCGTGCAAATTGCCAGCGGACACTTTTGGCGGCAAATTGATTGTTTAAGTCTCAAGTCAGCGCTCTCTGTATTTGTATTCCATATAGATAGGTATATAGATACCTCTGTACATTTTGGTTTAATTTTTCAAACTTGTTGGTTTTTTTGACACAGCTATATTAATCTTGATAGGAAGTTATATTACTCTTGATAGGGTAACCGTATCATTAGCAATACTCTTCCTTGAGGGTGATACATTTTACGTTGCGTGGCGTTGAAAGTGCCCGCTGCACCCACGTGAGTCACTGATTGAAACATTATTACCGTCACCTGTGTGAATTCTCTCAACAATAAAGACCTATCTAAAAATAAGGGGTTTGAGCTGATGGTAGGTATACCTGAAATTTGTATGTCGTTGTTCCGACACGTTCAAATTATCAGTTTTCTTTTCATAAGACCCTGTCTCGTTTTATTTATTTTGTTACTGATTATGGCCTATCTTATCACTCCCCTGTTATTCACTAGTTCCTTTATGTTGCTGTGTTGCAAAAACATTAATCAATACTGTTGGAGTTATACCTAGCAATTAAGTGTTACCTGTGGGTACCATTAAAACAATGACAAGTATCTGTTTTAATTTACTTCATTCATATTTTTCCAATGGGTAGTTGAGATGGGCCATAATAGCATAATATTTGTCTCTAGAGATAGGCCATAATATTTCAATAATGGCCTATTTTACCACATCTAACATAATTAATAATTAAGGCCTAACACTACGATTTTTCTATAGTAAGTAACTACTTTAGTGAAATTTATGAATGAGGACAGACGTCAATTTTGTTGGTCATCCCTAAAAAACAATGAATTTAACATGACAAATGGAGAGGGAAACCCGTTTTTTGTTGTTCCTGAAAAGTGATGGTTTTTGAGACAGGTCATTACTGTTCTAAAGCGACAATCTTATTTATGTCAATGATCTATATTTATATTGTCTTACTCACTTCAATTCCCAAGTTAGACTCATTTTGGGCGTTTCATTACTGAGTAGGAAGACGTTAACTCAAATCGTCCCCCAATTCTAATACTCGTACTTGAGGCTTCAATAATGGAACTATACGTTGAATATTATTCTTCCAGCTTGTCCCGTTCTATTTTTGAGTCCTTGCTCCATTATCCCGGCTTGCACGCCTCTAGAAAGGGGAGCTGGAGGACTTATACGGTTGGTAAATTTCGCGGAATGCCGTTCGCAGTCTGTTTTCTATTGAAATGAACTCGTGTTTGGTTAGTTACAACTCCGTATCGGGCGGCTCGCGGGGAATTTATGCGAAGTCAACTTCAGTGTTTTGGCTCTAGCGGATCGTAGATCGTTTTATGATTCCCTTGTCGCTGTTAATTTTAGAAAGATTTAGAAATGGAAACTGAACGGCCCATTTAAATTCGGAGTGGTTCTACTTGAGTATTGTAAATAATCATTTGATGAAATCTCAGTAATATTATTTCTACACATAATGTAGAAGTGTCCCAACTTCCACGTCCCATCAACGTTTTTTTGACATATTCTGTGATTTATCTAGGAAACATTGCATTTTTTCCGCTGTACTTGCGACCATTCCACGCTAGATGCTACTAGTAAAATAATTTTTGCATTTCAAGTACAAGGAAGAAGGCATTTCAGGGCTCATCACAGCACAAAAATAGAAAATTAAAATCCGGCCAAAAATTTGAACAAGTTGTAGGTGCAATGTTCACTAACGTCTTGCAAATTTCCCACAAACCTTTCCTAAGTATCAGATTCCAATGGCGTAGAAACTAATCCGTCAAAGAAATGTAGAGCGGCAAATGTTGTGATCAAACTCTACTTTTTCTTTGTTCAGTTCGAAATGAGGGATTTTTTATGAAAAAAAGAAAAAAAAGAAGTTTTTAAGAAACAATGTGTAGTTGCGCTAGTTAGCTAAACAAATTTATATTTTTCCAATACTTGATGATTTGAAGGCGCCAAGTTGATGCGGCTGTTGAAGCTTTGATCTCGGAGAAACTAGTTTTGGTTTTAGATACTTACCATTGTGAATGTCATCAACTCTGAAATACCCCTCCGGTCTCGGAGTGCATTCCGACCGAATGATGCAGTACGTTACGAATTGGCAATTATTCCGTCAAAGAAAGTGGAATAATTCGCGTGTTGATGCAGGTCAGGCAAGGGATGGTAGCACGTAATCTGCATCCCAAGTCGGCTGTGGGTTTGAATACGAAATAAGAGTCACGTCCGTCGTTTCCTTCATGTTTTTGGTAGATTGAGATTAACTTGCGAAATATCCCCTGTCTCGTTTTATCGGAGTGATATCTCGTGAGGAGCTCACAGTAGTCATCAGAGGTGACCACATGTAATTTAGATGACAACACATCTAACGTACGCCAATTGAAATTTGTGGGCACCTTACGAAAATCGCTCATTGATGCTTCTACGATTCTCCTCCTTCGTAATTATAATGTATGTACCAGGAGTGAACCCATAATTGCTTAATTTGAACAGTCTAGTGATTTTTCAACACATTTAAGCTATTGCAAATTCTATATCACGAGAAGTACACCAAACTGCCAAGTTCCAGCAGTTGGATGACAATCATAAAACAAACTGAAAGCATGATGAAGGCATCTTCGTGAGTCGAACAAGGTGGAATTTTAACGTTGTCGCAGCTATGATATGAGGAGTCCATATGATACAGTGTCGCTCATTCTTATTGTGATTAATTAAACTTCTTTTTTCTGAATTTCTGATTAGAGAGAGGCACATACATTTTTTTGTATGTCGATCAGATTACGCTCTTGAGCTTATTACGCATTTTTGTAGAGGGTGCACTCTTACGGTGCCTTCATAATGTTTTTTTGGAGATATTCCTTGACTTTGAACTACTTGCACAAAATCTCAAAATTATAAAGGAAAGCGTGAATTCGAATATGTACCAGCAAATTTGTAGCACAAATTTATTGCACTCTTAATTTTCAAAACCTATCAGTAATATCCAAATCACAAAATATGCATCACATAATATATTATATGTCAAAAGTATGTTGCTAATAAGTTGTTACTTGGCGCAATAAATCATTAACAAACACTGCGATTCGAGTTTTTGTGAGTTGAAGATCGCTGAACAAAAACTATGGAAATATCATTAGGTACGACGAGAAAATTGCAGTGATGCAGCATGGCTATAAGAGCGAATTTTAGAAGAAATAACAAATTTTGCTACAATCGCAATTCTGACTTCACCATCGTGTTCAGCGTAAAACAACTTTCAAGAGAGGTGTCACTTGTCAGACTGTAACATTTTTGCTATTTATGGGTAATTTTTCCCCCCTTAAAACTCCCCGAAAGCCTCCTTAGAGTAGCTCGATTCTGCCCATCCACGAACTTAGCCTTCGTGACTTTTTGGTGTCTTTTTTCAATGAATTCAGGTTGGTCTGGAACGGGTTTTGGTATGAAATGTTTTCGAAAAATCGAGTTTTTAACATTTTGGACCGAAAACAATAGCTTCATTTTCTTCGAAAATTCGCTAAAAATGGAAATGGGTTTGGAAATTCAAGATGTGTTCAAATGAGAGGTTAAAGGGATTAAACACTTGTAGATTGGAGGTTGTAGGAACGTTATTTGGAAAATTCGGTCTCGGGTCGTGGTACAAAGCTAGAATTTTCGTTGCATTAGTGGATTGAAAATCACACCTATGACAACGTAAAAATTCCACTTCCCTCGACCCACGAAGGTACCTTCATCATGCATTCACGTTGGTTTTATGATCGTAATTCCCCTGCTGGGACTTGGCAGTTGGTGAACTTCCCGTGAGATAATCCATAATGTCTTCATCTTACTTCACGCTCATTCTTGTCCCATTATGTCAGTCGATAAACATAGGAATAACCTCATGAGAGCACGTATGATGACAGAATGTATCAACACTCAACTAGAGTTGGAAAAAAATGCATCTGAAATCATCATTTACTCCTATAAGTTAAGATAACAGGTTGTATGGTAATTCCAATCGTAACTTAACATTAGAAGCTATTGGCCTTGGGGCAATCACTCCATAATTTTGGTTAGTAGTACAATACAGTGGTAGAAAGAAATAATTGCTTAACGAACGATTTATCCGGATATATCTGGCTCCACTTTCGTTAAATACACCAAAATACACCAAATCCAAGAGAATATAATCCGATAGTCTGATCCAACACAGAATCGGGAAATTACCCTGCAGTTACTATTATTATTTCCAATCCCTAATGCATTTAATCTTTGTTATTATTTAATAATCATTCATGCTATTGAAAAAAGTAATTCCTGTAACTGCAATTAATTCACACCTATAGTAGGTACCTAATTGTGAGGTTTCAAAAAGAAACCTTTTTCAGCTCAACACTGTATTTTGTGTTACTGGTGGTCGTTGAGTGTGAGCTAACGAATGTAATTACCAGGAGTAGCATTCTCATTGTAGGAGCGCGAAATGTTTACCAATATGATAAAATGGAACAAGGAGGTTGCTATCTTCTGAAGGCAAATTAAACTATGTCGAAATTGTGACGTTGTGAAACAGATGGGTTATTAGATGGGAACGATTACTAGGCCATATTTTATGTTATGTACGAGTATGTTTGAATCGTCTAACCAACGCTGATCTAACTCGAGTTACGCTACTTTGGGGTATAGACAAACAATAGTAGGTAAATCTAACCTACAAATATACCTTAATATATCACATATATGTGATCATTGAAAAAAAGATTAATAACGTACTAGAACGAAATGAAGGTTGATCTTACTATATTCGAGAAAAAGCCATGATGGTCGACAGTGAAAATACTGGAAATAATATTCAATTATAATAAAACAAGGTCCACAAAAATTTGCACGAATTCGAGTAAGTAATTGGATTTTTGAAGGAGAGATCATTAAAATAATAAATTAGGAAATTATTGTTACTACCATTTTAGCGTATAATTATTAATAATGAACCATTGGAATCTACCAAGAAAATTGTCTTTCGGACGAGACCATCATTGAGGTAGTTACAGACTGCCTTCCATTTGGAGAGAGCCATCTGGCAACCTACTCCAATGAACACTCAAAAGGTCACCTCATTACTCCAATTATTTCGTATGCCCTTCTGAGACTTATATTGTATACACCAGAGATCTAGACGGAATGGCGATCTATACAAAAGATACTAAACCGTTCTGCAGCGTTTCTCCAATCAGATAGTGTTCATAAGATGTCTGCAGAAGTGTTTGGTTCTATTCTCTGGTAATAGTCCTTGGCACTGAAGAGTGTATTGTTACTCACGACGGTCCTTCCGGGCCTCTGAATTTGTTTAAGACGATGGAATCGTATTATACGAACACGCCTTTCGATGGCTGAGCCCTCGAAAACAGCCTTGGTATTTTCAAATGATCAACTAGGGAGGAAAAGAATTTATTGTTAGCAGGAGAGCTGTATCGTCGAACTGGTCCAGGGCGTGCTCGAGCAATTTCGGTATCCTCTTTTTTACGAATTCGCTCACGAAGAAGGTACACAATGTTATTCTGTGTGGGAGTGTTGGTCCGGCTTTTGTGTTCCTTAAATGTCGAGCCATTCATTCTGAGGTCATGCGGCCCTCATGAGCATCCTCGCTTTGCTAGAGGAGTTTTGGAAGTTTCGGATTCCTGACATGACAGCTCCGTGTGCTCAATAACGCGAGAGACATTTTCATTCAAATCCTCATGCGTTGAAATATTCTCCGCTGCGTTTCAGACCATATTACCCAAACGAATGGTACATTGACAGGTGCCCTTGTTCCTGTGACGAAATGCATTGAAAAGGACATTGATTTCAAGTTTTGCTAATTCTTGGTTCAAATTGTAGAGTAATCTCCCATATTGCTGAATAGTCAGTCTATACAAGGTTTTGTCCGCAGAATCTCATCTGAAGGGTCACGGCCAAGTGAAGCGAACACTCTTAAATTACGTGTTAACGGTTACAATATACGCTCGACTGCCCAGTACTGGCAGTATTGGCCTCAGGCATCAGACATCTATCCACTCAATAATTTCCAACGACAGCTTATCACATTCCCATTATCTTCTCCTGCGATTTTCCGTAACGACTTTTCAATCAGAGTTGAGTATACAGACGTGATTATTTCATCCTCAATACTCACGGTCAGTCGTGTCAATGAATAGATCCTCAGCTGATTTTTGGATGCAGAAGATCTTCATCTCGCTACTGGAAAATATTCCTCCTTCAAACTTCACCGATGGAAGTTCAAGACGCTCTTCCTATTCAAGTTGTGTCTAGTTGATAATCGCTGCTGATTTGCCCGGATGTTGCTATCCCTCTGAAGTCAGTTGCAACCCGAAGTTATTGTTTCAACCTGGAACTCAATTCGGTTCAACTACTCACGTGAAAATATTCAAAATCGGTTTTTACGTGAGACACCACTCTCCGAAGCTCAAAAATAATTACGAGCAATTCATCATCCTACATGCCTCATTCTATTTTCAGTGTGCTTCAACCCACCCTTCCTCATCATTTGGTTTACTCTCCTTGATGGATGGGAAGTCGACTGTAGGAGTTGATTGGCTGTCCATACACAATATTGTTGCCATTTTATAGTCTTTGATTAGAACTAAAACTCAAAACTCTCAAACTCCCACGTTCTTTTGTACTTGAGTAATTTAAATTGCTAATCCCAAGAATAGCGACCTTGCTGCGTTGTATTCAACCTATAACCTGTTAACACAGTTAAATTTTCTCATCTATTCATTTGCAGACGACATACGACGTTCGACAAATTTGATCAAACGTACTGCAAACGTAATGCATTTCCATTCAGTAGCTCCACATATTTTGTTTTATATTTCGATCTACTGTAAACAAATTTTTCGCATTAATAGCACTCACTTTTATAGCAAGATGAATCATTTGAACCGTTACTCACCTTCACATTTAAGTATTTCCCAACAATTTGCATTAAATATACTTTCTGAATATCTTATTAAACTTGAATTAACTTTCTAAACACTCACATCTATAACTTAATTTCATTGAAATACCGAGAGATTCAACACACTAACTGAAAGTGGCAAACACAAAAGAAACCTTCCAACTGGATGGCAGTGCACGCAGTAGAAATTAAGAAAAATTAACCCATAAACTCTTGACAGCCATATAGAAGGTATACGCCCTATTAGATTCCTTCGTTTTCCTTCTCATTTCATTAGTTCTTTCTTTTTTATTTTGCCTTCTGAGATTTTCTTCTAATATTTCACTGTGAACATTCATTAGTTTGTTGATATTGTGCAGGTTGTAGTTGACTTGCATGTAGAAGGTATTCACCCTATTTCTCCATTAAACGCCTCCTAAAATCATGTTCCGTTCTATTATCACACTATTTTTTCTCTAAGAATTTCCATTAACTCTCTTAAATATTCATCACTCTTTTAGTGCAAAATATATCAAGTGATTCTGGACAACTGCTCTTGCTTATTCGAATTTACGTTCTGCGTTGTTCTTTTGCTTTGTACGATTGCGACACTGGTAATGGTGAGATCACCACGGCAGTTCCAAAGTTCTCAGTTCGTTCCACCGACGCATTTTTCGATTTTCGGGGTCTCTAAATCACGGTTTTTTATATTTCTCCTCTTGAATTCCCAGTGTGAGGGAAGTAGTTTGTCGGGTCATAAACTCGAATGATGAAGTCAACCTCTGAGGAATGGGGAGTGCTTTCAGGCCCAAGGGCATTGCGTTTAGGTGGTTGACTTCAACTCTTGTCAGCGAAACCTTGGCATATCACCCTTGCTTTGCATTATACGTTATCTCTGTTTTATTGTCTGAAGAAGCTCCTTCATTGGTTGCCTATCGTTTGGTTATGAGTATGGTTATATTGTTTGGTTTAAATAGCCGATCGTTTACTATTACTATTACGATTGTAACCTCTTGTGTAATAAACCAGGATTCGTTATAGTTGTTTTTTCTCATGATTATAGTATTAGACGTAATCTTATACTATACTCAAGTGGATAAGAATTATTCAAGGTGATTGAATT
This sequence comes from Stenodema calcarata, assembly GCA_963920205.1. NCBI lineage: Eukaryota > Metazoa > Arthropoda > Insecta > Hemiptera > Miridae > Stenodema > Stenodema calcarata. Next base: position 14,476,244 of record OY986055.1, on the reverse strand, counting down.
TCGTTGTGGAAATACGAAAAGTTCCCCCGCTCCGGAGTAAGTATCGCAGTTCATGTTGGAAAAGAAGGATCTGATTCATTCCTGCCCCAGAGCTAGAGCGGCGTTTGTGCTTACATTTTAGCAATTTTCACTTCACCTCTCGTTAAGGGTCAGTACAATTTTGATCTTGTGGCAGAAAATATTTTAATAAAAGACCAACGTTTACGATGGGATGAATCAGAACTCATTAGTTAACAATCAATGTGTAGACAGAGTAATTTTCCTGGATCAATATTTGTTTATGACATTTCCTTATTTTCGGAGAATGAACCATCAATCCTCCAATATCGACGAATTTATGTGAGTATTCCAGTCCATCATGTCATGTCTTTTTAATTATGGATACCCGTCAGATTTGATCAGTCTCTTACGAATAATTCTCAGTTCCATGTTACATAATGTTCCATAAATAACTACGAGTATAATTTATAGTTTCTACCATTTAAACGGTAGCGTTACGGCTGGAGGTAGAAAGGAGATCAAACCTAATAACAAGACTCATATGTCACGTTCGGGCGGATCTCTTCCTCTGATCTCGCCCAACTCCAAATCGATTCGCAATATTTTATCAAGTTTTGATTTATCGGAAGTGATTATTGCTCTTGCTATTTGTCAATTTGGAATCTGTGACGTCTCCGAATCTCAATTAGGCATTTATGGCGCCCCTTCGTATCTTTTAGGGAATCAGACTCGATCAGTCGTCCATGACGTCGCTGTTCCTCCAAAGTCTGTCTTAATGCTCTTGGGAGGTCCTTCCACCCTGGTTAGGTTTTGATGAGGGGTTCCTAAGTGACCTCCGGCGATTTTGGAATATTTAGAAGGCTTCGCAAGTTTCTTGTTAAGCAACCGCTACTGATACAACTTTCAAGTCTCCTGATTTTTTTGTTCATTAATTAAGGGTATCTTTATGGCAGTAAATAGATTATATAATGGACTATAAACGTCCTCTAGGTATGGCCACCCATCTTAGTGAAGGTCCATACTGCAGTCCTCTATTTGTTCATGTCTTCTCGTAATTACAGGTATTTTATTTAATAGATTTTAAGTTTTTCGTAATGTATCAGGGTGTACGTTCTTGATCCCGAATATTTAAAAAATGATTTGTATTGAAAGACTTTGAAAGAGAGTGATATATACCTCTCAGCCGCCATTTCGAATCAAACAAACTCTCAATTCTTCCTGTGTCAAATCGTTTTTTTTTTTTGTTTTTTTTTCAAATTTGGAATTGAGCAACAGAATGCGAAATATCGATTCGATGTTGGTTTCCATGCTTGATTGTCAGCATCTGCAACGCTTCGCGATGCACTCGATGTACTGACAACCGCATTCCTATGAGTCATCATTCGCCACTTGTTTTCTCAATTTAAGCCCCACAGCATTCTGACAGGCGCGTTGAAGATCGATTTCATTCCAGTGCCTTATTTATCAACAGTCTGTTGAACGTTATCCGTCTTGAGAACTCCCCACAGCAGGAGCCAGGAAGATGGGTTAATCTCAACTTTCATTTTTCTCGATTAAAGTTGATGTCTTATTTTGTTAGTCACGCCGCACGACCTTAATGCACGTGTCAAGGAGGGAAATGATTTAGTATTCACCCGGAAACTGAGTTTGTGCTCTAACTTTTAGTTCTTGATAGTTACTACTGCTGTTACTGTGATGACAGTACGGTACTGCTGCTTCATCCCTGTTATATCTTGTCTTTTTTTTGCAATTTCTGGGCTCGGTGGCTTCTTCAGGTGTGACTCCCTAAACCAATAGACGTTAGGAAATCATTTTTCCCGTTTCATGGGTGCAGTAACAAAACGCCGAAGAAGCGTCCATACAATGTTTGTGTTCAAATTGACTCATCTAACATTGCGTGGGTGTGCGTCATCAGAACGCCATTTCACTTAGTGATTCTGCAAACCTTACAAAATCCGGCCTGTCGTGTGTAGGAGGGAGGATGACATTGTGCTCGTTGTTACCCGTCTTCGAAGGTTCAGGATTTCCATTGAACCGGAATAAAATGTCCAGTATTGAAATTATTCGACTGCCTATAATTATAGGATTAGAGTGAATTAGAGAAACTCAAACCCCATCTTCATCCTGTTTCCCAGTTCGAGCACAAACCGTCCGAAGGAGAACATAGCAAAACCTAGCAATTCAGAGCCCCTCAGAACAACAATTCAGAGCATCTCTTGTAAGTCCAAGTTTTTTCTGCTCCTAAGACATTCATAGGTACAAATAGAGGTGAATTTGGAACTAACTAGAATTTTTACCTCCTTGTTGTTGCCTTCACCATCCGAGTATATGTCGATACCAACCAAATAATTGATAAAATTCCATCACAAATATTCGTTTTGTACTTGTTCGTTCGTCTTAATTCCGTCTTGAATTGAATAACACCGGAAACTGTTATCTTTATTGGATCGATACGTTATGAGTGCTTCCCGAAATGTCAAGCGACATTGATCACCAACCTCGTCATATTTCACGAGCAACAAACTTTAGGGATCGAGCCCTAAACTTTCGGCTCATGAAATATTGTACGGTGACATTTCAAAGTGGCAGACGCTCATTGTTTGAAGCTTGACGTTTTGAAGAATAACGATGATGAGAGAGTGATGACATCGTGAATATCGTGCCCTCATATTAAATAAGCCTACGTTGAGCTGTGAAAACCCTGGGATTTGAACCGGGGGCTTGAAATGATTGACGTTTTTCTTTTCTGTTCAACTTCATTGTCTAACGATCTCTCTGGTTGGTAACCGTTTTTAGATTGGGTCGACTGCATCATCCAGCGCATTTCCGCCTTTCGTCTCAATCGCTTCGCTATTTATACAGTTCGATTTTGTCGGGCGGTAATGGAATACTCCCCCCTCACTATCTTCCACGCCCATTCTTATCTTCCCCGCTTCAGCAATTAGCTTTGTTTTGAAGTTATGCAGTTCTCTCGTGTAATGGTGTTCACTATCTTGAAAGGTCAAAAGGTGCACAGAGTGCAGGTCGGAGACGGAAACCAGCTGATTAGTATCGTTTCTGTGCTCATTAACCTCCTTTTTCTTTATGCCAGCTTCCCACACTCATCCCGTACTATGAGTGGCGACTTGGCGGTAGTTCATTGCCAACCTCGGCTATAATGTAAATTGTACTGATGGAATGTGTAGAATGCTACCCAGGTCAATTCCAGGTGATCCTCAAGTTTGAAAGAAATACCTACTGAGCAGAGAGTAGATTGGTATGTCGAATTACTGCTGGATACTCTTCAAATTAAACCACTCAAAAAAAGGCTGCTAAAAACCCTACAAACGCAGATATTTCTAGCCCTATTCGCAGCTTTTTATCAAATAGCTGTCCGGTTGATGTGGCATGAAATACTGGGAACAATTTTTTGCTATTATTGAGATTTTGGTGTCACCATTAAACGTACTTGACTCCACTCATCAGTGTTGTTAATAATTCCGTTAGCCAAGTATGACAGCCTAACCTAACCTAACCTCGCACTTGTACTTGAAACGCTTCAAACAGGTGACAAATGCTCCCTCGAAATTGGCCCCTGTTTTCACCAGAAACCAAGTTATTCAAAACATTCCCATGACATTGTTACTTCCATCGTATAAACTGGCAATGGGCGTTCGTGCTTACACTCGGCCTTTTTGTTAAGTTTAAATCACTCGCCAAATCGAAGGTCGAGTTGACCCTGTTGACTGTATGATTCCGCCCATATCGAGGCTTTCGTGATAGTTGACCCCATAAGTCAGTAGCAAACGTCCATAATCATATTCGGCGCTCTCTATCCGAAGGTACCTCTCGAAATATCTCACCAGGAACTACCCGAGAGGGATTGTGTTGAAATACTCCCCGTATGCCAATCTTTAATTAGCGCATTGTAATCTATTTTTATTTCAATCGATCATTTAAATTTATTGTCAGAGCGCCTTGACGTTTGAGGGAAATAGATAACGCATTGGAAATAGATAAACGTTAGATACTGCCCGACGCACAAAGAAGATTGCATTATTTTACACTCTCCCATATTATGCCTCCGTGAATAGGTCAAAGTCCATTAAAAAAAAAAAATGTGGAGAAAAAGTATAAAATATCAATCAAAAATATTCTATTAGATCGGATGCAATCAACATATTAAAGCCGTTGCGTAATTAGTTGAATATAAATTTCTTTGGTCATAAATTCACTGATGAGTCCTCCCTCTTCCTCCTCCTCAGACACTACCACGATAAATTTGTTTGTAAATGATCGGTCCAAATGTTTTAAACGGCCCGTGTTGTTGGGTCTTTGCTATTGTTGGTTCTTTGCACTTCTTAAACGACATACCGACGTAACTGATCTGTATAGAATTCCAAAACGTCATTCTAACGTCAATAATCGAGGTGTTTTTACTTATTTTTGTATTCGATGTATCGAAAGGCGTTGAAGTACTATTTACCGCTCCGGTGGTTTTGAGCCTCGCCTACTGAACTAGTATTGGATCTTATTTAGTAGGTTCGTGATCGAGGAAGTGGAGGTCGTGATACGGGAGGAACGAGCCAAGAGGGACTCGAGGCGGCTTGCGCGATGTTAATCTTCAAAAGGCGCGACCCGACCGGACAAGGACGCGACGCTGTTAATGAAAGACTACCTTCACATTACGAGTACTCGAAAATGACGAGCGTGCGTCAGTGACACGGCATCTCAGATCTGAAATGAGATGAGAACGCTCCAGATTACTTCACCTATCATTTCATGGAAAACGAGCGTCTCTTCGAGGTGCTCCGGAAATTCAGAAGATACGATTTCTAATAGGGTCGGCCGTTTAGGTTGTGACTTTAAGCTTAGTTTGGTGGATTTCTATCGTTTCAGATAAGTGGTGCTATGAAAAATAATAGTTCCGGTCGTGCAGCATGATATAGTGGGCGAAGTTTCCTAGTATCTAACCTATAAACAAGTGCTCCGATCAGACCATCCCGAACGGCAAAACCGATACCAAACATGTGCTTATTACATATTGCCAGAGGAGTGGAACAGAAGCCTTGTGTCACTTTTGACTGGAAATCAATTGTAGCCCTTCAGAACCAAACCATCTTAGCTTTTCAGAACTTTCTGATCACAGTTGGTGATTTCTGCCTGGCAGCGGTCGTGAATCCTTGCTCCGCCCTTAACTACTAACAAAATAATGTCCTCCCTGCCGACCCAACATCTTGACAGACTGAGTGAAATTTGTCTCGTGGTATCAGATGGCTCTCATTTGACATGGATATTTACCCAAACATTCGACGACCTTGTTCTTAATTTCGTTGAAGCTGTATATTGTGGTAGGTCAGCAGCGATTTGTAACTCAGCAGGCACCTAACAATCTCTATTCAGTGTGGGCCACTGAGTTCGAACGTTCTCTATGTAAATCGTGCGATAATTTGATTATGATACGACGCTCCTCAGAAAGTTTGGAGGTTTCACGTCGTGTAACAAGAGATGGTTATCGTTGGGAAGCCTCGGTAAACAAGCAATCAAGTACCGGTGGAAAGCATTGATAGGTAACATCAACATCTGGTTACATTAGTTCTTCCCCTACATGGTGGTCCTATTTGAGTTTAATGAATCAAACTTTCAGCCAATTCAAACTGCACCAAAACCATTTTTTTAGGCTCGACGTTGAGATTTGATGAAAGGGTATAGTGTACCGTTACAATCTGGCATCTGTGGTATAATGTCATGTCTATAACTCAGGCTTTCACTACATTACACCAACGTACCTAGCAGGACTAATTCCTATCAAAACCAATCAGATTCATGGGCTATCAAGACAAGAGAAAGGTTCATTGATTTGAATATTCTTTTAACGGTTTGAGGATATAAAATCACTTTAAAATAACAGTTACAGATTTTATTGATTGAAATTGAATTCTTCTAATTTTCTCAGTTTAAAAATTATTGGTGGGTTTTCATTTGTGCAGCCAACATGGTGACAAACTACACAAGAAGAGGTACATGGCTTGAACTTTGCATATATTCATTTCAGAATGACAGCGGTTGAGTAAGTTCCTACGATTTAGATGATTGAAACCTCTTTATGAGGAGTAAAAAGCGAACTTCTGCGTCTAATGGATACAAATCTGTGCAAAAGTTCTAATAGAATGAAGACAGATGCGGGAAACCCACCTTATTAGTGGTGTCAATTGAATTATAATGTCTCATGAAATGGTTACATGTACCACTTCTTAGAACTGGTATAGAACAACCTCGTTAAAGGCGTTTTTTTGTCAAAGGGTACAAACCTAAAGGATGCGTTCTACACATAAGAAGGGACACTCTGTTAATGATAATCATCTCGTAGCCCTCCAAGTAGGTATCGAAATAGAAAAATGAAATAGTGGAGTGTTTGTCGCGTGTAGCTCAAGCCAAAGCGTCAATCAAATGGAATCAATCGATCTGAGAAAAGAGAAGAAACCCGTTTACCCCACCAGCCCGAGGCCTTCCTGTCAATGACTTCTTGTCTTTGTCTTAGGACGTCAAAGCACAAAGCCCTTGATGGATGCACAGTCCACTTTTTTTCCAAAATAGTCGAGAGGCAGTCGCTATAAACTGATTCCGATTCTTCTAGACCTGCATTAGCGAAGAAATCATGTGATATTTTGTGACAGATGTGTTAAAAAAAATATTGATGCAGCTTGGAGTAGTTTATAAAATTATATGAACTCATTGCTATCGTTTACAACAACACCATAGTGATTATACTCTGGTGTGAGTGAATATAAAGAGCCAATATCATTTCAGTAATGCCCATCAAACCTCCTATTTCTACGTGTTTTCGTTTGGTTGTTTTAAAATTATATCTCTCCACATCAAAAATCTTGAAAACGTGTTTTAGCATACTTTTTTCTCGACATTTGTGGTTCTACAACCGAACTTTGATACCGACGATATAGCCGAACTTTGTTGGTGATTCAAACCCTTCCCAAATCAATAGGCTAACATGCGAAGAATGAGAACATGCTATGTCTGACTTTGGCTACACGTTGAGAAAACCAAAAATGTCAATAATCGCCAAAGTGAGGGTAAGTTCCTATAAGGGCTGTTCTGGGTTCGAATTTCAAATCGGTGGATCAATAATCGCTCACAATTCATAGAAAATCCCTTTAATTCAACAAAACTCGACATTGTAGTGGATCTACAATGATTACCCCCAAACAAAATGTTGGTTCATTAGTTATTCAAGATTCTTTAATAATCTACCTACGAGAAGAGATTAAGTGATGTGTAACAGGTAGTTTATATTCAAGTTTCATCAGTAAAATATTGATGGAAATCTCTCAAAATTATGATAAATGGTAGGTCTAGAGTTAGTGTTGGTTCTTTCGAAAAAACGAGTTGTTACATCTATTGAGTAAAATGTATAGGTACAAATTTTGTTCCATTTTATTTAAATGAAAGTCGTGAATAATTGATTACCGAAAAGGATAAATTGAAAAAAGTGTCTTCACCTCCAATTCGGAAGCGCACAAATGTTCAAATTTTAGTTCATTTCATCAAAGAATTCTAAGAAGTTGCAAAAAACCAAATGTTTAAATGTGGTTGCTGTGGGGTTTTGGTAGTGATCGTATCGTCACTCGGTCAAGTAAGTAGGAGTGGTTGCCTCGTAATAATGAGATGCTCACTGATATAATTATTATTCGCTCTATTATCTTCTTGAAAACGACTAGTGTTGATGTCCAGTATGAATATTGTTCTAATGAGAAGACTCGTGAGTCATTTATGTTGTAAGATGCATCGAGTACGCATCAGTATTATTTACCTAAATTCCTATCGATGGCCACTAAAGGGGCTTTACAATCACCATTCAGTGTCGGCCTCATCGCGGAAGGAAACTCCCTAATGAGATGCCGAAGTGAAGACAGCCAATAAATTTATCCGTCTAATCTTCATCTCATCTCACGAGTTGCTAGTTTTAAAGAGTGGGTCTGTTAGGAATTGCGGATATCGTATTTTACCGTTAACTATAACCAAGGTAAATTCAATTACTTCAGTGACCTACCGAGCTCATCCAATAAAATCGTCCAATCTAATAATTTAATGAGTCTTAAGAAATAAACTAAGAGTTTCAAAAACGAAATAGTACATTTCCACGAAAATAAATAATACTCTGTAGGCCTGTTTCAGCTACTAAACCGTCATCAGTACAACACAGCATTTGAACATGAAACAGCCGGAACAGTGTATTATTCATCTTTGTGGAAATATACTTTCTAGTTGAAACTCGCATTTTATTAAATAAACATTTTCTGAACCCATGTAATCCATTACGTTATAATGAGTCTTAACGTACTCTTTTCTCTCCCTCTCTCCCCCCACCCCCATTTATTTTCTCGCGCCAAGAACATTTCAAAAATATATACATACGCCAACATGTACATACTTACTTACATGTGCGTACATAGAATCAAGTGCTACACTGAGGCTGATTTTTTTTTCTTTTCATAGAAATTGATTTATCAACTGTTGATTTGCCAAATTATCATTAATAAAATGTCTGATTTTGTTCTACACTTTTTCCAAAATTCAAATGAGTATTTATCAAAGTCGAAAATCGGTCGGGTTTGTTGTCTTATTCGAAGGTGGTTTGGGGCTGATCAACGTTGTCGAGATGTGTCAACAAGTTATATCGCATACCAAAACATTTTTTTTTAACGATAAAATTCTCAATTTGTGAAAATTCCTACAATTCTTTTGTAAATTATTCCGATCATTCGTGTTATTTATAAGACGTATAATTTCTGAGACGCCGGTGCGATTATTGTATGATTGACGCTCGGAAACCAAGCCTAAACATTGTTCAGAAATAGGACCAAGCCTAGTAATTCTATCATTCACGCTTGCTGAGCTCACCCATATATTTTACAGCTCTTTAACAACCATAATTTAGGGACAATATCATATTATTCCGTCAGAACTTATCACTTCCGCCATTTCTACCGTCTTAACGATGCACGTTTTTGTTATACATATTCCTTTCTGACGCCCCGGAGAGTTGTTCGATCTCGTTTATCTCGTGGGTTTCTTCATCAATAATTCATGCATTTCCCTCGTCTTTCGTCTTATTTTTTTTCTTGCGTCGATAAGCTGTTACTGAATGAATCTTCTACGGTGTACGTTACACATTTAAATGAGTAAATTATCAAGAAAACGTGTACTACTCCTTTCGTATTGCCCATATGATTCGTGTGACAACGATATGCGAAGACACGCACAAGCTGACAGACAGAGAAAAATTGAGATAATGGTATAAATTGTCTTCAAATATCGTAATACGGAAAATAAATTAAATTGCAATGTGCTATACCGCATGCAGATAGAATTACGACTTGATTAATATCGATTCTTCCAAATAATTTTGTTTGTAACATGAGTGTGAATCGTCTTCACCTTACATTTTTTAGCGAATTTTGAAGGAAAATTGTCTAAATGTTTCTTCCTTTAGTCTTTACTCCCGGGTGGAAAACGTGGGCTTAAGCCCCACATCATAACACTGATGTATACAGGGTGATCCGCTCGTTGATGCAAAAAAAATTTGCGCAAAAAGTACATCAAAATTGGAGTGAAATATATTTTTATCTTAATCCGTTCTTGAGATATGAGTTTGGTTTTTAAAGAATTTTCCGAAGAACCATGTTTTTTTCTCTTTTAAACTCAAATTTCTCCACTTCAATCCATGTAATTTTAACTTTTAACCACATTTTCGGAGTCAGCGTTAAATTTGCTATAATATAAACATATTGTGATTAGTGTACTTTGTTTTTTGAGAAGTTCCAATCCTTACAACGTTTTACTACTCTTCCGAAAAAATCCAGGAAACTGGCAAATCTCATGAAAACTCGTCATTCATTTAGCTTTTCAACGGTATGGTCAACCTTGAGATTACCCTGCTCCTTCGATGAAAAATTGAAGTTTAAATGCAAAAAAAGTTGGGCACTTTAAAAGGGGGAGTTAGAAAAAATGTAAAAGTGGTTTTAATGTAAACAGTAACGTTGTTGTTTAAACAGGTGGACGTACGAATTTGTATTGCGCTAATTTTGGACCTTAGACTTATTTCCTGTTCAGGGTCGCTACTCCCTTTGACGACAAAACAACTTTAAATCGCCTTACTGTTTTCTCCTTTTAAACTTGATTTTTTGATCGGAGGAACAAGTTGACCGTACCGTTGAAAACCTTATTGAATGATGAAGTTTTCATAAAATTGCCAATTTCCAGGATTCTTAAGATTTATTTTTTCAAATTCGTCTGTTTGTGCTGCTGTTATGGTCATTGTATGGTTAATCTCAAGAATCAAAGTACACTAATCTTGTGACAAATTTAACGCTGATTCCGAAAATGTGGTCAAAAGTTAAATTAAATAGAGTAAAATTGAGAAACTTGAGTTAAAAAGAGAAAAAAACATGGTTTTTCCCGAGAAGTGAGTGAGACTGAAATAATATTATGCGGTTGGTGGCGCATATTTTTTTTCACTATATTTTTTATGTAGTTTGACGATTTTTTTTGCATCTACGGATCACCCTGTATAATGTTAGAACTAGACAATCAACAAACGCCAACAATATTATTACTATTCAATTCGAAAATCAATATCAACATTTTTTAGAACCACGAAAATCGTAACAAGCTTGAATATTCACTAGAAAACATGTTGACGATATGCATGTGGAAGGCAGAAATTGATTTTAATACTCGCTGTAGTACTGACTATGGTGAGGACGCTGAGAAGTGTGAAGGCCACAAGTAACATATTCACCACATCAATATCGCGAGTATGAAATAGATCGTTCTGTATTTACCACAAAGTACGGTGGAGAAGCTGAGAAGTGTCAAGGCCGCAAGTAACATCTCTGTACGGTTCACATGTTGAACGACGACTGAACTCGCGAGACGCCGCTTACTGAGAGCTCCAACAGGCCGACTACATGCGGCTCCACCTCTCTCGGATCCCTCCCATTTCAGAAGGTTCGGATTGACAGTAATGTGATCCCAAACTTGATCCTCGGCGTGGATTACTAACAGTTCAAATATGCTCGATACTCTCTGTGAAACAATCTATTAACTTATAAGTGTTGGTAATCTATAAAATGCAATAATAAGCTGATATATTTCCATTTCGATGGCACACCTGCCGTTTTACTTCTGGCTTAACTTGGTAGGATTATAATTCTGTTGCACGGGTGCGTTGAGTGATTATTCTTTTTCTTTTCTCCATATCTGCAGTCATAGGTATTCGTCCATCGAGGGACCCTCTTTACATCTGCATACAATTTTCTTTAAACAAAATACAAAGAGGCAAAACTTTTATAATTTTTCGTATTTTGGGGGTTGTATTTTCAATGAGCTGCTACCATTTTCAAGACGATAAATGAAATGTTTGAAATATTTCATTCATTTCTATGAGGCCATCAGCTCTTGAACTATTTATGCTAGAAAAAATCTAATTATACCAACCAAATCTTCGACAAATGTTCTATGATAGGACATAATTTATTTCAATAAACAATTTTGAATATAACCCCCAAAATACAAAACATTGTCAACATTTTGCTTTCTTTTGTATTTTGTCAATACAAAACAAATTGTATGCAGATAAGATGTAAAGTGGGTCCCTCGATGGAAAAATACCTATGACTGCAGATGTGGAGAAAAGGCAAAGAAGAATCGTTACACGCAACCGTGTACGTTGATAAATAATTATTTTTGTTCTAAGTTTGAGAGGCCTTACCTGACCTTTTCTTAGATGTAGTTTTAGCTCTATTTCCAAAACCCACCTCCTAACCTAGCTTGTACAGCCAAGACTTTCAGTTTCAGATTGTGATTCCAAAATATTGTCAGCCGTTCACATTTCATTTACACCTTACTCTTCCGTTAGAACAGCACTACGTAAGGATGTTGCTATCAGAAACTTTCCAGCTACTAAAAGGTATTCAAGCCGTAAATCTCGGCTTTGACGAGCTTTAGATGGTTATCGATCTTCGTATCTTGCTGTGGGGCTTTCATGAATCTAATGGTAACTATGAATATATGTAGGAGACTTCCTTGCTAACTGCCCTCAAGCGGTTCGGAAAGCGTACCGAACTGATACTGGCTTACTTAATGAGCGCCTACCTGTCGATCGTAGGTACATACCGACTATTTATCAATGAGGATAATTACGTAATTTGTTCTTGAAGACATCCAAATAGATCTTCTACGAACATGAGGCACCTTTCGAGGCATCTTCTTTGTCAGCTTACTCATCTTAGATCAAAGATCTTTTTTCTGTACCTAAATTTTGAAATTTTATCAGTAACACATGAAGGCACTTGATTTAGAGATAGCTCACTAGAACATTAATTGATTTGATACCGTGATTTAGAATGTTTTCGTACTGTACTACTCTGTAAGTTCAATCGAGTAGAAACCAAATTAGTATCACCACTTGCTTGTACAACCTTTCTGAGTCTTCATGTAAATTCCGCGACAATGTGAAATGCGTATCGTGAATGTGCGTTGTATTCAGTAATTTCATAGTAAAGCTAGATGCACATGTAGACGCAGTTCCGGAGTTATTTCCTCAAAGGCAACGGAATCGTGACCATCTCCTTAGTTAGCAACGTTTTTCCGAAACGTTTCCCACTTTTTACTGGTTTGCATCATTTTTTATTATCTGGTGATATCGTCAGAGAAAAGGCAAAAATACAAAAAACTCTGTGTAAACCCCCCCCTCCCCCCGGTCTTCTTTCGTTTTGAGCCTTACGCCTAAATTTCTATAAGTATGGAACATGTTTTAGCCACGTTTATCCTAGAAATTAACTTTTGGGGCCACTCAGCTGATCCGGAGCCTGGGAAGCCTCAAGTTTAAGGCCTAAGGAGGTACAGCTTCATAGTATGAATAACTTAGAAATTACTTTTGGAGCAACCTCCCGTCGACAATGTCAATATTATCTGTACTGATTCTCAAAGTGCACTGAAAACCCTAGGCTCCCATAAAATCAATAGAGCTCAACACCCAATTGTAGCTCAAATACTGTTGAAGCTACACGATTGTAAACAACAGGGTAAAGAAATAAAATTCATCTGGGTTAGAGTAGAGCTCATGTGGGTTTAATACCAAACGAAAGAGTTCACAGCCTTGTGAAGAGGGGAGCACATAATGGGGTAGAATTGAGACCGCCCATTCCTAGAGAAGATTTGTATCCCCTAATTAACAAAAAGTATTGGCTTCTATGGCAAGAAGAATACACAAACTCTGAAAAGGATCGATTGTATAAATGCTTGCTACCCAAACTCCAAAGAAATCCTTGGTTTAGAGGTTGTGGTTTGGACAGACCCTCAATAGTCAAAACAAATCGACTGAGATCCGCTCATGGACTCAGTCAGGAATGCAAGCATAGGATACGGTTATCCGATACTGAACAGTGTGCCAACTGTGGAGAACCTAGCCAAACTCTGGAATATTTAATAATGAATTGCGCCGAACATAATTTACGGAATAGGTTTTTCAAGAAAATAGTTGAAGTTATAACTCAGTCATTTAACTATTCAAGTATTATCGGCTCAAAAAACATTGACATTTATAAGGAGTTAATCACCTTCATGAGGCCTTTAATATATACCTACTTTTAACTTGATATACCTATGTTATTTGCCTGTTGTTGATATTAGCTAGATCTGTAAATCTGTTGATTCACATGGCTAAATGACAATGTTGAAGCCAAAAATGAAGGAAAGATAAAACTTTTGAAACCACTCACTCACCTGGGCGTATTCTGCATAAAGTGCAAGTCCTAAGGAGGCTACATACCAAATTACAGCATCATAAGAGTTAATAGCATAGAACTTAGGTTTAGGAGCCACTGAGCTGATCCTGGCCCTATTCTGCTTAAAGTATAAGTCCTAAGGAGGTTACATGTCAGATTTCAAGTCGCTACCACAATTGGTGTCGATTGAGGGGATATGAATGCTGAAACATGTTCTATGTTAAATAAAAATTACTTAAACTCGAAACGTCGAATTCAAACATATCTGAACAACCAAACATGAGATCCGGCGGCAGAAGATACCTGAAGATTTAGCTCCACGACACTGATTTTCAATAATCCATGTTGCATTGGCTAATAGCACTGCTTCTCCATGTAATCCTAGCTTAACAAACCAGTCAGCATATTGTGCCTTGTGTTTCATTGTTTTTGTTCGTTATTAATAGTCATTGATGTGTGTACCTTCGACAGCCTAATATGTCGTAACATAATAAATAGTCATTATTATCACTACTTATTGCTCACTCAAGTAGAGATTAGACAGCTTAATCACAAACGAATTTCAACTTATTCCCACTTAATTTTATCGACCACTCACAAACTGGTAGATGGCTTCTTGAGTAGGTACCTACCTTTCTATCTCCATTATGACGGCGTTCCTTCAGTCAGCCGGTTCCCGTTTTTGCCGCGTGGCTTTTTTTTTGTGGCTTTACGGTTCATTGAATAGGATTTATACCGTTGCCTGAAGATCGAAACTCATGCCCTTCACATCTTATGTTTTTATGGTGCTCTCGAACCAGGTTTAAAGGTTTTTTTAAAGCGATTTTATTGAGGTTTGGTGGTGCGTCTGATAGCTTAATAGGGCTGGAAACTAGTCTAAAAAGCGAGTTATAGTTGTTATTAAACTGCGGATAACGAAATATAAATTTTAGTGCGTTACAGATGACGCTTAATGAATATTGGAATGGACACCTCAGCTTATATTTAGGTACCTACCATGGAAGAAGGTACCTTCTTCCATGGGTACCTACATTACCTGCCTCGCCTAATTAAAAACCATTCATGTAGCATGAATTAATTATCGAATTTTCCAAGTAAAATCCCTACTCCACCCGCCTAATTTTTGACTAAAAACAAAATATAACAAATTTTTTGGCGAGTAACACCTCATTTTATAGATTTTTCAACGGTGAAGTCAGAATTGCGATATCTCATTCTTTTATCAGATTAGAGCAGACCTTCAAAATGCTCCACTTTGAGAACGGAATAAGATATCGCAATTCTGACTTCACCATCTTGTTCAGCGTAAAAAAAAACCTTCAGGATGAGGTGTCACTTGTCAGACTGTTTCATTTTTTAAATTTATGGGTAATTTTTTACTTATTCTTAAGATAACTACTGCTACGAAAATTCGCTCATACGATCATGTTGCATCACTAGAACGTTTGGTCTCTTTTGAGCGTGAATTCAGGATGGTTTGGAACGGGTTTTGGTATAAAAGGTTTTCGGAAATTCGAGTTTTAAAATTTTTGGACCGAGAACAGTAGCTTCCTTTTCTTCTAAATTTCGCTAACAAAAACCAGCACGTATTTACATTACCTACTTAATTTTTTCTAGTAAATTATATGATTTTTTTTTTTTTTTTAATCTTCTATTTCCCCAATAACCCGCTTGAGCTTTTTTGAAAACCCCGAAAACACGTTATGTTCGCCATTTCTGTGGGGACCTAATTGTGATTTTCCGCGCTCCATTTGCTTTACTGGGAACCGCCCCAAGTTCAGGCCTTTCTTTTAGTCCCGTTCCCACCTGATACCAACTGGTTTCGATTATCTTACAATATCACGAGTTTCCGAACACTGTTATTATCTCAGTAGGGACCAGACCGATGCGTCCACCTCCACAATTAACTCTTCTTTACAAGGCAACGCAAACATCAGTCGCGAAAGGAGACCCGCCAGTTTTTTGCGTGATGTAATTACGGTGGCAGTTGATTAGAAATTCGCGTTTCTTGAGTGATTTCCATCTAAGGGAGAATGTAGTGCCAGCAGTGGCACTAGGGCGAGGCTCGTTTGGCTTTGTGGTCTTTGAATTTTTTTAAACTTGAGCAAAGGCATCTTGATCATATACTAATGTGTTTTAGTGTGTTGAATACTTATTATGAGTTCAGTATCGATCTCATTCACTCAGCAGCATCACATTGGCTACTAACGATCTGTGCTCCAGGTACTCGCAAGTAGATTCCGCTTGATGTTGGTTCTCGGTTTTTCTGATTAATACCGCTACGCATCATCTGCACGAATATGCTCTCTGCATTTATGGTACCTTGAAAGTGAAAGGGAGAGATCTACGGTCCCTAGTTGGTAATTAATTCCTGAACATTTTTAAAATGAGCACTAAAAATCTGTTTCCAGGTGGAGTCCGTAGAACTCGCGCTAAATCTCCTCGACGGCTACGACTTCAAAGGGAAGAAACTCAAAGTTGAACGAGCTAAATTCACTATGAAAGGATCCTCATACGATCCCACTCTTAAACCCAAGAAGAAGAAGAGAAAGGCCTTGGACAAAATCAAGAAAATGCAAGAAAAGTTAGTAACTATTCACAAGTTGTATGGTCTTCATACAGTTGATCATAATGATGGGCTCCATTTGGTCGATTTCCTTGCTTCTATCAGTCTGTTTGCTGAGATCGAACCAGCGGAGAGGGGGATTGAATCAGTTTCATAGTCAATCCCTTTACTTACCCAGATGGTCAAGTCTCACTAAAAAGTTGAGTAATATTCATATAAACTGTAGGTACCCTAGTCCAACAGCAAATTCGTGACTGAAATATTATGATATCGATCATAGTTGGATTGTAGAGGGGTTTTTCTGTAGAGATAAGGGATCTGTAGAGAGGTTTTCTGTTGAGATAGGGGATGTGTAGAGGGGTTTTTAAAAGAGTGATGAAGGGGGTTCTTTCTGCAAATTTGCTCCCTCATAAACTCTCTTCAAGCGAGTATCTTTATAAATGCAACCAAAAACTGTACCTCCACTCGTACTCCTCCGTTAATCTACCTCATCTTTTTCAAATACAGAAGCATCAAGGTTGGCTTTTTAGTAGAAACTAATTAGTATGGGAAAGCCGCTGTGGATTAATATTAAGGTACCGTATATGAAGAGGAAAACAAGGGTATTCGAAAAAAATCGTCTATTTCCACTGAAATATGAGTACACTGTTAAACCATCGTCAGTAACAAAACAATACTTGGTTTGTATTGTTTTGTCACTGACAATGGTTTAATCACCGAAACCGGTCTAACAGTGTACTCATATTTCAGTGGAAATACCTAGAGGATTTTTGCAAATACTCTTGTTTTCCTTAACATGAGTTTTCCACGATTTCGTCGCGAGTGATTTAGTACTTATTGTAAATGACTTGATTTTCTGTTCGAAAGAAATATTAATCAATTAATTAATAGGACTTGACTGTAACTTGTCCCGTATGACAGAAACAAAGCATAAATCCATTAAAATTCCGTCTCCGCTCCACTCTGCATCAATTGCCAGAAGGCCTTTGTTATGAATACTAACCAAATAACACGTCCTGCCTGTTAATTATTTGACTATAAAAACTGAGACGAAAGTAGTCTGGCCGTCAGTGAACCCGGTGGACCAGTTGACCAGGGATGGGACACGTGTACATCACCCAGAATTGGGGCGGGGATAAGTGTATAATGTCTTCACTTCATCGAGTGGATTCTTTAATGTACGTAGAAACAGGCGCTTTCATGACGGTTTAATTAAATCTCACTCGTCGGTCTACAACTAGTTCCATACGAAATTGGACTCGTTTTCCTCTGGTACTTTCATCTGATCTTAAATTTCCCTTGAAACATCCATATGTTGCAACTATACGTATAAAACTCTGCAAGTTCTTGAATACCTGTTTGATAGATTCTTTATTAGCACATTTTCGAAGATGATTCAAAATTTCAAGTTCTTGGCATTTTGTAAACCATTTACTATACAAATCCGTGTTAACCCTGACGTTTGCCCTTGCCTTCAACACTTTACATAATAAGTATATTATCATTTTGGGTAATACATGACCAGACTTGATCAACAACTACAACAACATTTTTAATCGCTAAAATGTCAATAATTATAAAAGTAAGAAGAGAACCAGATATTTTGAATGACATTAACGGGCCCAATTTGACTTTGTGCCTGTCAAAGGTGGTCTCTATTAGCTTTCATTCACTAGGCACTTGCCCTTGAGGCTTATGGTGTCAATTCTGATAGCCACTGTAGACTATTGTATCAAGTTGACTGTAAAGTTTGTGGCCCTTATACAACAATCTCTACGCTTCCGCAGATTGTTTGACTGGCGACCAGACAAAATGAGAGGGGAACGCGCCAAGAATGAGCGCGTCGTGATATTGAAGAATCTGTTCGATCCCTCAGTGTTCGACACAGATGCCAGCGTGATTTTGGAGTATCAGCAGGACCTCAGGGAGGAGTGTATGAAATGCGGTGACTTGAGGAAAGTCATTATTCACGATGTAAGTTGAACCGTATTTAACGATATTCTAGTGAGTTCAAATAGTCCAGACTTGATTGTATACATAACGCCTACGAGTTCACTAATATGACATTGTGCTTTGTTCGATTGAATACCACCTTTACTTCTGGACTATGCAAAACGTACATAATTTTCCAGAGACACCCTGAAGGAGTCGCGCAGATCATGTTCAAAGATGCTGAAGCTGCTGATGCCTGTGTTAAGCTCTTGAATGGACGCTGGTTCGGGAAACGCAAAATTGAAGCTGCTACGTGGGATGGAAAAACCAAGTATAAGTAAGACTTTTCATGAAGTTTCTTATTATCGACAGCATCCTGGGCCTCCTCGTCATTTGAAAATCGTTGTCCACAAACTCCTTCAATTTATGGAAAAGATGATAATCCGGTCCGGGGAGAAGGGTGGCTGAGTCACCCAAATGAAACAAGCAGGCCTTGACTGAGACGGACGGTATGGTGTCTAGCGCTCTGAAGGAGTGACACACCACCAATCAGCATTCCTCTCCTGCTGTCCTTGATTTTTTTTTTTTCAATTTCTTGAGTGTCTCTCAGTATGCTGCTGCATTTATGGTGGTTCATTTAGGCGTAATATTGACCAATGATATCCCTTTCCAGGCCCAAAAGGCAGCTGCCATGATCTTCCTCTCTGAAAATAGGACTTTGAATTTTTTAGTTGATGTTGGATGGGTTATGACGCTATTGTAAAGACTGCCTTTCTTTTACTCAGGAGTATAGTGACACACCCACGAACTGTTTGACGTGCTTGGGTGCTGTGACGACGTTTTGTAACACACTGAGGCGTTTGATGATTTGTTTTGACCCTTAGGAACCTCTCTACCTCCCAGTGGTGACAACTCTGAAAAACGAAATTCCCTTCGTCCTACACAGCCCTTGTAACCTTACTTTCTGGACATCCCTCGTAACTATGACCATTGATACCAACTTCTTCAGTTTTTGCCATACACTGTGTTAGTGGTGTTCTCCAATTTCATTGCCGATCTGCTTCTGTCTCTTATTTCTTCAGTATCCATGGAGTGGTATGAATATTTGAACATTCATCTTCAATGGTAGACACAAAGAGGAACGAAGAGTGGAGTTTATTCGGGAACGACATTGCTTCATTGAATTATGCAGCCACTCACTCAAGCTTTCTTCCTTTCAAACAATAGTTTGGAATTCGTCAATAAAATTTAGTTGGGCTTTAGACGGCAAAGTCGCTATAGCAGAATATTGAAATAAGATAATCCCCAAAACCATTACAATTACTTGTATTCCCTGCCGCTTCCATAATTTATTATCGTTTACCATACATTGAGGGAAACGTCCATATTACGAGCGGAAGCCAGCTCCACTTGTCCATCTCTGAGAGGAAACCTTCCCTTGTGGTTCTACACGTTTTCATTTATATAGCAAATGCGTATTTCATTTTATTCTTAAGATACTATAGTAGTAAATGACAGCTGATGACTCTTGGATTTTGATCCAGATAAATTTAACATCAACGTCCTTGCTGTAATAAACTACAGTGAAACTATTCATAATTTTTCAGAATTCACGAAACCGAAGAGGAGATCGAAGCTCGCATCAAGAAGTGGGACTCGTACTTGGAATCTGAAGATGACCAAAAGGAGAAAGAAATCGAAGAACGCGCTGAAGTCCCTCAAGAAAACGTTGCTGCTGATTCTGACAACGATACAAGAAGCAGTGCGGGTAGCGGCGATGAAACTGAATAGACAATTTCATAACATGCCCTCGTGCTTATTGCTGACATCAGAGCGAGACTACGATTTAAATTTAATATGTAGGCGTACAAGTTTGTTACTTATCAATAAAATACACGTGTTGAACGAATTGTGAACTGCAATCAAATAAAATGGTCAATAACAGTGATTCTAGTTTGAACCTCTTGTCATTTCAGGAATACTCCGTGATAATATTATCATTCAAGTTTGGACCCTCAGAAATGAACAAAGCCTTGTTTTCTATTCGACGCCTTATCATCAGTACCGTGTCGTAGTATCCATAGTCCAGCGCTTAATGTTTTCAATTTGGAAATTTATGGCGTTTTGAGCATTCTAATAGCATAAAATAATATATTATACGTTCAATATTGTTAGCCCCCTCAGAAATATTCCACAATAGTTCAGTGCCGATTCAACTCGCGATTCACATCGCGCTCCCCACCAACAAAATATTAACGGGTCTGCAAACATTTCAAATCTTCCAAGAAAATATTGAACGCCCTTTTTTGCACAATGTTTCTCCTCACAATTTCAATATTTTTGCGCAAACACGAAATCTTCAAGATATTGTGCACAATTTTTGCAAGAGTAAGGACTCTTAAGGGACATTACTTGGAACCATTAGTACAAGCCAAGGGTTTGAAGCCACCCATGGATTATTTCTTTGGTTCCTGTCATTCTATTGTTTGATTATATCATGCTAGTGCTCATGGTTATCGATATTTGAGTGGTTTTGGATTCACAAGCACCTCAGAACAGGTCTCATAAATGAATACCTGCCAGAGCCATGTTATCCACGGATTACTATAGTAGGCCAGATGTTTATAAAGGAATTTAACATCTATCATTGAAAAGAGTTTTGTTACGGATTGAAAACAGGAGAACCTACACCAAACGGTGTAAATATAATGAAAGTTGACGTTACGAAACATTTGAAGGTGTAAATACATTCATTTTGGAGTAATAATACATTTTGTACATGACAAGGATAACTTTAAATCAACGATGGAATGGTGATTATAAATACATCTAGCTATAATAAAGTGCATGAATTGGCGGTGGTTTTAGTCTTCGCCTGCAGGTATGGCATCTTCAATTATTTTTATGAGTTTGACTCTGAGCTCGGTGCAGCTGTCCCCCTTCAGATGATCGCGAACGAACGTGGAAGAAACGTCTATTTGTACCTGTGGGTAAACAATTCATCATTTAGCCTGCACGCTATGGAATCGAATGATGAGAACTGAATATTGAAATAGGGACGAATTGAGCCTACCATTTCCAAAGCTCCCCTGAGAACGCCGGTTAGAATGTTGCAGTATTTGAGGCCGATACAATGATCTGGGAGTTCGACGAATTCGGTAAGCGGATTCGATTCAAATTGGAGAGAGAACTCGTCAGCAGCCGGACTCCAGTTGGTTATCTCGGGGGTGATTCCGAGATAGACTCTGAAGGCCGTCTGCAAATCAAACGTGAGGGATTAAATGTAGGTATCGACGTCCAATTATTCACATTATTAATAAATTTTAAGTGAAATGCGAAAACCTTTCTCCCTCACATGTTGTTTCCAAACTTTGAATGCCTGCAGGACCTAGGTTGGAATGTTTCTGAAGGATATCTCAGGCTGAGATTGACTTAGATTTTTGAAATAAATTTCTAAATCCACTATATTAATCATAAAAAGCCCCTTAGTCGTCCGATTTTTGAAATTCATAAAATAAATTATTTTATTAAACAAACAAATTAGCCTTTTTGGAAGGCTAATAGACCGCAAAATGTAAACATCGCAGTTAAAACATGTAAAATGAGCTAGCAAGATCTCAAATAAATTTCGATTATTATTATTTTTTTTTTTTTATATAAATTTCTCGTAACCTTCTTCTTATTGGAAGTGTAGGCGCTTCTATTGTGGCACACAACCGAATTTCAAAACTTCAAGTCAATCACAGTCTGAGATATCCTTCAAAAACCTTCCAACCTACAGGCCCTCTACATCCTTACAGGCACACCTTCCTTTATATCCATACTACCCTGATTCATGTTACTATCACCAGGAATATTTGCAATTTCAGATGCTTTTCCAACAACAAAGAAGTGAGTAGGTTCTAAGATACACGTGGTCCTTCCAGCTGGAAGAAACCCCTAGAACCAGTCTCCTTCATCCTTCGAGAAATGAGGGAAACAGGAAAATACAACATTTTATAAATATGAAAAAGTAATGTCGAAACGGTAGAAATAACATTGATACTGTGAGGATAATGTTATGAGAAATAACATTCATAAGTTCTAGTCTTGCAGCATGGCTACAAGAGGGAATTTCCGGAGAAATAACTGATTTTAATTAACGGATGTTTGGAACATCTCATTCAAATATGGGCAATCATAAACTTATTGGGTAATTATAAGTATTTAAGTATGAAGCAATTTGGTATGCATCAGATGAGGTGCTCTATGACTTCAGATCAGTAAGTACCTACAATATTACAAGTTTATGAATAACCATTTACTTTTATACAAGTAAAAGGATTTTGTCCAAATTATTATGAATACCAGCAGAAGGATTTTCTTCATATTTCGCTAGTAGAAGCATAAGTATACTTTTCTTAATGAATACGACCCCTTGAATCGTTAGCTTCCTTTCAATTAGAACGGCACAGCAGTGATCTCTACCCACGTCACACATACCTATCATCTCTTCAAACTGCTATTTTCCACTGGCTTCTCTAATTTCATGTTATAAATGTTTCTAGGAATTCACCCGATTTACAATATACATCGAAAATTTGCTTGAAACCAAGATGACTGGAGTAGTACACCATTGTTGGCAGTAGGAGACGAAAATATCCATAGTTGAACATACCTCTAATATGAAATTTGTCATGTGCAACATAAAAAATTCACGTAAAGATTTAATGAGATTCACCTGGATTTTTTCAGCAGTGTCTTTGAAGTCGTAACAACGACCTGAGCCAGTTTTGGCAAGAAAATCTTCGATTAGACGGATCCCAATATTGTAGCCCATTCTTTCGAGTTGCTTGTTGACGTCCTCCACATTCTCATAGTCCCTCATCAATTGAGAGACGAGGGCTCCATACGTCAAAGTGAACAGTTCCGAATTCTGTAAGGTTGACACGCACAGATCAATTAGTAAACAAATCCAAGGTTGAGTGTCATATTAGCGACATAAACGAAGCAATTGAACTTACAACTTTTTTCGAATCGACTCTTGTTGCAGTTCGAGACATATCTGTTGTAGGTACTGATCTTGTTCACAATATTGAGTTTTCTTCAATCCTGTCACACAAAATCCACGTCCAACAATGATTATAGAAGACTAGAAACGATTATCTGGGTTGACAAGTACAAGCACCGGAACAAGAAGTTATTTCCAGCCCAACGTAAGGAGATAATTTAAGTACCGAATATCGAACTAATGCTATACTTACAAATATGGCTTATTATAAAACGGTGGAAGCCAAGAATGCAGACTTCTCACTTTGTTATAAGTTAACGATAGGCAAATCTGTACAGAAAGATCGTAACTGTATAAGGTTGGTTCTCAGTTTACGGGACAATCGCTGTCCTTCGTTGATTAAAAAGTGGCAGTCCAACTTTTCCAAATATTTCTTTTTGCGATATCAGTGTGGTTACCTGGCCTACTTATCCCAATAATATCTAGTCGTTTTTCGTCATTTCAAATGCCTTTAATTTATCCATATATACCTCAAATCTCATTGTCGTGGCCTGTCCCCAGGTCAACTTTCGAACGTTATCCGAACCTCCACCTTCCTTGATGATTGCTTAGCCGGAAAAAGTTGCATTTTTATTTTTCAGAATTAGTTGTTGGACAGTACTGGGCTTATGGACGGGACTACTTTTGAGATTATCTTCATGAATTGAGACCGCAAAGTTTGTCCCTAACTTGTTGTCTCATTGTCATGGCTGAGATTGATAACATCGTATTTCACTCAAAAGAGGGAATTGTAGGTCAATTCAAAGTTTTTTCTGTTATGACAACCCTGCCCTTGAAGGACACGCTGTGCCTTCGCCATCTTGTTCAGTCGGCGCTCATCTATCGAGGAGAAACGTGGAACAAACAGGTGTGTATCCTTCATAGGTCTCATTGTTATGGGTTTGAGAATCAATCCCTAATGAACTGATTATTAATTTGTTTTCCACATGTTGGGATAGAGATTCAAGAACCTAACGTAATGCATGATCAAGTTTCAAAAAGGGTTGATTAGGCTCCAAACTGCCGAAGGTTGAAGTCAATTTCTCATTGTCATGGCGATTTGGTATCTCATTGTAGTGGCCACTTTAAATGCCACGACAATGAGGAAAGACCATACCAATGAGAAAAATGCTTAGAATTTGAAGTAACTCGGTATTAAAATGCTTTCTGCACTTTCCCTAATGAATTTTCTCTATATAAAAGTTGGAATAGGGAATGATAATGTGGAAAGAAATTTCCCTATTGATTCCTAAGCTCCCCAGGTTTACGGTTCAACGTTCTGTAAATAATTAGTACATAACATACTCCTACATTGGTTTTTAAAAGGAAAAATGAAGGAATACTGTCTCTTTCATTACAGAAAAAAATGGGTCGGACAAAAATGACGGATGCAGAACGGCTGAAGAAGAAAAGAGAAGCGGAAAGGAAGAGAAGAGGAGAAGTGCACCAGAGCTGAGAGCAGAGGATCAGATGAAGAGGAAAGCTAGGTATGGGAGGGATGAGAGGTCAGAGAAACTGAAGATGATAGAGGAAATGTCAAAGAGGGAGAAGAGGCAACAAAGGAAGAAGTGGAGAGCAAGCAGCAAAAAGTATTACGACCGAAAGAAATATCTAAAAAAAATTAAGAGATGAATCCCCTGATTCCACGACATCATCAATTGGTGAAGATGGCATTGCACCATATCCTTATCGTGAATCGAATCATGCAAGTGTGACGATTTACTGCATGAACAACAACGGCAAGAATCAATTTTTCTGGCCTAACCCACCTCTCCGTCAACAGATTACCTGCAGAATGATTCTCTGTAAAATAAACGCTCCACGTTCTATTTGTCCTCGACTCGTGGTGATTGACGAAGCTAAATATCTTCAATATTTGAGAAAAAATGTGATAATTAATTTTAATCAAATCTGAAACTTATTGGAGAGGATTCAAAACTCACAATTTTTTCTGTGGTACCTACTTGCATGTAGGAATTTCCTTCTAGAGTTTGTTAGTGAATATTGTGTTCAAAGTTTCCTATTGTCTAGTTTTTCTACTTACAACTCGAAACGTTTGTTACCTACTTCTACGAGTGAGACTGAGATTTAATTATGACAAGTTTGACTGAGAATAATTGAAATATTCTTTCAAAGTGTAGGGTAATGGTGTTCAAGTTTGGTATTTTGTAAACATTTATATTTGTGTTCGTTATTTTAATACAAAAACATTTTATTGATATTGTTGCCATTCTGTTAATAATATTGTGGTGAACCCATAGAATGTACATGTGTTTTGTGGGTAGTTACCGGTGTGTAAGATCAAAAAATGTTGTTGTCGAGTTTTTGTTGTGGTTGTGCTTGCGTTAAAATAATAAATCCGAGAAAATTACATTATTACTAAATTGATCTTTACATTTGGGGGCCCGTCCGAAGTTTTTTTTTTCTTGAGGGGGAGAGGATGGCTCCTCGTCGAGTTGCATCGACCACAAGGCGGACCGTGTCCACTAGAACACGGGCAGCAGATCCAGAGGTGACTCCGTTACAATCCTCAACTAGTTGCAGTCCGCAAGAAGAAATCAGCCAAGAGCCTCGACAGGTTGTTCCAACGATTTCTTTGCCACCTGAAGCAACAATATTAGCAATGAACCAATCGTTGGATGTACTGCATCAACGACTCACGGACTATTCTGATCGAATCACTCAATTGGAAGACGAGAATAGACGCCTTAGGGATATCATTCCAATGCAAACGCCAACCCCACAGTTAGTCTCCTATGAAAGTTCCTTGATGAATTATGACGGAAAGACATCCTGGGAAGAGTATCTTGGACACCTTCAGGTTATTGCCTTGGCCAATAATTGGACAGAACCAAAAACAGCACAAAAGTTAGCTGGCGCTCTCCGTGGTACGGCGTTAGGAGTTCTGAATGCATTGCCACGAGAGCACATGGTGGATTATGACCAATTGACCACGGCTTTGGGACAGAGGTTTGGCCAAAAACATTTGGCGCTAAGATGGCAGACGGAATTAGAGGCCAGGAGACAACGCCACGGAGAATCAATCAGTGAGTTGGCTACCGATATAGAACGTATTGTACAATTAGCAATGCCAGACTGGCCTGAAAAATATCGGAACCATTTGGGGCTCCAAGCGTTCCTTCGAGCGCTCCGTGATAGGGACATTAGTAGATTTGTTGCAGGAACTGCGCCATGTACAATCTGGGAGGCGTTGACTAGGGCACAGTTGATGGAGAACCAATCTCGAGTGCCAGGTGCCGGTCAAGGACCAGATTGTTGTTGGACGTGTGGCAGTAATGGTCATTTTCGGGCCAAATGTCCTCAAGGTAAGAATGTGGGGGTAAACAGCACGCAGCAGGAAAACTAAAAAGAGCCCGGGTCAAGGGGCACACCCAGGCTCCTGCTGATACAAAGCCCTACGCATTTGTAAAGACAACCCGAGGTGAAAAGGGAGCTCTGTTTGTAAAAGCAAAGTTAGGACGACAGCAATGTTTCCTCCTGGTGGATACTGGTGCTACAGTCTCAATCCTTCGTCCTGACTTAGTCAAGACCATGGATATTGCACCAAAGCCCTCACAGTATGCGGGACTTCAAACAGCATCAGGAGATCACATGGGCGTGGTGGGGGAAGTGATGCTGTCTGTAGAAATAAATGGAAAAAGCATGAATCACCGTTTCCAGATTGCCCGTATTAGGGATAAGGCCATCATGGGCTTAGACTTATTGTCTAAATTTAGGGCATGCATCAACGTAGCACGTTTCTCTTTGTTCCTGGATGACGGATTGCTGAAGGTTCCTCTACACCGTAGATGGCAGTGTGCTGTACATGTACTACAGTCGGTTAACATAAAGCATGAGCCCAAACCGTCAAAAAACGTTACCATTGTAGGGTCAGAGGATGACGGTTGGATTCGTCAGGCTTTGGAAGGAACTGACCTCCAAATGGGTTCTGCGCACTACGGCGAGGTTGTTAACCTTTTCAAGAAGTTTAAAGTAATTTTTGCTGGAAGCCAAACACCCTTGGGGCGTACCTCTGTTGTGCAGCACAAAATAGACACGGGAGACACACGCCCAATTAAACAAGCCCCTCGACGAATACCTTTTTCCCAAGAAGCCCATATAGATGACCTCCTCAAAGACATGATTGCACAAGGTGTGATTGAGCCATCATCAAGCCCCTGGGCATCACCAGTGGTTCTAGTCCCAAAAAATGATGGAACCACACGTTTTTGTGTTGATTATAGAGTCCTCAACAAGGTGACGAGAAAAGATTCCTATGCGCTACCTTGTATACAAGATTTACTGGACACGTTGGGCGGGTCACAGTGGTTCTGTACGTTAGACCTTCGATCTGGGTACTGGCAGGTGGGGTTAAGAGAAAAGGATAAAGAAAAGACGGCGTTTTCTCTTTACAGGAAGGGACTGTGGCAGTTCAAAGTAATGCCCTTCGGATTATGTAACGCACCAGCGACGTTTCAGAGGCTAATGGAGGCTGTAATCCCCAGTAATCTGGCCATGACATACTTGGATGACCTCATCGTTTATGGAAAAGACTTTCAGAGTGTCTTTCACAAACTTGAAGGTGTATTTGAATGTCTACGCAAAGCTGGGCTCCAGCTGAACCCAAAGAAGTGTAAGTTCTTCTCCCGCAAAACCAGATATTTGGGTCATATAATTTCAGCAGCAGGGATTCAAACAGACCCAAAGAAAACCGAAGCAGTGGAGCAATGGCCAACCCCTGGGAACAAGAGGCAAGTACGGGCATTCCTGGGAATGTGTTCCTACTATCGACGGTTTGTGAAGGGCTTCTCAAGTATTGCGCGACCTCTCCATCAATTAACCGAGGCTTACACCCCATTCGTTTGGTCAAGCGCCTGTGAAAGTAGCTTTGCACAGTTGAAGACAGCCATGGTAACCGCACCCATTCTCATCTACCCTGACCTCAACAAGCCTTTTGTACTGGATTGTGACGCAAGTGCTCATACCATCGGTGCTGTTCTCTCTCAGGAAGTTGACGGTCATGAGCAAGCGGTAGCCTATTTCAGCAGAGTATTGAGTAAGGCTGAGCAAAACTATTGCGCAACGAGGCGGGAGCTACTAGCTATTGTTCGAAGTGTAGAACATTTTCACCAGTACCTCTATGGATCCCACTTCACCCTGAGGACGGATCACGCTGCACTTACTTGGCTGACATCCATTCGAAAGCCAGAAGGACAATTAGCTAGGTGGTTGGAATCTCTGCAGACCTACGATTTTACAATCATTCACAGAGCGGGAAAGCAGCACGGCAATGCAGATGGATTGTCAAGGCGCCCATGCTCTGGACATTGCAGGTACTGCGAAAAACGGGAGCAGGCAGATGAAGTTAACATACTACAGTTCTGCCCCCCAAATGCGGAGCCGTTACAAGCAAAGGATGCGGGAATACAGTGGGTAATCGCCAAGCTGAATGCCAAGGAGAAGCCAGAGCTGACAACAGCCCTAAGCCCAAGTATTCGCAAATTAATTGCTAGGTGGGACTCACTCATAGTACAAGGAGACCAATTATTCCACAAGTGGGAAGACGCCAGAGGAGGGCACCATTTGCAATGGGTTGTGCCCGAAACAGATGTTGAAAAAGTGTTGATACAGTGCCATACTAGCCCTACTGGAGGGCATTTTGGGTACTGGAAAACCCTTGCAAAAATTAGATTGTCCTATTTTTGGTCTGGTATGGCACACGATGTTAAAGTTTGGTGTAACTCTTGCATTGACTGTCACAAAGTGAAAGGGCCAAGCAAGCGCCAGCCAGCACCGCTTCAACAGTCTTTTGTGGGGGGTCCATTTGACAGGATGGGTTTAGACATTTTGGGCCCATTCCCACTATCAGAGAGGGGCAATCGTTTTGTCTTGGTCGCTGTGGATTATTTCACTAAATGGCCCGAAGCTTTAGCAATTCCAAATCAGGAGGCTCAGACGGTGGCAACGGCCTTAGTTGAACACATCTTCAGTCGCAATGGGGTGCCTTGGGAATTACATACGGACCAAGGCAGGAACTTTGAAGCGAAACTGATGGATGAGGTCACCACTATCATGGGAGCCCGGAAGACAAGGGCGACACCACTGCACCCTCAGTCGAATGGACTAGTTGAACGGATGAATCGATCGATCACTAAGTTCCTGGCAATAGGTAGCCATACACGAGCAGACATCTGCGACAGATTTCGCGTTTTTAAACGATATCTGTGGGAAAGATCTGTGCGTTAGTGGGCGTTAAAAAATGATGAAAGATGTGAAAATCGGCCAGAGATGTCTGCGAGAGTTCAAATCTGGCAGATGGTAGTCGGAAGTCCCCCTTAACCTGCAGACTTCTCGGAAGCGATGTCTGTTCGCTTTCAAAGATTCAAAGAACTGCTCGATTGGATCGGGCAGAGTCCCTTAACGTTAAGATGTTCAGTTGTCCACGAGTGTTTTCCCCTGTGAGATCTCTCCTCCTATTCCTTTTGTATACCTATTCCTTTCGTAGTATATACTATATAATATATATATTTTATATATATCAAAATATATTTTAATATATATTATATAATATTTGATTATAATATTTGATATATATATCAAAATGTATCCCTGCTAAAATAGCATGATTAATTAACATTAATTAGTCTTAATACTTTCTAAGTTGTTATCCTAAAAATTGCCCCTGAAATAATAGTTATTGGATCATTTATGTACCATGAAAAGAATTCGATGAAAAACTTACTGTGATTGTCAATAGAAGAAGCCTGAAAACTCACGTATTCAAGATGCAGAACAGGTAAACTATGAAAATTTGATTAAAAAAGTCAATCTTGGAGTAGGATTTTCAACACTGAAGATTAGATGAGGCAGCCGTGAGTTTTCACGAGATTTTGAATGCTCATATTAACTCTAGCACAGATTACGTAGCTAAACCTAACAAGTTTAGAGCGATTAAACCATGGATTACATGAGGGTTAATAAGAGCATTGAAGAAAACGAAAAATTGAGCCTTCAACTGACAAAGGCATTTGAAAGGCAACAGTCATTTGAAAACTCGATACAACAATAATTGTTTTCGTAATAAACTAAATGAACTAATAAAGCTAGGAATAAAATAGCTTGGAATAATATATTGGGGAGGCATAGTTAGGGCATTTCACCCACAGGAGGGCAACTTTCAAAGCAGTTCTTTCTTCCATTACACCTAACGTGTTTCGAGTAATGTCCTTAATAAAAAGAACCAAATCGTTTAGGAAGCCAACATTTATTTGACTTATTCAAGAAATTTATCGTTATTATTATAATATATATATTTTTTTTTTACATTTTTGCACTATTTCTTTCAATCACTTATTTAATTTACAAAGTAAAAAAAAAAAAAAAAAATTACGATGAAGTAAATTTACAATGACAGTACTTAGATGAAACTCAGCATCTAGTAGACAGAAATTCAGTCACTAACCCCATCGCGTCAACTTACCTACTGCAAATCTGCCACCGATCTCTAAAAACTTTCGGATCCGACCGATAACTCAAAACTGCCAGATGAACGTCGATGACAGACCTGAATATTTAAAAATCTTCCAGATTTCATCGCATTAACGAGCAGATGAGATCGGGTGATAGATCTCGGGCATGGAAAGTCTGCAGATAAATTTTCAACGTTAAGGTACGGCGAGCGATCTCATCTGTCACTCCTGATCGTTAACGATATCTGGCAGACGAGGTCGGCCGACCAAATCTGCCGCAAATATCGGCTCGTGTATGGCGGGCTAATGTTCGTCAAGGAGGAGCAGACCGACTGGGACGAAAAGCTGCCACTGTTTTTATTAGCCTACCGCTCAGCGCCCCACTCTACGACTGGATTCTCACCCGCACAGCTCTTATTTGGTAGGGACTTGCACCTTCCTGACACTCTAGTGCGTCCTCCGGCTACAGAACCATCCTTATTAACTACATCCTACGGACTCAAGCTCCGAGGCCACTTGGAGAGGGTTCGGGAGTTTGCCCAAGGAAATGCGGGGATTAAGATGAGAGCCCAAAAAGAAAACTACGATCGACGAGCAAAAATACCTCCCTTTACTGTTGGGGATTGGGTGTGGGTCCACGACCCGAAACGAGTAAGGGGTCGGTGCCCAAAGCTTCAGCCGCAATGGACTGGACCTTGGGTGGTAACGAAGAAGAGAAACGACGTACTGTTCCAGGTGCAGCTGGGGAGAAAACGTCGCCTTCTCCATGCCAATAGACTGGCACGAGCCGACGTCAAGCCCGTGGGCGGGCTATTCAAAGAAGGGGAGGGGGGGGGGTAGTGTGGTGAACCCATAGAATGTACATGTGTTTTGTGGGTAGTTACCGGTGTGTAAGATCAAAAAATGTTGTTGTCGAGTTTTTGTTGTGGTTGTGCTTGCGTTAAAATAATAAATCCGAGAAAATTACATTATTACTAAATTGATCTTTACAATATCTTCACCCTTACGTACTATTCTACCGTCATTAGGGAAGGAAAACTCATTGTCATGGACACCTCTCATTGTCGTGGTCTACGAAATTTAAAAAATTCATTTTTGAGGACAGAAATGAAATTCATGCGTGATGGCTCATCGCAGTACCTTTAGAATGATTCCTAAAAATATACTTAAAAAAAGCAGAATTTTAGGCGAGCAAAATAAAATTTGAAATTCCATACCTTCGATTGTCCCTCAAACTGAGAAACACCAGCCCAACGTAAGGAGATAATTTAAGTACCGAATATCGAACTAATGCTATACTTACAAATATGGCTTATTATAAAACGGTGGAAGCCAAGAATGCAGACTTCTCACTTTGTTATAAGTTAACGATAGGCAAATCTGTACAGAAAGATCGTAACTGTATAAGCAACAAAATACAGATAGTCAAGTCAGATTATTATAAAACAACCTCCAGCCAGGTTATCTTTATTCCTCTTCCACTATTACATTGTGCGTCTTGAAGAGCGGAGCAGATCCCAGAAACAGTGGAGGAAGACCAATACAATACGGATAAATTAGAGCTAGAAAAGTAATTTTCTGAAAATTCGAATGATTTTTTTCGTTCATTTCAATAACTTCTCAATCGAAGTCTCTCAAAAAAACATGAGACTAATGTTGATACAAAACTACAGCTTCAGAGAGATGATGAAAGTACGGCATTGATTCAAACCGTCATTTGTAGTTCTTACTTTTTCCAGAACTTTTGGATTACCCGATCTTAATATTGATTCTTAAATTTGATGATCAACACGAATATTTGTCTTGAGAAGTCAAATGCTATTCATATGAAACTAAAAAATATCGGAATTCGTTTAGGTTTTTTCGTGATATCCCTACTCCATGGAAGGCGCCATGAGAAAACGAAAAAGAAGTCGGCCGATTTTGGTAATCGAAAAACAAAAGGGCCCCCAACTTTATAGCTGAGCTTGGTTTTTCCTCGGGTTAGTTTTCACGTTAATTTTTTTCATTTCACTTCAGTGTTTGTGTTGTGCTTGCATCAAGAATCCTCCGGAAAACAGTTTCAGCTCTTTGGATTCCGCTCGATAAGCATTTTTAGATTCGCATTGCCGCCAGTCATACGCACCTCGCACTTCATACGCCCGCATAGTCATCAATCAATCATCGTTGTTGCTGCTTCGGTGCTCAAATGAATACAACGCTCACATAAAACACTCATGCAACGTGCTCATTTTATACATTTCCATCGTTTGGTGTATGCTTTTATATAAAGTAATCGCTTAGCGCCTGGTCCTTTTCCCGGTTGTATATTTGATCTGAGGTATGTATTCAATTGTTCTGAATATATTATTAGCTTACAATCTATCGCATGTTCTCCCTCTCCGTTCTGTTCCATAATTAATCTTCTAACCACCTGCTTATACCTCCCATTTGTCTTCGGTAATTTTCTTGGTCGATGTATCCATACTATATCACTTAGCGTCATGTTAACGTGCGAGAACAAAGGGTCTTCTCATTTGTGTGGTTTCACGTCCTCCCTCTCAGCAACTCCTCATTATCTACCCATTTATTCGCATATATAACTTACCGAGCCTCCAAGGTTAATCATCAGAAATGTGCAATTTAATTGCTGAATCCGACGTTTAGAGCCTTTTTGCCCTTCCTCGTCCACGGCACCTTCCCATTACGACCTGCAAGGACCCCATAATTACAGGTAGGTACCTACTATCCAGGTCCTTCATATAGCAAACATAAACGAGTTTATGTACTTGAACTCCCTTCAAAACAATTCATATCTACTGTTCGGAAATTCGGTTGAATTCTTCATTTTCTTTTAGAATATACCGTACAAATACCGAGGAGAAGTATTAGCTGAAACTTCGAATGAAGTATTATTCGAATGAAGTATTAGCTGTTTCCCATTGTACTAATTTCATTCTCTCCTCGACTCTGCATGAGCTTTCACTTTACTATTCCCAAACCCCCTGATGATTTTGTCTGGGTATCAGTCTGTCCAGTGAAGAGCTCCTAATTTACAAACAAAGTATTATTTGTTAAAATGTTACCTATATTATTGTTATAATGTTGATATTATCATCAGTGCAAGCTCCGGCGTTCGCATCAAAATTGTTGTACCTTTTTTCAGTCTCAGGTTGGAAAATCTTCAGCTATGGCTGCTGATCACTTTTGCCTGCGATGGAACAACTACCAAAACAACATGGTTTCGGAGCTCGACATCCTAAGAACCGAGGAGTACCTGGTGGATGTCACACTCTGCTGCGAGGGCTTTAAATATCGAGCTCACAAAGTGATATTGTCTGCGTGCAGTCCTTACTTTCGGAACGTATTCAAGGTAAATTTTCTAGCTTCGACGACAACTTGTAGTTGGATTCCCACCCACCAGTGATTCTACAATATTTATCGTCAATTACCTTCCTTCGATCAAGACGGAATAGAAAACTTGACTTTCTAATTGCACACGCTGTTCCCCTCGGGCTCTACAGGTTTGATTATTCATTAACTTCAAGTTACCCCAGTCGCAATCATGTCATTGTTTATTTAAGTGGGTTGGCGATTAGGTACTTTCTAACTGGCCGGTTGGCTTTGCAAAAACAGTTAATATTGAAACGTTCAATCAAAGTGACATGGGAATTCATCTAAGTTGAGTCATAATTTATTTTACACTACCTACTGTAAACATTTAGAGAACCCACCAGACAACTTTTCAAATTCTCTAAACTATTCAAACTCTTTATGTTCTGAATGTGGATTTGAAGTGTTTAGGGTTACCCGTGGTCCCAGTGAAATTCACCATCATTGGTCCAATTTGAAACAATAATTGAAAACGTCAGGGCACAATAACCCATTCGTTGTTAGGGATACCATTCCAAATTGTTTCTCTGATCATGAGATAATCGACACAGATTTTGTGATTGGATGGGAACTGTGTTTTTATTGGTTGGTTGTCGATTATTCGCATGTGAGGTCGTTAATAATTTAATTGATCTCCTTTGTTTTACGTATTTTCAGGAAAATCCCTGTGAGCATCCCGTGGTTATTTTGAAGGACGTCCTCCCCGAAGATGTAGAAGCCCTTTTAAGCTTCGTGTATCAGGGCGTCGTATACGTTTCGGAAACGAAATTAACCTCTTTCCTCCAAACGGCCGAACTCCTGCAGATCAAAGGTCTCGCGGGAGCCGCGTCGAGTTTCGACGCTGCCTCGAGCAAACTGAATTCGGCAGACAATTCCAACAAGAGGCGCAAAGGGGCTCCGGTGAGAATCATGAAGAAGGAAGATGGCGGCGAGGAGAACAGCGGCAGTCAAATGGAAACTGAAGAAGAAGGAGCGATTGATGATGATATAGACGAGTCTAAGAATGTAAGTTTCCAAATTGGTCCAACAAAGTAAATTCCCTTGGGCAGAGTCGGATCTGGCTAGCTTCCAGTGTTCTTTTCATGTTTCTAGTTTGAAAGAATCCCACGTGGCGATTCATTGTGAACAACATACATTCTTCAACACTCACTTGTGTTCCAAAACTGGGTTTTTATTAGATAGAAAACATCAGAAGAGTATTGGGGGAAGAAGAATGTATCGTGTTGAAATGTATAGTGGTGGAGTTCATATTAAGCGCCCCTTACATTGACCCCTATTAGAAAACGTACTAGTGTTGGAGCCATTAATATACTTTTTTACCTCATGAAGCCTTTCGGGTTACCAAAACGTAGTCAAATTCGAGTTTTGTGTTTGGTGATTCTATAGGAAGCGACACTAACGAGTGGGTTTTGAGGTTGAAGGTCTACTCACAAACCCTCAGCTGTACACTTCTGGCACCTCAGGAGTGACATCTGACAGGGAAAATTGTGTTGTGTCATGTATTTCGAGGATTGCGGAAGGTTGTATAGATTTCCAAACTAAATGGTTTGGTCAATTACGTGAAAATAAATTTGGCAAGCACAACTAAAAGGCAGGTTATCTGGCCAATACAGTAAAGAATTATTAAAAAGGGCGGGAAAAAGTTGTACTAACACTAAACTAATACAATTTAAGCTCTGGAGAGTTTTAATAGTTACTTCGAAAATTCGTACGTTAAGATGATCAAAATCAAAATTTTGTCCACGTGACGTGTTTGATTGCATATTATGTAATGATGTATTTACTCATATCCCAATTGAATGCATACTCGAGTTTTGTGTTTCTATCAATGTGATTTTACTGTCCGACAGAACGACGACGAAGACTCGGGCGGTGAGGAATCGGAAAACAGCGGCGACGTTTCAGGAACTACTTACACAAATTATCAAATCAAGGAAGAATTCATGGCACAAATGAACCAAACGAAAAACGAATCGATGAACAATTTTATTCAGCAAACGATGGCACGACAACTTTCACAGCAGCAGCCGCCGAATCAAGCACAGCAAAACAGATCGACTCCCCCAGCCCCCACTGGAGAAAGCCCTACGCAAGGTGATAATAGCTATGATAATATAGCGGAATTACTCTTGTGCAATGGAAACATTGATCAACATTTCTCTCATTGTATGTATTCAAAAAACTAGAATCACAACTCCCAACTCTCACGCATTTCAGCACCCACAAAGTTCACATTGATATAACTATCATTCACACATTATTAAAATTGAATGGTTCTTTTCTAGCAGTTCTAATTTACTTCTGTCACGTAAATCACACTGTTTCAGTTACGTACTAATCACCCTCAGTAATTCTGAATCTTAGTAATCGAATCGCAAATTACGGGTGACATTTCACAATTTAGCCAAATTACGAGAGCAAATCGTATTTAATTCCGACGTTATTGTAATTGACCTGCATCAAATTTTCATCATAATTCCTAGAATAAAGAATCCATGCCCACGAGTGTTTGCCGATTTTTTCTCTTCAGATGAAATATACTTCTTCAAACAAGTTATTATGATAGATTTGGGATTTTTCACCCCAATGTGGTTATAACACTTTGAGTGGTTTCCCTGATTTATTAGTGTGTTCTCATCCCAATTGCCTGGTTTACAGCATTGCATTGTAGAAGATATTGAAATATTACTAAAGGCCTAAGAACGGGTGGTTACAGAAAGTTGTGCGTACAAATCCCTTCGAAACTACGGGTATCTAGCAGAAGACTTCATTGTACCCCTCCACGTTGTATCAGAAAGGGTTGGTTTGTGCTTCAAAAGGACAATTCAGAGTCTTGAAACAGAATAATTTCCCCATTCTAAAACGCCCATTGTAAAGCAGTTTATATAATTATATCCGTCTTTAAAGGTGGATGGAAGCTATGCTTAGATTAAATAAAATGGAGTGAAAATCAGATCACTTTTGAGAGCTTTGGTTCGACTGACTGCGCCAAAATATTATAAGATCATCATATTTTAGTAGGTAATAGATGAAACTACCATTTGAACGAACTCTCAAAAACTGATTTTATTTGACAGTCTTAAGTCGTTCTCCATCTTGTTACCTGTTCTCCAACCTGTTGTACTTTTATTGAATGAATGAATGAATGAATCAAGATGTTTATTAAGCGAACAAAAAAAAAATACAGGTTACATCTTTAACATCTTAGGCAATGGTAAGACCGTCTGCCAGGCTGGTCATTCTTGTTCACATTTGTCAGTAAGTAATCAACTTCATAACAGCAATAAACACAACAATAATTAAATATATTTAAATAGTACATCAATTTATATATGTAGGTAGTTAGTAGCTATTAATGGTTAGAAGTAATTAAATTCGGTTAAAAGGCATTTTCTGTACACGCTTGCACATCTTATAAAATTATGTAGACCCTCCCAATTCTCCCCATTCAATACACACAGCAACTGTTGATAGGTTAGGTCTCCACTACCGAGATGGCGTGCGCGGTATTCAGATAGCACTGGGCAAATTGCCAAAAAGTGCACCGTGTCTTCTGGGGTGTTCATGTTGCAGAGGGCACAATTGTACTTCCTGTCCTCCCTATGTGGCATCGTATTAAGGCTCAGGAGCTCACCTCTTGCTTTTATTATATTGCTGACTAACGTGCTGCTTTTTAACTGGACGTAGTCTGTCTTACTATGATCCAAGGAGGCGTAGAGACAATAATGAACAGTCTCCCGGATTCGTCGCTCAATGGTATTCCGCTCTGCCCTCCCTATTTCCAGCAGCAACCTGTCACCAACAACTTTTACGTTCTGCAGATCCGAGAATTCGACCGTCCCACCTGCATACCTCCCCAACAGCCTTGTCCACTCCTCCCACCAACCACACCCAACCCTACATGTTTCCTGTGCCAGGAATAGAGGCAATCTGCCACTCGGGAGGGAGGATACCTTTTTGATGTATTCCGTATGTAGTTGCATTGTGTGCTCATACAATCTTTTGATGCCTAGCTCATTGTAAAGTACATAGTCGGGCGTTGTGGTCGGCAATCTGAGCACTTTTTTGGCGAAGAACTTGAGCAGTTTTTCAATGGTTTCGTACTCTTTAAATCCCCAAACCTGTGCGCCATAACAGATTATAGATCTTGCCACTGCCTGAAATATATCCAACTTCTTTTGGAACGGGATTTGGTCACTATTCAAGAGCCTGGGCCAGACACTTATAAGTGCATATTTAGCGGTTGTGGTTTTTTCTCTGAAATGCTCTTGCAGTGACAAGGTTGGGGTTAGCACTATTCCTAAATATTTATAATGATCAACTATTTCTAGTTCTTCTCCATTATAGAACCATTTTTCTTTTCTTGCCAAGCGGCCCCCATGTTTACGACAAACCATAATCTTTGATTTTGATGAATTGATGCTTAAGTTCCACTCCCTACAGTAGCTGGCCAGTCTATTAATCATTTGTTGTAGGATCGATCTATTATCTGCAAGTAGGACCAAGTCATCCGCATACAGCAACACATTAATTCTCCTTCCATTTATGTTTACGCCCCCTTCAAGTGCCTCAACTATGTCATTTAAAAACAATGAAAAAATCATAGGGCTTAAGAGGCAGCCTTGCTTCACTCCCGTATTTATATCTAATTCTCGTGATAGCCCCTCTTGTACTTTTATTAACTAACCGTAGTCGACCACTACATCCATTGTTGATTCAACAGCTAAATAAATTAGTCATATTATTGGAACGTCACTCAATAAACCTCAGTTCAATTGTGTGGCCTTCATAAGTGGAAAAACAGGCATATCAGGGGAGAATCGTGTGTGATTGCTGAGATTCCTCCAATGCTTTGTTAAAGAATGTCCCTTGCTATTCCGAATTTCATAGTAATTTTCACTTCAAATCTCAAATTATTTCACCATCGAAATTAAATTATCAGTAATCATCCACTATTCTGTCCACAGGTTCATTTCAGATGAGTAATACACCAAACCACAACATATCAGCAGAACTCCTGTCACCCGCTGGTAAGTCTATCTTACAACTCCATTAAATATTTTTCTGCTTATAAATTCAATATTAGTTTGTACATGTGTTTGTTTGCTTATATCCGCATAAAAAAAGTTACTCATACACTATTGGTACACCCGTTTTAAAAGCCGTACAAGTAGACAATCTTTGAATTCAGTTAGAGGCAAAATAAATAAGTGCAGCTGCTGCTATTTCGTAGAGCATGTCATCGGTAAGTATTGTTTTAGTAGACGTTATTATTTCAACGGGCTCAGTACTAACTTATCGTTCATAATTTTAGCAGTTCCTAATGAAAAGTGTACATTTCTTTTTAACAAAATGGCATGTTTTCTGTTGTTATTTATATTAATTTATATTTATGTTTTATATCAAATGTATTAATAGTGTTAGAATGTTATGATCGTCGCGGGGAGAGGAGTCAATTCAGCATGAGCTAGGATTCCTGTACACGTCATTTACAGCTAGTATCGAATATAATCGTACATACTGTTTGTCTGGAATTGAAACTCTTCACTTGTAAATAAACTCAGTCCAAAATGCAGGAATCTTTGATTTGAATCTGATTTTGGATAAGATTTTGCACGATATTGGATTCAAGTTGAAACAACCGAAGTATTCCATTCGATGCCTGGTTGCTCTCAACCAATGTTTGTATGGCAACACTGCTCCGTTCATGGTTTGATCAAAATAAGTGGCCGCCATGTTTGATCGAAAAGCAACAAAGTTCCAATGTTTGTCTGCGTCAAACCTCTTATAAACACTATTTGGGACAACACGTCACTCCTTCAACGTCTGTCACCAGTCGATTGTCACTGCAGCACTGACTGAATGAAAATGACAGACAATTAATTCTTATTCATAATTATTGGAGATCCTGCTCAGTTTTCAATTAAGGTCGAAATAATCAAAAGAAGAATCCAGCTGAAAATTAATCGAAAAAATACTGCTCCTGCTTAGCGTTGGACTCCTATACGCATAGAGTATGTATAGACCCTGAATGTGTGTAAAGAACCTGGGGTCCATAGAATGACAAGAAAAGTGTTTTACGAACTTGATTTTATTATTCTTGAATGTGAGTAGGTTTTATAGCTTGTTGTAGACTTAATGTTCTAAAAAGAAGCATTTCAACCTGCCTGCTTTTTTTTCAATTATAATACATATAATTTAAGTTATGCTTGTCACAGCCTACTTTAGAAGATGCCTGTTCAATTTTCTGCTTGATGAAATCTTTATTGATTAACGAAATTATACGATCACTCAATGTGGCTTGAATGGTGAAACGTGTCAGACTGTTGTACACAGAAGAATGTACAGCATAAATAATTGTGGCCCAACATGCTATTTTCACCTCTTGATTGAATTCAACTCTTGAAAATGTCAGTGGTATTTCATGCTTGCTAAGCAACAAAGGAAGTAGGTACTTGTAGGGTTTCGATCGAATTCATGAGCCGCCAGTAGATATGGGCTACAATTATGCGAATATCCGCATCCAACATCCTCCGATGGTGGCCATCCCCCATCCCTGCGAATAGGGTACAATCTAGGAGCCAATCTGGACCCTCTGTGAACTGGGCACCATCCCAGGGCCCAACCAGCAAACAAAACCTGTGAATTTCCACAAAGCAGAATGAATGGAATCCGTGTTATGGGAAGGGCCAGGATTTGGAAATAAAAAGACGAACCAAATTTGTTCAGATAGGTCTGAAATGCAAAACAGGAGTAGACTTCTACTTTCTCACTAGACTCTGAACCGAGGTTCTTAATAGCTAAATCGATGTCTGTAGTATTTTAAATCTGCACATTAGCAGTGCCACATCTTGGTGGGGTGGTCTCTCCTCAATCAATCTCAACGAATGAGCAAATCTGATTGGCCATTCATGAGATATCAGAGTGGGGATTTTGCGTTTGTGCAGATCTTCTACTGCTGTTGATGCATTGATTTATAGGTATTAGTAGAGGGAGGGGGTTTGTTGTTAAAGCAGTTGAATATTATTTCAGCTTCTCTTTTGTTCTTTTGATCTCATATCAACGAATCACATAAATTCGAACACACTCTGTCATTCTTCCCATTCAAGTCCACATCCCCCTGCACTTGCATTTTCTGTAAATCCTCAAATCGTTCTCTGTATCGTGTAATTTAAACCAGCCTCACTGGAGACAATGGCTCCTCGACGTGCCTCAGATGAAATCAAGGGAGTGTTTCCAGATTCAAGACGAGGAGAGTGGAGGTGCATGCAGCCTCAGAGGTGCCAGCTCTGTGGGAAAGTTTTCTCAAACTCTGGAAACCTTAGACAGCATATCAGTAACGTCCACATGCCTGGGGAAAAAGTGCCTTGTACAGTGTGTTTCAGGATGTTCAAAAACAAAGAATACCTCCGAAAGCACCATGTTCAAACCCACAATGCCCCACTGAGGCGTCAGAAGCGATGATACCGCGTTTCTGCCTCCTTCTTCAACTCGTACTTTTATTGAAACGTACATTTGTTAAGTGTTTTGTAAATAATATACGTTGAGTTTTGTATAATAAATTTTCGAGCTCGTATGGTATAATATATATATATTATGTGCCGCGGTCCAGCTCGTCGATACTGGCCCTAGTGCTGGCATGAATAATAATCACAGGGATCATTTCTTTCCTTAAATTATGGCAGATTTATTTACTTTCATTTGATGGTCAAATATTTAATCTGTAAGTTTTGGTGAATGTACCTTCTTGGAAATTTTTTATTTATAACCTTAAGTTTGAAAATTGACAATGACTGCCTTTGTGCCCCGGAAAGGTTTGATAAAGGAAATTTCGTCCACGTATCTGTACACAATTAGTGTTCGAAGATCAAGCAACATCAAAGTTGCATACTACAAGACCCTTAAGTAGGTACCCCTTCTATAATCAATAATGAGTAGTCTTCCATTGTTTAAAAGTTCTTGTTGTAATATGTAAACACAGTTTTATTGTCGGACATCAAATTGAAAATTCAAGTTCTGTGCCCCATAATTCATTTTGGAGTTCTTGGAACTACAGCTCTGTATGAAGAGTTTCCATGTATTCTTCACCATTTAAAATTGAGTTTGAACTTACGAAAATTCTGAATATTCAATTTCTAATAAATATTGGGAACTGCTTAAATGACTTTGGAACTCAAAATGACCCGGTGTAGGCATATGATCCATGGTGTAGTAGGATTACCAGTCAAACATCAAGTTGCTCTTTTTCTATGCTTAGAGTTTTTCAAACCTCATGCTGTGTACTGGAAAAAACCTCACTAGGTGTGGACATTAATCATGAATACTACACCGATAGTGAGAAGATCTCCAATAGTAACCTGGTTATCGTCAAATCGTTTCTGCTAACAGTCTATTGTTAAGCGAATTTCTTCATTTCAATAGCAATGAAAGAAAGGTTATCCCGCACTTGTCTTATATCATATTTTGGTAAAGTATCGATTCCAGTAGTCATACTCGAATCAAGGAAAAGACAGTTTCAGAAACTAACACCTGAGTGCTTTCAACTAACGAGTCCCAACTGGACACATTATCGACATCATGAAGTTGATGGACCCAGTGTGTATGTACTTACATTCAGTCGCCATCTGTACCAGTTCTATTGCAAGTCTCACTTGTACTTGAAGACAAATCAGCCAACTCCATAGTATTCTCCACTGGAGCTACTACTAGGGATTATCAGACAATTTTCCTTCTACTCTGCAAATTACAACACTTCATTAAAAAATTGTCACCTCTGCAATTGAAGTAAAGCAGAAGTGGTGACTTACCTCACGAGCGCTAATAGTTGATCCTTGAAAATAATTATTGGTGACAATATCACCACTGTAATGCTAAACTTTTATTACTAATGATCCACTTCGTGGTCATGCCAGTTACACCCCAGTGTAATTGCATCAGTCTGAAATGGGAAATTGAGTAATTTTTTCTTAATATAGACGCTGAGTAGTTCCATGGTGTAGTTCATTCTCATATCTTGTGGATACTAAGTGATCGAAATTTGACTTGGAATGCAATGTTGCATTATTTGTTGACTCCTTTACCATTATATTTATAAGTACCAGTAATAAATCAAAACGTCTCTTACCCTTTTCTCTAAATTGATCACATCAATTTTTGACTGAGACACTTTTGTCCATTGAACAACATTGATGTCAAAAAAACGTGTTAAAGAACACTCCTGAAGTCGAATTTGACGCTTTTTTGGGAGGAGGCTCTTAGTATTAGAGCGATGAAGAGTTCCCTGGGGCACGGTGTAAATCTTTTCTTACTACTTGTGTTAATCATGTTTACTTCCGTCCCATCATATTGAGATCTCGACCCAAGTAAAATTATTGTTGTTATAACGTAACCTAATAATTCACTCA
The DNA here is from genome assembly GCA_963920205.1 of Stenodema calcarata. Lineage (NCBI taxonomy): Eukaryota > Metazoa > Arthropoda > Insecta > Hemiptera > Miridae > Stenodema > Stenodema calcarata. The sequence continues at coordinate 14,432,685 of OY986055.1, read as the reverse complement.
ACTTTTGCTTTGGTCACCTGTGTGGAAACGTGGGGACCTGTGAGGTTATTCCTCTATTTACAGATCACCTGATATCAAATTCACAACTCATCAATGTTATTTAGCGCCAATAAATTCATCTACCAGAGTTACTGAATTAAAATATATTCGTAAGTTAATTACTCCAATTAATGCTAATAATGAGATAGAGCAATATTAGGGATAGGGTATGGGACGTTTTGATCATTCGTTTTGAGAATCATTCTGTTTAATAAATACACCAGTGATATTGTTGTTGGTTTTTTTCAATAACAATAATAATATAAAACAATAACCGGAAGTGCTCTTTTTATTAATAACTTGGTTCTTTCATGTAAAGGAAGTAAAATTATGTAAATGTTCTTAGTTTTAAACAGTTGCAATTTCTTAGTTACTAGTGGTGACACTCTAAAATGTTCTCTCGTTAGTCATTAGGTAATTATTTATTCAATACAGCGGTATTTATTAGATGGTTGAGTTATACACCATAACAAGTGGCCATGTGATGAATGAGTCGATTCAGCAGAGTTGCGATGTAATTTGGAATGTTTGAATTGAAAAATACGAAGAACCATTTTCAAATGTTTAGTTGGGGGGAGTTTATACAGGTATAGAAAATATCAAATTCTGACCTGTAATTGAACTGTGAGAATGTTTCTGTGTGAAATGTTTTTCACTCATTGGTTTTCATCTCTTCATTGAACCTGTAGTTGGGGATAAACTTCGTAACGAGGTACTTTGGACTTGGGCGTTGCAGGAAGAATGAGTTACATGGAACACAGGTTAGTTACTCTGCAGGAATATCTTTTTCCCCATTCGCGAAAATGTCATTTTCGCGGTTCAATTTTCATGTCGAGAGTATTTCCCATGAATTAAACTGAGCAGGTGATTGTTGGTATCAGTTGAATCATTCGTCTAAGACTGGAGAAGGCCCCTCAAACACTTCATGCTCCATACAATGAGGCTTTGGTGGTCACAATGTTCTGGTGAGCCAGTAGTGGCATAGTAGAGAGCCATACCAGCAAATGTTTTGTTCTGTTGTCACTCTTCCCATTGCCTTAGACACCAACCTGGTGCAATCATCTCCTATGTGGTAACTCCCTCTCTCGATCAGGCCACGTTTCATACTCCCAAGACCCCTCACAATCCCTTCCTTGGAAGACTGGAGGATTCTCGGCCATCCCTCAACGCACGTTTGTATTGTCTGTACGACAGGTTGAAGAAATCAGTGAAGTAGGATGTTGTCAACTGTGGGATCGTCTGCTTGTTTATACTGGAGGAAGTATTTCCACGATTTGACCACTTTCCATCCGGCGTTTTTGTGCCTTTTCCAACATCCCTTCTTGATTTGTCGAAATATGTAAATTGTGATAAGGAGATGAAGGTCGCATTTGATAATCTGTTATTCAGGTTCTTTCACAGGCACTTAATATTGTTATAAGCCTCTATTCAGCCTGGATCTCGTACATCCTCGACAGACAAACCATTTTTCAAACCTAACAGTTATGAATTTGAAACACGGTAGTTATGATTGATTAATTCAGAAAATAACTCTTGGTTGGTGTATATCACTAGAAGTAGACTCCTGAGAACTTACCTGTTCCACGTTCTGTTTCTTCCAAAACCACGGTAGAACTTGATCAGAAACCTTCTGCATAATCTACGTTTGTTTCATTGCATCACTCAACCTCAAATCGTGAACCTTCCTAACCAGTTCAGTTTCTACCCCCACAATTCTCCATACTGTAGAATGGTACTGATGGTATGAACCAATTGCTGCCTATTGCACGAAATAACCAATATTAGTGCCCCTATGTTTGGTCAAATTAGAGTAAAATTTACTCTAATTTGACCAAACATTTAATGCTCTTTGTATGACTCCTACATAATGTTGATTCTTATAGTAATACACCCACATGTATTATGTAACATGAACCATGTAATCGACAAAAATAACCTACGTTGTTAATTATTGTTATTTGTTGATTATTTATTATCTCACTACTCAAAGAGGTGACTCTGAACTGTTCTAGTCTATTTTAAGTCATGTTTTAATTAATTTTTGTTACCGAACGAAATCCCAACTTTACCTGTTTACACCTTTTTATTTAATCATTTGGTTATTTTACGTTCGTCTGTTCTCGTTGAATTCTGATGTGATCTATTTTATTACAACGCTAAAGTGTGCAATTCATATCTATACCAAGTTACCTGAATTTGATAATATTCTAGAAGTTGTTCAAATGTTTTGTACTGACCGCTTCCTAATACTAGGCTTATATTTGAACTTAACTCTAACGCTAGGTCTTCAGAATAATAATCAAAATTCGAGTTCAAATAAAAATTGTAATATAATAAATTGGTTTATACTATGTAGTTTTTGTACCACCGCCCTTCATTTCTTCCATTTATTATATTCGTTTTTTATTAATTATTTTTTATTTTCATCTAACATGCCATTTTGTTAAATTGTGTTCGTTATGTTTACGTTTTTATGTACACGTTATCTAATTCATTTAAGTTCTTTGTTGGTTTTTTATGCCCAGTTTGAACGTTTACTTTATTTTTACATTTTATATTTGATTGAAATGATTTGTTTTACTCACACTTACACTTTGGTTGTGACGTGTACGAGCTGTCAATCGTCGCTCTTCTTCGTTTTTGATTTTTCTTTGTTTTTTGCATGTTGTGTTTTTCATTATTTTATATTTTTGGTTTGGTTTGAGGGTTGCTTTGCTGTATTGTCGGCAGCTTTGAATATTTTCACATTCAAATCTTGAGCTCAGTGTGATTTGAGTGTTGATGGGGAGTTGGACTTACGAAACGCCCAACAAGGACGATCGAAACATTGAAATTGCACGCCTTCGTAGGGGTCAATTGTTAACAAAAATGCCTCAGCTTGAGCTTGTGCATCCTCAGTTCTGTAGGTTTGATGTAAGAAGAGTTCATGAGGAAAAGGCATTCGAGTTTTGAATTGAGTTTGGCAACATTGTTGTAGCATGGAACAGGCCTTAACCATGACCTATATACCAGAAATCGTCAAGTCTGATCTGTAGCAAAATCACTATCTGCGTCAACTGATTTGAATGAAACTTGAGAAATATGTCGAGGCTCTCATTCACAGTAATATCCATCTTGACGGTCCGATTTAAATGAAATTCTTGATTATGACATAATCACTTCACTGATTTAACTAACAAATAAGGCGATTTGCATTGCCGATGAGCGAGTATATTTCGTTCATTCACTGAGCGATTAATACCGAATAACTCTCTTGGAACAATGTCAATTGCATAGCTTCAATATTTTCGATGAATTCCCCGGATTGTTTCTGTGTACAGCTACCCCTGACCCCTCGCCACTGATTAACAGTTTAACGTATGATTTGGACATATACGACCATTCAAAATTGAACCAGGAGTGGTGGTTGGATGGGAGAGGAGTACGGCTAATTCCCGAAATATATTGATGAGTACGAGTATGAACCGAATAATAAACCCAAAGTAGTAAGAATTAGCGATTTGAATCTGTATTTCCAATTGTATCAATGAATTGAGTGCAGATTCGGTCACTCGAGTCTATGTACCAACACATGTTGACATTGATCGACAAGTATTAAAGGTCAAGCGTTCGAGTTCTGAATTGATCGTACAAGTTGATACTGTTTCGAATTATGTCATTTGCGTTCAAAACATCGTTTGATTCAATTATTTTCTTCCATGAACTCCAAATAGATATTATCCAGAGCAATTTTAAGGTGATCTGCCCAGCAAAACATGATACTCGATAAAAGGCACACATTGAATGAACAAGGACAGATCTCGTTTACGGTTTTGGCTCTCAACTATTCACTGATCAGCCCCCATTCAGTGGGTTGAACCAAAATCCACTTATCCATCCTATGGCTGTATGGTCCCAACGTACATCACTCCTACTCTTATCTCGATTCGTTAAAGACCATCTTGGTTACGTACTCGACGACTCGTCTCTATCTCACCTTGAAACTTGACGTAAATGCAATTGATTTGAATGCTGACCTAATGAAATAATCAATCCCCTCTGATCTCGTCTAATCATCTTACTTCACCATTCTTTCCTGATACAAGCTTATTGTATGTAAATCCAAATCAATTTCTCTACCACCACTGAGGAATTGTCACTTAGCAGAAACTAGACGCTCTAACCATCATCCTTTATCATAACGGCTATTTTCATTAATAGCCCACATTAGCCTATCAAAATTACTCCTTTTTAATTACTCCCCACATTAGCCTACCTGGGCCCTGTTGCACAACGGACTTGTAACTAATATTATTAGTAAACGTACTAATAACTTGTAATTTGTGTTGCACAACCGGAATTTACCAGTACTAATAATATTAGTGCAGGTAACTAATATATTAGTGGTTTTACACTAGTATTATTAGTAACTGTTGCACAATCATCTACAAAATATTAGCGTTGAGCAAAATAGTAGTGGACGCTAATAATGTTTCTACAAGAGTAAGAAGTGTGGTAAAATTTTTTACAAGTGTTTTTTTCCTAGTGAAAAAGTGTTATTTCGTGTTTTGATTAACATGTTGGATGATATGCTGTTTGACTTGGGTGTTTTTGAAGATGATGCACCACTTGCTCAACACCGTCGCCGTAAAGTTTACAGACCGAGAGTAAACTTTACTTTTCCCAGTAATTTTGAATTCAACGAGAGGTTTAGAATGTCTGCCAACAAAGTTGAATGGCTTGTAGTGGAACTGGGGTCCCTTCTCGCTCACCGAACAAGAAACAGTTGTGCTCTGAGTGTGAACCAGCAGGTACTTATCGCTCTACACTGGTTAGGAAGTGGTGGACAATACCATGCTATTTCTGACATGCACGGAGTGCACATATCCACGGTACACAGAGTTGTTAAACGATTTGTGGCTGCAGTCTGCGTTCGAGTGTTTCCCCGCGTGGTAACATGGCCTCAAGATATTGAACAAGAGGCGGCAAACTTCTATCGTATTGCTCGTTTCCCTCTGGTAATTGGAGTAGTTGATGGTTCACTGATCAACATAGATGCTCCTTCACGTCATGAAGCTGCTTTCGTCGACCGTCATGGGAATCATTCATTAAACTGCATGTTTGTTTGTGGTTCTCATGGCCAGTTTTTGTATGTTAATACGAAATGGCCAGGCAGTGTTCATGACAGCCGTGTGCTCCGAAATAGCCGCCTTTACGAGCAAATGGAACAAGGAATGTTTCCAAATTATGTGATACTTGGAGATTCAGCGTACGGACTTAGAACATGGCTGATGCCACCCCTTCGAAATGATCCTCGGGATGAGTCTGAGAGAATTTACAACGTCCGACACAAAAGTACGAGAAGAATAGTAGAATGTGGACTTGGCATTTTAAAAGAAAAATTCCCTTGTTTGAACCATCTAAGGGTGAGCCCCATATTCGCAGCTAACATTGTCAAGTGTAGTGCTGCATTGTGTAACATTGCTAGAGAAGATGAAAACCATGTGGATTGGGATCAACTTAATTTATTGAGTGATGGCCCCCAACAACAGCTCCCAGAGGAAGAAGAAAATGAACAGCAGACAGCAAGAACGAGGCAGATGGAAATTATGCGACAAATGGCTCAAGGTTAAATAAAAATATTTTTTATTTGAAAGTTTTGTATTTTTAGAAAAAAAAACTGTACAAAAGTAAAGCTATATGAAGACTTGAAGAGCTGACTTCTTATTTAAAATTGTATCACGAATTAAAGATAATTATAATTTACTATTAGTTTAACTATCATTCCTAATAGTAGAGTCATAATTATTATGATTCTACTGTTAGGAATGATAGTTAAACTAATAGTAAATTATAATTATCTTTTTTTTTTCCTGTGGAACGGCACTTATTCGCCTTCAATTTCAAAAGGTACAGCGTCGACCGGGATATCATGAGTGAAATCACTGCGACCAATGCCAAGTTCCAGTTCCAATTTCCTTGCCTCTAACTTTGTTTTATAAATTTGCAATTTCAATAACTCCAATTGAAGTTCCGCCTTATTTTCGTCAATGGACTTCTTTTCTTCTGGTGCCTTCTTTCCAGAACGTGCAGACTCATTCAACTTGCGGCTGCTGCTGCTTGTTGAGGGTGCTGTTGGGCTGCTGTGGGTATAGGGAAGAGATACCTCTTCTTCACAAATGACATTGGCGGGGTCATTCATGCCCGAAATAGTCTCCACAAATTCATCTGCTTCTTCCAACGTATTGGTAGCGATTTCCGAAGACTCAGTGACTCCAGTGAGTCCCTTCACGCATGGGGAATCATGTCCGATGATGTCGTGAACCACCTCATCTACTTCTGTGAATTTTCCTTCAGGAATCCCGCCTGTTCCAGTCTTCTTGGCGTTGTCTAACTTCTCCTGTCAAAACAAAAAACAAAGGAGTGACATAAGCTTCAAACACAAACATAAATATGTACGAGTATGTCAAACAGTATTAGGTATACCTAATAAAATAACACGAAAAAATTATTTTTGGTGGCAAAATTTGGGATATTAAAATACTAATTCAACTTTTTCTTTATTATTGAGGGATACGCCGAACAACCATTTTTTCATAGAGAAAAACATTGAGAGAAAAGCGTTTTTACGAGAACTCGCTCATTAGGTCATGAGCCTGGTTTTTGTTTTTCTGGTACTTACCCATCACTATAGTTAAATTTTCTAAACAAATAGCTGCAAGTTCAAATTGATCCGGAAAAGGTTGAATTTGTCTTGGAAATACAATAAGGATTTTCATATTTATAAATTTAATGTATTTACTCGAAATCTCACTTCGCTCGGAAATTGTAGGTATATTGATAATAATAATAATTTATTTTTACCTAGCATGTTTTTACCAACTGCTACTGACTGATGATTACCTACTCGAAAAATCATTTCACTACCGTCTTTAAATTCAATAATAATTATTGAAATGATTTTTCGAGTAGGTCAGTACAGTCAGTAGCAGTTGGTAAAAACATGCTAGGAAGAACTGAGAACCGGCTTGATTTCTTTATTGCCCACCTTGTTCGATAAAAGAGGATATGAAAATGAAGGGACTTACCATTGTCGACTTCCTCGCGTTTGGCCACCAAACATCTCGCATGTAACTGCCGTCTTTCCCCAAAGGAACAGCGAGGATCGATGCTGCATATTCATAGACCTCTTGCCAAGCTTTATTTTTCTCAGTTTTCGTAAGCTGAGAAGAGAAAGCGCCGAACAACACCGCCTTCTTTAATTTTATCCTATTAAGGATACAAACTTTAAGCTTTCTTTTTTCGTCGCGTTTACACGGCATCACGATGATTGAATTTGACAACAATAAACGAACCAAAACAACGGAATGTGGATATGTAACCTTACGCTTAGTAAACCACAGTGTTTTCAACTGTTAACTGTCCATGCCAACCGTGTGGCGGACAGCCGACTAATATTTTCGAACTTGTAAACTTGTAAAATTCTTCTAGTATTATTAGTGACTAGTGAAACATTGTGCAACACGATATATTAGTACTAGTAATATTAGAACTTGTAGACTTGTAAAATTTACTAATATTACTAGTCCGTTGTGCAATAGGCCCCAGGCAATATTCTGAATAATCTGACTGATTGACTGAATAATAGTCAGTCACCTTGAATATGTTGACAAGATGAACTAAAACACGGTTTGATTTTATTTATCGTATCTACTTTTTATTGTACTGCATCATCAAGACCAAAGACGCCTCCATTACTGGTGAAAACGTGTGATCATGGATGTGTCTGTTAGCTTTAGGAGCCCCTTATCTGATTCTGGGTCTATTAAGTCCTAAGGAGGCTACACGCACCATGGGAATTGCACCAAAAAAGTCACATTTTTTTGTATCACTCAAATTTTGAAATGACCCCAGCCATAAGACATGTCAAAACGTCTTTGATCATAATTACCAGAAATAGGAATTGCCAAAACTTCTTATATTCTTAATTTTTTTATCCAATTACATTGGAATGAAACATAAACAAATATAAATAACAAGTGAAATAAGATCTTACTTCTTAGGTTTGTAGAAACGAATCCCCTATACGAGCAGAGCCAGTGACAGGGAGATAAGTCTCACGTCTTGCCTTCACGATTTTTTCAATTATTATTAAAAAATATTAATTATAAATTAGGATGATGCACTATAGATGCCGGAAGTATATTAGGAGAGGAGTGGTTTTAATGAAATGACTCCTGAGTTTTTCACTCATCATTGAGAGCCCAATAAAAGAAGCAACGCTCTTCGGAATTGAAAACAAGAAAATTGCTTCCTTACCTTGGCCTTTGTAACCTCACGAGGCATCTACTCCCACCTTGACTGAGGGTAAATATAATAGTAGACAAGGATTGTGGAATCCCAAAGTTGCGGGTTTTTTGCTATCATCCATCAAAGCACATATTTGACGACGATTCTCCGCCGATTCTCAAGTAAAATGGACGTTGTAGAATTTGTTTTCATTTACAGAACGCAACGGACGTCGCCCTTGTCCTCAATGCACCAAAGTAATATCCAACAAAAGCAACCTCCTCAAACATATCAGGATCCGCCACAGCGACGCGTACAACCCGGCATGTTGCATTCTATGCAACAAAATATTCAAAAACAAGTACAGTTTACGCGCTCACCTGAATATCTATCACAAAGAGTACATATCCCCGAACGTACAACCGCAGCAGGTACCTACGACACCCCAGACGCCGACAGAACAGCCTGTTCAGCAAACGTACGCGATGACGCCAGCGACAGCCAACCAGCAATACACGTTACAAATCAAACCCGAAGACCCGGTGAATAATTATGCGTAAGTCATTTTCAGTGTTCATTTTCGTTTTAGTTTCTCGATTAAAATGAACCAAGTTGGTGTTGTTACATCATAGATACGCTCATGATTAATGAGAATTTTTTGGGATCTCTTTGTAAAAGACTGCAGCAATGTAATTAGCTTACTGTGAGTGGTTGTTGCGACGCAAATGCTAAAAAATTGATCTAGTTCACGCTTGGCGTTCCTTGTTAAAGCCTCACTGAAGCCAAAAACGAAAAATTAATAATAATAATTAATACAAATTTTCCAAATATCACCGTCATCAGGAGTATTTAGAAACACGATCAAAGTCCAAGGGAATGAAATTATCGACCAAGAGCCATGCCAAATCAAAACCACAATCAATTACGAGCGTACAATATTTGAACCTACTTGGGTTTCCTTACTTTTGGGTTGTCATTGCATGAATTATGATATTTTCAATGGAAATACTTTTCACTTCTGCCTAAGCTTTGTAGGCCATGGGGAAAAGGTTGAAGACACTATTTGAAGAACAAAATTAGGGTAAAATTGTTTAAATTTGATCATTGGCGATCTTTATTATTTATCTGAAATTGTTCTTCACTATTTGAATACCGATCATTTCATCCGATTTGACCTTGAGATGACTTTGTAGGCATATTTGAAATCAGCCACCTCAAAAACCTACGAATTGATAGGTCAAAAACAATTTCCACTATAAAAATCAAAAATTTACGACAAAATTGCATCAAGTATGTCCAATTTTGTACCTCATCCGTTTCCAATCAATGTTGAGTGACCTAGCTATCGGTGAGAGTATCTTTATTGAAATTATCATAATTTAGATGGTCATATTTTTTTTGTTCATAAATTATTCTTGACTAATAACGTCATTTACGATGTCACATAATATGTATAATTTATAATTTCGTTGACAGTCTATCATATCTGATATTATCAGATATGATAGACTGTCAACGAAATTATAAAGAGGTTCTCATTTGGCTTACTGGCGTACTTTGAACTTGGAGGAGTGTTCCAGTCGCTCTTCAGCAAAAGCTTTTCTACGATATTTGAAGGTCGATTTTGGTTTATTATCTCACCCTATTCAAGCAAGAGGTTGCTAGTTCAACAATATTTTTCGTAATACTTCATTCAGCATTTTTCCACCTCTCAATTGGAACATTGAGGATTTATTACAGGACGAGAACCCGGTCTCTTATACGGATATTATATCTATTTTGTCCAAGTACTGATTGAATTTCAGCGCTTAGCTCAGTCTGTTAGAGTTAGGAGAGTCAAGATTTGGTGTGGTTGATCACAGGTTATGCTCAAATGAATTCACGGTGAACAGCCTATGTTAATTCGAAATTATACTGTATGTTCACTCAAAGAACCAAGAGGTACTGGTCCTCAATTTTTTAAATTCAAAAAAGTCGTAATGTATTCGTATACGGTTAGAATTAGAGTAGAAAGCAGAACCTATTATTCTCCCCCGTTTCTAAATTATTTTCGCGATTGTTTATTATTGACTGTAAGGCTTTTCATGTTTGCTGAAATTTTAAGAAATTGATATTGCATGAATTATCATGCCTGTAGTTTTAAGACATATTGAAGCGCTCTTAATGGTGAGGTGACTTGATCGAATACAATTTTCAATCCCGTTGATGAAAATCAACGTTGGTTATCGGTGGTATTTCCACTTATGTTCCGTTACATACAGATTCGAGTCAGCGATCAGGTGCTCTTCGTCTAAATGGAGGAATATATTAAGGACTGTGATTAGAGATTTTTAACGCTAATATTGAGTGGACGAATCGGAGATCTGATGGTGATATGATGTAATTGTGTGTAATGGCTCACTCAAACTTAATGTCTTTACAACCAATTTCGTAGTTTTTACAACGCATCCTTCCTGCTATCTTGGTTTTTTGAGTTAAATCTGAAATTATAGGTTACATTAACGATTAGTCAGTTGTATTACCTGGACATCAAACACAGTGTTGGTTCAACAGGATATTGGATTGACTGATTGAAATTTCTGTTATGCACTTCAACAAACTGTGTGGTTGTCGGGTTTAACTGCTTCTTCATGTCCCTATTGTTATGAAACACGAGTAAGGCCTCGCCCTTAAGGCAGAAACCCCCAAAGAATGATAAGCCAAATCCGAGTCTCTTTATAACTTCAACTAGAAGCATTGTTGAGTCAGGAACACAGAGAACTTTTGAAATTTGCTTCCTTATGAAAAATGCCAAAAGTCAGTTTATTATTAGTGCCTTAGTTTGGGCTGGTCCCATAGGATATTTTCCAAGTGCTATTTTTTTCCCCTACTTGAACAGAATAAATACTACCCCATGATCAATTTCTGTCCATTAAGAAGAGACAAATTATTTGGGTTAACTATGGGCAAAACAAAACCTTGAAATGAATCCCAAAATGTAGATTGAACCACTACAAAAACGTGAAGTGTTGCTGATGCATCCGATCCGCAGCCTAGCTGTACTCCACCAACCTTTTGCAAGAAAAAAAAAATATATAAACCAAAATAGCATCAAAGTCCCCAATATGTACCATGGAGCATCCCTGCAGGTAGTCGTGCTATAGGTGAATGCCACGAGTAGGGATGGCAAAAAAAAAGAAAACATCGATGTACCGATGCATCAACAGGCCGGCATCGATGCTCCAAAAACATCGATGTAAAAAAAACATAGATGTTTTTAAAAAAACATCGATGTATCGATGGTTTTCAATCAATGTTTTATTTCTATTCTTTTTTTTTTTCATGCAAGACGGAAAGAAAAAATGATAAGCTCTGAGAAAGAACAATACTTTCATTTTCAATTTTATTTTATTTGTTACCATTATAATTCAGTTTCAAGAAGAAAAAAATCGTATAAACGAAGGCTGGAATCACACCCAGCCTTATTTGGCAGGTAGTCCATTCAAGAAAAACAATTTTGAAAGCAATTTGCCCCCCAGGCGATTTCTCTGCTGCGTAAGAGTGGCACCATCCTTGGAGAATAATCTTTCTGGCGGTACAGAGGTGGCTACCCTCCCTAAGTATTCTCTTGATAACGTGTACAGCTTGGGATAGACTGTCTTCATGTCTTCCCACAATTCAAGGGGATTTGAACGAATATTTGATGCCACTGGAGTTGAGAGATACATCGATATCTCCGTGTCTAAGTTCATCGATAAGCTCTGAGAAGATGACATTTTCTTGTTCGTTTTGAACGCCAACGATTTATCCCATATGTCAACGGGACTTCCACGGTCAGATTCTGAAGATGACTGAGATGACGGGGAATTAGAAGTATCAACAGACGCCACCAGTTTTTTAATTTGAGTGAGGGCTTTTGACGATGCGATGGAATCGGAAAAGTGAATATTTTTGAAACGTGGGTCCAAAAACATGGGTAGGGTCAGCAAATGACAGCTTTCCCGCCCCTTAAATCTTGAGTCAAATCCTGAAATTAGAGCCTGTTTCAGCTGCTTTCCCACAGGCGAAATATTGGAAGTATCGATACTTTTCAGCCAACACGCCACGACATTTTCATTTAAAGGAAATAAAAATTCAGAAATAATATTCCTAGGTATGTGAGAAAAACGTTAGAATAAAACATTCAGCAGCCTATGGCAAAAAAAATTGAAACATCGATGTGCCGATGCATCGAAACCTCGACATCGATGTTCCAAAAACATCGACACAGAAAACATCGATGGAAAAACATCGATGTGTCCCGCAAAAACATCGATGTATGATTGCCATCCCTAGCCACGAGTCACTGCATCTGCAAAAACGACCTATCATCTACAACCTTTTCCCCAACCATTCCCAATACCAATTAAAGCCTCTCCATCAGAACAAGATCTGTAAATTGATCACATCCAAAATAATTATCATCATATTCCCTGTTTCTCATTTTCACCATCATTTCTCCAATATTTGTATTTGTTGATTACCCCTAGTTTGGAATGTTCGAAAAAAAAACCAGTTTTAACTCTCGTTAAATGATCAGAAATCCTGTTCTTCGAGGAGCTGTCCCTTCACTAGGGGAAATGGTTTTTCTTTCTCATAGTGATTTATTAAACTCTTTTTATGGTTTGTATTCATAATGTTTTTCTTATCCTTGAAAAAAATGAATACGTTTTGGTATGATGTAGTAGTCTACAGTAGATATCCAAGCCTTTCTTTTTCAGCTACTGTGCAATTAGATATTAAGTTGTGTTTTGACTGTTTTTAAATTTCGGATACATTTTTCAAGAAAAATGTTAATTTATTGTATATTGTTAAGTCTTTTTTCTTAATTTTCTAAGTACTACACCTTTGTAAATACACCAACAATTCCAAAGAACTTTTTATGAACTTCCTTTTTTACTTTGTTCTATTCACATTTAACTTCTTATCGTTCAATTTGATTTACACTTATGAGGAGTAGCTAGATCTCGATTAATAAGCTTGTATTATACGTATTTGGATTCGAGGTAAGTACCTAAAGGCATATCAACTCTTTGTAATGACATGAAAGAATGTAATTGGAAGTTTTCTCGCTCTGAGAAAATTATGTAAGACGTGCCTTTTTTTGTCACTGCTGAATATTCCTACAAATAGAAATTATAGACTTTTGGAGTATTTTTTCAAAATTATCTTATCGGACAAAGAGATATTTTGGTACGAGAAATACATTTTTTAAGATGATGAATTCGATCCTGGTTTTTTTGTATGGTATCAGAAAATTAAACGAGTGAGTAATTTGAAGGAGCATCTTCTTGCTGAAAAATTTTGACTCAAACCAAATTTACCATTTTGATGCATGTTCTTTACCTGGTCTCATATCTCGTGTGTAAACGACATTATTTTTTTACCAGATTTATACATTTTGTAGTAATACATTATATTGTATACGGCCGTCTTGTCTTTGTTACCTTTGGTTTTTTTCCTTTCATTGGTACCGGTAATTGAGTGATTTAGTGGCACCTTCACCTGTTTCTCAGAGATATTTAGAGGTTAGGGCTATGTTTGCGATTGTCCAAAGGAGACCTCCTGTTGCCATTCTCACCAGCCAAAGTTCCAAAGGTATAATGAAAAGTACTAAATGATCTTAAGGTAATTTCAATTAGATTTTTTCAAAAATCATTTTTACAAACAAAGGTTTTTATTTCAAGTTGAGAATTTGTAATTTCAATTTTATAAATCATTGGTAGTAACTTACTAGTCTTTGTAGATCGTCCTCCATTTCGTCAGACCAGCGCAGTCATACGCTGCATATGCTCAGCCTGCCTGATTCTGGCTCTTTCGGCGTCGGTTAGAATAACCCTCTTGTAGAGCGTTGCAATCTCATTGTGCACTGAGGTCTCTGCACTGTACACAACAGCTGATCTTACTGTGCGGTATACCATGGCTTTTGTTGTTCTTCAACCACTCGTTTTCAATTTAAAGTGCACTTGCTGCGTTGACCAGAATCTTTAAAAGCAAGCGGTTAAGTGAATAAGTCAAGGTATACTGTGTAAGAAATCATTGATAAGTACCCAATATTGTAACTCAATATGTCCATTCGCATCAATACTTGGGCAGTAATGTAAAATATGGCTAAAGATTAGAGAGACTGAAACGTGGACGTTGCGAATGTTAAGTCCGCAGCCGTTGTCTTTTCAGCGCTGGTACCTACCTGACTTCTTAGCTGACGTTTTCGCTATTTTCTTATGTAACATAGTTGAGCGAGGGCGTTCCTTCCATTCAAAGGCTCTAAGACACTGGTACATATATACTGATATCCTTGGACGATCTCTACTTCTCAGTATTAATACTTTTAACTAAAATATTTAAATATCCTTCAGTGAGGTAGCAGAAAATATTAAACAAACACAAGCTCTTAGCTGGGAACACTCATCATATTCATAAGAGCCCTCCTTCAGACAAACATCAGTCTCTCCAAATGTTTACCAACACACGAAACAACAAAAATAGTTCCAAGCATGCATGCCATGCTGAAACAAAAATAGTTCCAAGCAGCATGACTGAATTTTGAAGTAGGTCCTACAAACTAAGTGGGTCATACAGAAAATTCTGAGGGACCCTTGAGTATGAAGGAAGGTTTTGGCGGAAAGGAAATTTGACGAAAAAAATGAAACGAATTGAGACTGAAATTGGGCTTGTAATTTTTGACAAAGAGAACTTTTTCAAACGAACTAACTTTTTTCTCTCACTTTTGTAAACAGACTTTTTTTGAAGAACAACTGTTCGAAATGAACATTTGGAAAAATAAAAATGGTGTGCCCAAATAGGGTGTGCGCATTGGTTGGAAATTCGCATTTTTGACCCCAAATCCGTTTTTAGCTCCCTTAAAAACGCTACAGAACCAATACCAGATCAAAACTCATTCTGGTTAAAGTGAAAGTTCACAAGAAAGAAGCGAGCTTTTGAAATATTTTGTTTGTCAAGATTACGCGGGACAGCTGCAAAACAGCCTGACTTGTGGGATTTTGGTCTCAAGAAGTTTCAGTACATAGGTACTCCTAAAAGCGTCAGCCGAATAATGTCATCGTCATTAATCCTAATTTACCCGCAAATTTATAAACTGCCTTTTTGTTTATTTTCTTAGAAATTTTCGCGCATTTGGTCAATCTTTTTGAAGCATCTTCATTTTTCAAGACCTAATCGTCGAGGCGGTTTTGGAGCCATCGGTTACAAATGAGATATTTTGTGTTCTCTCATCCTTCCATTTGTAATTTCCAACATTTTGGGGACATTTTTCCCCCTAAAATAACTTGCGGGCTCTACCCAGCTGTTGAGATCTATCTTTGACAATGATGATCAAAGAGGGCTTTGAAAATGCCTGAAAAGTTATCTAATAAGGAAATAGCGACTTTGGTCGACTATTCACTCCACCCGTATGTACCTACCCACTTTGTGTTGAAATTGTTACATATAACTTGAAACCAGTGACAATGACTGAATTCGTTCGATTGTTTTATTTATTTATTTTGTTATGTTTTCTGATCGCGATTCACTTCCAATGAACAGCTAAGAAGGAATAAATCAGAGGCCGACTCGAACCGGCCGGTAGTTGTGTAACCTAATTGATCGCGACAGCTTGTTTTTGCTTGGCGTTGGTGAACTGATTATTGTGTAATCACACTTAGTGGGGGGGGGGGAGGTGTCTGGATATTATGTCTACCTCATGTCTGTATCTTGCGTTTAGGCAGTTAATACGAAATCAGTTGTTCATGATTGAAATGAACTTGATACGTTGTTCATGTGTCCTCTGAACATCATAATATTTTGCTAAGCGATTTAGGTCTTGATGTTATCAAGACCTAAATCGCTTAGCAAAACCTTACTTGAACAGGCAGCTGGAAATATTCCATCAAATTTACTGGATGATCCAAACCGTGCTTATCACACTTTCCCCCGTTCTCACCATACTTACATTCTTTTTCAACGATTTGGTGTATTGAACATTGAGCATGTACCCATCTCCTAGAATCACACACAAAATATTTATTTTTCCGTCCTTCAGATATCACTTGTGTATTGGAAATACCCCAGCGGTTGGTTTTGTTGGATCTAAAAAATGGTTCATAATAGATTATGAAGATCTTTGGTTTTTTTCTCTCATAGAGACGTCGGAAATGCTTACGTATGTCAGTTAGGGGGGCGGTTAAAAATACCTTACATGTATCATACACATGGGTACAAGTGTTTCAGTATCTTTCTGTGGGGGGGGGGGGTTTCTTCGAAAATTCGCTCAGTCATACTGCATGACTGGACATTTTCAAGCCTTCTCTTCCTTCGCTCATCAGAGCTACTTTTTCCCACAAACGGTGAAATCGTCACAATGACTAGTAATAACTACTTCATTCCTAAGAATTCAACAGTTGTACCTCGGATTGAGAATCCCATTGACGACATAGGGACCGCTCCATTCAAGTCGGTAACTCAGAACTTAACTGTGGAAACAGGGTTTGTTTTGTTTGAAGCGCAAACAATTACTGTGATTGTGGACACGTTCAGGGCCATGGGAACCGTTCGGTCCGCACGTTACACAAAAACGTCAGTGGGGTTTTGGTCCTCTGTCTTGTGTCCCCTCTCAGTGACTGCCTTCACCCCGTTCACTATCTAATACCTCCCACTTCCACTGCTGTAACGATTAGTCGATATCGACCTGAATGTTATCAGCGTGTTTTTCGGTTGTTTTGACTGACTCCAGACGTCATCCTGGAGACCTAATGAATGGGAGCGGAGAGTAATTACCCTTTGGACTTGTAGATTCCCTCTCCGTCCAGGAGGCTCGTCGTTCCCCACCAAGAGTCGCTGCTTCTCTGCAGTACACAGTTTTCCCGGAGGGCGTGAGGGAAGACAACGACTCCGATCGATTTGAAAGTTGCGAGCATGGAGATCGATAACGTCACAGAGGATTCCCGCCTAACGTAAGTCCATTGTGTAACATTTTACCTACTTACCCCACATACCTTCTTTGTTCGCGACACAATTCATCATTACAATTTGTAGGTACTCTGTACCATTAAACACCATTGTATTGCTCCTCGTTTCACATCCCACAGCAATTTGGTAGATGCCTATTATAAACATTTTCTAAATCTCTTCTAAAAGTTGTGAAGTTACTAAATTTGAGGTAGGTACTTTCTTACTATATCGACAAGACGACAAGGCTTCAAGGAAACTAAAATTGGTATATGAAAACCAACATTAAAGAACGAAAGTGTAACTGTTTATTTAAAAAAATAAATAACTCACAATAATAATATTTGTGTTATTGACGCGTTGTCCCAAAGTCATTTCATGCCAGTTCACGCACTGTTGACTGTTTTTTGAAAAAATCGAATTGCTCCCTCTAAACTCCTAAGCAAGTCCCAAATTTTTACTCGTTCACCCATCACTGTAGACAATCTAGACAGGCACTGTCCGTTATTACGTTGTACTGAAAACAACTGTGTACCTAGAATGAGGGAAGAGATGGGTATTGCGTTAGGACGACACCTAATATTTATTGACTAAGGACTGCCCTACAATAGTCTGGTAATCAAACCAACCAAAATCTTGAGTTGCTTTCCCTGAAGGTGACCGATTGCTCCATTGTTAAAATGTAGGATATGTAGTATGGATAACGCTCTAGAAATACTTTTCAATGAACCAACTTGTGGTGAAATTCACACTCCAAGCAAACAGTAGAAAACTCAGTTTTGATCATGTTTCGTTAAGATCTGAACTTACCATACGTACCATTTTAGGTAGTTCTCACGATTTTTGACACAACAACCTCTTATAACCAGCATTGCTGGTATGAGAACTTATCCTTCTGAAATTAGTGACATTTTAGCGAACTCGGATTTAAAAAAAAACGATGTGGCCTAAGGCAGATACCCCAAAAATCACTCTGTGTAAAACGTTTTCATATATTACTATACAAGCTAAAATTGTTTAAAAAGCCTCCTGTGTTATAGCTTTTTGAGAATTGTGTTGACCTAGCGACTTGAAACTTTCAGGGATTTCTATCATCCACACCAAATTTCATGTTAATCGGCTGTAGACCCGACAAAGTGGCCAAAATTAGCCTAAATTTCAGTTTTTTGTTCCTAATATTTTCTTGGATTGAGGTACTTAATGGGTTAAATCTTTCAAATGGCCCTGGGACATGTTGTGAAGAAGGTCTGTACAACATTTCAAGTCGATTGGTCCTGTTACCCAGGCGGTAGACTCGTCAATGTGGCCAAAATTAGGCTGAAATGTCTGTTTTTTTTTCTAAAACTGTTTTGGGTTGAGATAACGGGTCAAATCTTTTGAAAGGCACTTTCTGAAGCTGAAACGAAGCTCTGAGCAAAATTTCAAGTCAATCGGTGAAGGTGGAGACCATTTACAACCAATAGGCGGCAGATCGGCTAATTCCCATAATTTCATGGCGCTCAATGATGACAACACCTTGTCAATTGAGGCTTTCCATAATTCGTATTATGATCCTTCCATAGCCTGTTTGAATATTATCCGTTTTGAGAGGGAACAGTATGTACTGTATGATACAGTATGACATACATTGTATTGGTTTGGCCCTTTTTATAGTGCTGCAATTGAGAGATGTCATCTCATGTCTTCCATTTCTTACCACTCTAGAACTTTCACAATTTATTGCTATTTCGCGTTGCCTTCCTAACGATTCTTCTTCATGGATTTGATTTGTCATTTTATTAACATCCAGTTGATCTCTATCCTCATTCATTAATTCGATTCTACGATTCTTCTTTTATGACTTGGTACTCTCGATCTATCGTTTCTATTTTGTGAGGATTTTGTACATAGTCTATTGTAACACAGTCACCCTGTTGTAACTACATATTTTGTCATTTTTCGATCCAGCATCATCATATTCGTATTCATCATCAAATTCGTCCAATTTCTAAATAAGGAGAAAAAGAACATGATAAGGGCGAAAAACAGGGTTTTTGAAGTTATATAACTCGGCTCCCTTTAGACCTAGCGACTTGAAACTTCCAGGGAAACTTCTATTATCTACACCAAGAAGATTCACACCAAATTTCAAGCTGATTGGTCATATACGTAAACGTGCACTTAGTACCGTTTGTTTTTCTCAACTTGTTTGCTTGGCGGGGCGGAACGCTACCGCGTCCCTAGTTATCTAGTGAAAGCACAATATACGTACATGAATAAGTTTTAAAATGCAAGGACCCATATTCTATGAGTTTTGGACCCACTGGAAAGCTTGTTTTCTATTTACAACTCTACTTGAACAATCCGGCTTGAATTTGTACACCAGTCCGAATAAAAGTACACTCGAATCCATAACCTCTGTACCCCTCTTCGTCTAGATAAATCCACACTCTTGAAAATATAACGTACGTACTCGTATCAAGATAAGAAGCTACTTACCGATTTGATTGATTGAAAATGGGTTCATGTAGTTTCAAAAAGATTGGGCGGGATGAAACCAGCTCAACTGTTTGCTGTCGTGCCATCCGACGTCAACCAAAGAGACAGGGATACGCACACACACACACCGTTTTTTGATGTGGTGCAAAATTATTTGCACTAGACCCGCTTGGCTTTTGAAAGAAAGCAATAAATCGTGGTCTCTCACTTGAATTCGAACGCTGTTTGTTCGAATCCCTTTTGCTAGCCGGACTAGGGACTGCAATCTGCATTCTATTATTGCATCATTATTCTCTTCTGTTTACGTATGACGTGTCATTGCCGTCCTCGTCTCGATGTGTTGATGTAGGATTGGTTCGGGTTTTTAGAACGCAGTCGCCGACTACTAGTGGGATTCACATAATTGGGGCTATTGTCAGAACTGAGAGAAGACGGTTTAGCTAAGATTCTCTTGTTGAAAGACTTGTTCGGTTGTTGCTGTGGCTGAGGTGAGAAGATTTACTCATTCTGTAGATATTTACCTAGTCACTCAATTCATTCATCTGTAAAACCGTAATAAAAACACTGCTCGTTGTGCAGTTTACTGCAACTGTTATTTCTAAGCCATTGCTAATGATTATGAAAATTAAATGCATGCACATACCTACCTGTAGTTGATGGTAGCAACCTCAAAATTGCTACCAAGCGGAATCAAGAATTGTAGAACTCAAAAACCACGTTAGTCGCAGAACAACATCTGATGTTGTTCTGCGACTAACGTGGTTTTTGAGTTTTAATTAATTGTATTCTTATTTGACATGATTATAATTCTGTGAATCATGTTCGTAAGTGTTATAAGTACTAAAATAAGCTAGCGTCCCAATACCTACTGATGTTACAATATCCACAACACGTTGTGTTTCAATACCTACTGATGTTACAATATCCACAACACGTTGTGTTTCAATACCTACTGATGTTACAATATCCACAACACGTCGTGTTTTGTGATGGAACTCACAATAAATCATTTCTCAAGACAAAGCTCGGAATCCTAGTTCCTATACACCTTGCAATTATGGGTATACTAATTATACACCCCCCTCAGAATTCTTCCTCGCCAAGCAAATCAGTAAACTGATGTTGAGAATCTACACTACATGCAGATAGTACATTAAATGCATGTAGTGTTTTGTGTCTCAAGTAAACAAGTTACATACCTAATTACACACCACATACCAAATTACAGCTTCATACAGTGAAAAAGCATAGAAATTAGCTTTAGGAGCCACTCAGCTTAACTTAGGCCTTGGCACCGTTAAGTCCTAAGGAGGCTACATACCAAATTACAGCTAAACTTTTCCCCTATTGTTCAGAGAAGTGCTGCAAAAGCTACTTACTGAAGGGTTACTATTTGCTTTGTTATAACCCACTCCATTTTGTCAATGGTCTTGCAAAAATTTGGCTACACGGAAAAAAGCCTCCTTAGGACTTTCTATTAAAACACAATATGCCCAGGATCAACTGAGTGTCTCCTAAAGCTAATTTCGGTACTATTCACTCTATGAAGTTGTAATTTAGTGTGTAGCCTCCTTAGGAATTACACTTGGTAATTGTATACAATATATGGCGCCACCTCCAATCGTTTTGATACTAACATATAATGTAGTGGAAAGGTATAGAAATATAAAGAGGTAGTATTTGAATGCCGGAAACATGTTTGAGCCCGTGAAAGATAAGCAGAGATATCAGACGCTCAAAGATCAATAATAAAGCTCGGCATGACCTGCTTCAGTCTACGTGATGAGTGCGTCCTGTTCATACGATCAAGCTTTTGCGTGCAGTGGTTGTGAATTCACATTATCCGAGTTCATAGTGTTGTCTGAAAACGCAGAGTCATTGTTAAAGTTTTTGTATGATCATCGCGTTCTTCCAAAAACAAAGACATGTCCTGTTTGTGGACATGCGATGTGTTTAGATGAGTCAAAAGGTATTTTTCGTTGTAACAAAAGGGTTCAAACTGTAGATGTACATAGGAAAAAAATACCTTTCCACTACATTTCTATACCTTTCCACTACATTATATGTTAGTATCAAAACGATTGGAGGTGGCGCCATATATTGTATACAATTACCTTACACTTTAAGCAGAATAGGTCCTGGATTGGCTGGGTGGCTCCTAAAGCTAGTTTCGATACTATTCACTCCATGAAGCTTCAATTGGGTATGCAGCCTCCTTAGGATTACACTTTAAGCAGAATAGGTCCAGGATCTACTGAGTGGCTCCTAAAACTTATCTCGATGATATTCACTATATGAAGCACGATTTTGTTGTATCACAGTTGTTGATATTTAAAATCATGCTCATCATTCCCCTGTCTGTGTACTTGAAAAAAATTTCAAATTCAGTATTCACATGTAGATGTACATTTGTGTTTCTAGAAACAAAATGGAGGAGGATCTGAAACCTCGAGACTATCAGGTCGAACTAGTGGACACTGCTCTCAAAGGAAATAGCATCATTTTCATGCCTACGGGGTCTGGGAAGACGTTCGTGGCATCCCTGATCATCAGAGAACTTGCACAGAATTATTTGGAGTACGTATATTGATACACATTTTCCGTGTATATTGTGCAAAGCGACACAATTTACACTTACTATTGTGGCGCTTGCCAACTTTTGGTGTTGACGTAGGCATAATCGACTTTCATTTGATATTCTTGGTGAAATTATATTCTCAAATATACAGCATACAAGATAATAAGTGGCGTGATTCAGTTGAAGGGGGAAAGGGCCCCACTGAGTTTGTAATCGTCAAAAATGGTCACTTTCTGAGTTACAAACTGTGTTCATGACTCATCCTGGCATCAGTCTCTGTAATGTTCAGAGTTGTGACTGTTTCGTCGAAAAAGATGCTGTGACCACCACTGCACTTCATTTTGAGTTGACACTCTTTTCGGGGCATTTTAGCCGGCATTTTAACCCGCAGGGCGATCGAATTTTTCCGGCACTGAACAGTACCTAGTTTTTGTTTTATAGGTCACTTATCCTGACCTCTGTTTCTAAGTGACTTCAATTTCTTCTTTATCCAATCCTCCGAGTTATGATCCCGCTTTTCCCCTCTCTTCTTAGTATCTTCATCTTCGACATCATGAATTTGAGGGGAAACTGAACCCGTTGAACTGAACAACTGAATTTGGAAGAGGGAAATTCCTCAGGGTTGAAGAACTTGAGCCTAAATTTTCAGCACAAAGTTCATGGTTAGGACTAGAGTTTGGGTCGTCATCACAGTCTTGATCTTCATCACTGCTTGTAGGAGGAACGATTGGATTGCACGGTTGGTTTTTAAGATGCGAAGCAAGGTTGGGTTTTCATTGTCTACTATCACTGAATAGGATGTTATGGAAGGGTCATAGCTGTATTTCCATTGCCATTAATTATCTCACGTTTTTTCATGCCCTGTTGGTTCAAACGAGACCGTGAATCCCTTAGTACTAGATAAAACTGACTCTTAATCAGTATTAATTTTCGAAAGAAGGGCAACGATTTTTGCTGCTCGGGAGTTGAGATTCATTTTTAATCGTTATTAGCGATACATTTTGACTTACCCAAGAGAAATTTCGAAACTCGAATTGTGACACTTGAAAACTGTCACTTTAGTTATTAATACCGGGTCAACTCATAATAAAACACGAGATAAAGAGAAATAATGCACGTTCCCTCCATGGCACTTGAGTCACAACTGAAGTTGTGGCCGTATTAAAAAAAAATGGTGATGAAGCTAATCATACAGAGTTTAAACCGTTTTTCTCTTAGTCGAAGCCTTTTGTTAGTAGCATTGCAAGTACTTTGTGTCACCTGTAACGAATTTCTATTAACCCCCTCCCATCCTATTTGCAGGAAAAAACTCTCCGATGGTGGGAAACGTACATTTTTTCTTGTGAATACCGTACAGCTGGTTACTCAACAGGCGTCCTGCGTTGCAGCCCAAACCCCTCATTCTGTGGGCACTTATAGCGGCGATATGAACGTGGATTATTGGACCAAGGAAAAATGGCTGGGTGAAGTGAACAAACATGAGGTGAGTATTATAAACGTTGTTCTGACAAGTATTTGACGTTGATTTAGGAAAGTAAAATAAAATTAAAATGTTGATTCTTCCTGTTTTAGGTCCTGGTGATGACTGCTCAAATATTTTTAAACCTGGTGCTTCATGGATTCATCAGTTTTTCCGAGGTCAATTTGCTCATCATGGATGAATGTCACCATGCTAGGAACAATCATGCCATGCGTCAGGTAATCATCGTAATTAGGGATCCACAAGAGTCTGAATACGCCGTTCTTTTTTAATGTTCAACCTACTTGTAAACATCTGTGTGCCAATTAAACTGTACAAATCCTTACCATATTTGACGTAATACGATTGGAAACATTACGCTTGACTTACGCGGTTGTCTGGTGTCAAGAGCCAACCAAGAACCATGCAGGTATAGGATTGATGACATCTGGAAAGGACATGTTCTTGAAATTACGAGACTCCTTTTAGCCACTTCTGGCTTGTTGAATTCGGTTATACATGTTGGTCTGTGGGTTATACATAACATTTTGACTTTGCAGATAATGGACCTCTATAAACAGTATGTTGAGAGAAAGCCCCATGTTCTCGGTCTTACAGCTACACTCCTCAATGCAAACTGCAAGCCTCAACAAATCGACTCCGAGATTCAAGATTTGGAAAACGCCCTATGTGCCAGGATCATTACTCCTTCTGATGACAAAGTCGTTCAAAAGTGAGGATGCCCGTCTATATTTCAATTTGTATGGTCCATTTTTAAACAGTTTCTCTACAAGCTTTGTTATCAAATATCGGATCAAAGAAAAGAAGCTATTGTTCTCGGTCCAAAATGAAAACTCGAATTTCCGAAACATTTTCATACCAACATCCGTTCTAAACCATCCTGAATTCACTGCCGAAAGGCACCGAAAATCATATGAATGTAGGTATATTGCTCATAGGGTGCAGTAGTGTCATATCTCCAAATTTGATGCTTCGGGGTAATGGAAAAAAATAACCATTAAATTTCAAAATTGAAACAGTCTGACTTGTAAGCTGATTACGCTGAACGTTCTAAATAGGAATAAGGAATGACTTAACCATCGTGTTCAGCGTTGAAAAATCTATAAACTGAGGTGTTACTCGGCAAAAAACGAGACAAAATTTGTTATAGAACTAACAATTTAGAGATACATAAAACCAATTATTTCTTCGAAAATTTGCTCTCATAGGCATGCTGCACTACTGAATTTTTTATTTCAGGTTCTCAACCAATCCGAAAGAGGTGCTGGTGATGTACTCGCCTGTCAATCCCGGGAGGATGGGAGAATTGATGGTTCGCATCTTCGAAGAGCTCATCAATACAACGAAATCTATCAAGTTGCCGGCTCGAAAATCATCGCCTGTCGAAGTGATGGAAAACGCTAAATTGATTAACAAAAAGAAGGAATGGCATCAAGCGCTCAATAATATGTTGAAACAAACAAAGGTAATGCGCCATTATATGTCTTAACATGGTATGACATTATCGAAATCATTGAAACATTTGAGTTTTTCCAAGGCACAGTTACATGATCATGTATATGCATTACTGCCGTGAAAAAGAAGGCAGTAACTCGACTTCAAGACGTTTTGAGAAAATTGAGGTTTTACTTTTCATACCCATTGCAACGGAAAAAGGCAGCAATTTCAGGATTACTGTTATTTATCGTTGAATAAAGTGATGCTATTTTCTACTATTAAACCAACCCTTAAAATGGAGAAGCGGCCTAACAATATTTGAATTATTTAATTAATCATTTATTGTAGACCATTATTTTTTGTTGCATTCGATGGAAAAAGAGACGACGATTCCAACGGTATAAAGAAGTCGAAATCTCAAAATTCTCGAGTTACTGCCTTCTTCCTCTGGATGGTAGTTTAGTTTTTGTGATACTGACGTACAGTTAAGCAGCAACCAGCGGTTGCGTGCAGTGATGGAAATCTGTCGATACTATCGATAGTTGTTAGTTTGATTTTGTTGGCACTGGCGAGTGGTGTAACCCTGTCGTTGAACCTCCATTTCGGTCTTTTGTTTCTGTTGTCGTACTACCTAATAATATTAGTATGACAACTAGTATTACCACTACTACTATTATTTCATTATGTAATGGGAATTTTTAGTTATTAGTGCTTGTATTAATACCATTGTGCAATAGGGCCCTAAAATGATGTTTAGTAAACTTTATTGTCAAGTTTTTGACTTTACAGTTGTGCACACATATTATATACATTAACAGTTGGGGCGTGTCTTAGATGCAGCCCATTGGCTGTCCTTTATCAGTAAGTGGTAGTTGGTATTACTATATTATACAGAGGCACTTGAGGTGAGAATAACAGTATATAACAACATTAAATATTAGTACGATATCAAGTATAACAATTCCAAGAAAACGAGAAAAGACGAGAGGGTTAGTAGAGTAATGAGTCCTGGGATCTCTTCCTCTTCAGACGCCTTCTGACTGGTTGGGGTGGGGGATTCTGGGGGATGCTTGCTATTATTGGATTTCCATGGTCTATCATTCCGTCGTTCAGTCTTTTGTAGCTGTTTCTTATTATTTCTCGAACGGTTGGTTGACATAAGTCGTGATGGAGAGTGGAGTTGCGGACGTACCAGGGTGCTCCAGTAGTCATCCGAAGAACTCGATTTTGTGTGACCTGAATCTTATTGATGTGACATTCTGCTGCTGATCCCCATAGACCACCAGATGGGTCGGATTACAGAAACGTACAGCAGCTGTTTTGTCGACAGACTTATCGGAGAACGTTCACCAAGAAGTGACTTGAGCTTGAGGATTTTTACTTGTAAACACCCTAGTTCTTAGATATGAAAAGTTAATCTGGTGCTTCCTCTTTTATTATTTCCAATAATTTTCTTCCATTTTTCTAGGATATTTTTGATGTCCTTGGGCTTAATGCTGCTAGCAAAAGTTTGCTTGCATTGATTGTACGTCTGGAACGAATGAAATTACACGCTGAAGAACTTTCGGTCATTGTCCTGCTCAACGCGTTCACAACAAAACTGCAATATTTGAGGTACTTTTTCCTTGCATTTCATGCATGTTTTCTACTTTGATCCAGATGCTTAACTTTTATGTAACACTGGAATGGTTATCATTGTCATATTATGTTGTGTTACTTAGTTATTGTGAGGTCGTGAAAGGCTTTTTAGTTTGTATAGAATCAACTCGCTAAACCACTTATTTTTATTTAATTTTTTGTGTCAGAAAGTGCTTTGAAGATGAGATGAGCTCGTGCCCTATCGAAACTCGTCCATTGACCTTTGCTACCCCCAAGGTGCTTGAACTTTTCAAGACGCTGAAAGCAATGAAAAAAGAAGACTCTGTACTTGTATTTGTTGAACTGAGGTTCACTGCCAAAGTTTTACATTACGTTGTGGAGGTTTGTACTCAGCTCATCAGGACGTGAGGTAGCCAAGCCTCAATTCAACTTTTTTCGTTATTAGATCTGTTGTTAGGTAAATTACATGAACTACCGAGTCGTCACCGTTGAAAATGAAGTTCACATCGTGTCTACACTCTTAATATGATGGTTGAATTAATATACGGTTCAACGCCATCATTCAACTTCTGTGGTCATCTAATGGAGAACCACTGATACCGTACCCCTCGAATTAAGCCCAAAATGGGCCTACGATTTTCTAGATCTGATTCTCCTCGCTCTAAATCCGAAAGAATTGAAAAAACTCAGATCCTAACCCGAATAATAAATTTTCTAACTCTACTCCTACGCAAGTTCTGTAAGATTTAGAATTGTTCTCACGATGGCAGCCCTGCCTTTATAACATAGTATGTATAACATAGTATAACATATATTATATGACGTAAGCTTATCTATAGACACACTAACGTTTAACGTGTTGCCATAACTGTGGCCCTCTTGTCCGGTAGGCTTCGTCGAAAAAACCGGTAGATTGAGCTAGGAAACCCGGTACATTTTGTTTTTTAAAAGGTATTACTTTTTTCGATAGATTCACTTAAAAACTAAGGACCTGAGCTGCACAAAAACTTAGTTTTCAACGATTTCGTGATTACTACCTATATTAAAAAAGAAGAGAGAAAAAGATACTTACTCGTAAGTTATCGTTTTTAAGAACAGCTTTGGCCGGACTCGAAATTATTAGTCGGTTTTATGGGTACAATCATTGGGTAATGGGTAAATTATACACTCCAGTAACCAATAGAGCATGCTTTATAAAATGTAATTAAGTTTGCTGTTTTGCCCATTTCCTCCTTGGTTGAAAAACCTTTGTCTATTTGGAGGGTTGTTGGAGGTGGTAAGAAAAGGAGAAGTTTTTCCGAGCTTTCGGCTTTAATAAGCCATCTTCAGGGGTAGGTATTGTTTCCTCCCTATGGTTGAGGAAACAATACCTACCCCTGAAGATGGCGTATTAAAGCCGAAAGCTCGGAAAAACTTCTCCTTTTCTTACCACCTCCTGCAACCCTCTAAATAGACAAATGTAATTAAGTAAAAATCAAATTACGATTTATGAATCTATCTTCCATCGCAAGTATAACGCCAAGTCTTATTGTCTTTCCAAGCAAACCACAAGAACCTAGGAATTACAGCGTACCTAAATCAATTTTATCATGAACTTAATTCAGTCGGTAACATGGTTGCAATAAGTTGTGCACATAGGTCGGTGCATAATGCACTACGTTCTAAACCTTGAGAATAAGCATTTTCATAGGACAATGAACCCTTTCATAAACCCTTTCATCAAGAGTTAACGCATTTGCAGTAGATTACATCATAGCTCTAAAAGTAACCATACATAATCGAATTGTTTTCTAACATTTGAATCAGTTGGCTTGTTTCTGGAAGTATCATTTTAACGGAACTTTGCTTAGGACATTTTTCATTTAACTCAACTTTCCAAGGTGTTTTTAGAAATTGTCCACGAGCTGTAGTATTAGTGGGAATGCGAGGTTGTCACTTATTTTGTATGCAAGGTGAGCCAACCAACTTTGGCGAATGGAATGAAAAATTATTGATCTCCAGCAGCCCCATAATAGGGCAATAATTGTGCTCAAAGATTATTTTTTGTCGAAAATTTCAAAGCCCGGTAGATTTGAAGCTCAAACCGGTAGACCGAGAGTTGAAGTGAAAACCGGTAGATCTACCGGAATTCCGGTAGAATGGCAACACTGACGTTTAGATAAGAGGGAGGGAGTCTCGTCATACATGTGATGACGGCAGGGCTGCCAACATGAGAACAACTCTCAATCTTACAAGTTCATTATGAAAATGTTATATTTGGGGGATGCTCAAATTGAATGAACAAGTCGAATTCCTGTTAAGTAAACTTTCTGGAAGTTACTACCGACCCCAATTTTCCATAAATAAGAGGATCTATCGAGAATAATTTAAACAAAATATAGTTATTAAACAAGAATAATTAAGAATAATGATGTGATGATTCTTAGCTCAAAGTGACCTAGGTACCTCTTCAAGCAGTTTTTTTTTTTTTTTTTTTAAATAGCAATTTTTGGTTCGCTAAAAATGACCTTTGTAAGAATTTTGCATAATTTTAACTTGATAGTCCCAAATATATTTTTTCTGCAGTTACGCCATTCTGATAGTGTGTTCAAATGTGACTTGAAAACTGTTGTACACTTTTCTTATATCCAGGAGTTGGCGAAAAACAACGAATCCTTTGGTCACGTGAAGTGTGATTTCATCGTGGGATTCAACAATAACCCAATGAACGACGTAAAAGAAATGATTTATGAAAATAAAAAACATGCGCAAACATTGAGAAGGTAGGTTTTTACTACTTTGTTACATCAGCTGACTCGAATTTTTTGTACGTTTCAAAGAGCATTTATAAAATAATCGTGAAAACTCGTTTAATTTACAATCGAAAACAGAAAATCCCTTTTCAATTATTGAACCTATCGGCCTAGAAATGTTTTCAACTCATATTTCCGTTGGTAGTTTAAATTAAAATAAACTTTAAACGCCAAGCCTTCGAGCCTTTATTAAGAACGAATGGCTGATCGTAGAGCGGTCAGAGTGGTTTGAAAAATACTTTAAACCAAAATCTGTACAAATTTTTGTTCAAGCTCGAAGCCCAAAATAAATTCAGAATTTGGGGAACTGGCGATTAATGGCAGAAGCGAAAGACAACAGATTATTAAAGGCTAGTAACTATAACTGTTATGGCTACACATTGAAATAAAAACACTGGGCTGCGGATGAACAGTGATCTTGGCTGGGCTGGGTAATCTTTACCGAAATGATTCATATGTGCTGAGTAATTTATGGTCGTTTTCCCTTTTAATGACTCAAGGTTCAACTCTAAACTCACCAACGTGCTTTTTGCTTCTGACGTTATTGAAGAAGGTACAGACATATCTCATTGCAACTGCGTCATCAAGTTCGATCGGATGAAATCGTTCAGGTCTTACGTACAATCGAAAGGCCGAGCTCGGCATAAGGACAGCGTTTACTGCATTTATTGCGCAGATGAGAAAGCAGTTCAAACATACGAGTCGTTCAAAGTTATAGAGCGAAAAATCACTGACGTAAGTACATAATACTTAGTGGAGTTGAAAGTTACACGTTTCCTATTCTTCAGTAGCTAGAATTGTTGAAGGTCATAATTTATCCTGAACTTAACGTGTAGGTACATGTGTGATATGCGCTGAGCATTTGCCGATATTGAGTTACGTAGCGATCTTAATATGTCTGAAATATGTTATAGTATATACATATATTTCAGAGTGGTTCAAGTATAGTATGTAATATATAATAATATATACTATACTTAAACCACTCTGAGATAAATGTATATACTATACACGTAACTGAATATTAGCAAATGTTCAGATGTCATGATGCTCCTTAACATAGCTTATACTTTTATTAATTTTTTTTTATTCGACTCTGTTTTGTATGAAGGAAATACTTCATTTCATGCTTCTACGTGATTACACGTTGACAATTAGAAAGTGACTATCACCAAGAAAAAGATTGAGAATTGATTTTGGAACAGAAAATTACGCAACTTACCAGTTTTATTACTTATTTTCCAATATTGACTATTTACCACTAATGGAATCTCGGGATATCAAAAAGTTAGTTACAGTAAGATAAATCTTGCTGCTTTTTAGATAAAAAGCAACACTCAATTTTTACGACAGGTATCCGTGCTTTTATACACTGTGCCATTAATTCATGCATTATTGGCGTCTTAACCTTGGATGTTTAATATTCACGTCTTGTGTGCTTCTAGTTACTTCGAAGATCTATACCAGCCAGCCTTATGGGCGAATTCGTTTCTGACCCCATTGAACCTTTTGCACCTTTGGGGCCTAATGGACCAAAAGTGACAGTTTATTCAGCCATCAGCCTCGTCAACAGGTAGGCCAATCTGTTTGACTTGATATAATATTGGTATCATCGCACCAAAAGCGCCAATCTGCTTATTTCGTCACTTTCCTTTGAAAGGAGAAATTCCCGAAAAATTATCGTACCCACGGGAATCTGCTTGATGATAAGAGATAATAATTGAAGACACAAGTGGATGAAGGTGCTATGTAACAAAAGTAAAATGTCAAGAAAATTGAGTTTGCATACTTGCCTATTTTGTTTGGTTCGGAATTTTTCTCTTCTTTTCTTCTCCAAGTTGTTGCGAAGGTGTTGCCAATCATGCACTGATGACAATAAACCTAATATTTTGATGATTATCTGCGCTACGCGCTACCACATGAATTATCGAAAAAATGTTACATAGTACCTTCTTCCACTCGTGTCTTCAATTATCTCTTATCATCAATTATTAGTTCTATGTTCTCCAGAAGAATGCGCCAAAGGGATGCAAAGTGTCTGTGGCCGACCTATATCATCATCTAGGAATCACGTATGTCGGCTCTGGCATGTTATGTCTAACTCAGGGTACCCAAAAGTGCACTAAAACAAAAATGGCCAAAAAAGTAGATAGGCGCTTTTGGCGTGGTGGTAACGATGTAATATTTAGGTACTCGTTTTATAGACATGTAGGCCTTATTTATCTTCTTATATTTCTTGATTTGTGTTACAGATATGTATCAATGCTCCCCCAAGACAAGTTTGCCCATCTCGCTACATTCTGGTGGAGTAGAGTTAATAAAGGTCAGACCTGTGCCATTCTTCAGCTCCCTGTCAACAGTGCTCTGAAGGATCCGATAGAGGTTACCATATGGCTGTTCTAATAAGAATAAGGGACAGGGGGGGATAGGGTACTAAATAGAGAGTTTGGAACTAATTTTAATACTTTCCGTAATCGAAAAACGTCATTTTTCGAAGAAATCTTCTTTTTAAATATTCTTTATATTGAAGGAAAAGGTTAAACTTTTTTTTTTTTGAGCCCTATAAGAAACCCGTCTGGTGGGCCCATTAGTAATTTTGCCTCCCACACGGAACGTTTTACTATACATTTACTATACTTTTTACTATACTGTTACTTACATTGAATAGACTTGGTAATGACGCACTGGTTTTATCATTTACAGGGGCCATACTGTCATAATGAAGTAGATGCCAAGCGAGCTGCTGCAATGGTAACGTGTAAAATGTTGTACGAAGTTGGTGAGCTCGATGACCACCTGTTGCCTCGAGGAGACGATTGCGACATCCTTCGTGATTCGGAGATTTTTGCGTTGTGGCCTGAAAAAGAGCCTGTGGGTAACCTTAAACCAGGGACTGCTAAGCGGTTGCAGCTTTATCAAGTTTGGGTGAGGATTGATCATCCAAGTTTTTCACTGCTCATATGTTGATCTTGTTCTTAACTGATGAAACATTCTGACATGTGACACCTCATGTCAAAAGGGTTTTGCTGAACACGATGGTGAAATCAGAATTGAGATATCTCATTCCGTTCTCAAACAGCTGGAGCACTTTGAAGATGAAGAAACGTGGTTGTTACTTGAGATGTTATTCACGGCTCATCTGTTCTAAATTGGTAACGGAATGAGATATCGCAATCCTGACTTAACCATCGTGTTCAGCGTTGAAAACTGAGGTGTTACCTTGCCGGCGGAGGTGCCATTTAATTGTTGCTCTATTTTATTGCAGTACCCCAGCGCATTGTGTGGCTGTCTACCAACTAGTGGTACTAAACTGTACCTACACGTATTCAGTATCACTCCCATTTTTGATACTTACGGGAATTCACGGTTGGAAGCATTTAAAACTCATCTAAGTTCCAACATGGAGTTCGCTATGCTTTCATCAAAACCACTTCCCCAAGTAAGTTTTTGTTGATTGTCACGGCCACCATTCTGTTTTTTATTTCTCATTTAAGGCTACCTCGTCCCAGTACCACAGCCTTGTGATCACTTCTGGATGGGTTGGAATTATTCTCCTCCAAAATCAAAATCCCTACTCACGTTTTGCGTTTCATGGATTTCTGGACAACTTTTGTTCTGTGCGCCCACTTTGTAACGCACATAATTTAACTGTTTATAACTCATTTTGATGCGATTTCCACTAGAGCAGTTAAGTACTCTAAATGAGCCATACCAGATCAATTCAACAAAGTCATATTTTTAGTTGATGACTAGCTGTCGGGCCCGTCGCTGACAGGCAGAACTCGGGGTGTGTCCATCTACCTTTGTTACCTGTCCCGGATGGGCAGAACTAGGGATGGATCCATCAGCCACTTATCTGTCGCTTTACGGATTATACCTCTTATAATATAAGAGGTATAATCTCAAACCCTTTACAAACCCTTATAATCTCAAATACCACAAATAATATTCATCTGTCTCACTGGAAGGAAGAATTGAAGATTTTTTTATTTCGGCTTCCCTATAAACCTCTATCCCTATGTATCGGATCCGGAAGTGAACCCCCCTATGTCCTTCCCCGGTCACAGAAACATTTAAATACGGGAGAAAAGTTCGATCCATTGAACCGTTTTCGAGAATTTAAAATGTTTAGAGTTCGGCTTCCTTACAAACCCCCACCCCTA
Organism: Stenodema calcarata; assembly: GCA_963920205.1. NCBI lineage: Eukaryota > Metazoa > Arthropoda > Insecta > Hemiptera > Miridae > Stenodema > Stenodema calcarata. The sequence goes on along the minus strand of OY986055.1, from coordinate 14,398,887 downwards.
TGCATTGGATCCGGAAGTGAACCCCCCTATGTCCTTCCCCGATCACGGAAACATTTAAATGCGGGAGAAGGGTTCGATCCATTGAGCCGTTTTCGCGTGATTGAAGGACAAACAGACAGACACCAAATTAAAAATTGGCGTGTTTCGACTCCTTTTCACGCGAAACGAATTACTGTAGTGAAGTTTTTCGAAAATACCCAAGGAACACGAAAATCGTCTGTAAATTTAGTTATATAGATGACGATTTAGTACAAACTGTAATTATTTTTAGATTTGCGATTTCTCACTGTTCATGAATGTTGGTGAAGTACTGGTAGAGACTCTTGATAGTTTGAGTACTGTCATATTAACGCAAGACGAAATCATCATGGCTTCCAATTTCCAAACGTTTCTCTTCACTGAGGTGTTGACGGTGGCGAAGAAGTTTCTCGTCAAAGATTTCGATAATCAGGAAAATTCGTACTGGGTCGTCCCCGTTATCACAGGTGAGCTACCTACTTATGTGGCATTTGGTATTTCAATTGGAAATGTCTCTCATCGTTCAAGTCGGTGAAATAATTTTGAAAAAATGTTTCTCTAGATTTGAAGGAACGCTCTGCTCAAATTGATTGGAAAACGATCAGAGAGCACAGGAGTCTTCCTGAAATAAGGTCTGTGCCATCAGACGATAGAGCTAGGCAGAAGATAGAAGGTTCCAGCTACGTCGATAAAGTGGTGGTCCCGTGGTATAGACCTGGTGGATTACCCAGTATGGTAATAGTCGACTTCAACATTGTACTTACTAAGACTGAAAGATGTTTATTGACGTCTTATAGCCAGTGAATGTAACGGAATTAATTAATGTTCAAATGTAACTGGTTTAATATTTGTGATTTTTCAGAGGTACATTGTTACCAAGGTGTGTGAGGAATTGAGTCCTAGCTCACCATTTCCTAGTGAAACTTACTCAAACTATTCAGATTATTTCCGAATGAGGTATGGGGAATGGGTTGTAAATGCACAACAACCGCTGATAGAAGTTAGAGCTATTTCTACCAAAATCAACTGTATTAAGCCAAGGTAGATACAAGCATTAACATAATATTATTATTTTAGTAAATAATATTATTCTTTACTAGTCCAAGTTTCCTGCTCTTTCTAAAACTTCAAAAACTCTTTCTAACTTCATATTTCATATTATGTTTTTCAGGATCGGATATAAATCTAGTTCGAAACGGAAACGTTTGGAGGATAATTTTGAGGAAACTTTGATCCCAGAGTTGTGCATATTGGTTGATTTCCCGGCCGTTTACATGCTCAAAGCGACGCTTCTCCCATCGCTATTTCACCGTCTCCATCATTTACTTCAGGCGGAAGAGTTGAGGCAAAAAATTGTGATTGAGGCCGGCCTGGGGAGATTGAACCCTCCAGGTTTGTTGATAATTTTTATTATTGTGTGTGGAAAGTTCATTATTATTGTTTATTGTTTTGGTAAGTCAGTTGGTTTCAGCTGCTGGACAATAGTCAATTTGTATGGTTGGAATCTGAGGTCATGTTGACAGACTTAAGCTGCGTTCACATGGATCCGTAACGTCCCTAATGCGTAGTCCGTAAAAACTAGTGGAGGAGGACTCGTGGAGTACGTGCAGAAACAGTCCAGAGATTCAACGAAAAATGGTAGATTACGAGAGATAACAAAATGGGGGGGGGGGGAGCAGAAGCTCTTGCGCACTCGTACGTCGCGTAAAATATATCCCCCCAAAAACAACTCCGTTGTAAAAACTGGCCCGCCAAAAAATCTCAGCCGCAAAAAGGAATGATATCCATTTTGCCCGCCAGTCACATATATAGGATGCTCGGTGCTTCGCACCTCGCTGTTGAGTGTGCATATAGAAACCTGATCCTCCTACCCCTAACCTCCACCGTCAATGTTTTCCTGTTCCCTGTCTCCTTCCCACAACCCCCTCTCACACTTAGTCACCCTCGGTTTCACCTAATATGTTTCCTCTGTTACACCAGCAGGGAGCTTTACGCTTCTTTCAATGCTGTTGGCGGGAGCTTTTTGCCACATAAACAAGCCTGAATTAAAGCATTACTATATTATAAGTATTACTGGTGGTCACGAGTAATCAGTAGTGGTACACCTATAATGAAGTAATGCTTCAATTCAGGCTTGTTTATGTGGCAAAAAGCTCCCGCCAACAGCATTGAAAGAAGCGTAAAGCTCCCTGCTGGTGTAACAGAGGAAACATATTAGGTGAAACCGAGGGTGACTAAGTGTGAGAGGGGGTTGTGGGAAGGAGACAGGGAACAGGAAAACATTGACGGTGGAGGTTAGGGGTAGGAGGATCAGGTTTCTATATGCACACTCAACAGCGAGGTGCGAAGCACCGAGCATCCTATATATGTGGCTGGCGGGCAAAATGGATATCATTCCTTTTTGCGGCTGAGATTTTTTGGCGGGCCAGTTTTTACAACGGAGTTGTTTTTGGGGGGATATCACATCTTTTTGCATGGCTAGTTTTCGAGTGGTACTTATACAATACGGTTCAACAACATATACAATACAATAGTACCTACGAGGTAACTAGTAAATTTTTTCCTAAATGAAGTTTTATCCTAGTCAAAATTTAGTAAAAAATTAGTACGCCTACTAATTTGCCTTTTTGTTTCTTGTTTTTGTGACAAGAATAATTATTTTTTGGAAATTATTGTTTGTTATCTGAAATGTGTTTGAAAAATAAGTAGTTTTAAAATTTTTGCGAATTGGTTAAATATTATTTTTAAAATTTTCGATTAATTAAAACAATCAAAAATTTAAAAACAATTATTAAAATTTAATACAATTATTCTTATTATTAAATTTAAAAAAATAGAAAGAATTAGAAATTTGAATTAGAAATTTTTTGAAAATTGGTTGCATTTTTTCTTGGGGATTGTGCAAATTTTTGTTGTTGAGAATCATTACAATAATTGTAATTATTGGTGTCGAAGAGAAAGAGGAAAGAGAAAGTTTGCAGAAGGTAAAACGCACGTTTTTACACCAACAATCGCGAATAACTCGAGAACCGTTGGGAAAAGTGACAAAGAGCGCTACCCTCATTCGAAAGCCCATAAAATTTCCTATCGATCCTTAAACAGGCGCCACTTTACGACAATTTTTCTGACCACCGTTCAACTTTGATGTTTTCGGAAATTAGCCAAATCAGTAGATGTGGAATTTATTCACGTATTTTTGGCTGTAGATTAGTCGAATCGATTGAGATTTAGTTCAAAATTATTGAGCATATACTAGACAACCTAGCGGACATTTTAAGACCAACCGCACCAATTCCCATCAATTTTGGCGGCAGTTATTGTTGAAAATACAAAAATCACCATAACTCCTTAATTTTACCCCTTACGAAGCTCATTTTGATCTCAAATTAAAGAGTTTTAAAAGCTGAATACAACTAAAAAAGAAAATCTGAAAAAGCTTCAATTTTGAAGGAGTTATGACCATTTGAAATTCCTAAAAATTACTATTTCCCCCCTAATTGGGGGGGAAATGGGGGGAGGGAGAAAAAATTGTCAAAAGGCACTCCCTTGGAGCATAAGGAACGTGTGTGCAAAATTTCAGCTCGATCCGATTTGTCTGCTGGGCTGTAGCCCCGTCAATGAACAACAACAACAACGAGAAGAAGAAGAAGAAGAACACGAAAAACGTGAAAAATAGTGGTTTTAAAATTGTTATACCCCCGACACCTGATGTTCCCAAGAGCTGAAATTTGTTTTACGTCCTCACGTGCCCCTGGAGAGTTGGTGTACAAAAAATCAACTCTCGAGACACTCAGGGGACCGAGCTATGGTAGGGTGAAAACCCCAACTTGTTCCGTCGCGTAATCAGTGTCTCAGTCGCTTCGGTTTTCTTGGCGGGCGGGACGCTGCCGCGTCCCTAGATAATTTTTCAGAAATTTTCAGCCTCTCCAAAAGTGAATCTGACGACGCGTTACGGACGTTACGGATCCTTGTAAACCCAGCTTTACTCTTAATGCTTGCGCTTGTTTTTGCACTGAGCGGCCTGGACTTGGTAGCAACGCCTGCCCCCACACTTTCGGGGGTCCGTGCTGTGCGAGTAGGTTGTGTTGGCTTCTTTTTCATCACATATCCAGTTGTTCGAAGGTCGTTAACACACTTCAGAATCGTTTTACGACTCGGGATAGCTCCAACGCCGAACCAACGCGTAGGTACTCAGGGTTGGCTTCTAATATTTCGACTTCTTCAACCTGTGGTTCATACTTGTTTAATCGATTGTGCCTTTTAAGGAGTACAATCCCATGCTCACATAGCCAGCTTGGCAGGGCGCTTCTATAGGTTGATCGACGGTAGTGATTGAACATTCGCTCATGAGGGGTACAGTTAGTGGCTGTACACAGGAGGAATCGGATTGAATGTAGGGCTTCAGGTAAGACTTGCTCCCACAGCGTGTTCTTAAGATGTCTGCTTCTGAGCGCTAGTGAGAGTGCTTTCCACACAATGTCGTTAAACTTCTCAACCTGACAGTTGGCTTGAGGATTGTAAGGTGTTGAATGACTCATGGTGGTGCCACCGAACTGGAGGAATTTGGTAACTTCACCAGACATGAAAGAAGCTCCACGATCCGAATGAACGCATGCGGGCATCCCGAATGTTGTGAATTATTCCATGAAACACCTCATCACAGTTTCTCTATAACAGAGCTCTCTACTACTCGTGCAACCGTCCTGCACTGTACTTCCAAAATACCTGTACATCTCCCGCTAGTTTGATTTTACTCTTCATTTTCAGGCAAGTCTTGGAAAAAGTTAGAGGTGGACAACAGGTCGCTCCATGACGAAGAGGAACCGGCAACTCAGAGCACTGTTGGTGTGAGCGACTCACTGACTGAGAAAATGGAAGCTTTGGCGCCAGCCACGTTCCCGTGGCGCCAAGAAGACGAGCCAGTGGATATCGAGAGGCAACTGAATTTTGTCGATCTTCTCTCCATTATCCATTACAATAAATTTTTCGGGTCCGACAAGGGTTTTGATGACGTAAGTATTGGTGCTGTGTACCTTGTTTGGGACCTCGACTTTCACATACCCTGAAAAACAGCTAATTAGAACTTTATGTTCTAGGTAATTTCGGACTTTATTTAGGCAGTTATTTACAGCTTTGAATGTATGTTGTGAGGCGAGCTGAAATAATTGAGCCGAATTCACTTTGAAGATTTATTAACTGCTTGCTGTACTGAAAATCTCTTTTCGTAGAGGAGCCAACAAGCTGCAACAACCAAAGCTACTTGTGACATTAATAGTATTTTCCTGTTATGAGTTGTCTTCTGTTACAGCTTCAAATCAGTGGTGATCTGAAAGTTGTTAGTTCATCTGGCAGAGAACGGTCTTCAGCACCTGTTCTAAAAGTATTGGATGTTGATATGAATGGGAGCAGTGGTCCTGAACTAGCGGATATTCTGCCGGTACGTTTTGCTATTTTAATACTACTACAGTCACTTCGAGACCGAGTTAACCTCAGTTATCAAGTTGGGAGATCGAGATATCGGTAGCACTTAAGTACTTGAACAATATGCTGAAGACGCCTGTACTCGTCTGTTGTTTGGGGTATAGAAGATGTGGACATTGATTAGAAGGCTGAAAAATAACATTAAACATCCAGCGTGAACGAATTCGAATTGTAGAGTTGATTTGGTGTAAGACGAAGCCATTTGTCTCATGGAGTCTACTCGCCTTCCACTACCAACTTTAAATAGTTCCAGTTCAAAACTTGAAACTGTTGAAATTATGTATTGAGAATCTTTGTTCAGACTCTTTGTCGCACGAGCTGAGTCTGGGATTCATTTCCTTCATCGTGGACGCTCCGGTACAATGAATCTTGCATCACGTGTGATGCGTTTTACTATTTTTGAATCCTATCCGAAGTGTGATTCCTTACACAATGTCTCGCAACATTGAGTGAGTACGCACGTGAATCTCAAACGGAGTAAACCTCTCTACCATTTTCGCACTTACGTGCATTTCGATCGTGTGGACAAAAGATTCCACTTCATAGTTGAATGAGGATTTGCTTGTGATATGTTTCCGCTAGTGAATATACAGGGTGTATCGCATTTTTCTATCTCCGTTTCACAAATATGCCCTTTCAAAGGTTATTTCGAGAAAACCGTGTTTGTTATTGGAAACCTCAATTTTCTCTGCTTTCCCACATTGTTTTTCAACGTTCCATCACAGTTTTGAAATCTACATTAAATTTTCTTCAAGTCTAATGGACTTTCAAATTTCACATGTTTCTTTTTAAACCGTGACAACAGATCAAGGAATGAACATTACATTTTATAAAAAAGCGTAGTTAGCGACAAAGTTTCGAGAATCACTACTCTTCCAAAAAAAAAAAAAAAAAATCCTGCAAGCTGCCGAATCTCACAAAAGTTGTAAAATTTAATTACCTTCCCAACGTTATACTCAAAACTGCAGTTATCTCTCAATTCCTGAATGCAATTGGAACGGGAAAGGGGAAAAAACTTATGTCATGCTTATTTTGTTGGATCTTATCTTTGGATTTTATTTTTTTGGATAATTTTTATTATTGGATATTTTTTGGATTTATTTGGATCTTATCTTTGGCATTGTACTTCTTGAACTCGAATCGAAACTTACTTAATACTCTGAAGATTTGCACGATACTGACAATTATTATTATTTACAACACAAAGTATGCCGACGAAGAATGAGAGAGATAAGGTAAACAAACACTAATGAGAACCTGGTGGTCGTTGCATCTTTTCGCATCTCGGCGCTGATCTGCTCCATTCCTCAATTAGAATATTCCTTAATACGATACACAGGTTCTCAGTGGTGATCGGAAGGGAGTAGGTCGTTGCCACTAAAAGTAAATCGCTCACCTCCTTATGTTCACAGGTTATCACATCCATGAGTGCCTCCGATATTGTTAACTACGAGAGACTGGAAACGCTAGGAGACTCGTTCCTCAAGTTTGCTGCGTCTCTCATGCTTTTCAGCTACTACCCAACTTTAGACGAAGGGAAACTTACACAAGTTAAAGGGAAAGTCATTGGGAATCGCAATTTGTATTACTGCGGCCATCACTTAGGACTGGGACAAAGACTCAAAGTTAGTATGAACCAAAAATGATCACAAACCCGTGATGATATAATTTAGTATTAGAATGCACATACTTATAACGTGTTAGTGGTTGGTTGAACATTGACCACGAAGTGACATACTCGTAAGCCTAGAACCAACATTTCAGTTACATCTGAGGCGTTTCACATAAATTACATAAACCTATATTCGTACTTGTACTCCATTTCCGCTATAAAAAAAAAGTCTACGCCTGTGGATTTAGATCTGTAAAGTACTGAACCCACTCCCTCGGTGGAATCGATGTGCTGGGAGTCGCTCGCGGCCTCTTGAAAATCTTAACCAAATCCCAAAACTTTGTTAGCCATAAGATAGCGGGTTTTTACTTCTTCTGCACTGGTGTTCCCAAAAAGCTGTAATAAACACATGGACCTAGTCGTAGCCCGCTCGCAATCCCAATCATACCAACGAAGCTGTTTGCTGGTTTTCTTTTGCGACTGAATTGCTGGCCTTATCACATCCTTCATTGAGATGGCAGCTTGGTTTACCGTTACAAGGATGACGTACAATTGGAATTAATACAATCCATCATTCTTAAAGCAATTCTTCTTCATACAATAATTTTACTGGTAAACTGTACTTCATACAATATTGGCACTGGTAAAGTATACCTATTGGATCAGGCAAAATGAAAATTAATAAATAAATTGGTGACTTCCAAAAGACAAAAATATTAACACAGAAATAGTAATAAATAAGCAGAGATTCTGTCCAGCTCACATTTAAAAAAACTGCACCATCGCTCACACCACACATCCTCAAACGCAACACACTTCTTAAAAAGTCGAGTAGCCTGGAAGGGGATGCCAAGGAACACACGTCGACAAGTTCTTCCAACGTCAGTTCACCCCGTCCCAGGAACCTTCCACGTTCAGCTCGGAAAACAGCACACTCCCCAATCAAGTGCTGGATGGTGTCAGGAGATCCAAGATGGCACTCTTGGCAAGCCTGCCTGTTGGAAAAAGAGCAGGTCATAACGTCTAACGTTTTGCGGCTGAAACGCTCCCCTGCTGCTAGAACTTGGGCCAGCGTGCGCTTAACGAAAAGTGGGAGATCTTGGTTCAGGTACTCAGCGCATTTACCATGGCAAAGTCTGGGTTTCTTGGCAGGCGATATTTCGAGCGACCAGCCGCTTCCCAATTTCTAGCAGCAGGGGTTCTGTCAAGCTGTCAGCGTAGGGCACCACGCAGGATCCGCAGTTTGCTCTTGACAAAAAATGGCTCCATTTGTAGTACCCAATTATACCTGCAGTCAGTGGAGTGAGGAGCGAGACGAGCTCTATCAGTCGATTGAGGTCGATCCTGGGGAGCCTCTGTTCGCCCATCTTCATCAGGCTGGACCACCAACCAAACATGCTTTTGGCCACTTCGAGCGAGCTCCGTGCTGGTGAAACCAAGCTCTTCCCAGACCCAGCGATGACTTGAAGGCTCTCACTTGAGTTCCAGGCCATCAGTCTGCCCAAATCCTCAAGTTTCGCTGATTTTGTGAACATTCATCTTGAGACGGGCGCTATATCTGTCTTTTTTGCAGCCATATTCTTAGGCGAGGAAGCAGCGGCAATGTAGGCACAGGAGATAATATTATTATATGGTTACCTCTGTTTATTTTAATTATCATTTTATGTTTCAACAAGTACTTTTCTTCTTTTTTTTAGACTCGAGATTTTTCCCCCGAAGACTGGATGGTTCCAGGTTTCACAATCGTTCGCTGTCTCAAGTCGATCTTGATAAAAAATAGAATATCGCCTCATCGATTTTACGGTATTGACCTCGAAAAAGAGTAAGTTCTTGTAGAAATAAATCATCAGTTTTTCATGATGTTGCCATTACCCCATTCTCATTTGAATTTCTCCTTTATTATCGTACCGATGATAAGATGGTGAACTTTTGCAGAGAAATAAATTCGGGCCTGTTGTCGGACGAGTCCCTCACAGAAGTTAATAAAGTGTTGAACACGTATTTGGATTCGGGAGACGCAGAAGCTCCATCGAAAGCAAACGATTACACACTAGCGCAGTTGGGGCAGCAGCCAGTCGCTGATAAGTGTATCGCTGATGCTATTGAAGCTTTGCTTGGGGTTTATATGCAGGTAATAGAAATTTCCCACGACAGTCCTGTTTGGCTTTCTTTTAGTCAATTTTTGGAAAGAGGAAGCTACTGTTCTCAGTCCAAAATTTTGAAAACCCGAATTTTCGAATATTTTATACGAAAATCCGTTCCAGACCCTCCCGAATTCACTACCAGAAGGCATCAAAAATCACATAATATCTCAAATTTTGATCATTCCTTTTCAGTTTTGTGGGCTAAGGGGTGCCTTCAAACTTTGTTCATATTTGGGTATTATTCCCAAAAAATTGGCCGATGTCAATTTCTTACTGGACCAACCACCGCCATCCCCCTTGAGAAAACCCGATTTACCGTTCTCGCATCTCATAAAAGTGAATGTGATCGAGGAAACATTGGGCTACCGTTTTCGTGACAGGAGTTTTCTGTTACAAGCCTTTACGCATTCCTCCGCTGTCCACTTCGCTACTGACTGTTATCAGCGTTTAGAATTCCTCGGAGATGCAGTGCTAGGTAAAGTTTTAAATAATCGATTACTTTTTTTTTCTTTTTTTTTTGTAAATGCAGTAGATTTTATTGATATTTAACAATATGTTCAAAGGTCAACAATTTCGTTGAAATAATGGGGGTTTGCGCATGATTTTTGTTCAGAATTTTTATTTATAGAGAATCGCTTCAAAAACGTGAAATGGGAACCATTCGTCAAAATCAGATTACTTACCCTTATTTTTTATGGGTAGAGAAACATAATAATATTCATAAAAATCGCTCGGTGACGTCATAACCGCTGAAACATCTGATTGGCAATGAAATCAATGCTACCACCTCTCCGACGCAAGAAAAAGGTGGCCGACCATGACCACCCTTTTGAAACTCGCGAGATGGCCAACGGTGGGAGACGTCACAACCACGCCATTTTACGTCCAAGTTACAAATTAATCAGATTTCAATTTGATACAGAGTTTGTTACAGACTATATAACTTGGATTTAGTAACATCAGGTTTCCAATAATGTTCCAGATTTCTTAATCACGCTCTACATCTTTGACGAGTGTGGTAACCTCTCTCCTGGGGATCTAACTGATCTTAGGTCAGCGTTGGTAAACAACATCACTTTCTCATGCCTAGCAGTCAAGTACGACTTCCACAAGCACCTAATCGCTAGAGCGTACAGTCTGACGGATGTCATCGGAACCTTCGCTGATCGTCAAGCTAAACGAGGTCATGCAATTGGCGCAGAGGTAAAACAAACAAAAAACACTTTAATGTCAAATCAGCTAGTTCAGCACAATTCTAACCTCCATCATAATTCATGCGCCATTCTTACCTCATTCCCCCTTCGCTTCATTCTCTGATTTAAAGTTGCAGCCTGTTAGTCAAATGGAAGGAATGTTAAACCCGTATTTATTTTCAGGTATCGTTCCTATTCGACGAGAGTGACGTATCACTGGCTGAAAGTGTGGAAGTCCCCAAAGTTCTCGGTGACTTGTTCGAATCCGTTATTGGTGCCGTTTATTTGGACAGCGGGAAGTGTCTGAAAACGACGTGGGGCGTCATCTACAGTCTTATGCATGACGTTATAAGTAAGAAACTGACGTATTGTTATTTGTAATGGCTTGTTGAGTTTGCTTCCTTCCTGTGTCTTTGATTCCACCACACTGGAGATGGCCAGGACACCCCTCTGGGTGGGCATAATTGCCTAAAGTCCCCGCAACAAGGGGAACTCAGCAAACCATTCATCACATGGTAGCAGAGCGTGGTTGGCTTTGCCTCGGTACCTCCTCCACTTTTTTTTTTTTTTGGAGCTCTAAGGAGCTTTCCCAGAAGGAACTCCTATAGTAGGGATCAAACAAATTTGCGTATAAGCATTTATATTGGTATTATTAAATTTCTTTCTCTCCTCCAATGTTCTACATTCTAATTTTCTATGCCTCTACAATTGATTGGGTAATCTTCTATTTTCAATTTTCTTTATTTCTATCCCCTGCCAATATCCATGATTGTAGAAGCATAATTCTCCACAAGTAGTAAATTAGCAGTAGTACCATTACGATGGAGGTTAACCATACCTTGGAGTTTTCCAGTTGATATTCCTGAATTGAAAGTCCATACTACTTTCAGCCCCCTTTTTTCTATCAACAACAACCTGGCATACCAGGGGTTTTTTCAAGGTGGGAGTGTAATAATTTGCTGAGTTTGCTTCCTTCCCTTGTTTTTGATTCCACCACACTGGAGATAGCCAAGTCTGTAAAAGCAGACCAGGACTACCCCTGGGTAGGCATAATTGCCTAACGTCCCCGGGAACAAGGGAACTCAGCAAACCATTCATCCCATATTGCAGTATTACACCTAAAGTTGAAAGGACAAAAGTCTCAATTCGGTATTGGTTCCTATTCTATGACATGTAGAAATCACCTATTGCATAAATGACTGGTATTAACCAAGTTTTACTTCTTTTCAGGCGCATTCAGTCAGAATGTTCCCAAGAATAACATTCGCCTTCTGTACGAAAAGTTTCCCAACCCACTTCCAAAGTTTGGGTATGTACTAAATTGAAATTTCCTATACCTGAATAGCAACTTTCATATGGAAATCTCGAATCAAGCCATATGCAGTAAATATGCTGTGCGTGTAATTGAAGACCTTAAGGTTAAGTCAAAGAAGGTGGTAAATCGATGTTCTGGATTCTCTAATCGGAAAAACTCGTGTTTTGATTTCTTGACATTTACCGATAACCGAATCAAGGAAAGCTAGGTACCGATGTTTGGCATATGAATTGTCAGTTTCAAAATTTGAGTAGAAGAAAATGTTGGCACTGGCTGGTGGCAACTCAGACGTTGAAAAGGAACCTTCATTTTAGTATTTCGTTTTTTGTTTTCAATGTTCGGTTTAGACTTTCTGTTCGGTAATTTGAGTTTTAAAGGCTTAGTTTTGGTCTTCTTCTTGAAATGAATCGGAAACGAAAATCTGACGCGTGGATGTACTTTGAGCAGGATGTCAGTCCAAAAAAGTTAGCCAAGTACAGTAGCTTTACACTACCGTAAAGGTGAGCATAGAACCTCTGGCAACATGTTTAATTTGAAAAATTATATGAAAATAAAACACGCAATTGAACACACATTACAGAGTTCCAGGAGGTAAGTCCGCTCGATAGGACCAGCTGTTGAGGGCTTATCCTAGGGCGAGCAACACCGAACGCTTAACCAATAAGCCCAAACACGCTCAGTTCTAGAGTGACGTTAATAGCGTTATCTATCTAATTGTGACCTTAAGCAACGCCGTATTTTCCGTATTTTTCACTTTCACCTTAACAAACGCTTGGACTTGGATTTTGTCGTGGGATTCACTATTATAGTAAGCTCCTCCATTCTTTATAATGGGGTCGCTAGGAAACAGATGGCGGTACAAAGTGTCGTTTGAATAAAGTTCATTCCGTGATTTGTTCTTGCAATTCAATCTCTTTTTACTATAGTTTAGCGACTACAACATGGTCACTTAAGTCGCTCTTGGTGGGCGATGGCAATTTTCTTGTTAGTTTCATCGATAGATTCCACCTCTAGATCATGGTGAAGCCTATAATTCTGAGCACTGTTTTGAAAGAGCTGAATAATTTTCCGATTGGTCTGAGCTGTGCAGCCCCACAGCTGCGCTCATAAGTCCATACTGGTTTTAGGACTTGGTTGTTCAATAATTTTTGCGATATTTGACAACAACGAGATTGGTCCGTAATTGTTCACCGACTTAGGATCCCCGGCCTTGAATAAGGGAAATTTGAGGTAGGTCACTGGTGTAGATTAGGTACAGGTCCTTTAAAATTATTGGTCAAAAATACAAACATACCCTCTTCCATCCCCAAGCCACCCCTCAAAATTTCATTCGCTTTGGAATTGAATATTGATGAAAAGGGAAAAACGAGTTTTGTAAAAAATCCCAATGCTCTAGGTATGTACTTAGTATGTAGTCGATACCAGTGACCAACATTTTCTTCAGTTCCTAGTCGACATGGTTTTGCACTAGTAATCGACCTACATGTGTTATTAGTCGACAGTATCACTTGAGTCAGTAGTCGACAGGTTTCGTCATTCTATCGTTTTCGAATTTTACAACATCTAAATAAAATACATTCAACTGTGAATCGGAACTTGAAAATAGATTAATAAGATGTAATAAAGTAGTTATCAGACTTTTTATTTGCAAACAGCTCATTATCAGTCTCAAATTGCAATAAGTACTTAAGTAAAAAGGTATGAAAACTATAGTCGAAAACTCATTGTCAGAAAATTGACATTACAGTTGGGCTTAGGTACCTATTTACATATTTTTTTGACATTTTCATGTCTTTGGCACATAAACTGAAACGGGAAAAATTTGTTCCCTTGATTCACCCTTTCCCTCAGATCACGTCAGAACACAAGCGACCGGCGGGCCATTACGTCAGAGCCTATTACGCACGAGTGTATGACGTAAGACGGCTGGCAGGAGGCTAACTAGTACGTCAGAGCCTATGACGCACGAGCGTATGACGTAAGACGGCTGGCAGGAGGCCAACAAGTACGTCAGAGCGTATGACGTAAGACGGCTGGCAGGAGGCTAACAAGTACGTCAGAGCCTATGACGCACGAGCGTATGACGTAAGACGGCTGGCAGGAGGCTAACTAGTACGTCAGAGCCTATGACGCACGAGTGTATGACGTAAGACGGCTGGCAGGAGGCTAATTAGTGCGTCAGAGCCTATGACGCACGAGCGTATGACGTAAGACGGCTGGCAGGTGGCCAACAAGTACGTCAGAGCTTATGACGCACTAGCGTATGACGTAAGACGGCTGGCAGGAGACCAACTAGTGCGTCAGAGCCTATGACGCACGAGCGTATGACGTAAGACGGCTGGCAGGAGGCCAACAAGTACGTCACAGCGTATGACGTAAGACGGCTGGCAGGAGGCTAACAAGTACGTCAGAGCCTATGACGCACGAGCGTATGACGTAAGACGGCTGGCAGGAGGCTAACTAGTACGTCAGAGCCTATGACGCACGAGTGTATGACGTAAGACGGCTGGCAGGAGGCTAATTAGTGCGTCAGAGCCTATGACGCACGAGCGTATGACGTAAGACGGCTGGCAGGAGGCAACAAGTACGTCAGAGCCTATGACGCACGAGCGTATGACGTAAGACGGCTGGCAGGAGGCTAACAAGTACGTCAGAGCCTATGACGCACGAGGGTATGACGTAAGACGGCTGGCAGGAGGCTAACAAGTACGTCAATGACGCACGAGGGTATGACGTAAGACGGCTGGCAGGAGGCTAACTAGTACGTCAGAGCCTATGACGCACGAGCGTATGACGTAAGACGGCTGGCAGGTGGCCAACAAGTACGTCAGAGCTTATGACGCACTAGCGTATGACGTAAGACGGCTGGCAGGGGACCAACTAGTGCGTCAGAGCCTATGACGCACGAGCGTATGACGTAAGACGGCTGGCAGGAGGCCAACAAGTACGTCAGAGCCTATGACGCACGAGCGTATGACATAATACGGCTGGCAGGAGGCCAACTTTCTATCTTTCTTTTTTATCTTTGAGAACATTTTAGGGTTTCACGTTAGGAATGCAACGCAAATGGTAAAAGTTCCCCATAGGAAAGTTAAATTGAAACCATGGATGACTGATGGGATTCTAAAATCTGTTCGGAAAAAGAACAAAATGAGTTTGAAGCTCCGTCAGCAACCTTTCAACATGCGTCTGAAGAGATATTTCAAAAAATATGACAATCTTCTCTTAAAACTCATTAGCACAACAAGAGATGATTACTACAGGCTAAAAATCGAAAATGCCAGAGATTCAAAACAAAAATGAAACGTAATTAATCAATGCTTGGGGAAAAAGAAGAAAAATTCCAGTATTGCGATTGTGAAATACCAGGGGAAAGCTTTGTCAACCAGTGAATGCCCAAAAAGTGTTGCCAATGTATTTAATGAGCATTTTTCAAGTATTGGTCGAGCAATCGCCAGATCAGTGGACGATGTGGAGGAGAATATTAAGTAGTTGGCTGAGGAATGTAACACCATCGAATTTTTAAGGGTCTCCCAAAAAGAAGTAAGTAGGAAAGATTACTGAGGAATTTAAAGGAGGCTCTAGCCCAGGTTATGACGGGATTAGCTTTAAACTTCTGAAAAATTGTAAATGTCAAATTATTGAAGTGCTTACATACCTAGCTAATAGGTCGTTTGCAGAAAATATTTTCCCAGACATTTACAAGAAGGCCTTTCTTGCTCCGCTCTTCAAAAAGGGGCACCTGGACTAAACCGGGAAATCATGGTTTTAGATGAAGGCGGAGCTTTGTTCGAGCCCTTTGCTCTGACTAAGATCAAATCAGTATCGGACTATCTAGTGGTGCCTTTGTTCTTGTTGTCACCAAGGATATCAATCATCGATTTGTTGACTGTTTCCCAATACTACCCCCCATAAAAACCTTACTGCCTTGCGCTTGTTCTTTCTCTCATCCCAATCACTGACGCCAAAATAATATTCATTTATTTTATACAGGAAATCCCGCATCTTAGAAGATGGACGGGTCTTGGTGCCACTCGAAATCATCTACAATGGCCCAAATGATCTTGAACGGAAATTCTTCGTTGGGACGGGATTCACCAAATCTGCGGCGAAACTTGCTGCCGCTAAAGTAGCGCTTCGAGAATTCCACGACAAGAAAGTCGACTAGTTCGCGTTTACACTCGGATCAATTTGTTACTTGTTGTATATTTCGTTCTGTATAATAATTGAAAAAATGAAGATGAAAAAAAACTAGATTTTTAATTTTTTAAGGAAACATAATATAAGAAAGAAATGTAGTGACATAGAGTCAAATCTCCATTCCGATAAATTTTTTGATAACTACCAATCACAGAAACTAAAACTAGTTATCAAACCGTATATTTATATTGGTATTGGTTAAATAATATTTAACCAATACCAATGAGTATCAGAACTTTACATATTATGTAAAGTTCTGATACTCATTAAAGGACAGCTTAAATCGTTAGCTACTCAGCGAGTACAGGAAGTTAGCCATTCCTACGCTTTCATGCTTCTTTCAATTTTAATCGTCAAGAGTATTAAACGTACACTCGATCAAGCGATTGTTTCCTTTCAAACTATGAAAGGCCCCTCACTCTGGCAAACATGTCACTTGAAACTTTGTGCAAAAATATTGAATCGTCGTGGACCCCTCACACTGCACAAAAATATTTCACATCATTTCAATTAAATTTATAGACTGGTTCGGAAAAATTGTCTAAAATTTCAGAAAACTTTTGAACGCCCCACAAAATATTGAATACCCCTTTTTCCGCGCAAAATTTCTCTCTACGCTTTCAATATATCTGCTCAAAACCGACAAAATTTTGTCAGTGTTCGGGACCATTCAGCGGAAATAAACTTAATAATAATTATTATTACAAACTAACCGATATCCACGTGGTTATCTAATTATAAAAATTTACAATTATGGGTGTATACATCAATTACTTGATTATTGAAACCCCATGATGAGACTGTGATTATCATTCTCTTTATTCAAAATATAATTTCTTTAGGATTATACAATTTTTGTAAGTTCCTTGATGTTATTTGTAAAAAAAAAAATCAAATGCAAAGTTTGGGGGTTTGTCAATTAAGTTATGTAGGTACAGTAGGGCCCCGGCTATCCGAGCCCCGACTAACCGAGTTCCGGTTTAACCGAGGCGCAAAAAAAAAAATTTAAAAAAAAAATATTTAAGACCATGGATGCCGGGCGCCCGGCGACAGTGTTTGTACTCTGTACAGTACCGTAGCAAGCGAGCGGTGGAGTGGGGTGACCGCTGCTACTGTGCTACCCACCACACTGCACGTATGTAGGTACATATTTGGAGCAACAGGCAGAAACAACTTCGACGGATCTTCTGCTGCTTCGTCGACTTCGAGAAACAGCTGCAAAGAAGCGGGCCAGTTCAGTTAAGCAGAAAACTCTGATGAACTTTTTCAAGAAGTAGGCTTAGTTTTAAAGTTAAATTTTTATTGATAAAGTACAGTACAGTACCAGTACAAAACTGTTTTTAATACATACTGTTATTAAGTGTGTTATTCTTAAGTGTATATTTTCATATTTACCATTGACCTTGTTTTATATTTATAGGCTGGATTTTATTAACTAAAACTGTATTTTTAGTGGGTTTCATAATAAAGTGAACTTAATATGTTAATTCAATTTTACGTCTTTATTTATTACTGTATCAACCCCAAAATGTCTTTGTGCTGCTCTGTCTGCCCGTGTTATCCGAGTTTCTGGTTATCCGAGGGTCCTCTGGTCCACATTAGCTCGGATAGCCGGGGCCCTACTGTACTAATTACCAAGAACCGATTGGCTTGTTTTTAAGATTCAAAACTCGTAGAGGTACCTTTTTGCAAGTTCCTTAAATGTTCATTTTTGCAGAGAGGTACCGCTGATGAGTTAAAGTTCAACGGAGTGGAAATTGTTGGAGTTCAAATTGTTCTGTTCTTGCTCACAAAACATTTCATTTCTATACTTGTAAAACTCTGCAAATTCTTGACACAACGGTTCATTATCTTCTTTGTACAGATCACCCTTCTGTCTAGATCACTAGGTCTGAATGTCTAGATCCTAAATGTTAGATTAATTATTATTATGAATTATCACTAATTATTAATAATTTTATCAAGTAACTAGTGAAAATTATTATAATTTATTGTTAGGTATTAATCATGTGTATTTATTATTAATAATTATTATTATTAATTATGATTAATTAATACCATATAATTCTGAGGTTTTTAATACTACGTCGGTAATAATTTTTCTATAAAAGAAGTACCTACCAACAAACATTCGAAATTACCTTCATTTCCGTAGCTCGAAACGCACCTCAGAACAACAAATTCGACATCACTTAACCCATATGATGTTCCAAAGAGCTTGTTAGTATGAAAATGGACCTGTATTTCAACAGTTTGATTCACGATCGGGTTGTGAGGCACAATCTTTGGGCCGTCATTGTGAACGAACGACTGGTCGTACAGAGCTGCGGATGGTCTTAAAAAATTCTACGGAACAAACTCTATCTAAATATGAAATAAAAAAACATACCGTTTCATATGAATTTTTCGAGATATGAAATTTTCAAAATTCGTTTTGAACCCCTTCCCCTTGACCTAGGGTTATGAAAAGTTTCGAGGACCATTGTGGGGTTGGTCGAAACCCATAAAAAAAATTTCGCAATTTTAACTCAACGCTAACTGGGCAAAGTGGCGCGTACGGCGGACGGACGGATTTTTTTTTATTCGATTTTCTGAATCTACGTATCTTGAAACGTAAACCAACAAATTTTGAGGGGGGGTTAAAAACATTTTTTCTTTGGGCGATTCCAATGGTTCATTATCGAAGATAATAAACCAAAAATGGACAATGTTGGAATGTCCGTCGTGTAAAAATTTGTGATTGTCCTTCGTTTTTGAATCATTGTTTCCTTGTTGTGTACTTCAATATTGTTTTGGATGTATATGCGCTTGTGCAATCGTACGATTTATTTACACTGTCCTCTCATTGAGTTTTCATGGACTGGTAATGCAGAGGTTGGGTAGAATTCAGTTTCATCGTATAATGCTACATTTTTCAGTTATCCATTTGAATTAGTATATTGTATGCTCACATAAGGAAGATCGTTGTTGGAGTAGTTATTACAATAAAATTTCATTGGGGAGACAATGAGATAATTATTCTGTTACGAATACTTAACATGATATCCTCCGAGAGTTGAATGTTCAAGTTTTCAAGAGAGCACAATATAATTGTATGAATAATTTTATGTAATTGGTTACTCAGAAAATTGGTTAACAGAAAGTGCATATTATCAATATACCTAATATACCTAATTTTTAGAAATGAGTTTCACAGCTCCTATTGCCGCCAAACTGGTTCGCTCTCCCCAACCTTGCAGGTTTCGTTTCTTCCTCTATAGTTTTTTCCATTAATTCTAGTATATTTTCTAAGTTTGGCACCCTTAAATATAAACCACCAGATTTATTCTTGTATTTTTAGAAAGTATATTTCAATAAACTTGTTCAACTGAAAACCGTTGATTTTTGTTTTGACCTTGGAGAGGAACTGGTAACAAACATATCACCAACTTAAAGACCATTTTATTCAAAAGATGGTATAGTTTTTAGAAAATTATACACAAATATCTATCAGCTGTGGGAGACCAATAATAAATTACGTATCAATAAATTTGTTGCTGATAACTACATAACAGATCAATATAATTGCATTTTCTCTGTAAGAATATATTTGATCACATAAAATATTGTATTAGGATCCCTTACATTCGAATACTCTATCAGATGAAATTCTTCCTTGGGGAGATTCCCGCAAATAATTGCACTCCTCAATTTTTAGCGATTGATTGGTGACTTGTCGGTACAAAACACTTGATTAATTTCGTCTTGCAAATTACAGAGCTTAGCTTCAATACATATATTATATAAGATTATATAATATTTCTTATGTAAGTTTTAGGCCCATGATCGAGGCATTCAATTTCTCTTCGACGCCTTTAGAGTTATCGTGAAAATTGGTTCGTTCCTTTCTGGCTAGCAGCCCTGCTTAAAAACGAAATGAAAATTGGTAAAATCAAATCGACCTCAAAAATCACAATATTTGTCGAGAACCCCGTTTCATCGGTTCATTCACTTTAACTGATGGGATAGTTTCTCGAGGTTCCTTTATTTTAGTATTTGGTCGTATTGAACCCCTTTTGGTCATAACTTCGTAAACCTTCAAAAGGTCAGTATCTAGAAAGTCTTGCACGTGAATGCCTAACATTTCCAAACGACACAAACCTAACATGTAAATACTTGCAAGCTACTCAAATTTTTGGTAGAAAGCTACATCAAATACACACTGTCGCTTAACAGATCCAATGGGGTCTGCACATAATTTTTTTTGTTTGGAATTTTAATTGATACAGAATCGCTTGAAAATTGGAACCATTCGCCAAAATTAGTCTACCTTTATTTTTTATGGATAGAAAAACATAATCATGTCCATAAAAAGCGTGCAATGACGTCAGGACCGATGAAGCATCTGATTGGTCGAGCGCAATTACATCAATGGTACCACCGTACCAACACAAAAATTGGTAGCCAGTGGCTACTAGCCACCCTTATTAATACTTGCGAGATGGCCGAGGGGGGTCACGTCACAACCGCGCGCCATTTTACTCCTATATTCTAAGTTTCAAATCAATCAGATTTCAATTGTGATTACCGATCTCTGGAAACTTTTGTTTCATGCATTAGCAACTCAAATAAGACAACGAATCGGTTTTTTTTTTTTTTTTAATTTTCATATCTCATGCGCATACCCCATTGGACTATTAATATCACTTCATAGGGCTTAAAGGTGTTAATAGAGAGATTCTCAAGACATTGATGAAATAGTCGACCGAACATCGAGAAACCTACCCATTGAATATAACCCAAAATGGTCGAAATCCACAATATAATTCATTTACACTTTAAATGAATAATAACAGAGGGAGGGCTACCTATCAAACTGGTAATCTGCCCTCCTAAGGACACCGGCCGCAATCAACACCAAACTGTGAAAAGAGTAGATGACTACCTGCATCATTATTATTTAATACATTGTCAATTGATTAATCAGCTATTTCTGAAAACTACTCAAAACAATAGTAAACTTCAGGTAGGTATTTCAAATGGTAAATAATGGGTTATTCCAAATTGGATCAACGTTTTTAGTAGCCATGTAAACGAATCTCTTATTCCCTAACATCACCCTTATTTCGATGGAATACAGGTCATAGGCCCTACGTAAACGTTATCTGAGCCATATCCTACAAGAAAACAAGGAACACCGCCATAGGGAATGACAGTGATTTTTTTTCCTGAGATCTCACTTTCAGAATAATTAAGACGGTGGAAAAAATTTTTTTAAGGAAGTATGAACTTATTCTCTGGAGAGGTTTGAAGTCGTAATGAGCGGGAAGAGGGCAGCAATGTACGTCATCTACCTCCCAGGCCAACCCTGTCCGACCACGTTGAGCAGAAAAAGTTCAAATTCGCCATTCTTCAGTACGATCTGGTAGTTGAACAAAAATTTTCTCGTTTGAAATTACTCGCTTTACATGTGTTGTGAGTAAAATTGTACACCAATTTTCGATTTTCGACCATCAAAGAATTATTCTACGAGTTGTAGGTAAGTACTATTCACTGCAACAGTACGTTCATACGACAGTAATAAACTGTGACAGTGTTATAAAATGTATAACACTGTCACAGTTTATTACTACTAAGCCAAATTGAATAGTATATAGCTTTTCCAAGTCAGATTCGGAATTTTCGAAACCAATTTCAGAAATTTGCAAACCAGTTTCAGACTTTTCCATTTAAATTTCAGAATGTGATCTATGTCCGTGTGGAACGTTATGAATTAGCGTAGTGATGTTTTTCCTTGAAGGTCAAAACCATGTAACTAACAAATATCAACCATTTCCTACTTTTCATGGAGATTTTTCACTACCACGCATGATTTAAATCAGCTTCCCCCACATGAATATTACGGACAGATGCATCTTTATGTTGATACTTTGTCTGTTCCAAAAAGCTTTTGATAATGAAAACATCAATTTTACAGAAAAACGAAATTGCGGTGTTACTTGGGAGGGCAGTAACGCACTACATGCAGAGAAACATGTTCCCCACAACTAACTGAGAATCAACTCTTACGAATATTGTCCTCTCACAAGAAATAGAGCACCATAATACATTAAAAGGCTACCGCCTCAAATATCAAAATTTAGGCTTCTCGGGTAACATACCTAACAATTAGGTAACGGGTAGAATATGTACCTCTGGTAAAGTTGAACAACAAAAATATCAAAGGAGCACTAGATTTGTCATATACCTACACCGGTACATTTTCAAAGAAATTAAAATGTCAACCCTATAACTTGAGGAGCACACGGACGACGGGGAAATATCTCCTTTCGATACGTTTTCACAGGCTATTCGGTGACAATAACTGCTGGACACCAGAGATGGGCGCATTCATATTCATAAATATGAATACGAATAAAATTCATAAATCAAAAAAATGAATATGAATACAGCCATAATCACAACTTTTTGTGAATTTTCCCAAAAATACGCATTTTTTCGTGTGAACTTTATAAAAGGTTTTGCCATTTATGGATAACTTACATTAACCTTTCTCTTTTTTACTTTAAATTTGAATCAAATTCCAATGATTACATCAATTTTGCTAAAAATATACTGTATTTACTCAAATTTTCCCATTGTACAACCCATTTTACTGAAATTCAAGATTTTTTTGTACATAAATTCTTCTAACATTCACATTTTTTGTGTAGTGTTCCACAATTCACCTCTTTTCATGAATTATATGGTATGGATTTTATAGTACCTTTTGCCATTTATGGATGAATTTCACTAACATTTTTCCTACTATCAATCTTACTAAAATTCCAATTTTTTATATGAATTTATGAATACATATAATTTGTAGTAAAAAGGAGAAACGTTAATGTAAGTTATCCATAAATGGCAAACCTTTTATAAAATTCACACAAAAAATGTGAATCGTGGGAAAATTCATAAAATAAATGTAAATAACGGGAAAATTTACACAAAAAATGTAAATGTTTGCAGATTTTCTGTTGAAAAACCTGAATTTGAGTAAAATACTTTGTACAATAGGAAAATTTGAGTACCTAACATAAAGCAAATACAGTAAATTTCAGAAAAATTCACACACAAAATGTGAATTTCTGGGAAAATTCACAAAAAGATGTGATTATGGCTTTATTCGTATTCATATCTCTATTCGTATTCATATTCATATTTTTTATTTATGAATTTTATTCGTATTCATATTTATGAATATGAATTCGCCCATCTCTGCTGGACACAAACTCATGGAGCAGTATTTTTTCAAACTTAACATTTTTTCATTTAGAAATAAAAGTGGCGTTCTCTTCTTTTCTGCACACACCTTACTGGATAGTGTGGGTACTATAACATACACGTGATTTGCTGCGTGTGATTTAATATTCTGAGTATAACTGCGCCAAATGCGTGCCCGTCCTTTACATAGTTGCCGACTCAAACAATGGTAACAAGATCCAACGACCGTAAGGGAGTTATATAAAAATGAATCGAGGAATTTTGCTACGTTGTACTGTCTAGCAAGAAGTACCTAAGGGGATTTCCTCGGTGATCAACAATATTGCTTAGTTTGTAGAGTTCAAGTTGAAAAATTAATAATAGAACATTCTCTACGCGTACAATGGATTTCTGAGGTATGAGTTATGTTGCCCATGTTACAAAATCGAACTGGCGTGCTCGGATATTTTCTGGTTGCCTCAAGTTGATTTTTCAGGCGACATTGGAAGAAAACAAAAAACTGCTAGTAAAATAAACGAATCGGTTGTTCCATTTAACTATTAGCAGTGACTGGGCAAGGCTTGTCTTCCATGTTGATAATCATGACCGCTTCCACCCTTTTCTGGAGCCATTCGAGGACAGCTTTGTCAGGGCATGTAACGGTACGTTCGTTTCCAGTGAGATATGTGAACGCCTCGTCCTGCAAAACGTTCAGTATCATTCCAATATTAGTTCTCAGATGATCAGTAATCAGTATAGGTACTTATAAGTCGACTTTTGGTGAAAATCGAGATATCTCCATTGTAGGGGTTATTTAGTGCAATGTTTCGTTTGAGAGTATCAGCGTAAGTCAACGAGGCTTCGAATTGTCTGGAGAGTTAGAGTTAACTTTCATTTCCAACCTTTCTGTTTCGAGAACACTGCCGTTTGAAAGAAAAACGCCTTATCTCCAATGTTGACAAAAATAAGATTTTTTGTATGCTCTTTTCTATGGTGAAGTCCAAATTTTAGAAATTCCATTTACAAGTGAGGGTAATTCCTACCCTCGAAATCGAAAAATCGTTGAATTTGAAGGTAAAACGCCTTATCTAACCGTTTTGTAAGGTGAAACGCCTCTGTTCAAAAACGCCTCTGTTCAAAAACGCCTCAAACTAATGTTGATTTGTAAATATTTTTGGTGGTGAACCGCCTTAACTCAGCGAAAATCGGGATAAGGCGTTTTATGTTCAAAAGTTTACTTTTTTTCAGATTTAGGATCAGACGAATCTTCCAAAATGGCAAGGCGTTTCTCTTTCAAATGTTTAATCAGCTGGTTTAGCGAGTCTTTTTTTGTTTGGCTGGTCTTTTTTGAGTCGAGTCTTGGTCATCCAAAATGAGTAGCTCAATTCGAATAAAACATGGAGTAAGGATTTGAGCAGTTGTTTGCCTACAAACCTGACAGACCTCCTGACGCAAAAGTCATACAAAACTGCGCTAACAATTTTCCTACGGTTATGAGGTGGCTAAAAAAATGGTACACACCTGTCTAACTTTGAAAACCAAAGAATTGTATGAAATCGTGGGGACGGACATGATGTCATCCACTCTCACACCCCACTCCACTTCATACGATCCCCAGAGCCTGCATTTCTCCACAAGGAAAACGTGGCTGTAAATAAGGGAAAACAAGTAAGATGAGCCGTCCTACGGTTCGACTTTAAATAAAAGAATCTTATTAGAATAATTCATTCATTGTTCATAATTCATTCATGTCACTTGAGGTAAATCCACTACGATCTTACTGAATTGTGACGAGGACGTAGGTTTTCCCGTCCGAACTAAGTGGTACGTGCGCCCAATATATATCTGTATCTGAGTAGTGACCCTTATTCATCAAGTTGAGCAGTTGTTTGCCTGCAGCTTCATATGGTGAATATGGTCTGACTCCCTGAAAAACCATAAAACGTAATTAATTGCAGATTGAAAAGAAAGGTGGAAATGTTGAAAAAGGTGAACTGGGAACTCATACTCACGAGATACTGATCCATATGGCGTGGTTGTCGAGTTCTAAGTATGATCTCTTCGCCCATTTCTGAAGCTCTAACATGAAAAATCGACAATTTATTGGGTATGAAAATTTGGAGGTTATACAAATGTATAGAGCTACGACCTTAAAAACGTAAATGGTGGTTTGTAAGTAGGACTGAAGTAATGGAGGCACCTTTTGATTCCATCAGATGCCATTGAGATGCAGTCAACGATTCCGCCTGACGGCTTGGTAAGAAGACCCATTAACCCTTTGCCAATACTCCTGAAGAAAAGCTCGATCCCATCGTGCTGCTGAGTGCCTGAAATCATAGGTGGAGGTCCACTCAATTCATAGGACACCAATTGTTCAACTACCGGGCAATAGTTTGTGTGGTGAGAAGGTAGGTGGCAATTTTTGCACAAGAGATCATAAGGGAATGACACCAAAGTGCAAGATTTGTGGAGTTTTTGGGAGCAATCCACAGTTCTATCCATGAAGCGGAAAGTTCATTGTACCAAAACTGGTCCATATCATTCCTCGTTAGGACATCAGCTTAAAAATATGAGTACAGTCTGAAACACCAACTGTCTCCAAAACGGCATGGACAGAAGAACACACTCTGCGCAACTGTCTAGATATTGCACCCCAGAGATTCCAATATTGTTTCAATATAGTTTATAAATCATACAATCGAATCAGTAATAAACTTGAAGAAAATGTATGTACAAGTAGCTAAATGTGCTTTAATTCGTACGAAGTGCAATCAGTGCAACCAGGAAAGGTTATGGTGGTGTGTAAAACCTCAAGAACGATACCTACCTACGGGTAGTCACAAGCCAGACTAGAATAATTCATTTCAAGGAGGACATGCCATCAATTCCAAACATCAAGTTAAATAGTTGACAAGAAGACTTAACACCTCAAATCTACTGTAATTAACATTTTTCCCAAAAGGCCCCAGTTGGCCACGAGCCAAAGAGTATTGAACTTCAACTTTGAAGTTGGAGGGAATAATCTTGGGGTATTCCTCCTGTGCTAGAGGAATGTATGATGACATCATACATTGTGAACTGCCTAGGCAAGCCAATATTTATACAATGGAGAATTTACAATAATATACAATGGGGAATTTGCGTTGTTTTTTTTTTGTTTTTTTTTTCCAAAGTACAAGCTAGGTTTAACGGAAATAATGGTCAGTTGCCTGAAAAGTCTCCCCAAAACTGCAGGGAATTTAGAGAAGACCGTATGGCGTCATACCCACATAGACCCGCCTCTCTGAAACCCGGCGATGTCAGCACCCCGACCGGGGGTTTCGTCTTGTTTGTGACGTCATACGGTCCCCTCGATTTTCGCGGGTTCATTCAATCTACGCTCCGCGTTTTTGAAGTTTTCTCTTCAAGTAGGTAATTTTTTTAAAAATAGAGCGTTTTTGTTCTTTGCGTTTTTCTTTTTACGTCAATTACGTAAAGTTTTCTCTTCAAGTAGGTAAATTTTTTTAAAAACGCGCGAATGAATCGCTGGCAATATACGTTACTCTATGGCCGTACTATACAACAGGAGTATGCTATTCGGAATCAACAATTGAAGCCAATTCCCCATTGTGAGTCTGGTGAATTGGGAGGGTCTCTGTTTAAAGATGCACAAATCACGTATTTACGAAAGCGGTTACTGGTATTGCACCATGCAGGTGTTTGTAGTTGTAGTGTTCAATACTTAAAGGTTTATGAAAGGGTCTTAAGATTTACAACTAGTGAGAAGAATGAGGCTAACCCAGGCAGCTACCAAATAATTTTTGATTTGTAAATCAAACATAACGAGTGTAATTGACCACCTTCACCATTTAGTGTAAGTCGAAATTATTCCACCGTCTAATTAAAAAAATAAACAATGTTTCCAAATGAAGATATGGATCTTAAATTAGTGAGCCAATTCGCAAGCATTTAATTTTTGTCAAAGCACCGTCCATCGGTTCATATTTTTTAAAAGATATGTCACGATGCGACATGAAATCGCAGGTTCCTTCAAATCCCTCTCAAACTAGACATCAGATTCTATTAGAAGGTTAATGCATCATATCATAATGCATTCGCCTTTGCGTTGGCATACCCAATGTACGTTGAACCCGATTTGTCTTGGATTTCCAAGAAGGTTTTGAATTCGATTTTGATAAATTCATTGAAAATTTGAAGATTACCAACAACAAAACGTTCAGTTGTTTGATGGATGACATCTAGTCACCTACCAGGCAAAACTCAGAATAATATTCTATGTTAAAATTGGAAGATTTTGTTTTAGAATTGCAACATTTAACGTAATAAAACGAAGAAATAAAATAAATTAGTGTCGTGCAAACCTGTAGACGAGGATCCATAATGTTGATGTCCTTTGTATGTAATGGATGCCATTTGGTGAAAAAGCCACACAAGTCAGTAACTGCATTCACAATACGACTATTCAATCTAACACTGAACAGGTCAACACAAATTAACATTGAGAACATTAGACAGTTCCTGTAACCCCCGTTTCCGTCAGAGGGCTCCAAACTTTCTGTAGATAATGTGTGGATTTATAAAACTGTTCAATAGCAAGGGGTTAAGACCTGCTCCCAAGGAGCATATTTTACGAAAAAGTTATTCAGAAGCAAGCATTACCGTATGGACTTTGTCCCGATGGGTAGCACCACTCCTTCCACTGTATAACTGAAAAGGGTGATTACCTTACCTAGATAACCGGGAGTTACAGGAATATAACCAACAAATAAAAACGAAACCAAATAATAAGTCAACAACGAACTACATAGTTTACTCAATCAAACTCACTGACCTCGAAGTTCTTAAACAGCTTTGAGCAAGGAATCTTGACTTAAAGAAAAATGCGTGGCTCCCAAAATAGTGAATGTAGTTTAGAAATGAGTAGGAAGTGATAAGATGCTAGGTGTACTGTGGTTTATTCAAAGTTGTTGGTGTCAACAAAACTGGTATGTAATGCCCAACTGTTTTCGAATTTAAGAACTGAATATGTTCTGAACATTTATCGACCCCTCTAAGAACGGAAAATAGGTTGGTTTCTTATAGAAAATCGATTAATCGTTGTGCTTAAAAGTTGAAACAATTATGCGTACGGATTTCTGAACGAACAAATGTTCACATCAGATGAAGAAGTGCAAAATATGAGACTCGTTGAGATACATTTTTTTTTTTTTTTTTAAGTTTTTCATCTTCATTTCGACTTGTCACCAAATAATGCGGTCAAAATACAAGTACAAGCGATACACGAAGAATAGGTAATTGTTTCAATAAAATTATTAAACGTTCACCTTAATTAATTTCAGTATATGGAAAAGAATTGAAAATAATAATGAATAGATTAGGACGGAAAGAAATATATTGACGAGGAGCATTCCCATTCTAGAAACTAGTTTGACAACATCAACAGTTTTTTATAACAGTCTTAAAAGCTGAGTCGTTTAGCCGTTCACAAAAGTTTACAGACTATGGGTAGGTATCTAGACAGCCAAATGTGTTCATCTCACTATAGACAGGATGAACACTATGTCTATTGTGCGAAGGACATGCTACACTAAAGCCTTATATCGAATCTTGAGAACTAATCCCTAGCAAACCGTGGAAATCTAGCCTAAGGAATCGAGTAATGAGGGTCCTGTTTTGGAGAATTTCAAGCTTTTTCAGAATACAAAATCAAAATTGTCGCCACTTAGGAAGATGTTCAAGATGGGTAGTTGAGGACGAAATGAAAGCTGAGCTCTTTGCTTGCCACTTTGAGAAAGCATTCATGCCCAACCCAGATGAAGAGGATCAAGTAGGCCAGGTGTCCTTAGTAAGGAGAGGTAGCCGACGCCCCTCTGCAAATGTCGCCCCCTCCTGCACCAATTAGTCCGGAGGAGATGCAGGTGGGCTTGAGAAGTATGCAAAATGAAAAGGCTCCAGGATATGACTTGATTGCGGTAGGGATGGTAAAAAGACATCCACGTAAAGATAGAGCGTTTCTGTTGAGCCTCAACAATGCCCTGCTCCGACTTGGCTACTACACTGAAGTATCGAAGCATGCCGTCGTCATCTTGGTGGGGAAGCCAGGAAAGCCGCAGCAATATTCCAGAATCGTAAGTTTGTTACTGGTGTTTGGGAAATTATTGGACAAGATTCTGTTGGCGCGAATCAACAAGGTCCTCAATTTGCCCCCCCCCCCCCCCCCCAATCTTTGATTTTCAATGTGGGTTTCGGGCTCAACATTCGACCACCCAGCAGGTTCACAGAGTCGTGGGCTAAACTGCAAAAGGCTACGAAGAAAGAAAGTACACGGGTGCAGTGTTTTTGAATGTGCAAGCGGCTTTCGAAAATGCAGAGGAGTGACTTCATCAGCAAAAACTGGGAGTTGAGCTCAAAACCCTTGAGCTTGAACTAGTTTCAATGACAATTGTCGACTCAAATACTTCGTGAAAACGAAAAAAAGTTGACTTCATATCGACTCGACGCGTTTATTTGAGTTCGAATGGAACTTCAAGAAGAGCAATTGTCGACTCAACTACTTCATGAAAACGAAAAAAAGTTGACTTCATATCGACTCGACGCGTTTATTTGAGTTCGAATGGAACTTCAAGAAGAGCAATTGTCGACTCAAATACTTCATGAAAACAAAAAAAAGTTGACTTCATATCGACTCGACGCGTTTATTTGAGTTCGAATGGAACTTCAAGAAGAGCAATTGTAGACTCAAATACTTCGTGAAAACGAAAAAAAGTTGACTTCATATCGACTCGACGTGTTTATTTGAGTTCGAATGGCACTTCAAGAAGAGCAATTGTCTACTCAAATACTTCGTGAAAACGAAAAAAAGTTGACTTCATATCGACTCGACGTGTTTATTTGAGTTCGAATGGACCTTCAAGAAGAGCAATTGTCGACTCAAATACGTCATGAAAACGAAAAAAAGTTGACTTCATATCGACTCGACGTGTTTATTTGAGTTCGAATGGACCTTCAAGAAGAGCAATT
Organism: Stenodema calcarata; assembly: GCA_963920205.1. Classification (NCBI taxonomy): domain Eukaryota; kingdom Metazoa; phylum Arthropoda; class Insecta; order Hemiptera; family Miridae; genus Stenodema; species Stenodema calcarata. The sequence goes on along the minus strand of OY986055.1, from coordinate 14,368,680 downwards.
GTCTACTCAAATACTTCATGAAAACGAAAAAAGTTGACTTCATATCGACTCGACGTGTTTATTTGAGTTCGAATTGACCGTCAAGAAGAGCAATTGTCGACTCAAATACTTCTTGAAAACGAAAAAAAGTTGACTTCATATAGACTCGAGGTGTTTATTTGAGTTCGCATGGACCTTCAAGAAGAGCAATTGTCGACTCAAATACTTCGTGACAACGAAAAAAAGTCGACTTCATATCGACTCGACGTGTTTATTTGAGTTCGAATGGACCTTCAAGAAGAGCAATTGTCGACTCAAATACGAGTACTTCGTGAAAACGAAAAAAAGTTGACTTCATATCGACTCGACGTGTTTATTTGAGTTCGAATGGACCTTCAAGAAGAGCAATTGTCTACTCAAATACTTCATGAAAACGAAAAAAAGTTGACTTCATATCGACTCGACGTGTTTATTTGAGTTCGAATGGCACTTCAAGAAGAGCAATTGTCTACTCAAATACTTCGTGAAAACGAAAAAAAGTTGACTTCATATCGACTCGACGTGTTTATTTGAGTTCGAATGGACCTTCAAGAAGAGCAATTGTCTACTCAAATACTTCATGAAAACGACAAAAAGTTGACTTCATATCGACTCGACGTGTTTATTTGAGTTCGAATGGCACTTCAAGAAGAGCAATTGTCGACTCAAATACGTCATGAAAACGAAAAAAAGTTGACTTCATATCGACTCGACGCGTTTATTTGAGTTCGAATGGAACTTCAAGAAGAGCAATTGTCGACTCAACTACTTCATGAAAACGAAAAAAAGTTGACTTCATATCGACTCGACGCGTTTATTTGAGTTCGAATGGAACTTCAAGAAGAGCAATTGTCGACTCAAATACTTCATGAAAACAAAAAAAAGTTGACTTCATATCGACTCGACGCGTTTATTTGAGTTCGAATGGAACTTCAAGAAGAGCAATTGTAGACTCAAATACTTCGTGAAAACGAAAAAAAGTTGACTTCATATCGACTCGACGTGTTTATTTGAGTTCGAATGGCACTTCAAGAAGAGCAATTGTCTACTCAAATACTTCGTGAAAACGAAAAAAAGTTGACTTCATATCGACTCGACGTGTTTATTTGAGTTCGAATGGACCTTCAAGAAGAGCAATTGTCGACTCAAATACGTCATGAAAACGAAAAAAAGTTGACTTCATATCGACTCGACGTGTTTATTTGAGTTCGAATGGCACTTCAAGAAGAGCAATTGTCGACTCAAACACTTCGTGAAAACGAAAAAAAATTGACTTCATATCGACTCGACGTGTTTATTTGAGTTCGAATGGACCTTCAAGAAGAGCAATTGTCGACTCAAATACATCGTGAAAACGAAAAAAAGTTGACTTCATATCGACTCGACGTGTTTATTTGAGTTCGAATGGACCTTCAAGAAGAGCAATTGTCTACTCAAATACTTCATGAAAACGAAAAAAAGTTGACTTCATATCGACTCGACGTGTTTATTTGAGTTCGAATGGACCTTCAAGAAGAGCAATTGTCTACTCAAATACTTCATGAAAACGAAAAAAAGTTGACTTCATATCGACTCGACGTGTTTATTTGAGTTCGAATGGACCTTCAAGAAGAGCAATTGTCTACTCAAATACGTCATGAAAACGAAAAAAAGTTGACTTCATATCGACTCGACGTGTTTATTTGAGTTCGAATGGACCTTCAAGAAGAGCAATCGTCTACTCAAATACTTCATGAAAACGAAAAAAAGTTGACTTCATATCGACTCGACGTGTTTATTTGAGTTCGAATGGACCTTCAAGAAGAGCAATTGTCGACTCAAATACATCGTGAAAACGAAAAAAAGTTGACTTCATATCGATTCGACGTGTTTATTTCAGTTCGAATGTACCGTCAAGAAGAGCAATTGTCGACTCAAATACATCGTGAAAACGAAAAAAAGTTGACTTCATATCGACTCGTCGTGATTATTTGAGTTCGAATGGACCTTCAAGAAGAGCAATTGTCGACTCAAATACTTCGTGAAAACGAAAAAAAGTTGACTTCATATCGACTCGACGCGTTTATTTGAGTTCGAATGGAACTTCAAGAAGAGCAATTGTCGACTCAACTACTTCATGAAAACGAAAAAAAGTTGACTTCATATCGACTCGACGCGTTTATTTGAGTTCGAATGGAACTTCAAGAAGAGCAATTGTCTACTCAAATACTTCGTGAAAACGAAAAAAAGTTGACTTCATATCGACTCGACGTGTTTATTTGAGTTCGAATGGACCTTCAAGAAGAGCAATTGTCGACTCAAATACGTCATGAAAACGAAAAAAAGTTGACTTCATATCGACTCGACGTGTTTATTTGAGTTCGAATGGACCTTCAAGAAGAGCAATTGTCTACTCAAATACTTCATGAAAACGAATAAAAGTTGACTTCATATCGACTCGACGTGTTTATTTGAGTTCGAATGGACCTTCAAGAAGAGCAATTGTCGACTCAAATACATCGTGAAAACGAAAAAAAGTTGACTTCATATCGACTCGACGTGTTTATTTGAGTTCGAATGGAACTTCGAGAAGAGCAATTGTCGACTCAAACACTTCGTGAAAACGAAAAAAAGTTGACTTCATATCGACTCGACGTGTTTATTTGAGTTCGAATGGACCGTCAAGAAGAGCAATTGTCGACTCAAATACATAGTGAAAACGAAAAAAAGTTGACTTCATATCGACTCGTCGTGTTTATTTGAGTTCGAATGGACCTTCAAGAAGAGCAATTGTCGACTCAAATATTTCGTGAAAACGAAAAAAAGTTGACTTCATATCGACTCGACGTGTTTATTAGAGTTCGAATGGACCTTCAAGAAGAGCAATTGTCGACTCAAATACTTCATGAAAACGAAAAAACGTTGACTTCATATCGACTCGACGCGTTTATTTGAGTTCGAATGGAACTTCAAGAAGAGCAATTGTCGACTCAACTACTTCATGAAAACGAAAAAAAGTTGACTTCATATCGACTCGACGCGTTTATTTGAGTTCGAATGGAACTTCAAGAAGAGCAATTGTCGACTCAAATACTTCATGAAAACAAAAAAAGTTGACTTCATATCGACTCGACGCGTTTATTTGAGTTCGAATGGAACTTCAAGAAGAGCAATTGTCGACTCAAATACTTCTTGAAAACGAAAAAAGTTGACTTCATATCGACTCGACGTGTTTATTTGAGTTCGAATGGACCGTCAAGAAGAGCAATTGTCGACTCAAATACATAGTGAAAACGAAAAAAAGTTGACTTCATATCGACTCGTCGTGTTTATTTGAGTTCGAATGGACCTTCAAGAAGAGCAATTGTCGACTCAAATATTTCGTGAAAACGAAAAAAAGTTGACTTCATATCGACTCGACGTGTTTATTAGAGTTCGAATGGACCTTCAAGAAGAGCAATTGTCGACTCAAATACTTCTTGAAAACGAAAAAAGTTGACTTCATATCGACTCGACGTGTTTATTTGAGTTCGAATGGACCGTCAAGAAGAGCAATTGTCGACTCAAATACATAGTGAAAACGAAAAAAAGTTGACTTCATATCGACTCGTCGTGTTTATTTGAGTTCGAATGGACCTTCAAGAAGAGCAATTGTCGACTCAAATATTTCGTGAAAACGAAAAAAAGTTGACTTCATATCGACTCGACGTGTTTATTAGAGTTCGAATGGACCTTCAAGAAGAGCAATTGTCGACTCAAATACTTCTTGAAAACGAAAAAAGTTGACTTCATATCGACTCGACGTGTTTATTTGAGTTCGAATGGACCGTCAAGAAGAGCAATTGTCGACTCAAATACATAGTGAAAACGAAAAAAAGTTGACTTCATATCGACTCGTCGTGTTTATTTGAGTTCGAATGGACCTTCAAGAAGAGCAATTGTCTACTCAAATATTTCGTGAAAACGAAAAAAAGTTGACTTCATATCGACTCGACGTGTTTATTAGAGTTCGAATGGACCTTCAAGAAGAGCAATTGTCGACTCAAATACTTCATGAAAACGAAAAAACGTTGACTTCATATCGACTCGACGCGTTTATTTGAGTTCGAATGGAACTTCAAGAAGAGCAATTGTCGACTCAACTACTTCATGAAAACGAAAAAAAGTTGACTTCATATCGACTCGACGCGTTTATTTGAGTTCGAATGGAACTTCAAGAAGAGCAATTGTCGACTCAAATACTTCATGAAAACAAAAAAAGTTGACTTCATATCGACTCGACGCGTTTATTTGAGTTCGAATGGACCGTCAAGAAGAGCAATTGTCTACTCAAATACTTCGTGAAAACGAAAGAAAGTTGACTTCATATCGACTCGACGTGTTTATTTGAGTTCGAATGGCACTTCAAGAAGAGCAATTGTCTACTCAAATACTTTGTGAAAACGAACAAAAGTTGACTTCATATCGACTCGACGTGTTTATTTGAGTTCGAATGGACCTTCAAGTAGAGCAATTGTCGACTCAAATACGTCATGAAAACGAAAAAAAGTTGACTTCATATCGACTCGACGTGTTTATTTGAGTTCGAATGGACCTTCAAGAAGAGCAATTGTCTACTCAAATACTTCATGAAAACGAAAAAAGTTGACTTCATATTGACTCGACGTGTTTATTTGATTTCGAATGGACCTTCAAGAAGAGCAATTGTCTACTCAAATACTTCATGAAAACGAAAAAAAGTTGACTTCATATCGACTCGACGTGTTTATTTGAGTTCGAATGGACCTTCAAGAAGAGCAATTGTCGACTCAAATACATCGTGAAAACGAAAAAAAGTTGACTTCATATCGACTCGACGTGTTTATTTGAGTTCGAATGGAACTTCAAGAAGAGCAATTGTCGACTCAAACACTTCGTGAAAACGAAAAAAAGTTGACTTCATATCGACTCGACGTGTTTATTTGAGTTCGAATGGACCGTCAAGAAGAGCAATTGTCGACTCAAATACATCGTGAAAACGAAAAAAAGTTGACTTCATATCGACTCGTCGTGTTTATTTGAGTTCGAATGGACCTTCAAGAAGAGCAATTGTCGACTCAAATACTTCGTGAAAACGAAAAAAAGTTGACTTCATATCGACTCGACGTGTTTATTAGAGTTCGAATGGACCTTCAAGAAGAGCAATTGTCTACTCAAATACTTCGTGAAAACGAAAAAAAGTTGACTTCATATCGACTCGACGTGTTTATTTGAGTTCGAATGGACCTTCAAGAAGAGCAATTGTCGACTCAAATACGTCATGAAAACGAAAAAAAGTTGACTTCATATCGACTCGACGTGTTTATTTGAGTTCGAATGGAACTTCAAGAAGAGCAATTGTCGACTCAAATACATCGTGAAAACGAAAAAAAGTTGACTTCATATCGACTCGACGTGTTTATTTGAGTTCGAATGGAACTTCAAGAAGAGCAATTGTCGACTCAAATACTTCATGAAAACAAAAAAAAGTTGACTTCATATCGACTCGACGTGTTTATTTGAGTACGAATGGACCTTCAAGAAGAGCAATTGTCGACTCAAATACTTCATGAAAACGAAAAAAGGTTCACTTCATATCGACTCGACGTGTTTATTTGAGTTCGAATGGAACTTCAAGAAGAGCAATTGTCGACTCAAATACTTCATGAAAACGAAAAAAAGTTGACTTCATATCGACTCGACGTGTTTATTTGAGTTCGAATGGATCTTCAAGAAGAGCAATTGTCGACTCAACTACTTCATGAAAACGAAAAAAAGTTGACTTCATATCGACTCGACGTGTTTATATGAGTTCGAATGGACCTTCAAGAAGAGCAATTGTAGACTCAAATACTTCGTGAAAACGAAAAAAAGTTGACTTCATATCGACTCGACGTGTTTATTTGAGTTCGAATGGCACTTCAAGAAGAGCAATTGTCTACTCAAATACTTCGTGAAAACGAAAAAAAGTTGACTTCATATCGACTCGACGTGTTTATTTGAGTTCGAATGACACTTCAAGAAGAGCAATTGTCTACTCAAATACTTCGTGAAAACGAAAAAAAGTTGACTTCATATCGACTCGACGTGTTTATTTGAGTTCGAATGGACCTTCAAGAAGAGCAATTGTCGACTCAAATACGTCATGAAAACGAAAAAAAGTTGACTTCATATCGACTCGACGTGTTTATTTGATTTCGAATGGACCGTCAAGAAGAGCAATTGTCTACTCAAATACTTCATGAAAACGAAAAAAAGTTGACTTCATATCGACTCGACGTGTTTATTTGAGTTCGAATGGACCTTCAAGAAGAGCAATTGTCGACTCAAATACATCGTGAAAACGAAAAAAAGTTGACTTCATATCGACTCGACGTGTTCATTTGAGTTCGAATGGAACTTCAAGAAGAGCAATTGTCGACTCAAACACTTCGTGAAAACGAAAAAAAGTTGACTTCATATCGACTCGACGTGTTTATTTGAGTTCGAATGGACCGTCAAGAAGAGCAATTGTCGATTCAAATACATCGTGAAAACGAAAAAAAGTTGACTTCATATCGACTCGTCGTGTTTATTTGAGTTCGAATGGACCTTCAAGAAGAGCAATTGTCGACTCAAATACTTCGTGAAAACGAAAAAAAGTTGACTTCATATCGACTCGACGTGTTTATTAGAGTTCGAATGGACCTTCAAGAAGAGCAATTGTCTACTCAAATACTTCGTGAAAACGAAAAAAAGTTGACTTCATATCGACTCGACGTGTTTATTTGAGTTCGAATGGACCTTCAAGAAGCGCAATTGTCGACTCAAATACGTCATGAAAACGAAAAAAAGTTGACTTCATATCGACTCGACGTGATTATTTGAGTTCGAATGGACCTTCAAGAAGAGCAATTGTCTACTCAAATACTTCGTGAAAACGAAAAAAAGTTGACTTCATATCGACTCGACGTGTTTATTTGAGTTCGAATGGACCTTCAAGAAGAGCAATTGTCGACTCAAATACATCGTGAAAACGAAAAAAAGTTGACTTCATATCGACTCGTCGTGTTTATTTGAGTTCGAATGGACCTTCAAGAAGAGCAATTGTCGACTCAAATACTTCGTGAAAACGAAAAAAAGTTGACTTCATATCGACTCGACGTGTTTATTAGAGTTCGAATGGACCTTCAAGAAGAGCAATTGTCGACTCAAATACTTCTTGAAAACGAAAAAAAGTTGACTTCATATCGACTCGACGTGTTTCTTTGAGTTCGAATGGACCTTCAAGAAGAGCAATTGTCGACTCAAATACTTCATGAAAACGAAAAAAAGTTGACTTCATATCGACTCGACGTGTTTATTTGAGTTCGAATGGAACTTCAAGAAGAGCAATTGTCGACTCAAATACTTCGTGAAAACGAAAAAAAGTTGACTTCATATCGACTCGACGTGTTTATTTGACTTCGAATGGACCTTCAAGAAGAGCAATTGTCTACTCAAATACTTCATGAAAACGAAAAAAAGTTGACTTCATATCGACTCGACGTGTTTATTTGAGTTCGAATGGGCCTTCAAGAAGAGCAATTGTCGACTCAAATACTTCGTGAAAACGAAAAAAAGTTGACTTCATATCGATTCGACGTGTTTATTTGAGTTCGAATGGGCCTTCAAGACGAGCAATTATCTACTCAAATACTTCGTGAAAACGAAAAAAAGTTGACTTTATATCGACTCGAGACAAATTTTCATTAGGTAGGTACTTGATAAAAGTATTAATAATTAGTGATAATTCATGATAATAATTAATCTAACATTTAGGATCTAGACATTTAGAACTAGTGATCTTGACAGAAGGGTGATCTGTACAAAGAAGATAATGAACCGTTGTGTCAAGAATTTGCAGAGTTTTTTTTATTCGATTTTCTGAATCTACGTATCTTGAAACGTAAAAATCACCCCGCCTCGCAAATATCATTCTACAGAGGCCGGAAAAAGTTATGATATCCACTTTCCCCGCCCGCCATTTCCCTCATTAAGGAGCTAAGTATAATGAAAAGCTTAACCACTTCACAAGCACCGTAACCCTTTCGAAATCTCCCCTTGGCGCTATTGCGAGACGTTTTTATTACTTCCACAAGCAACTAATACTTGATGGTGGTGGTTAGGGGAAGGAGGATCAGGTTTGTTGGTAGTGAAAGTAATAACAATACTACAAATACAAAGTTTTTATACAAGTATTAGTTGCTTGTGGAAGTAATAAAAACGTCTCGCAATAGCGCCAAGGGGAGATTTCGAAAGGGGTACGGTGCTTGTGAAGTGGTTAACCTTTTCATTATACTTAGCTCCTTAATGAGGAAAAGGGCGGGCGGGGAAAGTGGATATCATAACTCTTTCCGGCGATATTTGCAAGGCGGGGTGATTTTTACACGGAGTGTTTTTTGGGGGGATATCACATCTTTTTGATGTTGAAGTGGGTCATGTTATAAAGAAGGTCTATGCAAAATTTCAAGTCGATTGGTCCGGTTACCCAGGCTGTAGACTCGTCAAAGTTGCCAAAATTAGCCTAAATTTCAGTTTTTTGTTTCTAAAAGTTTTTTGGGTTGAGATAATGGGTTAAATTTTCAAAAGGCACTGGCTGATGTTGAAACGAAGCTCTGTGCAAAATTTCAAGTCAGTCCGTGAAGGCGGAAAGGCCTTACTGATTAAGGAGAAGAAGAACAGGTAAGGGTGAAAAACCGGGTTTTTGAAGTTATATAACTCGGCTCCCTTTAAAGATATCGACTTGAAACTTTCAAAAGGCACTTGCTACACTTGAAACGAAGCTCCGTGCCAAATTTCAAGTCAATCGGCGAAGGTGGAGAGGCTGTAGCCTTGATCGACTGAAAAAAGTAGAAAAACATGGTAATTGGTTTTTGAAGTTATATAGCCCGGCTCCCTTCAGACCTAGCGACTTGAAACTTTCAGGGCTTTCTATTATCTACACCAAAAATATCCAAACCAAATTTCAAGTTGACCGGTCAACTAGGAGCCGAGATATGGCCAAAATTAGCCTAAATTACCCGAAATTTTAGTTTTTTGTCCCTAATTTTTTTTTTTTTTTTTGGTTGAGATAATGGGTTATTTCGTTCAAATGGCACTGAGACATGCTATAAAGAAGGTATGTAGAAAAATTCAAGTCGATTGGTCCTTTTACCCAGGCTGTAGACTCGTCAAAGTGGACAGAATTTTCCTAAAGTTTCTGTTTTTTTGTTTCTAAAACTTTTTTGGGTTGAGATACCTAATGGGTTATATCTTATATAAGGCTCTGTCTCAAGGTTAAATGAAGCTCTGTGCAAAATTTCAAGTCGATCGGTGAACGTGGAGAGGCTCCAGCCTTGCCTGTCTGAACAAGGAGAAGAAGGAGAAGGAGAAGAACAATCTAAGGCCGGAAAACCGGGTTTTTGAGGTTATGTAGCTCGGCTCCCTTTAGACCTATCGATTTGAAACTCTCAGGGCTTTCTAATATCCACTCAAAGAAGACCCACACTAATTTTCAAGTTGATCGGTCAAATAGGAGCTGAGATATGGATACCTCGAAAACGCGTTTCGTGACGTCCGGTAAACATACACTCGGCACCGTTCGTTTTCTCAACTTCTTTGCTTGGCGGGGCGGAACGCTACCGCGTTCCTAGATATTTTCATGCAAACGGCTCGTTTACATTTGAATGACCGGCGTACAAATTATGGCCGACGTAGGTACAAGTGGAAACCCACGAATATATTTGTATTTAATACAAATAAATTTCATTGTTGGCCCGGAACTCAGGTGAAAAATTGGCGGATTATAATAATTATAATTATTACAGTTGAAATTCAACCCTCATTACCCGGTTCAACATAACCAACGGTCTACAAGTAGGTTTTACATATAAAATAACATCGTCTAATGATGATTTTTCTAGCAAACCAACTATGGGACGTCATGCACTGTATGAAGGCACGCTCACCTATATGTTGCTTGATTATTATGCCAGACATCCCCAAAGCAATACCCACTTCAAAGGTTCTACTATACGTGAGCACGACGGTCGGCAGCTCGCCGTTTGGTTGTAAACACAGTTTCCTTTTCTGCAAAACAGTTTCATGCTAACTCTATATTTATAATAGGTAGTACAGTTCATTTATTAACAAATTTGAAGTATTTTCTTTAATTGGTCCAACTAGGACATCATACAACGGTTCAGTGTTACATTCAAAGAAACACTCTTCCACAAGTCCCAGTCAGAATGGAACGGTTCCAAAATCCTACTTCTGTTTGATATCCTCGGAATAGTCCAGTAAAATTAGACCTGAAAAGGGGGGGGGGAGGGGGGACATCGAAGGAAAGCTGGAAATCGTTTTTAAATCTCAAGATAGTCTAGAAAACTAGTAATGTTTGTACGTCTCCATACGTTGAGCTCAAGTTTTGGGACATTCTTCAGTTTTGGTTTATTATCTTCGATAATGAACCATTGGAATCGCCCAAAGAAAAAATTTTTTTAACCCCCCCTCAAAATTTGTTGGTTTACGTTTCAAGATACGTAGATTCAGAAAATCGAATAAAAAAAACTCTGCAAATTCTTGACACAACGGTTCATTATCTTCTTTGTACAGATCACCCTTCTGTCTAGATCACTAGGTCTAAATGTCTAGATCCTAAATGTTAGATTAATTATTATTATCAATTATCACTAATTAGGTATTAACGATTTTATCAAGTACCTAGTGAAAATTATTATAATTTATTGTTAGATATTAATAATTCGTATTTATTAATAATAATAATTATTATTAATTATGATTAATTAATACGATATAATTCTGGGGTTTTTAATACTACGTCGGTAATAATTTTTCTATAAAAGAAGTACCTACCTACCAACAAACATTCGAAATTACCTTCATTTCCGTAGCACGAAACGCACCTCAGAACAACAAACTCGACATCACTTAAGCCATATGATGTTCTAAAGAACTTGTTAGTATGAAAATGGACCTGTATTTCAACAGTTTGAGTCACGATCGTGTTGTGAGGCACAATCTTTGAGCCGTCATTGTGAACGAACGGCTGGTCGTACAAAGCTGCGGATGGTCTTAAAAAATTCTACGGAACAAACTCTATCTAAATATGAAATAAAAAACATATCGTTCTATATGAATTTTTCGAGATATGGAATTTTCAAAATTTCAAAATTCGTTTTGAACCCCTTCCCCTTGACCTAGGGTTATGAAAAGTTTCGAGGATCATTGTGGGGCTGGTCCAAACCCAGAAACCAAATTTCGTAATTTTAGCTCAACGCTAACTGGGCAAAGTGGCGCGGACGGCGGACGGCGGACGGCGGACGGCGTACGGCGTACGGCGTACGGCGTACGGCGTACGGCGTACGGCGTACGGCGGACGGACGGATTTTTTTTTATTCGATTTTCTGAATCTACGTATCTTGAAACGTAAACCAACAAATTTTGAGGGGGGGTTAAAAAAATTTTTTCTTTGGGCGATTCCAATGGTTCATTATCGAAGATAATAAACCAAAATCCGTCCGTCCGCCGTACGCCGTACGCCGTCCGCCGTCCGCGCCACTTTGCCCAGTTAGCGTTGAGTTAAAATTACGAAATTTTTTTTATGGGTTTCGACCAACCCCACAATGGTCCTCGAAACTTTTCATAACCCTAGGTCAAGGGGAAGGGGTTCAAAACGAATTTTGAAATTTTGAAAATTTCATATCTCGAAAAATTCATATGGAACGGTATGTTTTTTATTTCATATTAAGATAGAGTTTGTTCCGTAGAATTTTTTAAGACCATCCGCAGCTCTGTACGACCAGCCGTTCGTTCACAATGACGGCTCAAAGATTGTGCCTCACTACAGGATCGTGAATCAAACTGTTGAAATACAGGTCCATTTTCATACTAAAAGCTCTTTGGAACATCATATGGCTTAAGTGATGTCGAGTTGGTTGTTCTGAGGTGCGTTTCGTGCTACGGAAATGAAGGTAATTTCGAATGTTTGTTGGTAGGTACTTCTTTTATAGAAAAATTATTACCGACGTAGTATTAAAAACCCCAGAATTATATCGTATTAATTAATCATAATCAATAATAACTATTATTAATAATAAATACAAATTATTAATACCTAACAATAAATTATAATAATTTTCACTAGGTACTTGATAAAATTGTTAATAATTAGTGATAATTGATAATAATAATTAATCTAACATTTAGGATCTAGACATTTAGACCTAGTGATCTAGACAGAAGGGTGATCTGTACAAAGAAGATAATGAACCGTTGTGTCAAGAATTTGCAGAGTTTTTCGTTTATAACTCCTGAACTACGCATCCCAGCGAAAACCTTACCAAGAGACAAATTAAAGAACATTAAATTTCTTTAGAGACTGGTCCTATAAAAAAAATCCCGGAATCAAAGTTGTAGAGAATTTAACGGCAACTACAAATTTGACCAATTTTTCCGTACCTACTTAAATGCCAAATTCAAAAACAGTCATTTTGGAATATCCTACATCTTGCTTCCTAACCATTATTTCTTGTATTTAGTAGTATATTTTCAGTAAATATCCGTGAGTATTTGTATTTAGTAGAATATTTTTAGTAAGAAGTCGAAGTATAAGCTTCATATTAACCCTCCACCAATCGCGCCATCTTCTCTGACAAGACCAGTTGCTTGTTGAACTGAGTTCATCAGCTACAATTTCGATGAATTATCAGCGATTAATTTGTGTTCTTTTATCATTTCCACTTTCCAGCTTTCCCCAGGTCACTTCAGATGGAACGTCATGAGTAATTACATCATAATGTGACAGAGGATAATAAAATTAGTGGTATTGAAGTATCTATTTGGAACCATTCCATGTGGTTAGCTTGTACAAGTCACACCTACATCATTACACTCATACGACCGGTTCGATGAGATATAATATATAAATATTATAAATAAAATGCTAACTTTTTTGTAGTCGTCATCCAAATGCAGGAGAACAGACGAATCTGTGATTCCCGTGGTTATGAGGGATGAATTGTTGCCAATTGAGCCTTTCACATGTCCCATCAGAATCTGTGCACCGAGAGACAGCCCTTCACTGTATTCTTCTGCACTTTCGATTTGGTACTGGAAACGAGAGAATGTTTCATTATATGAACTCAAGAAACGGTATAACAAAGTCCAGTAGAATGAGGGAACGTCGAAGGAATTTTGGGTTGCATTTCCTTGTGGGTATTTAGGTCAAATTGACAACGAATGGTTATGTTTTGCCGTGAAACAGGAAAAAGAGTTCTAGCACGCATGAAGTTAGAAATATGTGATTTGAGATTACAAAAGCCACTCGCTATTGCTAACTCCTCTAAGAGAACGATGCAGACAATCACAACAATTTTAGATGACAGCCAGGACATTAGTCCTTTTGAACAATTTCTTGGACAACGGGTACCAAGGGACATATACCATGACGTCTGCCAGGCTTATCGAGGCCACACCTATAGAACTATACAGCGAGGATAGCGCCTATGTATATCGACAACACTAACATATAGGGCTTGAAAGTGGTTGTGGAGGTTGATTCAAAAGGTGATTATATTGCGTACCTACTGAACGTGTAATACGAGTATTAAAATGTACTCAAAATGCAGTAAATTAGTAAGGGTACCCTTACGAATGACGGCTCATAGAATAGGTCGCCTAGTCCATCAGTGAAATCCGTCACCAAAGAGTACGGGTTACCGAGAATATCCAATCCGAACATCATGACGTGGAGCTGGGGTATGAGCTGTGACGTGTAGTGAGTCACCACTTCTGCCGAATGGTTCTGCCTGGAGTCTATGATACCTTTTCTCTCAAAATAAGTGGTTCTGGAAAACGTAGCAAATATTGAGGTATTTATTGTCCCAAAAATCTGTAGCATTACATGTTCTTAAACGTGTTCTTAGAATTATATTATGATTTCAATAGGCTCCACTAAAAGAATTTTTTCTTCAGATTTGGGTGAAACGTTAAATGCTAGATGCATTTAGCAGTTATGATATCCACTTTCCCCGCCCACTCTTTACCTTCCAACTAAAGAGATGCCCACGATCGGCTTTGGTACTGTCAAAGTGGCCAAAATTAGCCTAAATTTCAGTTTTAGATCTCAAACATTTCTTGGTTTGAGATAATGGGTTAAATCTTTCAAATGGTACTGGGTCTTGTTATAAAGAAGGTCTGTGCCAAATTTCAAGTCGATTGGTCCTGTTACCCAGGGTGTAGAGTCGTCACAGTGGACCTAAAAGCCCAAAATTAGCCTAAAATGTCTGTGTTTTTTTCCAACATTCTTTTGGTTGAATCTTTTAAAAGGCACTGTCTGAAGGAAACGAAGCTCAGTGCAAAATTTCAAGTCAATCAGTGAAGGTGGGGAGGCTGTAGCCTTGGCCGTCTGAATGAGGAGAAGAGCGAAACCCAGAGTGTTTGATGTTAAATGACTCCCTTTCGACTAACGACTTGAAAATTTCAGGGTTTTCCATTATACACACCAAGAAGATCCAATGATTCACTGCGTACCTACTCAATTACAGTATATTTAGAGTAAGTGATGCTAAGATGTGATGAGAAGAGTTTAGAAAAACTTCAAGGTTCATATGATGAACTTACCGCAAATTTAATCCTTTAATCTCCATGTGTGTGGGGGTGAGACTTTCAAAAAAGCATAGAAGTAAATCGTCAGTGTACGATTTCCCGTAGAAATGATTGACAGAGACCGTTGAACCGTTCGATAGAAAACTTATCTGAAATGTGATGGGCGAGAGGTGAATGTGTTCGATATACATCTTCGGCTCGTTCGTCGTTTTAGTCTGAAAATTGAGGTAACTCCAAGTTAGTCAGGCGATTGGGAATTTTTCAAGTTGTGAAGTGGTAATAAAGCTGTAAATTGTTGATACAGACCCAAGTGGATAGAGGAAGGTGTAGAGCAGTAATGTCCGAACGGATCCTCACAGACGGTTTGACCTCGGAAATCCACGGGGAATATAAATTGTACAGTTGCAGCATGAAGCTTTTGTCGACTTGTATGATGAATTCTTGTACAAGTAGTTTAATTGACCTGGGGATCACATATTTCAATACGTATAAAATTAACTTGAATCAACACTGAAATTTTTAGACTGCGGCATTGAGAAAACAAATAGGTCAACTCACTTATAAACATCTTCACTTTGAGAATTCTGATACTTCTTCAAAATACTCAATTCAAAGCAGGGTCGACCGCCACACTTTCGCAAAAGTGATTTCGGTACGTGTTTCGGGTGGATGACGACAGGGAAAACTGCCGTGTGAAGTTGGTTCTCAAGCTTCAAACATAAATTCAGGTCAATTACAAAATGAAAATGTCGAAATACCTACTAGAGAAGGTTTAATCGGGGATTTAACGACTGCCCGTTCCCGATCTCCCAGTAACTGTTCTCCCCTCTCCTCGTCAGAGTGTTGTATTTTCTCGAACCGTTCTTTTGCGTCCTATCTACTGCTCAGTTCGTTCAAATCCGTTGGAATTTACAGTGATTGTGGGGGAGGGTTGGAAATTGGGTCTCATGATTTCGAACAGGGTTTTTGGTTGCCCTTTTCATCGCTTGGAGTCCCCGATTTCGCTCCCATATGCATGCCCTGCTCTACCTTACCATAACATCCTTCCCACATATAATTGAGTACATAGATCTCCAGGTCAGGAAGAAACGGATTGATGACGTCGAGAACGACCTCAGCGAGCTTGGAGTAAGTTCACTGAGCAGGCCAAGGCTCTCAAGGGGCCGTAGAGTCAAGAAGAACACAGATCCCTATATCGCCAGCGAAAAGAGTGTGATCACCAGCCAAAACTAAATCTGCGAAATGATTTGTATAAATAATGAACAAAACTGGCCCCTAAACCATGCCTTGGGGAACGCCAGTCGTCTAACTATAATTGGTCACTTTTGCTCCTACGATTTGTTTCTTATGATTAAGGTGACTTTTAAACGATTTTAAACATAGTAAGTAACATGGGTTCCTAAATTGGAAAGCAAGATATTGTGGGCATTTGAATAAGTCCAAATAATGGACGAGAGGTTTTAGTTTTAGTCGATTTTGGGGTTTTATGATTTCAATTCACAATGCGTTTTGTGTGTTTCTGTTCACCCTCAAATCCGTATTTATCAAAGCAGGTAGTTGTTTTTGTTGCATTAACTGAATTGGCCGCCTAAGAGAAAGAAAGGAAGATAAAGAAGATGTAGATGAAGCAGGTATACCTCAAAAGGCCTGTATTGAGTCATGCTAGACTTATGGAAGTATTGGATGCTGAAGGTCTTCGGGATTCTTCGGGATTTTCTTGCGTATGGCACCCCAGAGTTTCATTGATTTGGTGAGGCCTCATACGAAAAAAAATACTGCTATGCGTGAAGCAGTGAGTGCAGAGGAACGGTTGTTACGCTTCGTTTTTTGGCCACTGGCAGGACGTACAAAGACTTGAAGCTGCCATATCACCATCATTGATGTCAACCATGGTTCCAGACACTTGTGCAACAGTTCACGTCCAGTTCACCGGGAGAAGCGGTGGGGGCCCGGTCTACTTCCACCCTTTCTCCCTAAATCGGTTGGAAATCTCTCCCGACCTCCCTGCCTGATCGCCTCCCCAAAACGAGCCCTAAGAGCATAGATTTTCACCATCGGATTTCAGAGCCGATTTCAGAGTCCCTGAATCGGGTCGTGAAATCCTCGCAGTAGAAATAAAAACTTACCTGCATGACATGAATTTTCAAGTGTAAGCAGCTGTAATTCAACGATTTCCTGTATTGAACCCAAACAGCTGGAACCCAACGCCTTCTTAGTTCTCCATAAAACGGTTTTGTCATGTGCATTTTTTCAAAATCAACCTGCAAATGATGTGTAATTGTAGATAATGAATAACAGCACTTCCTAAACGTTTTGACTAAAAAAGATCAAATAGTTTTGGCACGCTCACATGAACAAGTTCTTTCATCTGAGCCTTTTTGAGGTCTTGTTTCCACCTGTCTTCGATCCATGCAGCGAGCTCCAGCGTCAGAGGTTTCCAACGATGAGCAACACTGACTTCCCAAATTGGAGCAGAGTCCCTGAGAGAGAAGTAGGCAAGCTCTTGTAGACATCCGTTGATTTGATTGGACTGGGGAACGAATAAAAAACATAGTGAGCCTAAAACTATAATAGGATACTAAAATAGTGAGCAAGAAAATTGTGGGTTTCAACGAACCAGAGACAGGCCAAATCCTTTTGCAGAAAAGAATAACTCGAGGTAGCTTTTCTCTGCGTCGATTTTCAATCTCGCTTTATAAGCTATCCTTTCATCTTGAGTGAACATCAACACCCTTTGTGGTCCCTCCAGATATGAGACCCAGTACACAATTACTTTGTCCTTCCGAGTCTTCTTGGTCAGCTGGGCAAATCATATGAAAATTAAAGGTAGAGCAGGAAAATTGAGGCTTGACAAAAACAAAGCGCTATGCCTGACGTTAACAAAACAAACATCTCGGTGAATTTATAACCGTCACCTGGGGCTTCTGCTGTTCATCAGATTCTGAATCTTCACTACTGCTGCTCTGGCCACCTGGTGCAGGGACTGTAGAAAACCGTTTGAAACTTGCAGACAGCTTGGAAGTGACAGTTGGCATCTGTGGAGTGGACTGCTGTTTTTTCACCATATGAAAGCTCACTCTTTCTTGGCCGTACCCATCCTGATAAAAACAGAGCCGCATCGTGTATCAGTTTACTCATTTCTTCAGGCAGTTCATTACAACAAAAGTTCTTAATTTTCTCAAACCTTCCATATTTCAGCAATGTAGTCTTTGCACTTTTTGTTATATACGTTCCATAAAAGCGAGCGTTCTTTGCAAGGGTCATCCCAAGTGTACAACATAGACTGATACGGGCTAAGGAGGGCCACCTACACAAAAATATAACGAAACATTCAGCTCAAGAACACAGAGGTACATTGAACAAATAACCAGATTCCTACATTGCCAGTTGAATTTTTTGGCACACAAAGTCATTCTATCATTGACAAAACTAATAATATTCATAAAAATAGAAATGCATTACTTGACCCAAATGTTGTTGATGAACTTTGAGGAACAGGTCTTCACAAAGGTTGTCAACCCTGACTGGAGCACTACCAGTTGTGTAGGCCATGAATACTACACTGAAAGGCCTGTTGCCGCCTCCAGTTACTTTAACGCACAGTCCGCCCTATTATCAGAGAAGAAAACATCGAATAATTTTCAAACGTTTTTGACCATTTAGTACAAAAATAATCGTGGAAAATATTTTTTATGTACAATTATGTTTATCAGCGAGTGATGGTCATTCTTCATGGGTCTCCAAAGGTACAGAAGCCTGATGAGAGAGAACTCTAATAGCCATGAAGAACTCGTAGTTATGCCTGTTTGTCTGTCCTCTCTAACGTGAGGGGCTTGTAACGAATCCTTTCACAATTAGATACGAACAAACGTTTGACTCCAACTTACCCCTTTATCCATGCGTAGAACAGTTTCATGAGTGGAAGTAACAGGAAAATGTTGAGATACGACTTTGCTGTCACGGTATTTGACCAATAAGAACATCCTCTCTGTTTCGGGCCAAAACGCCATAGTCTGTAATGAACGAGGACATGTCTTTAAACTCAATTACGCTATACAATATATTCATAAAGAATTTTGGCATACCTGTAATGTGGTAAATTACCTACAATTCAGAGCTTTAAAGAAAAATGCAGATGGTGTGCACCATCACCTGTTTTTGTTATTCTGCAGATAATATCTTAGACATATTATGTTTTCGACCACAGCTTCCAAGTTAGTATCCAGAACGAGCTCTCTCCAGCCAAAAAAAATACGTGGTGGAGCGGTATGGGACCTTATTTGTATATATTTTTCTGTCACGATCTTTCCTTGCCGGTTCCCCCCTTATTTGCTTCCATGTTTGTCGATGATCTTGTCTTTGAAATATCTGACTCCAAATTCGAAACTGCTACATCCCAACAGTAACAAGCTGAAGACAGCCTCACGGATTGGTGTTCCAAGTAGCTCACAATTCACTATGATTTCGGGCTGGAGACCCTCAGTGAGTTCAGAGCAAGAGTCATGGAAACATTCATTAACACCACCAGGAGCAATACAAACCCAGTCGTCCTACCATGTATTAAAACCATTGGAAGTCGCTCGACTGAAAATTCCTCATCATCTGTATTTTTATCTAGGTACCCTTATCATCTTTTTACCAGAAATATTCGAATAATTTACTATTTTATTGCTATTTAATTTTAATCTTGATTTTTTAAGCAGTTAACTCTCCCCTCTTCTAATTTTTGAAGCAATATAATTGTTCAACTATTGTCTCTTATACAATTGTATTAAGGTATATTACTTCGTAATGGTCTTATTCATGAAACAAATTGAAAAAAAGATGGGTTGCACAAGAAAAACTGTCATACCTGGGATGGGAGTAGATCAATCCAAAGGTCAGCTTTCTCGTTTTCCTCCATAAATCGAAGAGGTCGTTTACTCTCATTGCTGATGATCAGATTAGGTAGCAGAGTGATAATTTTGGTCAGCTGAGGGCAAACCTCAGACAAATCAGATTTCAGAAGAATGCGGTACTTCCTCTTCCGTTCTCTATCCCTGAAATACAGACAGTTGTTTAGATTTGGTAATATCAGGATTGTCGTAACCTGCGAATTAGTACTCTCGAGCGCTTATTAGATCATTAAGAAAATGTCCACAATAACCAGAAGAACATCATCCAAAAATCGAAGTTCACTGTCTTATCTCACACCCTCTGGTAGTATCTACTTTGATTGTTCGGGAATCAAATCACATTCATTAACTAAAATAGTAGAACAAAGATTTTACCAACTTGCAGATAACTAGACCGGAAGTTCCAAATGCATCCATGGAGAAAGCTGAAGACCACGATGAGTGGTAGGCACGCAGGCGTACGCATGGTTTCCTTTGTTTTCGGAAACAGAACAAAAGGGGTTCTTCACTCTGGGCCTCGTAGACAACATCAGTCAAAGACGCCTGAAATGTTGAGAGCAGCTTCACATAATTGATTGTGTAGACTTGTGAGAGACAACGGATTCTGTAGACGACTTTGTGTTGTCCACAAATTCAAACAATACGGAAAATAAGAAGAAATTAATAACGGAAGGGCAGAACGCCTATCCTTACCCTAAGCTGGAGTGGCAGACCTGTCTTGTTGATGATCCAGTAGGGTGCGTACAGAAGGACCTCACAAGTTTCATGTCTATCGACTTTGATGCTGAGCCCCAACTGCTTGTTCCCACCTTCGGTTTCCTGTTCGGTTGCCATCCCGATAACCTTCTCTTCAACTTCTGGGCTCAAATTGAAGCAGCCAGTCCAACATATACCCAGGTAACTTGGGACCTAAACAGCAAAGTATTAAAGATTAGTATATGCTGAGCTTTCTAGTTTTTCGTCGTTAATGAACATTTAACTACATACATTGATGGAGACTTTGTGACTTTTCAAGAGGTTGAGGTTATACATGTTTGAGCTCTCCCCAGCTTCGATCCTTGTCTCTATGTTGAGAGCTGGAATCTTTATTTCAACGGCGTATGGGAGCCGATTGCTGACGCACAAAGGTGGCAAAATTCTGATCAGGTACTTGGGAATCAACCGAGACGGTCGGTGAGTCGGTGCACCCTCTTCACAGAGGACCTAAAACCCAGCAGTCAAAAGTAGAAGTTCAACAGTATTTTTAAGTGCCTTCAGATTCAATATTACAAACCGATTCGAACTTACTTTGACAGCAAAAGAGGTAGAATCATTTTCTGCTTTGGGAGGACACAAAACATCCTTTGGTACATTCAAATCCCCGGCAAGATCTTGCCACCAAAGACCAGTTTCACTTAAGCCATAGTCACTGAAAATATAATATGAGGGAATAAGTTGGTTGACCGATATTATTAACCCGGTATGGGCTCTTGAGGAAGCTCAATTTCTTATTTATTAGTGCATGCAAAATACTTGAGCGTTACTCCAGAACTACAAGCTCAGGTTCAGTCTATTTCACTATTCTTGGTTCTAGTGTTCCTAAAACGGACTAAACCGACCACCCAAGTCATTTCCCTTTAACATTATAATGCAGTACACAGTGCGGTCCTACTCTCCCACAAATTACTTACACCATGTTACAAAGTTCAATGTCCATAGGACTTGAGGGAGCCGATTCTGGCTCTTATACCTCCTTGGGCAGGCTAAATGCTGTGATTTGGAGACAGCCTAGAGACAGCATTTCTAATCTAGACTTCTTAAGAGATCACCACAAATAACAAGTATGTCGTCCAAAATACGAGGAGTAAATTCAAAAATAGGCGAGGGCTTGTCACAGCCAATTGACGTCAAAGCAGAAAAGTTCAAATCAAACATATCTAAATAATTTTGACATTAAAACTAGAAGCCAAACATACTCAACATGTGCTGGCTGAATAAACAGCTTACAGTGATGGGCCACCGTCAAAGGGACATTATAAGTATCGTCTGGTTCGACAATTGCTATTCTATGTGTGTCCTCGAACGGATTGGTCGACTCTCCGATGAGAGGGAACCCGAGAGATTCAAGCAATGATTTCTTGTAGTAGATGGCAAGAGCGTAGGAAGTCTCATTTCGCACCTGAATGGGTCAAAATGTTATTATGTGAGGCGACGTTCTAAAATTTTACTTCTTGTGAGTTTTATGTATTTAAAACTACTTCTAGAAACAAGGGACATGTGTGCAACTAGTTCACCTGCAGTGGAGATCTTAGAGTGATTTTCTGCCCCCATTCGTGACAAACTACGCTCAATACAACGTAGTAACGATTTCCGTTTCTGATAGGTTGCAAGAGGTGTAGCTTGTTACACGTTCGTTGAGGGCATAATAGTTCGGTTTCTTCAAAACCTAAAACGAAAAAATAAAATAAATATTTTAATTCACGTTTTGTGAGAGAAATTGATACTCAGATTATAGTATACCGAAGAGCGATAATCCTACCTGGAATTTGAAACCGAATACGTTGGTCAGTGACTTTTTTGTACAGACAGGCAACTGGTTCAGTAGGGAAGTTCAAATACGGTGAATATAGATCAGCGATCGGATTTTGTTCTATATTCTTGACGAAAAAAACATCGTCATATCTGTTGGTATGCATAAATTCAGAATTACTTGATTTAGGCAGCGAGAAAAATGGGTGGGTACCACGTTGTTAACTTATTTAATGTTTCTAATATTATTTGTGTGTTCAACTCAAATAATTTACCCTTCTCCATCTACATCTGAGCCTTGAGGGCTGAAGAAATCTGTTGGTCCAGTGGAGGAGGCTGGACTGCTTGGAATTGAGTCTGAATGGTCATATGTGGCGGACATAATTACTTTGGCGGGTCCAACCTGGATAAGGAGTGCATTAGTAATTATTATCTTCATTGCAGGAAGGTGATTGGAGCTGCATTGGGAGATGGGAGGGGATAAGATGAACTTTGACCTGCAGCTCATCAAATTCTTCTTCTTCTAATCTCTTCAAACATAAATTGTCGAATAAATGTAGAAACTCACTTCTGCTTTTGACAAGAGGGTTACAGTAGAGTTTGGTGTGACGTCATTGATGAGCGTAATGGAGTTGTCAGACATCACTGGAGAGTTATTTGTAAAAGCAGAATGGAGTTTCCCAATCACGTTAAGGCACTGGGGAGTCAGGGTGAGCTCTATTCTGTCTTTGAAGTCGATCATGACGTAAGTTGCTACTTTGTCCATCCCTTCAGTTTCG
Source organism: Stenodema calcarata (assembly GCA_963920205.1). Taxonomy (NCBI): domain Eukaryota; kingdom Metazoa; phylum Arthropoda; class Insecta; order Hemiptera; family Miridae; genus Stenodema; species Stenodema calcarata. The sequence continues at coordinate 14,345,855 of OY986055.1, read as the reverse complement.
AGACCGGAGTCGATCGAATCACCTAGAAGTAATAAAAAGTACCATTACGTGGTTCTGACATGGACAAAATATAGAGAAAAGAGTTTGGAGGTCGAACTGTGGAACTACATTCACTGGAGAACTCCAGCGATCTGACACATCTAGAAATTGTGCACCCGAATATGGAAATGGGCTGACTAATTGTACAATGCTACCGAGGCTCATAACAAACCGAAATGGAGCATTACATGGAGGCTTACTGTGTTTCTTCATTAATATCGGTCGTGCATCTTTGCCTGCAGGTCCATTTACAGCAGATGCCATCGATTCAAGTTCAGATCCATCGTCAGTGTCTGGAGACGGCTCAGCGCCGCTGGAGTCATTGCTGTCACTAGCTTCCCCATCACTGCTATCTCTAAACAATTAAAAAGTCATTATTGGTGGGATGCTAATCTTGGATAGATAGTTGGCAACTTCATAGAGTGAATAGCATAGAATTTAACTGTAGGAGCCACTAAAAGGATTCTGGGCCTATTCTGCCTAAAGTGTAAGTCCTAAGGAGGCTACATACCAACGGAACATATTTCGGGAAGAATAAGTCAGTAACAAGTCTGGCGAAGGTTGGGGCTGTGCCCTTCCTGTTCCTAATCTAATTAACCATAAATTAAATTTTCTTGTGTTGTGCAAAATGAAGAAACTGAAAGTGGTTGGCAAACAAGCACCTGATGGTTCACAAATAAATAATATTAGAATCTTGAAGGCTGGACTATTATATATAGGTACACTGGACGTACGAGACTCGTGTGCAGAAGGGGATATGCGTACTGGACACTCAGTGTCCAGAAGGGGATATGCTTGGTCTTTGGATGAACCATATTAGCTCAGATGCTCATAAGAATAGACAAACACCATTCACGTTTGATAGAGATGCCTAATTTAGCAAACTTAATTGAAAAGGTCGTTTATGCAGTTATAACAATTTTGATGAAAGTTGATACATTTTCTTAGAGAAGGGCTTAGATTGGTATGAACATTTGCGAAAAAACTCCGTGAGAGGTAATGATGAGTCAGAGCTCAACCAGCAAGAGCTCCTGGAAACGTGGCAACGAAGTGAATGTAAGCGAAAATCCTCAGAAATCAGGAGTCACCCGAGAGTGCAGAGATTTCTGATGATTTTCGCTTCGATTTTGCTACGTTTGACTTTATCTTCGACATTTTCCATCGTCCAATAATCGTTCACGACGTTTTTGAAAGCTCTTGATTTATCTGACACATCACTACATCTCACGCTGCCAATTTCTTCCTTTATACATCTTTGCTACCTTTACACGTATACCGTGATATATCTACGTCTAAAAAGTAGGTAAGTAGTCCTTGATTGCACTGGATAGACTAGTTTCGACAATGAGTCATATATCCAAAAGAATAAATTGGTCGGAGTGTTCTAAATTGGACAAGGGGATAGACATGCCGAAAAATATTTACACCTAGTGTTTCCCAATCATCCTCTGGATTGTCTGTACATCAATTTGGACTCACCCTGTAAAGAGGTGACTTATAGCGTTTGCCAGCTTCTCCATGACTCCTTCTTCATTTTCAGAATCCGAATCTTCTGGGTAACTCACAAGACTCGTGCTCTCTGAAATCGTGAAATAAACATCAAAACTTTGCTCGTGTTAGACATTTCTGGTATACGAGGTCTGATCGAAAAGCTTCAGGGCTTTTTGAATTGCGCGGCCCTACATTAATGTAGAAGCCTTCTACTAGAGGTTACTTGTAACCAAAACCCTACCGAGTAACCTTTTTTTTGTTTCGATATTCTCGAAACAGGACCGAAGTCACAGCTGGATTTGTGCGAGTGGATGAGGATATTCTGGTGATATTTTGCGTGAAATTGGGCAAATCTTTTGCGGAAACCTTTTCACTTCTTCAACAGGCCTATTCAGGTGGTCACGAGTGGTTCAAGACGTTTAAAGAAGGCAGAACATTGTGTGAAGATGACCTTCGTTCAGGAAGGCCCTCAACATCGAATGAAGACACACAAGTGGCAAAAGTCCCTTGTTCGTTCCAATCGTCGTTTAACGATTCGTGAGATGGCTGAGGACTGAAAGGGGACTAAAAAGGTTTCAAATGTATGCGGAGCTCGTGGAAAGGGCTGATTCCAATCCAAACTTCATGAAGACCATCATCACAGGCGACGAACGAATCGTGGGGTTTACTGCTACGGTGTAGAAATGAAGATGCAGTTCTCCCAATGGAACAAAGAATCCTCCCCCAGACCCATCTGGGTCATTCATCACGACAACGCGCCTTGCCACTTGATTTTTTTTATCAAAAACGGGACGTCAACTCATCCCCCCCCCCCCCCCATCTACTCTCCTGACCCTGCTCCCTGCGACGTCTGGCTATTCCCCAAAGTCAAACTCTCGAGGTTAGGGCATAGTTTTCAGTCGATCGAGGAGATAAAGGGAAAACCGCAGGAGCAGTTGTACAGCATCCGGGAAGGTGAGTTTTCCCTATTCATGGACGAAAGGAAACACCGTGGGGAGAATCGTGTTCACTTCCAAGGAAATTACTTTGAAGGTGGCAAAATGGAATAGTTTTTAAAATTTTCCAATAAATCGTTTTTGAGAGTGTCCTGAAACTTTTTATCAGACCTCGTAAGATATCACGAGTAACGTAAAAATTCGATTCTAGCTTGAAATTTAATCAGTGATTCATACCATGCTTCGCTTTCCCCAGTTCATTTTTATGATGCTGCCTTCTTACAAACACCATAGAACCTGTTTCAAGATCCTGATCATCGGCCGACGTTTCAGATTCTTCCGAGGCAGCGATTTTGGTGAAACTTTTGCTTTTAGCAACGTTAGCAAGAGTCAGAGCGTTCATTTCTTTTTCGTTGGTCTCTTCAGGCGGTACCCGATGTTGTATCAAGTACGCCTTCGCCCTAAAAATCTGAACATGACAAATAAATAATTATTGCAATTGTTGAAAGGACCTGAGTACTCTAATGCAGACCATGATACAAAATTTAATATGTACCTTGATTTGCATTTCTAAAGGGCGATAGACGCCTTCGTCTTCAACACAAGGCTCAAGCAATGGCTCCCAAGCTCCAACTTGACAGTTGTAGTATGACGACTGAACTTGCAAGCCCCCTATGGCAGAGACGATAGATACAAATAAAAACGAGTTGCTGTGGTATTTGGCACCAAGAAGATTAAAAGTAAATAAAAAGTAAATAAACTAGTTGAGTACCTTTCATCAGCATGTTTGTGGACCAATTCGTAGCATTGATGTCAGCAGCTAGTTTCAACAGGATCATGGGCGCCCGCTTTCCAGAATCAAAGAATTCAAACATTACCCTAATTTTGGGTATAGCCACCGCAAATGATTCACTGCACCTTCCAACTGTATTGCGTACATATCCGTACGATTCAGGATACGATTTCAGAACTATAAACAACAGAAGGAATAGAAAATGAAGGTAACAAAAAAGAATTCCCTACCGGGTATCGCACAAGAACAATGTCCACATATGGTAAGAAGTACTAACGAATTAAATGCTGAAACTGTGGTAAGAAACATTGCGTGTAGTAATGCTATGTTAACACCACAGTAAACCTATGGTAACAGTCTGATTGTAAATCTTGCTCCTCCAATAGACCTTATTCTAGTGGGAAGACTAAGTTATCCATCTTGTGCTAAAATCATCTCAGATGCAAGGGAGTAATAGAAACAAAAACTTTGCCCACAACAGTTATCAGCTTCTGTCTAGATCACTGTTCTGTGTACAATATCCTTGTGAGTCCCATGATTACACGAAATAATTAAGGAGTGGGATGAAATATTGTTAGAAAGGGTGACCAGATGATCATATCCAGGTCTCCTTTTAACAGTTCCAGGTTTGGGCCTCTCCAAGGTCCTTCGACTGACTGTCCAAAAATACGGGTACCTTCCACTTCTGACAAGAGTTCTGCCTAGTACACAGTATACGGTAGCATGTACGCCCTGCGGCCAGAGTGCGAGGTCTCATACCACAGACTATCTCATAGAGCCATTGGGTAAACATGACTATGTCTCCATTTTGGTCGATGTCATTTGAGTAATTTTGTTTTAAAAACCTACCAGTGTTATGAATAACGTTGTATGGCACCACCTTCTTCGGCGACCACAAATCTTCTATGTCAATGTTCCCATAACAAACGTTAGTGGAATCTGGTTCTTCTGGTGACATACCAGCATTGAATTCTTCCACCATCTGTTGGCGAAATTGCATAAACTAGAATGGGCCATCGTAGTAAAATTACTGTATAATAATTATAATAAATTATTTACGATTCACGCAGAAACGATTGTCTTTTTTTTTCTCTCTTGATATATTTTTTCATATTGACAAAGTGGAATTTGAACTCACTGAGGATACGGCGTGAACAACATCTGGAGTTATATGGATGTCGATGAAACTAACGTTCGTCAATATTTTAAGTCCATCGTCAACCTTCAAGGACTTGGAAAATTCAGCATCACAGGGATAGAGAACCTGATGAAAATACAGATAGCGCATCATAATCTTTTAGATTCATGTATCTGACTATATACTCAAAAAACAGCCAAGCTTGGCCTATGGCTCATCTATGACAAATAGTGAGCAATCACAAAATAACCCAACCAATCTCGCCTTGATGCTCAATTTGAAGAGTATATTATACCATAAATGTTTATAAATATCAAATTTTTGGTAGCTCACAGTGTATGGAAGAGGATCTTTGTGGGGCGTCTGGTGCTTGGAAATGATTCGAAGTCCGGAGAGCGATAAAACCATCGACTCACGACCAGGGTGTTTACTGTAGTCCACCAAGACCTCCGTCCTCATGATGAGAGAACGCTCAGAGTTGGTGTACAACATTAATTCAGGACGACGGATTTGCAAGGATATGCATATTCCTGTAATTGAAACAATCTAAATGATATTTAGACTTATAGGAACGTACTTTCTTAATTAGGTCCAAAGGTTTGGGGGACGGAAGGAGTGGGAGTCGTGAGAACTCAAACCCAAACATTTCTTGGTGGAATGGGATTTTATGAAGAAATGTAAAATCATGGACTTGGTGACTATCATTGGCTTTACTTTTCCTTACGAGTAAGCCACAGAAATGTATTAATAGGTACCTACCGACGATGATCTTCTCACCTGATTGATCATCCACACAAGAAGTTCTGGATGAAAAACATCCACTCGTGCTGTCAGTCGAACTTGGTGGACGAACAGTTTCAACGAGTGATTTCGACTAAAACAAATTAGTTATGCATTTAAGATTAACAACATCCGGCGATCGTTACTACTTGTTACCTATCGTTACTATCATGTAGACCTAGGAAAAAGCTTTTTGGCCAGTGACTATTTAGGTCATGATTCGGGAGGTTCTGGCCAGTAAGTATTACTGGTGCCGTCACTGCCAACTTGGAATTGTCTCTTTTAATATTAACTACGTTTGTTCTTTGCACATACAACTAACCGTTGCTCTTGTTTTGCACCTTCTTTGATTTTTAAATTAAGATTTTTAATTAAAGAAATTTGATCATCTTTATGCAATAAGTTCGTCAGTTCATACAATCTAGCATTTAAAGACAGGATTTGCTTATAATTATCTCCGAAAGTGAACACCGGTTACTTAGCAAGTCACTTTTAGATTATATAAAGTTAGTCTAATCATAATAGATTTCCTTGTCAATAACAAAAAGTACGCACCTGAATGCTCGTGTCACCAACATATCCCAAATTGACTTGCCCCCCTTCGGTGTACTTGTCTGGTGGGAGTGAATCAAGGACGAACCTCGTGAACTCCAATATAAATGAAATCGACAGGTTCATTCTTGTGCATTCGACAAGGACGTCAACGCACTTGTCACCACTCTGGGACTGCTTGAAAGTAGCATCAATGATCGGAGGAGTCGATACTGATATGTTGCTATCGTCTTCCATTTGGTCCGAGCCGGTGTGTGATAAAAATATCCTAAAACCGCAGAAATACAGGTTGAGAATTTAGTTTCATGTTGTAACTGTAATGGACCAATAATAAATTCCAAACGCATTTTTAATAAGCTGTAATTTTGTTCCTAGACATTAGTAAAAAGGTCATTTCATGAAAATGGTTAGCAGTCTCACTTTTTGTTGGATATTTCAGTTTCCTTTCTAATATCTTCAACTAGACAGGTTTGTAGAGCAGTTTTGAGTTCGAGGCTTTTGTCTGAGAAAATGTCCAGGGTGAGAGTGGCTTCACCAGTCTCCAGTTTGCACAGACCACGATTCATGTCTCTAATTGGTGAGCTCAAAATCTGTTGAAAGTCAGAGAACGCGTGAAATTAGTCAGTAAATTTTCACAGAACGGAAAAATTGTCACATTTAAAATGTTATGTAAATTGGACGATTTTCAAGTGTACAGACCTCATCGCAGTCAATGAAGAGGTAAAGTTGCAAGCTGTCCAGGGACACACGTACAGCTGTTTCTTTACGTACTTGCTCATTGTGATAAAAGAACGCCTGGAGTTTTTTCACAACTTGCTCATCCCCTGATGGCACTGGGGTCGGGATGTCTCCTAAAGAACACGTTGACCAACAGTTGTACACCTCACCTGTTGAATCACACGAGAAAATTTAATTTGACAATAAGAGATAAGGTTTTGATAGAAGCACTGAAACAGAGTATTCCAATATATCCACATACTAATGATCAAGCCATGATTGAAATTGTCTGCCCAAACTGATAGTATAGTGGATAAGTCTCTTTGGCCCAAGTTGACTCTGATGTTATCGACAACTCCATCAACTTGGTAGAGCAGTAACGGGGAATTGCCTTGCGTGTAGTTGTTCGATTTAACAAGCATGTTGATGGCTTTGGTGTCGTTGAAATTAACAGTTCGTTTAATGTCAAATTTCAAGCTGAAGGGATCAATGATTGGCTCCTGTAACCAATGAATTAAAACATGTATTCAATGGCACACATACCGTTGTAATAGTACAACTGAAATCTCACAGGAAGCATTACCTGAACTTCGAGTGAACCAGCCAACGTCATTATAGCTCTGCAAAGTTGAATGTTTTCGAGCCGTATCAGCATATTATCGATAATCGGGGTGGCAGTGCCTTCAAGGTGAGATGTGCTGGCTTTGAAGAAATTTTCAATGCCGAGATCACCTGCAGACAAAATGAGAATGACACCATGAAGTACGTTCAATAAAAAAACACACAACACGACATCCTACTAAAATCACGGAGAAAACTTGAACGAACTAACCCAGACACAGGATAATCAAATCGGGAGATGAAGGTTTCTGGGGAAACATGAAAGATGGAGTGTGAATATCTATGGACAGATGCAGCTTCGTGTTTGACGATCTCATCAATTCAACCTTCTCACGGACCAACCTCTCAGCCTCAGTTGCGAGTGAATGTAAATTTTTCGCTTTTATAAACGGTTCCATGAAATGCTGAAGGGAATGACAAAAAACAGTTCCAATTATTTACAGCTGTATAGTCGAAGAACTAAGATTCCTAAGACTTTCGCACAATCAACTTACTTGCAAATCAATGATCATCTTGGACATGAGAACAAGGGTGATTCGCCCCATGTGGAACTTGAGACTTCCATCAGACTTGACATCATCTTTTGTTGAATCTATCTCTTTGTAAAACCTCGGGCTGTGTCTCGTGTATTTAAAATTGATTACTCTGTCATCTTCAACTGTTAAAATCTGAAAATAATAATTTTTATTAGGAGGACAATGTTGATTAATGCAAACTTGAATATTTAATATAAATGTAAACGAATCAGTGGACGCGTCCTTACTTTGTGGTACAAGGATAGCCCGGACAAATCATCAACAGAAATACTTGAAAGATAAAACTGTAGCACCATTCGTTCATTGGCTTTAAATAAGCAGTCGCTCTCTAATCCATTAATCTGAAAATTTTAAAATAATAAATTCAACGACAAATTTGGATGTCCACTACAATCAGTGAGTAAGAATTAAGATTTCTACTGCAAGTCTCACCTTAATTTCTAAAAATTCCACTTCTGTATCACAAAATTTAAGGCGGAATTCTTGCAGTCTTGTTGAATAACTGAATTTTGTGGCACCAGGGGGAATAGGAGGGTCGGCGCTCGTGCACCACATCGATTTTATGTCATCCAAAGGGATTTTCTTCAATATTTTAAGTAACAACACCATATCTCTGGTTTGGATTCTGGAAATGTCGAATATCAAAGCTTTTACTCTTCAATTAAAACGTGTCTAGGGGATACCAATAACTCCAGTCTTTCATACATGATTGAATTGTAGATTCGGTTCCTCCAACTTACTTGCGAACGAGGTATTGGACATATTTATTGAGTGTGACGAAAGCTTCTCTATGCAGTACTACACTGGCTGACGTGAAATCGATTACAAGTGATTGTTCAACGTTGTGGAAGTGGGATTTGAAATCTGGGCAGTCAGCACGAACCTAGAAACAGTTTCAACACACGTGGTAGACAACGTTAATTTGTTGTCATAAAAGACACCCAGTTAGCAATACGTCAAATATTAGATTTTTTACCTTTCGGTACAAGAGCGTAGCGACATCCGCACCTGGTTCGGTGGCTATCAGTTCAAGATACTGGCCAGTTGAGCCCGTATGCAGCTTGTCAATGAGTTGGATGCCTCCCACTGATGCCTGAAAGGCCGGTCCGTACTCCATGAGGGCAGCGTCAAAACAAAGGCTTACGACCCTCAGCATTAGATACGGCTTGTCTACCCTATTGCAAGATCTGCAGAGCTGCACCACTACCTGTAATTACCAAATTCTGTACTCATAAGAAGGAATGCTGTAAACTGAAAATTTTATAATCGAGCAAGGATTGTTTGGATGTCAAGATAAGTGAAGCCGAGTGATGAGTGAATGATGTCATGGAAAGGTACATCAGAACAACACCATATCTCATTACCAACATTTAGCTAGAAATGAGTTAGGTATCTACCTAATCATAATATAAATAACACTTACCTCTCCAACAATGAATCGAAGGAGTATGGTGATGACGTTGTTTGGAGAAACGTTGTCGTCAAACCCAGGAAGGTCGACAGTCCTCGCCCACAGCTCCATCTCTTCGTCGCTGTGGTCAGAAGAGGTGAATGTCCTAGAATTGATAAAATTGGTCAACTGAGCAGATGAAAAATCATGGGAAGATCTTTATGGTAGTAAATTTCTACTGTACCTAGAGCGAGTACACAACTGTCAAACTGCCCTCACTAATGATACAGGTGAACTTACTTATCAACAGATAACATAGCCAGCTTAGCTGCTTCTCTATTGATCGTAGGCAGAATTGGCTTGTTCACCATGGCCAGAAGAATGTCGACGGTTTGATTTTTCAGCCGAAACAATTCGTTTTGATCAAAATCGCCGACGATTTGGTCGTTCTCAAAATCGGGTATAGCAGCAAGACTCGCTATGTTTGAAGACACTGATACATGCACAGTGTTAATAGAGGGCAGAGGGAGGTTGTCCAGGAAATCCATAACACTCCCAATTTTCCGGTCAGACACGTTGATTTTAAAACTGGTCAACGTAACGTTTAATTTATGTCTGTGAAAAATCAGAAAATCAAAAACAATTCTACACAACGCCAAATCATTTATCTAATCGAATTTACGATATTTTCTTTCACCTACCGTGGGAGTAATTTATATTCTGGTTTCACACTATTTGAAAATGCTAAATGAAAGTTTAGTTTTGGTAACAGGTGGAATTCAGAGTCATTCAATTTCTTTGCATCTCTCCATACGTCCCCTACAACAAATTGGACGAAGTCACACTCATCAACCATCGTACACGAGTTCGTATAAAAGTTCCAATCATGCAGCATGATCGTATGATGGCATTTCCGAAGCAGTAAGTATTTGTACGAATAAGTTTTAAAAAATCCACTGTCGTGCAGCATGGCTATAAGAGTGAATTTTCGAAGCGAAAACTGTAGTTTTACGTAAAATGTCTCCATTTTACCGGTTTTATACCAAATTTGGTCTCCTTTTTTGGGCGAGTAAAGCCTCAGTTTATAGATTTTTCAATTCTGAACACGATGGTGAAGTCAGAATTGCGCTATCTCATTCAATTATCAGGATTAGAGCAGATGAACCGTGAAGAACATCTCAAGTTTCTCCATTTTCAAAGTCCTCCAGTTTGAGAAACCAATCACGGTTCTTCATCTTCAAAGTCCTCCAGTTTGAGAATGGGATAAGATATAGCAATTCTGACTTTACCATCGTGTTCAACGTAAAAATGAGGTGGCAATAGTCAGACTGTTTCTTTTTTTGGAATTTAGCCTTTCGATTGTCAAGACAGATTTTTTGTGCAACTTCTCAACTCCATTGAGAGCTATCGTCTGGAATGACGCATAAATAAATATAATATATTTATTTATATATTATATACTCATATGATTTTGGTGTCTTTTGGCAGTGAATTCAGAATGATCTGGAACGGATTTTGGTATAAAGTGTTTTCGGAAAATCGAGTTTTAAAAATTTTGGACTGGCAAGAATAGCTTCCTTTTCTTTGAAAATTCGCTAATAAATAAATTAACAAATGAAATACCTACGGACGTAATAGATACCAACCAGAGTCACAGAATAATACTTGGCAGTCTTTAAATTCAATCTGAAATCTATCATATAGTCTCTCTTCGATTTCCATTTGCGTAGCATCTTCCAAACTGACATTGCTAGGTTGAAGATCACTTGTAACCGTGATCCGGCCAAAATCAACAATCGTCAAGTTTCCGCCCCTGCAAAATATTACGCATTGGATGTTTACCAACAATTATGGACACTAAGGCCGTATGCAACAATTTGAAATGGAATTAATATCAAACAGTGCGTTCCCAGAGAAAATCCTACATAGATTTCATCAAATTCGAGCTTCAGAGACCATTATAAATTCACGGATAGAGGTTGCTCGGTTGTTGTTTTCATTAGGTTTCTATGTCCTGGCTAAAATTTGTAATGAAGTTACAGTTGAGGAGGGAAAGGCTTCAAATAAGCGCTTTATGCATCAAAAAACAGGCTGGAGGAAGCTACTGAGTTTCCTCAATCAATGTTTATCTACAAATATCAAGACTTTCTTAAACTTAGAAGATAACTAGAAATTGGTCTCACTTTTGTAACGTCCCAAGCTCAGGGATGACAATGTATGGTAACTTGACGTCAATGTTGAAGTCAACAGCGTTGAACCTCTTTACGTTTTCAACAATAATATCTTTTGTTTTCAAAGAAAATTTATCTCCCACAGAACTCAATACGTCCATTACTGACATGTCTCCGCGTTGAAAGAAGCTTATCAACTCGGAAATGGCATGCTGCAAATAGAAAAAATTGATTGTGTTGATTCGGGCCAATCAAGTACGGATTATTGATAATTCATTATAACAAAAAATGTAGTAGGGGAATCAATTACTTCGTGATAAACCACTTCGATGGGTTCCATATTTACGGATAGGCCATAGTTGGCTTCAGAATAGAGAGGATTTTTTTCGAAATCGACTGACAAAAAATTGGACGCTGTATTTCCTGAAAATGAAGACATCAAGAATGAAGCAAATATAAAATTAAGAGTATACGAAAACGTTGGATTTCATCACTTAATTTGTCTACTAACCAGTGTAAATGTTATCAGCAGTAATAACGGGCACAAGATCGTGCTCAGGGCTGACACCTTCGAGAACAAAACTTTCGGCCCTCGTTGATATTTTGTAAGCGTTTGCTGCAGGTCGCGTTTCAAGGCTTGCCAGGAACTGAGCCAGAGTGAGAACTAGGATTTCGTGACCTCTCTTGAGAAGGCTCAAGGAGCAGTTGGCGAGGGTAAAATTGATTTTGTGCTCTGGAGTAAACAAAGAAAAGCATTAAAAATGATAGACACAATCGTCTAACAGATGGTAGGTACTATACGTTATCCTATAAGCGGATATGTTGTGGGGCTGAAAACCTGTTCATACAGGATTAGGTTGGGTTTATTTGGTCATTCAGGCGTAGAATGGAGTTTAATATTGAGTGTCTCCATTTTTTTGTTTTTATCCCTCTTTCCACCACGGAGGGGGTTGGAGACAAGGAAATTCAAGGACAACAACAGATTGTTTGGATTCAACTCCAGACCAAATTGGTGGTAGATACGAGGCCTGTCTGAAAAGTATCCGACCTGCGTTCATATCTCCGCATCTGTGCAATTCTTCGTCATCTGGGCCGTGGCATCCTTCGGGGTAATCCCCATTAGATTGAACCACACGCTCCCATCGTTGTTTCCAAATCTTAACCCTTTAAGGTATTGTGGCTACCACAAATGACTTGCCTCCGAGGGATCAGCACCTTGCCTATGCGAAACGTGTTGTGGGCACTCTGAGTAGCCATTTACCTCTACCCTGTAGGATCACGCATATTTTTTTTTTGTTCGATTTGCCCAAGATTTTTAGATTCCCAAACAAGAGAGGTCATCACTAACATTAACTGCAGTACTCGAACGCAGCATTTGGTATGGCCTACAGCTTGCGCTTCTAAATCGTTTGGATGTCCCCAAAATTAAAATGGTGTTCAAAGGAAAGCAGTTTCACAACATCAAGGCAATTGGTTCAGAGTAATGCGAAGTACTAGCTGAAAGCCATTCCAAATCCGTTCGAGGACTGCTTTAAGATGTTGAAGCACTGCTGGGAGCGGGTGTTTCAAACAAATAAGCTCTATTTTGAAGGAAGCCATGGTCCGAATGACGAAGAATAGCTCCAAAGCAGAGATATGAACGCACGTCGGATACTTTTTAGACAGCCCTCGTATATGTTCAACTACCGGCCATTTACTTACCGATGTACTGCTTGGGTTTTTCACAAGACGGATAATTCTCGACGTAGCCAATCGCATCGAATAGTTTGTTTTTCTCTAGCGGCGACAACTGAGCCCAGATACCTCTTCCTTTGCCAGTCACTATTTCCAAATCTTTAAACCTCTCGGAGCCGCCCTGATGCCACCAAGGCGTTTCCCGTTCGATTATCTGCACTCTGTCTACGTCATCTTTTAGGAGCTGTGAAATTGGAAGGGAATAAGTATGTAAATAAGTTCATAGCAACGTGAAATTCTGAACCGAAATAGCTGTTAAGTTGATCAGCGTTAATCTGACCTTTCAGTGGTCAGAGTTTGACAATGCGTTTTTATAAATCTGTATGAACTGCAGTTATCCACTAAGTAAGAAAAACATTGCTAACATTAAAATCCTATGTTTCAGGTGCAACACTGAGCGATTGGGGGAGTTTGGATAGATGGTACTTAGTTATTGTTGTACGTCCACAATGCATGCACTAGCCTATGGCTTCATCAACAAATCAAACTTCGTAAACTTTATGTTCTAATTGGATGTTTATATTCCTGCATTAAATTTGGTTGCTTTATCAGGTCAATACGTTAACAAAGACGTTTCATAAAACTATATTTCAGATAGGCTTGAATTTACCAGTCAGGAAATGAATCCGCCTAATCAAGCTTCATTTAAGAGTTTACCTCAACTTTGGCGAATTCCCGAGCAATAATGATGTCGGTTATCGATAAAACATCTTCACTTTGCTGAAGATCCAATTTCAATTCAGTATCTGTAGGCTTCAGGAGAGTTTGCTTGTAGAGATTACAATACTTCTTGAAGTTCTTCCTATGATAAGTACAGAATTTGAGAATTTTTCTTAGACTTTTACATTAATTTCAAGGCAAATCGCTTACATAAATAAGAAAACTGTAAGTAATTGATTTACTGCAAATGATTTGAAATAAGCTTTTTACCTGTGCTGTTCTATGTACCGCCACGTGTATGGTCGAACTCGTTGGTCGAGAACCCCGTTATAGGCATACTTCCACCAACTTGCAGCGTTTCCAGAAAGCTTTTTGCTCGGATGGAACCTGCGTATGTTCCTGAAGAAACGGAAACATTTTATTCAATTTACACTTCTTATGTAAATTTACTGAACTTAATCATACTAATACCCCACACTCTCCCATGGGGAGTGGGGGTAGATACCAGGACAGTTCACACATATATGACACATTCTCCTATAGCAGTTGGAATTTGGAATCAGTATCTCGGGATCACCCATGAGACCAGTGGAGGATTATCTCTCAATCACGTTATTGTTACAAAAATTATACGTGTATAGACTATTTAGGGGTAGATATCCAACATGTACCATTATTTAGTCACAATACATCAACTCAACATGTCACGACAAAGGCACCACTCACCTGTTTATGTTGATTCTCTTGAATGATTCTGCAAGCTCTATCAGGGACAGGTACTGCATACGAGAAAGCTGAGTGGCAGCGTCTTGGAGCACGAAATCGACCAGCAATTTTGGCACACGTGCCTCGTTCGATTTATTGACAATGAGCTTCATTTTAGCAGTGATTGGTTTGAGTACTGTGGAGAGAAATAATCTAGTAGAGCAGTCATAATTCCCCAGAAAAACAAATCCGTTGAAAAACTCCTGAGCAACTATAGGGCGTGGACGTATGTTGAAAGAAATTATAGTGGAAATGTTGATTTAGGTAAAGCTAATTGTACTAAGTGTTGTGTTGAGCTAAGTGCTCCCATTGTTAAAGAGTGGTCAAAATGTAGACTGGGAGTAAAACTACAAGCTGATTACAAAATTCTGAAAATCCATTGAATTGAAGGACTAATAACAAGTCCGCCACCAAAAACTTTATTGGTGGGTACTACGATAGCAAAATGTCCAATAACTTTGGATTCCCACTTTTAACACATGTCATTCCATATCGAAACTCGTTATTGAACACTTACTGAAATCAAACTCTTCTCCTCGAATGCTGAACGTCTCTAGACCTTTCCTCATATCCGTTCTCCAGGTGTATGGAGCAGCTGAGTCCTGCTCAGGGTCTTTGCCCGCCAATTCGTGGCATGTCGGGTTGCAGTACACACTCAGACTTTCAAATTTGACCATTTGATAGACTGATGATGACGACTGAGCCATCGTTGTTGGTTTCCATTTGCTAAACAAGGCAATGACAGGCATTTATATAATTATTCAGGTTGAGTGTTTATTGTTGAGTAATTCATACAGTATAAGTGGTGGTGGGGGCTCACAATAAATTATCGAAGTTACCCTCAATAGAAAGGAAGAGTTGGAAAAGTGTGAACTCCTGGAATGAATGCCCAATGAAAATGAAGAGGAATCGAAGAGAAATCTTCCTGGTTTTAGGGTGGTCTCAAATGGATTTGTGTCAAATTAATTTTTCTCTTAGCTAAAGGTTGTCTCCGTCCCAACACACCTTAAACCAAAGCACTACTAACTGACCTGTTGGTAGTTTCAACGGATATTCCTTGCAAGCACAGGCCACACGCGAACGGTGTTTCGCCCATCACAGAGTCTTCATATCTGATGTGAATGTTGTGCACGAAGATTTGAAGGTTATTCATAATCGTTGTGATTAGATTCTCAAAGAAATTGGGGGATTCAGGTGCATCTATAAGAACGTAATAAACCTAATTATATTTTTTGATATATTTAACCCTGTAAACGGTATAATGACAAAATATGGTTATATATAAATGTATAAGATGAAAAAATTGAAAGAAATGGAATACGATGACCAAATTTTTGAAATATCCGAATGACGGTGAATGAAGCAACTGCAAATTAAATCAACTCAATTGTAGATCTGCAGCATCTGAATAGTGAACATCTAAAATATGAGTATAATCTGTCTCTCTTTCAAATCAATGGTTATTTTAATTTCCTTAAAGAAATTTGGGTTCAAAAATTTTCAAATTCTCATTTCTTAACCTGAAAACATGATTTGATTGTTCAACCCAGAAAACCCTTAATCAGGCTGGGATCAATTTTTCAAAAGAGTCAAGTGTTCGTAGTGTTATTTACCTGTTCCAAGTAAATTTCCTTTCTCCAAGAGCTCAAGCTTCCTTCTCTTGGAAGCTCTCATCAGTCTTTTCTCTTTCTCCGGGTCAAACTCCCGATCGGTGATGGGGGCAGCGATAATGTAAACTTCCTGCAAACACACATTGGTACTTCAATGAAGATCAATTGTTTACTAGATAGGTGTATTTCCTTAAAAAATAATTGGAGAAAATTCAACAAATCGTTTCCAAAGACCATAAAATGAGAAAACAATTCGTAATTCTAATCGACCTGCAGACAAACTAAATGACGATTCTATCAACACAGATAAAATGAGAGACTTCACCTCGACTTCAATGGAAACTGGTTGTTTGGTGAAACAGCCCCAAGGTATTTTGATATTAATCCTTCCGATGGTTCCAACTTTGACTTCGATGGGTAGATCCAGCTCGTACTGAGAACAATGTAAGATTCAAAAGTTACAGTCCTGCAGCATGGCTATAAGAGCGAATTTTCGAAAAAATAACTGGTTTTATGTAAAATGTGATGTTTGGAACATCTCTTTCAAATATGGGCAATCTTAAACTTATTGGGTAATTATAGGTATTTAAGTATGAAGCTAATAGATCAAGTCGGGAATCGTCAGATGTGGTGCCCACTGACTAAAGATCGGTTGGTACTTACAATAATCTTACAATAAATAGTTACTTGTTTTCTTGGAAAGAAAATGTTCTTGCAGTTCCTTCAATGTCGTTTGTGTTAGTTATAAAATCTTACTACCACTATAATCATGGTAGTGGATTCATGCGAGGAATTGGGAAATTAGGATAAATGCTACTGCGGATTTTTGCATATCTAGGATTTTGATCAGGTAAATCATGCAAGAAGGGTTTAGCATGGTGACAGTACCTCTGGAAAAAAGCTCAACCAATTGAAGGCACAAAAGTAGTGACCCTTCAAATTAGTTCACCCCGAAGGTACACTACTTTAGATAGTGATTCCGTTATCACATAAGAGCAAATGAACCGTGAAGAACATCTCAAGTAACAAACACGTTTCTTCCCCTTCAAAGTGCTCCAGTTTAGAGCGTGATAAAACGTTTAAAATGAGGTGTCACTCGTTAGACTGTTTCAATTTTGAAATTGCCCATCTACGAACTTAGCCATTCGATGGCCAAGATAGGTTTTTTTGTGCAATTTGAACTTTTTATCTTGATTCTATCGAGAGTTATCGTCTGAAATGACACATGATTTTTGGTGTCTTTTGGCAGTGGATTCAGGATGGTATGAAATGGATTTTGAACAATTTTTTCGGCAATTCAAGTTTTAAAAATTTTGGACCGAAAACAATAGCTTCCTTTTCTTCGAAAATTCGCTCACACACAAACTAACAAATACTCAAACGACATAATTACCCAAGAAATATACTTTCGACAATAACACTTCTGTATTATGATTCCTAAAAGTATTCAATCATTTCGTCCTAATAAAAGACTATCAAAACTAGAATGAGAATTTTATTCTTGTGCTTTTTAGGGATTTAAAAAACAATTTAATCGGTGTTATTTCTGTGAATTTCATGATGAGGAACTCAATGGAATTGTGATTCCATATCTACGTTGGAATCGAGTTGAAGAAAAACCAAAAATCAAGCTACAAGAAAATGTGCGAATTTTTTGAAATCAGGGGGCTATACGTACTAGGATTGATACTTTCCAGTTTTGCAGGTTTGAAGAAAATCCTTTTTCTTTAATAGAAAAATCTTTTTCTTTATAGAAAAATTAGCTCCGAATATTACAGAACTTATTTCACAACAATTTATACATAAGCTTGTTTAGGAAACATGAAAATTATCGAAATTTCACTGGTCTGAGTAGTACCAATTCAAATTTAGGTAGTTATGTCAATACTCACGAGAGCATCGGGTTTAACTTTGAGATCATTGAGTCGAACTTCACCTCCGAAGATTCCCACATTGAGATTTTCTGTATCGAGGTCCTGGATGTACTTCCCCAGGTAGCGGTGGAGGATCGTGGCCACCACTCTCTCAAACATTATGACCTGGAATGAATGAATATTATTACACACAATACACATATTACACAAATAACACAAGTAACAATATCGTTAAGACCATGCCATGGAGAGGGTTCAAGTGACAGCAGAACGTTTGTTGGAAATGCCGGGGGGTTGCGACACGAAACAGTAGGAAGTCTAAGCAGTGGGTGGAAATGCGGAAGTCGCAATGAGAATGAGGTAGCCAATTGGCAATCAGTAGTTGTATGAAATCGACAACAACCACCGGGCACCTTCGTGGCCCTCCGGGTGCGAGCTGCTATGGTCTAACGATTCTACATTGTTTGTACTGCAAACTGGGTCAAAGCAATATGTTCTGTAGCAGCGATTTCACTAGTATTGAAGGTGCAGCTGGAATTGTACCGACCAGAGGAAGACAACGGAAAACCACCTCGTATCTTCCTCTGGCAAACCTTCGATAGGCCCTCAGTCCGTTGAAGGCTGAAGGGGAAGTTGTGTCAGAAATTAACCGATTAGAGGGAACAAGTAAGGAATCGGATACCTACGTGAAAATACGAGAGGCCTCTCGTACCCGGGTACCCAAAAGTAACGGGAATTGGGCTGAGGTGGCGAGGGAAAAAAGAGATTATCACTTGTTAATCATAATCATCGTTCACAGCACCCCCACCCACCCACCAGTCAAGAAGTTGAAGAAACATCGACAAAATCGCCGAACCATTGATCAACTCTGTGAAATTAATGAAAGGACTATCGTGGAGTTCAATTCAGAGGGTTTTTCTTAAGATTAGCACTTGGGAAGAGTTGCAGCCAAATTTTTCCCTCGCCTTCTCACATACGCGCAAAAGGAGCGTCGACTTTAGGCATGTTTTGAGCTACAAAATCAGCTCAAAGAGGACCCTGATTTTTTTCCAAGGTGATTACTGGTGATGAGCCGTAGTGTTATGGATACAATTCCGAAACAAAGCAGCAATCAAGCCAGTGGAGGTCACTTGGCTCTCTTGGTCAAAAAAAGGCTCGCCAAGTTAAGTCAACCACCTAGACAATGCTTATTTGTTTCGATTGCAGAGGTATTGTGCACAAGGACTTCACCTGTAAACTGTTAAGGGCCTGCAGGACATAGGTTGGACGTTTTTGAAGGAGATCTCAGGCTGTGATTGATTTGAAGTATTGATGATGCGTGTGTGGAAAGGCTATAGAACATCCCAATAAGTGAATTAAAAAAATGTTTTGAACAATGGGAAAATCCTTTGCAGAGCTGCGTTGTGATCAAGGGAGAGTACTTTGAAGATTATCAAAATTTGTTGTAAAAAGATTAAGAAACAAAGAAGTTATTACGAAATTCCCGTTCTTTTGGATCTTAGTATTCATGCCGATTCAAGGAACAAAAACCAAAATCTGCCGGACAGTATTTTGGTATCATTGCATTGATGGATATTATGTATCTCACGTGAACAAAGATTATGGGTATCGTGAACTCCATAACCAAAAATATGACGCTCAAAGATAACATAAGGTATAACAAGAACAAAAAACCGAAAAACTCAGTCCATCATCTTCAAGTTGCTCTTTCTCCCGACTACTATATCTGCTCAACTCAACAGTCAAGGAAAATATCTGAAGATCAACAAAAATATTAATATTCAAAAAACCAACGATTGGCGCATTACTGGACCAAAACCGTGTGACATACGTTAGCAGGTGTATTACGAGTAGTTCGTAGATGGGACCTTGACCATACTAAAAGTTGAACTCCTTCACTTTCAAGTTTGAAAGTACGTATACCAACATAAATTATATGCCCTAAATAATGTAGTACAATAAAATATTATAAAATGGCTAAAAAACGACAATACTCCATAGTTTGGGGTTTCATCTGAAAATGCTAAACCACGACTGAAGCTGGACAAATTTATTGTTAATTTAATTTCTACCTCCGGATTGAGCTTTAAAAACGCTAGGGTACTTTTTAGAGCAAACTATGAAAATCGGGATTAAGGGGATTGCTGGCAGCTTCAAACTTCTGGAGTCTATTGATTCAAGTTTCGGGGAGGGGTATACTAACCATATGGTGTTGCTTTTACAGGAATTCAACTAGTGTGAACAATATTTAATGACTGGTTCACCGTTTCAAGGAACTAACTAAGTAACGAATAACTAATGGTTGGTTTTCCATGCACGTTGATGATTAGTGAAATTGACAAATATGCGACGCACTAAAGAAGAAAAAAAAATGTAAATGTTCGGGTGACTCTCAGAGATAATAAATAATTCGAAATTGAGAAGATAAGCAGGTGAATAATACGTGGGTGGATGTGGAAATGGAATACGATAACGATTGAATTGGGACACTTTGAATGGCAGGCTCGATAAGAAATTAAGATTGAGATTATAGGGTATGAATGAGACAGCGTCGTCAACTTTACGACTCAACAAGGCGAATACATAACTCGCTACAATCATCGTGTGATTTTCTGAAACTTACTCAATGCTATTATAGCAGACGTGAACGGTAATGTATTCACAAGTCCATGGCTGGTTTGGACGGTAGATGCGGCCGCCCAACCCCTACATAGACTGACACTGCAGGAGCGTTTTAGCCCTCCCTGTCCGCCATGTTGGACAATATTGATCTGACAAGTCCCGACCTTGTGCTCCCCCCCATTCCACCTCTCGCTAGAGCAAAATATATATTTTGAGGTTATTGGGTTCGAAAGTCAATATTATCACCATTGAAATTACAGACAAAATGTATTCACAAAAGTAGGATTTAGATTTTGAAAAGGTACCTACACCACTACATCAACAGATATTCATCTTCAACTAAACCTTTCACCTAAATTTTCAGAATAAAAAACGTTTCGTGTGAACAAACTTCCTATAGAGAGAGTTTGGGGGGTCAATAGGTGATGTCCATTCGATCAGTAAAATGTCGAGTGAGTGTAGAGTATTTTCCACCATCGATTTTGAAAGACCGACTGTTATTAAGGAACATTCCAAGGGGAAACCACCCTTTCATGCCCTCCTGATTACTCCTCAGATATTATCTCCAACCCTCTTGACCTACCCTTATACAGGTTTCATCTGCCCCCGAGTTCAATCATGCACGAACGATCCAATTGAAACTTGTTGAGCTAGAGTAGTTTGGGTATTTTTATCTGTGGACCAATGACTACTACGCCTTCTTGGATGGACCAGGATTATAGTTGATATTTTATGAGAACATAGTCAGCGCCAAACCACTACTAGTTATTGTACTACTTATTGTAAAATGGAGGTTTTAAAAAATGCGATTTTGAAAAAAATTCATTCTTACGGTATGGAATCCAATAATGAGCCACCATCAGCCTCCCGGGAAGCGGATATTTGAATTTCTTCCATAAAAACAGCAGTCGTGACGTAGTGACTGAAATCCTGGGGACAAACACAAATGATGCTGCATAACATTGGAAATAGTTAATTAAAAAGATTTCACTCGAATTTTGGGGACTGTAGAGTTCGAGGAACAACACCATTCAGGGGGAATGGAAGAATCTTGAAACATGTAGACTCCAGATACAAAGTTGTACAGGTTGGGTTGGGACAGGATGAAGTAATAATAAATTTTCATGTAAATACACTGAATTTATGCATTGGATTGCCTAAATTCGATTTAGAACTCATGAATACCTACAATTTAACAATAAAAATAAAAAACGGTCCCTTACAAGAGCAAACATACTGGACAAACGGTTTCACGTTTTCCTGAGAATGGCCCTTATCCATATATCAGAGTCCCCACCGATGTGGCTGCCAGTGTTCCAGATCATTATTAAGAAGATGATTATTAAAATTATTAAGAAAATATGTAAAGAAACTGCAAACTTGCAGTACTTGGACCTATCTCTACTAAGTACAACTATGATCTCTTTTTTTACACGTTCTTTCTCAGTTAATAAACTCTTTCAGCAAATTAACTTGGCCGGTTTTTGATCAATTAACATTCCCCACTATTATGTGAAATAATCCTCGATATTTAGTTTATAGACCAGTGATTATCACTAGAATATGGCTGCTAGATTCGCTGCAACCAATGGGGGAATAAAGTGCCATCAATCGGTGGCATTTTTCCAAATCGTGCCATCAAAAGGTGACATTAGATTATTTTAGCTTTTCTGCTTTTATGGTGTTTTAGAGTACTCTAATTTAAAAAAACGGCAGATATTCGGATTCACGATGAGCATAGCTGGAACACAAAACAAAAATGGAGTGATTTCGTCGCAGCACCACGTGTCTAACTTTCGCCAACTTTTCAGGAGGATGAAAAAAAAAAGTTTTTGTCTAACATATTGGCACTTCTGTCATTTTTCTCACCATTCTTTATTGTCTAGGAGGTACCACACATTTTCTAAGAGGTTTCAGTAGTCTGACATCGAAATTACAAAAAAAACGTTGATATGTGGTGTTGCCCAAAAATTTTGGTAGATATGTGGTGTTGATGAAGACCATTTTTTCAACTAATCATCGATACATTTATTTGTCTTGCTCTTAAAAATTTTCCAGCCACCCACCCCATTCGTCATATAGGATGTAAATTTTGAAGAGTGAAATATCAACAACCTCTTAGTTGTAAACATTAGTTGATTAGTGTTGAGTACTAAGGTCAATTTAAAAGTACGTTTAATCACGGAATGTATTCCCTCACGTTGAAATTAACATAGACTGTTTATTAAGGAACCGAGATAAGCGAACATTTGGCATGTGTTCACGCAACGACGAGAATTATGAGCCTGAAAATAACAAATCCAATTAACTTCCAACTTCTGAGTAATTCTAGAACAGAAATAACCT
Source organism: Stenodema calcarata (assembly GCA_963920205.1). Classification (NCBI taxonomy): domain Eukaryota; kingdom Metazoa; phylum Arthropoda; class Insecta; order Hemiptera; family Miridae; genus Stenodema; species Stenodema calcarata. The sequence continues at coordinate 14,323,081 of OY986055.1, read as the reverse complement.
TTGAAATAGCAAATTGAAAAGTAAAGTCGTGAACCTGCACTCGGAGGCCACAAAAAATGATAACTATGTTCGATTATAATATAAGTTTCTAAGGCTTTTCAAATTACCGGTTGAGTAATTATTCACCGACTATTCTCATTCATATTGTACCTACCACGAACACCATGCTACTGCACCAGGGCGAAGAGTAGCATTCTTTTTGCCTCCCCTGATAGCACGTCTATCATCATCTTGCAGACATAAACCAATTTACGGAGCCTCTTTACCAGTATGCACATGTGCTTGTCCCACTTCAAGCACTGGTTAACCTCCACTCCGATTTAGCGTGTGGACGCAACATTGCCGAGAATATTTCACGGAGATATTATTATAAATAAATAGAATGTATAATGAAATACTCGGGATTAGGATGGTTCCGTAATTTTAGGAGGAGTGTCGTGTAGATACGAACGTTAAGTCGATGTTTGCCTTCGAAGCCGCTGCAGCAAAAAAAAAGAAAGAATATAATTACGTACTTACCACATCTTCAATGCATTGAGTTATTTTGATACAGAATATATTTATATCCGACGAAAATGGTCACACTTCCGCGGCCTTGGTGCCGTAGTGAATCACTCCGTCTCGCTAACGCCAAACGACCCAGCTCATTATACGCAGGATTCCGCTAAACCTCCAACAACGAGGTTACTTTTCTTTTCTTACTGGAAAATCAAGAGCTGGAGGGAGTTCAGATCGTGCAGCGAGATCGGCAGTCTTGTGGGCGAAGGCACCTTATCTGACCTACTGACAAACCTCGATAGTTGGACGTTGACAACAGAAATTAATTAAATAACTTGAAACAGCGGCGCAGCTGCTTATTTGACGGCAGGGGACAGAATTAATCAGAGTTTCAGGATGGTCGGGCAAATTCCTTTTCCGATATTTCATCCGGAGTTTGTGGCTCACCAGACTCAGAGACAAGGGAGAAAAGCAATGAGGGATGATGAGCAATGGGAAAGCGAGAAATTGGTGAATCACGGCATCACCCATCATCAGCATTTGCCTTTCTTATATCTTTTACCAATTCAACATCAACATTTCCACTCGGGGTACCAAGCTTATGCAATAAGTAGAATACATACTTGATTCAGGGGAGTCGTAAATTCCATTCATTGGAAACCCTGATGGGTAATTTACTTATTATAAGCAGGACCATCATCTTCAGAAACCGTTCAAAATTGTGGCTGCATTGGTTATAGTACTTACTAATATCATTTCCATGACCTCGACTGACGTTTAAATGAGCTGAGCAACGAGGGTCAGGACCTTGGGAGTTACCAAATGGTAGATTACCCTCTCTTATTTATTTTTCTCATTTAAGATTTAGCATTTTGTCAACAATCTCGATCAATATCATACTGGAAAAGGTGGTATTTTTAATACTAACAAAGTACCTACCTAAAAATTGAGTTATCGTTAACCTGAAAACCCGACAGTAACTGGTTATACTAAAATCGGCATTAACATCAAATTATTTCCACCAGTATCCAAATATTCGGAAATAAATCCTGCTTCCAAAACATTCACGGTATTTGTTCCCGGGGGTATCAGCAATTGAATATTAAACTAAAACTAATAGTCACAGACAGGTCCTTCAATAATTGAAGGACCTGTGACTATTAGTTTTCAGTTCATCTTAAGAGTTCATCTATATAATTATTATATAGATGAACTCTAAGAAAAATATATTCAATCCCAACGATTATGCATTGTGACGACCAAACAGGTTATTGACGGTCATGTATAGAAACTAGTCGACATCCTTAGCGTTCGTTAAGAAAGTCAAAAATCGAAACTTTCTCGGTTTCAGAAACTTGAAAAGTTAGGATTTCAGAAACACCTCTAATTTTTTCCAGGGATTTTCTAGGTCTGGGAGAGATATAAAAGAGTTGTTTATTACTTGCTGGGTGCGCACTCATCGACAAGGGACGAAGAGGACGTCACATAAAGAGTGATCGTTATAATTACATCACGGATAATATCCCTCATTAGAGTCGTACGAGGAGTTATTGTGACGTTTATTGCGTCAGAATTAGCGACGCCGGGTCGTTTTCACCTTTGAGGTCTCGAAATAGTGAAGTGGGTGGGTAATTGCGAGGTCAAGAGGTGGACGTTAGCGACCGTCCTACACCCGATCTTTATGTTTAGTACCAATGAGCCACACATTTATTTGTATTTATAAATAATGACCAAGTTGGATAATGATAGGATGTGAGGAATTCGGGGATTTGGATGAAGTTCTCGTAATTTATTAGGCTGCAGGTAACGATGAAAAATAAATTAGGAATTTTTTTTAAAGGTTTTATGGGCTTCGTAAAGTTTTACATTCTGCCCTAAATACTATGACTGTGCACGGGATATTTATACGACATTCACGTAGGTATGATAAATTAAAGATGCACTTTTCTAATAAGTTCACTAAATGAATCTCGTACTGTCTATGAAAAAGTTGAATAATATTTCATAAACTATTGGTTCGTTTGTGGTGTTGAAGTTGAAGGGCTTCTCTAAATTGCTCCGCTGTCTCCGGTATCCCAGGACAATTTGTGCACTGATTTGTGTTCAACATACCAATTCTGTGGAGGTATTGGTTGCTTAGAAGGTGACCTGTTCTCAAGCACGAGATTGTAGAGTAAAACGCTTTACATTTATTTTCACCTACAGAGCGAAACCAGGGGTGTTTGTTTGGAGGAGGAAACAATGTTCTATATCTCTGTCCAGACGGGTATTGTTGATGCTCCTTTCCCCATTCATTGCTGAGGTGTCTGGTAAAACTGCGTCGGAGATGTATCTGGGAACACCAGTCAAACAGTTGGAGGGACAAACAGTCGTAGGTAGAGGAATTTCAGTGCTCTTTATTAAGACTTGAAATTAAGACTTGAAAACTAGCATTTCTGTTCAACTTCATGGTAGCTAGTATAACTGTTCAAGTTATTTTAATAGGCACTGGTTTGGCATTTGACGCGTCAAATGAACAATCAATGTCAGTCAAAGAAGAATCCGTCGAATTTCAAATGATCTCCAAAATCTGAATAAGTGACAATGGCAGACATGTTTGTTGATGGTTTTAGAAGAGATGAGGAAACATCCACTTTAGTCTGGAAGAACATCAATCCTCCGAGCAAAGCACAAGGATCATTTGTTTACCAATCCTCCTGAGTTGCAGGATGGACATTGTCGTTATGACGTAGGTACACATGATATTTAGTAGATAATAATGTTGCAATTGATAACTCCATTTCACCCAAAACAGTAACAAGAACCCATGTAATCATCCCTTGAGCAGTATACAGGTTCATTTTGCACATTATTGCAGCTATGCAAGCACTCTCAGATCAAGGTTCAGGGCGGAAAGCTAAAGTTGGACGCTTCGGCAGGAAAACCTCGGGGTCAAGGGATGCCGAGGTAAAGGTAAGAGAAGAGCCGGAGTACCCTTGGGGATGGGAAGGCGGGGAAGCAAGGTTATCCAGAGCTGCCAAGGAGGGAGATGCTATAAGATGCTCTTCAAGCCTCGGACCCTCCGTCACACTGAATCATGAACCGTCCTATTCTTTTACTAACCGCCGTAAGTACCAATCTAACACGTAATCAAGCCTCAACACATCTGCAGCATAATGACACTCTATGATTTTCGGAACAAGGAACCCTCAATGCTGTTATGACAATATATTTCAGATTGTTCACTACAAACCTCCTCCATCCACACGGAATAAGTTCTTGCAAGCCAACAAACGTGTGATTTTAAAACGCGAAACAATCTGAACTGACAACTGATTCAAACAAAGTGCACCAATCTTCATGACGAACGACGAAGTACTTGAACATTTTTAGGCCTTGAAAGTACAGTCAGGTAGTCATTTCTTTGGATGTTGAAGTTAGTTCGAACTATCCCATCACTCACGCCGAATTTCTAGCTAACGTTCAAGACTTATGGGGTACAACTGAACACCCGTGTCCTCCTCCAATAATTATATTAGCGGTTCTTAAATAACTGAAATAATCAACCACGAGTCGCTCTTTGTCAATAAATCTTTGAATACATACTCACAATGCGCTCAAAATCATGTCTTGTTCCTACACGTATTCGACACTAACCGCATCTTTGTAAGAATCTCACCCTTCCGAATCTAACGAGGTCTGACGTCCAACGAGCGTGAACGCAACCCTTCCATTTGAGCTCCGACTGGCCCTTGTAGTTGTATAGGTAGGCGCCTTGTTATCTGCTCATCTGGACACACTGACGTCAATTTTGAGACGGTCGATAGTTCGAAACGAGACCCTGAACACGACATCCGGCACCGTGAAATGTGCGGTTATGCACAAAGGACGCTCGTTCAATCTGATACAGGAAAATAAAAATTATAGGCTATATGACTAAAGACCGGATTCGTATGCAGCATAGATGCCCAGAATATGCCATAGAATATGCAGTAAAAACTAGTGAAACATGCGACAAATATGCATTAAAAAATATTGTAAAATTCGAGAAATTAAGTTTCAGTACTTGGAAAAAACCACTCTACCAGCAAGTTTTAATAAGGAATGATCTGAATGAAATTCTCATTTCGTAAAAATATTTTGTATTTACTGCTTTTAAAGAACAATATTTGTTTTACTATTTACAACTTTTTGCAACGTTCACACTATTCGTACCGTAACAAAATCTCACAACCGGTGACAACTACCCATGTTACTTTCACCATATTATCATTTCGAAGTAACACGAGTGGGAATATCCACAGTTGGAAATTAGTATCATTCAATTTTATATATTATTATATAGTTCCTTGCTAGTCTCCTTTCGATCTTCACTCAAGTAAATTTAGCACCTGTACGCCTTTCCTTCCTCAGAGACTAATTACTGAGCGTTCATTTTGCCTCTAGAGAAAAAAAAGTGAGCGTTCGTATGAAAAACCAAGCCTAACCAAGATACATCCATTTTTTTAACCACCTGGAAAAAACCATAGTTGATGGTTAAAAAAATGGATGTATCTTGGTTGTATATTATACTGTGGTAATAGTATATTATACTGTTATAATAACACTACTATAATAATAACACTACCAACAAGAAATAATCACTTATTTGGCTCGTTAGTAGAAGCAATTTTACGCGAAAATATATAGGAACTGAGGCGGGAGCTGAAGATAATGGCGTACTGAACAAATGAGTACAACTTTGCAGGGAACTTCTCATTAGGCGCATGCGCAGTAGCGAAAGTTCACTCTGTGTGACGTCAGAACGGAAGGGATTCAATAATTTATGAGGTGGAGCATGGATAAGGTTCCAAAATAGTAGATATTATATTATTATACTGTGGTTTTTTCCAGGTGGTTAAAAAATAGATGTATCTTGGTTATGCTTGGTTTTTTAGACTGAAGTCAGTAACCACATAAGAGAAACAACACGTAACGTTCACATTTCTTTTTTTTTTTTTTTTTTTCGAGGCAAAATGAATGCTTGATCGTTACTCTCTGAGGAAGGAAATGCAAACGTCGTACAGGTGCTAAATTTTCTTTAATGAAGATCACAACGAGACTAGCAAGGAAATTCAAGTTGGAAAGCACCTACAATGGGGTAACTTGTAAAAAATTAGGATATTCTCAAATCACCCCAGTTTACTGAGTTTGGAGGAGGGCGGACACACCACCTTGTTGACCCAGTTCCGCTTTGAGTGCACGTGACTAAATTACGTCCTCAATTTAGCTTGGGAAATTACCTCTCAGTGTCAGATCATAACTCTTCCATCCGAACTTCCTACGAAGGGAAAAGGAGGGTCGCTCAATGATCCGAGTATTTTACGCTTCCTGGACGACAACACAGATAGGTGCAGTTACTTCGATAATGAAACTCCTGGTCCTCGGTACTTAACTTCCCCAATGAAAAGTTGGAGAACGAGAGCTTTATTGCACGTGGTCTCTCGTAGAGTCACTCAAAATCGGATGAATTCCACGTTGAAATGATTCAGATCGCACTGGAATTTGTAGGGCATCACCAGAGATCCAACTTATATCACCTCCGAAAATGTCATGAAATTCAGTGGAATCACCGAATAACCACGAGAAAAACAGTGAGGAATAAGTATCATGTTTGCACAAGCTCAGACGGAAGTTACAGTCGGACATTAGTGATTGTATGGGACCATCATGGGCCTACACGCACATAACCACAACATTTCATCTCGTTTGGATCATTTGTTTGGATCATTGAGAGTGGGAATTTGATAGAAGGACAACGTCGGTTGTTCTTTGTGGAAATAGTTCACGAATTATCCGTTTTCCCGTCTGAAGCTTCACGAATGGTGCAGTGGTGCGTGACTAAGGGGTTGAGGAAGGACATCATTGAAACCGTTCTCCGTTGAGTGAAACAGTGCAAACCTGATACAAAATGCGCCTTTTGAATATGCAGATGCAAACAACTGTCGAGATAGTGTTTACGTTTGCAAATGAGGGGTTTCGTAGGCGAAAGTCTCCCGGGCGGATACTCAACATCCAAACATTGTGAACGAAAGTTCTACACATACTCGTCTAATTTCGTGGGGCCTCACAAAACAAGACATCTTTGAACCGATTTTAATTTCACTTTTTAGCGAATTTTTGATGAAAATTGTCCAAACTTTTTAAAACTCGAATTTCCAAAAAAATGAATATCAAAATCCGATCCCGACCAACCTGAATCAGTTATGCCAAAAGTCACCAAGATAAAAAGTTCAAATTTGCACAAAACAATATGTCGTGGCAATCGAAAGGTCGGTCGTAGATGGGCAGAATCGGGGGGGAAAATTACCCATAGATTCCAAAAGTGAAACAGCCTCACAAGTGACACCTCATTATAAAGGTTTTTTTTGTGCTGAACTTTACGGTGAAGTCATAATTGCGATATCTTATTCCGCTATAAAACAGGAGCACATTGAAGGTGAAGAATCGTGGTTGTAAATTGAGATTTTCTTCATGGTTCATCTGCTCTTATTTTTTAAAGGAATGGGATATGGCAATTCTGGCTTCACCATCTTGTTCAGCGTTGAAAAATGTATAAACTGAGGTGTTACTCTGCAAAAAATGGAGACAATATTTGTTATAAAACCAATAAAATGGAGACATTTTACATAAAACCAGTTATTTCTTCGAAAATTTGCTCTTATAACCATGTTGCATGACTGTGAATTTTTGTAATGATAAAATGTACGATACAGAAGTTGGCACCAGTATCAGATTATCACTTGTTGCTTTTGGCCACTGCGGAAATAACAGTATTGAAATTAATGTGTTTCGAGTTTTGATAAGCGTTCAATTTGTATCAGTTAGAAGTAATAAACCTCACCATGTTATCCCTGAAATATTTCTAATACAAATACAGACTGCAAAAATTGAGGCCTGGATGCACAACGGCAAACCTAAACTCCCAAAACTAATTCGAGAAGTGAAACATTTTGTGTGTACATTTTGTAGGTACAGACGAGAAAAGCGTGATTTGACGCTGTTCATAATCGTAAAGAGGATCTTGTTCATTCTGTGACTATTCAATCTAACTAAATTACGAGTATCTTTTCAAGCTGGCAGCTTGACTTTCAATCTAAGTTATAATTAAGTTTCCTTCTGCCTTCACGGAAGACTAGAGGCGTTGAAACTTTTACTCTGTTAAATGGATTACTAATCTAATTAGTTTTTGATCTTATATAACTTGATACTTCTTCGAAAAAGAGAGATCAAACGATGGATCTAAGACAAAGACAAACTTTTTCCTTTCAAGGAGCTTCTCTCCAAGTTGGGTTTACATGGAAATTGGACGAGTACTTTGCCGGGTGCATTATGGCACAGTTTATTCAGAAGTTGAAGTTTGATAGTAATAACGTTAAAACAGTATAACAGTAGGGTTGCCACTATTTGGATAACGTATAAAGGCATGAATCAGGCACACTCACTCTGATTCTATGAACTACGTGGGATAATTGATTGTTTAATCGTTTCATTTTTAACAACCATGGTGGGGTTAGGGCCAAGTGGCCCTCTCTTCCACACTCCCTCTGGCAAACAACAGTTAATACATCCTCGATAAAATCAATCTTTTATAATAAGAAAAATAATAATTGACACTTCCAAATAATAATTGATCGTTCCAAACAATATTCGTGTAGGTAGGTAACTAAATAAATCTCATGGTGTTCCTATGTATAAAATCATCAGTCATTGTACAGAGAGTACTGAGAGTGTAAAGAATTGTACTGAGAGTGAAACTGGAGTCATGATGGGTTCACTTTGGGTCTAGATGAGCATTTCAGTATTTCTACGAAACCGAAGAAAAGAGGCGATTCAAATTCACGAGATTTCAGGCTTGAAAAGATTGGTAAGACTTTTCTAGGGAGGAAGATAAGTCTTCCAAAGGCACTCCCATACCCTTCAACAGGCACTCCTATACCCTTCAACGTCGCCTTCATGGTGATGAGACCCAGTGACCCCCAAAGTCAACGGCCCATAAGAAGCCAACTACGGTGCTTGACATAATCACGGTAGTTTTCACATATGACAACGTTTCTGTGAAGGCTGATCACATCATCGAATCACCTCGTCTTTTGCAGGTTCTGGCCGTGGGTTCCGGTCAACAGGAGGACTGCAAAACGGCGCCTGCGGGATGGCCACGGGTGAGTACACTCATGAAAATTATATCCACCACAACCAGTGGTCCACGAAGGTGGTTGGTCGGAGATTTGAGGTGTTCCACTGCTACATTGTAGCAAGACAATGAAACAAGACGGTGTTATCTGGAAAACGACCAACACAACAAGGTTCAACAGTTTCAGGCACGTCCAAACGAGTTAATTATTTCAACTGACAGATGAGTTATAGCACCACAAACCAACTTCTCGATTCGTACGATCGTCATTTTTAATGTCAAGGGAAATAGGAAGTTGATTTTCCACGGCACCCTAAACGCCCGTGATGGTCCATTGATTCGGTAGCTGTGACTAAGCAGATATAACCTCGTTTTACTAAAAACTACACTCCTCGCCCCCTGACGTTCTTGTCAATCAGTTCAAGACTGAGTGGTCCCCGTGATAGCGGATTTTACAATTTAAGGACGTAAATTTGGTGGGTAGAAGAGATCTCAATTCGAATTACGATGATTGTACTCGTAGCTAAACTCCTAGAAAATTCACAGTAGTTTTCATTTTGCGTCCGGTGAGAATGTTGAAAGTTCCATTACTACCATTTTCACGTGGACTGTGATATTTTATCCAGCTAAGTCTTTGATATTATTTTCGAGTCAATTAATTTTAATAAGCTTCATTGTGTTGATTTAATCAAAGACGGACGAGGAAAAGAATTTAAATCAATATTGTGTTTTTTAAAATAAAGACTGTTGAAGAAAAGAATTCTAAATAAAGCTATTAACGTTTTTCAATGTACTTCAACGTACTTCATTTCTCCAATCATACCCGCTGGCTCTAGGTACAAGCTGGCGGCTCTAGGTTAAAGCACTAGCGGCTCCAGGTACATGCTACCAGGTGCATGCTACCTCGAGTCGAATTTCATTTTTTAGAAGAATATTTTTCCTAATTTGATGTTTCGTACTAACATAAAAAATCTTGAGGTGTTTTGGTCTCACCTTATTCCTTTGCCAGAATTTGAAGTGGTTTTGCCGATTTGAGATTGTTTTGACCCCATAAATCATCTTTGAAAAAAATGGCCCTAGGTACACGACCTTACCCTACTCTAACAGTTATTTTCGCTTCTCGTCATCGGTGTTACTCGGTTGGCCGTCTCAATAATTCATTTTTCCGGCTCACATGGGAACTTGAAGTGCCGAATGAATCAGCGAAGGCTAGCGGAAGGAGACGGTTCCCACTCGTATCCTCGTTTCATCATGAACGCTATCTTCCCCATTGTGTTGGTTCAAGAAAACCTGAGCTCTGGGCAAATAGGTACATTATGGATCCTTGAAGTGTCGTCAATGTGTGACACCCGCAGGACAAACCTTTCTGCGTCCCTATTACGCTGTAACTATAAAATCTACAGATCTAGGGAATTTCTTCTTGAAATGCCACCCCTACAACCTGTACAAACACAAAAACTAACACTATACAATGAGAAATGAATACATTCATGATTCTTGCACTGGCATGGGCCTTTCAAGTTTTTCACGGCAGGAGAACGACTCGACACCCAACAGGGTTAAGTACCTCGGCGAGTCATTAGGATTTTCAACGGCCTCATCGCGTGAATAAATAAATCGTCACTTCCTTCTAAACCCCGACAATTGTCGGTCGACTGCACACGACCTGTCATCCCCGTTCCGGCAGTAGTTCCGCCCCTCCGGATGGGGCTCGAATCATCCCCGAGGTACATACAGTGCTGTAAAGTATAGCGTGGTAGTAGGTCAGTCAATGGTTATTTTATCTGTACGGTTGGTCGTTTTTTCATCTTATTCACTGGTAGGGAAAGCCTGTCTAACTATTCTATCTAACCCTCGGATCATAAAGTAACGGACTCAACAGGTGGCTCGTGAAGGGGGCCTTAATCAGAAGATGTTGAGAGTACTCTCAGGCTTCTCAAGAATTTAAACGAGCCCTTCATTTTGAAACAGAACTGCCTGTTATGTATGTAAAACGTTTCAGTCACACTTCATGACCAAATGAGCGAATTTTTGAAGAAACGCAAAACTCAAGCTAATAATTACAGAAATTTTTGTTTGTTTCTGAATACTGAAAACAACATTATTACCCCCAATTCGTCATTATTGCTAATGAAGTAATCGTAGACTATATAATATGTAGTCTATATTATATCGTTGCCTGCCTCAATTTTCAACTCAACGGAATTTAGAAGGAAAAATGTTCAGAAAAATCCCTACAATTAAAAACCAAATTTTGACCCTGTCGATTTTTTGAGCAAAGAAATAATCTTTTATTTGCAATACTAACTAGGTATTTCAGATAATTTGAGCTTATTAGTCGATCTACACACATAAAAATTCTAATGATATCAATTTTATGTACTGGTCTTTGAATTCACGTTTGCATTTGTGGTTATTAACGTTTTTGGAAAATTTTAAGATTTAACATCATTTAACGTCCAAGATGAGACATCTAATTTCATTGATTTTAATAAGGTAGCAAATGAAGTAAAAAAATTTGTACATTTTACATTTTCCTCAAAGAAAAAGGAGTTCAGTACAGAGCAGGGTTTTCATAGTTTCTCCATATCACCGAAGTAATCACATGATACCAACCAACAAACTTATCACTAACCTATGTACTGACCTAATACACTATATTTTGCAGAATCTACACACACAATTTAGCCCAAACAACGCTACACCATTCAATATTGATGCCGAAGCAAATAAATACTAAGAGCACACTAATAATTTGCTATCGCGTATTAGTGATTATATTCTTGCTTTTCTGGTGGTTGATCTTCTTCGGATCAATACCAGGGTATGGTATGCGTCATTTAGTACTTCATTCATAATTGCCTTCAATTGAACTATTATGTTGGTATTTGACAGATAATTTACACATCAAGTAGCTCTGGAGTTACGATTTAGCTTTATAAGCCCAACTGTTGTGGAGGAATCCAAACGATTTAAATTATTAGTGGTACCAAATAAAAGTTGCTCACTTTTGCTACCACAGAGGCCACCTCAATGCTGCGATCTCCCCTTCCCTCTTGAAGGAATGAAGAAACAATTCGGATCCTGTATAAGGCAAATTGGCAGCAGGCAATCATCCACTGTCCCCACCGGTAAGTCCGTGACTTTCGTGTTCGTATTATTCATCCTGCAATAATTAATAGGGAACACAATTATTTATTGTTCAGCTTTATGTATTATATATGAGACGTGATATTCCATGTTTCAGCACAAGCCGTCAGAGATGCACGACTAGTAAGTGACATGTCAAACAACACTAATATCTACCATTCATGTCGTACTTATACCGAATTAGTGGCGAACAAAAATTATGAACAAGTCACATTACTAGCAATAAAACGCGAACTGTGTTCTTAAGAGATACTCAATTCATATAATAGCTTCTACTGTACTTCCTTCTTGTTGGTTGGGAAACTCTTCTTTATCGACCTCAACTACAGAATTAAAGACGAGAGCCACAGAAAAACCTCGAAGACAAATGGTTTTAGAGGCTTATGTGAACGGTTCAGAGCGGATCAGGTGTATTACAGAGCTTATATAAAAGGCTCAGTAAACAATGGAAGGGTTATTTCTACAGTTAACCATAACATGTCAACCCACATCCTGTTTCCACACTGACCCGTCATCTTTCCCGTGTTACAGTGCATAGAAGAGTGTGTCTACAAAGGGCTCGGCTTCATGGTGAGTGGTTTTTTCAATTATTGACACACCTCGAATTCCCTCAAACTATGTTTCAACCCCAACGCGCCATACGCAAACGGGTGGAAAACCGAGATTTGTTCCTCTATAGCATTTCTGTTATATATAGGAGCAGTACGAAATAAAACTCGCATGATGTGAAGAATCGCACTAGTTGGAGGCGTTGAAAAATCAGCGTTCACTGAAAACCAATAAAAATTATTCATTCAAATTAAACCTTGGAATGTTGAAATTGGTACCAGGCATCTTTGCCATTCCAATCAATTTGACACGTATAATTGCCTACACAAGAGCAAATTCGAGCAGGATGGTGTTCAATTGAGATGAAGATAACTCAAATTAATTGTTTCCTGACACATTTCTGTTGGTAACGGATGATGTTTAATGAATGACCTTGGCTCTTGGGTAATGAACCCAGTGCAAACTTCCGTGAGAAAATCGCTGATGCGGTGCGGTGTCCTTCCATCGCGAGCGACCAACTCTGCAGTTTCGGTAATTCGTACTGCTCCCACCAGACAACAAACAACGCTCGGCATCACTACGATTTTTAATTTTTTTGTTCGGTACATATACAGAGACCTGTGCAGATCTACACGAACTAGGGTCATCACAAGTTTTGAACTTGAATGAAATGGAAATTGAGCGTAACATACATATTTTGGGTTTTACAGGAAGAACATAACTTGAACAAGGATCAGATTCTCGAGCAGCTGAAAAAGGGGGTTGCAGACAAAAAAGAGTGGTCGAAACCTATGGAAGACGCAGTGAAAACGTGCCACGAAACCATCAGTAAGTAGAAAGCGTCGTGAAAGACACAGTAAGATATGAATCCAATCCTGAATATCCTTTCATGCTCCTCCACATCCACAATTCCATTTCCGTTTCTGGGCAATCACAGCAATTCAGTTCAAACGTGAAAATGAAGAAAACAACCAGATCATTGAGATCTCAATTGACAGCAGATTTGACCAAGTGACAAAGGCAACGGTATTGCAACGACGTATCCTACTTCAATTGTTCTAGGGTGTATTGGCCATTGGAATTGGATCAGTCCAATGAATGAATAGCTCATACCGAATTATTCATTTTCTTTACCACCACGCTACAATCGCCAATGTTTGTTTTTTTTCGGACAGGTCTCACGATGATCAGTGAAACTTTTCAAAACTCTGGGTCAATGGGAAAGGGATTCAAAATGAATTTCGAAACTTTAAACACGAAATTTTGTTTACAAGTTCGGACCACACCCACGATGATCCTTGAAAATGTTTATATGTATATATAAAGGGGAAAGGTGTTGGAAACAAATTTTGAACTTTTATGTTTGAAAAAATCTTTTTTTTTTTTCAACTTACCGATGAGCTAGAGACTTGAAATATTAAATATAGGTCTGAACTGGTCAGACGGTTTCTCGTCTGTAAAATTGTTTAAACAATTCCAATTTTTTGCAAAAAATTAAATTTGGATGATGAGCGAGAGTCTTGAAATTTTAAACATGGGCCGCAGATGGATGACAATGCAATATTCACTCGGTTTTCTGTGTAAAATTGTTTAAACAAATTAAATTTGGATGATGAGCTAGTATTTTGAAATTTTAAGCATACGGTCGAGGACAATGCAATATTCACCCGGTTTCTTGTTAGTAAAATTGTTTCAACAATACCTATTTGTTCAAACAAATTAAATTTGGATGATCAGCAAGAGACTTGAAATGTTAAACATTGGTCGAGGATGGATAACAATGCAATATTCACTCGGTTTCTTGTCAGTTCATAACAATAATTAATCTATCATTTAGTTATCTAGACAGATGCGTGATCTGTACAAAGAAGATAATAAACCGTTGTGTCAAGAATTTGCAGAGTTTTTGGGTACCGTGAATTGGGTACTACTGAGTTGGGCACACTGAGCCAGAGCCACCATGCCGTACGACATACGTATTCCTTGTGATTGTTTGAAAAATAAGAAATTCGTTTCGCCTCATCAGCATAATAGCGCATATTATGCACTAAAACAAAAATGTCCAAAAAAAGCAGATTGGCGCTATTGGCGTGGTGGTAACGATATAAGAAACGAAAATATAATATATTATAGTCACTCTCTTTGAGTATGGGTTAGAACCGAGGCATTGAAAATTAGAGTATGGAAATATTAACAGTGTCATTTGATTTTTTCTCCTCCGATCAATCGAAAGCAGTTTGTAGTTGTATGAGAAGATTTGGAGACTAAGGTCGAAATAGGAAACTATAATTTTGGATGAAATACTACAAATTCACTAAGGTTGTTAATAAATGTTGGTCCTGAAACTTCGTAACGTTGTTCAATGAATCTAATATTAAATTTTATCCCGCTTCCTTAAGAGGTTTCGAGAGAGAAAATAGTGCCTGGAAGAGAGAAAATACGTTCGGGAAAACTTCGAACTTCACTGATCAACTCGCCTCGATCGACTCTATCAAGTTGGCTGGGCATGAAGGGAAACTGAAATCGGCACAGTTGGCCTCAAGCGAATTTATAGCCGAAAAGCAACGAGGGGCTTGTAGGAAAAAAAATAAAATAAAGGGCCGCAAACCCCAATACCCGCCATCTAAACTGTTTTCACTTTATCTTTCTCAAGATAAATGGAGACGTTGATCAAGCTCGGAAAGCTCCGGGTAATCAATATTTAGTGAAGGGGATCAGGGAGGTCTCTTTTAGCTTTGGACGTGATGTGACATCGGAATCGACTTAGGATTCACTGGGGAATGTAAATTTTCCAGTTGATTCATCATTTGCATGAAAAGGCCCACGAGGAGGCCCACATGAAATTCCACGAATATTGGACCATCCTGTTGATTTTGATGTCCTGTTCTTCTAACGCCCAACAATGTGGATTTTGAGTGGCGACTACATGAAAATTGTGAATGGATGTGAATTTGTAATGCATGTCAATACCACAACCACATAACTCTTACCAACTACAACGCGGTGTTTTTCAACTTTCAGCCAAAAGAGAAACGCCCCAAGAAGGAGTTTGTGTGGACTCCGCTCACGAGTTTACGCACTGTGTCATGAGACAATTGTTCCTGGTAAGAAACTCATCGATGTTTATTAAGCATGCAATTGTTGTAAATATCATATGCATGAAGTTGTGATACTCAAGACCCTCTCTCATTCCGTAATCAGATTCATTCAGCATTTAAAAAAGTTTCAAATTAGGTGTCACTTGTCAGGCTGTTTCATTTTTGGAATCTGTGAGTAAATTTTCCTCCCTAAAACCCCCCCTTAGAGTAGCCCGGCTCTGCTCATCTACTTAGCCTTTCGATTGCCAAGACAGATTTTGTGTGCGAATTTGAACCAAAGTTTTCGGTGTCTTTTGGCGGTGGATTCTGGATGGTCTGAAACGGATTTTCGGTATAAATTCGAGTTTAATAAATTTTGGACCGAGAATAATATTAGCTTCCTTGTCTTCAAAAATTCGCTAAAAATCACGAATTAGGTTGTAGAATGGTCTGAAAAATGTATCGTTTATAATCAAAAAATTTTATTTTACAGAGCTGTCCCGCATCGGAGTGGAATAGCAGTGAGTAGTTATGTGTATCCAACACAATTATACAAGTATGTTAATGTAAGTACGAGTAGATGTGTTAAGTACACCAACATGTGTGTCCAATTATCACTCAATATCCGTCATATCGTATACATGACATAATTAGCGCTGCTAAAGGACATGAAGAAAGAGTCTAACAGCGATGTAGAGGTATGTAATTTGCTAATCTATGTAATTGTTGTGTAATTCGCCAAGAACAGTATCGCTCAAGTGGCTTAGATAAATCAGCAATAATAGAAGGGATCCCCCCTAGGGAGACGGCTGATTTGTAACTAACTTGATGTCACTACTCCCTTCGCCCTATCGAGGAACAGGTCGCTTACCCCCGTTATGACGTCACATTAGGACCACCTGGCGGCTTTAGGGGCTTTGAGCTAAACTGATGAGACCTCCCTCCCGACCATCAGTCTTGGGAAACGCCTGAAATCAAATTAGGGCCTCGGCACCGCCAGCAAGGCGAAAATTGTACGCTGGAAACCTCACTTAAGAAAAAAAATTCTAATCTCTTCGAAATTATCATTCACCGTGGTCTTTAAACATTTTTGAAAACTCATTCCACTCCCTCTCGGTTTCAAATGAAATACCCTCACTCCTACCCAATTTCAAACAGCGGAATTGCAACTAAAAATTGAACCTACTCAATTGTATTAGGTGATTGAAAACAGACTAAACTAGAAAACTAAAATGTACTGTAGATGTAAAATAAACTGAGAAGTGGTCAACGAATGTCCTAATTTTGTTATCTCTCATTGTAAGGTAAGCCTACATTCACTTTACGTGAAGACAAAAGATATTGATCTCCACAGAAGTGTTCAATCAATAGGTATCACCAACCGTCGTGGGTTTCGGGTGACGTGTCGAGATGTCAAAGTTTTCCTTCCTTCAATCAGAAAACCGACGGTGGAAATGCGGTAGGGAGAATCATAAAACACCCTTCTTGAGGTTATTTCCTAACAGTCGATCTCCTCGTCGGGTTTCCTCCGATATGATACACCCCCACCCCATCAGAAGCTACTTCGCAAAGGCTACAGAGGGAAGTTTTTTTTTCTTTTTCCAGCTGCCTTTTTTCTTTCTTTAGAGGTACCTGACCTTAATTCAGCCATCTCCTCTTTCATACCACGTTTTCCCTCCAAGAAAACACAGTTGTACGCCGATGATAAAGCGAAGGCTTGCAGACTTCGATATTGGAAAATTTCAAATGGATAAAGCCATAAATGTATCCAATTGCAAATAAGAAAACCTCCTTCTCTCTACAGAATTATTCTAAAATTTTCTCATTTCTCAATTTTACTTTCTCGATATTTTTCTTCTAAATCGTGGGGACGTACAACAGGACGCACACGATGGAGCAGGTGAAAGAATCAATAGAATTGTTATGAAATTCTCCGTCAGGAAGAGACCATATGGGGTCCAGTCTTCCAAACAGCAACTCGTTTGAATGGGCCTCTTTCTTTTCTTTTCGATAAAAATTCAAGAATCGAAACAAAACTCATGTAGGTATAACATAATGCAGATATAAAAAGCCAGTAGTGAACAGTTAAATATTTTCGTCCAATCGGTACTAATGTGCCTACCTAAATAATTCATACGCACGATTCAAATTAAATGGGTTTTTTGAAATTCTAGTGTGGCGATAATACAATTTAGTGACGAACAAAGGGTATAAAGATGAAAACCGTAGGACATTTGAGTCATGATTAAAGACCGGATTTCTATGCAGCATAGATGCCATAGAATATGCAGTAAAAACTAATGAAATACGCGACAAATATGCATAAAAAATATTGTAAAATTCGAAAAAATTTAGTTCAGTACCAGCAAGTTTCAGTAAGGAATGATCTGAATGAAATTCTCATTTAGTAAAATTATTTGTAATTGCTGCTTTTTGCAGAACATTTAGTTGTAGTATTTACACAGTTTTGCAACGTTCACACTATTCGTACGTAATCTCACAACCGGTGCAACGACTACTCATGTTACTTTCACCATATTATTATTTTGAAGTAACACGAGTAGGAATATCCACAGTTGGAAATGAGTATCTTTCAACTTTTCTGTACACCTACTTCTTTCAATTTTAATCAAAGTTACCTGGCACAAATTCTACTATTTTCGAGGCATCGAACTAAAAGTACAACTTACAAATGGAAAACAACAGTTTTAAAATAATTTTCTATATTTTTCATCTTCTTACAAAATTGACAATTTTTCGTCATTAATATTTACAAAAATACACATTTCAAGGTTTCTTGAATGAAGCTGTGACGACGGTCCGAGAGAATGTGTTTGTGGACGGAAAAAAGACCTCTCCATCAACCGAAGTGACTGGAGCAAATTTAAAATTGCTTAAAATAACCGGCGAGAATGCTTTGTCAGTTCACTGGGTACATCCTCTCCCAATAAGATCTTCTTATTAACGTTAGTTGATGATTGTAGACCATTATTTTTCTGCAAGACTGGACCACTTCTCTTATAATTTTATCCCATTTGTACCAGGAATTGCCTGCATTTTTGCGGTGCATTCCTCGATCAAGTCCAATTTTTGTCTCAACCATCGACAGACCTACCTGCCTATCCACAGACCTACCTACCCCCAGAGCGGTCGAATCAAAAACACGAGAACCAGGAAAACTTAGCAAACCATTACACTTACATGAAACGAATTGGATATGCAATTGCATTGAAATCCGGTCTTTAGTCATGAAGTACCAACAAGTTTTCTGCCTAAGAAGAACATTGAGTACCTATCATCAGTATTCAGTATTCATGAATGGTTTCCAGAAAGAACAGAAAGGGAAATCTCGCTAACTACGCACTGCCGCTGAGTCCCAATTGAATTTAATAATGAAATCCCAATAATGTTTGCGGGAGGCGAGGGTAGGGAAAGACCAGGAAAAGGATGGGCGGATCGATCCCCACAGGCTCAAGGTTACAGGGCATGGCTACTGAACGGTTTTTTTTTTTTTTTTTTTTTAAATAGTATCACGGTAAGGGGGGTTGAGAAACCGTCTCGCGGTCGTGAAATTCTAATTGCCTATCAGTCAATCCCGTACCATTAGCTGATTCGAGGGACCCCGGGAATTGAATTAAATAGCAGGCGCAGTTCCTAATGAATGAAATCCCCACTGGGAAGTTCAGTTTAAGTCACTTCGAAAGCTCAGTTCGATCTCAAACCAATTGTTGATTCGGACTGAAATACAGCAACGTGTACCTACTTATTCGTCATACACCTAGTGGTTCGAGTTCCCCTAAAGTCGAAATTTGTTTACCTATCGAATCTTTTCTAATCAGACAGAGCTAGTTAGTACCTATTACTTTTGATTTCTAAACGTTGCTCTATGTTGCCTTGTAAATGTGTGGATTCCTCAGTTGGATACTTACGCGATTTTGTCAAACTCCACTGGTATAATTTAATTGACTACCCAACAATATTCTCTTTTCGCCTAATCTTCCTGACAATCCTAATATTTACTGGTAAATCTTCGACGTGAGTCAATTCACGACTTTTACCACCTCCTCGGGTACTCAGACATGCTTAAGTAATTCGCTAAATTATGATGAGTGCGATCTCTTCCTTCTATAATAAAGGTACGTACGTAATATTTTTAAATTGCAGATGAAGAATGCAACCTAGTCAAGAGCCGGATGCAAGCGTGCCCCAACATCCCACCTCCACCACCACCGCCACCAAAGGGGTTCCGAGGGCAGGGCCCTCCCCCACAGTGAGTTCACCTTCCGAATCACCATCCGAGTACCTCATTCAAACCAAATGTTATAACAGTAATTTATTCCTTTCACGTGTAAAATAAAGCCTGAAACTCCAAGTTATAGTTTACCTGTGTATCCCTACAGTCTTACACAATTTTCCCTTTCCCATTCCCTTTATATGAGGCTAGTCGTACGAAAGAGCTACAGAAACCGAAGCCCGTTGTCTGGATCTGGTGTAAAGGTAAGAGTGCATCAACTAAAGGCAAATACGCGTTCCTATCTCAGGTAGGTACCTCTACTCACTATAATAACCAGAATGAACGCGAGAATTTGCGGATCAACGTGTTGTGGGTGGCGGCTTCTACATCTTTTCCAACAGAGAGGATTGCCGTGTCATCTGCAAAATTAGCACCAGTTGTGTTTTCTAGTATGGGTAGGTACCGTGTGTACAAAAGGTGAAGTGCGGGACTTAGAACACTTCCTTGTGGAACCCCAGCATTTATAGGCTTCAGGCTGGACTAATAATCATCTTGCTTTAATCTAACATGTCGGTTCTGAATAATAGGATTTTAGGACTAAGTATACTTAGTCCTAAAATCCTATTATTCACAGGGATCTCCCACGACAGTATTATAATACTGTCGTGGCAGATCGCTGTGTAACTTGTATTCAAGGCCCTCGTGCCAAACCTTGTCAAACGCTTATGCCACATCCAAGAAGATACTGGCACATTTTTATTGCCTTCCAAGGCCTTTTCTATAATGATAGTCATTCAGGTAAGCATGCTCTTATAAAGATTGTTCTACTGCAACGGTCAAAAATGTCATTTCTGAATGTTCATTTTCGCTAGAAATGATATTTGCGGTCGTGTTACGAGTTCTTTTTGAAAAAACCTGGTGTAATATAATCTCAATAATCAAGCCATTCGTTTGTTTCAGATTTTATTGAACAAAATGACTCCCTGATCTGTCCAGGAAAAGTAGAGTATTTGAAAAAATTGTCTACTTCCACTGAAATATGTAACAAAAAAAACTAATTTCTCCCTTACTGGGAAAAACCTCTGATCATGGATATGTCTCTTAGCTTTAAGGGCCCTTAATCGGATCCTCGGCCTGTAATTCCTAAGGAGGCTACATACCAAATGACTCTACGTATTTGTTGCGAGGCTAATAGGTCGTTTAATATTCACTAAAAGCACTTTTAATTAGGTTTAGGAGCCACCCAAAACCGTAACGAAAAAATTCTTATGATTTTCACGTACAACGAAGCCGTTGGTAGGGAAATAGAACTTCCGTAGTGTTCATCGCACAGAAATCTTTCACCAATTTTTGGAATCGTCTGCTTTTTTAGAAAACTTTCATGATACTCACTACCCTCTCCAACCACCGGAAGTGTCCCAAAAAACGTTACAATGTTTTTTTTTTTACTTTTTTTTTTTTTTTTTTTTAAATTAAATTTGTTTTGATGACGGAAATTTTTGACTGACCCCCAGACAATAGACATATTGTTTTGTTACTGAAGATGGTTTAATCACCGAAGCCGGTCTAAAAGTGTACTCATCCACTAAAATATGAGTACACTGTTAGACCGGTTTCGGTGATTAAACCATCTTCAGTAACAAAACAATACTCGTCTACGTATTTTTTGGTTACATATTTCAGTGGAAGTTGACAATTTTGACATTTTATGTCTTCACTCTGGCACATAACTCGAAAAGCGTTACACGAAATCGTTACGAAAATTTCTGATGATTTTCGCTTACAACCGATTCGGTGCTACGGAACTTTATCTTCGCCAGTTATCATCGTACAAAAATCGTTCACCACTCGTTGGATAGCTCTCAATTTACCTAACCATATTACGTTAACCACTGCGGAGTGTGTGGCCGACAAGCTGCGGTATGAGCGTGATTGTTTAAATAATTGTTTACACACAGGTGATCATTCTCAATAATTTATATTGTCTATACGAATGCAAGCTTCATAATAATTATTAATAATAATTGTAGGGTTCATCATAAATTATTTATGATGAACCCTACAATTAAGTATAACAACTACGCTACTGGGGTAGGTGATGTAGCATTGTTCGAAGGTTCTTGTATCACTTCTTTAAAGACATAAAATGTCCCAATGTGTTGCAGACTCGTATGCAAGCATTTAATTCTCGACTGCATCAACAATAGGGAGGGAGTTGACATTCTTTTGACATTTTCATGTCTTTGCTTTGGCACATAAACTGAAACGGGAAAAATTTGTTTCCTTGATTCACCCTTTCCCTCAGATCACGTCAGAACACAAGCGACAGGCGGGCCACTACGTCAGAGCCTATGACGCACGAGCGTATGACGTCAGACGGCTGGCCGGAGGCCAACTAGTACGTCAGAGCCTATGACGCACGAGCGTATGACGTCAGACGGCTGGCCGGAGGCCAACTAGTACGTCAGAGCCTATGACGCACGAGCGTATTACGTTAGACGGCTGGCAGGAGGCCAACTAGTACGTCAGAGCCTATGACGCACGAGCGTATGACGTCAGACGGCTGGCAGGAGGCCAACTAGTACGTCACATGCTATGCCGTAAGAGCCTATGACGTCAGAGGGCTGACTGGCTAGGTGATCGAGTTTTAATAAGCCTCTGGAATTCCGCGCCTTCATTTTGCATTCATTTACATCTTCACGTTGAAAAATCCTTCATCTTGTTGCTAATTTTATTTGTTTCTTCTTCAAAATAAATAGTATTTCGTTTTCCCGATGTGTTTGAGTCGACAATTGCTCTTCTCGAAGGTCCATTCGAACTCAAATAAACACGTCGAGTCGATATGATTTTCAAATAATCTAGTTTCCCTGTACAGATCAGGGAGTCATTTTGTTCAATAAAATCTGAAACAGTCGAATGGCTTGATTATTGAGATTATGTTTACCAGGTTTTTTTAAAAAGAAATCGTAACACGACCGTAAATATCATTTCTAGCGAAAACGAACATTCAGAAATGACATTTTAGACCGTTGCAGCAGTAAGTAAAAAGGACAATCTTATAAGAATGACTAACATTATAGAAAAGGCCTTGGAAGGCAATAAAAATGTGCCAGTATCTTCTTGGATGTGGCATAAACGTTTGACTAGGTTTGGCACGAGGGCCTTGAATACAAGTTACACAGGGATCTCCTAAAACCCTATATTCAGAGCCGACATTTTAGAGTAAAGCAAAAAGATCATTACTCCAGCTTGAAGCTGGTCCCACAAGGAAGTGTTCTTGCTTCCCGCACTTCACATTTACATTTAGTACACAAGGTACCTACCCATACTAGAAAACACCACTGGTGCTACTTTTGCAGATGACACTGCAATCCTCGCATTTGGAAAAGATTTAGAAAACGCTACCCACAAATTAGAAAAGTTCACTAATGATGATTTACAGCGAGAACTGAAGGTAGTCAATGAAACAATTATTGCCAAGTACGAGGAGAAGCACGAACATCGCCCACACAAACATTCTAAACAACGAAGGGGAACACAAGCGTAACAAACCACTGGACTTGATTGTGCTGCGCAAACAGTTCTGTAGTGCAAGCAAACACCATTGACCCACTGTGAACACGGGCAAGGTCTTGCTGAAAATCCCACCCTGGACCGGTATTAATTATTGGGATGAAATGTATCAAAATATTCAGTTGCGATAAACACATCACATCAAAAATGCTTACCTGCTGAGTAGCAACATCTTGACACCTTCGAATGAGGAAATCTCAAAGATAAGACTTCCTTTCATTACTGGGATGGGAAAAGAAAAACCTCTAGAAACCCGTGTTGGTAGAATTTGAAAAGCACAAGAAATCGGATGATCTTCAAAGAACCACCGCAGGTCACTTAAAAATAGAAACTTCTCGGCAAGATATTTGATGACTATTGCCGTGATCATCAAATGAAGTGAAAATCAAGTGCAAATCAACAAGGGGATACCGAATAATATTATGTCAGAGACCAACATCTCTTATCTTGACAACACTTTTTTCTTTAGAAATACGTGCAACCGGCGCAAAGGTCGTGTTTACATTGCTCCAGTGTTTCCGATACCTCCTCATGAAATTACCCGCTTAAAACCATCCAGATTACCGGATCTAAATTTTAATTACCCACCTCATTACTCGTTAAAGCCATTAAAATGGCAATTTAGATAGTAATTAACTTTTTTTTTTTCTTTTGGCGGCAAATTCAAAATTAGCCAACTGAAGTAAAATTTCCACATAATCAATTTCTTGAATTACCATAAAATCACCCGATTTTTGCATTACCCACTGTCTAATCGGGTAGAATTACCCAAATCGGCAACACTCCATAGCTCCCCAAACTAGGTAATTGCTTTGCCTCCGTTTAGGCATACTTGTATAAATTACTGAACACTATTTCGTATTAATTCTCAAGGCCTAATTTATTTAATTGTTTAACATTGTATTCCCTGGTTGCTCTTCGCAACCATCCATATGACAGTATAATGTTCTTGTAGAAACCATACCAGCACAGTAATCATTCCTCCAGGGGCCTAAATCAGTAGGGAAACAGTTGCTAGCTTCGTTGATCTTCTTCCACCTCGAGACTACATGGAAACTTTCAAGTTTGTGGATACTATAAGATATCATTATCATTAGTTATCTGTCAGTTACTTGACAACGGTTGTTTCACAATATTTTCGTTGGAAATCTGCTTTACCAACAATCTGTATTTCCCCAATATTTTTTTCATACGATTTGCCGCTGGTGTAATGGAACGTCTTCAGCGACAGCATACGTTTTGAAGAGCATCAGCAGCGTCCAGAAGTAAGTGAATGTATGGTTTCTTTCTAGTTTCATCACCTTCCTGAGAATGCCATCCCTCGCTGGGACTGTCAAAACCGCTGGAAGATGTTCATACAGCTAACATAAGATACCTTGTATCTAGCATTATGGAGTGAACCTGTTATGAAGGCGGACTTTGGTTATGCGGTCAAGACGAACGGCAGTACAAACCATTGATTTGAGTGGTTACGCCATACTAAAATCGTAATTACATTAGGAGGTTGCGAATTAAAATGGATGTTTGGATGCTTGTTTCAGATCATTCGATCTATACTGGCACTTGAGCCAGTATCCGAAAGTTGTGAGGAGCTTTCTTGTTCCACGTAGATTGTGATGACGATGTTTAGTTAGAGAGTGCAGAGGTTAGTATAGAATGTGATTTACATTTTTCTTCTTGCGTTTGTTCAAATAATAATATTATAAATTTTTATAAATGGGGTAACTAGCTATTCAGTTCATAATTTAACACTTTTTGCGGTGAGAGCCATTAAGTTAAACTGTTAAAGCTGAAGTTATATTGCTGGGTCCTAAAACGCTGCCCTGCTGTGATTTTCTCGAGTTGTGAATGTTCATCCTAAAATTTTATATTCTGAAATACCTTCAAGGTAGGAGGTAGGATTCGAGTACATGGCAGTACTATTGACATAGCATGCTGGTAGTTTGCTTACCAGCCCTTCATGCCAAACTTTATCAAAGGCCTGTGACACGTACAGCGCTACAAACTTTTCAAAGCTCTCAGGCGTCTTTAATGACATCAGTTATCCTGCGGACTTGTTCTATGGTGAAGCGCTTGGCTCTGAACCCAAATTGATGTAGTGTTATCAGGTTTTTGTCCTCGATGATTTCATTTTAGTAGTATTTTCTTGAGTAGCTTTTCAAATAGTTTTGAAAGGACTGGGAGCAGTGAAATAGGTCTATACTACCTGACATCAGTTGGCTGTTTCCCCGGTTTTAAAAAAAGCCGAAAGTTGCATTTATCAGATGTAATAGCTTCCGCGCCCCTTTTCGGGCAGTCCTTTTATTACTTGACCCTTAATAAGATCGTATCCTGGCGCTTTTTTTGTTTTTAGGTCATGATTGATGCATTCAGAGAGCTCTTGGAACTTCACAGGTTTTATTACAGTACTTACTGTTCACACTATCGTGTAGAATCCGTTCTTCTTCACTCGTTTACCGTGGTGATGGAGAGAAGGTCTTGGAGAAATGCTGTGCGAATAACATAGCTTTCTCTTTTGCGCTTTTGGCCCAATTCCCATCATCTGTTCTAACGGCTTTATGCAAGGAGTAAAATTGTTTATTTAACAAGATACATACAGAGGTACATTGATGTTTAGTTTGGAGTTAATACCGGAGGAAACCATACAACTGATTGGAGTGGAATAGTTTTGAACTGGGTATTGCTGGGTGGTTATTCCTCGGGTTTTTTCCTTATTTGACTCTGGTATGTAAAGAGGTATTGGACTTATTCCTGAAAATTGCGTTACCATATTATTTGAAGGTTTCGTTTCAGATAAATTATCTAATGCTGTGACCGAAAAATTTTGATCAACAATGTCAGTGGCTTGGCAACAACAAGTTTTCGCGTTGGACGCCCGTTACAATGCTCATCGTGCGAAAGGATCTCCGAATTTCAGTAAGTCTATAATTTACTGTCCCGGGCGGTATAGCGTGCTGTGCTAAAAATCACAAGAAAGTAGCATTTAATGAAGGTGGATACTGATGGAATGGATAATGATGACAGGTGCTTGGTTGGTAATTCAAAATGTCTGTGTCTCGGTGGCCCAGACTTTTTTTAATCCCTTATTAAATTTTAACCCTTTCTTAACCACTTATTTAACTCTTTCTTTAACTCATTTAAGAAAGGGGTTAAACAGGAGTTAAATACGGTTTCTTAACAGGTTTTCAACCTCTTATTTAACGCATTTTTAATCCCTTATTTAGCCGCTTTCTTAACCCCTTATTCAAGAAAGAGGTTAAGAAACGGATTAAACAATCTTTTAACCCCGTTACTTACCTTTTACTTTCTTAACCGTTTTTTAACTTCTTTAACGCCTTTTTAACCCTTTATTTAAGAAAGGGGTCAAATTAGGGATTAAAAATGGGTTAGGAAAATGGCGAAGAAAAGGGCTATTTAAGCAAGGAGTTGGATAACCCTTATTTTTCCCCTTTTAACTCCCTTGCTTTATAACCCCTTTTTAACCCCTCCCTTAAAAAAGGGGTGATTTAACCTGTTAACACCTGTAAGAATTGTTCATATTCATAGTTGGTATGTCCCAAACACGTGTTCTTTTTCGTGTTGCAGGAACGCTTTACATTAGGAGACGAAACCAGTTACTTAAAGAGTTCGGCTGTGGCAAGGACACCAACTTGTGTCGGCAGTATCTGAAAATCCGTGCTACACTCCTGCAGTCTAGATATGGCTCTTCATTTGATCAAATAAGCTTGAGACGGCTCAGCACCAATACAAGAGTGAGTGAATGATTAATTACTTCCTGAATAAATAAATAATTATCAATACCTAAAATATATCAGCATGAAATATTCCCTTTTGAAATGTTCAGACAAGCCCTGAAAGCAATCAGTGCAACGACTGGGTAGGATCACTAACCAGAGACGTCGAAGAATCTACTTCGCATTACAATTTGGACCTCTCGCCTACAAATCCCAGGCACACGCCAATCCATGAAAACTATGCTTTTGTCGGAGTTCATCACATCTTTGATCAGGTAAATAAATTGGTTGATCGAGTTTTCATGTACTATCACCGGTTCTATAATTTAATAAATTTCAAATAAATTCAAATAAATTTTATTGTCTGATGGCTTCTCACCTACAGCATACATCAGCTGTCACGATGTTGAAGTTTGCCAACAACGATCGTGCTCGGTTGTGTTGCATTTCAAATGACTCCACCGTCTCCATCTGCAATTTACTCAGTCAGCCTCCAACATTGGAGTGCATCCTAAAAGGACACACTGGGCCCGTGACTGGTTCGTTCTTGTTCTTCACCTAACATTATGTAATGTACAGGAAACACAAGCTGTTCGTAACATATTAAGTGAAGTGGTCTTATCAGTTTGCTTGTAATCACTGCCTCAGGTTGCGATTGGTCCATGTCGAACGACTTGCTTGTTACGAGTTCCTTAGATGGTCAGCTCTGTGTATGGGACACTTCTTCGTACAAGTGCATCAGATCCATCAGGGGAACAAACCGGCTCCTCTGCTGCTTGTTTCATC
This sequence comes from Stenodema calcarata, assembly GCA_963920205.1. NCBI lineage: Eukaryota > Metazoa > Arthropoda > Insecta > Hemiptera > Miridae > Stenodema > Stenodema calcarata. The sequence continues at coordinate 14,295,328 of OY986055.1, read as the reverse complement.
CAGTCAACAATAATGTCGTAATTGTATCCTTTGTCCTCACCCAGTTGCTTTAATCTATGTTGAACGCACTCAAAGAGGCAGAGGTTCAAAACATGCCCCCAGAGGGATTTTCAACTAGAAAACTATGTGCATTGAAACCTGTTGTTCGAGAAATAAAACAATCAAGGTGGGCTTATTTTGGATGTGAACGAATATACACGAATCAGAAATCGAAACATTTGACTACTTCATTGGTTGCAGCAGTATTTCTAATTTCGAAGTTAAGAAATGTTATACAAACATCAAATCATTAGCAACAAAATGATGGAGTACAATACTTAACAATAGTGTCTTCAGGCTGGAAATATCAAGGGCCAAGTAGAAGTGGTTAATATCTCTACTGGTATAAAACATTCCAGTTCAATGGGCGGAAGGGTGTTGTCTATGACTGTCGAGCCCAGCGGAATCAACCTTTGGGCAGGAAATGATCAGGTGAGAGACAAAACACAGAAGTTGAACTAATAAATTATGGTCGTTAGGGCACTAAAAGCGAATTCATCATTACCGGATTCTTTCAGGGCTATTTGATGCTGTTTCGCTACGATATGAATTCCGGGAAGTTGACAAAACTCAGAAGGATTTTCTTGGGGGAACGAGCCCCGGTTTCGTGTATCAATTGGAGAGCTTGGATTAGCAGAGAAACCAAAGAGCCGTCCCTGCTTGTAAACTTGGCGTCGAACTCTCTCAGATTGTACAGGTGAGTTTGACTGTTTATTTATACATCTGCACATACATTAGGGCCTTTTGGCCCTCTCTACAGTGAGTCAGAGAATAGCGAATTGCATGCCGAGGATGAAGTGGCAACAAGGCCTTACTCAAAAGGGGCTGGTCAACATGGCCTACCTCAAATGGTGCTGTACAACATGACCTGAGTGTTTTTATTAATTTTACAGGAAACAGAAAAAATGGTTTACTTTAAAATTTGGGAACCTATATGTGAATGTTTGCACAAAAAAAGTCAATATGCCCAAAAATGTCGGATATGCCATATTATTCTGTACTATTTGAGTTAGGCCATGTTGACTAGCCCTATCTCAGGTAGGTCATGTTGTACAGCACCATTTGAGGTAGGCCTTATTGCCACTTCACCCTCGATGTACAAATGAGTTGCATTTAATTTTCTCCATAGATATTTGCGTTTCAGTGTAATAGCAAGATTAATTTTTAAGATGTAGCAAAAGTACAGTGCGAGTTAAAAATGTGACAGAAAATAAACTTCTGTAATTTTCAGGGTTACAGACAAAGGTTTGGAACTCAACAAGAACTTCCAAGTGAAACATAGCCCGTTATTCAATGTCAAGTCAACATTTTGTCCTATCATGTCTTTTCGCAAAGGTGCTTGCATCGGTAAGTTTCAGCCAATTTTGCTAACATTGAGTTTAGTGGTCTTTTGGATCTTGAGAAACCATCTTGTGATAGATGTGAATCCTTGTATAAATACTACTTCTGATGCTGTCAAGGCCTCAGATGCAGGCTCTTGTTTTGGAAATGGGGGGGGGGGTAGTTTTCAATTGAAGAACGAGGGAAAGGGATTACGAGGTGTAATCAAAAAGTTCCAGGACTTTCTCAAAAACGCTTTATAATTTTTTTTTTTTTTTCAAGATTAATTTTGTCACCTTTAAAGTTATCTCCTTGGAAGAGAACTTCTCACAACGGTGTTTCCATTCGTCCATGCATCCAGAAAAATCATCTTCCGGGATGCTGTACAGCGGCTCAAGCGTTTTTCCTCCTATCTCCTCGATCGACTTAAGGGTCTTTATTTCGGGAATTTGAGTTAGGGAAGTAGCCAGAGGTCGGGAGAAAGGACAGGAGAGTAGGTGGGCTAGGGAACAGTTGAAGTCCCGTTTTTGACCAAAATAAATCAGGACCCAGTCTCCTGACGCCCACAGGTCTGGTATTTTCCGCCGGATTTTTCGGCTCAAATTGCTTAGGATTTCAAGGTAGCGAAAACTATTAATCTTTTCACCTTGTGTATCATCTTCGCAGGATGCTCTGCCTTCCTGTTATTTTGTTAACGTGGGGCAGCGCAATTAAAAAAGGCCGGAACTTTTTGATCATCACAACTCGTATTTGCCTGTTTCAATCAAATGTTGTGTTGTGCAGACGTATAAAATATTGTATCAATTAAGTGTATCAATAAGGAGGCGTTTCGGACTGATCTGTATTCATCGTGCGTTGGGGTGTTCCCGAGTCGAATTCTTCGGCTGGAAACGGGCATTTCCGGGTACCTTGCTTAGGATTGAGTAGATCAATGCACTTCTTATCTAGGGAAGGCCTTTGAGGCCCTCTTTGTCGTCGGCCATGTGGGATTTCGTGATAACAGGTTGGCTGGGACTATTCCAGGTAATAGGTTACGAAAAACGAATGCGTGAAAGGTGTGCGACCATAACTGTCGACAAGTTATTTGAGTAAGTATTGAGTTAGTTTCGAGTAATAGCGACCGTCTGGTAATAGGCTGTGGTATTAAGTCATGTTGGTAATAGGTTACCGGCTATTCGAGAACCTTTCCAGCACCTTCCTAGAAACCCAGTGCGCGTTGGACGCTGGAAAGGTTCTCGAATCGCCGGTAACCTAATACCACAACTTATTACCGGACGGTCGCTGTTACTCGATAACCTATTACCAAGGAATAACCGTATTAGCCATTCCTATTCATGTTTTCAATTTTTCTACCTCTCTTCTTCAGTACATAATCTTTCAGCAAACCCTTATTGAGTTGGGGAGCTGCCTGTCCTGAAGGTTCGGTTATCAACAGACTCGTTATACATTTATAAGAAACGCTTATTCGGTCAGGCTGAGGCCAAAACATGATAAGTAAATGGAAATGAATGCTTGCAACACTCAATTTTCCGCTTTTGCCGAAGGGAGGATCAGATTGATTGATTAAGCGTTTTATTTAACCACCAGGGGTAGGATAGGGCCAAGTGGCCCTCTCTTACACCTCCCCTGGCTACAATACTTACAATTCCTCGTAATACAATCGTTATTTCATTATTTATTTAATATATCTATTTTTCTTATTGTAACTTCCTTATTCTACTTCCATCTTCTTATTTATACTTTATCTCAGAAAGAGAGATAATTGGGGCGAGGGAGATAAATAGCATTAATTCATTTCTTCAAGTCACCATTGCGCCCAACTAAAAGATAAATGGCGTTTGTTTTCCAGTTACAGGTAGCGAAGACTGTTGTGTGTACTTCCTGGACGTTGAAAGAGACAATGATAGTAAGGCTGTGGTCAATACGCTCCAAGGCCATTCAGCTCCCGTGCTTGGAGTCAGTTTCAACTATGACGAAAGCTTGCTAAGCACAAGCGATAGTCAGGGAGTGGTGATAGTTTGGACACGAACTAACAAACAATCCGTGTGATCTGCGTTTTTTTTTTTTTTTTTTATAATTTTAATATTTTATTGTTGTTTAAATCAATGCATAAATATAAATCTATAATAGAATGTTAAGGCAAGCTTTTCCTTCAACCAAAAACTAAGCTCTAAGGATGATTGTGGTAGGTTCGTATAGGTTCAAGTATAATCAAAAGTAGATCTCTAAAATATTCTTTAATCCATGTTTGTACATAATCTACAACGTCAATCTTCTAGATGAAACTTGAAATGAAAACAAAACCCATTCCTGGGATAAACGCTGAGTTGCATACAAGCGCAATACAACATTTATTTCCCAATTCAACATAATATTATTAGCATAACTTGTAGGTATCACAAAACATCAAATTCCTTTATATCCTCAGAATTCCTTAGAAAGAAGATAAGAAAGTGCAACACTGGGTCAAGCACAAACTAAATATTTGTTTATCCGCGAAAACCATAACATCGCATACTTGTACTACAGAAAACGTGAAATTGTGAAAAACAGCAGATCAAAACGTTCAACCCTAAATCCCAATGGCTAGATATTGTCAGTTGAAATCGAAATTCTAACATTGATCCGCATAGTATTGACCAGTCTTTTGTGCGCCAAATCGGTATACGCTCATATGCCTCAAAAACAATCATTTAATAAAGAAGAATAAAGGGGAGTACATCCTGTGAAGATAAACAAAACTGTCCAGTTCAAAGTAGGACTAGGTAGACGCAATTGACGTTGTAATTATGAAATTTATAATTTTGCGGAACATGAAGGAGGGGTTATTTGCACACCAAGTTATGCGCAGGTAACCAGTTCGCTATGAACAGCAGTTTGAATCAAGAGGGTTAAGCCGGAGTCTTTCAGGTTACACTGAAACTGACTTTGACCAATTTTTCACGGAAGAGTGTGACCGAATAGGGCGGCAGAGACAGATTGGCCACATATGAATGAGCGTGGGACAAGGCCGTAGAACTCCTCATGTAGCTCTGGATGGGATGTTTAGTTAAAGTAGGTTCGTTTCTGCAGACACACTCCCAGTGACTCGTAGGTTACTCGCATCCACCAAAACATGTGGTGTTGTCAAATAACCCACCAAAAACTTCAGAGGTTCCCAACAATATTCAAATAAACACTGTTCTTCTTCAGCGATAAACTAGGTTTTCTATAAGATTTCATCTTATAACTAAATTTACAATGCATAATATGCATATTTAGTTATATATTATATCACAAACAGTACCTAACCATAAAAAGCATATAAATTCGTGTCTTTTGTTAACGAAAAATAATATGAAAAATATAAATTATAAACAAAATTAAAAGCCTTCAACAAGAATTATTACAGGAAATAAAGTTGTTTTCTGGCACCTCTATACGAATATAATATTTTCACAAAATAAGCGGATTTGACCGCAGTTTTAATACTGCCCCTTCAGAACGGGAAGGTGCTTTCACTTGGTTTATTGCCGAAAACCAACACCAGGTATTGGAGTCACTCGGTATTGAATACCAGCACGTTTCTGTCATGAAGGGACAATTTAAAGGATATGTTACTTTCATTAACTAAATGCATGCAAAGCAGCATTATTTTTTTGTTTGAAATATAATGAAAAATATATTATTTTTAAACTTTGGAAATAATGAACTGAAAATTTCTACCTAACTTCATAAATTTTTCTTTTTATTACCTGGTAACTGAATATTGCCAACGTATCGCCTGTTCTATGGCAAGGAGAAGCTACTGTGTCGCCTACCGCGGATTTTGTTGATGAGGTTGCAGATCTTGAGAGCTGGGCCGAGTTTGAGGCCCATGTACTTCATCATCATGTCAGAATTCAGAAGTAGAAGGGCTTTGCCATCAATTTCCTGTAATTAGAAGAACTTGGTATAAATATTATGAAAAATTATTTAGCAGCTTTGTCGAATGATGTAAACAGTACCGTAAAACGAGGTAACGTTGCTCCACTTTTTCGACATTTTTAACTACTTTTCTTTTTTAAATGAAATTCCTACGTGAGAACTCTACAGAACCTAACGAATGGGTTGAAAATCATTATAAAATCGGAAGTAGATTAGAGTAACGGATGGACGCTCTTTTTGTGCCAAAAATGTGAAGGCTAAAAGATGTTCATTGTTAAAATAACCCGTTTCATTAGGTGAGGAAAACTGCAACTCCGTATAGAGGACATGAACGACATGGAATTTTCGCAACTGGCTGCATGCTACATCATTTGGTGACAATATTTAACAACAAAATATTTTGTTGGAGCAAAGCTACCGCCCAAGGAGCAAACGTAACTCGTTTTACGGTGTCTGTTACGTATCTCTTTTTTTTAATTGTCAACCGAATTAGTCTTTTCTGAACGTGAGATGATGAAAACAAAAAATACTTACGTGTCTCCGGAATAGATCTGCATGCGCGGAAAGGTAGGAATCTACTGAACAGATGTGGTGAATAACATCTTCTATCGTCCATTCCGCTGGGTCGCTAGCGAGGGATTTCTGAGGTGACTCACTTGGGGTTGTCGACGTCGCAGCTTCCAATTCAACTATAGTGGAAAAAATATAATGAAATAAATGATTAGTAAAGATGAAAATGGACGTAACGGAGTTGATGAAACTCTTTTGTTTCATGGGGTGTAGGTAAGCAAACGGTTACGCACCAGGAACAGATTTTCTGGGTTGTTTGATCGATGTATCAGGAACAACCGTGTCGGGTGGACACTCGTGGGAGAACCGTCGCTTTTTGGCTGAACTCTGAGTTGAGGTGGTGGTTGACACTGAGCTGGTAGCAGGAGGTGAAGGTAATGTGCCCGCCGAAGAATTGGATGTAACATTTTTCTCATCCGAACTATTCACTTCGTTCACAGCCACTTCAGCTAAGGAATAGAATTGAAAATATATGCCTGAACACCCCAAGTTGAATAATTTTATTGGCAGGAACTGAAATTCTGGATGGTTCATCTTACACATGGTGGGAACAATGACTCACTTTTCTTTACAGCGCACTGGGCGCAATCTGATATGGCATCTTTGGATAGGAAGTTCGCGCAGCATAAAAGCTCTTTGCACAGAGTTTTCAACATAGACCACATTTCATGTTCTTTCAATACGGGAATTATGTGCCTTGAGACTGTTTTTCCTTCAATTTTAGCTGAAAAATATGATTATATGAAAAATGAATTGACCAATTACATTATGTAAAACTACGATAAAACCCGGATAACAAACTTCGTCTTACCTGTAACGCCCACTTTCCCATTAGTACTGGAAGGTAGCATGTTGAAGACTCTGTTTTGATCCATAGCAGCATCTATCAGATTCTGGATACACTCGTGAACGACTTTGTCGATGGGGCCTGGCCCAAATTGTTTTGGGAACTCCGCGAGTTTACCAGGATCCAGGAACGGGCCACTCCAGCAAGAGCCATTCACGTGAATCATCACTGAAACACAATAAAAGCGAACGCATCAGGTTTGTTTGGAGGGGGAACTCAAAACGAATGTGCTCATATATAAATATATAAGGTTTGAAAACAAGACAATAGCAAAAAAAAAACACAAGAATCGAAAGGTAACTTTATATTTTTTTTACAACTTTATGAAACCTACACTCTGCACAGGGATCACATGGGGAATTCTTTCTATTGGTGTGGGTTGGGACTTCAACGCCACTTTCCTTATTTACATACAATTGATATTGAAAAATGCACTGGGGAAGCTGATTTATATAATAGTTCACTAACCTCCAGGGGTGGGTTTGGCCTCCAGTACCAAAGGCAGCTTGGTGGACGATGACACTCCACTATCTAATGTAGGAAGAGGAGGAGGCTCACTGCACACCCTGTGTTTATATTTAGCTGCTCCCGAAGGACCTGTGGAATTTAATTAGTATATAACTATTTACATATATACCTATAATACATTTAGTATTATATTAACTATTTATTTACAAAATAAAATTTTTTTTCTCAAATGTTATTCTGTGATTGAGAAGGTCTTGGCATGTTTTCAAGAACGGTATGTATAATGAATAAGAGAACCTTTCTGTCTCGGAGGTTGAAGGGGATGTTCACTTTTCGTGCACCACCGCACGGGGAAAATGTCACGTGAATTATACTCGCACCAGTAGTCGAACGCTCCGCGCCACCCATCAAATGTGACGTAAATCATGTTGTCTTTGACGGCACCTGGAATTCATGTTCAGGTAGTTAAAATATGTAGGTACGGGGGAGGCCAAACAATTAACACGTCTTTAGCAGAAAATGTAATATTAAAAAAAACCAGTCATGGCTATAAGAGCGAATTTTCGAAGAAATAAATGGTTCTTATGTAAAATGTCTCTATTGAAGAACATGATGTACATGAAGAACATCCCAAGTATCAACCACGTTTCCTCATATTCAAAGTGCTCCAGTTTTGGAACGGAATAAGATAGGAAATCGCGATTCTGATTTCACCGTCGTGATCAGCATGAAAAACCTTTAAAATGAGGCATCACTAGTGAGAATGGTTCGATTTGAAATAAACTTTTTTCGAGTTTATCGATGTAATTGACTTGACAATTGCTCATCTTGAAGGTCCATTCGATCTCAATCAAGCACCTCGATTCGATATGAAGTCGACCTTTTTCGTTTTTCTCGATGTATTTGAGTTGAATATTGCTCTTCTTGAAGGTCCATTCGATCTCAATCAACCACATCGATTCGATATGAAGTCGACTTCTTTCGTTTTTCTCGGTGTATTTGAGTTGACAATTGCTCCTCTTGAAGGTCCATTCGATCTCAATCAGCCACATCGATTCGATATGAAGTCGACTTCTTTCGTTTTTCTCGATGTATTTGAGTTGACAATTGCTCCTCTTGAAGGTCCATTCGATCTCAAATTTCTCGACGTAATGAAAAATCTATAACCTGAGGGGGGTTTGAACAGCGGGTGGCATTACCCATAAATGAAAGAGTCACACAAGTGAAACCTCATCTTGAAGTTTTTTTGACTCTGAACACGATGGTGAAATCAGAATGGCGATACCTCATCCCGTTCTCAAACTGGAGCACTTTGAAGTTGAAGAAACGTTTATACCTACTTGAAATGCTCTTCATGGAAATCATGTTCTTCAATGGAGACATTTTACGTAAAACGTTGAAACTTCTATAAGAGTCACGCTGCATGACTGAGGATTTTTCCTTTTTGTAATTTATTATACGCTTAGAAGCTAATACTTTGCATGTTGATAAGTAAAATAAAAATTGTAGCTATTGTTTTATTTAATAAAACATGACATGTCCCCATCAAAACCTGCCAAGTTTATCTACTGACCATTTATTTTTAAACTCAAAACGGGACATCGGATTAGTAGCAGTAATAAGGAGGTTCAAATGAGAAAAATATCTTTTCATATATCTTTCAAATACATTGTATTTGAAGAGTGGAGACGACCATCACAAACCCCCAGTTTTCCATATCTTTGGCTGCATAGCCTCAAATTAAATCCCTTCTGTTTCTCAGGAATTTATTCGAAATAGATTGCGATAATCCAGCGAACATCTTCATGAAAACTATATGGGAGGGTTGCTGTCTAAAAATATCGTGGTGGAGAAAATAGTGAAAGTATTTTCATATGTGGACCAAGGTTAGCATAGGTTACAAGGTTACTTCCACCGTCACGTTCCAAACATTTTAGGTGGTATAATGAGAATATAGAATAAACGACATGGGAAGAATAAAAATAAGAATGCTGAGATGGAAAGAAAAGAAAAAAACTCTCAGCTTTTGGACACTTCAACGCTGAACACGACTATGAAGTCAGAATTGCGATATCTCATTCCGTTATCAGATTAGAGCAGACTTAACATGAAGAGCATATCAAAGAACAATCACGTTTCTTCATCTCCTAAGTGCTCCAGTTTGAGATCGGAATGAGATAGGTATCTCAATTCTGATTCCACCATCGTGTTCAGTATCCAACAACCTTCAAAATGAGGTGTCACTGTGCAACCCCCCCCCCCTTAGAGTGGCCCGATTCTGCCCGTCTACGAACTTAGCCTTTCGATTGCCAAGACAGATTTTTTGTGCAAATTTAAACTTTTCATCTCAATTCTATCGAAAGTTATCGTCTTTTGGCAGTGGATTCAGGATGGTCTGAAACGGATTTTGGCATGAAATTTTTCGAAAATTCGAGTGTTAAAAATTTTGGACCGAGAACAATAGCTACATTTTCTTCGAGAATTCGCTAACGAATCGATTCATTAACTAACCGATAGTAGCCACACAAATTAGCTGAGGGTTCTTGCGATCGATAGCTTCAAGTTTCATGCCAATTGCAAAAAGGTTGGTCTTGGGTGAGACGGGCTCTTTCTGAAAGATTCTCGCAGGTGCCATTTCTGCACCAGTTACTGTCTTGGAGAGGAACATCGGCCACGATGAGGCGTTCATTCTGAAACCTGAAGTATCAAATGCATTGTGTCATTCTTTTAACTTTGATGTACAACAAAATCTGTGTCATTTGGATATAAACTCGACATTGTTCTGAAATAATGTGTTCTGTTAGATGGTATACCTAAAGGGGGCTGAAGCATCCCTCCATGTTTCTCACAGTAACCAATAGGGTGTATTTCGCTAGAGTCGACAAGACGCCAGAAATCGTTTTTGTTGTCGCTACCATCTAGACGGAGTCGGATTCTAGAACCAGAGATGCCAACGACCGTAGCGATACAGGTAGATGTGATGTTCCGAGGATCTAGGGCTTCCAACTTCATGCCGACTTTGAACTCATTCACAGGAGGATTGGGATTCTAGAAACGTTAAGGCAGAAAATGACATATGTATCGTGTATCATAAGGGTATATTAATATACATAAAAGGGTGTAAAACGTAATACTGCTGAATAGGTTAGCGCATGATTTTTGTTTGGAATATGTATTGATACAGAATCGCTTCAAAAACGTGAAACGTTGATGACGTCTGAACCGCTGAAGCTTCTGAAGGAAGGTTCACATTGGAGCCGAAAGTCCGGATTGCGCATTGCTCTGTGATTGGTCAAGGCCATGGAAGTACTCTCCCAACCTTCGACGCTGGCCAACCACAGAGCGAAACGCAACGCAATCCGGACTTTCCGCTCCATGTGAACCCGCCTTGATTGGTCGGGGCGCAATTAAACCAATGTTATCACCGCACCGACACAAAAAAAAACGGTAGCCACCTTTCCAGAAACTTGCGAGATGGCCGACGGTGGCTGACGTCACAACTGCGCGCCATATTACGTCCAAGTTTCAAATCAATCAGATTTTAATTGTGATTATCAACCTTTGAAGTTTTTTTTGCATGGGAACTAGTGTTACATGCATAAGCAACTAAAATACGAAAAAGAATCTTTTTTTTTTTTTTTCAATTTTCATTTCTCATGAGCATACCCCATTATAAATTAGAAATGGTACCTGGCGAAAACATTCCAGTGGTGCAGCAATGCTGTTGGTTTCCTGGAGGTAGCCGTCCCATTCAAATCGCCTGTTCGGGGACGCTGGTGGTGGTGGTCCTAAAGGGGTCCTGGAAGGCGAAGGAAAAGCTGAATTCTGAGGCGGCGCAGGAGGAATGATAGCTGGCACAGGGGCAGTGATGGTAGGCGTTGTCGTTGGAGCAGGCTCTTCCACATCAGTGGCTGGAGCTGGTTCTTCTTCTTCGTCTTCTTCTAAGGCAATAAAGACAATCATGATGAGTTTATATTCGGTATAGTAAAACCCAACCTTCAAAGCTTAAGGATACGGGAATGGGGAGAACAATAATGACATACATTGTATAACTCGATATTGAATTAATGTCGAGGTCTGGCCATGCAGCATTGGACATGGAATAGTTCCAAGTTGAAAACAGCTATGAAGTGTATTGCATCACTAGGAATAACATTAAGCTGCAAACTTACCAACTTTTACTCCAGGGTTCCCTTGTTTGTGGGTTTCAACGCATTCGACGGAGCAAAAATTCGGAGACGTCTCGACATTAGGAAGCTTCATTGGGGATCCCCGGACAATGGCATTGCACTGAGCACACTGGAATTCAAGGTGTTTAAATTTAATTCTATGCTACACATTATTCGTTGCTCATTACTCGTTTGATTACTGATATAACAAGTTGGATAGTTTCTAGTTTTTGATCTCGTTCTCCTGGGAACTTACCACAATCACGAAGTAAAGATCAAAGTAAAACTGTTCAATAAGATTATGCAGGAGCTACAAAATCAGTTTTATGCAGAACACTTTACATAAACTACCTTGATGCCTCCTTTACGAAACTCTGAGAGACAGACTGCGGAACAGAACTCCTTCTTCCCGCTGGGCGTTGGCAAGATATACTTCAAGGATTGTTTGGCCTCAGAACACCACATGCAGATAGCCGTCGTGGGAGGAGGTGACGGGGCTACCGCTGCCTGCTGCGCTATAGCCGCTGATGCCTTAGTCTTTGCTGGACGTCCTGAACCAAAACAAAAAGAATTCCACTGTCAATTCTAAAATGGAAAAACTTTGATCGAATAGAATGAACCAGAAGAGTTTTTGGCTCGATCTGTCGCCAAATAGTAATTCTGTATTATCATGTGTGAGGCGTGAAATAAAGGGTCGACCGATTTTGGAGTTTTATTCCTTAATAGTTTTATTCGCATGCATATGCCCTCATAATCTATTTCTTCATTACCTGCATTCATCGCCTCTGCTATAATTTTATTGTTCGGCTTGTATGTTTGAAATGTAGGTACGTATGGATACTGAACTGAGAATTTATACAAAACAGGGATCAAAGTTTGACTCACTTGAATCATTTCTACGCCACCACGGACTCTCTCAATCTACCTACTAGGTATTACACCTACTGAAAATCTACCTACCTACATCAGTAACATACGCCCCTTAGTACTTTTATCATTATCCTTCGATCCAATTGTGATTCATACCACAACACTACGACGTCAAAATAAGCGTATATATACTATAATAAACATACCACGCATTATGGAATCCTTAAATATGATAAGTTGGTCCAGCGAAAAGATGAAGCGTAGGTGGCTGTGTAAATTTAAGTCGGCTGTTCAAATCTCCTTTAGCGCAAGAAATAACTTCAAATACAAGCCATGGAACATATTCCAGAGAAACTTCCACGTCTTGATTATGATATTACTGCTTTACAAGCCTGACAGATATGGGAAAATCAACCAAAAATTGCACCTCAACTTGAATGAAAAATACTGTTAAAAGTGAATAACCAAAAGGATCCAGCGATATCGTAAACAAACATGCCGGACGGATATTAGCTCCTTTTAGTTTTTCCCTAGTGCAAGGAGCTTTTGATCATAAGCCGAAAAGCTTGTAACCTTACTTCAAACAGGGGCACCATGGAAGAAGGAAAGGTTCTTCGATTCACCAATCATGGAAGGAGCTCATTCATTTTTCGTATCGATACATATAGAAAGTATCAAAAGGTATCGATACGATACTTTAAAAAAGTATCGATGGGTGTTAATGTCGTTTTCTGAGAACATGAGAGGTTTTCAGTTGGTTCCGATAGTACTATCGATAGTCCGCTGACAATCGACAGTTTTCGATAGTCCGCTGACAATCGATAGTGAGAAACTATCGAGAAATCCATGAATGCCGCCCTTTTCCGATTTCCACCTTCCCTAATGGATAGCTCTGAACTATGTTCACATTTTCCAGTCACAAAACAGAACAAACATGATCTCAACTACCTCCGACAAGAGAAGTCGTAAGAAACTTATTATTCAATTCGAAGTCTGTAAGTATGCTCAAAATGACGAGTAATGTGTTCCTAAAATAATTGTTTATATTATAAAATAAGTTTATAAAAACTTGAAAAGTGATAAGACTACTGTTGTGATGTTCCTTTTTCTACTTTTATGCAAGCTTAAATAAAAAACTATTAAAAAAATCTTCAGTTTATTGGTGTGTATGAACCCCTCTATCCCAGTGTATCCAAAAAGACACAGTTTTTATTTTTTAAATTACATCCTTATTATAGGTCCAAGATTTTTAATAATATTTTTCTCGATCATTAGGGGCCTAACTAGACCTAAATACTGACAAAAAGTTTTCGCTTGGGCTATTAAGGGCTGAGATGATTTTGTCTATACGAAAACAAAACGCAATCTCGACCAAATCGTTTTAAACATTCAAATAAAAAAAAATGAAAGTTTTAAAATAAATGAAAAATTTCAAACATATTTTTTGCCAGCCCTGATATCAACAAAATCAGTGTTGTTCATCAGGCACATCTATACAAGAATTGGTCTTGAAGATTGCGAATTATGGACACTGAGGGATTGAAGTAACTAAATCTACCGACTACAAGTGAAATAGACATTACAATGAAATGTAAGGCAAACCTATTTTGTAGATAGTTCGAGCTCTTTGAATGTCAAATCCTTCTCAAAAGGACATGTTGAACTCCCATTCAATCAACAGAAAGTGACTTTTTTATTCTTGCAGATTAATTTGTGTTTTGATTACTCACACATTTGGAATGTGAGACGAAACGAGCACTGTACACTTATACCTTGGGTAGTAGGCAAAGGAAAAAAACCATAACTTACTTTTTTTTGTTTTCTTACACATAAGTACACAAATTAAATAGGTATCACAATGATAGGAGATGACTACATTATGCATTGAATTACGGCGTTTAAAAAACAATGATATATTTATAAGTAGTGACTAGGGGCTGTTGAAGATACAAAAATCGGACAGAGGCCAGACCCGACAGAGCACTCGTCCTCGAATAAGGGCCATAGGTACAGGTCCATAAGTCCTGGAATCTGTCGAGTTCTTGTGGTTATCGCCCTCGAGCCAAACATGTCCAGTTGGGACACGGACGAAGCTAAAGTCTGTGACAACGAAATCCCCTGGAAGCCCTTTCACTCTTTTACACACGTTTCCATTAGGTTTTGTGACGGATCTGAAACGAATGAAGGAAAGTCCAAGTTTATTATGATGATCTAATCGGCTATGACTACCTATTGCATTGTTTTTGCAATAGTCTGTTCAGAGCAGGAAGGTGTTGGGAACGGGGAATTGGCGTCAATGGTCGATTCCGAATATCATACTCCTGTTGTATAGTACGAATATAGAGTAACCTGTATTGCCAGCGATATTATTTAAAAATGTACTGTTCTTTTCCTGTTTATTGTACTTACGCAGTTATTGAGGAATTTTATCAAAAAACACAAGTTCAGTCATTTATAGCATACCCGCGAAAAAGCACCGTATCTTGGCAAGGTGGCATAATATTGTAATAGGTATAAATTACACCTTTCTATAAAATCTGTATAAATGATGAATAAAAATTAAAAACACAAAATATTTTGTCCACGATTTCATTCTTTGCCAAGATAAGGGTTAACAGAGATGTTCCCTGACTGTTTCCATGGCAATCAAGTGAGGAATAGTATGGAATTTCAATTAAATTTCATCTGATTTCCCCATGACAGTAGCAGCAGGACCTGATCACCTTTCTACAATGAACAGGCTGATAATTTAATCGCAATGCCTACATCTAAATAATTTCTCCATAACCTTGATATGACGATATCTCCGGCGCGAATCCCTCTGTAGCGGGGCGTGATGTGATCACAGAGCACGACGTTGTCTGACCATATCGTGGGTTCCATCGACGGACCCCTGCACCAAACCACGTCCATAACATGTTCGAATACAACGTGAATCAAACATCCAACTTTGATGGAGGATTTGACGATTTTCCAGACCATAGCTACAGGCTGAGCCCCTCCAACTAGTCCGACGAAGTTAGTTTCGGTCAGCTCACCATTCCTCCCACTGCCTCATCACCTGAAATAGTAATTCAATGCATGTGATACTCGTAGACGAGCATTGAAATGACATTAGTGCAGTAACTACAAAGGTACAAGAATAATCTCGAATCAACCACGATACCGACCAATCCAAGTAGATCTGTCGACATCTAGTCACACATACCCTATGAATCGAATATAACCCTGAATGTTATTCGAAAACGCTTTAACCTTCATCCGCTCGCGCTAGATTGCCGCATTGCTGAAAAGCAGCGCTCAAATTATCTCCTGAGCCCACTGGTCGGCTTGAAACGGGCATGACATCTTCTATTGTGGGTAGATGACAGTGACAGGTATCACGTCGCTCATAGGTACGTGGGGTCCGCAGTAGCCTTCCGAACGTCAACAAGTCGAAAAACTGCGGCAAATTGCCGCACGCGAGCGGGAGTGTTATCTTTCAGAATTGTTTTTTTTTTAGCAAAACGTAAGTAAATGTTCACTATTTTTAGCATGTGTATCGTGGTATTCAGTGGATATTAGTATTTTACAACTACCGATATGTTTGTGACCTATATAGGAATCTGTGGCAGTTTGCCGCACCGCGAGCGCAAGTGTGACTCAAAGAAGCGCGAGCTGATGAAGGCTAAAAATTACCACAACACCGTACACACCGAGATGCTCGTTTCACTGATTGATCTTTCACATTCCAGCAGCGAAACAACAACAAACGGATTGTTGTACCTATCAAGTTCTTGATTAAAAGCTACACGAAAATTTCGTGACGAAATTTTCGTCAGTAGACAACCTCACCTCAAGCTCGTGAAAATTGAACAAGTAGAAAAGGTAAATCCATGATTAGGGAAGTGAAAATCACAGCATCGAGCGAGATTTGTGCGATTTGAAAGCAAAAGAAAATAATCAAAAAGTAGACATGCTAACAAAATTGGAAAATTTTAAATAAAAATCCTACGTAACAGGTAAAAATGCGAACTGACAGAAGAAAAAAACCAACAGAGGTGACGTGAACTAAACAAATTTTTATGTTCGTGAAAGTTGTTGGTGGCGGACAGCAGAACGTGAAGAGGTTGTGCCGGTTTGCATATCCAGCCCCTAGTTCACAGTTAGAAATAGCTTTGCAGCATGATTGCAGTCGCTAGTTTCCATTTCCAACCCCATCAAATTTTGGCCACATGCGTTCTCGCTTTGGTTCTGTTATCCGAGTCGAATAACGTTTTTTGATTTACCCCGATTCATCTGAGTTGAGCCCCAACAATAGCACTAATCCAAAGTTTGGATTTTCGGCAGAAATTCGAGGTAAGAGGAACAGTGTTTTTCTCGTAAAAGATTTTCTGTTTCTGGAGACAATGATCGATCTGTCACTCCCTCCTGCAGGATAATTTGGCCTCGCTCTGCCTAAAATTTAAATTATAATGCTAGACAGTGTCATTACGATTTACGAAAATCAAAAGTTTTTCGACTATGTATGGAATGATGATGATCGTGGGTTTTTGATCGGTGAATTCCTTTCCTGCATCATCCATATGCTATTTCTGCTAATGTGGGTTGGTCAACACTTTTCTCGTATAATATACTATGCCTTCTTGGGTTGATAAATGATTGAGATTTGCCCAAATATGAGTTTATCCAAGCAGCTTTCCACTCGATTATGTGTGGGTATTACCTGTTGGATTGTGCATTTGACAGTAAACTCGTGGTCCTTGAAAATCTGTTGTGTGGATTACTCTTCCAGTCTGTCGGATATTTGTTGCAGTCATCATACTTCAAGCTATTGATAATTACATTTTGCTTCATACGTACATTCAGGTTTTTGACGGTCCTTTGAGCTTTAGCAAGTAACCACAGAGTAGAATATTGCATTGATATTGCATACACAATGTGTCATAATTATATAATTGTGTCATAATTATGCCCCGACACAAGCACCAAGACGAGTCACATTATGTCATAATGATTTATACTCCGGTATTGGTCTTGAAAGGCTCGGATGGATCTTTAATTTGAATTATGAAGAAAAGGTCAATTCTGAAATGGTTTTGGCTATTAAGTCTAGGATGTTATAGTTAGGAACAAAGCTAACTGTTGATAGGAAGTTCATATCATATGAAATCATTACGTTGGTTTATTTTGGTTTTGTTGTTAATTTTCTGTTAAGTATGCCCCGACACAAGCACCAAGACGAGTCTGACAAGCTCACCCGTATCGCCATCGTCAACAGCGACAAGTGTAAGCCAAAGAGATGTCGACAAGAGTGCAAGAAGACTTGTCCTGTCGTGCGGATGGGCAAACTCTGCATAGAAGTCACAGCCAATGACAAGATCGCAGCCATATCCGAAGAGCTCTGCATAGGATGTGGTATTTGTGTTAAGGTAAATTATCAAGGCTAAGCTATGCGCATGTATACAACAATCAGAGAGGTATTATCATAATATGTATTATCAAATATTATTTGTTTGAGCCTCAAGACTTGAAACTTTTCATATGTCATTGTATTTTGAGAGAAATATGAGGAGAAAAAAATCTACTCAACACAAGATCAATTGTCCAAATTGACCCGCAATATAGAATTTCAGCGTGGTAGAGCAAACTCAATGGGTTAGAGAGCGAAGTGCCGTCTACGCAAATCCGGCATTTATTTCACGGATATGTTCCTAATCCAAATGTTCTGTTACAGAAATGCCCTTTCGAAGCTATCACCATTATCAACTTGCCGAGCAATTTGGAACGAGACACGACGCATCGTTACTCGCAGAACTCCTTCAAACTCCATCGTCTTCCCATTCCCAGACCTGGAGAAGTCCTCGGTCTCGTAGGTACCAACGGAATTGGAAAGTCGACTGCGTTAAAGATTTTGGCCGGGAAGCAGAAACCCAATTTGGGACGTTTTTCTGTGAGTGCTGGTGATTCTTACGATACTGATGTGTAACTCTTAACTACACTTAGACCCTTTAATTGAAACTTTGGTGTTTCACTCCTACTGGTGGCCTACTTGGCCTATTTCTGTGTTATTCAACAGAATTTAGCATTCAATTCCCAATAAGATCTCCGAGAATGCGATATGAGGTATGGCAATAAGATCTGCCATACCTCATATCGCATTCTCGGAGCAATACTGGTACAAAA
This sequence comes from Stenodema calcarata, assembly GCA_963920205.1. Classification (NCBI taxonomy): domain Eukaryota; kingdom Metazoa; phylum Arthropoda; class Insecta; order Hemiptera; family Miridae; genus Stenodema; species Stenodema calcarata. The sequence continues at coordinate 14,276,974 of OY986055.1, read as the reverse complement.
ATGAAAGTCGGCAACGCTTAGAGTGGTACTGGTATGAGTATAAAAGCGGAACTTTAGGGAAATTATGTCTAAATATTTTCGAAATGGTTACTCCAATTTTTATTTTTCGATTCTAATAATCATACAACGAGACCTTTTTTTGAACTATCATAAAACTGGTCTTACCCCCTTGTACAGCTCGCCGAGAGCCATCTGATGGTATATTTAGTTAGAAAGCGACGAATTTTTTTAAACATGGAACATGTTTTAGCCTTAAATTTTTTGCAAAAATCGAGCGTCTGTTCGTTCGTTACGTTAATCTATCTCCGATTTTATCATGAGTTCCACTTGCAACCAAACCGCTGCTATGGAAGTTTGTCTTCGCCATTTTTGATCGTACTAAAGTCGTTCACGACTCGAAAGCTCTCGATTCAACGAAAATTTTCCTGTTCACTAACTCTGTGACTACGAATAGCAGAGCTATGGGCATAGCAGTTTCATATTTTGTTTACAAACTTGGCAGGTAAATACCAAATACCTTACTGAAATTCAGCTAATTCCCGTGGTGGTAGAGAGTTGAAATTTGGCATGTAGCATCCTTAGGCTGTCCAGGCCCCGGATCAGCTGAGTGGGTCCTGAAGCTAATTTCTATGTTATTCACTATATGAAGCGGTTATTTGGTATGTAGCCTCCTTAGGAAATCATCGGTTTTATCAACACACATTCTTTGTTGTTGACACATACCTTTTTATAGTTTCCCCCCTACCGAACCACCCATGTACCTTGTTAATCAGTTACATATCTTTCTTTATAATGAAATTCTTGAAATTTAGTCTCCCCCTGACTGGACGGAAATCCTGAACCACTTCCGAGGCTCTGAGCTTCAGAACTACTTCACGAAGATTCTGGAAGACGACCTGAAGGCTCTCATCAAGCCCCAGTATGTCGATCAGATTCCTAAAGCCGTCAAAGGAACGGTGCAGCATCTACTTGACCGCAAGGACGAAAGGAATAATCAAAACGAAATCTGTGATCTTCTAGGTGAGTTAATTGATAAGTGGAGCCTTCGACATTGGAATTAGGGGTACTTACTTAATGGGACTGACTAAACAGTCTGACTAGCTTCAAGGGGTTATAAATAACTACCGTTGTTGACTTCTATTTTTAAATAGAAATCCGTCGACGGTTCTATTTTACGAATTACAGTAGGAAATATCAGCAACACTACGCTGATGAAGGAGGTTTCTGAAGTTTTCCAATACGGTAATATCATTACAGTAGGGTTTTCTCTGGGATTCTTCCCTTCAGTTTTTCCAAGACGCGACGTTAATGATTTGCAACCATGTCTCTCAAGTTCGAAGGCAACATTTTCGAAACTGCACGTTTAAAATATTGACAGTGATGGGTACAGTTGTTTTCCTCAAGAATTACAGCCCTCACCGATCTCTTGTGGAGTCCCCATGGGTCCAAAAAGCAGTCGAAGACTTCTGAAACCGCCTTCACCAGTGTAATGCTGGCGCTAGTGGTCATTTTGCTGATGCAATCTTCCAAACTTGATGTGTAAAGTAGTATCTTCTACTTGCTTGTATACAACAAGCCACATCTCTCTAAGAAGGGATTGTGATTTTCAGTTATTTCTAGTAAGCTAAGTACATATCGTCGCTTAGAAGCAACACAGCCTAACCCATTTGTCCCAACTTTTCAGGAGAGCCAAAAAACTGCTTTATACCAAAACTAACAGTACTTTCGCACTGTAATTCATACTTTTAGCTCGCCGTAGGCTCTCCAGAAGTACCCTACTATGATTCAAAATAAAATAATGCTCCTTAGGTGATGTTGGCTTAAGAAATGGTAGGATCGGTGGTATTGGTTCAGGAGTTTTTTCATCTAAAATTTTCTTGTCAAAATTATTGTGAAATGTTATCGTTTTTAGAGTTTTCTCACTCTACAGGTACCTACTTGAAACATTAATCTAGGCAAGACTGCAAAATGGTTATTTTGGTCAAAACACCATCTCGTGAATAACGAGAAGAAAATATGTCCTCAAGAGCACTGCGTTTTCCAATTTGCACAACAGGAACATTAAAGATATATTAGAAATGTGTGTTGCCCAACTAACTGCGGCTGATTTTCGACATTTTGACGACGCCACGCTAACCGGCGTGAAATTTGGAATAAGAAAGCGTCTCAACTTCATTTTGTTCGAATTGTGGGTGTGGCTGTATTGTTTACTTGAAGGGCCTTTGAAAATGGGATCATCAGCTTCACCGTAGTCTATTCGCTCTTTCCGCAGATTTGGATAAAATACGAGATCGTCATATAGAAGATCTGTCGGGAGGGGAGTTGCAGCGTTTCGCCTGTGCGATGGTCTGTATACAAGACGGCGACATCTTCATGTTTGATGAGCCATCCAGTTATTTGGATGTAAAACAACGTCTCAACGCTGCCGTCACTATCCGTTCCCTGATTAGACCAGACAAGTGAGTCCTTATGTCATTTTGAAGAGAATTCAGACTAAAGTTTCATCCATGAACTACTTTTATCAATTCTGTGTCTTTAATTTTGAACCTACTACTTATACATACTCGTGAACCAACAATGAAGAAAAGTGGAGCAGTGATACTTTCTGTGCCCATATGTGTATTATGTTTATCCACGAATCACATACTTGTTATTTCTGTATAATTCTCATGTATGAATTACACTCATTTTTGGAAATCGTCACTGCCAGTAGTGATATTTGTATCCTTTCTATCCATAAATCACTGGGCTATCATTTTCAGATTCATCATTGTGGTTGAGCACGACTTGTCAGTATTGGACTATTTGTCGGATTTCATTTGTTGCCTCTACGGTGTACCTGGAGCCTACGGAGTTGTTACTATGCCCTTCTCAGTCAGGGAAGGTATGTGAATCTTTGGAATTTTTTGTGTTTACGTTTGACATTTCATACTGAATCAGATGGAACTCCTGGAGTCATGCTGAACGGACGTACTAAATGTTTCCTTTAGAATGAATGAACGAACGACTGCATAACAGCCAATCACAAGTCTCTCCTCTGATGAGAGGGGCGATTCGTTTCCATCGAACTGTTCAACCAATGAATCGACTCTACCCGTCACTAATTTGTTCTGTAACAGGTATCAACATATTCCTTGATGGTTTCGTTCCCACGGAAAACCTCCGTTTCCGAGACGAGTCTCTCGTTTTCAAAGTTGCGGAGAGTGCGACTGAAGAAGAAGTGAAAAGGATGCAACACTACGAGTATCCCAACATGTCTAAAACTATGGGAAGCTTCAAACTGACTGTCGACTCCGGCCAGTTCACGGACTCTGAAATCGTTGTGTTGCTCGGAGAGAACGGTACCGGCAAAACTACCTTCATTCGCATGCTTGCTGGCAACCTCGCACCTGATGATGGTTCCGGTGAGTTCATTTGCGCTCAATGTTGAGTTCGAAAGCTGTCGAGTTTCTGGTAAAAGAATTGATATGTTTGCCATTATTTGGCTGAGATGTGATGGCTTATTATTTATTTTGAAAGTACGGGCAAGCCCAGTTACATAGGAACATAAAAATGAACAGCATGCAGATGAGAAAACAATTTTGGACCGAGAACAATAGCTACATTTTCTTCGCAAAGTCGCTAAAAAAGGAAAGGATGGTTGGTGCAAATACAAAAGGACCCATATTGATAACCATTAGGGTCTTGTAGGGTAATGACACTGGCCAAGTTGTATCAAGGGTAATTTGCTCTTCACATCGTTTTTTGTTACTGAAGTATCTTGAATGGTCCCCTCTGGGTTAAGATCAGGACCACCTTTAACTCATCAATAAGACCAAAAAAATGAGTTAGGTCATATTGCCTCTTCAGCATCGATATGCTCCTCTAAAGCAAGGATTGCCGTTTGGATTGTATAAAGTTGTTGGGTTTCACCATGTTAGCTTTAAAGTGAAGACTTACTAACTAGGAGTTACTTAGCAACTAGGAGTTAATCATCGCTTCGCTTTCATCACAACGAGTGAGAGTTGGTCATCCCGGTATCAACTCGCAGTTAGCTCCCGGTGTCTAGTTCTAGCCAGCTTTTCCCACTTGAAGACGCAGATACTGGTGACAACAGCCAAGCTCATACGCAACCGACCTGTTATTTGCTTTAGATAGAGAGTTTTTCTAACTTGAAACCAGCTAAGCTTATCTTGTGTTGATAAATGCTTATTTCGTTAAGTACTGTTTAGATCGTCCATTTCGTGTTATTGTTTCGTCCGTTGTCGTTGTTTCATATCGTTATTTTGTTATCTGTTTCGTCTGGTTGTTCGCCATGTCGGGAGATGGGAAACGACATCGTGGGAAAAATTTTAGTAAAGGGGAGGAGGATCTTCTCGTAGAACTGGTGCGTAAGTACCAAAGAATAATTGAGAACAAAAAAACCGACGCGGAGATTTGGAAAGCTAACCACTTTTCGAAAAATAATAAAATATATTACTTACCTTGTCGAAGGAGAAGATATTTCTCTCTCTATCCATCCCAATACCAATCTAAACGTGGCCTTCGAGAGACGAAATCTTTCGCGAAAATCTACATCTTCGTATATTTCCAAAAAATTCGATCGATCAGAAAATGTTCTAGGTCGTCTCTGTAGCTGAATGATTGCACTAGGTAATATCATCATCGTCATTGAACAATAGCCTATTCGTGATAATTGAGAATGTGTGATAAGCACGAGATAACATGCGCTTACACTAGGAGGTAAGGGCTAGCCTTCAGAAATACGAGTAGTACGGACTAAAAGGTGAGAGTTACGGCAGGGACTAAAGTAGGAGTTACACCAAACTCGAGATGGTGAAACGCATTTTTTCTGTTTAGTCCGAGTTAATCGTAACCATCCCTAACTCTAAGTGGTGAAACTGGCCCCAAGTATCTACCGTCTCCGCTAGATACTCTGAATGTTCAATATGTATGTGTACACTAAACAGGCGATTTGGTTTCAGGGGATCTTCCACAGCTCAACATCAGTTACAAACCTCAGAAGATCAGCCCCAAGTCAACGGGACTTGTGAGGCATCTATTGCACGATAAAATTAGGGACGCCTACGTCCATCCTCAGGTGAGATTGTAGAATGTAGTTCAGCCAAATAAGGGGTCACGTGATTTCATAGGAGTTTATCATCATAAGTGTTTACTTACCATAAACATAGGACGTTTGAGAGTAATTGAAATTAATTAACACTCATTCTGACTTTCTTATTCCAGTTCGTAACTGATGTGATGAAACCTATGAAAATCGACGACATCATGGACCAAGAAGTGCAAAATTTGTCGGGAGGAGAGTTGCAGAGAGTCGCCATGGCCCTGTGCTTAGGGAAACCTGCGGACGTCTACCTCATTGACGAGCCGTCGGCATATTTGGATTCTGAGCAGCGTCTCGTTTGTGCCAAGGTTATCAAAAGGTGAGCTGACGAGAGATTCAGTCAACAGTCTTATTCAATGTGTTCAAATATTAATGGTTGCCCCTTTAAAATTTTGCTATGTGGACTCTGACGTTAAAATCAGAAGTTAAGTATGTTTACTAAAGAAACTAGACTCGGAAACTAGTATTGGATAATTTCTAGAAACAACAAGAAATCCTAACATCGATCAAAATTATGGTTAATGTCGGTCTAAGCTGTGACGACGTCGAATGGCTGAAAGAATACAAGGTACCAACCACGCAATGCTGATATCAATCCTCTCAATTCCTGTTTGGTTGCTTTGACATTTTGTCGAGTAATTTCGTCATCTTTTGTGGGATGATTATGACATCCGACTCAATCTCTGTGGTAACTAGTGAATACCCGGGAATTTTCCAACTTTGATGCCTTCGTGATGCTGTGTAAAGCCCCATTACTTCCCTTGCTGGAATACGCATCTTCTGTGTGGTCTCTAGGCCTGATGCAAGTGGAGGCAAAGGGGGAAAATTCCCCGTGGCCGGGCTCAAAGGGGTCCCAGGCAGCCCTAGAGTAAAAAAAATTAATGTTCAAAAATATTCAATATTCAACAAATTGAACAGGCGCTAAAGCTGGCAGATTTCGGCCTGAATTGCAAATCTCGGAAAATATATTAGGCAGAATGGTTGGTTGATATTAAAAGGTACTTCTGTACAATAAAAAAGTTCCTTTCCCGTATAGTTCCACCTCACCTTCTCTACCTAAAAATTATTCAGTGAAAAATTGGAAACTGAAGGGTTCACAGATTCACCTTTAGACTGCAGAAACACTGATATTAGCCCAAGAGTGATGGCGATGCTACCTGTGGTTTCGGTTGTTTACTATTGTTCATTCTGAAGCCTTGCCTAGTGTTTCCATCTATCGGTTGAGCAATGAATCACATTCAATAATAGAAGCGGATAATACCAATTTGGATGTAAGCCCATTCGATGTGGAATGAACTTCATAGATACCAATATCAAATGGATGAAAGCCACTTTGATGATAAACTGATTTTCAGCGACGTTTTGGAGGTGGATTGAAAACGTTTTGGAAGGAAATCAACTCAGGAGGTGCTAGGCTTGTGTGTCAAGTGTAAAAATGGATATAAGCCCGTTTGTAAGAAAGCTCCTCATTTGTGGTTATTAGTACCTTGTACTGTAACTAGTTCGCCGGATCGAAAAGCAAAACATCGTCCCAAAAGAGGGGCGTATCTGGTACGTTGGATTAAGTAGTTCCTTGGGTTTGTTTGGGGTGCAACTGGTAAGGCCCGGTGCAAACCTGCCCTTGTCAGTGAATCCTCGGTTCGATTTTTTCAATTCCTCCCTAGAAAATTTAAATACTTTAGTTGCCTCCTCCCATATTTCGTTTAGTTGACCAGAACCTCAGTTTTTACATTTTCCTCTATTTGATTCCGGTAGAAGTTCCATAATAATTTTCTTTTCAATTCATTGAATTTAATTTCTCTTTTTATAATCTCATAAGAATGACTTGTAATTATACTAAGAATCTAATTTGGATTGCATGTAAAAATAATAATAAATAAATTGGCTGCTCTTCTTTGATACCATTTTCTATTCTGAATGCATTTTGACTACATTTCGGGTCATTTTGTCTCAAAAAATATAAATAATGTATTGAATGTCCAGAAGTTAGTTTTTTGTTGCTAAATCCAAATGGTGTTCTTCCGCAAAATATCGTTTGACTCAAACTGTTTCTTCTATTTTACAACTATTTTTTCCTCCCCCAGATTCATCCTGCACGCGAAGAAGACCGGGTTTGTGGTCGAGCACGACTTCATCATGGCGACGTACCTGGCCGACCGGGTGATAGTGTTCGAGGGTGTTCCATCCGTCATTACGAACGCTAACACACCTCAGAGTCTCCTCGCTGGCATGAACCGGTTCCTCGAACTCCTGCAGATCACCTTCAGAAGAGATCCAAACAACTTCAGACCTCGAATCAACAAATCGAACTCAGTGAAGGTGAGTCGCTTGAAGATATCAAATGCAGATTATTGTAGATTTATGCAGTGGGATGTCCACGAGTTAGTAACCCACGCGTTCGTTTTTCCCTCTTAATGTTATAGTTTGAACGCAAATTACATCATTTTTGCGTTTGTACGTTCATTGTAGATTAGGGTTTTTCGTGTGGAAATGACCCATTTCTGTATTTTATCTAGTGTACACTTCATGCTTATCGCATGCACCGATTTCGGAGATTTTTCAAAAATTATTCGAATATCCAAATTCAGACATTGAACTTGATTTTGTAGACCATTTCAACTCTGAATCTCGTTTTTCGGTCGAATCTTAGGCAAAACAACAGTTATTATACTCGTATTCCTTATTGACAACATGTTATTATTCTTTTAAATTTTTTTCCAGGATGTCGACCAGAAGCGAGCGGGTCAGTATTTCTTCTTGGAAGACTAGACGCCAAACAACTTTATGAACCAATTTATACAACATTCTATACAAACCCAATTGTAACATAATTTTTGTAATAAAATAGGGAGGGATATTATGTCAGCATTATGTTTCCATCTGACCTTGATCCTCTTTTCAAATCATAGCGTCATTTTCATCAACGTGTATTTCGTAGTTTGAAGGTTACAATGCATTTTTCATGTGTTTCAAATGTGTGCCGTTGTACGGAAAGGTGCAATTTAATTCTAGGTTCTGAAGGTTAAAATTACATTAGAATGTTCTGGGCGTTCAAAAATAAATGAAATAAAAACTTCCAATATGGATTTACATAATTGAAATTTTCGAGGTGGCATTTCAACCCGTTCCTATTGACTTGGTGGTATGAATAGTCCTGGGCCTGATCGGAACCTGCATGCCGAATTTCCAAGGTTTAGGTTAATTTTATGAGGCTGAGTCGAGTCTGTCCATGTACGTATTCGACTTTTAGCAAATTTTCAAAGAAAAGTTCGCGGTCCAAAAAAATTTCTGAAAATTTATACCGAAATCCGTTTCAGACCACCCTGAATTCACTACCAGAAGGCACCAAAAATTATTTGTGAATATATATATTTCTACATTTATGTAGGTATGTGTCGTTGCAGACACATAACATCGATAACTCTCGATTGAATTGAGATTAAAAGTTCAAATTTGAATAAAAAATCTGTCTAGTCAACCGATAGCCTAAGTTCGTAGATGGGTAGAATCGGGCCACTAGTGGGGGGTTACCCATAAATTCCAAAAATGAAAGTCTTGACATGTGACACCTCATTTAACAGTTTTTTACGCTGAACACGATGGTGAAGTCAGAATTGCGATATCTTAGGTATTCCTTTTTCAAACTGGAGCACTTTGAATATGAAGAAACTTGGTTGGTACTTTAGATGTTCTACATGGTTCGTCTGCTCAAATCTGATAACGTCTATCCCCTTAAGTATTTTATTTTGGAAAGTTTAAATGTGTTTGGTATTGGATTTTTTGAGCACCCCCAAATTTTGAGCACCCCCAAAAAAGCGAGCGGGTCAGTATTTCTTCTTGGAAGACTAGACGCCAAACAACCTTATGAACCAATTTATACAACATTCTATACAAACCCAATTGTAACATAATTTTTGTAATAAAATAGGGAGGGATATTATGTCAGCATTATGTTTCCATCTGACCTTGATCCTCTTTTCAAATCATAGCGTCATTTTCATCAACGTGTATTTCGTAGTTTGAAGGTTACAATGCATTTTTCATGTGTTTCAAATGTGTGCCGTTGTACGGAAAGGTGCAATTTAATTCTAGGTTCTGAAGGTTAAAATTCTATTAGAATGTTCTGGGCGTTCAAAAATAAATGAAATAAAAACTTCCAATATGGATTTACATAATTGAAATTTTCGAGGTGGCATTTCAACCCGTTCCTATTGACTTGGTGGTATGAATAGTCCTGGGCCTGATCGGAACCTGCATGCCGAATTTCCAAGGTTTAATTTTATGAGGCTGAGTCGAGTCTGTCCATGTACGTATTCGACTTTTAGCAAATTTTCAAAGAAAAGTTCGCGGTCCAAAAAAATTTCTGAAAATTTATACCGAAATCCGTTTCAGACCACCCTGAATTCACTACCAGAAGGCACCAAAAATTATTTGTGAATATATATATTTCTACATTTATGTAGGTATGTGTCGTTGCAGACACATAACATCGATAACTCTCGATTGAATTGAGATTAAAAGTTCAAATTTGAATAAAAAATCTGTCTAGTCAACCGATAGCCTAAGTTCGTAGATGGGTAGAATCGGGCCACTAGTGGGGGGTTACCCATAAATTCCAAAAATGAAAGTCTTGACATGTGACACCTCATTTAACAGTTTTTTACGCTGAACACGATGGTGAAGTCAGAATTGCGATATCTTAGGTATTCCTTTTTCAAACTGGAGCACTTTGAATATGAAGAAACTTGGTTGGTACTTTAGATGTTCTAAATGGTTCGTCTGCTCAAATCTGATAACGTCTATCCCCTTAAGTATTTTATTTTGGAAAGTTTAAATGTGTTTGGTATTGGATTTTTTGAGCACCCCCAAATTTGTACATATGCCAGACGTCCAGACTGGTTTTAGAATTTGCTTGTGTAGAAGTGCCTCCCCAGGAACCAGTACTTACGAGGTTCCTCGTATTCTATATTTGACATTGGGCTCGGCTTTTCAAATTTTGATGTGCTCTTTCCATTTTAGTTCAGCATCTATCGCCAACCCTGGATATTTAGCTGTGTTGAGGGTGTGAGTTGGGAGTTGATCATAATTGGCCACGGTCTTAGACGTAAAATTCATGTATGCAGATTTGGCTCCAATGTTTAGTCCATTTGTTGACTTTATCAAGGAGCTTCTTCTGCTATGTCACCCTCGGCCGTAAATGTTGTAGCATCAGCGAAAATCCATCGGGTAATCAAATATCGAAAGCGGAGAAAAACCTGTGAAGATACGACAAATAAACAGGAAATTGAAATAAAAGCCACAAAGTTCTGAAAACAAACTATATTGTAGGTATTATAAACAAAGGGGAAAAACAAACTGTGCATGTAAAGGTAACTATTGCAAAAGGAACATGATGATTTTGGGCTGGGAGAAAACTTTGGTGAAACTCACATATTAACAGGTATGACAGTTACAATACGATGATTAATAGTGAAATGATAAGGGCCACACGTTAGTTGAGGTTTCTTACTCGTGTTACTGATCCACCACCAAATACCTACTTTGTGATAGCACTTGAAATGTATGCAACCGATTCGCACGAATTCCTAGTAGTATCTTCAGCATAATTTCGATTCTAGAAGTTAATCTAGAAATAAACGAGGAGTAGTAATTATAATGTTCTAGGTCAAAGTTCGAGTCATGCGCATTTGAAAATGGGTGATGTACAAGTAATTTTGCTTATTATAAAATCACAATACCACTCTACTCCCAAATGATAACCCAATAATGACTACTCTACCCAATAAAACATCAAATCAAATTATGCTGATTGGTTTCAACAGTCAGATCAATCTCAAATAAATTTGTAACCTAGTTGCTGAGTGCTCTTCATAAAAACTATAGACATTGTCAAAATCAGAATTATTCGTTTTTTTTAATGGTGGTGGTGATTGATATCGAGGTTAGAATGAGGCAAAGGCTGTCCAACTTCTTTCCATAATCCTTCAACGATTTTCCTCCCAGTGGCCCTTGTCTGGTCTCAAATTGACCAACATACTTGATTTCAGTAACTGCGTCATTCAGTAACAGACATCTAAGGCTGTATTCGTAGTAATTACTCAAATAGGGCTCGAGTAACTACTCCTTCGAGCATCTACTCTAAGGACATGAGCACCTACTCTTAAGTTGGTGTTCAGAGTACAAGCTGAGCAATTACTCATCGTTCGAGTAAGTACTCGAAAAGAGCAACTACCCGAGACGCACAGCGGGGCCGGAGCAGTTGTTCAACCGAAAGTTGGTAGCTCTGATTGCTTGTTGAACGGGGAACATTCATACACCCCTTTTCATACATCAATGCAGTTATAACAGTTCCGATAGGTTTTTTAAGCACTCGTGGATCATTACAATAAGGGATGGCCTTCCCGCTTTGACAGGAGGCTGCCATCTTCAGTGTAAGACAACGACTCAACCACATTACATTCTCACCTCGATAACTTATTTTAGTGGCCTCCTACGCTTCTTGAACCAAACAGCAATTAGACTACTTTCTAGATCACAATGGTAATTAGTTTTGTATACATGTCATTTTAATTTATGAAAACGTTCAAAACAATCCAGGACATATCAATATACGAGGTACTAGGTAGGTACTAATTGAAATTCATAACAAATCAAAGGAGCAAATAGTTATTACCCTAATAGTTATTACATTATTTAAGTAAGAAATGAAGATAAAATTTCATAAATATATGTCTAGCGATTTGTACATATACTCAACAGATACAGAAGAATCACCATTTAATTTTTCAACCGAAGAATTTCATGATTTTTCATTCGAATAGGCCGATGTAATTGTCACAGAGAAAACTCTTACCTTACTTGAGACTAAACTCCGAATCACAATGCTGCCCTGTCAAAATCTATTTAATAAAAACGCCTCTATGTTTACGAAAATGGGGTTTTTACGGAACCCACCTGTTTTGGACCTGGCCTTGGTGAAGTCAAAATTCGAACCGGAAGTGGTGGAAATTCTGACCATAAACATACGAAAATTGGTCAATGTTAAGGTAAAACGCCTCAACTCTAGGATGAAAATTCCTCAAAACTTATTTAACAACGGTAAAACGCCTGAACTCACCAAAATATTGAGATGAGGCGTTTTACCTACAAAAATTTACATTATTTTGGCAATTTCCTAATGACTGCCTCACGAGCAAGTTGAGGCATTTTACCTATACAAACAATCCCAAAACTGAAGCTGGAAAGGTTAAAATCGCCTTAACTGCAATTAATCGATAAATTTGCTAGTTTTTTTTTTTTTTTTTTTCACCATTGAATTGGTTGAGGTCATATTGATATCTCACCAAACATGGGTTTTGGTTTATTATCTGCGATAATGAACCATTGGAATCGCCCAAAGAAAAGTTTTTTATAATGATGTTATAAAAACTGACATCAAAGGTTTCAGTGAAAAACTTTGAGGCGAATTTCTGCAACGTTTTGAATTTTGAGTCGAGGTGTTTGACCTCAACAGGGCAGAATGGTGATAGAGATATCGAAGCCGTAATGTGATCTAAAGTAAAAAAATCTCGATCCGTAAGGCAAAAACGTTTAGTGGTATCTGCGGAGGTTTACAGGGCTCGTTTATGCTGAAGGAAAACTCAGTGATTATTCGAAAGCCAAAGTATGTGAAATCTGTCTGGTTCACTTGCCTCATGGCTCTTTGGACGTTCCTTTTCTTCTTGAATTAGGAGAAACACCCACTTTTCTCAATTGATTATTTGTTTCATTTCAACACCTAATTGTACATGTTAGTGAATCATAAGCCATAAGATTTAGTCATAGTAACGTAGAAGTAGCTTTCAAGACATTACACTTATTACGTTTCATGGTTTACTAATACTCCAATAACATAATTGCTCATCATCTCGGTCGATTCCCGTGGTTCATTATTGAAAATAGGAAAGGGTTTCACATCACATGTACTTCATGGTCGATCTTGTACTTCAATGGTTTTAGGAGTGGATCCAAACAGAAATGGGCTGCAATGGATTTATTGCAGTTTTCGGTCAACCATTAGATTCTCCAAACAGGCTCATGGTGAACATCTCCGTGACAATTCCAAACCGATACCAACTTGAAAATAAAATGATACCGTAGATAATGAAATTGAAAAGAAGTCAGTTTTGAATACCCCTCAAATTCAGGTGCACAAAGAATCGACTGGACTTGAAAGTGTGAAACAAAAATATACGGTCAATGGTAAACATACGGAAGATTATACCTCGTAAATAAAAATTAAACCAAATGAGCATAGCTTGTGAATCACAGATTACAATGTAAATCATTACACGCGTCCACAGTGATGTAAAGGAATAATAATCATTGATCCCAAGGTTAGCAAACCAAAGAAAAAGGACTAAATTCTCTCAAACTCTACCAAACAAGTGTAACCCACCTTTTTCATTTGCATAAAGGTAATTAAATACACAATATCTTGGTGGCTACATTAGAATTGTTAACATAACGTCAAAATAAAATACAATTACTTCTTGTCTTTTGGAAATAAGATTTCCAGATTTTGGTTGTTCTGAAAAATATACAATTTGAAACGTTTTATAGATAAAGATTCGTGTAGTTACTCACCAGTAGGTGTGTTTGTGTATTTCTTACTAGTAAATACATGAAAACAAGTAATCAGGTTCCCCTGGTCGAGATGAGTAACGTGAAAAAAAGTAAAAAGGTACACGGACGCTATTTACTGGAGAGCTAACTTTCGAAAGGGGCACAACTGGAGATTGTTGAAGGGAAAAGAAGAGATTTGAAAATGGTCCTTTGAAGAAAAGGCCAAGGGTCGGGGGTTCTCATACTGATCCATCACAAAACCCAGCGTCACGTCCCCCGGTTCGTTTTAAAACTTCCGAGAACGCACTCTCAGTCTTAGCTCTATCAATAACAGTTTAAAATAATCTATATCCTAAACAATTGAAATTTATACTCGATTAAAATCATAGTGGTAGGGGAGGTGGAGATGGGAAATAGAGGGTTAAGGCTCGTACGACCGGTTCATTCAACAGCAGGACGATTTGGCAGCCTCAGCTTCGACGAGGTTTCCGTCCAAATGGGTGGGTCGTGAAAATCCCGTTTTGATCCCGTCCCAACCGTCTTCAATCTTATACTGGCCCGACTGTATCCGGTCGAAAACCTCTTGAGTGACGGCCTTGAAAGCCTGTTCGACGTTTAGCCCTGTCTTGGCGGAGGTTTCTGAGGAATAAATAATAACCAACATTAATTTGTTATTTAGAGATCAACATGCATAGTCATTTGTGATGGTGAATTGTAATAACCAGCCGCAGATACAGGTCTGTGGCTCCGAACCTGATTAAATTCAAATGTGGCACGATCCCACGTGATATCCGCTTAAGTCGTCACAATAAGTCGATTAACCCAGAGTACTGGAAGGATTTCACGTTTGTACATGCGATGTATTAAGGCGATTTTGAGGAATTCCATATAAGACCAACAAAGGGTCCTTAGGGCCCTGGAGGGGATTTGAATAGGGACCGTTTTCGGCACGGTGAATTGGACTTGAATGGCAATTATATAATGTTTGAGCATTTCCACTCTAATCACACATACACATACATTGAAGAGTTTTTACATGGAATAAGTTTTGGCATTCACCTAACCGGATGTCCGTCCTTCTGTTACACTAATCTATTTCTATGATAATTTCTAAGCTATTCACATCATGTAGCTGTCATTTGAACTTTTAACTTGACTCTGCCCAGGCCCCTGGTCAGCTCAGTGGTTCCTAAAGCTGATTTCTATATTATTCTCACTATGAAGCTGTAATTTGGTACGTGGCCTCCTCAGTACTTCAATTTGACGCTGCCAAGGCCCCGGATCAGTTGAGTGGCTAAAACATGTTCCATGCTTATAGAAATGTAGCCGCAAGGCTCAAAACCCATGGGGAAGGGGTCCAAGGCTGGGAGGGGGCACACCAACCCTTGGCGAGGGGCGCAGGGCCGAGTTTTCTACTATCTTGTACACAGGTTGCCATCATTGGTTTGAAAAATCAGGGGGCTCTTCGGGTTGGGTAGAGAAACCAAATTCCTCAACTTTATTAAATTGTATAAAATAAAGTGGGTAAGTAACTTCGAATCGAATATTACCAACGTGAAAGATGCCGTGGCGTTGAGCAAAAGCCTTGGCTTCTTCTTCAGTCACTTCCCGGGCGGCTCCAGCTCGTACCAAGTCCAATTTGCAGCCGACGAGAGCGAAAACGGGATTATGCGGCTCAATGTACCTTTTGGCTTCTGTCATCCAGTCCGGAATATTGTCGAAACTCTCTTGATTACAGATGTCGTAGACCAGCAGAGCACCGACCGAGTTTCTGTAGTACGATTTAGTTATTGACCTGCAACCGTAATAATGTTTTCAGTCTATATATCGGTGTCCATACGTACTTCAACCTTAAATAATAGTCGGGATTGAGCATAGCGGACGCATTGAGGAAGAATCACCATATTATCGATGTTGAAAATTTCAAGGCGTCAGGAGGCACGTTAAAGGTACGAGTTAAAATGCAGACCGGGAGGTTCAAGGACGTAACTGGTCATGAGACCGAAAGCTTTGTCAATAAGAATTATAAACCACACCACAGAGTACAGCTACTCACGTTACAGGGTTAACATGACACCCAAGGTCTCAAACTCACACCGGATTTTTTTTAATGAAAGAGAAATCGAACTTTTACTTCTCAAAACAAAATACCTACTCCTTCGTAATACAAAGCACAATCATTTAAATCGATTTTTTCTTCAAGTTTGCAACTTATTAGTACTTTTGTCTTAATTTACTACACAAATACTAATACAAAGCACCTAATAATAAAGTTGGAAAAAGCATAGCATTTTCTTTAAAATGATCGTTAAATTCAGGAGTTGTAATCACATTTTCTATCAAAAATTCGTTTGGAATGAGATGTACATCGGAAAACGATTACTTACCTAAAGCGCTCTTGTCCCGCGGTGTC
Source organism: Stenodema calcarata (assembly GCA_963920205.1). Taxonomy (NCBI): domain Eukaryota; kingdom Metazoa; phylum Arthropoda; class Insecta; order Hemiptera; family Miridae; genus Stenodema; species Stenodema calcarata. The sequence continues at coordinate 14,260,853 of OY986055.1, read as the reverse complement.
CCAGAGCTGCAGTTTGATCCGCGATCCGTTTTGAACTTCTATCAGTCGCGCGAAGAAGTCAACACCGACAGTAGGATCCGAGACCTGCACAAAGAAAAGTGTTTGTATAGTGAGAATAACCCTAAAGATGAATATAGTGAGAGGGACAGGATATCAACTAGAACCGTCATGCAGCATGGGTATAAGAGCAGATGTTTGAAGAAATAACTGGTTTTTGTAAAATGTCTCCATTATGCAGATTTTAAAACAAGTTTCGTTTCCACTCTTGCAGAGTAACACCTCAGTTTATAGATTTTTCAACGCTGAACACGATGGTGAAGTCAGAATTGCGATGTCAGATTAGAGCAGATGAACCGTGAAGAACATCTCAAGTAACAACCACGATACGATATCGCAATTCTGACTTCACCATCGTGTTTAGTTGAAGAAAAAATAAATAAAAACTTTAAAATGATGTGCCACTTGTCAGACTATTTCATTTTAGGAATTTTTGGGTAATTTCCCCTCCCTAAAACTCCCTTAGAGTAATCCGATTCTGCCCATCTACGAACTTAAGCCTTTCGATTGCTGGGACGGATTTTTTTTGTGCAAATTTGAACCTTCATCCAAATTCTATCGAGAGTTATCCTCCTGCATGACACCATACACATGATTTTTGGTGTCTTTTGGCAGAGAATTCAGGATGGCCTGGAACGGATTTTGGTGTGAATAATAATTATTGTTATTGAATTAGCGAAGAACAGGAAACTATTATGGAGAGGAAAAGCAACAAATTTTGAAAACTCAAACCAAGTAGTCTGTAGTGAGTTCAAAAATTATAAAAACAAGGGCAAAGGTGAAATTTCAAACCGTTGATAAGAAAAATAGGTATGCTGCATGTCAATAATCCTAAGGTATCCTAAGTTATTCTCGCTGGCCATCGAGAATATAGCCTATAATTATTATTACCAAAGGGATCATCACCAAAGGGAGTAACTGGGGGTCCTACCGAACGACAGTATACAAAATTTAAGTACGTACCTACCTAAACTTAGTTGGAAAAAATAAAAATGTATATCTGCGCAAACTAGATATTATTATAAACTAGAATACTATTAGGTATAATATTAAGTAAAGGGGATATTCCTCCAAACCACACAGAATCCCAGAAAAATCCCACGGCAACAACAGGAGCGAGTGGTCAGCTGAGATAACAGAGGATAAGAGAGGGGATCACCTCGTTCGTATTCTTTTGTGGATGCTGATTCATTGTTCACTTTTTTTAAATTTAGATTATACTGCGATAAGAAATAAAGAAGAACTGAACGATAAATTTCGGTAGAAATTATTCAATAACTAGGTAACGAAATTGATAATTACAGGAATGATTAGCACAAAACTTTAAACTTCTGCGCAGTTTCCTCTGATATCCGTACACAATAGCGGAACGAAAGTAAAAATGACACAACTCACTTTCAGAAATTGCATAAGAATGTTAAACTGCGTGTTATCCATTACGAGAGTACTCGATGAATGTAAAGAACAATGAATAGAAAGTATAATATTTTACCTCAGCGAATTTCCCATCAGTGAAGTATTTGAGGAGTGAACTTTTCCCAACAGTGCTGTCACCAATCAAAATCAACCTGAATTGATAGTCAAAAATCGGTTCAACCATTTTTTCGAGAATAAAATTATTTGCGGTCAGAAATCGTAAAAACTGCGAACTTTGCACTGATTAATTGGAATACTATGATCATTACGGAATGAACAAAACTTTAATCTATTGATCTTTTGTGTACAATATACCAGCTACTTATCTGAGGCAATGTAACCTGTGCGATTGAAGCCTATTTTTAGATCCCCTCCCTTTTGCTCCTTCGATGAGATGATTGTAGTATCCATGAGAAAATCCTCCGAGTCATTCCTTCCTCCACTGCTTCATGCTGCATTAAGTAGAGATATGTCAGGAATCCACACATATTTCCACGAAATATTTCGACGGTACGATATCGAGTGCTGTTCTATGTTTTATTGTACTCCAGTTCCCAGCAACCTTTTTCCGTGTGTCTGGCCTAGGCCTCGCGTGTTCTCGTAATCTTACGATACATTTTGTGTAAAAGTGTAATATTACGGCGTAAATATGGGTCGTATGCACGCACCTGGGTAAGCGTATACATTTTACATCATTTTGTATTTGAAAATGGTTCGAAAAGCATTAATTGAAATGACGGATTCAAGGGCTCCGAAAGTTTTGTTGACAACTCGTTACGCATTTCGTTCGCTTTCTTAGGATTTCCTCCCTTTCACTATCAATTCATTAAATTCACCCAACAGTGACTAACTACTGCAAAAATAGCGCTTGGGAAATTACGAATATGATGTTTGGAGCGGTAAACGAGCTGAGTCGATAACCACGTGTACTATATGTACAGGTTATGGTATGGGTTTCAGATGAGTAGGTATCGATAATCGTTTGGGGTCTACCTAACGTCATCAATAATAATTATTGATAAATCATAATCATAGATCATAATTATTGATTAATTATTTAGGCACAGTGTATGATGGTAATCTATTAGAAACACGAACGGTGGCGTCTTTGGTATTATTCTTTTTGTGCTAGACTAGGGCTGCCATCCGTCCCGATTTTCGAGCTGTCCCGGGTTTCCCGTCATGATTTTTGAAGTGTCCCGATTAATTTTTTGCCGTCCCGACCATGTCCTGATTTATGAAGAATTCGATTCATACAAACGATTTTTGTAAGGCGAAGATGAAAACTCGGAAAAACCTCACATGTACAGATGTCCTCCATTGCAGATGGCTTGAAATGGCTCTCTGGCATGTTCTTCGCTCAGTCGGTGGAAAATATAAAATTTATTTAATACCAAAACATGGCATTTATTATATTTGTCATAATATTAATATGATATCAATTATATTACCTATTTTCGAAATTATTGTGGTGTTGGTGAAGTGTTCGTTTAATTACATCCGTCCTGATTTTTGTGAGGATGTCCCGATTTCTAGCTTACACTGTCCCAATTTACCTGAAACAGATATGGTAGCCCTATGCTAGACTCATATCCATACTTGAAGTTATATTTTCTGGGCCGTAGGTACTGTCTTATACGCACATCCCTGAACATTAGGTGAAGTTTCTCGCTAAAAGGTACCTGCATTACTTAGTACTTAGTACTTACTCTCATTTCGTTCACGTCAGCGTGAACAGGCGAATTCCTATTAATATTCAGCCTAATTTTTGTACCTCCGGCAAAGCTACCTAAAAAGTGATCTTCAGGTTTTTAAGATAATCAAATGTTCATGATTGAAAGAAATTTGAATGTATTGTAGTCGTGCATTGTCTCAACGCATTCTTTCACTGTGTAGTCTATTAAGCCATTCGTTTCTTTTCACAGTAAGGGTATTTCCCAGTCTGCCCTCCCCTATCGCCGTAGCGTTCCGACATGGCTGAAGCTGACCTCTGACGATGTTAAGGATCAGATTTTCAAACTCGCCAAGAGAGGGCATACTCCCTCTCAAATCGGTAAGTTTTGGAGTTATTGAAGTTGGATTTCCATGATTACTCACAATGTACTGGAATACGTCTTTAAACTCCGATGGATTTTTGCTATTTTGATGGACGCAGCAATTCGAATGTGAATTGTAATGGAAGTTATTACGTGGGGCTATTGTCTACTCCGATATTGCACTTTCTTCAAATTCAGTATTCACATTTATGTTCATTTTCCACAGGTGTCATTCTCAGGGATTCTCACGGAGTGGCTCAAGTCAGATTTGTCACCGGCTCCAAGATCCTCAGGATCATGAAAGCCTTGGGCCTCGCCCCCGACCTCCCAGAGGACCTTTACTTCCTCATCAAGAAAGCCGTTGCCATCAGGAAACATCTTGAAAAGAATAGGTAACTTTGATTACAATTGAATCTGATGTTTCCTCGAAGTTCCAATTATGCAGTTTGATTGATGTTCTTGATCTTTTTCCGATTCCGACACTCACTTATTATCACTCATTATTCAAATTGATCGTGATTTGGGTTTTATAATTGTTAAACTAGTTTGTAACTTTCGCTTATTCTGAGTTGCTATGCCTGCCCCTCTTCTCACACAGGCCCTCAAGTACCACACGGTTCACATCTGTGTTCACTGTCTTTTGGCAATATCTATCTAATTACACTGTATTTTCTTTGCAGGAAAGACAAAGACTCTAAATTCAGACTCATTCTCGTCGAGTCCAGGATCCACAGGCTGGCGAGATACTACAAAACGAAGGGCACCATCACCCCGACCTGGAAATACGAGTCGAGCACCGCCTCTGCTCTCGTGGCTTAAACATTCTTTTATGGGAGCAACATTTTTTTGTCTACTGTTTAATTAATATATGTGATTTCACAGAATATTTCCATTTTTCTCATAATCCCTTGCCACTGATGAATGGCTTTGAGTGGATATTTCAGGGAGGCTTGATTTTCCCTTAAGTATAGGTTAATGATGTGGGTCGGGGAGAAAACCACACTTTGCTTTACTAAAGAACCAGGTTCACACGATGTTGCTGATATTCGTACATTCTATTGTGAAAAAGGGTGCCGACTGTAGGTGGTGTTTGTAATGAGCTGAAATTCACATTTTCTACAAAATATTCACAACTCGGCAAACTACATTAAATTTACTTTTCAGTAGTTACCGAATCCATTAAGTTTTGAATTCAATGCTGTGTCATAGTAATTTTTCTTTAGTCTCAACAATACTTGTTCAGAAAACTCGATATAAATCGCGGAATGAGGATTTTCTTAAACACAAGGATAATGGTGAGAACAGGATTCATATAGTATAGGATTCATATACCTACTGCAACTGTTTGTGAAGTACTACTGAGTGTTACTAAGGATGGTTAACAGGGATCACCTACTGGGACCGAGCCCAAATTTAGACATAAATTCTTGGTCCTAGTGTCGTACCTACAGTCTGGCTGTAAATTTCAGGAAGTCGACAGCATTCACTCATTCTTGGAACTCACTGACGCTTTGGAATCCGGAGATGAAACCAAGCTCAAAAGTATCTTGAATTTGACTTCGTTAGCCAAATGCGACTGGATTGGTATGTTAATTTATCGATATCACCAGGTACTCAACCAAGTACAAGAATCGACTGTTCGAAATTATTTAAAGATTCTATTAGGGGCATCAAATTCTTGGCACAAGTACAGGATATTCAGTTTTCGTCTACATCAAATTTTGAAGTCTATAAATTCGGTTTTGTGTCTTGAGATTCGTAATATCAAGTTCTTTTAGGTGATATGGATCATTTGAGGTAAAAATCATCAATTTCCCTTTTTAAAGTGAGGAGGATTTGTTGAACACATTATTATACTATAATAGTATACGTTCAAGCTGGAAACTTACTGATCATTCGCCAAAAGAATGATAGAAAAAACAGCTTCAAAACCAAGAAGGACACAACACAAAACTAATGATCAGTTCTCTACTCGTATGAAACCCTACATCCCCCTTGGTCCAAAATATTCTTCCCATTCAAATTGTGTGGTAGACGAAATGTGCGTAATTCATATGGTTTTATAGCTTACGATTCTTAATGAATTTATTCCTCTCAGATTCTGAGTCGGGACAGTCCGTGCTCCATATTGCATCTCGTAGTGACCATGGATTCATGGAAGGCCTACTCGATCGTGAAGATATCCGGAGGCACCTGAACGGAGTCGACCTGTTAGGCGCTACCCCTCTGATATCTGCCGTTTCTGTTGGAAATGTATCGGCAATCAAGCTTCTGCTCGACACTGGAGCATCTACTGCTAACACTCTATACAGTACGAGACAAAATGCTTTGCACGTAGCGGTGTCTCTCGACAAGTGTGAAAGCCTCAACGAGCTGCTGAAGTACAACACATTACCTGATTTTCTTGATGCATTTGACGCAGATGGAAATACGCCGTTGATGCTTTGCGCAGTTGGAAGGACTAGTTGTGCATTGCAGCTGCTAGAAGCTGGAGCCAATGTATCAGTGAAAAACCCCCTAACAGGTAGAAATGTTCTACATTTGTGTGTTTTAGACTCGAACAAAACTCTTGCTGAAATACTGATTAACTTGGAAAACGTTCATCAGGGTTTCATCAACAGCCCTGATGCGTATGGTGATTCGCCGTTGAGACTAGCGGTGCTTCTTAAAGAAATCGAGATAGTTAGACTTTTGGTGTTCTGTTCATCAGCAAAAGAATTAGTGAGAGAGTTTCCAGATATTGTCCATCACGTGTTAACTTTTCGGGACTCTGAGCTGATGGCTACAGTTTTGACAATTGTTGATAAAGAAGATCTGGCCTCCTGGACGGATCCACAAGGCAGGACGGTATTCATGGTTGCGGTTGAAACTGGACAACCAGAAGCTGTGAGGAGTCTCGTGGAAAAAGGTGTTGGCACCACCACAATGCGAGATTACAAAGGACAAACTGTTCTTCACAAGGCTGTCTCGTCTGGAAGCCCTGAAATTCTCACTCTCACGCTCGATGCCTCCAATGTTGAGGAACTGTTCAATCTCAACGATCATAGTGGAAGGACAGCTTTGGAAGCCGCACTGGCCTTAGAACAATTGGAGGAGTTTGCCATCATGTGGAAATCGGGTTTATTTCCTGACATACCCTTAAACGATAGAGGGGAAAGTGCCTTATTCATCGCTGCCAAGGAAAATAATTACGGTTGTTTCCTTATGCTGTTGATGTCACCTGATTCCATTGTGTTCATAGGATCTTTGTTGAACAACGAAGTTATCACTGATGTAGATCTCAAGAGAGCATATTTGCAGCAAAATATTTATGCTTCAGATTTGTACATTATGACTGGTAACATAGTAAAAAATACCAATTGGCATTTCTGCCCACCGTCTCCCGACTCGTTTCGTGAAACTAAGAATAAAAGGAACGTGTTTCACGCATGTGCCCTTGGTGGATATGTAGACCTCATCATCTTCTTTTACAGATTTTGTGAAGTGTTCTACCCTTGTGAGTGTAACAAAATTGATGATACAGACGCCCACAGAGCTACTCCGCTTTTACTAGCGACTCAATGTGACCATAAAGATGTCATGAAATTTTTACTGCAAAAAGGCGCCAACCTTTGTAAAGCGGACGAGCACAAGGATTTCCCTCTGTCTGTCTTACATAAAAGTGTTTATGAATGTGAGATCTTCATTTCTGAAATGTTTTCTGATTGTATCGTTTCAAAAGGGTGGCCGGTCACAGAGGAAGTAACAACAGAACCTGACAAACTCGCAATACATTTCTACCTTCTGACCCCCAGGAATGAGTCATCGATGCGAGTCACTTCGGAAATTTTTCGTCTGTTTGACGTCTTCGGGGAAAACAAGATTCTCTCTCATCCCTTCTTGCGTTTTTTCATTATGCAAACGTGGGAAAAACTTCACTACTTCATGAAACTTCGGTACTATAGTGCTGTAATGAATTCTTCATCATTTACATTGTATTTGCTTATGAAGTATTGCGTGTTAGTTCCCAAAGTGCCAGTAATACTCTCGTTGTGCTGGTGGGTTTCATTAGTGTCTTACACCTGCTCTGGGTTATGGGCGTTACCTCTGACTTTTATCCCAAGTAAGAAACCGTGGAGGTGGTTCGAAGGAAAAGCTCTGTTACTACCTTCGGTCCTTGGTATATGGTTCTTGGTGTTCCTAGATGGTTATGATAGAACGTCCCTCGAGATCGGGGCGTGGGCTGTGCTATTTACTTGGTTGGCGCTGCTGTCGTTTGGTGTGGCGACTCCTCTGAGTAAGCAGAAAGCGATGTTTCAAGTTGTGTTTTCCTCGATGTATCCTTACCTTCCTATATACTTCCTAGTGACTGCTGGTTTCTGTTTTTATTTCTTCGTACTCTTTCACGACTACTTCGTGTTTAACAATCCATTCCATTCCCTGCTCTTCGCGGCCTTCCAGCTTCCTCGTGGCGATTTGAATCTGATCCCAGTTCTTACAGATGAAACGAAACCCTTCCGTGGCAAGAACTCCACGAAGTACTCCGCCATGAAGCAGACCAGTCCGAATGAACCGGAGGCCTTTGACAACGCACAAGAACTCAGGTCAATGACTGTAGAAGGATCTGCCATGATCATATTTCTAATGGTTACGACCGCTGTCTCCAACATGTTGACTGCTCTCGCCGTCAAGAGTGGAGACGAACTGATAAGAAGTAAGCACTATTACAATTAATTACATGAACAGTCGGAGTTTCGAGCAAATTAGTAGGAAACCTTATGGCTGCCAGCAGGGGGCGGACCCAGAGAGGGCCCCCATCATGGGTACAACAAAGGTTTTTCAAAGATTCTAATTTTTTGGACTGAAACTGGCTTTAAAAACCGCCCTTGCCCCCCCCCCCTCATTGCTGGCAGCCCTAACACAAGGCAGCATGGATGAATAAGCTCATAAGGAGATGAGGACAACATAAAAGCGCATAATCATAACTTGAATCTTTATTTCAATCCATTTTTGTATATTTTTGCCCTGCATGTCAAAATTGTGACCTCTTTAATCTACTCTGTCTAATATAATTACCTTCCAACCAAAGTTTCGAGTAAAGTCGGACCCGGAAAAAATAGCTACCTACCTGGTTTCCACATTCGCGGGATTGGGTGTCAACATTCATGGGATCTGACTTGAAATGAGACTTTACAGAAAGCTGAAAAAGCTCGAGGTGTGTGAATTGAAAAGAAATGTACCAGTTAACGGACCCTTCAACAGAGCTGAGGCAGTCAAAATTTATCACACCTTGAGCATCCATCATTAAAGATTTTCAAAAGTAGCAAAGAGTGGTTCAGTCATTCCTAAGCAGGTTTCAGCCTTCACAATGTGGAAATTGTCGGAGGAGCTGCATCAGCAGATCACGCAGCCGCCTTATCTTAACCTACAGAAATCGAGACATTTATCGCAGAGGAAGGTTAATTCTCTTGATCAAGTGTTTAATGCGGATGAAACAGGTCTGTTTTGGAAAAGTGGAAACCCAACAACTAAGGCTAGGGGCACAGCAAAGGCTATTTACTGAATGGCGGCGTGATGATTTCATACCGGCAGTGAATTGTTGAATTACCATGTACTATCTATCCACTCCATTATAAAAAGCTGATTATGTTAGAAAAATTTATTCCCGTAACTTACAATAAATATTCTCGATTTCTGTGGTCTCGACCCCCTTTTCAACACATAACAGGTTAACAGACTCTCTGATTCATCGTTCGCGGCATTTCACGGTCCCAACCCCCCCGCGAATGTGGGGGTCCGACTTGACTTCAATATTAGTTACCAACCATATTATTCTTGACATAAAATACCGCTTATTCATCTCTTTCAGGTGGGGATGTTTATGAACTTTCATCGCAAGTGGACCGTCTTGAGAAATGGGAAATGTTTCTTTATGGTAGGGGATACGCTTTCCTAGAAAAACTTCATCTGCTCTGGCTGATGGCCATCCCAAGGTCTGCGAGAGAGAGATTCAGACCACCCCCTCTCTCTTACCCACTCGTTCACAAACCGAAAAACTTCGAGCTCTTCATGATTGAACACAATTTCACCAAAGAGGAAAACCTGATTTCAAACAAGGCGGTCAAGTTTTTCCTTGAGTGGTATTACAACAAAGAAGGTGCACGTACCACTTACCATTCAGAACGATCAAGTTTCAATAAAATGTTTTTAGAAGTTTGATAAATAGAGCATATTTCCTTCTTGAAGCCATTACACATGATTTGTTCTACTGGGAACACCCACAGTGCACCTAACCTCCTGCCATGGACGTGATAAAGGCCAGAGTACAGACTATGATTGGTAGTCCATTCTTGAAACATGACCAAACCACTGAATTCTTTAGGGCATTGTATAAATTTTTCTAAAAAGCTCGTGGTTTTTCTAAAAAGCGCGTTTTCCACTCTCCTTCAACTAGTTTCACACCAAATATTCTTCTCGGAATTTTACGTTTAAATACCAGCAAAGAGGTTTCATCTTTGGCAGTGGGAGACCACGTCTCTGCTCCATATAGTACCACTGGCCTGACGAGGGAGTAGTGCAGCTGAAATAGGCTCTGATCCTGCAGCCAGACATTGTTGCCTGCTATAGTTGTGCCAAGGTAATGGAACTTTTGCACTCCTTCAAAGGTGGTGCCATTCAGTGAATCCTCTACTTTTCTCCTGGTGGGATCAGTTGCCTCTGCCATGTACTTGGTTTTAGATGTGTGATACTTCAAGACACATACATTTTTTAGGTACCTACCAACCAATCCGTTCAGTTAATCTTTGTCGAAGGGAGACATCTTTGCCTTATCGACATTAGTTATAACTCAAATTCGCAAACGGAACCGTTAACTGAAAATTTACAGTTTTTGGAATAAAATGCTGAGGAGGATGAATAATTTACATCAATTAACACAGAGCAACAAATTTATCTATAAATAAATTTAAAAAAGGTAACACAAAATATGTAAAAATCGTGGCAGAACTAATGTCCATCCATTGCACGTCAACGTTTCGGAAGCAGTTAGTTTTCAAAGACGTATTCACTAAATGAAGAAAATGTTTTCTGTTATTTTCAAATAATTACATAACATATTAATAGACACTATTTCGTTTAGGAACAATATAACTTATTTTGTACGAGAAAATGAATACCTAGCTCCTCACGGAGATACATTCACATCTTTTTAACAAATTGGTTAGTATAATTTTATCTATAAAAGTGAATATTCTCAATAATTGAATATATTTATATTTCATTTAAATGGCACTGGGGTGACGTGTAGTACCTACACCAATAATTTATGTAAACATTATAGTTGTAGAGAAAAAGGGAAGATGGCAGAGGTTATAATAATAGGTACAAATACATTGAGTAATGACGATTGGCACCATTTTTTAAACAGGTTCTACGGTATTCGCCGGAAATAATTTAGGTACGTAGGTAATACAGTTAGATTACAGTAGTTGTCATCTGCAAAAGTATTTCAAAATTGCTGTTACACCAAAACATACCTAGTAGGTACTCATGTTGTAGAAAATTAGGGAAATGGGCACGCTCAAAATAATATCAGATTTCAATTGTAGTCATTACAAGAGCGATGAAGGTATTAAAATATTACACTAAAACGTCGGTTGGACGAACGGGCCGAAGACTGTTATAACCCTTCAGGATCCAGCTATACGATTATTATAATGGGAAAATTTGAATATTAAAGGCGTTTTTTTTTCTTGAGTAGAGGCAGTGTACATGGTGATGATAATGTACCTAGTATTATTTCCGAGGCACGGAAGTTCGCCGAATTCTGAGCCTCTGTTCAGTAATCGTTCGTGAGAGAGTTTCTGCATTGATTGAATTGTACCTAAGTTAATATCGAATGTATTAATTATAGAGTGATTCAGTTGTTAGGACTAGAAGATTGAACTCCCGATGATAGCAACCATAGTGGTCACTGAAAAAGTGGAGAATAGATGGCACACCTGATTTGGATTAAGTCATACAATTAAGGGCACCATTAAGTATATTCGCCGCATCATTATTAGTCTATATTTATAAAATAAAGTAAACAATGCTTCTGGGTGCCCTCAATCACAAACTCAATCCCCGCACTTCTATATGGTCCCATATGGTCATTTATTTATTAACTCAACGTAAGGAAAGTGAGCACTTTGTAATCTTCTACGCTGGGAGAATCCCAATCGGCTGTCGAGTGTGTGCTCAAAATTTTCCTCCACTCAAAGCGAGGGCGAGCGTTACCTAAATTAAAAGAGACCAATTTACAGCTCTATACATGCCAGAGCAGGAGGTGGTTAGTTGAGTCTTCCCGGCCCGCCATTTCCGCGACTCCTGCAGACCGGAAGTCCTCGTACCCGTCGCCGCCTGAGATTACTAGGAGTTTTGGAAGTTTCCGCTTCGTGTAGAAACCGGACTTGCGCTTGTTGTCGACATTATTGAGCGTCAGGTCGACTGTCGTCAAGAACCGGACATGCCCCGTGTGGCCATGCGGAACCCCTAATTACAAAGAATGTCAAAATTATGTCCACAATACTTGCTGTCGTTAGTTACATGGCACATTCTATTGAGTTGTCAGTCCATCAGCACTTGATGATGCCTGAACGATATTATGTTAATGAATAGTTTTACTACAGGTTCCACAAGCAATCGTCCAATGGTCGAACCTCCTTGGTTTTTAGCCTGCTTTTAATGCATGATTAACAACCCACCGGCAACGTTGAGTGAGTTGGCAAGCTTGGTTGTGTTGGGGAGGACGTGGGGAAGCGGCATCGTCAGGATCACTCCCGCACTTGTCCCAATCCACAAGAGATCTTTGCATGCCAGCAGTGACGTCACTCGAAGGCAGGCCGACTTATGCTGTCGGATTATATCGTCTGAACCTGGGTAATCAAATTAACATCGTGATTATGACGAAAAATGAAAAACTAATTTTTATTTTATCCAGATATTGCACCGTCCAAGGACAAGGTATTCTGGGTTAATGAACTAAATCACTCGCGACAAAATCGCGTGTTACCCGTGAAACCAATGGGAAAAACTCGTCTATTTAAACTGTTAGTACACTGTAACATCGGTTTCAGTGGGAATAGTCGATTTTTTCCAATAGTATTGTTTTCCTTTCTGGGTTAAGGTGTTTCCAGCGTGAGATTTCTTAATCAATTCGGAGACATAGAGAAACCTGCTCTGTACTTGAAATCCAAAAGCTCGTGAACTTACTTGCCAGCATTTTCGTGACTGCTGGGGCGATATTAACCTCTCCAAGGGACTCGAAACTGACGGCGTTGAAGAGGCGGATGGACGACGAGTTTTGGAGGGAGATCCAGACGGAATAGCCTGAGTTGGCCATGCTTGTTATCGCTCGATTACTCTCACAAACCGTGAAGGAGTTCTAAAACATGTTTAGGGGGATGTACAGGGAGCCAGAAGTTTTTAAATAAATAATCATAAAACGTAAATAAAAGTCATAGGTTCTGAATTGATCGAACAGTTAAATAAATAATAAATTAAAATATATGAACAGCACATTAACTTGTATGTTATAAAGTTATTTGCTCTGTTAATATTTAGCTTCACATCTGAACAGAAATAAATGGGTATGATCGATTCCAAATTTGTTTGTTTTGAGTCGCCCCAAGCACCAATAATGATTATATCTTTATCTATATCTTCCCTTTATCATTTAAGCTGAGCTCCGATTTTATTATATTATAGGCACTCGTCAGTTTCATATCGTAAGGCATGATGGACAGGTAGATCCAGAGGATTGTAAATTACTTACATGTATACAAAATCTCGATTTACATTTTTTTGCCCCAATAACGAACATTCAAGGTTATCAAATCATAAATGATGACGGTTTTGACTCACTTCGATCTCAAGCGAGGCAGTATTCAAAATTTTTACAGACGTGTGGCAGGTGCACCAAAGTTGGCTGGTGATAGGAACGATTTTGGTAACCGGCGCTAAAGCCGACCCAACGGTTACTGTCACCGCGTCGTTGGTGTTCCAACTTCCACCTGAAAATCGTTCGCAATGAGTAGTTCCCATTGGTGGTGATGTTTTGCAATTATTTTACCTATTCAGTCAATATAAACTACTTGCATGAAATGCAATAAAATTGAATTATTGTCAAACATTCGTTCTAGCATTCTTACTTGGTTCCCGAGAATAGACGGATAGGTCGCCGTTTGCTAAAGCTACATAAACCCTGTTGTCCAAATATCTGAAAAAGAGTACATTTCAATGTTACGTGTAGTTGTTGAATTTGTCACAGCCTAATAAAAACCTTAAGAATAGAAATAGCTGGTTCTTATTGACAGCAGGTACAGGCAAAATATGCACTCTGCTGGAGTGTGAACAGGTTGGACATTTCAACAAATTGCGAGTACAAGTGATTATATTCAAAGCATTAAATCTATGTTCTTTTCACTGGAGAACATAATATTGTCATTGAAGAGAGTTTTCATAAAACACGAAGAACATTCATTTTTCGCAATTTCAGCGACAGGACAGCGGCCCTCAGGCCATCTCTATCAATAAAACTCAAAAAATGGTTCAATACTAACAGCATTTATGGCGATCAACAATCAGGTTGAACTAAAGGTTTTGAATGGCCCTAAATTCTGACCTAAAGACTATTTGGACGCACAGCATCATACTGTTACGAACAGCAGTTCTTCAAACATGATCCTTATAAGTCTTACATGATGGAATGCACTGGGGCGTTGTGCTGAATTTTGATTTTGTTCTTTTTCGTGCGGATGTTGTCCGTGCAGTTGTAGACGTGTATGCAACCATCCTCGGTACCCAACCACATCGTGCCGGCTCCCGTTTCATCTATGCTCTCCACATCCATCTCGTCGTCTCTCGAGTCGTCGTCGCTGGACGAGCTGCTGCTGTGGACACCCAATAAATCCATTGAGATCATTTTAATGGAGGTAGGTACCGCTAGCAATTGACCCATATAGCACTGCATGTACAGCTAGATTTGTACATTCGGAACTTTTTTTGGTCAACTAAACCAAACTGTAAAATTTGATCTTGACTTTCAAAGCATTCAATGAACTCACCTGTCAAGTTGTATGTTTGAGACCATTTTATCAGCATCTTCGACTGATATGCTGATTCCTGAGTTTACGATTAGTGATGAGGCGTCGCTCGAAGGTCTGAAATCACAATGATTCGTCAATAAGGGTTGGTGAGGATGCCACATAACGTAGAAAATCGGTCAAGTATCAACTTTGGTGGAAAATAAAATCCACAGGAATAAGCTCAAGGACTCACCCAGGAACAGGCGCTATACAGAGGATGCGAGCGTTGCATACTCCGTTGCAGGAGGTGACGGTCGGCTCTGGATGGAGAGAGAGGACGCAGACTTGCCCCACATATCCGTCGCTGTTGCAGACCCAGACGTCCCGGAGACCCGGGCCGAACGTTGGGGCCGCGCATGTGAACTGGAGGCCAGCTCGTGTTTTTCGGATCGGGACTGCTGACATCAGCTCGGGCAGAGCTCTCTGATGACCGGATAATGCTGAAATCCATTAATTATCGTGATGGTTATATCGATCAAAATATTTTGAAGTAGTTTTCTGAAGTTTAAATAAATCAGTATTTTTTTCAATTACTCGCAGTCTTCAAAATCTTATTCAAATATCTGATGCTTTTGAGATTGAACTAATTTAAGATCAATTTTCGAAGTGGTGATACTCACCTAATCTTTGTTTGGCATCATTAAAGGTCTCTTCCCACAGCGTCCTTTTCTCAGGTTTGCTGAATATCAGTGCTATATTTTCCATGCCACTCCTGGAACATGAAAAACGTGAGTTCAGTTCAATTATGGCGTTACTGCCTCCGTATATAAATGCTCTGCCCTCGGAATGCACTAATACGATTGCCAAACTTACATTTGGCTTACTAATAATGCAGCAACGTCTGGTTTAGAATGATGGTGATACACCTATATGCCGATGACGTGTTCATAACACGTTTTGACAAGTTAGCCAAATAGCTTCAATGCTAGACTTGTGGCTTAGATTGCAATAATATTACTGTTAAAACGGTTGCTAAAATTTTCTACATGTGAGAGGAGCATATTATTAAAACTGTACTGCTAAACTCTAGTGAGTTATTAAAAAGTCTTGGGTTTAAGGCTATATGTCTATCCTCTGCATCATCAACATTTGTGGCAATGCTACAGGAAAGCCTAGTACAGTCAGATTTCGGCTGGAGCATTAGGCTAAGATGACCATCACATACACCATAGACCATCTCTCAGTCGGTAACTTACCCTTCTTTGGTATCTGTCGAAACAGAAATACTTGGGAACGCATGGTGGATCTTCTTTCCATCCACTTTTCAATGACTTGTGCATCTAGAAGTGTCGTTTGTCTTTTTGGACTTTTGCCCATCATCCAAGGTTCTAGGATCCTTACGGAGACCAACGCGGTCACAACCTATTTGGTGATGAGCCAAAGTTTATCGCTAACACCTTGGAACTTACGGCGTATTGATGTTGAGCTCGAGGTACGATAGTTGTGAGTCGGCTGCATGGCGCTCTGTGAGCTGGTTGTTGAGAGCCCCTAACATCTCCCGGACGTTCTCCTCGAGCTGTGAATGAGGGCAGTGGAGCGTTGTAACCAGCTCAGCCATTTGCGATAGTGTAGACACGTCCGCATTCAGTTGTTCCATCTCCTTCAACATCTTCCTCACATTGTCGTCTGATCGTCCATAACCAATAAACACTCAATCACATCCGCATCAAAAAGGAGATACAATTACTCCCAAATAAAATGTGAGTTCAGTATTCTTATACATTTGATTATTCACCAGAACCAACATTTCAGTCCTCAGTGTAAGAGAAAACATGAGATGACTCAAGAAGGGTGGAATAGGTAACACTATAACATTATGAAACTGACCTTTGACTATTTCGAGATCATCTAGCGGGATTTTCATCAACAATTTGAACCTGTTTCCTTCTAAAGCGTGCATCAGACTTCCTGGAACGTTTCTGTAACAAAACAAACCAGATCGCAATGTGGCTAACTTCCTGATTTACCAAACTAAAAATGGAATCAAATTACGCGTCCACACTAACAACGGGATTCAGATCTGAATCGATACTACCTATTACAAGCATTGAGAAGTAGACCGGTACCAAGGCATTGAAAAAATGTAAAAGGTGGCGTTATACAACTCACTGAGGTATTTTTCTTATGGTCCCCGACCGTCTTTTCATGCTGGCGATGATGAGGAGGTCTGAGAATAGGAACAGAGCTCTGTCCTTGCGTCCCATCGTCGTCGTAATGGAGACTTGATCGTGGCAAAGGAACGTTCTGTCGGGAGATGTCAGTCCTCCTGCAACAGTATGAAATAACGATGAGACCAACTTCATCTGACAGGACTAACCTTGGTGGTACTTGTGAAACGTGTTTCAGTAATCCCCGTGAACCATGAACCTTCTAGATAACTGAAACAGGACTTCCTAAGTGCACAAGGAAATCTGTGATGCAGTAAGAAACTTGTGTAGCACGGTGTGCACTGAGATCAACATCTCAAGTGGAAGAATCATGTAGCAGCATTGGTCAATGAAATCAGGAAATCCATGCATTACTTTCTGATGCTTAGACGTTGGCTAACAAGAGAAAATCTTAAAATGGTGTTTTATGCTCATCTTAACTTGTGGTATTATTGTATGGGGTGGTACTTATGCATCTAACTTTAATAAAATATACATAGCAATGAATTCAGTTTTAAGAATAGCAACTAATGGCCATAAGCGTTCTCCAACTACAATCCTCGCAACGAAAGAATACCGCTGGAGAAGTGAAGACTAACCGTTCTCAAAACATCAGCATTTCAGTCGACTGAGGGGATCCAGTACCTGCAAGCCCAGGAAGATTCCTGTTCTCAACGTAAAAATAGGAAAGGGACCGGTCATGAACCATCTTGAATGAGCTGAGGGGCTGGGAATGCAAAGGTTTGTAGAATCAGTCTGTTTCTTCGTTTCGCTCAGGTTTTATTTTTGATTTCCCAGCGGTATTCTTTAGATGCGAGAACTATTATAGTTCTATTATAGGGACCTATGATAGGGACCTTCGATGTTCTCACTCCCAGAATGGTTTACATTCATAGAACTGTTGTATGTACTGATGTATGTACATCTGAATTCATTTACCAAGCAATCAGTGATTAAACCAACGCGAGCAAATGCTAATTATGTTCTCTAGATACCAAAATCTCAGAATGATTTCTTCAGTCGAAAAATTTCGTGGTTCTGATGCATAATTTGTACTTATTACTAAAAAGCAGGGAAGAGACGAGCATGGACGGGTCCACCTTAATTTTGGAACTATATCTATGTACTTAGATTGTGAAAGAATGTTTTT
This sequence comes from Stenodema calcarata, assembly GCA_963920205.1. NCBI lineage: Eukaryota > Metazoa > Arthropoda > Insecta > Hemiptera > Miridae > Stenodema > Stenodema calcarata. Next base: position 14,242,942 of record OY986055.1, on the reverse strand, counting down.
ATATGTGTTGTGTACGGTTTTCTTAAATAAATAATTAAATTGAAAAAAAGGGGGGAAAATGCATTGCATTACCACTTCTTCAGGCAGTTTATGCTGATTACTTTCAGGTGAACCGTTCATTTTGCTCCAAGAGTAGGTTGCCATTTTCATAAAAAATGCAGACGAACATCTCTGATTGAGTAGCCACTAGCTAGTGACTGGTACTTTGAGCTTTCGCTGCATAAAATAAATGTGTCCTTTCTTGGTTCTGGCATTTCGATCTTGGTCAATCTAATGCCATAATCAATCTAATTTTCGCTGGAGGATCACGCTCAGCTCGCCAAAGATTGAACTATTGAGGGTTCAACTTTTAAATACATCTCACTCATTTCACAGAAAAAATACTCAACCAATGAATAATACCTGTGAGGCCTTCAATGATGGACTCAAGCTGAGCGAGCTCATGGCAGGTGGAGCTTCTAGTATTGAGTGTTGCGTGTTGCCCGAGGTTTATGGTCGTAGCGAGCTCGTGTATCGCCTGCTGCGCTTCCAGCAGGAGTGTCGCGTCACTGTGACATGGCTCGGTGTGCTTCAGCAATGTCTGCAAAGATTCCATCACAATCTGCTCATTCATTGGTTCAATGTCAATGTGCAAAAATGATATAACGATTCTATATTAAGAATGCAGAATACATCCCATTTTTTTTATATAACCTGAAAATTGCGAATGATTTATTCACAATTACCCAACCACCTGGGTAGCTCTCGATATAATTTAAAATAAGTTATTTATCAAACACTTAGCACAAAATCCTTTATCTTATCAACTTTTATAGCCTTAACCATGTGCTACAACATAGAGGTTATATCGTCAACAATTTGACAGTATTAAAAACTGGTTGTGTCTAAATAAGATCCTAAATAAGATCCTAGGATTACTTATTTTTCAGCTTGAATAGTTGCGATTTCACCTGAATTAGCAGTTCGTAGCGTGGTATCCGTTGCACTGGCATAATTAAAAGAGAATCGAGAGACAATTTTCCTTTATGTTCCTTCGCCGTGGACTGGAAATGTAAAATACTAGGATAAGTAAGCACCAATAGAATATGTACATCAAATAACTAATTTTCAATATTTCAAATTAAATAATTCATGTGTACTAAACACGAACTTACTTCGACGAATCTAGCAAAAGCAGGTTTTGACTGCACTGAGGTTTTGATGGTTTCATAAGCGTTTTCCCAGTTATTAATAAATGCAGAATACGTTTCTATCACAGACTGTCTTGTAAACTGGGAACAAATCGAAGAGAAAATGTCCATGACAGACCATCCAGTATACATACCCTAATAAATAAGACCCAAAGTGCATTAGAAAATACTCACATTATCTAGTAGGACATCTCCTATTTTCTGGTTAATGTTCCAATTTTCTAACCGCTTCCTCAATTCTTCCAAAAATAATTCGTGGTGAGCAAGTATTTCAGGAACCTGTTGAAAATTGATTGAATTTTAGAATGTTTGTTCATGCACTGCACCATTTTACATGAAATAAGGAACAATGTGAGGCTATACAATTTATCATTTAAGGCTGAAAAGTTTGGAGGACCCTGATATAGTTATTATAAATATCAGGAGTTGATACTAGTGATTTACGATCGTGTTGGTGTTGAACAACTACATGTTTGCTATAACACGAAATCAAAAGACCTTGTTGTCCATAATATGCAGAAAGGGACAACAAGGTCTTTTGATTTCGTATTATAACAAACATGCAGTTGTTCAACAGTAACACGATCGTGAATCCCTAATGACCTATTATGTCATCAATCATCTTGGGGCAATTCCAGGTAAGTCTTGACTATCAATAATACTGTTATTATTATACCTTTCCATGAAGTGTCTACAATATATCCATGATGTCTAACAATAAATACATTTATTTTTGTATGCGTACTTGATGTAATGGTCACGAAGTATGTACCTTATGGAATATTTCGTCAACTACAGCCGAGTCCGTGAGGCACGTAGTTTCCGGGTTTTTCAGTGGTTGAAGGTATTTCTAGAACATGAGCATGTTAATCTTGGATGAGCATTCGATGTAGAATACAAAATTCGTAAATTTCTTCTCCACCTCATGAATTAACTCATCCTTCACAAACAACAACAGAGAGAAGACTGATCGAGGTTGAATCACTATTTTCGAACTTGTAACAGACAACTACTCATATGACGGAGAATAAAGGGAAGAATATTGAGCATGCTACATTTCAAAACAGTTTGAATTACTCATAAGAAGGTCGGAATGAAAAGTTTGTCAACCGCGTAATGTTGTTGTGCTATATTCTTTAGGATTTAGCGTTCTTGGCCCCCCGCCAGATAATTCCGCATCGAGAATTATTCTACGGCTTGGAGGGCTGCCCCCGGCCTTGCGGTAACCATTTCAATAGGCAGCCACAGTATTTCAAGCCCCGTAGGTATATGATTTAATCAATTTACCACCGCATTTCGACTTGAGCTAAACAAGTCTAATTTCCCCGATGGATCATAGGTAGGCACCTAGTTGGGTGAATTTACAAACACAATGTCTAACTCTATTTCGAGTCCTTTTAATATTTCGAGGTTCTCACGGCAACTCCCCACATCGTCACTTTTGGCCAAAATGAGTTATGCATACCTACCATTCGAAGCGTCTTCTCCCGGCGGATCGATCAAACTAAGTATAAGTTAGGTACCTAAGCTAGGTAACACTAAATCTCACGATTTATTTTACTGGTTAGTCAGTAAATATAGTCATTGGCAGATTGGTTTTTTGGCTCTGCTGAAAAGTCGGCAAAATGACATTGTGGGGAGTTGCCTCGATTTAACAAAATTACCCCGTCAGATCCCATCACCCAACATCCCAGCACTGGCAGCGAGGGACTCTTGTAATACTTTTGAAGTAAACCGTACTGCATGTAAAAGTTGAAAACAATAACATCAAAATCCTAGATTTGCAAAATATGAATTTTGGTAAACAAAAACCTAGAGATTGTGGATAAACAAAAACGCAGGTGGCGGGTACAGTCGGAAGGTTTCATTGTGGGGGGCTTCCGAGAATAATGGAATGTTTCGAGTGTGACGTCACGACCAAAGAATTCAAGAGCATCTTTCAAGCTTTCAGACTATTTATAGCTTTTATTCACTTCATTGTGCATTATCTACTTTACAAAGAATTTCGAAGAAAACTCAAAATGTTCAAGTTACTTTTTTAATTAAAGTTTAATGTTGATTTTGGGCGCCAAGAATCAAACGTAATGTAATGAGCACCGTTTTTCATTTCCTTATTGATGGTTTGTAGGCATAACCTATTTCCTCGGGAGGTAATGGAGGTTTCAGTCGTTATCAATCTATTTACTGCGCTGCGCGATTTCAAATATTCAATACTGCCATATTTAGCCAATAATGTCAATACTGCCATATTTAGTTAATAATGTTTCTACATAAACATCACTATTTGTATTTAGATTAGGTACGTGACCACGGACCAGTTCAATAGTCAGAAATTTAGCTCGTTTTGATCACTGTGGTTGGTGCTCAATCTCAGTTGGTGCTCAATGCCTACTTGCACTTATTTTTAAACTAAAAGAGACAAAATTTAATACACATTAGATACTTATAGGGAGTAAAAACTTGAGAATACTTGGTGAGAATCACTTATTTATTTCAATCAAAATGGAGAGACACCTTGGCTATCTACATCACTATCATAACAACTTAGGTAAGTACTTTCATACTCGGTTTTACCATTTTTGGTATTTATTAATTTTCCAACTAATATAAATACAGACCATATTATTAATGAAAATCTCAACGTTTTCAATCAACTCACCATAACGAGGATTTGAAGGGATTCTACGTATGACCTCTCAGTCTCATAAAGTTCGACCACTACATGAGTTCTCGTGTCCTGAAAAATAACAAAAGATACAATATTAGACCTACTGTGTGGGTTGTTTGGCTCTTGCAATAAATGGTGAATTAAGACTGAGAAGGGTGTTCTCAATTTGCTCGCCAACCATAGACCAAAATCAAGGCCCATAGACCAATACCATTCAGCACTTGAAACAGTTCCCATCACAATGATCAATTATTGACCTATTATTATAATAGGTCAATATAATTGACCTATAATAGGTAATATAATTGGTGAGACACTGACGCCCAATCCAACTGTTGATAAGAACACGCAGCTATGAGCATGTTTTTGTTTGTCGTTGAGTCAGTGACATGAACTCAGCATACGATACAACATTGTTTACATTGGTCTTGGTCGCCGGAGTCGAGAGAGACACCAAGCAGGACCTTGTTCGGGATTGCAACAATGGACAATATAGAGACTATATTATAGACCATGCACTATATAGAGACCTGAACCACGAAGTCAAAATTCTATCACATGGCCTGACACAAGAGAAAGTTTCATGGATCATGAAGTGCAGGTGTGAACTGCTCCATGTAAACTACATCCCGTGGATCAGTTATAGGAATTTTCTATGCTCACTGTGCAATATGAATGCAAACGAGGACACAGTACACTTTTTAGCAATCTGCCCTATATTGTCATATTACAGGAGAATATATCTAGGGACTGACACCCTGAGCAGGACGGACCTCAACGGAAGGGATTGGGATAAGCTGTACAGGTTCGTGAGGGCAGCCTGGGCCTACCGCCGCAGCCTACCGTTGGAAAGCTGAGCGTTTTTGCCAACAAGTAGGAATAGAAGTTTTACAGGTGTATGAAAAAACTGGAAATTTCCGTGATTTGACAAATTTTTAGATTGAATTTTCACCCGGTAAACTTGAGCAAAAGAGTTTATTTTGGCACCAGAGAGATAGACAATTAATGCTCTTTCCAACGGTATCCTCAGATTTGAGATTACCTTGAAAAGTGAGGGAGTTACGTCCGTTTTAATGACGTAAGGTCGAAAACACGAAAAAAATTTACATGTGAAAAACCTCGGGTTTCAAGTGGAGTAAAAAATATGAGTCATGAGAAATTTTTAGTCACAAATTAGTTGTAGAATTCACCCCTGGCGGGATGTTCGCCCTTACGTGGGACATCCTTGTATATTAACATATGATTTTTGGTGTCTTTTGGCAGTGAACTCAAGATGGTCTGGAACGGATTTTGGTATGGAAATTTTTCGGAAATGCGAGTTTTAACAATTTTGGACCGAGAACAATAGCTTCCTTTTCTTCGTAAATTCGTAAATAATAATAATTGAGAAATGGACTTGGAAACGGTATGTATGTGTGGTAGGGCGAAGGGCGTAGGGCGTACCAAAGGCAAGGAGGCGGCAGAGTTCAGCGGCTCGACCGTCGGTTGTGTGACAGGAGCCGTCGCCGAGCTGAAGTTGATTTTCAGAGTCGGTTCGCTGAGCCGCAGTCGCGTCTGACCTTCTTTGTACGGCGTCGAGCCAGGGCCACTCATCAGGTTGTCAGTCTTTGTTGATGTTGATGATTATGTTGTTGGATGGAAAAAAAGGTTTGGAATATTTACATCTGGAAAAACCCACAGAGGGTCAATTGAGGAACATTCCTGATTTTTTGCGAAATCGGCGAGTGTTCTGGTTTTCGTGCAGTTAATCGATGCGGTCGATCGTCATTAGGTTAAATCTACCATCTGTTACACGTACCTTTAAGAATTTGTGAGATCACCACTCCGTTACTTGGAGTTTGAATTTGAATTAATTTGTTTAAATTTCACATATCACCAAAAAGGCTTGTTTTGTGAAAATATTTCTTCGAAAGCTCAGAGTTGGACTGACTGAGATGATCAAACAATTGTTCAGATAAACGATAACTTATTGCTGTTAAAGGTCTGTTATATTATTATTATCTGTTACATGGGTGTCCCAAAAGTTGTTAACCCCCCTGCTAAAATCCTTACGTGACAAGAATTGTGCATGTGCGCATTCGCAATGCACACCAATTTTCTTATTTCAAATGATTTTCTGTATTGTTCATTACCTCCTTTGGTTGAAAAACCTTTGTCTGTTTGGAGGGTTGTAGGAGGTGGTAAGAAAAGAATAAGTTTTTCCGAGCTTTCGGCTTTAATAAGCCATCTTCAGGGCTGCAACATATGTTATGATATGTCATTATATGTTGCAGCCCTGAAAAGATGTCATTATATGTTGCAGCCCTGAAGATGGCTTATTAAAGCCGAAAGCTCGGAAAAACTTCTTCTTTTCTTTACACCTCCTACAACCCTCCAAACAGACAAAGGTATTTCAAATGGGAACTCCCATTTTTTGTTGCAGATTCCGGTTGTAAGAACATCGTTCTTAAGAACACATCGCCTTAACGACTTAAAAATGACTGGTTTCTGGGAAAATAAATCGCTTATAAGAACAAGCTAATTGACTTAGTTGGAATCAAGTTCTTATTCTAAGGAAAAGATTACTCAACACATTGTTTCTTTCCAGACCCGGTCCTTCGTTTGTTACAGGCGTTCAAAGAGTGAAGTTATTAAAAGCAGTGAATATGAGTGAAAAACGTAAAACTTTCACGGTTGAGGAAAAGTTCACAAAATTTCCTCAACTGAAGAAGAACCGCGACTAAGAAAAGAAGAAGATGCCATGTGTGCCCGAGCACAAACGACAATAAATACTTCCAAAGTGCAAAAGAACTAGTACGGTATGCAAGATGGCCGCAAATTTGTCCACAGATGGCCACAGATTTATCTGCTGAGCACCGACTGCAAGGGCGATCCTTGACAAATTCAATTTTCGTCATAGTTATAGGATGTGTGAGGAGGGGAGGGGTGGGGTGGGGAGGGGAGGGGCATTTATTGCCTTTTTAGCTTATTAAAGTATAAGTTGTGATTGAAGCAAACCAAAAGACCGAACCAAACTTGTTTTCATGTGTCGTTGTACTGGTCTTGAACGGTTTTTGACTCACTCACACACATTATTTGGCTGATGTTATTTGCACCAGGTGGTGTAAACAAATCTTCATGCAATATTTACATCATAAGATCAATCATCAGAGTTCTAAATGCTCATTCGCTCGCTTTGCTCGCTCGTTCTCTGGATGCTGGCTGGCGCTCGCATCTCAAAAATTAAAAAAAACATCCCCCAAACCACAGATCACATAAATATAGATTAGTTGGACAGAGAGAACTCGTCATACACATTCGAGACGGTCCTTCTACGCGGTGCAAATAGTTTGTTAGTAACTACTGGAAAACATAGTATATTCCTACCTATATTTTGTTTAGGTTTTCGATATCTATTTCATGTCCAAGCACTAATTCCTCGTTTATTGTACCTCCTTAGGAAATACAAATTCACCATGCAACCAGAAAAAAAGAAGATGTGGTCGTACAGTGAAGAACAGATGCTGGAAGCTGTTGAGGATGTACAATGACTTGTTGAATAAAGCAAATGAATTAAGTTTCAACAGATTGGGTGTGCAGAAACAGGACCAAGAAGATTCACTTGAACTATTTGAAAACCTCCATGATGATGCTGCTATCACACTACACTCAGGAGAGCAACAAACCTTCAGTAGTATTGGGGTTGAAAATGAAGTAGGTATCACTGGAACCTTCAGTTTGTTCAGTAGGTGTATGCTGCCTAGGTGGATTGATACTACTTAGATATATAGATCTTATAGATAAGATATAGCTTATTATTCACCTCAAAGTTACCTTTTAAACGCTTAAGTTTCCCGAATTCGTTGACATTTCAGTTGGATTAAACAATGTTTAGGATGAAACTGTTGAGTGTCAACTACTGGTTCCTTCCTGTGTCTACTACTGGAATTCGGGTGTCAACTACTGGTGGGAAATCCGGCTTCGGTTTTTTTTTTTTCAATTTTTGAAAAAGTATTTGATGCAATTGAGTTTTTGAGCAGTTTACTCGATTCAGGTCGATGTAGTGTGCATAAACCCGAATTGAAAAGCAAAACGCAAAAATAACGGAGAAACGATAGAAAGGGTGGTAACTACTGATGCCGTTATCCTAGTGTGACACGGCGTATTTGCACCGGGATAGGCCTTGTAAATAGTCACGTACCTACATACTATTTTCATGGTAGCCATTGGGCAATGTTTTAAGTTTATACTAAAGAGCAATTAGCCTTCATACCCAAAAAGTTACATGAAATAATGATTTTGGGTCATATTGACCCAACCTCAGTGTTTGGGTGAACGAATTAACCTCAGTACTGTTTTTCCACCCTGGAATTTAATACAACCGTTTTAACCGAAATTCCTGCGTTGATTCAATCGCACTCTTTCAAAGGTCTTTTCTCGTCGGTGTGGTATAATTGATGCGAAAAACGGCTTCTCTCCAAAGGGGTTTAATGAAAAGAATAGAATCCTCAGAGTGGATAATCCGGCTCGTAATAATTTGATGGGGGTCGGGTTAGTCAGCCGTCTGTCATAAATTACTTCTAATTACCGTTAATGGGATGTAATTAAATTGTCGTCGCTTACATTGATTAGAATAGCTTGGGGGGAAAGACCTTTCCTCCAAAACGGGTTTCGAAGGACGTATTGATTAAATATCATGGGGCACTTTATTAAAGGGATTGTAGCACCAGATCACGCGAAAAATTTGAATTTTTTCTTACTATTTGCGCATTTTGATGAAATAAGAGTAAGCTGTTATAATAAGGAGGTAAAACAACCGTACGTATCAAGTTTTGTATTCAAGTGGATATATACGACACAAACTGATGTTAGTTATAGTACTTTGATATTGTTACTCGTAGTTACATGATGTAACTTACATCTCATTTAGAATTTTTCTGAACCCCAACTTGAAGTTAAGAATCTCTATTTTTGGACTGTGCATTCAAATGCATTAGATACGCGCTTAATCTAATTAAAAATTTACTCGGAGGAAACGGGTTTTACTCGGTAACATAGTTTTTAGCGAATTTTTAAAGAACAGGATGCTATTGTTCTCGGTCCAAAATGTTTAAAACTTGAATTTCCAAGAACTTTTTATACCAAAATCCGTTCAAATTTAGATAAAAAGGTTCAAATTTATTTGCACAAAAATCTGTCTTGGCAATCGAATGATAGAGAAGCTAAGTTCGTAGATGGTCAGAATTGGGCCACTGTATGACCGGGGGGGGGGGGATACCCATAAATTCCTAAAATGAAACACTCCAACTATTGACACCTCATTTTGAGGGGTTTTAACACTGGGGGACTACCCCATTAATTCCACAAGTCTGACAAGTGACACCTCAGCTTTGAAAAATCTATAACCTGAGATGTTACTCGGCAGAAAAAGAAACAAAAGTGATCATAAACCAGTAAAATTGAGACATTTTACATAAAACCAGTTATTTCTTCGAAAATTCGCTTTTATAGCCGTGCTGCATGACTGAAATCTATTTGATTCGTGGAATATAAAAGTACGGTAAATTGACTAAGGCATTTCATTATACATAACAACAGTTGAGCTCGAGATCAATACTTTCCTAGCCAAGGTATTGTAAACAGTTTTGTTTTCCCAAAAACTTGTGGACTCCTGGAATATTCTAATTTTTGTCATACAGGCACCATTGAGCTGCGACGGCGTCGAGATAGTTGGAACTGAGTCGAGATAAAAGACGAGAAGAGAGAAGAAAAAAACCTGTTTTTCCGAATCGAATGACAACAGCGAATAGTAAGTTCCCGATAACTACCGTCTCATAACGCACGAAACTTTCTGAGTCGCTACAATAAACGAGGATTTGGTTGGGTAGTTATAAGAAGGAAAAAAAACCCTTTAATACCCTGTGCAATAAAAGTGACTTTCCTAAAGTGGAGAACGACAACAACCAGTTTTTGGAACGGCTTGTAGGCTCGTTTGGTTCGCGAATAAATTATTTAAATCTGTCTTGAATAGTTTCAACGTGAAGCAGTCTCATGCGATGACTAACTTGTCTGAACCGAACGTTACGGGAATGTGCCTATGTCAACGTGAAAACGCGTCTTCGGTTCTTAACGATCTTGAATCACAGAGATTTCAGGTTCAATTTATATCTAACTATTTAGTTAAACATGTAAAATGTCAGCTTTTGAATAGGACATTTCGCACCAACTTCTCTACTCTTCATAACAGTCTTCATTGGAATGTGCCAAGTGAGTGGTATTTGCCGAGGTGTACGTGCCAAACATTATGCCAAGTGAACCGGCCAACCTGTACACGTACGTATAGATAATTGTGTACAGTATATACCAGCATAATGACTGCGCCATAACGCGACAAAACAGTTCAGAACTCCAAAATCAAGAAGGAACGATATTCCGATTCGTAAATTCGATTCAATTTTGGTTTATTATCTTCGATAATCGCACCCCCCCCCCCCCAATTTGAGGGTTTACGTTTCGGGTTCGGACCAAACTTTTCATAACCGTAGGTCAATAGGTAGAGGTTCAAAATCAATTTTGAAAAATGTACCTATATCTCGAAAAATTCAAATTTTACGGTATAGTTTTTAGTTCTTATTTGAAATGTGTTCAATTTTTTTAAATGTTTAAGACTATTCGGAGGTTCGTATGACCATCCGTTCGTTGACAATGAGGGCTCTAAGTTGGAGCAGATCGAATGTGACAACATGAGGGTGAATCATGCTGCGCGCGGTCGTGTCAAAGTTCATACTGGCTCAGCTGATGCGAACTGCACTGGGTTTTTAGATATCGAGTTAATTCATAATAATAATTAATAATCTTTATTAATAACTCAGAATTATTAATTGTTAATAATAATTTACACTACTTGATAATAATTATTAATAATTAACGATAATTCATAATAATAATTAATCTATCATTCAGTAATCTAGACAGAAGGGCGATTTGCACAAAAAAAACATAATAAACCTTAGTGTCAAGAGTTTGCAGTTTTTACAAATTATAGCAAGTGCACGGTGATTCCTTCAAGAATTCCAACAAAGTGCATCACCCTGATTTTTATATATCCTCCGCCAATACGTTACGTTTTCACTGTACATTTCAAAGTTGATGATTTATTGTAGTTAGTAAGATATTTCAGTGTTGTGTGGTTTTTAGGACCTTCCACGCAGAGTTATACTCGTTCAGTCGACGTGGTAGAGATATTGATCGGGTTAGACTGGTGATCAGGATAGGCCGCTATTTATAAATAAATGGAAGTTTAATAGAAATATTGTTTAATTATGTACTGATGTGTAGGTAATTTAGAAAGTTTTTGTCTTCCTGTCTTGATGCGCTAGTTGAAACGATATTTTGACGTATTCGAAGATAGTGAGAATTATTTGGTCGATCGAATTAAGGAGCGTATTTAATCGTACATTTATATATTGACATATTAATTAAAGCGTTTCTCGTAATTTCAGTCGCTAGGTCAATCTCCCACTCACTACGAGGACGGATGTGACCGCGAGGACGACCAGTGGAACATTTGTGACGGAAGCAACAGGTTTTCATACACGAGTGAGACGGACTACCGCAACCAAGCGGACTGCGTAGGTACTCACTTTTTGTCGTTCGTACTAATACAGACACTTATTTTAATGTGAATTCGCAATAACGGGTCACTTCTAAATAAAAATAACCAGAACACTCGCGGATTTTATAAGTCTTTTATGATATGTTCAGAAATCTGAATGTCACTGGATGGGAGGTTTTATTAGGAAATTGCCTACTTACCTAGTTGTGAAGGTCTGAGGTATGTGTCGTTCAACTTCAGGTGTTTTATTTTTAAGCTGAGGTACCTGGTTGATGATTAGATACTGCAGTGGGGACTGAAGGTAACTGCGAGGTCGGAGGTGGGACGAACGGTGACAAACTCAGCCCATAGCAGATTTAGGTGGTTTGATATCACTGATTTTGAGAATTTGGTTCATCAGGGTTTTGAAAAAAGGTGAATGTGTGCAAAATCGGTGGAGTTGTAAATAGGGCAGAAAAAGAGGAAGAGGTTTTGACACGAAGTAACAGCCTCAACTGAAGTGTGAATGTACCCTGAGGGCGTAAGAACGCAGGCGTCGTTGCCATGGGGATCAGGGTCGGAGAGGCCGATCATACGCATCGGGTCATTTGAGAAGCACGTGCGCTGGAGAGGGGGTCGTAGTAGTGATTTGCCACAGGTGCTCGCTAGGGTGATGAGGTGAGATGGTCAAGGAGATGATGAGGATGAGGAAGCGGAGGGTACGGGATGGTTACGGAGGGTGGAAATATGGAGTGGAGCCCTTCAGGGTCTACCCTAACACGATTTACTTACGGTCGACGGCGGAGTTGTCACGTGGGTTGGGGTACGGCGGTTGCCAGGAGTCCCTGAGGACGACCAGATGACGTTTCACCTTGGAGGAAACAGGGCAAACCGCCGTCCTTGTACTCTACCAGACCCTCATTTCACTGAAAGCCGTCAAACTTTCCCTAGTTGGGCTTGAGCACACCTCCTCGTGTAACTTTGAACAAGAATGTCACCTCCATAATATTATTCTTCCATATTTAAGTAGGATTAACATCAAGAGCGAGATTGGAAACAGAACGAAGTCATGCTTACGGCTACTTTGGCAGTACAGCAGTCTTATGGGTCGAATTTTCAGATGAATTTGACTCCTATTGCCAAGACATCCCATTCAAATGAGTCCAACAACAGCTTTGTGACATTCACCGTGTGCGTTGTCATGTCCCTCCTTTTATTTTGAATACCCTGATGCATTGGTGGACTCCCCCTGAGGTAAATATTCAATCAGTATGATGCCTTTGTGGTCCCAAAACACTGATGCCATGGTTTTTTTCCCACTGATATGGTGGTTTTGAACTTTTTGGTTGAGGGTGAAGTGGTGTTACACCACTGTTCGGATTGTCTCTTGGTTTGAGGCTTATAGTGTGCAACCCAAGTTATCACCATCCAGTTCATAGCGTCCAAAAACTCTCTGGGGGTTTGCACTCGATTCAACATGTGTTGTTCAGTAAGATGTTTTGGGATCCATCTTGCGTACAGATGATGAAATCCAAGTGTTTCTGTGATGTTTTGTGCAGCAGAGACCTTGACTGTTGCGCAAACATTGCAGAAAGTTCATCCAGAGTCAATCTACCGTCACGGACCGCATTCTCGACTTTATCACAATGTCGTCAGTCAAGTTCGGCGGTCTCCCACTCCTCCATTGTCATGTACATTCGTAAGGCCGTCTTTAAACTCCCTACACCATTTGTACGATTCATATTATGGCCTTCACCATAAACGGTTCGTACCTCATTAAAAATCTCACGTGGAGATTTTTCCTTCGCAATTTTCAACGTACTGATCTCGTTCTGATCTTTTTTAAGGGTTAAGAGTAAAGCTATACGGCAGTGTAACCAACTTAGTGAAAAAATATTCCCTAGAGTCTTGAGAGCCTCAGTACACTTACTTTCTGGACACACCTCCAGATACTGGACAGATGAATTGTCATGTGGCTGGAAAAAGGATGTGCCTGATGGGTCTTGGTTTGAATTGGATTCACACCCTCAACGTTGTTAGTTACGTATCGGTATCTCACAAGCCTTTTTGATGGTACCGCTCCCAGTGACTCACGAATTAAGACTGGAATGTTCAATTATACAAGCAATGAGGCTCTTGTGGTAGTCGACAGGTTTTTAGTGCCCTGTTGAAATCAGTGCCAAATTAGACGTTTTCCCTGATTTTGACTAAGAAAAACCACCACGAGCTAATTCGGGTTTAGTCTGAAATGAGACGATTCCCATAGCAAATAATCACCCGATAATGACATTGTTTATGATCTTGCAGGTGATGGGATCGAGCCAATTCCGCGGTCCTCCTACATCCTAATCGGTGACGTGTGGAGGGCGTCCGACAAGGGGAGGAGCACTATTTTTAGAGCCTCTTGCAGCCTCCGCGCTCCCTTCATAACACACCGTCTCATAGTAAGTCGGCCAACCGAAAGAATGAATGTGAAGGTTGGATTTGGTGGAATGGTCTGATCCTGTCTCTGCAAACCGTAAATGCGGCACTGTTTCAAACTGCCACAGGTTATGTGTTGTGAAAGCTCCACACTCCAATCTTTGAACTAGGTTTTCTCGACGTTTCTTTGAACTCAGAAAAACCTGCTTGACAAATATTGAAATATTGAGTGCAAGCTGCAGGAATAACTGAGTCGTCGAAGACGCAAGGGTTTAAACTCGACCTTGCCACACTTTGACTATGCAGGGTGGGCCTAAACGAAACAAAGATACTTTGAAGATTTATAAGAAATTTTATGCTGAATAAAAAGGTTCCATTGAACATGGGTCCTCAAATGAGGCCTTCTATGAGAAAAATGCCATAAACCATCTAGAAATCGTGTTATTTCGAAGAAAATGAAGCCATTGTTCTCGGTCCAAAATTTTTAAAACTCGAATTTCCGAAAAATGTTTACCTATACCAAACTCCGTAACAGATCATCCTGAATTCACTGCCAAAAAACACCAAAAACTATATGTGTACCATACCTATCGCACCTAAAGAATAGGAGTCTGACAAGTCAACAATCCTAAATGTTGGGAAAACGCATTTGAAGTTTTAGGCCCCAAATATTGCTGAAAATGTCGGTAGGGAAGTTACTTTACCCAAATTACTTTTTTAGAGAAGCGGTTTATGGCTACTGTTTCGAGGGAAGTCTAGCCACCCTCACCATCAACAACTAGCGACTTGAAAAAATTCTGGATAATTTTGTTGGATAAACCGAGAGAAAGGTTTGAGTGTTTACATTACAATCTTGGATTTTTTATATTCATTTCCAATGATTTTCCCAGATTGTTTACCCTTTTTTGCACGTTTCAACTCGCAAATTTGCTGCATTATAACAGCATCAACAACAGCAATGCAGGCATGTGTTATATATTTATGTATGTGTCACTCCGGACGGAAACTCTCGATAGAATTGAGATAAAAAGTTCAAATTTGCACTAAAACTCCGTCTTAGCAATCGAAAGGCTAATTTCGTAGATGGGCAGAGTCGGGCCACTCGAAGGGGGAAAAATTACCCACGAAATCCCAAAATGAAACAGTATGACAGGTGACACCTCATGTTTGTTCACGCTGAAGACGATGGTGAAATCAGAATTGCGATATTTTTCTATAAAATTCTATAAATTCTATAAAATGGGGTGTGCAAAAAATAGAGACCAAATGTGTTATAAGGCCAAAAATAGAGACATTTTACATAAAACCAGTTACCTATTTCTTGGAAAATTCGCTCTTATAGATATGCATCATGTCCTAACCACTTCACGAGCACCGTATCCGTTTCCAAATCTTCCCTTGACGATTTTGTTACTACAGACTTATGTACTATTTTACTAGTTGCTTGTGAAGTACTTTCGCAAGTGTAGTAAGTAATGTGTAGTACCTAATAAAAATGTCTCGCCTTGGCTCCAATGGGGAGATTTCGAAACGAGTACGGTGCTTGTGAAGTGGTTTGGACATCTCTTCGTGGCGGACGGGGAGATTGTATATCATAACCTTTCCCGTCTGCAGCAGATTAAGATCTACTAGCTTAAGATTCTAAGATTAAGATTCTTAAGATTCTACTAGCTGCTGTAGAATGATATTTGAGAGGCGGGGTGATTTTTACAGAGGTTTGGGGGATCTTAATAATATTATTATTTATAATTATTATCTTCAAATATTATTTGAAGAAAGCTGGTCACGGGTTGGTGATGAACCGCCACAAACGCACAAACAAATCCCTTATCCCTTATCCTGGCACGTTAATAAGGACTTTTTTACTCCAATAAATGGTTTTCATAAAACCATTTAGATACTGTCATAGCCAAGGCCGTGTCATAAATTGTCATAAAACTGTCGTAGGTGTCTAAAACTATGTCGTTTGATTCACTTAATTAAATATTGATTCATCAATTGTAGTAATTCACAAAATGTAAAAATTAATGTGATACTCGTACTAACTCAACGTCTGAGCGTCACGTTATTCAGAGCCAAGGAGTCGCCCGATGGAAAACTCTATTTAGAGAGCGCACTACGATTCTAATAGACAAAAGTTATTTTTACTCCGGAGATTGGCGTCACTAATATCCGACTTGAACGGAGACAAGACGTCGTGGAAGTGATAATAGCGAAGCTTTTCTACTTTCCTCGCCCCCTGAATTAGTCAAGTATTCATACGGACCTGAGTAATATTTCGAGACATCGCTGCGTGTGCAGGGCGGCGACAAACTCAAGCACTTCCATTTGAGGTCTCCAAGTTTATTTGTGGGGGAGGTCCAAGTTTAACACGTATTAGTCAGAGCGTACGATCTTATGAAAAAATGAGACGTTAGCAGGGTTGTGACATTTAGAATAAGACCCTGCAAAGTCGTGGAGAATTCGTGGTTTATTATCTTCTGTCTAGATCACTGTTCTGTATACAAATATCCTTGTGAGTCCCACAGCTGCACAAAATATTTGGAGGAGTGGGCTAAAATATAAACTAATCACAAATTGAAGTGGACCACTCATCAGACGTTAGGTAACTCTCTTTTTTAACCATACTCTGGTGCTTAAATACATGACTTATCCATTGGAATTGGTCTCATATAAGGTCATGTTTGTTTGTTTCCACTTGTGTTTGCTCAAAGTTTCGTAATCATAACATAACATCAACTGACATTGTGGATAATCCTTCATATGGGCAAGCCCTTGGTGGAGGAGGAGTCTCCCGAGTCATCGTAAAACAGTGTTTAGTGCACCAGGCAGTACTGTGTAGTACTGGTTGGAGTAATACTGACGATAAAAGGAGAATACTGTTTACAAAACACAAGTGGAAACAAACAAACAGGACCTTTATGAGACAAAGTCCAATAAGTAGCTCAGCTCTTAGTTGTGATACTAAGACTTTGTTTTTTTCTTAAATTTTGTTTGATGTATTTATTTTTGTTGAACAAATACCATTACTGATGGATAAGTAAGGTGTATAAGCACCAAAATAACCAGAAGTATGGGTTAAAAAGATAGTTACTTAACTTTTGATGAGTGGTCCACTTCAATTTGTGAGCAGTTTAGTTAGCGTAAGAGACAAGGTGGTTTTGGGGGGAGTTAACTAGCTCAGTGGTGGTCCATAATATGCAGGGCGATCCGCTCTTTGATGCGACAAAATTGTTTGCGTAAAAACACATCAAAAATGGAGTGAAATGCCGCCAACCTAGTATTTTTATCCCAATCCATTCTCAAAATAAGAGTTTTTAAAGGTTTTTAAGAAAAACCACGTTTTTTCTCTTTTAAACTCGAGTTTCTTCACTTTACTCCATTTAATTTTAACTTTTGACCCCTTTTTTTGGATTCAGCGTTAAATTTGCTATAAGATTAGTTTACTTTGATTCTAAAGACCATGACAGCAGCACAAACTTTACTACCCACTCTTCAAAATAAATCCTGGAAACTGGGGAACCTCACCAAAACTTCTTCATTCAAAACGCTTTTCAATGGTATGTTAGCAAAATTAGGTAGGTACTGGTACTGGTAACTGGTAGTCTTACTTCAGAAACTGTTTTAAACATTCAAATATTAAAAACTAATAGTAGTTTGTTTAAAAAAAAAAAAAACTGTTTTAAACAAATAAAACTGTTTTATTATTCTTTTTGAAAAAATACATGTTTTTTTTTTCAACCCTGGTTCCGATATTAACACTGATAGCCCTTCGAATGGACTGCTTGACGACACCACAGTTGTGGAATTTGAGTTGCAAATCAATTTCGCCTTCTTCTCTCCAGACCACTCGAATTGTTTCTTGAAGAAGAGGAAGTACAACGCAGTTGAATCCTACTCTGGTATTTGTGTCTCTTGTAAGACAGCCATCTTTTTGTCTGACAAGTCTTGTTGACTCTACCAAATTTATGTCGTTTCAGATAGTCGGAATTTATTAATCGCTCAAATGAACAGTTGAACGTCCTCATGTCGAGGAGAATAAGTAATTTTAAACCGGAATCCCCGACTGGCTCATGCATGCAAATGAAATAGATACGCCTCCGTACGTTCCATTTATTAATTTTACCTCTATTACGCCTCACACTTTCAAGTACCTACACGTTCGCAGCAACCTCCAAATGTCTCGAAGATAGCAGTTGAAATTCAGCTTGGTTCACGCTTATTCGGTTTCATTCGGTGCAGTGAGATAATTTTGATAGTGAGATAATTTCATTTGGAGATGACTCTGCTTTATATTTCGCTGCTGAAACCCGGAAGAGCTCTTTTTCCAAAGCTGAACTGAGCCTCAAAACTGTAAATGTCTGGTTAATTGAGTACGGTCCGACCTCAAGTCCGACCTAAAACCAATTTCTCACGATATTACTTGACAGAACCACACATGCCAGCCTATACTTTGAAATTGCACACATCCATGACTTGAACTGTGATAGGAATACGTGTAATAGCTGTCCAGAGATTACCAGGTGTTTTAGTGCCACATATTTAAGAATTATTTTTGATTCGAGCATGAAATGGGAGACTCAGATTCACGCAGTTTGTACAAGGTTGAGAACACTTATCTATGTTTTTTTCTAGATTAAGTAAAATTGTTCCCTCTAAGCTCATGAGGACGATTTATTTCTCATTAGTGCAATCAGTTTTGCTATACCCCACGTAAGGGTGGATCCTCAAATAAAGTCTTAATCCCATTCAATTCTCAATTAAATTTTCTATGAAGCTCTGTGTTCTTTTGCAGATAAATTGTTGGACTTTTATATTGAATTTTGTATTTAGAGGGTTGTAGGAGGTTCAGAGAGAAGAAAGAAGGAACTTCTTCTCCGAGCTTTCGGCTTTATTAAGCCATCTTCAGGGTTTGGTAGATATTTTCTCCTCGTCCCAGTCTCTACCTCTGTCAGCCCACTCGTCAGGTGTAGACGTCTATCTACCAAACCCTGAAGATGGCTTCATAAAGCCGAAAGCTCGGAGAAAACTTTCCTTCTTTCTTCTCACTGAACCTCCTACAACCCTCCAAATAAAACAAAACCAGTCATGCAGCATGACTATAAGAGCGAATTTTCGAAGAAATAATTGGTTTTATGTAAAACGTCTTCATTAAAGAACATGATGTCCATGAAGAACATCTCAAGTAACAACCACGTTTCTTCATCTTCAAAGTGCTCCAGTTTGAGAGCGGAATAAGATACAGCGATTCTGACCTCCCCATCTTATTCAGCGTGTAAAAACCTTTAAAATGAGGTGTCACTTGTCACTTTTATTTTTCAGATGAAAAAGGATATGAAAAATCTATAAACTAGGGTGTTACTAGGCAAAATGGGAGACAAAATGTTTTATAAGGCCAATGAAATAGAGACATTTTACTTAAAACCAGTTATTTCTTCGAAAATTCGCTCTTATAGCCATGCTGCATGACTGAATTTTGTTGTCTTTCGGCAGTCAATTCAGGATAGTCTGGCACTATATACGAACTAGATATATATTTTTATTAGTATGCATAATAGTTGGACCAGTAGTAAATAAAGCAGGGTTAATCACTTTGACCAACTTCAGTCAGATGATATGTTTATTTATCAAATTACGATATTGATTCAAGATAATATATTATGCTGTTAAAACAAAATTTGTCTGTTGAATGTTTTCTTAAATAATTGTTTCTGTTAAAAATTTTGCTGTTTTTCAAGATTGCTGTAAAAATTATATTTTTTAAGAATTTTTAACAGTTTACAATTATAACTGTTTAAATAATTATTTATATTAAAATTATATTGCTGTAAAAATTTCAATATCCAAACCTACAAATTAGTATATTCACGAAATGCTGTAAAAAAAAATTCCGATACACCTACGAGTATAACAATAACTTCTATTTATTCTTCATTGTGAAACTGATTTTAGGTCCTGATGATGGAGAAATAAATTCTTCGAAACGTTGGCACGTAAAACATCTCTCATTTGACCGACCCTCGACATCCCTCATCATTATTATACTCAGTATAATCATTATTATACTAAGATAATAAGTCTTATTATCTGACTGAAGTGGGCCAAAGTGAATAATAAGGATCTACATACATAATATGTATAATACATCATTATTATTCATTTTGGCCCACTTCAGTCAGATAATAATAATATTATGTATGTATAATGGTTAATTTCGTTAGTTTTTCAGACCATTCATCTGGTGACAAGGTTTTGTTTTTCTATTCTGCACCCTTTTTGAAGCAATTTGTTTTGTCAATTCGTGTAAATCAATAAATCAGTAAATATGGTGGTGCTCACCTTCCAGTAGGTTGGACTGTTGATGAGGAGGTGTGCTGGGTTGGCTTCGACCAGCGTTCTCTCGGAGCTGCCTTTCAGGAGGTTCCCAAGAAGTCTCGACGGATCTTTCCCCATTCGCGAAGAACATCCTTCGAGCTGCGACGGCGACGACGTCGTCCTTTGATGGTGAACTTCCGGTTTCTCCGATTTGTCCGATTCGCCTCCGGAATAACCCAAATTGGCCGACACCTTCCGTTTGACCGAAGGCATCAGACTTCGTCCGAGCTCGTGAGTTCGTTTCTGAGTGAGTTGGGAGTCGTCCATCGACCGCAGTTTTGAATTGTCGCGAGAATTCAAAAACTTGAGCTCTTCTTGTTGTATGGCGAGTTTCCGGGCTTCCGGTTTTTTCATTTCCGCTTCCAGCATTTGTCCGTAGGGACCGCGGAGTGGCCTTTTGGAGTAGCTTCTGGGTGGGTGTCCCTTGTAGACTGGTTTCCCTTCGGAATCAGACAGGTCGAAAAGAGACGGAGACCCTCGACTGGGAGTGTCCCCTCGGTTGCTATTGTACCCGTTATCGCTCTCACCTTCCGATAAGGAATTAGCTCTGCTCAAAACCACCTTCTTACACCTCAAATCGTCCTCTTTCTCTTCGGAGCTCTGGTATATCAATTTCGGCCTCTCTCGTCTTTCAGGCCAATGAGGCGGCGTCGTCACGTCTTCAGGTGTCTGGACCTCTTCTTCAGCGCTGGAAGGCCACACGTCACTCCTTCCACTATCACCGCACTCACGTGGTTTCGGACACTTTTCTGACACAACCGCGCTGTTCGACACTTTCCTCACCGATTCCACTGAGTTTTTCGACTTTATTTGAGGATCTGGAGACTGTTCTATTTGCGTTTCCTCTTCTATACTGTCGGACAGCTGCTTCCTCACTAGGCCTGCTTTAGGCACCGAACTCAACAAGGGAACGGACCTACCGCGAGGGTGCAACTGGTCTGGCGAAGTCGGACACGACTGCGTCGTTAGTTTGACCGCCGCTGGAGCGCTGTGGGTTCCTTCTGCGATTTTATCGCCGTTCAATTCACCGGATTTCCTGGGTAATTTATCAACACCGAAATCACTTCCTACAGGGTTAGTCAGAGCTCTTACACCGGGCTTAACTTCGTTTTGGGTGCAATTCACACTTGGTATTGTAGATAGTTCAGAATTCACTGAAGGAACGTTGCTGCCTTCACTGAGTTTCTTCCTTGGGAGACTAAGGGACACACTCGGCTTTGTGGGATTTTGAGTTCTTGTAGGTCGTATGTTGTATTTACCATCGTTCGACGAAAAGTCAACTTGTGAGAAAGATGCACTTCGAAATGGTATCGTTCGTTGTATATAAGCCCCAACTATAGCTCGTGATTCCGCTTTGGGGAGCTCTAGATTGATATCGAAGTCTACTAAAGGTGGCGGTTGTGGTGGCTGTTGTTTCGTCGGAGATTCTTTGAGTTTTTCAGTGAGCTCTTTGAGTTTGTCTGTTTTTTCTTGTCGCGAAGCTGAAGATCGTTTCCTCGGCGGGCAGGGGGCAGGGGTGCCGCCCAGCGGGAGTCTCGGGAGTCGGTCCAGGGCTGACGCACCTTTCCTTGTCGGCTGCTTGAAACAACTGGCTGCTCTATTCTTGGCCAAGACGGTCGGGACTGGGAGACCGCACCATCCGCCCCCCTGCTGTTGGGGTCCGCAGCATCCGTCCCCACCTCCGGACGCGGATCCTGACTCCGGGCGAACGCGGACGCGAACGGAACCGATCCGGACGTACCCGGACCTTCTCCAACTTTCTTCCATTGACTTGACTTGAGCTGACCAACTACGGAGACAACAACCACCAACACGTCGACTTCCGTCTCATCGTCGACTCCGCGACGATTACCTGCAGTCTTTCAACCTTCTCATCCCCAACAGAACCCAAGAATCTGAAATCAAACAAACTACATCGTCATTAATTAGCAGCGAAAGAACAAAACCTACTGCTCAAATTTATTTATTTACTTATTTTTGATAAGTATGGGCTAAGCCCAACTACACTGCAGATACGAATACATCAGAAAAATAGATCGAATCACTAAATTATTCCCAATAGCGATGTGTAACCAATTTCGTCAGATGAAAGACCAAGCTTATTGGCAGTGTAGCGTAAGAATATGTGTTGAACTCTCTCCAGACAATGCTTATGGACAGCGTAGCACGGGGACCAAACAGGGGACGCATACTCCGTAATAGGCCGTATTTTTTTTTTTTTTTTTTTTTTTTTTTTTTTTTTGCACGGGCAAGTATGCCCAATTACATTATTAATAACATAAAAATAATAATAATAATAATAATGAGCTCCAGCTACGAGTTATAAAAAATAAATAATAGAATCAAATGTTGTCAAGTAGGATACAATATACTATATCCAATGTATAATACAATATACAATATATCAACCACTGTCCTCCACCATCAGACGCTTAATTCTGCACAAACTATGGAAGTATGGATCGAACCCATGGCCGGAACAGATTCCATTGATTGCTCTTTGAGCCCTACGGAGTGGATTGTTTAAGAGATAGTTGGTGGTCGTAGTAGGTACGTAAAAAGGGGTGCTGTAAGGGGGGTATGGAAAGAAATGAGATTCAACAGCTGAGGACAGTCGATAGCACCACGTATAATAGCTTAAATAGAAAGACGGCATCCGTTGACCGACGGCGGGTTTGGAGTGACTGAAGCCCACATTCACCCAACATGCGAACGCAATCGAAATCGTCCCAGGGAATTCCTTTTTTGATCGAAATGTAGCGCAGAAATTTCCGCTGGACACGTTCAATCCGAACAGCCGAGTATGCGTAAAACGGAGACCAAACGATTGAGCCATAATCCAAAATTGAACGGACGAGTGCATTGTAGAGTCACCAACGCCGCAACATCCCTGAAATCACTCGTGTGAAGTTTTAGAAAACCCAGGGCTCTCATAGCCTTAGAACTGATGGCATCAATATGATCCGAGAAGGTTAATCGAGTGTCAAAAATTACCCCTAAATCTTTGATCATTGCAACCCTTGATAAGTCGTGGCCATTAATGTTATAGTTGTAGGTAATAGGCATATTGGACCTTGAATAGGAGATAATGGAGCACTTGACGAGATTCAGATAAAAATTGTTGGCGCAGCACCAATCGTAGAAAGAGTCAATAGACGACTAACGATAAACGCATTATAAAGCGTAACGATTGCCTGGCCTGCATAGCCCTACCAGCGGTGTCTTCAACATCCGCGGAAAATGAAAGCTGCCCGCCACAACGAACACCAAGGTCCACCACTCCCTCTCGCAAGCTGGCCATCGCACCAAGCGTAGTCAAAGGCATTGTGGTTAAATTGTGATTAGGTAGGTAACTGGTTAACTTCTTATCCATTCCACCTTGGCTTATCTGGCCGGCGGAGTACTTGGGGAGTTGTAGGAGGTTTAGTGTAATAAAAATTCTTCGTTCCGAGCTTTCGGCTTTAATACGAGTAAGCCATCTTCAGGGCTGTAACAGAAACGAAACCTGCCGCGAGGCCTGCCCATTGACAGCGACTCCAAATGAAATTATTTTTTCCAAATGAAATTATTTTTATTATTAATTCCAAATGAAATTATTTTGTAAAAATACTGACTTAATAAATTTACTGATTTACATTATTAGTAGACTGTTTCTCCTCGTCACAGTCTCGGCTTTCGGTCCACTCTTTGGATTTAAACTGATTTGTTTCCCCTTGTCAACCCTTAAACCCCAAATTTATTATAATATGCGTATCCTAAAACAACCTAATACCATGAATATAAAAAATGGTATCCACCACCTTGATACCCAATTGATACCACAATTTTCTAACAACTAAAAATTGCACAACCCAAGCCCACCCCATTAATGTTAATGTAAATAAGATTATATATGAAATTATGATTAAGGGCATGTCGGTAGGTACCTACTGAAAGAATTGCATCCAAACGAGGGACGGACGTATAGTTGAGTAACCCATGGATTACAGAGCATGTAAATACAGTAATACTACGAGATTTGGCTCCCCATATTTTTCGATATTTGGCGAAATTTTTCCCTTTCGCTTTGGGGAGCTAAATCTCGTAGTATTACTGTATTACTATATTATAATGTATTAGTACAAAGAACATATTATGTTACCGGACAAGCCCGATTTTAGGACAAATTAATTTGGACTAGGATGATCTAGTTTTTCCTGACTGCCCTATAGGGTAGGTATACGATAAACTAGTTAGGCCTTTTTTCCCCAGGCTAAACCAGTTGGGCCTAATAGCGTTAGGATAAACTAGTTTGGTTTTTTTCCCCAGGCTAAACTAGTTGGGCCTAATAGCGTTAGGATAAACTAGTTTGGTTCTTTTTCCCCAGGCTAAACTAGTTGGACCTAATAGCGTTAGGATAAACTAGTTTAGCCTCTTTTTCCCCAGGCTAAGCTAGTTGAACCTGATAGCGTTAGGATAAACTAGTTTAGCCTCTTTTTCCCCAGGCTAAACTAGTTGAACCTAATAGCGTTAGGATAAACTAGTTTGGCTTTTTTTTTCCCAGGCTAAACTAGTTGGGCCTAATAGCGTCAGGATAAACTAGTTTGGTTCTTTTTCCCCAGGCTAAACTAGTTGGACCTAATAGCGTTAGGATAAACTAGTTTAGCCTCTTTTTCCCCAGGCTAAACTAGTTGAACCTAATAGCGTTAGGATAAACTAGTTTAGCCTCTTTTTCCCCAGGCTAAACTAGTTGAACCTAATAGCGTTAGGATAAACTAGTTTGGCTTTTTTTTTCCCAGGCTAAACTAGTTGGGCCTAATAGCGTTAGGATAAACTAGTTTGGCCTTTTTTCCCCAGGCTAAACTAGTTGGGCCTAATAGCGTTAGGATAAACAAGTTTGGTTTTTTTTCCCCAGGCTAAACTAGTTGAACCTAATAGCGTTAGGATAAACTAGTTTAGCCTGGTTGAATTCTTCAAACACTCTACAAAACATTCTTCAAAAGTGACGATGTGGGGTGTTGTCGTGAGACCCTCGATATAGAGAATTTCTGGCAACCCTACTTTATACAGAAGCTCAATTTGATCGAAAACTCGTACATACGATTTAGATGCTATAAATCTCTTGACGCAACTGATTATAGAGCTGAGGACGCGAGTTTATTGTTTCTGGGTCTCCGCTACGACTGTGGATTCAAAGATTTGGAATGCAATACGTAAGAAGAATGCGGTATACAACGAGAATGACGCAGGTTACGCCAGTCTGTTTGGATTTCGAATATAGCGAACAATTACGTCTGTGATGAATATTCAAACCGCGATCCGAATTCCGAACTGGTCACGCGGGGGTTTCGGGGGGTTATTTGTTTATTGGAAAAAGAGGGAGAACGACCACGTTATGTCAAACCTTCGGTCTTCAGCTCTTATGGACGAGACAGAAGTTGCGTTCAGGGGAGTCAACAACTTGATCTTTGTGGTATCGAATGTGTAACCAAAGAAGCCTCGGTTTAAAGTTACCGGAGTTCTTAAGAGTTTTTTTGACTCCTTCGTTAGGCGAAGGAGCATCTGATCAAAGAAGGACAGTCAAGTCCAGTCATTCGCCGGGATCAGCCTATAAAACCAAGATTCATCCAATTTTAATTACGCAAAAACACTTGGTAATTAATATTTTATTGAAAATGAAAAAACTACCTTGATTTTCACACAAAACATACCTATTTGGGATAAATTGGAAAGGGTTGAGTTTGGAACACTGAGTGCGGTCATAGTTACACTGATTACAATTACATAAATATATAACAAAATTTGTTATATATTTATGTAATTGTAATCAGTAATTTAATTACATAAATGGCGAAGTCTACATTTATGAGAAATTCACCAAGTACCTAATACTGAGGACTGAGGTCAGTGTTGTGGCTGTTGTTTGTATGAGTACATTTGTAAATTCGTACATTAAAACCTCGGTAGCACGCATTTATTTATTTATTACTTTATTACGAGCAAGCCTAACTACATAACAGGTCAGTGATACAGACATAGGTATACATTCTTACGAGTTATGATTATAATTGATAAGCACTGAACATAATTATGGAAAAGCAAGACAATGATAAAACTTAAAAATTTAGGTAGGTACCACAAATATGAAACATTTGGCTCATTCACTATACACCGCATCGGGGGTATTGCAAACTACAGCCTTCAACTTCGAGAGGGAATCATTGAAAAAATCAAAATTGGGATTCAAATCGGGCATTTCTCGGTTTATCCGAACGGTTTTTGAGGTTCTTCGGTTTGGCCGATTACGAAAAATATTTTGGAACAGAATCCCGAGTAGGTGCGGCGAAATAGTGGAAATCCACCTTCAGAATTAAAAGGCGAGTTTCAAAAACGGAAAAGTCCATTTCCACAAAAACTACCTAAAACCGGTTGTTGGATGTTACACCATCATCATCATCAGTACACCAAACTACGGTATCTGTGTTGTACTGATGATGGTGTTACAACTCCAGACGTTATTGTAGACTTTTTTCGTTTTTGAAACTCGTCTTTGACGTAACAACTCATTTTGAATGAGGTTCATAAAGGAGAATCGACCAAAAAGAAAATCGCTGGAAACATTTCGGAATTGGCAAATCGACGCTATCAACAATAATAATATTATATTAATAAAGATATTATCTTGCCGTGAGTTATCAACAATAATATCTTATCGTGCACTATGACGAACAATTTATTTTTTCACAATTCTAGACGCTCAGTTGTCTGTAGGGATGGGGAACAATTTACCGATTTTTTTTTTAAATCGATTTTTATGGTTAAAAAAAGTTTTTGAATCGAGACTCTTGTTGTCGATTTTTATCTTAATCAATTCTATAATAACGATTTTTTGAAAAATCGGCGAATTTTCTCAAAAGGAAAATTTATTTTTTGTTCTCCATCGCAAAATAGAAAATTGGAAACATCTTTACAGGTGAATGGTTTTGGACATGAATGAATCAACGAACTACGAGTATCTTTGTGTTTGAACTCATCAGTGGATAAAATACAGGAAAATCCTACATAATATGTAAATCCCACATAAATTTTTGCAAATTGTAACACTACAGGATATATTATATCCTGTAGTGTCACAATTTGCAAAAAGAAAAAAAATCAATTTTATGAAAAATCGAGTTTAGCCAACAATTTAAAAAAAAAATTTTTTTCTTTGGGCGATTCCAATGGTTCATTATCGAAGATAATAAACCAAAATTAATTTAGGTTTCGATTTTGAATTTAAAAAAAAATCGTGATATCGTTATTATCATTACGATAATTATTTAAAAAAATAGTATCTCATTAGAAAATAATATCTTTTAGAAACCGATTTTTAAATCGTTTTTATTTTAAAAAAATCGATACTTTCGTGACGATTTTTCGGTAAATCGATATTTTAGATTTTTCGTATCGATTTCCCATCCTTAGTTGTCTGTCGGCCGAATTTTGGTTTATTATCTTCGACGATGAATCACTAAAACCGCCCAAGAAAAAAAATTAATTTTTGAGGGTTTACGTTTCATGATACGTACGTAAATTCAGAAAATCGAATTTTAAAAAATACGCCGTATGCCGTCCCCGTCACTTTGCCCAGTTAGCGTTGTGCTGATATTCCGAAATGTTGCTTACGACCAACCCCACAAGGAACCTTGATGAAACTTTCATAACCCTAGGTCAAGGGTAAGGGATGAATTTTGAAAACGTCATATCTCGAAAAATTCGTATTGAACGGTGTAGTTTTTTGTTGACAATTAAATAAAGTTTAATTTGTAGAATTTTTCAACATCATTCGTTCAAAATGAGGGCTCAAAGTAGGAGCAGATCGAAAATCGTCATCATGTGGGTTAATCATGCGGCAGCCTGTCGGTTCAATGTTCATACTGGCCCAGCTGATTCGAATAGCACATGGTTTTATTTATATCTAATATATAATTGTCAAACTGTTCAATAATTATAATTATTATATGATTTTTGGTGTATTTTGGCAGTAAATTTAGGAGTGGAACGGATTTTGGTATCAAAATTTTTCGGACATTCGAGATTTAAAAATTTTACACCGAGAACAATAGCTTCCTTTTTTTTCGAAAATTCGCTAAAAGAAATTTGTTTCCGTGATTTCCAATTCTCTCGTCTCCAAAGTGTCAGCTGACCGGTCGAGTCTTTGTATTGCGAGGCTGTGCGTCAGAAATTTTAACTTTAGCAGAAATTTTAACATTAAAATTCTCAATTTTGCTGTTGAGAATTTTTGAGGCTGTTAAAACTGCATCCCCAGATGTTACACTGCCCACCCACTTGGCAAACGATTTTGAATACTATTTAATTTGCCGAGTGGTTGACGATCGTTTAGAGAAAATACTATTGACTGGTCCTCGTTTCGTCAAAAGGGGTTTCATTAGAACCCCCTTTTTTGGGTGCCAAATTGTTAGTAGTATTGATGTGCTGGTGTAAGCAGAAGCATTAAAAACAAATAATATTGAGATATTTTCACAAAATCGTCAACTTTACG
The DNA here is from genome assembly GCA_963920205.1 of Stenodema calcarata. Taxonomy (NCBI): domain Eukaryota; kingdom Metazoa; phylum Arthropoda; class Insecta; order Hemiptera; family Miridae; genus Stenodema; species Stenodema calcarata. The sequence continues at coordinate 14,214,191 of OY986055.1, read as the reverse complement.
TCATATGTTTACGTGACTTGCTTCTCTAAAATTCGTCGAGAGAAAAAGAAAATTAATTTTCCCGCAATAAAATCGGGTAATTAACCACCTTTTACACCTTAAATTTCCCGTTAGAAAAAAATGTACTAAAAATTGGCTCACAGACAGCGAGGAGGGTGCTCTCGTGAGCGTGAGATGGAAACCTCGCGAAATCGGAGCTTGAAATAGCCGGTGGAAACGAACGGATGAACCGCGTGCGTCCGAATCGCGAATTGACGCGCGTCTTTTTGGACGTCTCGTCAACATGTTGAGACGCGGCATACGGAATGAGGTGAGAAGGAGGGGGGGGGGATTTGATGAGTTTTGTTGTCTTGGAGGGGACTTACCTCATGAGTGGGCCGCGGACGCTGGTCGGTGACTGCGACCTGGACCCTTCGCCTGCGGCCACACACAAGAAGATGCTGCGGTCGGCGCGGTTGCCAAGACAACCGGTGAGAGACGGGGGAGCTTGGCAACACCGCCGCCGTCTCCTCATCCCCCCCCTCCGCCACCCCTCACACTCCTTCGGCATCTTCTGCAGTCTCATCACCACCACCATCTTTACGATGAGGTTGGTCGCGACCGCATCTCACCTCCCCCCTCCCCCCTCTTACTACTAACCTCCCTCCCCCCTCCTACTACACACACCTATTACCTACTACTACTACTACAACTAGTCCTCACCTTGTAGGTACACACGCTCACACACTGACTGACGGGTCACCGTATTAATTATCAACTCACCGCGGGGGTGTTTGCGTTACATTTTTTCGCTGGCAGCCGAAGTGCGCGAGTGTGAGAGCGTCCAACAACAATATAAAGTTATCAACAAATTAATAGATTAGCTGTACCTATTAATAAGTACACTACGTATTTAAAGTAAGTCTACATAATAGAGAATTAAGGAAAAATTAACGAACTGCAGTTGTACCAACAAGTAGATGAGTACCTACCTAGCGGGGTACTTAGGCCAACTCCCCAACTTAGCACGGAACTGTGTTCCAAGAAGTGGGGTAATTCCACATTATTATACATAGCTTACTTACTCATTTATTTAAAATTATTATGTTTGACCAAATTTGATTGTACTTATTTCATTTCACCCCCCCCCCCCTCCCCGTCCCACCCAACTTCCCTCGCTCCTCTTTGTTTTGGACAATTTCCTATCAACGGCAACACGCTCAGAGTTGGGCAAAAATTAGCTGTAGCTAACAGCTAAAAGGTGCAGATAAATTAGCTACGATTTAGGTGGAGCTAACCACTAAATATTTAGCTATTAGCTGTTCGCGAACAGCTAACTTACCAGCTAAATTAGCTGTTCTTTGAAAAGTGTAGCTAACAGCTTCAGCTGCGGTGGTTTAGCAGCTAAAGCTGTTAACTATAGCTGTGTCTGACAGCTAATAGCTGACTTTTTACGAAAAACTATTTCTCCACATAAACTCCTAGTTGCAGTAGTCCCAGAGCAATCTGAATGCACCATCCTCTTGACAGCTAAATCGCCGCAGCTAAAGCTGTAAGCTATATATTTCGACTAATAGCTAATATAATTTGAAATTTTAGCTGTTGCTCAAATTTTAGCTGTTTCTCACTGTCCCAGAGCAATCGGAATGCACCATCGACAATTACGGGAGGGGGGTGAAACTTTATACTTTCCTTGCCCAACCTGAAATACAATTTTTAGCGTTAGCTATTAGTTGTCAGTCAGCTAACAGTTTAGCTGCTCTTGGCAGCTAAATCGCCGCAGCTAAGGCTGTAAGCGATATATTTCGACTAATAGCTACTATAGCTTGAAATGTTAGCTGTTTCTCACTGTCCCAGAGCCAACTGAGTGCACCATCGACAATTACGGGGGGGGGGGGGGGGTGAAACTTTTTACTTTCCTCCCCCAACCTGAAAACCTTGTGTGGAGAAATACAATTTTTAGCGTTAGCTATTAGTTGTCAGTCTACTTACAGTTTAGCTGCTCCTGACAGCTGAATCGCCGCAGCTAAAGCTGTAAACTATATTTTTCGACTAATAGCTAATATAGTTTGAAATTTTTAGCTATTTCTCAAATTTTAGCTGTTTCTCACTGTCCCAGAGCAAACTGTTCAGTTTGCTCTGGGACAGTGAGAAACAGCTAAAAATTTCAATGTAGGTACCATTCGAATGTACCATCGGCAATTATGGGAGGGGGGGGGGGGGTGAAACTTTTTACTTGCCCAACCTGAAAACCTTGGGATGTGGGAAGTTGCCGTGAGACCCTCGATATGCCAATAAAATCAATAAATCAAATTATTGAAGATAATAATCCAAAATCCGTCCGTACGCCGCCCGCGCGACTTTTCCCGGTTAAAAGTTGTCCTAGAACCAGATTTAGCGTGATTACAGTACTGTCAGTATCAGGGGTACGTAACCTTTCGGGTTGGGTCCAGGGTAGTGAGAAATGAGAAGACCCTACATGAAAAATTACAAAAATTACATTAACTGTTATAAAATATGGACATCCATTATAAATTGAACAGGTTCGCATTGAAACCATACATTTTGAACTAACTATTCATTACAATAGCAGTTGTTGTTTTAGCGTGTAAAAATTTTCAAAACTCGAAATCCGAAAAGTTTTTATACCTACCTTCTCCCGTTTCAAATGATCCTCAATTGACTGCCTAAAGACACCAAAAATCATATGTAGATATATATTTATTTATTTAGGTACGTTTGTGTCATTCCAGACGATAATCTCGATAGGACTGGGATAAAAAGTTCAAATTTGCACAAAAAATCTGTCCTGCCAATCGAAAGGCTAAGTTCGTAGATGGGCAAAATCGGGCCACTCTAAGGGGTGTTTAGGGGAGTTTCAGGGGGAGGGGAATTACCCATTAATCCCCAAAATGGACCAGTCTGACAAGTGACACCTCATTTTAAAGGGTTTTTTACGCTGCATACGATGGTGAAATCAGAATCGCGATATCTTATCCCGTTCTCAAACTGGAGCTCTTTGAAGATGAAGAAACGTGGTTGTTACGTGAGAAGTTCTTCACGGTTCATCTGCTCTAATCCTGATAACTGAATGAGTTATCGCAATTCTGACTTCACCATCGTGTTCAGCGTTGAAAAATCTATAAACTGTGGCGTTTCTCGGCAAAACAGTAGAAACAAAATTTTGTTATGAAACCAAAATGGAGACATTTTACATAAAACCAGTTATTTCTTCAAAAATTCGCTCTTATAGCCATGCTGCATGACTGTGGAATTTCGGTTTATTATCTTCGATATTGAACCATTTGAATCGACTAAAGAGAAAACTGTTACCCTACATCTCGAATATAATCGATTGTAATCTACGGACTCAAAATTTGATTTAATGAAAGTTGTTGACGAGATTTGAAAAATGAATGTTTTTTGAACCCGTGAGTACCTCCTTACCCAGAGGGTAGGGAGGGTACTTTACGACCTACTCTTTTACCTACCTAACATACATTCAAAATTTGGGTACTTTGAAAAATAATAATCAATCTTCCATTTATTTAGTCATCTAGACAGAAGGAGACAATCTGCACAAAGAAGATGAAAAATCGTTGTGTCCAGAATTTGCAGATTTTTGCTACATAGTATTACCCCCGTTTTCCTTTCGCGAAATACAAGTTTACGTATTTTGGGTGAATATAATACTTTTATTATTATTTACTCCCACCATCACCTTTACTATAACGGTAGAAGTGATGAATAATCACAAGTAAGTGAATAAATTGCTGTACAGCAAAAAAAAAAAAAAAAAAAAAAAAAGAACGGTGTCCAAAAACAGACGGACAGACGAAAAGTAAATTAGTTCAAGAACCTCCGACACGCAAACTGTGATTGGGCATTTTGAGTTCTCAGCTCCCTCAAGTTAGTTTGTATATTCAGAAGCAAAAAAAAAGGAACTTGGCAATGATTACTCAGGGAAGACTAGAATAGATGAAAACTCAAAGATGACTAAAATTAACTGCAGAGAGGGAGAAGAAATATGTATTTTTACATTTCGTAGGATATTGCGTTGAAAATGGTTCGACCACGAAGAAACCGGAATCTGTAAAGAATTACCTAAAGAGGTTTATTATTGAAGATCATAAGAAGGCGATGATTGTTACTGCAGTGATAACCAGAGGGCGGATTTGTCTACAAAGGCATCTTTTCTCCCTCGTCCAATTTCGAAGAAATACCCAGTGATCTGCCCGTTTCACGTCTTTCTGTTTCCAAAATCACCCGTTTTATTTTGCATAAAATTGCATATTTTGAAGGTTAGCGCATAAAATATTCGATATTAACATAAATCCACTAGATAAATGCATCCAATCGTATATTTTGCCTACCTACATGGCCAGCCACTCGTTTTGAGGAAAAATATGCAGCATGGCTCAAAGAGCATAAATTTCGAATCAAACCGAAAAGTTCAATTTTCCTCCAGAATTGTTTTCTTAAGAGGATGAAGGAGCGGTGTAGGTAGCGACCTAACTCACAAGGTACCACCTACCTCCCTATGTAGATGCGGGAAAAGGACGCCTATGTCCTTCATCATTTTCATCATTTTAATCAAACTTAATAGTGTTTTACTCAAGAAAGAGTGTTTTTCTATCATTCCATGAAAACGTTTTTTAAATGAATGCAATGTTTAGTGCAAAAAAGAAGAAGTGAACGACTTGGAGAGAGTTGGTACATGCCAATTTTTTAATGGATATTTTGAGTGAAATGAATAAACATTTTATTCATTTCAAACAAAATATGTTGAAGATATTTGGTTTTAATATTCTATACTTATTTTTTCTGTGATTCTGGTTTGCATTTTTTATTTTTCACAGTTCCAATTACTTACTTATAAAATTTATAAACTTGAGTGAAAAAAGGCTAACTTTGATTTTGTTAGTGGATATTAAGAGCATATTTCGGATGTTTTTACCGCATATTTTATTACATAAAACGGGGTTTTTTATTGCATAAGAATCCGCCCTCTAGTGATCACAAATGCCGAGAAGTGTGACTTTTACTTCCTACCACCCAACTTCAGATTCGTTCAAGATCATCCAGTGATGTCCACTCAGATCAGTATCAACTCATCACTGGTGACACACAGCACTGCAGATGCAGGGGACAATCTGTACCGACCGACAGATCGACCCCACTCCGAAGTGATGTTACGGACCACCTCGCTCCTCCCTCCAACCTACTCGCTGCTCTCTACTCACTCCTCTGCTCCCTCCTCCCTACTCACTCCTCTCTACTCTCTACTCACTCCTCTCTACTCCCTGCTCCCTACTCACTCCACTCTACTTCCTCCTCTCTACTCACTCCACCCTCCGCTCGACTAACTCCTCCCTCCACCATTGAGAACAGCTAAGATTACAAAAACTCAGCAAATTCTTGACACCACTGTTTATTATCTTCTTTATACAGATCACCCTTCCGTCTAGATCACTAAATGATAGAATACTTTTATCAAGTAAGTAGGTACTTAGTGAAAATGATTATTAATTATTGTTCGTTATTAATCATTTTTATTAAATATTATTATTAATTATGATTAATTAACTCGATTAATATCGCCTTTGTATGAAGCTCACGACATCAGCAGTGACCTACTAAAAAACCCCACTTCTCCTTGACACAGACCACCCCGAGATCACAAGTCTTGTCGCTTTTTGTTTGCCATTGTAATTAATGTAAATAATGACTAAATTATCTGGTAGAAAAGGACCTATTCCGATTTAAAAAAAAAAAAAAAAAAAATCGATATTTTCAAGTAAGTATCGACACCTTTTACACATCCATCATCCAAGAAATAATTACTTCTTCCATGCACATCCCTGTTGTGGCTTCCCACGTTATCACTTCATGGATGTTATAAAACATGTCATTTGATAAGACTGTTATGTGTTATTATCGACTTTCGAAGAGTTCGGGATCTGTTGTAATTTAATATTAAATATTAAATTTTAAGGTCTCCCTGCTTGAAGCAATACATTGATTCGTTTAGACGCAGTTTGGTGGATCTGTCACCGTTCGTCGTGAAGGATGGGTGGCCTCTTCTCTTGTTGTTTTGGGTCGAATGAACAGGAATCAGAACATCTCACTCCAGACCCTGTAAGTAGTTCCAAAAATCTTTGTCAAACTTTGTTTCCTTCGTAAAAACAAAGTTTTTACTGTTGTTTTGGCTTGAAGGGTCTCTCAAATGAAGTGTGCCGTTGATTGTTGAAGAGACAACCGAAGGTTGAAGAGACAAATCGGTGTCAGTAACGACCAATGATGTATGATAACAATAACATTGCGCAGTGTGAAGCAAGTGAAACTAAAATTATCGATATTAGAGACTTCCTAAAGACGATTTTTACCTTACGGCGAAGCTAACGTTGGCCGTTAGAGAGTTCCTTAGACGAGAGTTATCTATCTCAAGAGAAGTTATGTATCTGAGAGTTATCTTAGAGACTTCCGTAGAGGGTACCTTATCTATCTCAATCAGGACGATATGAGAGAATCCTATGCAATCTACAACTGCAGCCTAACTCAAACCTGTGCGGTCCCGTGAAGGTTCCTTTTGATTTTCCCCACAAAAACTAAAAAGGCTTCAGCCAAAGTTTGGTCTCCATCTTGAAGAGAGGGAAATAATTATTGATCTTCTTCTCTATGTTGGGGTGTTTCCAAATCTTTCTCACTTTCCTTTTTCTGTATCTCGTTGTATAGTAATATTTGATGATGATTTCCTCATCACTATCTACTACAATCACTAGTCATGTTGTACAAAATTAACAATGCCACAACAACAGACCACTTCTACAGCTTGACGGAAACTGAATACTAGCAACCGAGTAGTAACTGTGTGAAGATGACAGGCAACTGAAGTCTCCCAGTATCGGAGTATCGAAATCTCTAGTAGGCAACCTATTGCAACATTTCGGTATCCCCATGTGATTAGTGCCTTAGTTGTTCCTCCTACACCTCCTATGGGTGGTGGATAAAAGGAAACAGTATCGAACAAGTCTGCGTTTTTCTATAAAGGTAATTCTCTATTTTGGTGTCACTTTTTCAATTTTTTTCATAAAAAAGTAGGCTTTTTGACATGAAAATGTCTTTGCTCTGGCCTCCCCCCAATTTTGTGTCACGTTCCCATCCTATCCCAAACTAACTAATTGTAACTCCGTCTCTGTGCATCCCACGGTAATCGTTCACCGCTCGTTGGAATCGTCAGATTTTATAGAATAGTTTCATCTTAACCAGACGCACTTACCTTCAATACAGGATGAAAAAATGAGGGTAAACAATGTAGTCAGCAACACAACTACGAGTTTCAGATTTCTATTTGTTTTGTCTTATATACCTATGCATTAGTCTTTAAGATTAAAAGATTTGCACTGCATCTTGTAACAAACCTGGACTCTACACTGACTGCCTCCTCTGGCGTCAAACTCTCTTCATTACCAATCTTGGTGAGGATCCCAGAGAATAAATCTCGAACTTGCAAAGTTTAGTGATCATGTCATCCACTATCACAGTCAACACGGGAACAAGAAGAAGCGGAAAACTTGAAAAATTACACAAAAACTAGCGTGTCGAGCAAAGACATTTTCAGGTCAAGAATCTCACGAGGGTCTCTCCGTTTTGTTTTAACTTGCAATATTTTTGTTATAATGTACACAAGGCCTTCATAAACCCCCTTCAAAAGATCATCGTAGTCATGGCTAGTTTTTGCGAACAATACCTATTATTTAGAAAATAAACGGAATAATATTATTTACATTCTTGGTGGGCTTAGGACCGAAAAGTGACACCAAAATAGAGAATCGCCCATTCGCTTCCCACATTGACAGTGTCTGTGCGAGGGCGATGAGGTCCCTGGGGTTTTTGAAACGTCACACAAGTGACTTCACTGACGTCGGGGCCCTTGTCGTTCTGTACAATGCATTTGTGCGGTCTGTCTTGGAGTATGGGTCGATTGTCTGGTCCCCCTACTATGCCAATGCGAGTGAGCGGATCGAGCGTGTTCAGCTTAGGTTTGCCCGGTACGTTGCTTTTAAGCAGGGTATCGATTGGCTCGATTTCGATTATGGAAGTATCCTTAGGCTTTGTGCTATTGATACTCATGATCGTCGTCGCCGGATCGCGGACTGCGTGTTCATTTTCGGTCTGTTTCGCAATAGGATAGACTGCCCCCAACTGTTAGAAATGATGAGCATTCACGCTCCCCTGCGCAATACTAGGAATACGGATTTATTTTATGTACCATCCCGCACCACTAATTATTTGTTTAACTCTCCCATTCTCAGAGCGCAGAGAGCCATCAACCGTGTGGTAGCGAATGGAGATTTTGATTTGTTTAACGATTCTTTGCCACAACTGAGGAGGACTGTTGGGCGTTTGTATTAGATGTTTATTTTTCGTTATCCTTGGATTATGTTTATCCCTTTCTCTTTTTTTATTTTTTCATCTAGGTATCATGTTTTTTTCCTTTATATGTTCATTATGTAATTGGGCATTTGCCCGTGTATTTCAATAAAATAAAAATAAAAATAAAACACCGGCCAAGCCTATAGTTAGGCACCGATTCTCTCATTAACCTGTTAATTAGGTTCTACAAAACTGCTTGTACGTACTGTCGTGTTTATTGAATTGTGTCAAATAAGACCCATTTATAGCAGTAAAATGTTTAAATTGATGAATTCAGGAGACGAGGAGGAGACAGCTGGCCGAAGCGGCTGAAAGAAGGGCGCAGGAGAGTGATCATCGCGGGATCAAAGATCCTGAAAAGATCAAGAGGATGCAGCAGAAATCTGAGGAGCTCGAGAAGCGGGAAAGGGAAGCTGGTTACCAGCAGGCTAATTTGAAGGTTAGTCTTCTTATAACTACTTGTTGTCCTCGCCCATGCGCAGTGCCGGTCATCGACTGATTTGTCCTCTTCTGTTTTTCTAATTCCAATAGCGGGTCTTTTTTTTTTGAAAATCAGAAGGCCACTTCCAAAAGGATAAGCATCTCGGCTGTGTAACTTCCCTAGTGGGTGCCCATGGCGCCAGATGCAATGCGTTTGCAAAGCATCACCTGCCAGCACCCCAGTTGAGGTCGGATTCGTGGTGGTTTCATACTCAGACAACAGGAATAGTCCAGTCGGAGTGGGGAGGGACCCTTTGGGATGGTCTGCGGGTCGATGCCAGTAGGCCCCAGCATGTGAGAGCTGTGGGCCACCGAGTACCAACCTGCATAATTGGTAGAGTGAGCTAGAACACTCGACTCCACTTGTAGTGTTAACAGGCACTCGGTGGCCGTCCGAGGCCTTTGACTGAGTGTGCACCTGGCCAATCAGGCCGGGGGGAGATTGAAAGCTATCGAGCTGGGTTCTCCTTAAAACCTGATAAGAGACCCAGAGGGCTATTCAGTTTCCTATCTCACAAAGTGTGCAGGCAACTTCCCTCTGTCCCTATCTAAGAGATGCGTTAAAAGGGGAGAGTTGGCATCACTGGGGAACTTGTTCCCTGGTTATGTACCTCGGCATGGGGAGTTATGCTACTAACTCGGGGACCAACATCCATAGTTGGTAGAACCAGCTAGAGGGTTCCACCGAAACCTGCAGTGCTTATATTATCAGGTACCAGGTATTAGGATATCAGGTACCAGTCAGGCGACGAGTTCTTCGCCTGGCTATCTCCTGAGAGGCTAGTAGACCACTCTACCTCCCCCAGGCCCAACTGGTGGGTTGTGTATCCTCCCTCCTGCTTGCAGGTGCGAGGCGAAGCGTAATACGGTGCGGATCGGCTCTCCTTTAATGATACTCTTCCATCTTGGAAGAAGAGCCAGGACCTCATAGTCCCTATCTATGTTGGGGACCGTATGCCCCATGGCTTGGTGTGAGTGGGGCAAGTCCAATCCCGCAAAGCACTCAGACGTGGAAAGCTGTAGGTAGGTCCTCCCAAAGGTTCCAGAGGGAGGGCTGGGCATGCGACCATTCAAGGCTTAGAGGCTCGAGACGAGGGGTGACTGTGTGAGAGATTGCCTGGTCCCCCGCAGGCTCGGGTTGCTGAAAGTGGTACGCAGGCCACCGGAGCAACGCCGTCTGGGCAAAGCTCCACCAGCCTGCATGCCGTTTCGTACACGCGGTTCATCCCCATATATGAAAACCAAATTTGCAAGACCAAATTCGACAAAATCAAGTTGAAACGATGAAATTGGAGAGATGTCAAATTGAAGCACAAAGTGAGGGTGTGAGCTTGAAGGTTTGAGACTAGGGTTGATTTCTTTGATAAATGGCAACACCTCCCGCATAAAACTACAGAGTCCAGCTCAAAGGACGAACGATTTGTAAAAAAAATCATAGAATTGGTAATTGTTGCTAAAAACAAATTTATTTAAGGACTCGGGTTCGCAATGAAGTAGCATTAAATGCTAAAAGTTTTGTGACAATTAAGTGTGGAAAATCACACCAGGCGTAATATTGACAATATAAAATGTAGGTACTTATCAGCTGTTCAAATTGCAAATTCAGTATTTCCTTCATCATTCAAGAGGTGCAAACACTAAACTGAACATTCCTGATTACGTTGCATGAACTTGGGGCTGAAACCTCATTTGCTATAACTGAATCTAGGTTCATATGGAGGCAGCAATCCGGTACATCTGTTCAATTTTTGCACAGATTCACATGGCAGCTTAATCGAACAACTGAGGTGTGCGCAAAACCTGTATATAATTTAACTCTGATGATTGATCATATATTAATAAGCAATGTGAAGCTTGGGGGTTATCACTTCTTTGGGTTCTTGTTAATGCTGGGAGGCTTTCACCTCTTTGGGATCTTGCATTATTGGGAGGCTTTTGTATACGCCTGACGTCTCTAGGATCCGATGACGACATAGTTTCCCGTGACCGCCGATAATTTTAACAGCCCTGTCAACCTAATGTATGTATCCACTAAAAGTATGTGATGAGTTCTCCCTGTCCAACTAATCTATATGTATTTGATCTGTGGTTTGGGGGATTCTTTTACATTTATTTTTGTGATGCAAGCTCTAGCGGGCATCCAGAGTACTTGGCAATTGCCAACGACCGAGCGAGTCAGCACTGAACTCTGATGATTGATGGATTATTGAACATGTTGTTTGTTGAGCAACTGGTCTACACACGGCACTCATCAATAAAAACGTAAACTCAACAAGTCTCCCTTGTAACCCACCAACCTCCGGATCCGTCAGCAAGAAATATCTGGAAATTTTGACATAGTATCCATGACATTGCGTAGCAATAATCCATTTTTCGTTGGCCAATAGCGTTGCAGAACGCCTTGCCGTCCGGAATTGCTCCTTCCATGTAAACCTTGCTTGAGTTCAGTGTCGTATCTTTACAATAACTTACTTTCTATTTTGCAGTGGCAAGTGTAACGATCAAACAAAACTGTTTGTGACATCATCTCTTCTTACACGGTGCACCATCTTTCAAACACTAATCTGCGAACCGGTTAATGTTTCTATTTCTCGCCCATTTGTACCTATTGGAAGAATTTCAGTTCATTTTTATACTTGACGAAATGACGTTGAATCCTGATGTCCAGAATTCACGTTCCGCACATTTGGACGTTATCTGGTTCTACGCTTGTAGACTAATGACAGTTGAGTGAAACACCCCCTCCAATACATTATAGTAGAAATTGCTGTACTACACATGAATCTAAGACAATGTGTTGAATGTTCCTGGTTCTCCAAAATCCACATGTGGATTTTATATGTATCCAAATGTTTGCAAATTAAAAACGACCAATTAAAAACGAATTTACGCTAAATAGACTCACATACTTGACATCAGTTGTCAAAATTGGCTCACCAGGAAAGTTTTCCATTGCAAACTTGTCAATTCCCTTTCACGTTATACTGTAATACATACAGTAACGTAATACTGTAATAATAATAGTATAATTATTATACTACATCACTTTTAATGGTTATTGAGCGTATTGCACGTTAAATGTACCATTTTCCGGACAGATTTCGCTCACATTTGGTAGAACTCAGGTAATATGTTTGTCTTCTAGAGAAATACATTACAGATTTTATTTTTTTAGCTACTCGATTGCGAAACTTATGAACTTATGAAGGCGCGAAATCAAAATATTAGCCATGCACTACCTAAGATATGAAAATATACCTATTCGTTGTTTAAGAGGTTTGTCGTATTCCTTAATCTAAGTTTAAGAATTGTTGTACTCGTTGTGATAATATTGTGATTAATGAAGTGCAAAATAAAGTTTTCAAATTTTACCAAGAAGTTTTTGATTTCATTTTGACATCCCTCACTTGGCTCGTGACACTAGAAATACTAGTGCTTGATATCAATTTCTCTCTGCATAATATATTATACTACCAGCGTATGACATGTCGAAGCTGAACGAGCCAATTTAAATCTTGAATATAATACGTTCAATCCAATCTCCAACAAGGGACCTCACTCGTTCTTGACAACTTATTAATATACGCCTTTGAAGTAGAAGGTTACACTTTATAAATAAGGTTAAATAATAATAATGAGCTTTATTAATAAAATATTAAAAATAAAATTCTCTAAGTAACAATTTAATTTCACGTCAGGTGTCGTGAAACTTGTACTTTGTAATGGACGGATGAATTCATTCAGTTAGAAAACGTAGTCAGATCTTTTGGAAAACTAAAAATAGATAGAATAATCACTTATAAAAAATGCGTTTCATATAAAATGGAATTTTCATAGAAAATCTTGAGACAAAGATCAACAAAACCGTGCATATCTATACATTTGTACACAATAAAAATTAGCTAAATTTCATAGCTTAATTGGAAATTAGTCTAAGGTGTTGCTTAGCAAAGCGACTTGTAGTTGGCTCCAAGTGGAAGCACATTCAAAATACTAAGATCATCTTGAAATGGAGTTCTCTCCGGTCATTTGCTCAATTCTGACTGTGCTCGAGAAAGAAGGCTTTTTAAGGGTACAGGAGCTCAATGTTGGGGGTTTGCATCAAGTAGATGATTTGATACTGTGAGTAGACGCACAGTATGCAATAGATCTGAAACAGAAACAATCATAATGAAACTGAAAACCAAATATTACTGAACCACTTGAGTGACATACAAGTGTTTGATAGATACAGAAGATGAGATATCATATTAGGAGAGACCAGATATCGAAATTGATATCTTTTCGTTCGTTTTGCGAGAGCAATCTATTTCGTGAGCATTGCCTCCCCCAAGGGCCAAAGTGCAGCCAGGATAACAGAGCGTGATTTCGATTCGGTAAAAGCGTTTCTAGGGTAAACCGGCCGAGGTACGACCCCTTTGTTGGCAAATAGTTTGTTAGTTTTGACGTTTTGTATGCTTAAACGACACGCCATCGACCAAACCAACGCACGCGGTGTGGACCTGAGTGGGTGATGTGTAAAAATGAGCTCTTGAGGTAGGTAAATGATACCATGTTCCATTATATTTCAACGCATTACTTAATTTTTATTTTCATAACGATTGTTACAAATTACAGAAATCATTGGACAGTAAATTCTGACAGAGGTTTCTCTCCTTAACTACTTCTTACTATTTGAGAAAGTTTTAATCAATGTACCTACTCTTTTTTCATTGGGTAATGCCTTTCTTGTCCTTTGGACATAAAAATCAGGATCTGCTGGTATGGTGACTCCCTCTTAACATTTCCATTATTTATAGTCTTTCATGAGCTTCACCATGCGTTTGACATGACCGATGATCACTCTCAAACTCCGGTCAACCTCTTTCATTTGTTGATGATCTTCCCTATCAGCCCATTCCTCAACTGGAAGTATAGGAACCAACAGCAGTATAGAGGTACCACAAATTATTATTGAACATATCTTGAGCAGCCCTTAGCTATCTTTGGGTTTCTCTATTTTTGACGACGATTTAGGTCTGCAGGAAAGGGAATTGATTGTGAAAGCAATGAGAGGCCTTGGCGGCGCGAAATTAAGGCAAATGAGTTCCAACTCTAAAACTACGTGATTTAATAACGACCAAAACTAAAACGTGTTTTTAACTTTCTTGAATCGCCAGTAAAGGAAGATTATCAATAAATGAAAGAGATTGTCCGGCATCTGAGAGTGATCAACGATCATGCCGAACGCATGGTGATGAATCGCTCATGAAAGACTACGAATAATGGAAATGGAACGACAAAAAAGGCATTACCTGATGAAAGAAGAGTGGTATTTGATTGAAACTTTCTCACATAGAAGAAGTAGTTAAGGAGAGAAACCTCTGTCAGAATTTACAGTCCAATGATTTCTGTAATTTGTAACAATCACTATGAAAATAAAAATTAAGTAATGCATTGAAATATAATGGAACATGGTATCATTTACTTACCTCAATAGCTCTTACACATCATCGCCCACTTAGGTCCACGCCACATACGTTAGGTTGGTCGGTGGTGTGACGTTTGAGCATGAAGGAGTCGAAATACGTCAAAACTGACAAAAGTTTTGGTCGGTTTACCCTAGAAACGCTGTACTGTTTTCCCGGCTGCATTTGGTTCGTCGAACAGGTCTCGGACTGTTTGCAGACGGTATTGCTCACCAAATAGCAAGGCTCTCGAAAAGGTAATATCAATTTCCACAAAATTTGTAACGACTGGTCTATTGGGAGACGAGCCTCATCCTGGGGGTAATCCCCGGACATTTTCCTTTTTGCCATTGGTCCGGCCGGATGTTGTGTAGGTGTTGGGTCAATGAAATAAATGAATGTAAACATTATCAACTTACATTGTACCCCATCCACAACCAATTGACGAGAGTCGGCACGACCACGGCAAGCTGAAACCATAAAACAACATTTACTACAACAATGTATGGGCGAGTGCATAAGGATCTGGTATAGCCTCAGGTAGGTACCGATATTTTGACGAATACAGTGCTTCAGAGTGGAATTAACACTGGAGATCTGAGAAGAGGAGTCTAATTAATAATGCGATTCCCTTTCAACTTGCATATTAAATAGAACCTTTTAATCAGTAACATGAAAGTGAAATTCCAGCTTATCTGATTATGTTATTACCACCCAGCCAAAACCGCCAATCTGCATTTTCGGTCATTTTCGTTTTAGCGCATCTACAGACAAGCAAAACGAATTTCTCATTTTTATCAAAAAAATCCACTGGCTGTTATGGTTATGTTGGCTGTGGCATGGTGTGCCCAACATGGTGCAATCAAGTTTCTTTTTTTACTGCTACCTACTGAACTTCAGATGAAATTTCACTCAAAGTGCATAAGGATTCACTCACAGAATACGGACATTACAAACCAAGTTGATGAAAATCATTCGTTTTCAACAAGAAAATTCTACACACAAATGGCCAAAACGCGAATTAGAAAAAAGTTTAAAATATCGATACGCAATTTCGAAATGCCATTTTCCAAGGTAGCATGAAGAACACTCACGTAAATGTAGTAGCCGTAGAGGAGCCAGAGGCCGAAAAGTGCCTGAAACGCGGCACCGATGATCATGAGGATGAGCCAGGGAAGCATGAAGCCCCTGAGCATAACGTTGATACCAACCACCATGAGGACGGACGAGAAGATGAGGAGGATGAAGTAGGTGATGAACACTCCACCCCACAGAGGCATCCCTGCGAAAAATTGCGGTGAACAAAAATAAATCACTTGACAGCACGTTTAAAATGAATTAAAAAATAGATAGTACGAGTAGAAATAACATAAGGACTGGGAGCCAGTGTGGAATTGAAATCAAACAAGTGGGTTAAATTGCAAGAATTAATCAAAAACCAGCACAATCGAGAGTGGAGACAAGAAATTAGCCATATTGAGCTTATTATTAATTTTTTCAGTACATGTTATCTTACGTAATGCATGATCAATTTTCAAAAAAAGGTGATTAGCCTCCAAACTGTCGAAGGTTGAAGTCAATTTCTCATTGTCATGGCGCTTTGGTATCTCATTGTTATGGCCATTTTAAATGTCAGGTCAATAAATTAAGACTATGCCGATTAGAATTTGAAGTAACTCGCTATTAAAATGCTTCCTGCACTTTCCCTACTCAATTTTCTCTGGTAGAAGTTGGAATAGGGAAAGATAAAGTGGAAGGAAATTTCGCAATTGATTCCAAAGCTTGTGAATCTTCCTGAGGTCTCCATCCACATCCCACCAAACCAATTCTCGTACACAGAACTCCAGGCCCAGGTATGTCCACCTGCTGTCATAAGTTGCTTTCGGCAGCCTACCTGTGGAGGATGCGACCACCGGCCCCTCGCGCGGGATGACCAGGCGACCTGACCTACGCATCAGTGGGAGATATAATGATTTCCGGTTATTTACACTCAAACCAATCTCAGACGCAGCTTCTTCAAACGCCTTGAAAAGTCCTGCAATACCGTCTCTTGATGTAGCAAGCTGCACAACGTCATCTGCAAATGCTATACCTACTTACTGGAAACTCGATGTCGAGAAACAGTATAACCAATGCGCTCTGGAAGAGCCAACAGCACATGATCCATCATACAATTGAATAGGATTGAGGAGAGGGGATCACCATGACGCACACCCCTTGTGACCTTAATCATAGGACCAGTAGCAACGTTGCTGTACAGACGTTCTCCCACCTTCAAGGGTGGACTGAATGTAACCCACCAAAACCCCCAGCCATTCCCTGCTTCTCATCAGCAAGACCAATGCTGATTGATTCACCGAGTCATAAGCCTTCTCCATGTCTAAGCAGCACACGTGCAGCTCCCTCTTTTTTTTGTGCATCCCTCATTATTTTGACAGGGCCAGCCCATCCACTCCCCTTCTAAGACCTCGCTGACTGTCAGCATGGACAATACATTCTTCCATCCTTCGACACAGTATTCTCTGCAACTGCCTGACCATGACAGAGGCAACGGTGATAGGCCTGTAGTCTGCTAGGGTAGCTGGCGCGGCCATCGACGAGTACCGCCAACGGCCATACCGCGTAGAACACACCGGTTCTCGTCCGATCACCGAAGTTAAGTTACGCCGGGCGTGGTTAGTACTTGGATGGGTGACCGCCTGGGAACACCGCGTGCTGTTGGCATCAATTCATTTTTGCTCAATTCAACATCCTTGTGAGTACAGTATTATTTTCAATTCGATTTGTAACCTTAGGGGAATCGTACTTCTGAGTGCTCATCCAAGACACATCGACTGGTTCCAGAAGTGTTTCATGTTGAAAGATCACTAACTACGTTCATTGATCTTTTGATGTACCTAGCTCCGGTAGTACCCAATCGCTATATTTCATGAACCTCCTAATAGTGACTTTGTGGCCAGCATGTGACCTTTCCATTATTTTACGAGAGTTCCCCCACTAGGGCGTAGCCAGTCTAATTTTGTACTGCAGCAAAAAGTTTGATCTTCAGAGCATTCTACCGGGGCAACTGCCCCAGCCGCACCCCCCCCCCCCCCCTTACACCCTTGCTTCTAACGATATTGAGCCAAATCTATAGATCACTCCAAAGCCTACATTGTGCAGCAATTCAATACCCGAATAAAACTAACTTTTGTTAATGTCCGTCTCAAACAGAGGTAGGTACAGTTGGGTCGAATCCCCTCCATCAATCATGTAGGCGGTCAAGGTGATTAATATGACGCTGATGGCCTGTAAACAAAAATGAGCGTAGGTAGACACAAAATTAATCAAACATTTAGAACATACATAATGCCATAACAAATTTTGTTGTGTGAATTTTACATTGGTGTGGTACTTTGTACAGCCTGTGCACCAAGAGCAGCTTGGTAGCAACGTTATTGAAATGCCAATGGGGAATTTGCGTCAATTTCATTTTTTTGTCAAAAGTACGAGCTATAGGAGAATGGTGAAAATGATGGTCAGCTGCCAGACAAGTCTTCCTAAAAATGTAGGGACTTTAGAGAATCTGGCCGCGTTTGAAAAAGACCGTATGACGTCACAAACAGGACGAAACCCTCGGTAGAGGCGCTGAGCTCGTAGCTCGAGACGTCGGCGATGTCACCGCCCCAACCGGAGGTTTCCTCCTGTTTTTTGACGTCATGCGGTCCCCTGGATTTTCGCGGCTTCATTCAATCTGCGCTTGGCGTTTTCAAGTTTTCTCCTCAAGTACATTTTTTTATACTGAATATCACTGACAATACACGTTACTCTATGGCCGTACTATACAACAGGAGGATGATATGCGGAATCAACAATTAAAGCTAATTCCTCGTAAGCGAAGAACCTCAAAGCGGATTCCTCAAAGAAAACGAAGCTTTTGTTTTCGGTCCAAAACGTTTAAAACTCGGATTTCCGAAAAGGATTACCCATAAATTCCCAAAATGAAACAGTCTGACAAGTGTTACTTGGTTAATAGATTTTTCAACGCTGAACACGATGGTGAAGTCAGAATTGCGATATCTTATTCCATTATCAAACTGGAGCACTTTAAAGATGAAGAAACGTGGTTGTTACTTGAGTTGTTCTTCACAGTTCATCTGATAATGGAATGAGATATCGCAATACTGACTTCACCATCGTGTTCAGCGTTAATAAATCTATAAACTGAGGGGTTACTCGGCGAAAAATGGAGACAAACTTTGTTATAAAATGGAGACATTTTACACAAAACCAGTTCTTTCAAGCTTCAAGTTAATTAAATCGTCTCCAAAATTGACTGATACAAAGCGTGTGACATCATCGAGGCAATAGGTCAATACTCAAGGTAGCTCCGTATACTTTTTGCCAAGGGCTTCTGATAATAACGCAGTGCTTGTTGCTGTTGTTATGGGCACCGGGAACAATGCGTCTTCTTGCCAGGTGCCATACCGTGTAACTACCTCGAGATGTCGAAACTTTACAAATCCGAATCGACATTTTTCGACTTATTTTTAGGGTTGGCAGCTCAGTGAGTCTGACGCAGCCACAAGAATATCGTCAAGAAAACTCGGGAAGTTCTATTCCACAGCAATTCACGTCAATTGCTTGGCAAAAGCGAGTTGGGGACAGCGTTGAATTAAAACGGTCTATAAATATTTTTAGGTACTTACGATAGTGTAGACGGCACAGCATCTGCTGCCAGACTTCACGTCCGTGTTCCATATGAACGGAGTCCAACAAGTTTTGAGCACAACCATTTTTTGGCAGTCAAGAGGAGATTCTCAATAACTTCGATACCTGGAGGATGAAAAATAATAAAATGACTAAAATATAATGAATATCTGAACCTATTGTAAGGTCAAATACACCAATTAAACTACGAGGATAACGTAGGAGCTAAAGCCTCATTCACCCTCAACCCAGTTGTATTTCATCTGTAGAGATGAAAGTAGGAATGTTCTTTATACAGCGGAAACTTGACCGTTGTAGGATCAACAAAACTAAAAGTTAATGAAAACTGATCTAAAGTTATGGAATCGAGGAAAAATCGGTACATCCGTACCAATCACATGCTACGACAGGATTTTTAACCAACTACTACAATGTTATAATCTACGTAGTCTAAAATGCCCAATATTTAGCCATAATGAGTTACATAGCTCCATAGGTTCATTTCAACGTTTTCTAGCACCTCAGAAAGCTATAATGCAGTAGAATAGCTCTTTCTTATTGTATTTGATTATTAGCTTTGCATACTATGCCACTATTCCTTTGATTTACGAAAATAATATGCAGTAAGTCAAGTTACTAGGCTAGAATGCTACGTATGCCTATACCTATACTTTGAGGATATAATATATTACATCCTCAAAGTATAGGTAATATAATATATTATATCCTTCAAGTATAGGTATAGGCATACGTACTGCATTCTAGCCTAGTATAATAATATTATACTCTTTTGTACAGTATTTAGTAACAAGATAGTGGAAGTTCACTGCCTCTCCCTGAGGTGAAGTGTTCGTATGAGCACTTTCACTATTATGAGTGTTCATACGTACAGGAAGGTTGTGTCAAACGATATGGATATTTCTTTTACATCATCCCTTGGTCGTGAGGAATGTGAATATTTTCAGATGCACAACACCGATCACAAGGGAAAGTCTCTATATCCTGACTGTTCATGGAAAATAACACTTCGAAACGCTAAGGAAGCGAGAGAGCGATATTGAAGTGATGTTAATAGGTATGTTCCAACCTGACCAGTTCTTGAACTGGTTCAGGAACTAGTTCTGCGCAGAAGCCATGCGCATGATGAACTGCGTTCCAGCCTGTTTCAGTTCGTGAACTCAGTGCAGACAACGCGTTCCACCGCGGCCAGTTCATGAACTCAGTTCAGCTCAGTTCGGGAACTTCTTGCACTGAATTGAGATGAGGGTTGAGAACTCGAACTGGAAAGGTAACAGTGATCTCACGTTATAACCTCCCACAAAATCATTTGACTTCCTGAGTTTCACGGGAGAAGACGTAGTATAGTAGGGTTTTCTGTGGGAGAAGAAGGGTCCAGTTTGTTTTGTGTCTTTTATTTGTGGTTCTCGTTTTTAGCGTATTCTGGTACGTAAGTGTTCATATCTCGACAAGATAAAATCATATCATAAAATCATTTATCATTTAAATCATTTTATCATAAAATCATATCTCGTAAGATAAAATACGTCTAAGTACAGTACCTTTAAAATAAATAATTTCTCAGAAAACTGTAAAGATAAAATTATAACCCACGAAATGAAAGATTGTTGGTGAACATGCGTGTATTTTCAAACCAAATCATTTTTGAATTAGGTACCTACTTAAATAAATTAGATTGAAATAAAGTGCATTGTTTGAATGGAAGTCAACTCGGCCGACATTAAAATTAATTATAGGCAAACGATATAATATGAACAATGTTGCAGTTTCAATTTAATTGAAAATTGCTTCAATTTGTCCACTGATTAATTTTGGTTTATTATCTTCGATAATGAACCATTGGAATCTCCAAAGAAAAAAAAATTTTAACCCCCCCCACAAAATTTGTTGGTTTACGTTTCAAGATACGTAGATTCAGAAAATCGAATAAAGAAAAACTCTGCAAATTCTTGACACAACGGTTCATTATCTTCTTTGTACAGATCACCCTTCTGTCTAGATCACTAGGTCTAAATGTCTAGATCCTAAATGTTAGATTAATTATTATTATCAATTATCACTAATTATTAACAATTTTACCAATACCTAGTGAAAATTATTATAATTTATTGTTAGGTATTAATAATTCGTATTTATTATTAATAATAATTATTATTAATTATGATTAATTAATACGATATAATTCTGGGGTTTTTAATACTACGTCGGTAATAATTTTTCTATAAAAGAAGTACCTACCAACAAACATTCGAAATTACCTTCATTTCCGTAGCACGAAACACACCTCAGAAATTATAATTATTAGTGATAATTCATAATAATAATTAATCTAACATTTAGGATCTAGACATTTAGACCTAATGATCTAAACAGAAGGGTGATCTGTACAAAGAAGATAATGAACCGTTGTGTCAAGAATTTGCAGAGTTTTGAAGGTGTTCAGAAACGCGTAAGCATATAGTTTTTAGAACTATATTAAAAATAAATATTCAACAATTCCCGCCGCCACTCGGTAGTCCACAGTACAAGAATCTCTTTTTTTTTACAGAAGGAGCAGACCTCTGCTTACAGTTATTCTTGTTTTAAAGAAGTTACTTGAAGTACGGTCAATGCTAGATACATTCCAGTTTCTAGTCCTAGACCAAGTCAATTAATTAACCAAGACCGTTAAATGGGATTCTGAAATTCGGAAATTGTTGAGTTCTCATATCTGATAGCGATAGAAGAAGAAGGTTACTCTGATCAAAACCGCCCTCAGCGCTACCTGCCGGAATAGTTCGGGTCGTTCCAGCCATGCAGTTCACGAACCCAACAGTTCTTGAACTCATCCCCACTACTCCTGAACTGGTTCGTGAACTCAGTTCATGAACTAGGTCAGGTTGGAACATACACAATATATTGATAACGACGACTTGTGAACTCAATGTAAGTTATCGATTATAACAGTATGTACCGTGTCGATGGAATCTGCCTTGTGATAGTGTGTTCCCACAAAAATTAATAAATACGTTTCTATTTTTAGAAGAAAAAAACCTTAATTAAAACCTAATCTTCCACGACTCATGATCGACTTTGCAACATGGGGACCTCCACAATATTGTGATGTTACCTCAACAAGGTAAGTGAGTAGTGTCCTCAGCAAATGAAAAATAAAAAAAATACGGTAACGCTCATATCTCAAAACCAGGACTAAGGTGTACACCGACTGCATTTCAGACTATTAGGGCAGTACGGCCCTGTTGTGTTGTACGCAGCCTTTCGCTAATTCATGATCAAAATTTAATAGAAGACGTTAATTGATGGGTAGATTAATTTCCTTGAGTGACCCGCAGAAATGAATCAACAGGTAGGAATCAATGGTGGAACGCCAAATAGCAATATCAGTCACTACTTATCGAAGGAAATATCGTTGAACGAACAACCCGATTTGATAATGATCCAAACCGAAGGGTACTGAATAACTACTTTCTAATGAGTACCGCCCTTTCAGATTGTGGAATGCGAGAGCGTCTTTCCAGTGATGCAACGTAAATAATGAATTAACGGAACGGCAAACGAGTCTCTTTCTCACATAAAATGAAGACTTACTTAGTGGTGATGATGTGGTGAGGGAATGCAGCTCAAGTTCCTTCGATTCGTACTAATTTAGCTGATACATTTGGCGAATAAACAAGGAAAGGGACGAGTGCCGTTTTTAGGGAACGGGGAGAGGGAACGCCCTAAACGAAAACACCCAAACAAATATGCATGGAGGCTGATTATAGCATCCATATGAAACCTGAATAAGAATAAGCAACTCATAGGGACCACCAGGCGGTGAGTAGGTAATCCTGCAATACATCGTTTTCAGCTGTACCTACTTCTTCGAGTTCTGAGTGGCTATGGGATCATTTGATATAATTCGTAACAGATGTATCGATATACGTACTCGATATATCTGCCAAAATTACAGAACTACTAATATGTTTCCGCTAGAATTTAAATACAAAGTTTTCATGACTAATTTATCAATAAGGAGATTTATGGCTTTGTTCTACAGTGGTTACCTACCACATGTAAGAAGAACTAATGGAAGTAATCTGAGACATTTGTGAAATTGTGGGAAAAATCAAACCTGATTTTATTAAACCAACTTCCATGTAAATTGTGATTACATACAAAAAGGGCCAAAATCTTATCAGTGGATACGTGAATATTTAAGAACAATGACTTCACTACATAGGTACCTACGTAAAAATAAAAGACACAAAGTAGTTAATGTGAAGAAGGGTCATTTATCAAATCCCCGGATAATCAAATGCCCTGATTAATAAAATGCCCTGATTAAAAAAATCCCCAGTTCAAAAATCCCAGGATCAACTAATCATCAGATTAACACATATCTGGATGGATCAAATCCCCGTATTTATCAAATCCCAAGATTAATGAATTCTGAGATTAACAAATCCTGGACCTACAAATTCCCAGATCAACAAATCCTTGGGTCGTTAAATCCCTGGATTTATTTAAAACCTGGATTTATCAAATCACCAGATCAAAAAATGCCCTGATTAACAAATCCCCAGATAAAAAAATCCCAGGATTAACGAATCATCAGATCAACAAATAATCCCTGGGTGGATCATATCCCAGAATTTATCAAATCAAAAAATTAATTAATCCTTGGATTAACAAATCCCGGATCTACGAATTCCCAGGTTAACCAATTCCTGGATCAACAAATCTCCGGATTTATCAAATCCCTGAATCAACAAATGCCACGATTAACAAATCCCCAGTTCAAAAATCCCAGGTTTAACGTATAATCAGATCAACAAATCCCTGGATGGACAAAAACGCCGGATTCATCAATTCCCAAAATTAATTAATCCTCGGATTAACAAATCCCAGAACAACGCATTTCCTGGTTAACAAATTCCTGGATCAACAAAACCTCGGATCATCAAATCGCCAGGTCATCAAATCCCCGGATTTATCATATCCACGGATTAACAAATCCTACGGTTAACGAATCATCAGATCACCAAATCCCTCGAATCCCCGGATTTATCAAATCTCAAAACTAATTAATCCTCGGATTAACAAACCCCGGATCTACAAATTCTCGGGTTAATCAATTTCCAGATCAAAAAATCCGGGATTTATTAAATCTAGAATTTACTAAATTTTTTTGTTCTAGGATCGATGTTTCGCTAAATCAACGATTTACTACAACAGTCTAAAAATCTTGTTGTTTTTTCGAAGTTTCAAGTCGAACATTAGCCTTGGTCAAGGTTCAATTCATCCCAATGCAACAAGTACCTATATTCGTCTAAAACTCAAATGTTTTCGAGTTTTTTCGACCTTAACGAGTCAAATTTTGAGAATTCCGATGAGTCAAAGCAACTCAAATTTCTTCCTCTATCCGAATCAAAAATGAAGTTTCCGCGTTTTTTCGACCTTAACGAGACGGTGGCGCCTCTGATCATCCCACGCTCGGTGACTTGACGTTGCATTTTGCGATCGATCCATTCATCCGATTTGATATTGGAAAAATCCTGACTATTCTTGAAGATTTTCCAAAGGGCACTATAGGCGGTTTTCTTCTCTAATAAGTTGTTGAAGGTATTTTAAAATGAATTAAAAAAATTAAATAAGTATGAAAAAAGTTAGAATTTGAATTTAAAACTCGAATATGTCATAATTCTACGTTCTCAAAGAGTGCTATTTATTGCATGCTATTGCTAACTTTAAATTTAAAATCGACCGAAAATCGCGGGGGAATTTTTAAATGTAAATTTTTCTCATTTTGAAGCGCAACGTGGTGACAGGCTTAGGATCTATTTTAAATCGGATCTGCCTTAAATGTGAAAGATCAATACGAATGTCGTACCACCTGAAACTAAGGCTTAAGGTGTCCCTGGGAGACCCAGTGTGTTTCAATAGCGGTGTACGGTCCAGATGCTGCTCCCCTTCGATGACAATCACGTGCAAGATGAATGGCAAACTTGACGGTCGACCCAGAAAGTGAAGCAGTGATGACGTCATTCACGATAGGGAGGATCTGAGATCGCCCCACCATCTTTAAGATCATACAGATAAATACAGAGTACGGAGGTTACGAATGTGATCTGAATTGATCCAGCCCCCCCCCCCCCCCTACATTCATACAGAGCCGTAGCCAAACTAGTTTGGGGGACCTCCGGCGGTTCAGTTCGCCGCGAGTTACGAAGCTGTGCTGTTACGTCCAAGTGCCCATTTTCGTCAGAAGTAACGCGTCTTCGTCAGACAAAAGAACGAGCGAATTTTAATAATTTCAAAGTAAATACTTATTTTTTCAATCAGCACGTATAATTGAATATTCATACAATTCTAGATTTTGAACTATAATTGAATGTATAGGTAGGTTGTCATTAATGTCCAATCCAATGCCAATATTGTGTAATTTCATTACTGAACTAAACATCCTTGGATATTCGAATACTCATAGACTGAATATACGTAAGTAATTAGTTAAGTTTTTTTTTACATGGATTTGTCTTACCGCTTGGGGGTGGTAAACAGTAATTGTTCAAAATTATTTTGTTAAGTACACAAAGAAAAAAAAATCTAACGCGATCCCAATAAATAGAAACGTGCAATTATCTGTTCAATAGGGGTACCTAGCAACAACGATTGGAGAAAAGGCAGTGATTTTTCCATTATCGAGTCCAACATTTACGTTCATATTTGCCTGGTCTTTCATACTGTTGACCTGCAGTCGTTTTCTGCGTTCCTCCAGCTTCTGTGTTATTTTTTGTTAAGTTTGTTTGACAACAAGAATGAGCTTTCGTAGGTACCCACCTCAATGCCTACATGATACTTTCTACTTACCCGGAAATACTTATCGACATGCGAATTTCGTACATAATATACATATTATGATCGACGAAAAACGAATTTATCGATTTCATGGACTATAATAATTGTGGATTTGAAGGACCGTAAAATCGATAAAATAATAACTGTTATGTAATACATAATACCACGTATCATCAATTTCGGCCAAATTCTGTTTTTAATGGCCCCTACAGTATTTTCTTTCTTTAATATAATGTATTAGGGACGGGTTGAGGGCTCCTGAAAAGTAGGATAAACGCCCAATCGAATGGTGCTTTTTTTTTTAAAGCTTTTATTATAATGTATTATTAGGGACGGGAGAGGGCTCCTGAAAAGTAGAATAAATTCTGATACGTGGTATTCGAATGAGGGTATCGGTATGCTTTGCCAACGCATTACCATCAGTACCAACAACTTTAGATGTAGAATATTTTTCCCTGTTGATTCAACTCTCGACATCTCAAGACTTACATTGTGATGAAATTTCACGGTTTACTCCTTGAATCGAAAATTAATACTGCGAGGTTTCAACGTGACATTGTCAACTTGGGAAAATGTATGATGGCGAACACTTTTGTATTTTAGTCCCATTCCTGCTGATTTCATTGCATTTGTTCAGTCGTGCAGTTGTTCAGTCAATGTACGTCGCACAAGGGGGCACATTTTGAAGTCCTAATACACAGAAATCCTGGGTTTTAGCAAATCTTCGAAAAAAGGAAGGATTTTGGTCCAATATTTTTAAAACTCGAATTTCCGAAAACATACCATAACAAAATCCATTCCAGACAATCCTGAATTCTCTGCCAAAAGACACCACAAATCATATTGATTTACAATCTATATATTTATGTATGTGTCAGTCCTGGCGATAATTCTCGATAGAAAAGTTCAAATTTTCACTAAAAATCTTGATCTAAGTCAATCGAAAGGCTTAAGAATGGGCAGAATCAGGCCACTCGGGGGGGTGGGGGGATTACCCAAAAAGAAACATTCTGACAATAAACTCCTCATTTTAGTCGTGTGCAGCGTTGGAATGTCCAAAAGCGAAGGGGGGGGGGGGGGTTACCCATAAATTCTAAAAATGAATCGGCTTGACAAGTAGGTAACACTCGATTCTAAAGGTTTTTGAGCGGGGAATACGATGGTGAAGACTTGCGATATCTCATTCAGATCTCAAACTGAAGCACTATGAAGATGAAGAAAAGTGGTTGTCAATTCATTCGCTAACTTCACCATCGCGTTCAGCGTTGAAAAATCTATAAACTGAGGTGTTAAAGGAGACAAAATGCGTTGTAAAACCAGTAAAATGGACGCTTTTTTACGTAAAACCAGTTATTTGTTAGAAAATTCGCTCTTATAGCCATGCTGCAGGGCTGTGGAATTTTTCTGAAAGCGATCTAGGACGGACCCTACATACGATAAGAAGAGTGATCGGGGAAAGTTCACTGAAGTCTGAGAGAAAAAAAACTCCGAGTTTCTACGCAACAAAAATGACTCACCGCTGGCATTGGAATCTCTCTTCGCGAAATTACGAATATAATCGAACTTTTCCCTCCTGTAATCGATGACACAACAAAATCCAAGAAATCAACATGGCCTGGCGAATGATGATCTAAATACAAAATGTCTGTTCGGGACAGAACTCACCATATCTTGAATCCTCTCATTTATTAATTAGAGATTATTCAAGCTGCATAACCAAATCTGTATTAGGTATTGGTAAGAAGTTCCCAACTAAGCTAAATATAGAGTTTAGCCACTCAAATATCGATATTTTATCAGTGCTGCGTTACGATTGTTACGTGTACATTGGACCTCTATTGTGTTCTATGTATACTTTAAGTTTGGCATCTATTGTGTTTGAACAATGTGTCAATTAAAGTGTTGTTGTTATTGTACATAAGACGCACACGCTATTTAAGGAGCGTAACATCTTACGAACATAAATATTTTGAAAGCAGCCGCAACACTTGGCACTTGAGTGGACTAGAACGGGAGGCTGTCGTGGAGGTCTGTCGCTCGTGACCTTGTGCGAATTTCCGTCTCCCTTCACCTTCTTTTTCTCAACACTCGGCATCTGAAAGAATGGAATCGCGTACAATGAACTTGGCTAAGACCAAAATGTTCTGCCGTACAAATAAAATAAGTTAAAAGCCAAAATGTGTGGGGGCAATCGTAATGTCCAGTCTACCGTTTCTATCAAAACCCAGAGCGAATCTGGTATATCGACGCTGGGCAGGGAAAAAGGCTTTTATGCCAAAACCAAAATTTTGGGAAATCAGGTTTTTCTATGACAACGTTAAAAGAGTTGAACAAATTTCAAAGAAAAGTTCCTTTGTTTACTGGTTTTTTTCTGAATCTAAGCCTTAGTTTTCAAGTAAAGCTAATAGTTTTAAAATTATTCCCGATAATAATCGGCAAACTACACAGGAAATCGGAAATGTTCGTTTTTTAAAATAGCATGGTCGCAATCATGATATTTCTTGATTTTTCAAATGGCTTTATTCTCTTCGTCCTTTTGCTTTTCTCCCCCCCCCCCCCCTCAATTTATGTTTGGTCAGTCATGGGAGGGGGGGGGGGGATGATCATGGGTGTCATGATTTTATGGTCCCCAGATCCTAAAATCGGCAATAATATAAAAGTTGTTTGGGCGAAGGCTTATTGCCCATTCGGTAGAATATTTCAATATCAAAGACGCCTCCAAAATTTTGAGAAGTTGCCCAGTACGTTTGAGGGTAGGTTGAGTTCGATCATGGACGTCTTTGGCGTGCAAAAAGTGGTTTATAAAAAAAATGCGAACAGCGAAGTCGCTCAAAAACGTCGATTTGGCCATGCACAGCCAGGTGGTGGGGGGGGGGGATTAAAAAATCCACAGTCATGCTATAAGAGCGAAATATCGAGGAAATAACTGGTTTTATGTAAAATGTTTCATTGAAGAACATGATGTCCATGAAGAAAATCTCAAGTATCAACCAGGTTTCTTCATCTTCAAAGTCCTCCGGTTTGAGGACGGAATAGAATATCGCAATTCTGATTTCACCATCATGTTCAGCGTAAAAACACCTTTCAAATGAGGTGTCACTTGTAAGACTGTTTCATTTTGGGAATTTAGGGTAATTCCCCCCCCCCCCCCATTTCGGATCGAGAACAATAGCTTCAATTTCTTCGTTAAGATGTTGAAGAAATCATGAATTTAAAAAAGATTTATTTGAAAAATGAAAAGAAGGGTTAAAATTAGTTTAACCCTCTGTTTGGTAGGTACCCTGTTTGTCAAACATTTTCCTGGGGTTACTGCCGGACCACCCTGCTCCCTCCCACTTACCTTCTCACTGATCTGGGGCTCCCCCCCCCCCTCCCATCACCTCATCACTGATCTTTGGATCCCCCCCTTCACCTCCTAACTGATCTTTGGCTCCCTCCCCCTCACCTCATCGCTGATCTTTGGCTCCCCCCCCCCTTCCATCACCTCCTCATTGATCTTTGGCCCCCCCCCCCTTCACCTAATCACTGATCATTGGATCCCTCCCCTTCATCTCATCACTGATCTTTGGATCCCCCCCCATCACCTACTCACTGATCATTGGATCCCTCCCCTTTATCTCATCACTGATCTTTGGATCCTTCCCCCTCACCTCATCGCTGATCTTTGGCTCCTTCCCCATCACCTCATCAAAGTTCTTTGACTTCTCCTCCCTTCCACCTCAATGTTATTTGATTTCTCCTCCCCTCCACCTCGTCGCGCTTCTTTTACAACCCCCCCCCCCCCCCCCGGAATCAAAGTCTGGATCCGCCCCAGGTTGCCTCCCCCACTCCAACTGTGTTCATGACTACTTCAGGAGTCTGTCCTAAACCTCATGAGCTTTAGGTAAGAATTATACATTATACATGTCAATATGCCGATGTCCTTCAAATTGATACAACGCAATTTCCTGCCCCTTTGATTGTATAAATACCTACAATGACATAATATGTATATTATACAATGATATACCATGAATTCTCTTCCCTTCGCACTCAATCCATCATATTATCCAAAGGAAGTATCTCTAAATTAATAGTCGTACCTTGCTCTCAAACCGTCAAAAATCTGGAGGTTCCCTGACTTTCCGCACGTTCACTACCCGCTACACAATCAAGTGAATGGCTCAAACCAGAAACAGCTCTGTCTGATCTAGAACGACCTCCAGAATCACGGAAGTTATTTAAGGAGGCAATCATATCTTCACATGAACCTATTTCCAGGAGGAGCTAATATAAGCCCAAATTATAGGAACCAAATCTTAATATTCACACAGAGCATTGCAATGGATATTTCAGTACCTACCTAACAAGTGACGAATATTGAGGCGATCGCAGGAAAAATCGATTACATTAGGTAATTTCATGCAACATCTTTGGAATGTCCCGAATTTGAAACGTACACCTGATTTCCAAGGCATTATAAAATTGAGGCGTTTTCTATCAATACCAGCTCATTCCATATTTTTCTTAAATCTGCTTTTTTGCATATTTTGAACGTTTAGAGGGTCCTTCATAACCTGACGAGACGATGGGATATAGCTCAAATCCAGGCCAAAACTAGATGAAAATTTTTCATCTAGTTTTAGGCTAGTTTCATCTAGTTTCATTGAAAAGGGTTGCCCTCTGAAGCTCATTCCAAGCTTTTGCCTTATGTCTCAACTGTGAAATTTCAGATCATTTGAAAAAGTCAAGTGGATGTCATTTATTTAAAACTCATGAAGACACAAATATTAAGTGGTAAAAACCAATTTCACACAACTTGTGTGTAAATTGTGCATTGAACAAAAAAAACTGGAAAAAAAAGCATGAAAAATCGTGTTTTTTGCATCATGTTTTTTGCTCATTCCGACCTAATTAGTGTGATTACGCCCAAGGTAAGGCACTTGCAATGAAAATGAAAAACGTAAGTATCAAATTCTAGGCGTTTGTACCTACAATTAAAAATTTAAAAAAAATTAGCTTAGAACTCTGGACGTGAGAAGTTTGTTGTCTCTCCTGTAAAATTTCCAAAAATGGCATCAGCTGGTTTTGATAGCAAACGCCTCAATTCCTACTGGTACCTACATCAATCATTAAGGAGGTACACGATGCATCTCAAACTGTTCATGTTCTGCCGCCCGAAAAGCAAAATTAATTTGGGTTAGTTCAGTTAGGGTCTTTTGAGGTTTCCACGTATATCTAGTTTCTACTAGTAATTATCTATATAGATATCTAGTTTGCACCTATTTTCTGATAAGTACATACTAACTATCGCCTATTGCGTTTAACTTACCTTGACTTGACATGAGGTGAGTTAATAAGCAAGTTGATATTCGATAAGCTGTAATAACGACTTGCTCAAGTTAGGTAGTTGTACTAATTTCGGATTCGTCGAAGTGAGCTTGGTGTGTTCTTGTTCCAAGAGACGATAAGGGAGGTTCCCTCGCAAGTACAAGTAAAAAATTATGAGCGAAATGTTGCACCCGTGACAACACCTGACCAGCACCGATAGGTAGGTACCTAATTAGTGTCAATACAAGTCAAGCAAGTAAATCTTAAGTAGAACAAAGACCTTTAGTCATTCAACGACCTGTTATGTGAATATTCGGTGATGTCAGTTGTTAGGACACATATCTAATTTGTTGAACGGCAATAAAGAACAAGGAAACGGGACCGAGGGAATGACCGGGGTTTTCACAGACTCCTTGGAAGGGGTAGACCAGAAGACCAGAAGGCCTATACCGGGTGTCTAGAGAAATTATGGGACAAACTCGAGGAAATAATTGCTACAGGCAATTTGCTACAAAAAGTGCGTCGCGGATATTTTTCATTACACAACTAAAAAACTGACTTTTTTCACTTTTAAGATTTTTTTCGTCTTCTCGACCTTGTCTCAGTAAAACTGCTCTAACTCCCTAAGTTAATCAGTCGTTTCAGAAACCCGACTAGTCTACAAAACCCAAGTTACCAGAAAATGCGAAAAACTGCTGACGTCGCCCATCTGACATAAATTTGAGATTTTCCAATAAACATGGTTTTACGTGGTATGAAAGAAATGTATAAGTGAGCCATTTTCAAAAAAAAAAGAAAAAAAAACATACTCTACCTAAAAGGATGCAGAATCGATCTAAAAACGAAAATCGATTTTTTGGACGAGTCGGGTTATTGAAACGACTGATTCAATTGTAACGACGAACACGGAAGCATTTCAACGTTGCAATTTCCAAGCTAATAATTACTACTTGATGGGGAATGTTGACTGGAACAATTATTGTTCCAGTCAACATTCCCCATCAAGTAGAGATACCACTCTGGATATTATAAAATAATTTTCCGAGTGGTATCTCTACTTGATGGGGCCCCCGATTCATGTTCCACTACGATTTATGTGTATACAGGCCTGTGTATTTACCTTGGTGATGTTACAAGCACAATTTGTTAATGGTTGTCATTTGACTCATTCACTGGTTCAATAGCTAATGATAATGTTTCTGGTTTCAGAATTTACCGCTCGAGTTACAATGGGACGTTTTGCTTACGGTTTCATAATTTTGGCGGTGCTTCAGGGACTGACTTCAGCTCAATTCAACCTTCCAGTGTTTGTAGCAGAAGCTGTCTTGAATGGTTAGTACAAGCTTCACCAAACAGTTAGGTACAACAGTAGAATCAGATTCAGTAGATTCTACTGAATCTACTAGTATCTGATACTGACCGGCGATGAACATGATAGTACCAAACATTATTGAGGTTCATACTTTATGAACAAACCAATACTTATCAAGAGAATGGAATCTCTAGTCTGAGCGGGATCCCCCCCCCCCCCCTTGGAAAATTTGTTCAAAATTTCCATTTCTTTTATGATGAAGCAAAGTAATTTTGTTTTATCGAAATACACGTCATATTTGTAGGCAAGAGTACCTAGGTAATGTGCGATGGTTTGCTGAGTGTCCTTGGTTCTCGTGTCTTTTGTTCGACCACTCTGGAGATAGCGAGGTCTGTGAATGCAGACTGGCAATCCCGTAGTATAGTAGGGTTTTCTGTGGGCAATCCTCTGAGTGGGCATATTGTCTAACCCCTCGAAGTCAGGGGAAACTGAGCAAACCATACATTACAAATTCCTTGCTTTTCCCTGCTCATAACCAAAATGTCTAATTTTTTTATATGTCTTAATATAGGGTGTGTCCGACCCCCCCCCCCCCCCCCATCTCTACGCCAATGTTGAACACTCCAAGAATGAATGGTCTCTGGCCAATCGTGTTGAAATAATATGAATTCACCATGAATTTCAATTGTACGTGGAATCTGTTTAAAATCCCCATGTCATAGGCCTCCTGTAGCCTATTTTGTGTTTAGTTGTCAAGTGGATTTGTAGAACCTACTACCTTCGATCATAAAATCCACATCATTGAGTAATCAATGAACAACCAGAATTCTCGCCAAGCAGATGAATAGCTTGGTTAGATGGCTCACTATTTTACGAAATACCCACCTAATATAACTGTCAAAATCAGATCGAGATATAAAATAATCCCTAAAAACACGATATAACAGAATATGTAGGAGGCTTTGATAAGTAAAGCACCTCGACCTGTTGAGATCTATTGTGCCCTTCATCAAAAGAATAACAGAATTGTATGTTCTATTTTCTTTGTATGCTGTCTGTAAGAACAATAGCTGAATTGGTCTATTTGTCTCAGGAAAATTTTCAGAAGTTCTGAGGGATGTTAATTATGTGACAAAAATATTCAATATTCGTAGGAGTGGGAGAAAACTGTTGGCTGCTGCCTCTATCTCGAATTATGTGGGAATTCTTGGTTCAATGACAAGGTCAGGAGGCTCTTGGTGAATCGATAAGTGAACTGAGAAAGAACGAAGGTGATGAAATGGCAACGAGTGGGATGGCACATCGCAGAATCGCCGTCTCGTAATTTACTTGCCTCTCCCACTATAATTAGGTATTTCCAAATGACTTAACGAGAACCTTCGCTGTCAAATCGGTGTCGATCATGGATGTGATAGAGGTGACAGTAGGAGGAAAAACCTGCAATACGAGTGAA
Source organism: Stenodema calcarata (assembly GCA_963920205.1). NCBI lineage: Eukaryota > Metazoa > Arthropoda > Insecta > Hemiptera > Miridae > Stenodema > Stenodema calcarata. The sequence goes on along the minus strand of OY986055.1, from coordinate 14,180,227 downwards.
TTTGATAATTGGTAATTTGTCTATCAACAATTCGTACGAATTGAATCATTGTTGAAATATCCGTGTATCAATCGATGGAGAGGTTCATTCTTGGCATTAATAGTATTTCTTTACATTCCCATTATATATCAACACTCACTGATACTCCAATTCAGTGAAAAAGTGACGAGGTGGAAGTACAAATATAATTATCCTGTTTCGTTTAACGGGTACATAACCTCCAATAGATTGGCGTGACCCGAATGTTGGATAAGAAACGCGACTGGTTCAATATTCGAGGAAATCTCGACGAGTAATTTTAGATGACATAGAAATGATTATTGAGTGGTCATAACAATATGTCGAGATAATCCTCATCTGCGTCCTAACTAGTGCTATCTTCAATAACTGCGAAGGTGCACGTAACATTGAATTTTCACAAGATCTCGCAGCACACATGCGCAGGAGTTTTGCTGTCAACATTGCTCTTCTCCAGTCGCAGAGTGATGTAAATTTACATTTAAAAGCATTTATGCTTTTATTCACTAATAGGTAGTTACTCTGACGTCCTGGAAGACTCACAACAGGAGCAACTTGAAAATGTCTAGGTATGTTACCCCTGTGGTACCATACGAGGTACGTCTAGAAAGTAAGGTTACAACATGTGTTAAAAATTGAATATATTTAAATGAAATTTACAAGATAAGTGTCAAAACATGTCATTGTTTCTCTACATCATCGCTATTGAGGTCAATACCTTTTTGAAGCCTATGGACCAATTTATGTTGTCATGAAGGAGTGACACGCCACACGTCAGCATTCCTCTCCTTTTGCCTTTGATTTTTAGCGATTTTTTAAAGAAAATTTAGCTATTGTTTTCGGCCCAAAATTTTTAAAACTCGAATTAAAGGAGGGGGTGGGGGATTACCCATAAACTCCCAAAATGAAACAGTCTGCCAAGAGACCCCTCATTTTAAAGGATGTTTTACGCCGAACACGATGGTGAAATCAGAATTGCGATATCTTATTCCGTTATCAAACAGGAGGACTTTGAAGATGAAGAAACGTGGTTGATACTTAGATGTTCCTCATCGTTAGTCTGCTCTAATCTGAAAACGGAGATATCGCAATTCTGACTTCACCATCGTGTTCAGCGTTGAAAAATCTATAAGCTTATCTCGATTTTATGCCTAAAGGAACCACCATTAATGCAGCTGCATACTGTGAGACACTCAAGAAGTAGAAAAGAAAAAAAATCCAGTCATGCAGCATGACCATAAGAGCAAATTTTCGAAGAAATAACTGGTTTTATGTAAAATGTCACCATTGAAGAACATGATGTCCATCCCCTTCCTTCCAAGAACTTCCTCCCAATCACTCGCCGTGATCTGACGAGGCTGTGTATCAAATTTCAGGCCCTAGGGTGAACAGGGGAGAATTCAGCAGCATTGCTCACGAAGCTGATGCGATTTCCTCCCAATCACTCCCCCATTGTCTCATGAGGTTAAGGAAGTTAGAACCGACGTGATCTTTATAACCTTGGCCAACTTTCCTTGACAGTGGCTCACTTCGCTCGCGTGAGAGATTTCTGTGGATAGGTAGACGCATTTCCGTAATGCTCGAACACAGAGAGGAGTTATCTGTATCGTCACTAAGGAAAGCCTCGTTCACGATGTAGGAAGCGGGTGTGTGAAATCTAATATCGACAGAAACCATCCCCACCACTTGCTGATAACATTGGAGCAATCCCTATCAAAATTCTTTGAGCGGTTTGGCCGTCTATAGAGCAACAATGTAGAGTAAACAAACCTTAGAGTTGTATATTATAATAGATATGAACTTGGACTATTTTTTGTTTCAAGTTTTGTTGTATAATTCAATTTTGTTCTACACGATTTGTTAACATGAGATATTTCTTCATCTTACAGAACAACAACATCCCGAAAAATCTGTGGTGGTGACAGAAACAGCGACCAAAGTCGAGGACAGTTCAAGTGTTCCCGATTCCGTACCAATGCACCCAAAAATTGTCGCTGGCCTCAAATCCGAAGACAAGAACACCATTGAGAACAACGAACAAGTTGGAAGAGTGAAGAGAGAAGAACCCCAATACACCAAGACTCGCGTGAGTGGAGTTCAAAGGTCGTCTGGACGACAAGCGGATATCGACTCGTTCCTGTCTGAACTTGAGAGCGACATTTCCCGCACGCAACACACGCGCAAGAACGCCGGTTCACTCAATCAAGCGCCGTCGTGGAGCTACAAGTCCCCTCAGACAACTGAAAAGTCTTTTTGGAAAAAATTCGGAGACTCAATTGGATCGACTTACACTCAAGTCAAGACTAAAACGAAAGATATTGTTAAAGGACTGCAACTGTAAATCTAATGGCATACAACCTGTAAGTATGGTTAGGTACAAACTTCCAATCCCCAAAAACGAGGAGTAATAGGTACTATAATATATATAAACTAACCCATGTGACGAAAAAGCGTTTTTTCTATGAACTACCTACCTATTAGTTAACAGTGTAATGTAATCATATAAGAACGAAAGGTCCAAAGTCTATTTTATGTAGCCTAATCGGATGAAAACATAAAAAGATCAAGTTTGACAACATACCAACCAAAATATGCTGTTTACATCAAGATGTGAATATGCTCAAGTGCCAAAATGTTTTGTTAGACAGCATTGATAGGGAATTGTAAATATATATTGATGTGCTAGCCATCAGCAGGCGTTATTCCCTTTCTCGTTAGTTATCAGCATACAACAAAGAAGACGCCTATTGGGGCATCAGGAACAAGAATAATTATTTGCTGGGTACTTAATATTTCTTCAACTGTGTATAATGTTTCATATTTCATTCTCACTAAGTTGAATGGTAACTAGTTGTACGTTTCCACGATTAATATAGAAATTAATGATCAAATTGTACAGATTTATAATGATAGATTGATTACCTGTGAGTCTCATTAACTGCAAAATGTGATTATTATACTCAAACTGTATTTGATAAACTTTGAACATTAATTAGAACATATTACTATTAATTTGCCTAAAAAAGATTATTTTTCTAACTTAGCCGAAAAAAGGTAAATTTTCATTTCTGGATACAAAAGAACTCCATTGCTCAAGCCAATGATGTCTTATAGAACAAGAACTGTATCTACGAACATAATTATGCGGGTATTACAAATGTTGGTACTTTGAACACTAATCAATCATTTTTTTAAATAATCCATGGTGAATATATGAACAAATAAAAATTATTTAAACCGTTGTATGAATATTCCCATTTTACCACATTCCACCTCATTCTGGAAAGCTAATCAGTCCGCATTATACATCTATTTTGTATTAAGTTGTAACGTGCAGTAAATTTTACTCTATAAAAATGAATTTGTCAGTACTTTCTACAATGCTTGTCAACTGATTAGTATCACACATAGGCGATGGCTACTAAGGCCTCCTGGGGCTTGACCCCCCCAGTGATGCCGTGGTGGGGGCTCAGTCCCCTCGGCAAAGTGCTATGCTTACTCTTCTTTGGTGTTTAGAATGCACAGATGAACAGATAACGAACTTGTGGTTTTGATAAAATAAAACCATGGTATTTTTATTTATTTCTTTTCTTGAACTGTCAGTCACTGTCATTTTCTTCAATGTCCGGCTCAGGAAGAGAATCTTTTACCTTTTTCATCGCTTTTGAGACTTGAGTAGAAATGGTGACGTTCCCGCGGAATTATTAGCTTCTCCATCATTATATTGATCTCCTTCAGTTCAGCCCGTGCAATCGGTAACCTGTGGGTAGGGTTACCAGAAAAGATTCAGCAAGATATAGTAACTTTGGTAAAAAATATAATATATATTGTGAAAATATTATTGTCACTTAATCCCACATGGGCTAACTCACTTTTCCCAACTTTACAGGAGAGACAAAAACGAGTGCCCAGTCTTGCTATAGACGTTTCTGCAATTTTGTTCGACTATTCTTGGATCTCCATACATGTGTGTTATGAGATGAGCTGTAGAACAAAATTGCAGAAAAGTCTATATCAAGACTGGGCACACGTTTTTTGTCTCTCCTGTAAAGTTGGGAAAAGTGAGTTAGCCCATGTGGGATATTAAGTGACGATATAGTACCTATGCATAGGAGAAATAATGTATTTTTTCTATATATATTCAGATGATATAGGGGGCTCTCCAAGAGTGTGTACCTATACAATTTGAATTGAGATACGAAAGTTAGAGACACAAGACTATTTTTTATTACATAGTACGTACTTTTATCAAAGGGGCGTCGATTAATCGGTTCCTAAGATTTTTTATTCTTTGTGGAAAAAATGTTTCGCTCCCCAAATATAGTATTTTGCATACTACATAGGACCGCATTTTTATATAAGTAGTATATTTGTCTCAAAATATAGTAAATACTATAGATAATGTATGTCTGGCAACCCTACCTGTGGGGGTAGACCTTGGAGGGGGTCTCCAATGATATCCATCTTTCAGTCCTTAATCCCCTCGCTCCTATTCCTCTTGCCCCTCTTCCAGCTGATGGTCGGTCGTCCACTCATGGTCTGCTCACTGGAGGTTCTTCAAATTGTGGCAGTTGTTGTTCTATAAGCTCCTCGTCTAGGAATCATGTTTGTACCTACAACACTTAATTGGGTTCATTATTATTTATTTATTTCATAGTGGAACCAACAAGCAGCTTGATTTTGAATTTTAGGTGCACAGTCATACTGCAGGAAGTCATACATGCACAGTCATACAGTGCAGAAACTGCAGGAAGTCATAATGAAGCATTGTAAGCACTTCAAAGGGCCAGGGATTCCTCCTGCAGCTCCTTATCACTTGCGCCCAAGCCTCTGGGACATAAATAGGGATTTTTTTTGGACGCAGTTTCTATTGTACATGAATTGAGTCGCATTCCATTTTTGTGTGTGACCCGTTTCAAAAACTCGGCGCTTCGCGCCTCGCCAGGGGGGCAAGCCCCCCTGGACCCCCCGCATGCTTACCGTTTGGAGCCTGCGGCTAAAAATCGACAAACATGGAACATGCTTCTAATTAGCTTCCCTGGTAATGAAGCTTCGACCCTCGCACATAAGATTGTTTACTAACCATTTATAACATCGCATTGTTGGATTAATATCTCGTAGATAAATATAAAACTGCGACATAAATGCGTGATAAATCGAGAGCTTTCCAACGAGTGGTGAACGATTTCTGTCCGATGAAAACTAAATAAGTTTCATTTCCCCAGCAACGGCTCCGTTGTAAGCGGAAATCATTAGAAAATTTCGTCACCCATCCCGCGTAACGTTTTTCGGTTAGTTAGTCCAAGGCTAAAGCATGTTCCATGCTAAAACTTATGGTCAATTACTTGAAGGGACGGGTGTGAACGGCAGAATAGCATGCACATCGATATGTACCAGATTTTCATATCGATGTGCACGCTACTCTACCGTTTACATGTATGGTAAATGTGGTACATTCATCATTCAACCAACACCCCGATAGGAAACGTACACCAAAATCATGGATGTGCGTCTAGCCCTACATTCATGCTTTTGGCACCTAACAGAAGTGTGCAAATCACATTCATCGCCACTATTCATCCAATGGTTATTAGTTCAGCCCGAGGGATTTTTATACTGTGGAGGAAAGCTGAAGCCAACCCCAAAATTCGATTTTTTGGCACATTCTTGGTTTTGGCATGCAAGGGACGATAATACAATATTATTATACAAACCTTTGTACCTGCCAAGCCCTCAATATGAGGATAGTAAACAATAAGCTCATGGAAGACCTCTTTGATTGGAAGTGTGACTCCTGGTAGGTACATCGAATTCTTCCGACCGCACTTTTTTGAAGGGAATTACGCCCGCCATAAATTATGACGGGCTTAATTATGACTCATAATTAACATTATTAATTTACCTACGCAAGTCAGAAACAATCTTTGGATACTGTTTGGACACAACTATCAAGCTGACGGTCCGCACAAACAACGGCGTGATAAGAGTGATAACCATGGAAGAAGGGAGTGATAACATTCCTTCTTCCGTGAGTGATAACATTCTGACATGCGCGTTGGAGTTTTTTGAAATCTTGTTCCATGCAATGAGCCATAGCCAGCACTAAAAATTAGAGTACACCACCAACCTTCTCTACTTGGATACTATGTGAATGTAGCCGTGACTACTTGGATACTATATAAGTTTGTGTTTGTCCCTTTTTGTGTGTGCATGGTAGGGATGCATATCGAATCGATAAATATCGATATTTTCAATATCGATATAGTTGAATGCTTTCGATATTGAATATCGATATATCGCCAAAAATATATCGATATATGCAAATATCGAATGATCTATCGAGCAGAGAGCGATTTTTTTCACTCCGTTCCATAATTTTGCTTTGAATTGGGCTCAGGTGTTAAATATCCCAGAAAAAAGGGTCGCACTAGTTCTTTTCCGGTAAAAACTTTGTATTGCAAGAGAGGAAACAATTTTTTGGTAAGTAAAACGTTTATTTACGCTAAAACATGGCACATTGATACCAAGTCAAATAGGAACCAAATACCTTCGGTAAGTATCATGTCTCTAGGACCAGGACAAGGGTAAATCCGTCTAAAATCTTTATACTACTAAACCTAGTATTGATAATGTAGAGCCACTAAGATTCATAATATTCACTACAAATAATAGTTAAATTACAGAAAAAATACTTCAATCCCAGGCTCCGTTTTTACAGTGTTGAGCTTTAACGAGCTTTGATCACCCTATCCCGGAAAGAGATTAAAATAGAATGTGCCACTGTGTTGTGGAAATGCGAAGATGGATAGACGGAGCAATAGTGACAAAGATGTTAACAGAGCTAATCACAAAATTGGCAATCTCTAAATAAATAGTAATATGATATTGGCAATTTGTAACTGCAATTGTTGGCAATAATTTCAACAAGTAGTAATTCCTTTTGTTCGGGTTATTAATGCTAATGCTTACTTGATCCAACCTGTACAATGTCGCTAAATTTATACTTACGTCAGGATTGTCGACTCTCTCTTCGTCTTCGCTACCCTCACGTAGATCCACGTCACCTCGACTGGCCTCAACCTGGTTACTTCTTGTAATTTGGTGGCTGTTCTTTAAATGGGACCACAAATTGGACGTATTTTTGGATGTACTGTAAATCTTGTTGCACCTCTTGCACTGTGCTTTGCAGTCTTTTCGGGGGCCAATTCTATCCCAATACTTCCAAACCTCGCTTTTGGCCGGAGCCATTGTGCGCTTGCGTATTTGAAATATATTTCGTCTCGCGCTACGCGAAATAAAACAAAAACGGGTTCGCTGGCGGGGAGGGCGGGGCGACGAGGTGAGGTAGCTCGCCAGCGCCATCTGCCGGAGGGGGAACAAACCGACACCGCCAGCCTGCTTGCCAGCCAGCGCCGAGCGCCGCCGGCAGCAATCCCGCGTTAAGCTCGCTTGGCGCAGACGAATTTCAAACATTTTCAACGATTTCTCCACAATTTTGAAGTATCGATATATCGCATAACGTATATCGATATTTCCATGTATCGTGGATTGAAACTATCGATGTAAAAATATCGATATATTGCAAACAAAGTATCGATAGTCCGATATATCGATACAGTATCGTGCATCCCTAGTGCATGGTGTGCTCGTGTTCGGGAACTTGTGACTTGGTTAGGAATTTCAATTCGTAGGGCATGCGTTTATGTTTTCTTGATATTTTATTGTGACTTGAAGTATTATTAGTTTAATTACTACTACTCTGAAATGGATGGAGAAGGCATTCCGACGTACAGGCTCTTACAACCTGAGTTGATGACCCTCGAAGAACTTGTGGAAGTGTTGGAAAGAGTGAGTTGATGTTTGTTAGAAGACACAATTTTAAGCTCTGTTTTGTAAAAGTACGTGGTGTTTTTCTTAAAGGTATCTCGTGATGAGGTACCAACGTTTTTGTGCCTCTTTACGTGGTTGGTACTTTTTCTGTGGCGTTTTGGAAAGTTTGAGTTGAACCTTTCACTTCTCAACCGGCCTCAGATTAATGTGATCTAATTATGTTACTTATGAAATGACATTCGACTAAGGGACGAAGTTGATCACTTGATAAGCAGATGATATCGAGGTAGTGTTTACTTCGATTGTTGGTACCAGGTCATCCAGTAGCTATTTATTTACCACATCCAGATCAAGTACCTTACTATCTGCAAGTACCGGGGAGTACATTCTTTATGGTGAAAGTACTTTCCTCGTTTTGATTATTTGTACGATTTTCATTTTTAGTACCACTTGAAACTCGATCTGAGGAACACGGACATCAGCGAACTAATTAGTATTTATAAACGTCTTGCTCTGCCACTTCCTCAAAGAATCTATGGATCGACGTGGCGCGAGCGACTCCTTGCCAAGAAGCAAAACCGAAGAAAAATATCGCTTGACAGCACATCTAAGATCACAGTCGTTTCGACTAAGAGGTGATTAGCAAATTGGTACTTTTGGTTTACTCATTTTATTGCTAAAGTTGAGTTCGTCCGCTTTGTGGTGGTGTACTGGGACCACAGACGTGCAGAGAAGGTGTAAATGCTGTCCTACACACCTCCAAATTAAGTCAGTATTAAATACAATAAATTTTATATAAATTTTGGACGTATATTCTACTCGATTAGGAAGGGAGTTACCATTTATAGAAGTCTTGTTGAAATGGCCCAAGGCAGCAATGTGATATAATACCTGAAAATATTCCAACACAAGGTCGTGGTGCCTTGAGAATATTCTTGCTACCACTTTTCTGAATTTCTCGGATGAATGCGTTGAAATACCACGCTTTGGTCTCCATTGTCCATATTCCTCTACCAATTTGTATATCTCTGTTATAGTCATTCCATGTCAAATCAACACACTTTTTTCCTTCACCATCTCAGATTTTGATGAAATTTGGTACCTACATAAGTTATCTTTATAGAAACTAAGAAAAGTACCAAATTTCAGCTCAATATCTCAAACGGTTTCCAAAATATGACTGTAGAGTTTTCAAAAATGTCATGACATAATCGACAGTTGAAATTTGTGTCATTTTAATGCCATTTATATGGGCTTTCATATTAAATGCCCCTGAAGGGGTTAAAAGAAATAGTTTTACAAAATTCAAATTTAAATTTTTTTAAAGTGCACTTTCTAGTGAATTGAAAAAAATCATTGTTGGCAAGGTTGTTGCCAATAAGTGTCATAAAAATTATGATGGGAGAGCAATGGGTCAATTTATTGAAAAATGTCCGTTATACTCGTGGATGAAATAACTAGTCAGTAAGCTTAGCTCTAACTGTATTAGAGCTAAGCTTACTGACTGATGTAAAGAAACTACGGACCGTAATTTTGAGCTTAATACTTGAAGAGCTTCACAAGTCTGTTTCTAAAAAGAAATTTTAAAAAGTCTTGAGTGATAAATATTCCATTTTAAAAACTAATACTATGTGTAATTAATTAATTACAATGGTGCCGGTAATTGTATTTGATGGTGTCTAAAAATAGAATTATCTTAAAAAACTACCATAATCTTACTCATTAGACCTTCTTGACATAATATGTGCCCGTTATGTGTCAATACGTGTTTTGAAAACTTTATACAGTCATATTTTGGAAACCGTTTGAGATATTGAGCTGAAATTTGGTATTTTTCTTAGTTTCTATAAAGATAACTTATGTAGGTACCAATTTTCATCAAAATATGAGATGGTGAAGGAAAAAGGTGTATTGATTTGACGTGGAATGACCTGTAAGTTCGAGAAATTACGCCGAGTGATGTGGAGGTGTTCAGACCCTCTTAAATGCTCTGCTAGATCGCAATGCTGTGCAAAGTATCTATGTATCTATCAAAATCCCTTCCAAACTAAAGTATTTTCGTTTCATATTTTTCAGTACCCCAAGTCCAGTCAACCGGACCGCTCAACGTGATAGACTGAAACCTCCACTGGATGCGTCCGGAACGAAAGAAAAGAAAATCATTAAAATCTCCCCTTCGAAAAAGGGCGAAGATAATAGTGTCATTTCAAATAACGCTAGTAAGAAAAGTTCCGAATCATCGCAATCTGACTCGAGTAATGAGAAGGCGGCTCAAAGTAAACACAAGCGGATCAGAATAGATTTTTCGGATTCCTCTGAGCGGTCGACACCCATTCCCAAGGTGGTCGGCTCCAAAAGGCTTTCATCTTCATCGGACGAAAAGGTTTGCTCGTTGTTACTACTTATTGTTTGATTTTTATATTTATATGTCGGATTCATTCTGGTTAATTAACAAACAAACGATATTTATGATATCGGAGGGTGATTCAAGGAAAAATTCTAGAGGGAATATCAAAATAATTCGTGCTTGTGAGACTACCAACTTGGCACCATTGAATGTCACACATTGTCTATGACCCATATAATATAATAATATTATTAGGAGTGTAGTCCACCAGGGGCCTATTGCACAAAACGCCAATATTATTAGCAAATTTCATTATTCTATTAGTCCTAATAATTTCTATTGCACAACGGTCCAGAAGTCAGTAATTATATTGGAAAAATTTTACAGGCATTCTAACCAAAAATATTAGCCAGTTGATTAGAATGACGCGGGAAATGACTGCATCTGACTGTCCAGCTGAGAGTCTCAGCCTGAGTCAAGCCCGCGCGGTCTTGACCGGTTGTTCGGCGTTGCGTACCTACCTAACCTACTTTCCTTGTTTTCGCATTACATTTTATCCGTTCATATTGTTTTTATTGAAGAAAGATGTGTTTGTTGAAAACTGCCGGGCCACCTCGAATTAACAAAAAAATTGGCGACGAGAGCAAGAATGATTACCGTTAAGATCGACAAAGGCAGCATCTTGGCGAGAGGATCAACAAAGCACGATTATACTGAATAAAGATCAGTCGACTGCGCCTATTACCTACAAGTGGAAAACGATCGATACTATGAAAGTTACTGACTTCTTCCTCAAGATCTTGTGGCCACGTAACAACTTGGGAAATAGTCGTACGTTGATTGCTGCGACGACTCTTTTGGCATTGCGACAAACCGTGCTTTTGTGCACTCCTTGCATATCCGCCATGGTGTGGTACTGTGCTCCAGTGCAACGTAGTACCCAATTTGTTGTACGCTTAATGCACCACTTTGACGAGACGAATGTGCTTTTAGAGGGCCGATTTTATCCACTAACTGCATTTTACATGGAGGCATCCGAAACCTTTCCTTGAACTCGAATTAGAAAAGGGAAGTTTATTCTGGGTTCATAAACTTTACGGTGGCGGGTTCGTCAGACGAATCGAAAAGTAAATTTTCCATCATCATCACGCACTAATAAATCAATTTACAAGGGAACTTTGACTAATAAAAATAATATTAAAGATTTCTATTAGTTTGGAGATCTCTAATATATTATTGGCGGTTGTGCAACAAGAATATCGCTAATAATACTACCAATTTCTCTACGATCAAGACTAATATTTTTCAGTTGTGCAACGTACCTTACAAGTTATTAGTACCTTTACTATTATTATTAGTTATTAGTGCAACAGGCCTGGTGGTTAGATATTTAATAGAAATTCAATAATCACTATGCATCATACTGTCACGTTGTTACAGGGCCCTGCGCAGTCTGTTTCAAAGCATCGGAGGATAGTAATATGAATTTTCTAGATTCAACGGTGAGGTCCCATGGTCAGCGCACTGCGGGTTTTCTACTATCGTGTACGTCGAATAGTTTTTAAGAGTCAGGAATGAAAAGAGATTTTTTTTTTTATACAGTAACTGTTGTAGGAGGTCGATGGAAATTGTTGTTCCCATTCAACCTCGAACTAACAAGTTCAAACTTCAACAAAGCTCTCCTTTCAGGACTACGGTGGCCTCTCCATCTTATGCACCTGTTAAAACATTAGAAACACTAAATATTTTCAGTAGGAATTTCTGTTCTTAGAGTCCTATGTTTCCATCTCAAATATTGACTTAGCTTTTCTAGTTTTTTATAAATTTAGTTGTTGGAACTGTGTAACTTGTTGGGTGCATTTTGAAGATAATGTCTCCCTATTCAGTATCAGTATCAGTTGAAAATGGAACATTGCGTCCTGTGTACTTTTACTCATCCCATAATGGGAATTCAATAATAGTTTTATAGAATTTAATAAATTGAAACCTATCAACGGATTGGGTGCGTGCTGACCTCTTACAAACAGTTAATTTACTTCGTTACTCAATCTAGCTTCTTTTTTTTCTTATACTGAATGACACACCCCTCCAAAACTACAAACTTTTGAAAATTGAGATAAAACATAATGCAAATTGTCACAATCCAATTATGTTTATTTCTTATTTTTTGTAGGAGAGGGGGGGGGGATTAAGAAATGTCCGCCTGTGCGAGTTGTTTATTGTTCAGATATTCATCCAAAAATTAATAATTCGTATGGATTAGGAACATTTTGAAACCCGTACAGTATTATGTGCGTTTTTAAGATACGACCCATTGTTCTAACAAATAAATTAAATACGGGGCAAGGGAAGTAATATGGTACTTCGCATTTGTCGTTTTAAACAGGTTATACTCCACAGATACGCTCCACTGGTTTAATATGAACGTTGTCTTGTTGCTTGTCATAATCAGAGTAGTATGAAATTAACTCAGTGTTACTGTTCAAGAGATAACGTTAGAGGCGTAGGTACCTATAACATTTTTCATTACGAATTACCTAAGTATCGAATGTTTTGAACATTAGATGTTTACTTGAATTATCATACCTAAATATCGATTAAGAAACCCTCTAATTTATTATACAAATCAAGAAAGAACTGTTTGCGGTTCTGTTCAGTTTTGTAGACAAAGGGTCTATTTATTCTGTTAAGATGATATCGATGGCTCAGCGCCAAAAGGACGAATCTGCTGCATTGCCTACGTGCCAAAAGGACGAAACTGACATTTTTACGATTTTTACTTTTTTGTTGAGTAGGTCAAAACTGGCTCCATCTGCTGGTAAAATTATGAACTGCCCGTTGTGGGTTAAGGAATTATTGGAGTCACCTGGAAAAATTCGACGTTTCTAGGCAGAAAATTGAAGTGGGAAACCTTTAGAATTTAGAAAATGTCAGTTTCGTCCTTTTGGCACTTAAGCGAGGCAGCAGATTCGTCCTTTTGGCGCTGAGCCATCGATATGGTCCTAAACTTGGTGTTTCGTGTGAAGTTCGATCTTGTAGGTATTCTATTCTGCAAATTGTGAAATGTCATCACATATAATTATGTGATCTGTGGTAATAGGGAATGACAGTGATTTTTTTTTCTGAAAAGAATTCACTTTCAGAATAATAATTAATTATTGAGACAGTGGTACAAGAAATTTAAGGAAGTACTTATTTTTCTGGAGAAAAGGTTTGAAGTCGTATTGAGCGGAAAGAGGGCAGCAATGTACGTCATCTACCTCCCAGGCCAATCAGAGAGCAGTACTTAGACCGGCTCGGTAAACCGCTCTCTGAATAGCTCCCCAAAGCGGTGCATGAATGCCACCCCTGCCCGCCCTTATCAGCCGCGGTATCAACTACAACCCTGTCCGACCATGTTGAGCGGAAAAACTTAAATTCGCCATTCTTCAGTTCGATATGGTAGTTGAACAAAAATGTTCTCGTTTGAAATTACTCGTTTTACGTATGTTGTGAGTCACCAATTTTCGATTTTTGACCATCCAAGAATTATTCTCTGATGTTCTCTCACTGGCGTTCCCTATTGCCTCCCAAATATCGGTGATTTTGTAGTAGAACAGTGTAGTTCTGTGACGTGACATCTTGATCACTCCTTCGGAATCACTCACCCATTTAACTCAAATTCGTTTACCTCTGGTCGAGGGTTCCACTAATAGAAAACAGTATTTGACGTGACCAAATCTGTAATAAAATCCCTAATTTAAAAACTTGTCGTTTTTGTTGGGAAACCAGAAAATGTTCTAAAAAGTGAAAATTTGTCGAAATGTTCACTTGTTTTGTGAAACATCGTCCAAAAAATACGCATCCAACGTCAAATGTCATATCAAAAATAAGGCCTGTTTTTGAAGAGCAAATTTAGTTTAGTTCAGGATTGCATGCAGTGACCATATGTGTCAGACCCTTCCTATGATATATTGAGCAAAAACCGGAAGAAGTCGGATAATTTAGTGGTGTTTTGGCTACACGTCCGGTCGGACAGGACTGTGGCTGCTGGTTTTCTGATTTCTTACTATTCATGTAAAACATATAAAAAAAAATCGTTATGACCGGACCTTTTGGAAGCACGACCCCCCCCCCCCCTTTCATGCCTAACTTGACTGGGCTAAAAGTGGTTTTCTCAAGGTGTGAGGAGTTTGACTTGCGACCCTGCATAAATGTTATCTCCCCCCCCCCCCCCCCAAAAAAAAAAACAGTTCTTATAACTCTTGTTGATATTTAAAAAAATGAAAAAATAATTTAATAGTTGAGGACACGAACGTTTCGATAATGTTACCATTCTGTTTAGTCATTCAGGTTATTGGGCCGTAGTAAAAGTTGCCGCATCAACAAATTTCTATGGTAAAAAAAGCACCACAATCTCCATTTTTCATTCTAGATTAGGCAATGAATACCATCCCGAACCGGCTCACCATTAGGTAATCATTACCAGATTAGGTCATGAATACCATCCCGAGTCACTCTCCCTTCTCAATGTGACTATCTACTTAAGACGATTAGATAGAATTCGCAGATAACTACCAACCATCAAAAGCCAGTAAAGTAATCATTGTTGAGCCCATGTTTTGTTGGTTCTTTTTGTCGAATCTTTGACAAGCAGAAAACCTCAACCATTCATAGGCACATTAAAAAATTACACATTAACATTAAATTATTTTATACCCAGCATTCTTTTCGTGGTTATGTTAATATGGTGCTGATAGGTATCACTGCTGAAAATTTGGTAACTCGATACTCTTTATAAATGTTTTGTACTGCCTACTGGGTTATATCCTTGCGTTCACTTTTACAATCTTACGAAATTTCGAGTTTGACTGATGTTTTCTTTTTTAGTAAGACTAATAAATTGTTTCTAATGAATTATCATTATTACGCATTCAATCGACAACCCAATTTCAATAAAACGTTCTTGTGATGTGCTCTTATAAATATGTTAATTATCAATTTACATGTAAAATATCGATTTTTGTGTAAGGGCCTCTTTTAGACAACCCTCGACACGAAATACGAAGCGTAGGTTGTTCAAAGTACGATAACCACCGACTATGGCCAAATCATTGTGCCAAAATTGATAATATTTAGTTTGTGTAAATCATAATATTTTACTCAAGAAGTTGTCCATTGTTCAGCTGATTTAGGACAAACGAGACTTTCGATGAAACATACAAATTAGACCAGGTCACGAACAATCCATTTCCTTGCGAACAGACGTGACAACAAAGGATGCAATCTTTAGCAACACATTGTGTCTATTGTTCACAGAGCATCTACTATTAGTAAGTATACATTTAGGAATGACCTGAATCATTGCTAAGGTCTGTTGACGCCAGAGCCGTCCTTAGCTAATGCGAGAGCCTTTTTTTTAAAGAATGTGGTCTTCCCCGAAAAAGTTTTAAAATTCTCGCGCAAGAAGGTGTATCGAGAAATTTTGATGAAGTCATTTCATCTCAAAACCTATAATTATTTATGTGATTTTTTGACATGGATATGACTGGGGGTCATTCCAAAATTTGCGTGATTAAAAAAATGTTTTACGTTTTTGGGGCAATCCCCGTGGTGTCAGAGACTTGATATTTGGCATGTAGCCTCCGTAACATTTACACTTTGAGCAGAATAGGCCCCGGATCGGCTGAGTGGCTCCTAAAGCCAATTTCTATACAAATAAGTTTGACATAAATATGGCTGGGATACAAAAAATGTGATTTTTTGGCGCAATTCCCCTGGTGGTAGAGACTTGATATTTGGCATGTAGCCTCCTTAGGACTTATTCTCCATGAAAATTACTTAATTATCTCCGGGAAAAAGACATATCCATAATCAGATGTTGTTCCCAATAAGGGAGAAGTTAAGTAATTTGTGTTTTTAATATTTTGTAATTAACCTATAATTTAACATGTTGCGCGGATCTATCTGTATATTATATTATTTCCATTCAACCAAAACGTTTTACTTATTTCGCTCTGGTTGACGCATCGGTTTGTTTGAAAGTACAGTAGAACTCCGATTAACCGTGGGTCGATCCAGTTGATTTTGTTTATAAGACAAGAGTTTTTTGGTTGGATTCAAGTTTTGGTTACAGTAACGTAATGTACTTTTAACTCTTTATTATGAAAAATTAGTTTAACGTACTACATATCTAATACTAATAAATATACAGTACAGAATATCTGCCTGATTACTTGGAGGGGCAAGACGACAGACACTCCAATAAGTGACAAGCTAGTGTTACGGAAGCTGCTATCGTCGATTGCGCGTTAAGAAAGAGGTGCAAAACGACAATCAACGATGACCGACTTCAATAGCCCATCTTGCTATTCAGTAAAAACAATGCAGTAATTAGGTACTATAAGTTTTTTTTTGTCAATATTTTGTATGTTGTTCAGTAAAAATAGTTTTCTAGTGCAAAATAAATTAGTTTTCAAGCGAAAAGACCTGCATGGATACTCTTTTACAAGCAGGTAACTCTACTTTACACTTAAATTAGGCCTAGTCTACCTATTAACTTCTTCTTTCACTAAATTATGCATTTTATGCATCCATGGCCCTTCTCCCACCAGTACCCCGGTTAATCGAGATTCCACTGTATTGCAAAATTTATCAGTTTATGTATACCACGTGCGTACTAATGAGGTAGCTCGGTACATCGTTATTGCACTCGAACATAGATTAGGGCAGATGGATCACCTTTGATACAAACACCTGATGAACTACTTCGAAATCCAATGGTCATAAATCTAGAATGCTTCGTAGTTTATGAATGGCAATCCCAGTGTTAGGAAAAGTGCGTTGGGATATCTCAATAATTCTCTCTATTGGTATCACAAAAGTCTCATCGCTAGCCGGAAAGTTCAAGGGTGAGCCAAACAATGAACCGCGAAAGATCGGTAATTGGGTCGGAGGCCTTAATTAACCACCTCAAGGATGTCGTCTTCTTTCTGCGTACAGGACATTATGTACTTGTTCGGAGATTTTTCCCTCGAACGAATCTACATCAGGATCATCATAATTGGTAGAATCACACCTTGAAACATGAATGTGGGTCGACCGTTGTTTTTCTTTTTTTCAAATTAGGTCGATACGTGCGTAATTAGGAACTCATTTTGTTCATAATTGAGGCTAATTCGCTGATAGAATATTGGAGTGCCTAGAGGAGGAGAACTAACTTTTGAGTTGGCGACCCTTCAGTTTTATACCAAAATTAGTGGTGATGAGGACCTCCCTCGTACTTCATTGATTCTATTGATCAAGGCGGTCATAGCGAATCTGTGGACATCGCATATCTGCGCAACGTGCCGTATCAAGTTTCCCCATCGACGCCAACACCACGAAGGACATTTCTAATGGGATAGTCCGCCTTTTTTCTTCAAGAAGTTTTTCTTCTATCTTCAATCACACTTTATGGACAAACTGAACAGAGCTGAAAATTGGGTAACTTTCATGACCAATATTAAATAGGTATGTTATTTCAGATCAGACTTAATTCCAATTTATTAAACTAAAATGCAATAACTACCAATATTAAAGCTTTAATTTCAGATCAGATTGAATTTCCAATTTAAGAAAATAAAATGCAATTGCTACCCCGCAAACACAAAGATGGCGTCAAGCAACTAACCTACTGGGTAAACATGCTTCGTTTAAGTATTTATTAGCAAATTGTTCTTGTTCCAAAATTTTCAAATTTTCATACCAAAATCCGTTCTAGACCATCCTGAATTTACTGCCAAAAATCATATCGTCGGCGTACAAGGAAAACCCACTAAAGTCAATTTTTGCACAAAATGAGATTCAGCTTTATTTGGGCCTCTATAGATGCTCTCCAAGGTTTAAAATGGTCCCCAACCTCATAAACATTCTCATTTTGTGCAAAAATGGACTTAGTGGGTTTTCCTTGTACGCCGACGTATATATAAAGGTATATATTATGTACCTTTATAATTCAGGGTGTAATAACGCGAATGCTGTCCGATACCTCTCCTACGTGTTTGACATTCAATGTAGACTTTTTTTAAATCCACTCAAAATCCGACTTTTTCCACTTTCAGGTCAGCTTTCTAACAGACTCATCAAAAATGTTTTTGCTGTTGAATTAAGAGAGAAAATGAGGTTTGAATACGAAAAAACACATTTTTTCGGCTAAATCTTGGGGTTTTTCGTGAAACATCTACCCTTTGTGAACTAGTGAGTTTTGAGTCATCTGTGTGGTAATTTTTCCGACGAACGGGTCTTTGCGTTCGACAAAACGGAGGACATTTTGAGCAACTTGTGAACTGATTTTTAGTAATGGTCCAAAAAACCTAAAACTTCCATTGATCAATTACCATTATTTTTAATGTCAACATGTCATTTGAAAAACATTTCTCATGAAAAACCCACTGAGTCGAATGGTGCCACTCTCAAATCTCCCACACTCGAACCTATTTATTTTCATTTTAGCGTCATTTAATTTATTATTATTAATATCATCAATTATCGTTATTTTCATGTTACCAGTTATTTCTTTGAAAATTCGCTCTTATAGCCATGCTGCATGACTGGATTTTTAGGACGTTTTCATCGAATTTGTCAGTACACGATTCTAATCTACCAGGTATACATTTTTTCATCTCCATAAAACCAATAATCTACAAACTTGAAAGATGGTGGGTAGATCATACCTTCACAATTCTGCTCTTATAGCCTTGAAATGTTAGGTCCTAACCATCTTTCAAGTTTGTAGATTATTGGTTTTATGGAGATGAAAAAATTTATACCTTAATGACAGTCAATATTACCGATTATTTACGTGAATGTGTAGTTTCATGTCTAAAATTGAGATGGTTGTACCAATCGAATTAAACATATAATTTACCAACCCACGTAAAGATCAATTTTACCGTGGATCAACCCAAGGACACAAGAGGTGATCTATTTCAGCCTCTCAAGTTCGTCTAAGAAATCGTCTTTCAAGGAAGATTGTGAGCCCTTGAGATTGAGTCCCCACTGCTGTTGGCCCCTCTCTCGACCCCTGCCGCCTCCAGGACCCGTTGATCTGACACTCGCAGATAATTTTGTTTCGCGAAGATGCATCGTATCGGATTCCTCCCCATCGTCCTCATCCCTTTCATCGTCGATGTTGCTCAGGTAGGAACTATTATTGATAAATTATATATTACTTGTGTAATTAATGAGGGGAGGAACAAGAGACATCGTGAATCACTTCTCGTTAGTTAACATCACCCGGTGATGATCACCGTCCTCTCCATTCGGGTTAACAATTTATTTTAACCCATTTTATATTCATCCGAATAAAACAAGATAAAAATAAAGGTTTCACTCCAGAGAATTGCGATGACGAGGGTGGCTGTTGTCGCGAGGCACATACTTATAACGCATTTTCGAAATGGCCCCCATGGTTTCGAACACAAGCCCTTGAAATTTTGAAAATTTTTGCCCGTGAAACTTTTATTTTTACCTCCTTATGTTTTGTACTTGAATCATTAAAACGATCTCAGACTTACTACGAGGATTTAATTTTGCCCTAATATCCTTGAAATTATCAATATGATTCATCTCAGTACAACGGCAAAAATTGAGAATCCGTTTGTTAATTTTCCGGTAGGTTCTCGTATTTTTGTAGGTGCCTACTGTTTTTCCGCATTCAAACTTGAATTTATCCATGAAATCGATAAGGAATCGCAAAGTTGATCATACCATTAGAAAGCTGATTAAATTTGCTATGTTTCCTGAGATTTGACAGCTTCCAGCACGTTTTACGCGAAATGCGTACAAGTATTTAAAAAAAAAGATTTTTTTTTAAATTGTCAATGCTTGAACTGAATTTGCGGTCCTTATGAGTTCGTATTTGATTAATACAGGAAATATATAAATTTGATATTTATTACAGGAAATAACGGTGATTCCGAAAATGTGGTCAAATATAGAAAAAAAGTTGTTTCAAAGTGAAGAAACGTGGGTTTTTAAGGCATAAATCACGGTTTTCTGAGAAAAAACTTTAAGAAATCATATCTTGGGATCGGATTGAGATGAAAGGTGCGATTGGCGGCGTTCTACTCCATATTCAGTGTAGTTTTACCCAATTTCTTTTACACCAAGTGGCAACCACCCTGTACAGACAGATATTGATTGTCCAAATAAGAGCTATCCGAAGATAGCTTGTTACTACTTATTACCATTATCACTTCAGTCACAGTCCGCTTCCTTCTATAATTGATATAGGTATAATTAATACCTATATAGGTAATGATGTATTTACTCAACACGAAAAAAACGAAGAAAAAAAATTAATTAGTTCTAAATTCTTTCTGACGAGGTATCAGTAGCAACAGGGTCACTGATACTATTGGAATTCCAACACCATTAAGAAGGAATAGGCACGAGGGGGGTACAGCTGAGTACTATCCACTACTTCTTTCTATTTGTAGTACAAATTTTGTTTGTACTTTCCCCAATTCATAGTGTATTGAGATAAAAATGCATAACGTGTGTTGTATTGGTTACCGTAGGCCCTTTAGGAACATAAGCGCACACATAGAGAAGTGTTAGAATCTGGGGATGGTGAAACCATTTGAAAGGTTACCTATAGTTAAAGGTTTTCGTTACTTGAAACCTTCTTCAATTACCGTGGAGTTTTGAAAGTTCTGAGGGGAATATAACTTATTTATATAAGATTTGGGTCATCCTCCAAAGCTTTGGTAAAAGAATAGTGGATCAGTCCTTGTGAAAGAAATCTACGATTTGTGTTTTAACAATCGTTTTGTGTATATAAATAAATCCAGCTTCTGGAATAATCCTTCGATAGTGTAGAAGTTGACAGAGTCATATGACTCGGAACTTGGGCCGGTCGTCACATCGTCCGAGCAGATTACTGAGTAAACGAAAGACGAGAGTGGTGGCGAGGATGCCTGGTGGGGGTGCACGAGTAGTTCATTGAAACCTCTCACATATCGTGCATCTTTACCGATCTGTCGACCTTCACTCGTGGTTAAGATAAGGCCTTCATATTATTAACTGTATTACAACAAATATAAATTATATCACAGATAACCCTTATCGGGCATCATAAGACCGAAACTATCACCTTTCGCTCCATTATTCTCATATTTCTTGCCGGGATTTCAACCGACTCACATTCAAGGTAAACCAGAACTTAAATTACATATTACACTTGCATGATAAACGGCTGTTTTGGTCGAGCCGGTGAAGGTGAATAGACCTACTCATTCACCTCATTAGAGGCTCACGGGTTCATTAGAGCACACGGTGATTTGTATCTAATTATCACACAGCTCGTAAAATATAGCCTCGTATACCAACAAGGTGTCCCAGAAACCCACCTCCCATTTCTCTTTGGAGAGGGTTCTTGTTTATTCAAAGTTCACTACCACATTTTTGAATCTGAATCTGAAATTTTAAAATTGAAAACAAGTGAAGAGTACAGGGGAAGAATGATACATGTCCATAAAAGCTGATCTCGAGAAAAACCATTATTATTATTATCATTATTTAAAAAAATAAAAATATGTGCAATCATCTGAAGTCTTTTTGAATGTTGTTCATTCCCTTGCCTCAAAATGTTTTTAAACCTTAATAATGGTTTTTCTCGAGATCAACTTTTATGGACATGTATCATTCTTCCCCTGTACTCTTGAAGTGTCTAATAGCCGGTTAACTAAAGTCTTCCTTAAAACGTCTACAAACGTTAATACATTTATTTGGTCCATGAATTTAGTACATTATACAATTTATACAATACAAATAATCTTGTCACGCAATTTACCTGCGAACATTTATCTAATGAAATACATTATACACCTTTTCTTAGAATGTGCTGTGTCATGATCAAGTTACGTACTGTATTATTGTTTATTTACACTGGTAAATCTCGCGACAAGCTTTTGTATTTGAATTCTATAATGTAAAAAATTCGAAGGATTGTAAACGCTTTGCCATTTCTGTGAAGAAAATTCCGACAATAAATTAGTGGAGTCCAAAAAACAAAGTTTCGGGCAAAATCTTCGCCCGCAAACTTCAAATTCGTATTCAGTGACCCAAAAAACGTACAAGGTGAGAAAATCAAAATAGGTATATAGCAAAACTTTCTTCCGAGTCCCAATGTTTTGGTTTATTTGCTAATTATGCCTAGCCTAAGTTGGAAAACCACGTATTTTGGGATAAAAATGCAGAAGCACCAATTTACAACCATTGTAGGTGAAAGGAATCCCGATATGACTTTGAATTGAAAAACTGCCCAACGACTTGGTGGACGATTTCTTCGTGGGGGGGGGGGGGAAGTACCTCTTCAAATTTGATATGATTCAATGTCACCTCAATTGCATTGCGCCATATTTCTGAGTACGCAATTCGAATTTCTATAATTGAGTAGGCACGTAAAAACCCACTCAAACTCATCCATTATAATCATCTCATTTGTTTAACCGATAATAACATTTCCCCTTATCGTGATTCATTTTCCATAAATAATATGTGGGTTTGAAATGACACGTAAAAAATACAGTTAAGTAGGTACCTACACTCACTCCTAATCTGATCTGAAGAATTTCAAGTACCTAGTAATGAACCTAGTAATGGGAACCTACATTTTAGATTGCATGAGTTGTTTCTACTCGCCCATCTGCCTATCTAAGATCTAATATTCAAGTTACGAGAACTTGTAAATCTTCCATAACAGTTGTCACTCCTGATTTCAGATGGTCAATATCGAGCGGCTGTGTACCGATGGGATCACCCTCGGCGAAGGGCCCCACTGGGACGTCAAGAGCCAGAGTTTGTTTTTCGTCGATATCAGGGGTCCAACGCTTTTCAAATACACTCCGGCAACGAAGAAGATTATTTCCATCAAAACAGGTACCCTAGTTCGTATTCTTCCTTATTGTGTATGAACCACCTTGTTTTTACGTGGCAGACGAATTGTTAGGGTCAGAGACCGGTTTCTATTACCTTTGGCTTTCTTTGTGGATGGATTTTAAATGGTTTCTGAATCTGAACATGTGTGTACGAGTACGAGGACGTCCAGAAAGTAAGGTTACAAGGGATGTGTAGGACGAAGGGAATTTTGTTTTTCAGATTTGTCACCACTGGTAGTTTAGAGCGGTTCCTAAAGGCCAAAATAAATCATCAAACGCCTTAGTCCGTTACGAAATGTTGTAACAGAAGCTAAACGCGTCAAACCGTTCCTTCTCCAATCGCTCCACTTTTCTTGACTCAATTGTTGTATTTTCATAAAACATTTCACTTTGTTCGACTTCATCATCTTCTATTTGTTTGTAAAATGCACGTGAACGTTTTGAAATTCCAGGTACGGATCCCGTGGGATTCATCATTCCTGTGAAAGGGAAAAATGATCATTTCGTAATCGGCGAAAAACTCAACATCACACTGGTACACTGGGATACGACGAACAACGAGATCGTATCGAAAGAAGTGTTGGATGTGATCCCCGATCCTTCAACCAATCGGCTCAACGACGCGAAATGCGATGTCACTGGACGCCTATGGTTGGGTGAGCTCAAGTCAAATTTACACCTTGATAACAGTGCGCTACTTACTTGGAATTTTGAGTCGAATTTGTGGGTAAATAAACAAAACCACATACATTAGGTACCTTCCTACCTACCTCTTGAACTGATTGATACTACGTATATTTTATAAGTAGAGACCGGAATTTCGTGCACCGTGATCATCTAAGAAATTATATCATTTTTCGAGTAGACGTCATATGATGTATACTGTATACAATCATTGTATTCTGCATAATTTTGCATATTCTAACTGTAAATGGATAGTTCTACATATTCGGGGAAATTTTCGTGATTCTGCATATTCAAAGGTAGACAACCGACCCAACTATACCAATATGCATTTCCACGATTTTGGGAGAATGGGAGTAAATTAACGGACTTGCATCAAGAAGAGGGGTGAGTAGGTATTTGAGGAGGTTTCTCGGTATAAAAAGACACCTGACCTGGTTGGTTGGAATCAACTCGAAATAAATCGAAAATAGAGAGTAGCTCGATATAAATAATATTTATTATGCGGATATAAGTACAATATAAAACATGTGTGTGATCAAAATTTGGACAAGAAGTCTTTTGTTACTCACAATAAAGTGTTCCATAAAAACGTGTGTTCCTACAGCGTTTGTTCAAAAAAGTATTGAATATCATCTTATTAGTTTTTTGCAATTTTTACCGCATATTCTAGGGCATATTTGGTACATTTATGCTATGTAGCAATCCGGTCTCTACTTATAACACATTTTGACTAATTCCCAGTAAGTTTTGTGTTATCCCTGTCATCAGAATTGACCGTTAGTCAGGCCTTATAATTCACTCTTTCATTTTCATTGACTAGGAACTATGACCGATGGAAAGAATATAGAGGATGGTGCAGGAGCATTCTACAGCTACACAAAGAAAGGAGGAGTGAAGAAACACATCAACAGCGTGACCATTTCGAACGGCATTGCTACGCCTATTAACAATGAAAAGTTTTGGTATATCGACTCGATGAAGAAAACTGTGGACGAGTACGATTTCAACATGGATGGCGGTGAAATAAGTTAGAATTCATAATTTTCTTTAATTTATTTTGGTTTTCCGCGAAAGAATTAATTGAATGGGTGGCCGGAACAACATGTTATGTCCAAAAAACTAACTTTTCAGCATGTAACAAAATAATTGATCATTATGTCTCTGTCAATTTGGTTTTTTAGGTTTTTCTAGTTACTTAGCATTAAACTTGCATCACAAACTACGTAAGTACCTCCCAAATTCCAAATTATATGATTCTAAGATACAACCATATTTCCACCGAAAACTCACTTCTTCACATTTTGGATGTACCTACTACGTTGTTCCGGCCACCATTCAATTACTTCCATACTTTCATTGTACATGGTTACTAGCACCAATCTTAGTTCATACCTGGATTAGATTCAATGCTGGTTAGGTTGAATGGAACCCAGTTTACTCTCTTCAAGCTTAGTTCTCAATTGTCAGCTTTTCAGGATTATCAGTACCTAACCCGAAAGGGCAAAAGTAGGTATTAAAGGTACCTATGGACTGTTTTGGCACACATTGCAGTCCCAAAAACTTCATCATAAACAACAACAAAAAATTAATTTTATAGGTGAAGTTGGTAATTTTATAATAGAAAAGTTGGTAATTAAAACGTAATCGATTTTTGAATAAATAAATAATTGGGTAGGTAGTAGAAAATAAATATTCACGATTGTGGATATCAATTGCCTCATCACAGCGTGATTTTCAAATTGTTCGGCAGGTTATGTTAAAGCAGCTTTTGATTATGTCAAAAACAACGTCGATGGTGTTCCTGATGGGATGACTATCGATACCGACGGGAACCTCTGGGTCGCCTGCTATGGGAGCGGTCAGGTAAATTATACTATGAGTATTTGATGTTTTACAAAATTTGTAAAATTATGATATCAAAGTATGATAATCATCACAAGAATAAAGTAAGTGTAGGAATGGAAACTGATTTAATTTTACTTGAGTTCAACGAATCCTTGGTTTTATTGCAGGTCATTCAAGTGAAGCCTTCGACAGGAGAGCTCCTCCGGACCGTAAAATTCCCGACGGCCCATCAGACGACATCGGTCAGCTTCGGAGGTCCGAACTTGGACGAGCTCTACGTCACATCCGCTAACGAATTCGTGACGCCAGAAGATGCCGCCAAGTACCCGGAAAGGGGCAGCACGTTCAGGGTAACCGGACTAGGAGTGAAGGGCCGACCTGCAATGGAATTTGATCTCTCTCTGTAATTGATATCTCATTCCAACTAATTGGCGACGTTGAACTGTATTTTTCCCAGTCATGGGAAGGTTGTTGACTGTCCATTTCAATATACCTACCTGTATTAATAAAAATAAAATATATATTAATATATCGTTGCTTAAGATTTATCACGATCTATCTCAAAAACGGAGATTTTCAGGAACAACAAAAAACTGATTTGCAACTCCATCTATCATGATAATGTTTTTTTTTATCAATGCACATTAATATAGACAACTCTGTGTAGAGATGTTTATAGAATGTGTCCTTGTAACTGTTTCTATAAAAAAAAACTGTTAGGCCATGATAGCGGGAAATCAAATGATTTGAGATAGGTAACTAAGATCACTGCTTCGCCTTTTCCTCCAGTTTCTAGTTGAAGTGTCCCTACCGTCGCACGGGGAATTGGAAAATAAGTATATTAAAAAAATCAGTTCAAACTCTAAACCTCATTTTTTTGGGATAGGCCACGATAGAACGTGGCGACGATGCATAAATATATATTAATTTCAATACATACCTATTAATAATATTAAAAAATATTAATGAAAAAATGAACAATAAATCTCAAGCTATTCGACTACCTATTTATTAAATACAAAGCTATTCGCCATAACTTTTATCATTTGTATCACCTTCCTATGTACAAGGTTGTGTGTGTTCATTGAAATATACGAGTATAATACTATCTAAAAAATTTATTGAATTTAATTATGAGTGGTTAACTTTTGTCAGTTCCTGTTTCCATTAATTAATGTTTCCGACTTGAAGTCTCTGAAGCTACTTAGGTCAGTAGCTGATCAGCTGGATGCAGTGTGGTAATAATTATTGATATTGTAGTCATATGACTTGGAACATGAGCCGGTCGTCCTGGGTGAACCAAGGACGAAAGAGTGGTGGCGAGGACTGGTGGGGACGCACGAGGAGCAGGTTCATTGTAACCTCTCACATATCGAGCTTCTTTACCGTTCTATCGACCTTCACTTGTGGATAAGATAAGGCTTTCTTGTAATAACTGTAAGTATTATAAACAATATAAATTATATCACAGATAACCCTTATCGTGCATCATAAGACCGAAACTATATCACCTTTAGCTCCATTATTCTGATATTTATTGCCGAGATTTCAACCGACTCACATTCAAGGTAAACCAGAACGCCAATTAAATATTACTCCTGCATGATAAACGGCGGTTAGTTGCGCAACCTTTCGTTTAGTCTTACAACAACAAAAAACTTACTCATAAAAAATGTAGAAAATACTGTCTACTTCCATTTTGTACCTACTTTTTGAGATGAAGGCAAAAAACTGAAAAAAGTGCCAAAATTTTTGTCAAAAACTTTGTCCAAAAAATAAAGTTTCGGGAAAAAGTTTCTCCCGCAAACTTCAAAATTTGAAGGATTGAAGTTCAAATCCGTATTCAGCGACCGAAAACCCTTCAAGGTGAGAAAATCCAAACCAGGGGCGTCACCTATGGGAGGGAGGGGGACCCACCCCCAGAATCTGGGAAAGAGAAAAGTTGGGAATTTCCTTGTCACGAGTTAGGACAGTTGGGAAATCAGTGATACAAGAAAAAAATGTGTTAAAATGATATAAAATTAAAATATTTTATAAAAAATTAAAATAGTTTTTTTGGAGTAATACAATTTCAAATTTGATATGATTCAATGTCTCCTCAATTGCATTGCGCCATATTTCCGAGTACCACGGTGTTTACGCAATTCGAATTTCTATAATTGAGTAGGCACGTAAAAACCCACTCCAACATCCATTAAAATCA
This sequence comes from Stenodema calcarata, assembly GCA_963920205.1. Lineage (NCBI taxonomy): Eukaryota > Metazoa > Arthropoda > Insecta > Hemiptera > Miridae > Stenodema > Stenodema calcarata. Next base: position 14,152,395 of record OY986055.1, on the reverse strand, counting down.
ACTCATTTGTTTAACCGATAAACATTCCCCCTTATCATCCTCCTTCTTCTAGTTAGTGGACTTATTAGTGGGTTTCAAATGACACGTAAAAAATACAGTTAATAGTTACACTCACTCCTAATCTGATCTGAAGAACTTCAAGTATCTAGTTATGAGCAATAGGTACCTACATGTAAATCCTCCATAACGGTTGTCACTCCTGATTTCAGATGGTCAATATCGAGCGTCTGTGTACCGACGGGATCACCCTCGGCGAAGGGCCCCACTGGGACGTCAAGAGCCAGAGTCTGTTTTTCGTCGATATTAAGGGTTCAACGCTTTTCAAATACACACCGGCAACGAAGAAGATGATTTCCATCAAAACAGGTACCCTAGTCCGTATTCTTCCTTATTGTGTATGAACCACCTTGTTTTTACGTGGCAGACGAATTGTTAGGGTCAGAGACCGGTTTCTATTAGCTTTGGCTTTCTTTGTGGTTTTTAAATGGTTTCTGAATCTGAACATGTGTGTACGAGTACGAGGACGTCCAGAAATTAAGGTTACAAGGGATGTGGAGGACGAAGGGAATTTTGTTTTTAGATTTGTCACCACTGGTAGGGAGAAAGGTTCCTAACGGCCAAAACAAATCATCAAACGTTACAAAATGTCGTCACAACAGCCAATCGCGTCAAATAGTTCGATCTCCAATACGCTCTGTTATTCGGTTCCTTACTTTAACTGCTAGACTCAATTGTTACTGATGACCAAACGTGGGTTTGTCACTATACTCCTGAGTCAAAAAGGCAGTCTCTACATTGGCGCCATACCCATTCAGCATCAACCAAAAAACGCAAAGTCCAATTTTCAGAGAGGAAGATCATTGCATCTGTCTTTTAGGACCAGAAAGAGATATTATTGGTCCATTTTATGGCTGAAGGAACCACCACAAATGCAGCTGGATACTGCGAGACACTCAGACGTTAAACAAAAATCAATGACAAAAGTAGATTAATGCTGACTTGTGGTGCGTCACTCCTTCATGACAACGCTAGACCGCATACCGCCCATCTCACTCAAGACCTGCTTGTTTCATTTGGGTGGGATATTGTGACTCACCCACTCTACTCCCCGGACCTCGTCGGAACCGTCGGGTTATCGACTTTTCAATAAATTGAAGGAGTTTTTGGGTGGACAACGATTTTCAAATGACGAGGAGGTCCAGGATGCTGTCGACTACGAGGGTATACAAAAACTGGTCCTTAGGCTTCAAAATGGCTTTCAAACTGACGATTATGTAGACAAATAATGAACTTTTTTGATTCTTATCTTGTAAATTTCATTTAAATATTCTTATACATTTTTCAGTTTTTAACACAGGTTGTAACCTTTCTTTCTGGACGTCCCTCGTATTTTTTGGCTACATTTTCAAGATACAAATATCAGATAGGTCTTATAAAGTATTGCATTTTTCAGGAAGTGAAATATTTAAGGGACTTCGACCACAATAAAACTAGAACCTACCTTTATTTGATCTTCCATCAGACTACCTTCGTAACATGGATTCAATTGTTGTATTTTCATAAAACATTTCACTTTGTTCGACTTCATCATCTTCTATTTGTTTGTAAAATGCACGTGAACGTTTTGAAATTCCAGGTACGGATCCCGTGGGATTCATCATTCCTGTGAAAGGGAAAAATGATCATTTCGTAATCGGCGAAAAACTCAACATCACACTGGTACACTGGGATACGACGAACAACGAGATCGTATCGAAAGAAGTGTTGGATGTGATCCCCGATCCTTCAATCAATCGGATCAACGACGCGAAGTGCGATGACACTGGACGCCTATGGTTGGGTGAGCTCAAGTCAAATTTACACCTTGATAACAGTGCACTTACTTGGTACTTTCAGTTGAATTTGTGGGTTGATACACAAAACCCCATAGCTTTGACCACATAACTACCTTTTGAACTGATTGATTCTGAACTGATTTTGATTGGTTTTGAACTGATTTGTTAACTAGAGACCGGAATTTCGTGCATCCCGCTTCATCTGAGGTGTATACAAATTATTCGAGTAAACTTCAGATGATGCTCTTGTTCAAATTGTACACTGCATACTTTTGCATATTCGAACTGTAAATGGATAGTTCTGCATATTTGGGGAAATTTTCGTGATTCTGCATATTCAAAGGTAGACAACCGACCCAACTATACCTACGAGTATATGCATTTCCACGATTTTGTGAAAAAGGGAGTAAATGGACGGAAGAGTGGTGATAGGTATTTGAGGAGGTTTCTCCGTAAAAAAAAAAAAAAGACACATGACCTGGTTGGTTGGAATCAACTCGAAATAAATCGAAAATAGAGAGTAGCTCGATATAAATATGCAGTTATAAGTACAATATAAAATGTATGTATGATCAAAATTTGGACTAAAAGTGTTTTGTTACTCATAATAAAGTGTTCGATAAAAACTTGTGTTCAGATAGCGTTTGTTTTTATTGCATATTCTATGGCTTTTTTGGGACATTTATGCTGTATAGAAATCCGGTCTCTACTGATAACACATTTTGACTAATTCCCAGTAAGTTTTTTTGTTATCCCTGTCATCAGCATTGACCGCTAGTCAGGCCTTATAATTAACTCTTTCATTTTCATTGACTAGGAACTATAATCGACGGTACGAATGTAGAGGATGGTGAAGGAGCATTCTACAGCTACACAAAGAAAAGAGGAGTGAAGAAACACATCAACAGGGTGACCATTTCGAACGGCATTGCTACGCCTATCAACAATGAAAAGTTTTGGTATATCGACTCGGTGAAGAAAACTGTGGACGAGTACGATTTCAACATGGATGGCGGTGAAATAAGTGGGAACTTATAATTTTCTTTCATTTATTTTTGTTTTCCTCGAAAGAATTAATTTCTTCCATACGTTCATTGTACATGGTTACTAGTACCAATCTTAGTTCATACCTGGATTAGATTCAATGCTGCTTAGGTTGATTGGAACCCAGTTTACATAAAAAATTTATTAAAAGGGGGTAATTTTTGGTTTATTATCTTCGATAATGAACCATTGGAATCGCCCAAAGAAAAAATTTTTTTAACCCCCCCTCAAAATTTGTTGGTTTACGTTTCAAGACACGTAGATTCAGAAAATCGAATAAAAAAAAAATCCGTCCGTCCGCCGTGCGCCGTTTGCGGCACTTTGCTCAGTTAGCGTTGAGTTAAAATTACGAAATTTGGTTTCTGGGTTTGGACCAGCCCCACAATGATCCTCGAAACTTTTCATAACCCTAGGTCAAGGGGAAGGGGTTCAAAACGAAATTTAAAATTTCGACAATGTCATATCTCAAAATATGAACCGTGTAATTTTTAGTTCACTTTTGAATGACCTGAAAAATTACGAATCTTTTAAGACCAATTGGATTTTTGTGCGACCAGCCGTTCGTTCACAGTGAGCGCGCAAAGGAAAAACACTAAACTTCGCGTCGAAAACGGCCGTTATGTGGGTCAACCCCCAGACGCCCAGAATAAAACTACCTTTTTACATCTTCCCGGTAAACTACAGTCTAGAAATTTTAACCGTGAGTCGGGGATAGACCACATTGCAATATTTACTCGGTTTCTCAACTGTAAAATTGTTTAAATAATACCTTTTTGTAATAATACAAATTAAATTTTGATGATGAGCTATTGACTCGAAATTTTAAAAATAGGTCAGAACTGGATCACAATGCAATATTCAGAAAATATTGCATTGTGATATTTTAAGATACGTAGATTCAGAAAATCGAATTAAAAAAACTCTGCAAATTCTTGACACAACGGTTCATTATCTTCTTTGTACAGATCACCCTTCTGTCTAGATCACTAGGTCTAAATGTCTACATCCTAAATGTTAGATTAATTATTATTATCAATTATCACTAATTATTAACAATTTTATCAAGTACCTAGTGAAAATTATTATAATTTATTGTTAGGTATTAATAATTCGTATTTACTATTAATAATAATTATTATTAATTATGATTAAGTAATACGATATAATTCTAGGGTTTTTAATACTACGTCGGTAATAATTTTTCTATAAAAGAAGTACCTACCAACAAACATTCGAAATTACCTTCATTTCCGTAGCACGAAACGCACCTCAGAACAACAAACTCGACATCACTTAAGCCATATGATGTTCCAAAGAGCTTGTTAGTATGAAAATGGACCTGTATTTCAACAGTTTGATTCACGATCGGGTTGTGAGGCACAATCTTTGAGCCGTCATTGTGAACGAACGGCTGGTCGTACAAAGCTGCGGATGGTCTTAAAAAATTCTACGGAACAAACTCTATCTAAATATGAAATAAAAAACATACCGTTTGATGGGAATTTTTCGAGATATGGAATTTTCAAAATTTCAAAATTCGTTTTGAACCCCTTCCCCTTGACCTAGGGTTATGAAAAGTTTCGTGGATCATTGTGGGGCTGGTCCAAACCCAGAAACCAAATTTCGTAATTTTAACTCAACGCTAACTGGGCAAAGTGCCTCGGACGGCGGACGGCGGACGGCGTACGGCGGACGGCGTACGGCGGACGGACGGATTTTTTTTTATTCGATTTTCTGAATCTACGTATCTTGAAACGTAAACCAACAAATTTTGAGGGGGGGTTAAAATTTTTTTTTCTTTGGGCGATTCCAATGGTTCATTATCGAAGATAATAAACCAAAAAATCCGTCCGTCCGCCGTCCGCAGCACTTTGCCCAGTTAGCGTTGAGTTAAAATTACGAAATTTTTTTATGGGTTCTGACCAACCCCACAATGGTCCTCGAAACTTTTCATAACCCTAGGTCAAGGGGAAGGGGTTCAAAACGAATTGTGAAATTTTGAAAATTTCAAAACTCGAAAAATTCCCATCAAACGGTATGTTTTTTATTTCATATTTAGATAGAGTTTGTTCCGTAGAATTTTTTAAGACCATCCACAGCTTTGTACGACCAGCCGTTCGTTCACAATGACGGTTCAAAGGTTGAGCCTGTCAACACGATCGTGAATCAAACGGTTGAAATACAGGTCAATTTTCATACTAACGAGCTGTTTGGAACATCATAATATGGAACATCATATTATGGTTTTAGTGATGTCGAGTTTTCTGTTCTGAGGTACGTTTCGTGCTAGGGAAATGAAGGTACATTTTATTTGTAATTAATTCATAATCTCTATCATTCAGGTTCTGCACAAAGCAACCCAGGCGATTCCAACAGCCGGATATCGTATTAATTCATTATAATTAATAATAAGTATTATTAATTATAAATACAAATTATTAATACCTAACAATAAATTATAATAATTTTCACTGGGTACCTCCTTGATAAAATTATTAATAATTAGTGATAATTCATAATAATAATTAATCTAACATTTAGGATCTAGACATTTAGACCTAGTGATCTAGACAGAAGGGTGATCTGTACAAAGATTTTAAAACTGTTATGTTTAAGGAAGACACAATTTATTTTTAAATGTATTTAACGAAGGAACTGTTGAGTTAAGCAACTTTTGTATGAAGAAACAATTTTTTTATGTTGGAAATAGGAATTGTTAAAAAATACTTAACTCAACGGTAATTTGATATTTTATATAATGGAACTGTTGAGAGTACAAGTAGATTCAAGATTACGATCCGTAGTTAGATAATGCTTATTAATATTAGTAAGGAAGAAATGGAGGTTTAAAATATTTGGCTCCCCTTGACCCCTCTGACGTCATCCACCCCCTGCCGGTCCACGTACCTACGTCATATCCTGTGAGGTGTTCTTGCCGGCCACTTGTCTGACGTCGTCCACCCCATGCCGGCCCATGTACCTACGTCATATCCTGTGAGGTGTTCTTGCCGGCCACTTGTCTGACGTCATCCACCCCCTGACGGTCCACGTACCTACGTCATATCCTGTGAGGTGTTCTTGCCGGCCACTTGTCTGACGTCATCCACCCCATGCCGGCCCACGTACCTACGTCATATCCTGTGAGGTGTTCTTGCCGGCCACTTGTCTGACGTCATCCACCCCCTGACGGTCCACGTACCTACGTCATATCCTGTGAGGTGTTCTTGCCGGCCACTGTCTGACGTCATCCACCCCCTGCCGGTCCACGTACCTACGTCATATCCTGTGAGGTGTTCTTGCCTGCCACTTGTCTGACGTCATCCAACCCCTGCCGGTCCACGTACCTACGTCATATCCTGTGAGATGTTCTTGCCGGCCACTTGTCTGACGTCATCCACCCCTGACGGTCCACGTACCTACGTCATATCCTGTGAGGTGTTCTTGCCGGCCACTTGTCTGACATCATCCACCCCCTGCCGGTCCACGTACCTACGTCATATCCTGTGAGGTGTTCTTGTCGGCCACTTGTCTGACGTCATCCACCCCCTGACGGTCCACGTACCTACGTCATATCCTGTGAGGTGTTCTTGCCGGCCACTGTCTGACGTCATCCACCCCCTGCCGGTCCACGTACCTACGTCATATCCTGTGAGGTGTTCTTGCCTGCCACTTGTCTGACGTCATCCAACCCCTGCAGGTCCACGTACCTACGTCATATCCTGTGAGGTGTTCTTGCCGGCCACTTGTCTGACGTCATCCACCCCTGACGGTCCACGTACGTCATATCGTGTGAGGTGTTCTTACCAGCCACTTGTCTGACGTCATCCACCCCTGACGGTCCACGTACCTACGTCATAACCTGTGAGGTGTTCTTGTCGGCCACTTGTCTGACGTCATCCACCCCCTGCCGGTCCACGTACCTACGTCATATCCTGTGAGGTGTTCTTGCCGGCCACTTGTCTGACGTCATCCACCCCCTGACGGTCCACGTACCTACGTCATATCCTGTGAGGTGTTCTTGCCGGCCACTGTCTGACGTCATCCACCCCCTGCCGGTCCACGTACCTACGTCATATCCTGTGAGGTGTTCTTGCCTGCCACTTGTCTGACGTCATCCAACCCCTGCCGGTCCACGTACCTACGTCATATCCTGTGAGGTGTTCTTGCCGGCCACTTGTCTGACGTCATCCACCCCTGACGGTCCACGTACCTACGTCATATCCTGTGAGGTGTTCTTGCCGGCCACTTGTCTGACATCATCCACCCCCTGCCGGTCCACGTACCTACGTCATAACCTGTGATGTATTCTTACCGGCCACTTGTCTGACGTCATCCACCCCCTGCCGGTCCAAGTACCTACGTTATATCCTGTGAGGTGTTCTTTCCGGCCACTTGTCTGACGTCATCCACCCCTGACGGTCCACGTACCTACGTCATATCGTGTGAGGTGTTCTCGCCGGCCACTTGTCTGACGTCATCCACCCCTGCTGGTCCACGTACGTCATATCGTGTGAGGTGTTCTTACCAGCCACTTGTCTGACGTCATCCACCCCTGACGGTCCACGTACCTACGTCATATCCTGTGAGGTGTTCTTGCCGGCCACTTGTCTGACGTCATCCACCCCTGCTGGTCCACGTACGTCATAACCTGTGAGGTATTCTTACCGGCCACTTGTCTGACGTCATCCACCCCCTGCCGGTCCACGTACCTACGTCATATCCTGTGAGGTGTTCTTTCCGGCCATTTGTCTGACGTCATCCACCCCTGACGGTCCACGTACCTACGTCATATCGTGTGAGGTGTTCTCGCCGGCCACTTGTCTGACGTCATCCACCCCTGCTGGTCCACGTACGTCATATCGTGTGAGGTGTTCTTACCAGCCACTTGTCTGACGTCATCCACCCCCTGCCGGTCTACGAACGTCATATCCATAGACCTATATATCGTGTATACGTATATAGGTCTATGGTCATATCCTGTGAGGTGTTCTTGGTGGCACCTGTTTGACGTCATATCTTTTGACGTAGTTAATTGACGTCACTTGTGTTGCGACGTCATATTATCTGAGAGGCCCGTGGATGAGGTGAATTAAGGAGACAAAATAGACTTCATATCAAATCGAGGTGTTTATTTGAATTCTTCTTCTTAGATGATTTGGCTTCAGACATGCCATTGGATTCGTGATTCAAAGCAACCATAAAGAGGGTACAGCTTTCGTACGAGTACGCAACCACTTTGCCCAGTTAGCGTTGAGTTAAAATTACGAAATTATTTTTATGGGTTCCGACCAACCCCACAATGGTCCTCGAAACTTTTCATAACCCTAGGTCAAGGGGAAGGGGTTCAAAACGAATTTTGACGTTTTGAAAATTCCAAAACTCGAAAAATTCATATAGAACGGTATGTTTTTTATTTCATATTTAGATAGAGTTTATTCCTAAGAATTTTTTAAGATCATCCGCAGCTTCGTACAGGTCAGTTTTAGACCTAGTGATCTAGACAGAAGGGTGATCTGTACAATGAAGATAATGAACCGTTGTGTCAAGAATTTGCAGAGTTTTTTTCTTGGGCAACAATCGAAGATAATAAACATCCATCGATGCATCCTCGCCATCTCTACCCACAGTACATTGAAGTGGTGACTGCCCGAGGAGCTGAACGATAGAATTCAAAATCTGAGAAACATACACTATTCGAATGAGCAAAATGCAAAGACGTTGATTCTGTCAAAAACAATTGTTGTTGAATTTGTAGGACCAAAAACTTCATCTTTGACAACAACAACAAAAAACTAATTTTATACTTAGGTGAAGTGTGCGTAATGGAAAAGTTAGCCAAAATTCTGAATAGATAAATAATTGGTAGGTAGGTAATTAATAATTATTGTACAATTTTACACTTAATTAATGTACGATTAATACAATTGAATAACTGTATTTTTTTAAATTAAATTTATTTCCAAAAGAAAGGACATAGATACATACATCATAGAATGTGCGGAAGAAATGATTCCCCAATATGGGCTACAGCCCGTGGTAGGAGAAGAGTCCACCATGCTATAGGTTTAAAAATAGAAAAGAAATCAATCTTAATAATGATAGATACATAATCATTTATCTATTCAGAAATCGATTACATTTTCACTAACTTTTCCATTACGCACACTTCACCTATAATTTTGTTGTTGTCTATGATGAAGTTATTGGTTCTACAAATTTAACAATTTTTTCGTGGAACCAATGTCTTAGCATTTTGCTCATTCGAATAGTGTCCGTTTCGCGGACTTTAAATTTATTTTCTACTAATTAAAATCAGTAGAAAATAAATAGACTCATTAAAGTGTGATTTTTTAATTGTTCGGCAGGTTATGTTAAAGCAGCTTTCGATTTTGTCAAAAACAACGTCGATGGTAGTCCTGATGGGATGACAATCGATACCGATGGGAACCTTTGGGTCGCCTGCTTTGGGGGCGGTCAGGTAATTAATACTACAAGTATTTGTGTTTTACAAATAAGAAAGTATGATAATCATCACAAGTATGAAGTAAGTGTAGGAATGAAAACTGATTTCATTTTACTTGAGTTCAACAAATCCATGGTTTTATTGCAGGTCATCCAAGTGAAGCCTTCCACCGGAGAGCTCCTCCGGACCGTCAAAATCCCGACGTCCAATCAGACGACATCCGTCAGCTTCGGAGGTCCGAACTTGGACGAGCTCTACGTCACATCCGCTAACATATTCGTGACGCCAGAAGATGCCGCCAAGTACCCGGAAAGGGGCTGCACGTTCAGGGTGACTGGACTAGGAGTGAAGGGCCGACCTGCAATAGAATTTGATCTCTCTCTGTAATTGATATCTCATTCCAACTAATTGGCAACGTTGAGCTGTATTTTTCTCAGTCATTGAAAAGTTCGTTGATTGTCCATTTCAATATCGTGGTGTAGTAATTGGTAAAAGTGACCTAGTAACATTTTACAAAATTTGTAAATTTGTAAAATTTAATTTTACGATGAAATACGAGAGCCTTCCAAAGTCTTTCTGAATCGAGAAATGGACATTCAAAATCAGTATCTTCCTTCGTGTTCCCTCTTATATTATTTTAAATCCCCCTTTACTAAATTTAAAAACCCTCCAAAATCCCGTTAATATTAAATTATAGTGATTCTTCGGCAGAAAACGGACTTGGTCAGTTTTACCAGCAGAGCATTGAAACCCATGTTGTAGATAGTCAATCCGCAAAATGTGTCCGCCTGGCACGTGGTCAGTTTTACCAAACAAACTTCTGTATCTCCCGTAATAGTGAATTGAAGAAAAACTGACCATTTGCCACTTGTTCAGTTTTACATGGAAACGCAATGAGCGCATTCCCTTCATGATCACTTTCATAATAATCACACCACGATATATATTAATAAAAATAAAATGTATATTAATAATATTGAAAAATATTAATGAAAAAATAAACAATAAATCTTGAGCCAAGCCTGTCTTTCGCCATAACTTTTATCATGTGTATCTCCTTCCTATGTACAAGGTTATGTGTGTTCATTGAAATATACAATACTATCAATAAATTATGAGTTTTTAATTTTAGTCAGTTCCTGTTTCCATTAATTAATATTTCCGACTTGAAGTCTCTCAAGCCTTAGGTAATTACCTAAGGTAATTATAATCAGCTGAGATCACATTTATTTCAAATCACTTTCTGTGCAAACTTCACACTTAATCAAAAAACCCAATAGATGCCTACCTATGAAGATACTGCATCTTCATTCAAGGAAGGACCATAGACATACTGGCCGATCCATGTTGTAACATACAGTATTAATGCTGGAAATACGTAGTAAACTGAATTTTTAAACTATTCAGAGCATTTTCAAAGGCAGAATGAAGAGGGAGCGTGACGGGGGAAGAGGGCGTAACCCACCTGCTGGGTATCCAGCTGATCAAATGAAAGCTTTCGTCCGGTTTGGCTGGAGGGGAGTTGGATCCCCACTGAGAAAGCTTAGGTGGGACCATCTGCCGTTTGGAGTTCTCTTGAGATTGTGTATGATACGACACGGAGTTTCCACACGAAGCTCGTTGTATAATGTAAACTCGGAACCTGCAGATCTCTTTATCATTGGGTCTATTATCTCAATATTTCGTGCCAATGACCGCGATTATGACAGTTGCCAGTCAGTCACTATCGTGTCTCGGTGCCAGGCTGGATAACTCCTGACTAGATGGTATCCGAACGATTCATTGTAGATAACAGTTCATAAATATCATTACACTCAATTCGTCAAAATGTACGATTTTATCCGCTACAAATTGGTGCCGCCAGTGTTCATAGTCGTTTTCACGGGTTTGGTTCAAATTTTGGCTCTTTCCGGGCGCGGAGAGGCTTTAACGGCGAGCTCGGTCGCATCAGGATTCCTGGGCAACTGTGAATCATGGACAATTGTCACTGTATTTGGACTATGGGCTTTCGTTTGGCTTAAAATCTCTGGGCCTACCACGAAGGGGCCTCCGTCTCCTACAGGTTACGTGCCTGTATACATGGTAAGTAAACATAAATACAGATGACGTAGTAAATTGCACGTTGAAAATTGTCATTTATCTTTCAACCAGATCTGCGTTATTGTACTTCATATCCAACAATTTAAAAAGTCCACAGTCATGCAGCATGGCTTTAAGATGGAATTTTCGAAGAAATAACTGGTTTTATGTAAAAGGTAAAAAAAGGTTTTATGTACAAAATTTATCTCAATTATTTTTGCCGATTAACACCTCAGTTTATAGATTTTTCAACGCTGAACAAGATATCTCAATTCTGACTTCACCATCGTGTTCAGCATTAAACAATCTTTAAAATGATGTTTCACTTGTCAGACTGTTTCAATTTTGGAATTTATGTGTAATTTTGTCCTCCTTAACCCCCCCCCCCCCTTAGAGTGGCCGATTCTACCTATCTACGAACTTAGCCTTTCGATTGCTTATGATTTTTGGTGTCTTTTTGAAGTGAATTCTGAATGGCCTGAAACGGAATTCGGTACTTATAAAAAGTTTCCAGAAATTCGAGTTTTAAAAATTTTGGACCCAGAACAATAGCTTCAATTTCTTCGATAATTCGCTAACAATATTAATAACCGACGAAACTTCCAGATTCCTAATATTACGTGTGTTCATTTTACATGGGTACTTGAATTCCTTTTTTCGAGCACGAATCACAGGTTTCAATATTTACTGAACAACATTTATAGAAGGAGGATGAAATATGAGTACACAATAGTATGAGTATCTGAGTATTGTTTTGTTACTGACGATGGTTTAATCGCCGAAATAGGTCTGACAATGTTCTCATATTTCAGTGGAAATAGTCGATTTTTTTTCGTACAATAAAATTTGAAAGTAGGTAAATAATAATTTCTTAGCGAACTGAATGAATGAAATCTTCTGGACTTATTTTTGCAGGATAATGGGCTGACTTATTACTTCGTGACTCTTTTACTAACGATTGGCCTTGATCTTCTGACTCCTCTACGACTCTCTTCTAGGCTTTACGAATTAATGCCACAGGTAGGATACCTTCAAGCAGTAGAATTAGTTAAGACCGTAAGAGGCATGTAATACTAAGTGATGGAGAACTAGACGTGGTGGTAGGGAGGTGTGTGTACCTAATTCATCAATAAAGCTTGATAATTTAACAGTATAGATCACTTGGAAACGTATCCTTTTGCATTTTAGTTTTTAGTAGTTTTGGTTATAGTCTGCCACGATAATTACCATGAAATGATCAAATTTTTAATAGGATGAGCGCAGTGATTTTCAAAATCCTCCAACTTGTGTGTCAAAAGTACTTACAAGTATTTGTGGGAGGCGTCACTATAGTTATAACGACATTTAATGACTCTAAGCAGATAACCTAACAATGATTGGACTCAATGGAATAATACAAACCAAATACATTGTCCACAGCTCTTGGGAAGTCTAGACGTCTTGGCGATGATCCTCTGCCTCTTTCTGTTCTTGTGTCCCAGCGACGATCCCGAGGCGGATGCTGGGCTGCCGTCCATCTTCGTGTTCTACCGCGGCGTTAATTTTCACCCGCGACTCCTTGGAGTGGACGTCAAACAGCTAACCAACTGTCGCATAGGTTGTCAAATTATAATGCATTTTTATAGCTTGAACAAGGCAATAAAGCTGGAATAGGTGGCATTCAAGTCAAGAAACATTTGCCTGAAAACCTTACAATATAATTATGATGACCATATGATTTGAATTTAAACTGTGATGGTCAATTTTCATTAATTTCATTGTTATGTACGTTGTTGCTACATAGGACTTATGGCATGGCAGATTCTCGTTTGGGCATTTTTCCTAACTTCAGTCGAGAGAAATGGCTTTTCCATGGCCGCCTTCACAACTTTTGCTTTGCAGGTTAGTACAAATCTGAGACCACCGATTACATTTTAAGAAGAATAGTGTGCATTGATCTCAAGATTACGGCAACCCTCATTCAGTTAGCTCAAGGGAGCCTTAATGGAGTTTTCACTGTAAGCCCACTCGTTGCCCCATTAGGTTGTCAACATAATTTTTGTAAAGGAGCCAATTAGCCAATTCAATAGACATGATTAGTTTTACATTACCTTCAGGACCTACCAACTGAATGTGTGCTTATCCGACGTCGTAATTTTTTCAGACTGTGTACCTCGCAAAGTTCTTCTACTGGGAAGGCGGTTACTTCCACACGATCGACATCATTCTGGACAGAGCTGGTTACTATATCTGCTGGGGTTGCCTCGTATGGGTCCCGTGCTTCTACACGTTCACATCGTATTACCTGGTTCACCATCCACCGGTTATGGGTCCGATCGGTGCAACTGTAATACTGGTAGTTGGAGTTCTGTCCATCTACCTCAATTACGAAGTGGACGCTCAGAAACTGAAATTTAGGTGAGATTTGATAATTCGATGAACCAAAGTGACCAAGTACCTATGGGAAATGAGATGTTCCTCTTATTGGTTGGGTGTGGACAGTAAAATTTACTGGTAGCCAAGTACAACTTACTCGACATTCCCGTACCTATTCATTCAGAAATCATTTTCTTTTTAAGTGAGGTGCCGACGTTGGCGAACTTTTTCCGCAGGATATACAAGTAAATCTCGTAAATCTCAATTATTAAATACAAATTTTGTGAGCTAACTTCAGAGGAAAGGAAAAGATCTGGTTTTTACTTACCGCTCGGGAGAACTCTCTCCTTGATCATCTTCCCAAGAAAAATATATGGAGTCCATATATTTTCATTTTTGAGGAATGAATTTTTTTCTCACTAAAATCACACGTAGGTAGTGCATTAGCAATGTAAGAAAATGGCAATCTTAGAAAATGAATATCAACAATAATTTAGAATGTAACGAAACAATACAGTACATACAAAACAGTTACTAAAAGAGTAAAATGTGTTGAGAAATAAAATACCAGCACAGTGTTCATTAGGAACTTCTCAAAATCGTACGGAGCCAATCTGGTGAGGTACTTGCTTATTTGGGACCTAAAAGTACCTACGGGAATGTAATTCCCCACCAGGGGGCACCATTACAAGTAGCAGCCAGTCGAAGCAAACTCGATATTATATGGCCTATTTTCAAAAATATTGTATTTTGTTGAAGTGTTCGTTTTGTTGAAGTGTTCGTCCCGATTTGTTTTGAGTCTTTCCCGATAAGTCCCGATTTCAAGCTTGCACTGTCCCAATTCAGCTGGTACAGATATGGCAGCCATACTTTAGTACATAGTTCAAGTTTGCTTAATTTATATATACCTTGGAAGCAGGCTGTCCCTTTTTCGCCGTTCCTGTTTTCGATAATTGCATCCCACATGGCTTTCAGGATTTCCAGATGCAAAAATATGCTTCTCGCGATTAATCTCCTTAGCTCGTTTGATTCTAATTGTATATTCCGATTTCAACTGCAGAAAATTATTCATCAGACATTTTGCAATCGATGTACAGAGCATAATATTATAGTCTGTCCCTCATAGCCCTGAGATCGACAATACGATGCTTCTATACTTCCTTCTGACTCGAATTCTAAACATTTCAGATCCAGTGACGGCAACTGCATCATATGGGGTAAACCAGCTCAGTACGTGACAGCCTTCTACATTAACCACATCGGTGAAAAACGGAAATCCGTCCTTCTAACTTCCGGGTTCTGGGGGATCGCCCGACACCTTAACTACGACTTTGAACTGGCTCTGACACTTTGCTGGTGTCTCCCAGGCGCTGGGCGAGGTCTTCCGCCTTTCTTGTACTTCATCTTCTTGACCTGCCTCCTTGTCCATAGGGTATTCCGGGACGAGGAAAAATGCAGTCAAAAATACGGACTGTTTTGGGACAAATACTGTGAAATAGTGCGCTACCGAATGATTCCGTACGTGTTTTAGGAGTGATGTTCGTGGGCCCTAGTCAATCGTCATGGACTATTAAAAATGACTGATAATCTCTTGAATTGAATTTAAAAAATTGAACTTTCGGGCTGCTGAAATAAGTAATTGTATTTTTTGGCTCTTGCAATAACAATTATTGTTAGTTTACACAGAGATCGATAGTGAGTCGTGGCCTTTTACTATGCCATTGTTTGGCGCATTGATGCATCAACGTTCGGGTTGTTAGCTAGGTAGGTACCTAATGAACTATTTCGTGGATTGCCATCCACGTATTTTTTTAACGTACATGATCGTAAAAGTACGGACTATTTCGTGGATTGCCATCCACGTATTTTTTTAACGTACATGATCGTAAAAGTACGGACAAGTCGTATGTAAAATAAAATATTTACCTACGTGTGTTGTAATATAAACAGTGGCGATCCAATGACACCTACCACCACAGAAAACCCTACTATACTACTACCACACTCCTGTGAGGACAAACTCCTGTCAAAACAGACATGTCTGTTTAGTATGTATACTAAATTATAACTTACGTATAGGTATCATCGAAAACTGGAAGAACCTGTTATTCACACAAACATTAATATTCTTTGACTACGACTATATTGTGATCTAAACATCTTGGTATCAGGGGCGGCTCGTGAGCTCAGAAACTGGTGGGGCACCAGGGCAATATTTAGGTGCATACCTACCTATTAGGTACTCACTATAGGAACTAAACTCAAACTACCCTTACAGCTAAACTGCTTCATAATTAATGGTATGCAGCTCTTAGCAAGTCAGGAAACATCGTTCTCCAAAGAGTTCTCTTGAGGAGAGGGAAGGTTACTGACCAGTATCCAGGATTACCGACGAGGAGGTGGCTGCAAGGCAATCCCACCTACCCACCCAAATAATTATCTTCAAAATGATAGGAAGAATAAAAGAGAAATTGTGACTGTACGAGTACTATTCAAAGAGTACATTATAAAGGTAGTCAAAAAATTATATTATTGGAGTTTCTATTACTGGGGTTTTTAAAAATTAGCAATCGCGACCATCTGCTTCCTAGCCGAGTGGTACCTTGAAAACCCCCTCTAAAAATGTCCTCTTATGCCCAGATTGCACATACGTTTTCTTATCCAATCGTATCAAAACATTTTGAGCGATCACAGAACAGCAAGATTGATTTCAACTAGCTTTTAGAGTTCGTTGGTTAGCTCAAACAAAGCTCGAGTCAACGAAGTCACCATCAGTTTCAGGGATAACAAATAAAACAGTATTCTCAACGGTTGGCTGAGCTACATAATAATATTATGTATATTACTGTTATTAATGGTTATTAACTTACAGAATGTAGAAATCAACTGACAAGTTATATAGAATCCTCTCTTATCAACAAATGAGATTCCCTTGGGCGAATAGTGATCCACGTAGTATAGTAGGGTTTTCTGTGGATCCACTTCAGTCTTGACGACTAGCAAAGCGTTCACGCGTTGCACGTGAGATATTAAATTTCAATGTTTAGTTGATTAATATTATGGAGACAATAATTCACTTTTACTATGATGAGTAAATACGAAGCTAAAAACCACCAGTCAATGCATTCAAAATAATATTATAACGTCAGGCAACGTTTTGATATCATTCTTATCAAACATGGAAGAAAGCATGGAAGAATGAAACTCGTTCTTCCTTGACAAGGAACGATTCAACGATCGATTGTTTTCGGCGTTCAACTTGATACGATATTTTGGCCACCGCCCGGAACGCCTCCTATCTCGCAACACAGAGTGCCTTCCCCCACCCCAGGAAGCGCCTATACCTTCAACATTGAGACTGGGGCACTTCTGGTCGATCCGATAATCGATTTTTTTAATCGATAAATCGAAACAAAATGCGACTCAGTGGAAGTGGGTAGTCATGGAGGAAGGGAGATCTCCCTTCTTCCATGGTGGGTAGTAGTAGGTAAGATTTTTTTCTCCTTGTTCTATGTTTTTTCTGTTTTCCTTTGCAAATTTTTGGGTGGGGCGAGGGCCAAGGTGGCCTTATGGACGAGCCGCCACTGCTTGGTATCTTCAACAATCTAATGAATATTAAACTATCTAATAATGAAACTGAAAGATTTGGATCGAGTATTTGGACGTCCATGATGCATAGATAACATGATGATAACATGATAACCATGGTGATTGGAGTACCTACAACACATGGCAGAGATAGATAGCGGGAACCTACCATGTTACTAAAAGGCTTGAAGGGAATTTACACCACTCATAAAATATAAATCACATTGAAATTAATTACGTTTATTACTATCATAATAATTAATTAATTGCCCTATAGTGAATTACTGAAGTTTATGAAATGTGAAGACATCAATAATATTGAATGAACATATTATGTTCATTTAGAAGTAATGACTGTGTATACTTCAACATGTATACTTTGATAAGGTTAGGGCTTTCCTTCGGCTCGGTTCGTTATACATCAAGTCGGATTGAGTTATACAATCGACAAAATGAACGCTTTGGACTTTTTCCACTGCAACGCCTGTTTTTCTCAACCAGGATCCAAAAGTTCAAAGTTCTTCTTGACAAACTGCGGTCATTCGTTCTGCAATGAGTGCGTCCATAATACGAGTAGGTACCGTACGGGTAAATCAATTAGGATCGTCTCTGCTGGAGTGAGTTCGATAACAGTTTTTGGTCTAGACCTGGAGCTCCACATGACCTGTTTGATATAAGAACGTTAATGGTTGGCCAGCCTATTTTTGAATACGTAGCCAAAATTTGTATCTATCAAAAAGTTTCAACAATTTCAGTTGGTTTTGGTGACGAATTGTTTCGTATTGTACTTGTACCATTCAAACCGAAATGAACTACGAAACAATTCATTGCCCACGACCAACTGACATTGTTGAAACTTTTTGATAGATACAAATAATCAATACCAGCTTCTACCATAATTAGAACCAAACTTGTTGTTTCTACAGATGTGCCTCAATGCAGAGTTTGCAAAGCAAGTTGCAAAGTTATTCCACTCACCAACGACGTGAGTAAACAAACGCACAACTAACAAAATTTGTCCTCCTGCGATCCTCATTTCTCTAAAGCGGCCTAATGATGTGTGAAATTCGATTATTTTCAGCTCCCTGAAGACTTGAAACTTTATTTCGGGGACATCGTTAAAGAAATAAAACATTTGCTGAAAGTGCTGGTTATACAGAACAAGCACTGCAAGATTTACATGGAAGAGTACGCAAAAAAGCTGGTAAACGAAATTATGACAACCCTAGATAGTTAGGTACAATATAATATATTGACACATATGTGTCAAAATATAAAATTAAGATATTCTGTCTATGTAAACAATGATCTTCATCCCGCTAGGAGGCTGCTTATGCTGAAAACCAGAGAGAGTTGAGTAAAATGAAAACAGAGTTAACTGAACTGAAGAAGCACTATCAGGAATTAGTTGGCGAGAACCAAGTTCTAAAAAAGTGAGAAATACTTGTCCCTTCTGCTTATTTTAATTTTATGTTTGTTGTTATATTTTCCGAAAACCTGGATTTCCTACGCACTCAGGCACGACCGCCATTGGTCAAAGTATACTTATAAGAAACCTTTGGGAATTACCACTAGGTATATTATGGACGATATTTGTTCAAGGAATGTATCTAATATTCAAATGACTCAAGCAAGGAACAAATCACCATTCGGATCATCGAATTTCAACAAAACGGCTGGAATGTCGTTGAACCAACGAGGAAGCGCGTTTCTCACCCCTTCGCCATCTTCCATCAGTCGGTGAGTTCAAAATACTGGTAATGTGTGAGATTACGATAATGAGCTGTATCGGGGAAGGATTGTTCCTTTAAGGCAATCTGTGATATCGTCGTTTACCTGGGTAACCCCATCTTCACACTTCTCAGAAGGCCATTGCAAAGATTGGGAAGTTAATAATTAATAAATAAGTTAATAATAGAATTATTCTAAAGTCAAGTTAACTTCAGCAACAAAGCAAATGAATGAGCGGGCGAACCTACTGAGAGGCGCTCCTTGAAGACGCCGGATTACCAAACGTGCCGGATTGTCAAGATTGTACTGTAATACAGTATTATACTATAATCTATTAGACTGAAGTGCTTAGAAGTAGGCATGTATACTCGTAATTAACATTCAACGAAGTGACCTTAGGTGAGAGTGACCCTCTAATCCAATAGAAGAATAAAAGTGACCTTAGGTGAGAGTGACCCTCTAATCCAATAGAATTAAATAAGAATCTTGCGTACCTATAAGACGTAGGTACTTATTTCAGCCTTCGATGATACACCGGAAACATTTTGGCGAAATCTGCGTTTTCCACCTTCGTGTTACTCATTACTATCACTTTGTTGGTCAGCAACACGCATTAGAATCGACCCAAACACGTCATTTGACACTCTCGTCGCAATCCTTCTCTTACATAATTCAAAACTTCTTCGAGCAGCCAAGATATCGTGGGTTTGATTGTTTTAAACTAGGAACGGAAATACTCATCAATTATAATTACGTTCAATTGAATTCTTCTCGAATTGCAAATAACCACCAACCACAACGTACTCGTTTGAGGTCGCCTTTTATATCCTCGAAGGCCGACAGAAAAGGCTCTAATATGGTAGAACAACTTAAATTGGTAAGATATTACTCGTACATATATCCTGCTGTTGAGTACCTACAGTTGAAGGGCCTTGTTAGGGTTCGATCCTAGTACTCCTTGCTACCGACCACTAATTTTAAGAGTCGAACCCATTAATCGTACTCCCACCTTTTCAGCGAGAGTGTGACAACCCCAAGATCATCGCTCCCGCACGTCAATTCTCAGCCGTTCGTTCTTTCATCCCAGCCATTACAAACACAATACGGCGGTCGATCAAGGCAAGTTTAACTCTTTAGTACCTATCGATGAATCGGTATATTTTCATATTAGCCGAGGGAATCTTTTCACTTCAATCACACCTTCAAAATGTTTTTGGTTTATTATTTTCAATAATGAACCATTGGAATCCACAAACACTTTGCCGATTAAGAATTGACTCTAAAAATCCAAAATTCGGGATGTGGGCTCAGACCAGGCAAAAGATTATCCTTGAAACTTTTCATAACCCCAAGTCCCCTAAGTAAACAGGAAGGAGTGCAATATAGGGACGGAATATCTCGACGATTTAAAATGAAACAGTATAGTTATTTAAAGCCAAAGAAACCATGGCTGAGTTAGTTACCTACTGCCCCGGGGTGTAGGCCTACACATGGTCACCTTCTCGAACAATCACAAATATTTCAGCTCAATATTCCAATTATTTCGTATGGTGATGGGACTCACAACGAGTATAGAGTGATCTATACAGTAAATCGTTGTGGAGACACGGGTGAAACCGCTGTCTCCCAGTATAAACAGTTCTACTTGAATTAAAACCGACGTTTTTCTAATTTTTCGAGTCTTTATGAAATTCAAGTAATGAATTTCTGTTATGAGACAAGGCTCTTCCATACAACCAATATTCTTCTCAAAAATGACGAAAAAATCTATTTCAATACAATCAGGCCTGTGTCTGAATAGTCTTAATAACCACCTTGTTACATTTATCGCCAATGTTGTCGTACTAACTCATTTTCTCGTGTTTCTGCTCTAGTCGTGGGGATTCCACTCCAAGAAGTTGGTATTCAGGAACAAGTTCAAAGAGCACAACTAAAACGATTCGGACTCGGGATTCGTTCATATCAAAGTTGAACAGGTGAGTAAAAAATCCTGTGGACTTTTTGAGGGCTGCCTTCGTCTCGATAAGCTACACCTCGCTCTTGGTACCTACGTTTCCAAACATTGTAATTAATAATAGATTCGAGCAACTACCAACCAACATTTGAATGGTGTCAGTCGCTGATTGATACCGTTGTAACGCCAACCTTCTAATGTTTCAGCTCAAGCATTTTCTGAAAGCTCCAAATTAATTGAGTGGAACCAGAAGACTTGAATTTCCACTTTTCTTCCCGATTTCAAGTTCATAAAGAAATGGTTTGATTCAGTTTCTCTAAGATTTCCCTCCAATATGTGACGTACTTTATTACCTGAAATGGTTGTGATTGAATTCATGCCCAATAGTCATTTAGATTTGTTCAAAGTTTAATGAATCAGGAAAGCATTAGTTATTATTTGACATGACATGACATTGTGTCGGCTTATTTGGTTAGAAACACCAACAGCCTAAAGAAATATTTGAGTATTTGAACCCTGGACCAAAGTTAAATAAATTAGGCCGACTGGTTCTTCTCGTTTACTATTGTTATGTAAACTCAATTGTTAGAAACTCAGTTCTATACATGTCTAGTTGTTGTGTTCCTTCCGCTCCCAATATTAGGCAATACGATTGTGGGAAAGTAGTTAGCCGCTTCGTTAACATTAGTTTTTGTGTTCCACTGTTAAAATAAACAAATTAACCTGTATTAAATAAATGACATTTCTAATGGAACTTCATGGGTGGGATTTTGTAGCCCCCTAAAATACGGAGGGTATTTACCGCCGTAACACTACCAACGGATGTACGTAATTATTAATTATTGTGAATTGTGTGGGGAAAAAATGCTCTCCATCTCATTCGCCACTACTGCTCTCCTCAAAACCTCTGTGTGGCTCATTTAAAATTAGCAGGCGCCTCGAATGTAATCTGAAAATAGAATGTTTTTCGTATCACCTGCCGTCGTATGGACGAAAACAACTCCCACCAGGTTTGATGTCATAAATTACACCCACCAATTCAAAAAAGTACTTGAAACTCAAGTTTCAGAATATTCGCCCAGCAATTCAAAAAATTACTTGAAACTCAATTTTCAGAATATTCTCCCACCAATTCAAAAAAGTACTTAGAACTCAATTTTCAGAATATTCTCCCACCTATTCAAAAATGTACTCGATCTCAATTTTCAGAAAATTCGCCACCTACGAGGTGTGTATTTTTGGGTTGTATGAAAACAAACTCGAGTAAAAAACAGAATTGCACCGATATTTATTTGAAACAAATGGTATCTTTTGAAATATTTACAGCAGTTCTACAGTTTTGCGAGATGATGATATTAAATCACATGACAAGGATTACCACTTCCTCCGTTTAGGAAACAATCTAGTTCAGTTCAATACAGAGTTCGTACACATCATCTTTCTTAATATATTACATGTGTATTTTGGCAGGAGAGTTTTCTTGGGTTTTGTGCTGCGAGAAGAAAAACCTCTTTAAATAAAAACATATAATTGCTTTGTAATTTATTATTTCGTAATAAAATCCATTGTTTTAAAAATATGTACACGCTTTCTGTCCTAAGTAGAGATTTATTGTGAGGTTGGTTTAGTTGAAGCTCTAACTGGCGGAAGTTTATTTTTTTTACACTCCGATCACTTTTTTTACGGTTTCTACGACATGTTTGACTTGAGGAAGAGCGAGGACTTCCAGGTGGCGATTGTAGGGCATGGGAAGGTCAGCTCCAGTGACTCGGATGACAGGGGCGTCCAAGTGGAAGAAGGCTTCGCTCTCCATGATCCTTGCGCATATCTCAGAGCCGATTCCGCTTTGGGGCCAACCTTTTGAAACAATCATAAAACGTAGGTTAGTAAGTAACACCTTAGATGATAAGTGCAACTTTTCATGAATAGATTAATAATTATACTGTGCTTCCTTGGTCGAAACACACGATGCACAGTGGAAATGAGAACCAACACCAATGAATGAACGCCAGCAAGCCATTGGCCCGGAAACCCTGAGGAAGATAATTCCACATCCTTGTTCCTGCTCTGTCATCATAGCAACTGGATGAACTAGATTGGAAGGGTCAGGGAAACATCGTCAGGCTACTCGAAACACAAGGAGAGACAGGACCATGAAGTAGAGGTACCCAACAATATCCGTAGCCAACTGCTGATCGGCTGGAGTATTTAGAGTAAGGCCCTGCCAAATTTAGTCAAGCAACTTTTTAAGTTGCAGTCGCGTCCTCCCCGAATCATGTCACTTCTTCTTCTTGGAGTGCCGTATCCGAATTTCGGACGTTGGCGACCTCTCACATATAATCCTGTGATGCACGTCTTCACTGGACCTCGAATTATTTGGACGGCATTAACCAGAAGGGAACCAATCACAAAAATGGCAAAATAAGATAAGAACACTATGAGATGGGCTAGGTTGGTCTGCGCTTTCATAAAAAAGGATCAATTGATAAGGCTTTCCCTCCGAAATTTGAATTAGAAAAAATTACTGAATCCGGAATAGCCTTAACAGTTTCTCAAAAAAGAACCACACGAGATAATTGCATGTTGTGATTCAGCAGAAGGGAGCCAAGGCGGTTGGGTCTTCTTTTGGATAGAATATTGCCCAACCAATTTCAGCAAAAGGGAACCACACCGCTCATTGGACGCCATTAACCAGAAGGGAACCAACTAAAGATTCCTAGTTTTGAGTAATCAGGCATCATAGGTTTTCAAGTTTACAAATTGCTGATTTGGTTGGTTCCCTTCTGGTTAATGGCGTCCATTTATCGAAGCAATTGTATCTTGGTAGGTTATCCGGGTTCCACTGATGCCGAAAGTTTTTCAAAACTTCCCTCGCTCATACGAAAATAATTGAAAAACTTTTTAGGATATTTATTTATTTTCAAACAACTTATGAGATTGTCCATCTGATCAGTGGATGGACCCATTATTTTCGGTATTTTGTCCTCTTTCTCAAGACAAGAGCATAAACGCACGCAGTCTCAACAAAATCCATTCTGAAAATGATGTTGTGAAGCAACTATGTAGTTGCCAGTGGGCGCTTGGGAACTGCAGCCGGGAACTTTGCGCAACTAAATAATTTAATCACCGAAACTAAAAAGTTGCCAGTTTGGGGCTAGCCTAAGGAGGGGGAAATAGCACTAAAAGGTCATCCACACATGAAAATCCCACATATTATGCCAATTTTTGATGCGTTTCACACAAAAAACCTCATTTTATAACATGGGACGAAGACAGAAATCTGATGTTTTTCATCGGCCTGTACATTGCTCATGCATCTGATATACATCTATAACAATAGTCACTAGTTAACGGATCTATCAGATAAGTAAAGCTATAGGACGGTTAAAAATTCCAAACGAGACCAACCTTGTTCCACAGAAACGAGATGATTGGTCTTCATGACTGAGTTGACTATTGTCTCTACATCCAGGGGTCTGAGACTCCTAAGGTTGATTACTTCGCAGTAGATGCCTTGACCCGCAAGGGCGTTAGCGGCTTCCAGACAGAGTTCGACGGATTTAGAGTGGGACACCAGGGTGATGTCTTTGCCGGATCGCTCGATTTTCGCTTTGCCAATAGGCACGATGAAGTCTTTGGCAAGAGCTTCGTCAGACAAGGGGAACTGTTGCCCGTAGAGGATCTCGTTCTCAAGGACGACAACAGGGTCCGGGTCTCGGATAGCGGCTTTCAGGAGACCTCGGGCATCTTCTGAACTATACGGCGAGACGACTTTGAGACCTGGGCAGTGCGAGTACCAGGCTCCAAAACATTGGGAATGCTGCGCTCCAACACCGGCTGCTGCACCGTTTGGCCCCCTGAAAATAAATAATGAGAAAACTTACACTAAAGATAAGGGAGTTTACCAAGTTTTGGTACTCAAGGTTGCAGTTAGACAGGTATCGATTGGCCGAAAAATAATCCTCGCGATATCTAGTAGATAGTAATCTTGATGATGATACTAATCTCTTCACACCTACCTACTAGGAGTTTAATTGATTTTTAACAATTCACTCCTCAAGTCTTGCTTCGAATTTTCTTCTGTATTTGTTCATTTAGGTACATATCAACTGTTGAAATAACGTAAATGAAATATTTTTGTTGAAGCTAACCACAAGGGTCCATATTGAAGCTTCTGGAAGTTTCTACAACTTCCACGTCGCAACAGTGAAAAGCTGAACAATATCTTCGCTTTACCTTTGCTTTATCATCAATGTATAACCATAGTTGCTAAGGCTATGTATGCCCAATTACAAAGGGTTATCGAGATTGACATATTATTGGAAACTAGCCAGATTACCCTGGCATTGATAAATAACCTTGACGACAGATGAACCAAATTACAGCTTCATAGAGTGAATAGCATAGAAATTAGCTCTAGGGGCCACTCAGCTGATCCGGGGCCTGGGCAGGGTCAAGTTAAAGTCCAAAGGAGGCTACATATCAAATTATAGCTTCATAATGTGAATAGCACAGAAATTAGCTTTAGGAGCCACTCAGCGGATCCAGGCCTGGGCAGCGTCAAGTTGAAGTCCTAAGGAGGATACATGCCCGATTACAGCTTCATAGATGAATAGCACAGAAATAAGCTTTAGGAGCCACTCAGCTGATCCTGGGCTGGGTCAAGTTAAAGTCCAAAGGAGGCTACATATCAAATTATAGCTTCATAATGTGAATAGCACAGAAATTAGCTTTAGGAGCCACTCAGCGGATCCAGGCCTGGGCAGCGTCAAGTTGAAGTCCTAAGGAGGATACATGCCCGATTACAGCTTCATAGTTGAATAGCTCAGAAATAAGCTTTAGGAGCCACTCAGCTGATCCTGGGCTGGGTCAAGTTAAAGTCCTAAGAAGGCTACAAGCGCAACAGGAATTGCGCAAAAAACGTCACATTTTTTGTATCAAGCAAATGTGTACCGACTGCAAACGTTTCTTTCCTAGTTACGAAATTGGGATTTTACCCCTTCGAAATATGACGTTTCGGAGATTCTACCATAGCCTATAACCACCCCTGGAATTCGCTCATCACAATGGAGCAATCCCTATCAAAATCAGTTCAGCTGTTTGGCCGTCTGTAAAGGACATGGGGACATACATACATTCGATTTTGTAGATATAGCTGATGTTGATAAAGGGCTTAATTGAGGTGAACCGCTCCATTTTTGGTTGAAATTGGTGAAACCGAATAGTAGGTATAATCCTACTTGTAATAATATATAGGTATAATTCTACCTAATAATACATCCTATCTTGGGAGTTGGTTGGCTACTGCTCTACTTCTTTTGACGTTAAAACCTGTTTGAGAATGCGTTGGTGAGATGGTACCTATCTATACCATCTTAGCAACGCATTCTCAAACAGGTTATTAATGTCAAAAGAAGTGGAGCAGTAGCCAACCATCTGCTAATAGAAATTAACACTTGTCAAGTGCTGTATTTCCACTAAGGTACTGATTTTAATCGAACGGTTATAGTATATTACAGCTTATTTAATTGTATAAAATCAGTTTAAAGTCAATACATATTAGGTACCTGGCGAAAGGAAGGGAGAGGAGAACAGAGCTGGAAATTGGTTACCCTCGCTCTGGAGAGGAGTTTTAGCGGAGGAGTTCCACATGTCGTGGTTTGCAAACGTGTCGTGCAAGACTCTAGAGAAGGTGATCTTCACGTACCTAAATACCACAGGGACGTTAATTGCTCCAGCAGACATGTAAAACGTCTTCGCAGCTGAGTTGATGATTTGGTCGATGGCTTGCATCGAAAAGTTGAACGTCATGAACTCGCAAATCGGCTTGAGGCCGGCCATAGCAGCACCGACAGCTATGCCAGTGAATCCCATCTCTGTGATGGGCGTGTCAATTATTCTTTTGTCGCCGTATTTCTTCCATAGGCCTCGAGAGACTTTGTAGGCACCGTCGTACTGGGCAACCTCCTCGCCAAGAAGTATCACCTGTAAATGAAGAGATACGACATGATTGACTGAAACTCACTTAACATAAAGAAGAATACCTAAGAGCCAAAAGAAAAACGAAAAACAAGACATCCCTAACCCCCTCGTTTTGAGCATTACGGCTGAATTTCTATAAGCATGGAACATGTTTTAGCCACTCAACTGATCCGGGGCCTGGGCAACGTCAAGTTAAGGTCCTAAGGAGGCTACATACCAAATTACAGCTTCGTATTGTGAATAGCATTGAAATTAGCTTTAAGAGCCACTCATCTGATCCGAGGCCTATTCTGCTTAAAGTGTATGTCCTAAGGAGGATTCATGCTAAATTTCAGCTTCATAGTGTGAATAGCATGGAAATTAGCTTTAGGAGCCACTGAGCTGATCCAGGGCATGGGCAGCCACATGTTGAAGTCCTAAGGAGGCTACATAGGTACCTAATTACAGCTTCATAGTGTGATTACCATAGAAATAGAAAAATTTAGGAAGTTATTTTAAAATCACAGTCCACCCTTAAATAAATTATGTTTTAAACTAAAGAGGCACAGTGCTTGGGTCAGTTACTTCTAACTTGTACACAAACAAAATACCTATGTTAAGTAGGATTCAAGAGGAAATGATTGCTTACGCAGATATCAGATATTATCTGCGTAATTAATCATATGAGTAAGCAGATTCTGCTATTCGAAAGTAAAACATGGGATGGGGATGACAGAAATAAACTGAATACATAGATTCAAGAGATCTCTTGAACTGAATACATAGATTCAAGAGATCTCTTGAACTGAATACATCTCAAGAGACATAAATGTAATCAGAATAATAATATAAACCAATCACGCACTAGTAACGAAATGATACAAACAGCTGTACTGTATAAACTTACCAAGTATCTGGGCATAATATTTATGAATTAACTTCTAAAATGATACCTGCTAACCGAGATTTAAATCTTTTTGTTTAATGTAATCAAAGGGGACATGGTACCTACGTAACTGTATAGGTTTTACCTACATTTCGTTTCAATATATATTTTTTAATGGGCAATTTCTGTGTTTTAAATAAAGCAATTTTTCTCTACCTTTAGGATCTTTAGGGTCCTCTATGTAACCATACCGCTTTATATTAATATTCCCTTGGAACCATAGTTTTGAAAGCCCTTAGACTATACATATTCATGACTTTTTGAAAAGTCAGCACATGAGCAAGGGAAGATGTAACGACCTTGCCTTGAGTCTTTCTCCCAAACCACATATTTATGTGTTATCAGCAATGAGTCTAACTTCACTCTCATTGCGAAAAATCACTCTCACCTTCTCATCGCGTTCCATTTCTTCGTCCATCGCCGAATTCAGTGCATCTCGAACCGTCATATTTTTAGCTGCAGCCGCCCGAGAGACGGAAAACGAACGTCGAGCCAAGGTCGACACAGGGAGTTTGAACAGCATTTTTGATTGGAAGTAGATCGACTTTCTACGGAGGGAGTATATTCCTATAACAAAATATAGGTGCTGAAGATATTTTACATGAATGGTGTCCCGGTGAAGTTGGACTGCTGAGGGCGGCCTTGGAAAAAAAAAATTCCCTTATAAAACTGACAGGAGATAAACACGTGACCTAGAAGTGACGAGAGAGCATACGTGAAACAGACAGAAAAAGATTGGAAGAATAAATTCGTGTGGGGGACACTGACCTTATTTCGAGCGAAGAGAAAACAAATTCGCGGGATTTTCGTTTCCACAGTATGAATTTCGTCAGAATTGCATTCCAAAAGATTTTGAAGGATGTAAAAACACTGAGGCTATCATCGGCCGACCCAATTTAATTGGGAAATCGCGATATCCCCACGTAAAAAGTCGCGATTCGTGTTTTTATCAACAGTTTAGTGATAACAGCGAGGCAAGATGGCCGATGGAAATGTCAGTGGTGTCTAGATCGCAAAAGTACGTTTGCTTCTCATCATAAATTGAAATCTTTGTTTTTCCGCTCATCTCATGGAGCACATAATATATTATATTACCTGTCCTACTAATCATGTAATGTTGATGTAAAAATGCTACAATTCTAACACAAAGACCGTTATTTAAGGAGTAAAATTCAAAGTCTTGACTGATTCGTATCAACCAATCATGGAGTTGCATTATAAGCGGGAGTTCTCTGGCCAATAGGAAACAACCTGGCGAGAACAAAATACGCGGGTTCGTCTTCTCGGTTTCATTCTTGGCTGCCTGATTCCGCGATAGGTTCATCTTGCGCTGGTTCCTTAGTTCATTGAAAATTTTCAATCCGATTTTCACCCGTTTTCCTCGGTAATCTTCTTGAAAACTCAACCAACTCATCAAGATGACTTCAACTGGAACTTTCCAAGGAATGAACCTCTCTCGTAACTCAAGCAAGTAAGTACCCTCATCTCGGTCCATTGTAAACAAACTACAGGTTAAAATCGATACAACAAAGGATGCAGAAACTGGGCCTTTTCTCCTCCGGTGTTTTCTACCGAAACGCCGTTTGATCGTAGTGAATAACTCGAGTTATTCTTCGTTGGATTAATATTCTCTCCGTTGTCGAGAAATTAACCAGTGTACGCTATTTGGCCTTTGCCGCACACTGGGCACTCGACCATGTTTCCTCGAAACTGCACCTACCAGCAGCTGTTGCTTCGATCTAACCACACGATCTATGAATTTTCAAAATATTCTAGAGATGTGTCTTTTACGTACCTCATGGAAGCTGCTGTGGGCAGTAGGTTAGAACAAATGTCATATGAATATTGAAGTGGTACCAATGATAATTGTAGTAAGTACCTAATGTACCTAGTAGTGTAAATTGAAAGGTACACAATTAATTGTCTGTAATTTTCCTGTGTATAGTTATGAACTAAACGAGTTATTTCAATCACTCCACTGATCTAGGTATGCTCAAATCGCGATTAATTTCAATGTACGCCAGGTGAATAGGTGAGGTTGTGATCGAGCTAACTGTGGTTTTATCGTTATAGTAATCTCAGGAATGCTTACGACATGCTTTGTAATCAGAGTAATAAACCGACGGTTTTTGTTTGTTGTGAGAAGTTTGACTCGTTCGAATGCCGTTATTGGGTTTGTTACTCGTATCTCTGAAGACATCTCCCCCTTGCACAGTGAAGTAACCTTTTCAATGCGATTCGGCCCTTACACGAAGCAAACAGCTGTTCCGTCGACCCCCAGGACCTACCTGGGTTCCCAATCTCGGATGTCCCAAGGGAGGCTTGAGATCTTGGATCAAACCAGTTCGCACCGGTTATAGCCGCTAGATTACCTTCTCGCCAAGTTCACTGGGGTGTTTCCGCGCTTCGTTCGTCTTCCTAGAGGTTGCTTTCCTTTCCCTCCTTCTTGAGTACCGAGGAGGTCCCTCGTTTCCGATGTTCTCATCTCGCATACACACGGTAACTCCACCTACCACGGGGGAATGGACTCATCCTGAGTTCCGGGAGGTGAAATGCTCATGTACTCGTTGCGATACGGTCTCGTGATTTTTCCTGAAAACAATGAGCCGTGCCAGTTTTTTTTTGCATGGGATGCGGTGGGATTTTTTCTAAATGGTTTGCTTTCCGAGTTTATAATGAACTCGAGGCACCAATGGACCTTGTAAAACCACTCGCTAAATCATTTAAAATGTCATGCTCTGTATGATTTCCTGAATGGTGGAAGGATGCAATGTTTCCACATCATTGGTACGACATGACGGATTATTTTACTGAGTTTTACACCACGTAGGTTAAATACCATATAATATTATTATCATTAGGGCGGTAGTAATTTTACCAACGTACACCTTTAATTCTTATCTTTTTGGATCGTTGTCCTACATAATTGACCATAATGATCGAAAGCCCACGGGTAGGCCTAAATAATTAAAATCAAAGTAGCGACATCCGGTATTATTTACTGTCGAGGGTTTTGTGGTGGCCCAGCGGTCTGGCATGTGCTATGGGCAACCCCCGCTGACTCACTTTTCCTGTCGAACGCACGATCGGCCTTCAAGCGACGATATGACTAAGAGCATTGTCCAACCGCCAAACTAATGAGCGTTTGACTCAACTTTTGACTATGATATCGATACCACCGCTCCAGATACCAATCTGCTTTATTGGTCTGTTAGTGCATCTACAGATACGCAAAACGAATTTCTCATTTTTCAAAAAATCCACTGGGAATCAATTGTGTCAGCTCTGGCATGGATACCCAATAGTGCACTAAAACGAAAATGACCAAAAAAGCTGATTAGCTCTTTTGGCGTGGAAGTAACAATATCATTTCACATTTATTTGTTGGATTGGAGTGAAATGTTCCTGGCCGTGTGAATTGCCGGGTTTGTTATTCATGAAAGTAGCAAAATGTCAGAGCAAACGTCCTGAAGTAATTATATGGACGATAATGATAGCAAATTATTTGAGCAAGGCTGCATTTACTCAGACTTGATGAACGGAGTTTTAGGGGTTGCTAAAAAAAACCCAGCTAGAAAATATATAGGTATTGTAAAAAAAGAAGAAAACCCAGTCATGGCTGTAAGAGCGAATTTTCGAAGAAATAACTGATTTTGTGTGAAAGGTGACGTTTGGAACACCATTTTCTGCCGAGTAACACCTCAGTTTATAGATTTTTCAACGCTGAACACGATGGTGAAATCGGAATTGCGATGTCTCATTCCGTTGTTGGATTAGAGCAGATAAACCCTGAAGAACATCTCAAGTAACAACCACATTTCTTCATATTCAAAGTGCTCCAGTTTGAGAACGGAATAAGATATCGCAATGTTGACTTCACCATCTTGTTCAGCGTAAACAAAAATTAAAATGAGGTGACACTTGTCAGACTGTTTCATTTTTGGAATGTTTGGGTAATTTTTCCACCTTAAAACTCGCCAAAACCCCCGCTTAGAGTGGCCCGATTCTGCCAATCTACGAACATGACCTTTCGATTGCCTGGACAGATTACTTGTGCAAATTTCAACTTTTCATATCAATTGTGTCGAAAGTTATCGTCTGGAATGACGCATACAAAATTCTTTTTGTAACTCGTAGAAAGGCATATTTTTATGAAGCCGAGGCGTGGGTTTCTGTATTTCGTTCTATGGATGAATAATACACGTATGTTGATCTACCAAATGAATTCTGGTGGCATATAATGGAAACGTTAGACGTTCAGTATCGAGAGCCCAAAGATAATCTAAATTAAGAAATCTATCCCAGTAGGAATCTGCAAACGGCTCATTATAGACGACAGAGAGCATTGTCCTATGGAATTCGATAAATCAGCTCGATGAACTCACCTTCTGGTTCTTATCCCGTCAAGATGTAGCTCCTTAAATATTTCATCTGAACTCTCAAGCTCTACTTACCTTAAGAAACAACATAAAATCTAATTAGCAGTTGTACGTTCACTTGACTATGTGAGGTCCGATACACCTGGCATAGGGGCCTTCACGGGGCAGGATATACTAAACCCGCAATACATAAAATTATCATTTGAAGGTGCAATACAGAGGGTGTAAGTTTATTGTAAACAATTTCCATAGACGACTCCTGGATTCGATCTAATAACCTCAATGGTAATAGGTCTTATAACCACTATGTCACATGAGTCTGATGAGGTATTATCGAATCCCTGAGTCGATTTCCTTGCGTTTCGTGAACTCGCGTCTCCAGTTTTGACGGCACTCTTATCTGATATAAGAGAACTCATCTGAGGCTCTCGTGGGCTCCGAACGGAATATCTCTCCGCGTC
Organism: Stenodema calcarata; assembly: GCA_963920205.1. NCBI lineage: Eukaryota > Metazoa > Arthropoda > Insecta > Hemiptera > Miridae > Stenodema > Stenodema calcarata. The sequence goes on along the minus strand of OY986055.1, from coordinate 14,119,599 downwards.
CTGTTGTGGAATCCCGAGTTTGGGTTACTAACCCCGAATAAAGGGACTATAAAATGCGTTACGCACTGAGTGTCTAATCCGTGACCGAAGTGAGCCGTTAGCCTCAGAATTGCCTATCACGATCTTCTCCAGTCTGCTTGTTTCGTAATTTCATCTTCACCATTCATTATTCCATATAGGCCTGAAAGACAGTAGATACGAGGATTATCAAGAAATTACGTTGACCACAAAGCCAATCTGTTCTGCTAGCGAATACGTTTGAATGAATACGTTTGAACGAATACGCAGGGAAGTTCCTATAAATCAGTAGATGATAGACTGTGGTTCTTGTTCATGTTTTGGTACTCAGAAAAATCTGTACATCTGAAGAAAACATTTCTAAGGATGAAATGAAACGGTTGAACAAGAAACTCAGAAGGTAGTTATTTAGATTTAGGCGAATAGAGGTGAACAACCCGCTCACGCGATATCAACAGGTGGTTTTCGCGGAGCCTCCGACGATACCGTCATATTTGAGCCCCAAGTGTTAAAAAGTTGGGAATTAGGAACCAATATTCGCGAGTCACGGAAATATCATTAGGCGAACCAATTTTAACTTCCAAGGGCGGAAGTTTTCGTAATTTCCATGACATGTGCGATTGTTTTTTTGCGAGGAATTACCTGAAGTCATGCGAGAGTGTTGACCTAAATGCTGATCAACTTAATCGGACGAACGGTGCCGTCCGCCAACACTTCGACCGGTGGCTGGTCGCCTACGCCCCGAGACGCATCCGTGCAAGTCTCGAAAGAAAGAACATTGTAGAACAAAGGGAGCGATTGATTGAATGGATTGATCGATACCAGTACAAAGGACTACGATGTACGAATATTGAGGGGTCCTCTTACTGCCAAAAATGTTTCACAATTTGAAGATGTCGTGTTTGAGAAAAACATTGAGAGAGTGAGGAAAAACATTGTGCAAAAAAGAGAGGTAATTTGAAATTTTTGGTAGCTTTGAAATTTTTGCGGGCCCGTCAATATTTTGTAGGTGGGGAGTGTGGTTGATTCGAAAGTTGAATCGGCACTGAAATATTGTGCAATATTTTTGTGTAGTCTGAGAGCCCTGGTCAACTTGGCTTTGCACGAGGCTGCCAGGTAAGAAAGGCGCAAGTGTCGACAGAACATGGCAGGTTCTGGCATATGCTGATGACATTGCTTTGTTGGGACAAAGTCTGGATGCTCTACAGTAAGCTTTTGTCTGAAGATGGAAAGCCAACTGGTTTACAAATAAATGAAAGCAAAACGAAGTATCTCAAAATATTTCCACAGGGATGTGCCCAGCGGCTGCCCAGGGGCGTGATGTTTGGTTCTTATAAATTTGATGAAGTCAGGTCCTTCACCTATCTGGGGAGCTCGATGACGAATAGAAATCGTGTACTGGATGAGATAATAAAATGCTTAAAATAATATGTTCACGAATAATGGCAGGCAACCGAGCATTTTATGCCAACTGAACTGAATGAACTGACATAATTTGGTTTAAAATTTGTACGTTATTCATACTTTCATTGCCGACAGGAATCGTTTAATAGTTTTGAATTAATGAGACTCCACGGTAAAACTCAAGATCATTATGAACTTAGATTTCCGAAGGCACGAAATGAATGTTTTGAACAGTTTTGACGAAGAAAGTTTTGTATTTTTATTTTCTTTGTATTTTTTTTTATTAACTTTCATGTGAAGTTACGTAATGTGTCAATAAATAAATAAATTTTCACATTTCAATGTAAAAACTCTCGCTAAGGTTTACGTCCATTTATGTCTGCTGCCGCATGGAAAGACTAATTGATGCCTATACATCGCACGGTAATTAGGCTAGGGTTTCTGGTCAGCTATGCCCATTTCTACTAACTGTTGACTTTGGACGAGCTTAGGATGCGTCATTCGAATGGTGCGTTTTAAATCACACCGTAAAAGGTAAACCCGACGAGTCGAGTCAGGTTCTAGTTGAATACTGAAATGACTACCTTGTCCTTCTGCCTGTCTCTTTTTTAAGGCGCCAGTCTGCACATTTTAAAATGTTGATATGCCGGTTTCAATATTGAAACTCTCGAGGTGCATCTGATGAATTCACACTGACGATGTGAAGGTTGAGGGGATTGAAAGGCAGAACGAAAGAGCTACTTATCAAACGATCCTAGGAAATCTTAGGAAATTGATACTGACTCAGTCAACGAAAGGTCTCATTCGCCCTAACTGCATACTCTTAAAACTATGTCTTAGGGTCTACTAGTATATTTTTGCCAAGTATGGTAACGGAAAATGAATAAGATCTGATATTTATTTTAATTTCGTTCAATCTCAATTAATTGAAAGATAGAAACCTGATTTACCTTGATGTAAAACTAAACTTTTCTGTACGACAGGAAGAGCGAGATACCTAAGCACGATGTTGTAGAGATTTGTAAATAAAAGTGTTGAATTCAATTTCTCTTCACTTGGGAAATCAATTAAAGGTTCCCATATTTTAGATATGAATAGTTTGTTATTAAAACACAGTTCTACACCTTTCAAATCTTCTTTGATCTCGCAAGGAAACTACGTTGAGCCTCCCCAAACACTGCCCTTCGCATTTTAGGCATTTCAGATCCTTTCAATCCTATCGGTGATTTCCTGAGTTGAGTCAGTAAGGATGAAGCCAAGGCCCGAAGAAAGCATTGCGTCGTCATTAGACACTCTGATTTACTGCAACCATTCGACGTGAGTCACAAAAACTCATCACGTTCCGCCGTCACATAAGTGCTTTAGAAACGGTCGATAAACCAACTGAAGGGATACACTCCAGAACACAGCCCTACAAGTTTTTGAAGGCTAACGAAACCGGTTAAGCCGAAATGGGAAATCGATGAGGATTTCATCAGAAAGAGGGCTGGGGATACCAAATGTCGGGTAAGGGCGTACATTGTATGTGTTATGTATGTAGGAGGGTCGGAGGATGAAAGTAAACATGTCAGTATTGATGGTTTGGGTATGTCTCACGACATGTGGACACCCCCAACCCTCCAGACGGCGTGGACATTAGTTACGAGGGAGCAGACAACATAACTGCTCACTTTCCGAATGGGGGACGGACGTCGTCCAGACGCGTATTTCACGTTCCAGACGTTCCGGATTTTCGTTGACAGTGCGCAAAGGAAAAGTTGGCGAGGGAAACGAGAGGAATTCGAGGCTTTCAAAAATTGGAAGGGTTCTTTGCTGCTCCTAATTTCTAAAAGGTTCAGACCTTCTTCCGGATATATATGGTCCTCAGTATGCAGTATGGAAATGTTGGGCAGCAATAATTTTAGAACAGGAGTGGGTAAAAATTTCATATCGCAAGCCCAATTGATTTCTTCTCATGTGATGTAATGACCTTGGATTGTCTAGTTATCTAGAGTCCTTCGTGATGTAACGTCACCAGAAGACGGTTATCTGAACGGTTGCACGTTCCGGTTTACTTTGAAGTGATGGTCTATTTTTCGGTAGTGTTCTCAGCGTCCCCCCCACATTCCGTGTCTGAGGGCCCAGAAACCCCACGCCGAGGGTGTTACAGGACAAATCTGATTTTATATTGAGGGGCAAGTGGGTTCGTTGGCAGCGAGCAGAGGGAGCGCTGATGAGAGCAGCCGGTTTTTCAAGAGCACCGGCCGGTTTAGAATGTAATTAGATAGCAGAGAACATGCGTGCTCTGGAAAATAAAGGACGCGGTCGTCGCTCATTATTCCTCTGTTCTATGCTACTCACAGTATTTTGACTGAATGTGTTTAACAATGGTAAGTAGGACTTTTCGTAGAAAACGAAGATTTTACAAGTTATGAGGCAAAAACTGAAACAAGGCAGATAATTTCGAGGTTTTTGGGCTCCTAAAAAGTTTTCCTAGGGATTTCGAAGCTGTAAACTTGGTGTAATACTGCTCAAACATGTCCTAACAATATCCAAAAAAAATCAGCTTCCTGCAATTTGTTTTGAACCTAAACATCCTCGATGACTGGCCTAGTTTGGATGGAGTGATTGATATCGAGGATCTTCCGATATTTGATATCGTTAACGCTATTCAACTTCGATATTATCGCAACAAAATATCGATATCGAATGATATTTGCGAAATTTGTATGATTACTCATAGTTTTATGACAATGCGTTTTTTAATCAAGTGAATTTATTCTAAGATTGATTTCATCTTTATATATCAGATAATTTATATTACTTTTCATCACGTGGAGTAAAATTTGGTTGAAAAATACACTTTTGAGGTTAGCTCATGGCTTACTCTTACTTGAACGTTCACGATCAAAATTAATCTGATGCGTATTATGATAAGAGTACTTGCCGATTCTTTCATTTTACTTAAATTATTTCTAACTTTGTACGTACATACTTATTAATTCGGATAAGTATTGGAACAAGAAAAGTATTCACTATTAGTTACTCTGGAATGCTCTCGAGGAGTTTGCCCATTTGGTGTGGGTGACGAACTCGCCGGATATATTATCGTTGTCTCAAAGAACTTCCTCTCGAAGATAACAACGTGATATGAGTTTAAAATACCACTGAACAAAGAAAACCATTCAATCGACGCATTACTCTCGTGTTTATCCTTCAACTGAATATTTATTGTTCAAAAGAAACGTATTCTTCCCTTGCACCTCTAGAATGTCGTGAATGTAGTAAAAATAGAAAATTCACTGAACAATCAACATGAGCTTACTCCAATTCTTAAATCCTACTACTTGTAATGACCAGCTTTTTATAAACTTTTGACAAACAGTGTCATTCGCCAATTGTGCCAGTATTCGAGTGTTTTAGGCCTATTGATTCACTCGCACAATCAACTGTTACAATCAAAATCGTTATAATATATAACGATTTTCTATTTTCCATTATAATATTATTATAATGTGTTGATGTTTCAGGCGTTCATAAAAATATCTGTTACCTACCGAAAAAACTCTCGTAAAAATGAATGTGCTACTAATGGAAGTCCAACAGAATCTTTCTGGGCCGTAATAAAACTCAAATGGTTATGGCCCGAGAGAAACGTGGAGTGAAACCAAGAAGAGGAATTGGGTTTGAAGATGAAGATGAAAGATCAAGAAGCTGGAGGATGAACAAGAATAAGGTACAAGGTTCGGTAGATGGTCGCCATCGTCGTCTCAGAAGCAGTTGAGATATGAAATCCGCAGTAAAACCAGAGGTAAAAGAGATGCTAGTAGTGAAGGCCTAGTGGTATGCCAAGGAGCTGGATGACGGGAAATAATCGACTACAAAGTACAACGTTGATTGTATCAACAGCAGACGGTGAAGTTTCATTTAATGGCGAAATATGGACATTTTTTTTTTTAACGTAGTTTTATTTTTTCATTTATATTATTTTACAAAAGAACGGGCGATGAAATGATGATTTTGATGACTGTATACTGCCACATTGTTACAACCATTTTTGTACTTATAGGGAGTCAACGCCTAAAGTACGAGTAGAAGCTGTTAAGAAACCTCAATGCTGACGGAGGTAGAAGGTTGAAGACCCCAGATACGCTTGATGCAAACGACACTGTTTCGATAGACAGAAGGATGTACTGAACAGTACTGAACGATGAAAAGGAGAAAGTACTGAAATCGAACCAAAAGCAGAAATTGAATATCAGCTGGAAGTAAGAGAAAACCAGGTCGTATGAAGGATTGCAGTTTTTAAAAATAAACTGGGGCTACCAGGTGAAGGGCAGTCAGTATCTTGTTTAATACAGGGTGGGGCAAAACAAACAGTGCAGTTTAAAAAGGGCTATAAAAAAAAACGGCGCAACATAGAAAAATGCGGTTTGTTTTATTTGATTCAGTATTTCACCCCATTTGTTTATTCAAGTTTTAAAGATTACATCAGCAAGATGATGGCCTTCAGCAGCAATGCACTGATGGAGGCGATTTCTGAAACTTTCGACAGCCTTCTGGCACATATCGACTGGAATTGTGGCGATTTCCTCTCTAATTCGTGTCTTCAGCTCTTCCAAAGTGTGAGGACGATGTTTAAAAACCTTTTCCTTGAGGTAGCCCCACAGGAAAAAATCGCAGATGCTCAAATCTGGTGATCTCGCGGGCCACCCCAGGTCACCCCTCAGAGAGACGAGGCGCGCAGGGAACATCTGCCGCAGTTTCGTCATCGAAATGATCGCTGTGTGGGCCGTAGCCCCATCTTGTTGGAACCAGATATCCCCCAGATCTTGTTCTCCAGCCAACTGCTCCAATTCTGGCTCAAAAAACGTTTCCAGCATGGAAACATAACGCTGAGCATTGACAGTTGTGGTTCGCCCATCCTCCTCAAAAAAGTAAGGCCCAATCACCCCGAATTTCGAAATGGCACACCACACAGTAACTTTCGGGGAGTGGAGAGGTCTCTCGTGAAGTTGTCGTGGATTAGTGTCACTCCAATAGCGAAAATTTTGTTTGTTCACGGCTCCAGACAGATGGAAGTGAGCTTCGTCACTAGAGAAAAAAGTTGACCTTGGTGGGATACGGTTTAGCATTTCTTGGGCGCGATTAACACGGTTTTGAAAGTCTGGGGGCATTAACTCCTGAACAATCATCATCTTGTAGGGATGGAACGTTAAATCTTCATGCAAAATTCTCCTTAGCGAGCGGTTAGACATGTTCAATGCTGTTGCATGCTTACGGGCAGAGCGCCTAGGCGAATGTTCGACAGCTGCTCTCACAGTAGCCACATTTTCTGGTGTTCGAACCGTTTTTGGTCTTCCCATACCCCTAGGCCTTGTTGTGGATCCAGTTTCTTCCAATGCACGAACCCAAGCCGCGATAACATTGCGATGAGGGACGGGATCTCGACGTGGAATGTTGAAGTGCAGCCGGAAGGCCCGCTGGGTGGCGATGAAAGAACGGCCGCTTTCGAAAAACGTGCGGACAGCGAAGCCTCGATGCTCTCCGGTCCAAACCATGGTAGTGACTGAAAATGGGGTGAGTGGCCGGACACAATGAGACCCCTCCCAGGTTCCTACCACTTCCACGAAGGATTTAGTCACCCTTCAAAACTGCACTGTTTGTTTTGCCCCACCCTGTATGAACCTGCAAAATGAGGAGGACTGACGTTGGTTCTTGGATCTATTGCCTTTAAAAGACCATGCACCCCATTTCTCACACAAAAGATATGCAGTTGTGGGAGAAATGGGAAGCCCAAAAGTGAAGAGGCATTTCTTTATTGTGGGGGAATCAGATTTGGTTGCAAAATGCAAGGAAAAACGTATATCTATGAATAAGCGCAGAAAAGATACTCTTACATCAAAATTATAAACATTAACAATACGGCATGGTTGCATCAATTTATATCTTCATAGAGTGGTTATGTTATTGACGTTTGCTGATGAGAGTGAAGAGGTCGCTTGAGGATTTGAAATAGTGGTGCGCTCACACCAAAAATTCGATTCGTTTGTTAATGATCAAAATGGATGATTTGGCCCACTAAGTAGATTGTGCTGTTTTTGCGTGGGTGGACATAACGAGGATCCCCCTTTCTCTCGCATTGTAATGCAGTTTCTTCAGAGCGTATTTGGGCAGTTGGCCAAGGGCTTGCGTCACGCTATGCAGTGGCCTAAACCTGAGCTCCTCGCCCGACGAAGAGTGAAATTGGGAAAGCTTGAAAAAGTCACCGTAACCAAACGGAAGGGCGTTTGCTTGCAGTGTAACGGGCCTCCCCTCATTACTTCCACGTGAAAATATCTGACGTGCTGCTGTGGAGGTTTTGAACATTGAACAAATCAAATAGGTACCTCCCATAAGAACCTGTGGATCTTACCGGTGCAATAGTTCATTTACAAAGATTAGGTAGGTACTTACTCGTAAATAGATATATTACTGGTATCTACGTGAAAAATTTAAGAAGTATGGTTAGTATGAATGTAAATAAAAGATCTCGTATCCAGACTTTGAATACAGAAATTTCTGTATCCGTATCTTCCACATTTATAAATATTTATATTTATAAATGTGGAAGATACGAGACACTTTCCATTAAAATGTCTTTTTTTGCAAGCTTAAATTTAACATCACATCAAGTATAACTACCTGCTTTTGCTACAGAACGCAAAATTCAATATTGACTACTACGTCTAGCTTCAAGCTTTTTCTCTACCATCGCTAACTCGCTCATACTATTCATGTGATCATGACCCCAAGTTCAAGGCGCCATATAGAGGTCGTTTGACGGACTTGAAGCCAAAAAGGGTTGCCGACCTCGTTTTGACTGTACAAAGTTGGTCGTAAGTGGGTTATCGACAGCAAATAATGGTTCGAGCCACGACAACCTTTCATTTTCAAAGGAGAATGGGAAAATCGATGCAAAACACAAAACAGTCGAACAATGAACGGAACGGGATTGTATGTATCGTTGATACCGATGTCGGGATTTTCGGAGAATATCAGGTGCTATCATTAGGCTACTTGTAGTTGATGAATCGGTGATCTATAGCTTCACCAATAATGAACACATCTAAATTTCAATATGGAGTTTCTGCAGTTACTTTTATGGGCCAAGAGTGTTGACCTGACCCTACGTACATTTTTCTCTTCGAAAATCTGTATTATTACGAGTACATCTGTATTAAGACTGGGTGACATGGCCATTTCAAATGTCTGTTTTTGAGTTCGAGAGTTTCGTAAATAGACTAATTCCCCTTTAAATAGCAAAAAGGCGTCAAGACAAGGTGATCCTAGCAACCATGTACGAGTACACTTGATCCTCAAGGTTTTTGCCTCTCAATACTATGGATCTGTGTTAACTGTATTAATTGAACATCACTGACCATGACGTGAGGCCGGTTTACGTGCACAAATAATTTGGACAAACCGGCTTGCACTTGCCAGTCCACATGCTCAGTTCTGCTTGTGTAAGTGTGCAGATGAGTGCTTCATTAAAATGGAATTGGGAACAAAGAAGGGAGCAAACGATGGTAGCTCAAGAGGAATATGTTTTCTCACACAAATTTAATTGCCGAATTACTCAGTGGGCCTGCTTGATTGGATTATACCCATGATTTCAAGAACCGATACCGTTATGAGACTCTCAATCAATGAGCGATTATCAGCTACACTAAGATTCTGGACAGGAGTTTGAGCTAATTATTTTTATGGGTAACGTTCTCTTGTTGACTTCCATAAATTTTTATGATCGGATTGAACTGACGATTGTGCACACTTTTTTGTGTGGCTGTTGTGTGGAAACATACACAGTAAATTGAATACACAGGATATCCGTGGACAGTCACCCCATGTGTAGCCCAGTCCCTTTGAGGGTGCTTACTTACTATCGTAAAAGGATCAATATGGAGAATCAGTACATTTTTCATGATTAGTGATGTTGGTCCGGAGCCAGAAATGTACACGCTGGTACTTGATTAGCAAAAACTGTCCTGGTACTTACTGGGTAATTAGATACTCGACATCTTTATTACAAATCTTGCTCACATGTCTCTTGATTGAAAGTTCATTGAAAATTTAATTGATTCTAACTGTAAAATGGACGTTACTTCGCTATTGCTGTTCCTAATTTGTACATCTTAAAGGTTTTGGGCCCAGCATGCTTCTGTTGCTCTGACGCCACTAAACAAGCCTTCGTTTATCCAAGCTTACCGGATACGTTCTGTCAAAAAATAAGTATTTAATTTCCTTCATTATTTGTTTGGCTACAAAATGGTGGAATATACGTTCAGGTTTTTCTATAGTGTTTTTAGTGAAGCGATTCTCTTCGATCGATGATAACGTGCACTCCTTAGGAAATTTAAATGTCCCATGGCATCTGGGGTTGATGAGGGGTTCATAAAATCTGTTGTATTTGTAGCCTGTTAAATTTTCTGTGAGAGTGTTTGATGGTGTCAAATACACGCTGGAAGATTTTGAAGTGATTCAAAGGAATTTATCATTTAATCTTTCTACGTACCTCTTCAATAATGAAAAGTAATATAATGAAACGTAATCTTTGCATGACTTTCCCATCAAAGAGGGTGCGATAGACACCTGTATGGAGAGTGCTCTTCTCTGCTACCATCACTCCTAAACGTTAGATACCTCTTGGGAACATCTAGCGGTGGTTTGGAGAACTCCGGCGCTACCAACATCTGCCGCTAGAGCGTACTCCACTGCCGGTGGACATCTCGTGCTGTGAGTAACAGTAATTATTCTGTCCCACTACAGCGATTAGGCAAATAAGTGTTCTATATTCACGAGTTAGGGCGGTTTTAATATCTGATATACCGTAATTTGCCCACTAAGCGAAGTGTCTTTCCGGTTTTTGTTTTCATCATTCGTACCTAGGGTTTGCAATCCCGGGATCCCGGGATCCCGAAATCCCGGGATCCCGGACAATTTTCACCGATTTCAAATCCCGGGATTCATGAGGCTAATCCCGGGATTTCGGGATCCCGAAATCTCAAAATACAAAAATTTCAAACGGAAATTTTTTTAGCATTAAAACGGAAAATAGTCCCAACTCGAGGCAAAGTGCTCATGATGAAAACCAGAAAGGAAATCCTCAGAATTAGGAAGCAAGTCTGTGACTGTGAATCACAGAACCGTTTCCCCTTCAGTCCAAACTCCAAACAGCGCGTTCTTCCCTCCCTCTCGCAAGCTCGCAACATGTGTGATTCACACTCGCGAGCGTGAAGAATTTTCCGGACTTCCATTTTTTGTTGACTGAGTTGCGTTTTGTGCGTTGTGCCTAACAGTTTTCGACTGTGCCCAATACAACTGACTGTGTGAGTTTTTGACTGTGTTTTTGTGTGTTGAGATGTCTGGAAATAGTGACTTTGTGAAACACAAAAAGGACGGCAACAAAGATTCCATATGGAGCCTGTTTCTCACGAGTAAGGATGGAGCAAGTGCGAAATGCAAGGTTAGTTTTTACCAACTTGATAAGTATTATTATGGTAATCACAAGGTGTAGGTACTTACTTCCAATTGTCGGGTTAAACATTACGTCAAAGTACATTGGTTGCATTTTATTTTCAGGATTGTAATAAAGTGCTGAAAACTGGTGGTGGTTCAACAAAGGGATTGCATACCCACTTATTTGCTATTCATGGAAGGAAAATTAATACCACTGATATATCTACGTCTGGCACTGGCAGTAAAGTAGTTGATGGGAAACGTCCGTGTTCATCAGAACCAGCTAAGAATCCGGGACAAATTACTGGGACGAAAAAGAAACAAAAACTCGAAGACTACTGTTTTAAAAGTTATAAGAAGGATTATTTGAGTGAAACGTTGGCTCGCATGACAGCTAAAGACGGCATGCCTTTTTATATGTTCGTTAAATCAGTCGACCTCAGGAAATTGTTTGAAGGCATGGGACACCATGATTTACCAAAATCCCCCAATGGAATTAAGAATCGTGTTATGAAATACTACACAGAGATACGACAACTGATCACAGCTGAAATAAAACAGCGTAAATCATCAGGTGCACGGTTTAGCCTCACCTTCGATGAGTGGACATCAACTGCGAACAAGCGTTACATGAACATTAATTTACATGCTGTTGACGAATTCTGGAACCTAGGTTTGGTTCGTGTGCGTGGAACTATGCCAGCTGAGAAGTGTAAGGAACTCTTGGAAGGCCACCTATTCCAATTTGGGCTTTGTTTGGAGAAAGATATTGTCTGCATCGTCACGGATGGGCCTTCTGTAATGGTTAAAGTAGGGAAACTGGTGATGGCAGAACATCAACTTTGTATGGTTCATGGTATCCACTTGGCAGTTTGTGACGTTTTTTACAAGAATAAGGAGCAAAGTACTTCAGTTGGTTTCCTGGAAAAGCAAGTGGGCGACAACGATGAAAACGAATTGGAAGAAGAAGAAGAGCAGACAGAATACGAAGATAATGAAAATGAAGAGTTGGAGTTGGAGAACGCTGAATCAAGTCTGAACTTTGACTCAACGGAAACTGCATCTGAACGGGATCTTGAACTTCTGTCTGATTATCAGGACCTGAATGCTGTTATTAAAAAAGTCAGGAAAATAGTTGTCCTTTTCAGAAGGTCCCCAGTAAAAAATGACGACATACTGCAAAAGTATGTAAAAGAAGAGCGAGGGAAGGAGATGCAACTGGTCCTGGATGTTAAAAATAGGTGGAACAGCCTAGTCACAATGTTGGAACGTTTCGTGAACCTGAAAGGTAGCATTCAGAAAGCTCTAATTGACATGAAAAATCCATTCACAGTCAGTGATTCTGAATTTGCTTTCCTCTCAGACGTGGTTGCTGTTCTCGCTCCAATTAAGCTGGCTGTGGAAGCGCTTTGTCGGAGGGAAGCCAATTTGTTGTCGGCTGACGCAACCATGAAATTTCTATTTGAAAAATTGCAAGCAAATAAGTCTGCATTGGCTGAAAGGATGTCGTCATCATTAATGGCTCGATTCAAAGAGAGAAGGGAGAAGAACCTATCGGGGGTAATTGCGTACCTACACCACCCTGAACCTGAACAGCCCGACGAAGATTCACCTGGGGAACACGACTTATTTGGAAGACCCTCACATGCAGCTATACGAGGAGAGCTGAAGCGAATACTCGAAAGACTCGCAGTCGAAGGTCCTTTAAGCGGTGAAGACGACCCTACAACTGACCTGAAAGAATTCGAAGCCGACAGATCCACAGTAAGCGATTGCACAGCCAGTTTGCAAGATCAACTGGAGGCCCGAATCCAAAAATCCATGGGGAAACATCAGCCTGTCACGATCACGAAACATCAAAGAGATCTGATGACCACAATCAAAAAAGAAATGAGTCTCTTTGACAATGGAGGTACCCGAGGCCACCATTTAACCATAGTTTATAACTATCTGTTGACCATCCCGCCAACCAGTGTCGAAGCCGAGAGAGCATTCTCAGCAGCAGGATTATTTTCTACGAAACTGAGGAGCAAACTAGCTGATGAGACACTGAATTCTCTCTGCTTTCTGAGGGCACATTTTATGAAAAATGAAAAAAAATAACTTCTACGTACCTACATGTGTTCGTAAACAAAATTGAAAATTGAAAATTTTAAAATAATTTGTAGGTAAATGAGTTAAGTTTGTAAAGTTATACTTAGCATTTAAAAAAATAAACGATTTTTTCGGTTTTTACAATAATTTTTATATTTTTTAAATTAATTCCTGAATCCCGGGATTAATCCCGGGATCCCGGGTTTGAGAACAGGTAATCCCGAGATCCCGGGATTGGTAAAGCTGGACGGGATTGCAAACCCTATTCGTACCTCAAATTGAACCGCTTCCCCTTGCCAGATCACAATTATAAATTATTTAGAATATCCCCGTTTCATTCCGTATGGTTGTCCTCTCGGTTGCTGTTGACCTTGCAATAAGCGTGACTATATTAGGGAAGCTCGGTCGTGGGTCGTAAGGACCTGTGGGTTGCTATTCAGGGAGGAGACTGGATGTACACTTGCTCAACTCGAACATTCGCCATTTCCGACGTCAACTTTATCTGTTTGTTAAATGTGCTTGCGTGGGATTAGCAAATGATTTGAATCATGCGCCGAACAACGGCTTCTTAGCTGACGTAGGTACAACCTTGCCAACTCAAATCTGACAGGACCAACCCAATTGAGTTGGAGAAAAGTACCAAAGATTTCGGTGGCTATAGTCAGTGGATATGCCTGTAAAAAAATATTTTTGTGTCCACCACTCCACTATTGAAAATGTACTAAAGTTATGGCAAGCTCACGCAGATTGATGTAATTCGTTTTTCACTAATTGAGAAGGAGGATAAAATGTTTTTAAATTGATTTACCATGATGGTAGAGAGGCCTCATGTATGTGCAGATGCATAAGTGAACAGTCAAACAGTCCTACAGTTCCTACTTGAAAATCTTCCTCAATACGGGTCCAGTTGATTGTTAAATACATTTAATCTGACCTCAATGGTACGTAGATTTGAGAGGGCTAGTAGGGCCATATTTTATTGTAAATTCGGCTATGCAGATAGAATTATCAAAAATATATACAGAATCATTAAAAATATAATATATATATTATACAGCTATAAACCAAAAACATCCAAACCAAAGTGTAACACAGTTAGTAATAAACTTGAAACACTCTTCATATAAGACTATGTTTCTTATTATAAAGCCGTAATCAAAAGGTGATTGTACCCTAAAATGTTCTGCGAAGCCAAACTTATAGGTGGGTCCCAGAAAATGTTCTATTAAATTTTGGCATTTTTTACAGATATAAAGCAAAACACACATATAAACCAATTTCTATTGCCGTCCATTGGAGAAAAGCTGTGGAACGTAAAAACCAAGTTTGGAGAAAAACGCAGGCAAAGTCTTTAAGCTGTAAAAATGACATTTTCGACATTTTTAATGATTTTAATAATACCTGATTCAGAATCAGTACATTTTTGGTGATACACAACATTTTATGCAATTAACTGTTTTTCTCTGTTGTAGTCGGTGGGATATAGGATTGATAGAACCGTAGTGGTCTATCTAAGGCTGTTTATCTTTAGCGAAAATTGTTGCGGTTCTTTTCCATTGTAATTGTTTAAATTGCAGAAGTTTGATACAACGGAGAAAACCGTAGACCCCCAATGGTAGCGCGAGTGAAGGTTTTGGCGGACTTTACATGACTAGAAAATGGTACGGCTTTTTTAATTCCTACAACTTGAAAGTTTCTCCAAAGAAGAAAAGCAGTACTTTGAATCGACAACCGAATGCACAATTCAGACGAGAAACCACAGTTACTGTAGGTGAGTGTGTTGCCGTTTTTCTTTGTTGGGAAAGTTACTATTTTTGAAAGCCAATGGAAAATAGAAACACCATAATATGGTGTTTTCTATAATATGGTGAAACACCACATATTATGTGTTTTTCCTGAATAACTCTTTTGTTCAAATAATAACGAATCGATATATCGAGTCCATAAAAAAACTCAAAATCGCCAAAATAGAAATTACGGCGTTTCTACTTTGGGCGGCAATATACTGTAGCAACTATACCCTTTGTATATTCTGTATGTTGATGCAGATTTTCTTGATGATTCGGTTCTGATCCATATTTCGGTTCTGAGCCAAAATCGACGAATCGTCTTGTAAAAATATCAAAGCCTGATATTGGAAGATGGATTTGGACCCCTTGAACTATTCCGGAACACCAAGAATTAATAGTTGGTATAATCGCAAGTGAGATTGGACTTGGAGGATTACGGTTCGTATCTTTTAATGAGTCTTTGGATTCTAAGCCTCGAACGGTCTCGATCCCGCTGCCTTCTCGGAGGTTATCGGTTTTAAATGGGAATGAAAAACAGGAAGAAGAAAAAAAAAAAAAAGCTCCTCACGGCGTATCACATTCCCAGGGATCTAGGCGAAGTCACCGGGAAGAAGGCTACGTACGACAGGCGCGGGTTTCTACGACCAGATACGTGCCCAAGTTCTACGTACGTGCCGCATCTCCTTCGAGAAGCTTTGTTGGTTCCCCTCATGTTCTACGGAGTATCCCACGAAAAGCCCTGACGGCCAGGAACACGTCTCAGCAGGGGTTTTCGCAGAGCTTTTCAAATTGCCTCAAACAAGCTGTTACTTGTTGAGCCCGTCGCAAATTTCACCTTCGAGACATGTTTTTAGCCTTACAAGGTTCATTTTTCCCTTTTCTCACTGTCTTGTTCTATTTGATGAGATCGAAAGCTACGAGTTGGCTGAAGGGATAAGTCCTGTAGTCTAGTTAGCAGTGTGATCTCACTTGGCGACATCATCCGTATCGACTCCATGACTGGACTCTTTACCTGCAGTGAATTGAGCGAAACTCGGTTTTATCTCATGGACCGATCCTAGCGACTTTCCATTGTTACTTTATTGTTCCATTCTGCATTGAAGTACAGAGAACAATCTATTGGTATCCATAGAATCTCAGGCTGACGAGAATTGTATGGTGTCGAAATGTGTCCATTCACATCCATGTTGACCTGGAGCATGTCTGTTCTACTTTGGTCCAATGACACAACGTAACTAGGTTCACGAATGACATCCCTACAAGAACTATTCATACACATCACTTATGTGTATGTGACCCCTACACAACCTGAATCTTAATAACAGGAGCGTGTAATTAGAAGTCTTTCAGGATACCGAACCATTTCCATTCCAGAAAGCTTGGCCCAACCAATTTATTACTTTCAACCACTATTTCTATATTTTATGAGGTGCACGATCCGAATTTGAAACCCGATCTTAGCTACGTTCTTCCATTCCACGGAAAACAGCAGTAAAGTTGACAAAGTACACACAAAAAATCAAAATACTATTTTATACTTTTGTAAATGAATTTTTTTCAAACAACGGCCGATAGAAAAAATCTGGTCCCAAAATCGGATTCTGCACTCAAAAACATAGAAAGAGTGGATGAAAGTGAAGTATTATTTAGGATTTTTTGAAGTGCTATATTTAACACTCAACCGTAGTGAGAAAATAGGTATATGAGCTACATCTCAAAAACTAGATTTGATAGCGGAAAACGAGTTTCAGATTTGGTTTCAGATTTGGTTTCAGCCATCGTTTAATGGATATTTTGTTTGGGCAGGTTCCAATTTATTATATCTTTTTATTATAATACCTTGATAGTTACTGACGGTGAAAAAAAATCTTACTTTATGGGGTGTTTTCTTGGTGATTTAATTGGTTTGTGGTTGAAATTCGTTATACAGTTTTTGCTGAAATAGAAAGTACTTCCTTGGTGTCATGTCTACTTCAGTAAACTGGACAAAGTCCAACCTATAACCCACCTATTACGGCCCCTTCTTTTCTGGCTACAAAATCTAAAAAAAGGCTCCACGACCCCTTCTGACGGTGCACATTATATAGGGTAGCCGGCGGCCCTTGGAGTGCTTTTGATTTAATACCACCTCATATTTTTCGTTTCCGCTTTACGAACTCTGGAAACGGGTCGTTCCATAATGAACTCGCAGAATTCATGTTCGTCCTCTCGAGATGCACGACTTTTACGTGGGGCAATAAATGAGAACGAATGTCCCAGTCTCGCTCAACGAAGGGTTAGCAAATGTCCTCAAGCCTCCTCTGATCCGCCAAGTCCCCAACAGATGGCGTCGTTGGTCCATCGAAACCACTAACAGCCCTGTCTTAAACAGTAGTTTAATTAATTTTCTGCGCGATATAATATAATAATATTTAAAAAGATTTCGAGGCTGGGATCATATGATCACATTTTGCACATTTTATAAATTTTCTCTGTATGTTTGGCCGTTTATCAGCTTTTTATACTCGTAGTATGAAAGTTAGGAAGTAATATAAGTTGCCTATCGGTGTTGCATTAGTTTTTTTTTATGTGGTTTCTATTACTAGGTACCAATTCTAATTACCCCTTGGAGTAACAAGGCTCCTCTTTAGGGACAATGTCTGATATTAGTACTTGAACATTTCAATCAAATTCATGTTTTTGTACAAGTCAGAGAATTGTTCTGTTGATAGTTGTCAATTGATTTTCAATAGCTGACACGATCAAGTTTCAGTGATATTCTCACTAATCGATTAAAAATTTTGATCGATATTGAATAGAGAGGTGCCCTCGAATAGGTACCTTGTTATATAAATTATTTTGACGAATCTGCCGGGTGAAACATGGTAGAAGCTTAGAAATGTTAATTTACACCTCGGGGGCTCAAATCACTTCTAGCTTTCTCGAAACCCGAAAAAATTTCGGTCTAGTAATTCCACGTTAGGTCTAATAAAGGGCGAAAGAACCTCGAACTTTCGTTGGTTCGGGTTCCTCAAACCGGACTCAGCCGAAACTATTTGCTACCCACGTTGCATAAACGGTTCGATACAAAATCGAAAAGATTACTATTCGATCTAGAAATCGTAATGTCCAATAATAAGCGGTCCCCGAACTGAGAGGGTTTAACGATATGCATACCGATGCCACCTGGGGGAGGTGTGATCATCTAGAAAGGTGTTATTCCTTATTATCACTTTCTATCATCCATAGTGACCGTGTTCCCCTTTCACTCCTCAAACGATCATCTTGATGGTTCTGATGACCTGTTCAAAATCGATTGATATTGTTCGAGAACGTTGTATTCATGTTACTTTTAAATCGCTCACCGCCTCCAACCGAAATTGTTAAAGATACAAATTTAGTTTGTGGAATTTCCAATCTAACCCTTGGATTCAAACATGTATATAATTTTAGAACACATAATTGGGTTTGAAAACTAATGTTTTTCGTCTGAAATGTTTTCTATATCCAAGGTATTTAGGTATTCTTGTATAAGGCCTAATAAGAGCTTTTATTTCAAACTTCTTTTACGTGTTTAACCCTAAATACCTGTTATGCCAAGACGTTGAAGGAAATGGCGCGATAACTGGGATCCTTGGATATCTTTGGTACTACCGCCAGGGCGTGATTGTATACTACGCCTGTATTCAGAATACATCAATACATTCTTGAGTTATCATTTACAGAGTCCAGACATCAGCAGTTTACCTTCAACTATTATGCGTTGTGATCGATTCTGATGTATAAGGCCTATATGTATAGTCAGCATTCACGTCAGGGGAAAATCCATAAATGTCTAGCAGAAAATATATTCAATAGTGAATTTAGTTAATTTCGTATATTTTGTGGGACTTGAATATTTTCTTTTGTGAGTTCCATTATTACTTATGTTCTCATTAATTTGATTTATTACCTCATTAATAATTATTGTTGACTTGTTGAAATTGTATCGGCACTCGCCTTCTGCGCACGCCCACCTCCTCCCTTCAATTCAACCTACAGAGTTCATAATAACAATTAAACCGTCGACACCCACGCTCAATTGACGGGAGCCCGTTGTTTCATCAGACCATCTCACCGAATCGCTTTTATATCGTAATCCCTTTTTACGAGAGCTGAAATTCCTGTTGGAGATGTGGCTTGAGTTTCCGTTTTCAACTCTGAGATGATCTCACGTGATAGGGCATAACGTTACAGAAGATTAAACTCAACAGAACGTGCTGCTGAGGTTTCCCGTCTCTACTTCCCTCAATTTTCGTAGCATCATCTTTCGTATTTTCACTTCCCACATTCTCTGAATTTCACGTCAGAGTTGTAAAATTGAAAGGTTAAACGATTGTGTGGTCTTCAGGCTGTATTGAGAAATTCCACAGCTCCTCTATTCGTTCTGCAATTTGCTATTTCAAATTTGACTCCATATTTACCAAACATTTTGTGTTTTATTCAAAGCCCCAGATGGAGTAAGCTAACTGGGCAATTTATATACGAGTATAATCGATTTCAGAACTTGGATACTCTGAATAAAAACAACGTCCAATGGCTTAACAGTGTAAGTCGTAACGTCTCAGCGTCAATCTTGTGCGTTCTTCACATAGCGAGATGTCAATTTTTTTTTTCGAAGCCTTCACTGAAACCATGTTTTTACGGGTCCATAACCTTTTCCGTCGGATGATGGCCGACCGATCTGTGATTCGTTCGGTCGTTACTGCAACTCCGGCCTCTTGCCAAATTAGGCATGAAGAAAACTGGGTTCAAGTGCACGGAGCATGACCGTCAGAGTTGATTGGTTCTGTAAAGATAAACATAGCCCTTCCCTGGTTTTCTATGATGGCATGAGCCTAGGCGTCGCTGTTCTGTTTGTTCTACTTCGTCTCCGCTGTTGAGGAATGTCGAGTAAAATCCCATCTGAGCCGATGAAACTGATTTCTACTATTGAGATTGTTCATTCGATTTCTCGTAATATCGTGATGCTCAATCTAAATATACAATCATCGTCATACCCAGAAGAAATCCACGTTACTGGCAACTCGAGTACTGGGATATCCGTGCTGCATAGACACGCTTTCCATTGGAAGTAAAGATGCCTTGTATGGATGCATGAACCGTAATAAATAATGTTTTTGAAAATGACGTTTCCGCTGGCACTCTGTTTCAAACACCAGTTCTGTGGATATTTCTGTCTGTAATCAAATCGTCGTTTCCACCATGTCTCAAAGAATTTAAAAGACTGTCAAATCCTTTTCGCATTTTCCTTTAGTAGGTATACGTTAAAAAACATGCGAAATTAGATACTACTTAAATTAATTTTAAAAAATTCTGCCAAGCAGCTCAAGGTTGAGGTTCAAATGGTGCTATCTATCAATTTCATTGCGATCAGAGTAATAGAAACCAAATTGTTCGGAGTTTTGAGTGGTTATTTTGAGTATCATTGCAATTGCCATACTGCCTTGTTAAGGAAAAATACCTCAACTCTAAATAATTGATTTTTCAGAAATCACCTTCAAAGTTTACCAGTGAGTTTCTTTGGAAGGATTTTGATGAAAAACACCTCAACTGGTCACCAACATGATGAAATCACTTGAACGCTTTCATTATTACTTTACGTAAAACTCCTCCCAGGCGATATTTGAAACACCTCAACCCATCACCAGAAGCCAACGATGTTCAGGTAAAACGCCTCAACGAGTGGAGGCATTTTCCCACAATATCAAGCTTATTTGAGATTTCATCCCTATTAATTTCAACCCCTTCCTGGTCGAATTTTGCCATTTCTACTCGACCATTAGAATGGTGAGATTGAATTAAGGAGGGGTACGTAAAAACCCAATTTTCGACAATTTTGGAGTTAAGGCGATTTTCATTAACAAGAGAGCATAGGAGAAACGTGAAATCCTGATCAAACTCCAAATTTTATTACTAATAATTAGATATTCAATATCACAGATTTTCGTAAGTGGGTACTGTACGTGAAATTATTCATTCTCGAGTTCACATATAATTATTATATGTGAACTCGAGAATGAATAATTTCACGTACAGTACCCACTTACGAAAATCTGTGATATTGAATGCCCCATCAGTTTCCTCAATCTGAGGCATTGACGACCTACTACAGACTAGAGCACATGGTTTTCAACCAAATCATGTTAACGATTCACGTACATGTAAATTGTACAATACGTAATCGATCATACAGGCGTGACAGTGTGTGTTATTGAACGCTTAGTAAATGCTAATTTCATGAGAATTTATGAATATCGAAAAATGAAATGGTGGACAACCTTCAATATTGCACTTCTTCTACGAATGTATTACGAAACAAGTATTAGCGAGATTAGATGCCCCAAAATGTGTACATAAGGATAATCGTGTATTGATCCGCGAAAAGACAGCGTTTTTAATGGCCCCTTCATCAAACATTTAATAGGAAAGCGAAACACGGAAAGGTGTAAAACCGTGCAGTGGGGCAGTGAGTCAAGGGCTGGCTTGGACAATTTATGAGAAAAGCGGTCTTGAATAACAGCGCTAAGTATCGCAGCGGTAAAAATATCTTCATAAAGCGGAGAAAGAAAATCTGTTCGATCTTGGGAAGCCCTTGGCATTTATTAAAATTCAAATCCTGTGCCGATCTGTTGAATCACTAACACGTGTCTCAAATGAACTGATGCAGACGATAACGAGGCTAATGTTTTCCTGTAGAGGTGTTTGATCGCACAATTTGACTCGGTGTGGAGATGGTATCGTGAGTTGTAAAGCGTTTTGGAAAATGTTGGATGAACTTTTTGGCTGCCTATATTAGTCTGTCTTCCATCCCAGTAAGTTATGACCCACTCACTCTCTCGGCACAAGCCAAGTATTTCTTGGTGTGGTCTGTAGATCTCTCGAACCCCAATCATTGTTGGTCGTTATACGTCCACATAATTGTACCATTGTTAGGGAAGTACCTACGTGACATTGGTATGGGTTACATAGTAGACACTCCTGGTTGTGGCCAAAAGTTAATTATTACCATTTGAGTGGTTAACAGAATATACTTCCACTCTCATTCATCATGCTGAACAGAAAATCGTCTGTTAAGATCCCACTAGGTCCAACTCACTTTTCTCAACTTGAATGCTGAGTATTAAATACTGAAATAACATAAATGTTTACATGGTATTATTGGTTATTCTTGGTATAACATGGTATTTTCAACTAAAAAACTTCATTGTATGGTAGGTTGGCAAAAAGGTTTTTTGACTCTCCTGAAAAGTTGAGAAAAGCGAGTTAGACCTTGTGGGATCTTAACAGACGAAATATGCCGTTACTTTGATACACCTTCACAGAACCCTTTACGTACAGTTCTTGATAGTGACATCGGAGCTTGTGGGAAGGGGCGAATATTTGAAGCTGGTTAGAAACCTCAACGATTCAAAAGCTTCCGGTGCGGCTGGGACGGATGTGGCTCACGCTGGTCACCCACCCATCCCTAGTCAACTTCCGTCCTCGCTATCATTCAAGTTCATAATGTTCTTCGTTAGTACGTTCCAAGGGCTCGAGCCACAAATCACTGATCTCGATTTTCGTTTTGGCCGCTTGCTGCTTCAGGAGAATAAAGTTGAACGAAAGAAGTGGGTCAAGAAGTTCTCTGAGGACATCTGAGCGGTTCCTATAAAATAGCTGCTTATGGTCCCTATTGGTGGCCTTCCAATATTTGATTTGTGCATTTTTGTCTTGCCCGCTCCTCAATTCCATGTTAATGAACACTATAGGGCTGCTTCACACTGCTTGTTCGTAAATCCACGAATTTACCTAATCCTCAAATTGATTCAAAAATTCTGTCATAATTGAGACTCAAATAATTACGATAATCGGCGTTTCTGTCTCTTGATGACTTAATTCTCGAACCAACACGTAATTACAACTAGGGATGCAACATCGGAACCAAATAATCGATTATAACATCAAATGATTAATCCTAAGCTAATAATCGATGTGGCCAATTAATTGGTATTGAATCTTAACGGTATTCTCACTCTCTAAAAATCTGATGGTTTTCTTCGTCTGTAGGTTACAACCTATTGTTAGCTTTTAAGGCTAATTAAGATAAGGGAGTGCCAAAATGAATCAAATTGGGACTTATGCCTTGAGCAGAATAGACACAGGATCAGCTGAGGGGCTCCTACAGCCAGTGTTGCCAGACAACTTGCCTCGAAATTCCCTACGGACCGTTTTCAAAATCCCTACTTTTCCCTACAAATTCTCTACCATGTTAAAAAATTCCCTATGCGTAAAATTTCGATTGCTGAAAATTTAAAAGAACAAAAGAAGATCACTTCCCTCCTAGTCATCTACAAAACGACAAGATCACTGCATTCACTGCTGCTGGTTTGGTTTGAGGATTGAAATAACCATTGAACCACTGAGTTGCACAATGTAAATTTTATTGCTGTCTCAATAATAGTTAGATTAGGTCCAGTCATTTTTTTCAGGACAAGAATTGTCAGGTACTTGAGAAATATCACTGAGATAAATATAAATATAATAAGGCTTATTACTAAGGCTCAAGAATGGTAGCATTGGTTACATTAGCCTAGGAATACCTATTTAAAAAAATCTTGATGTCGACAACCAGGAATGACTACAAGGAGAAAATATAATTAAAATGGTAAAACAAGTAACAGAAAAATTTGGGATTGAAAATAGAAAGAAGAGCTAATAAAATCTTAGGTTAATCTCAAGAGCTTATCAAAAATAAATCAAGAACTATTCATCAAAGAGACCATCAAAAACCAATCAAATCGTCTGTCACTATCGAGGGATTGCTCGCTTTTATTAGAAGCGTATAAGCTCTGTGACGCAAGCGACTTCATCATATTTGGTGTGATGGGGTGGTTGTAACAATAATTGTTACAATTCTTACATAATTGTTACAATTATTGGTACCTTTCTCCTTCATGTCTTCAACAAGACAGAGTGACAGATGACAGTTGATACCGAGATAGATTACTGAACGAAGACAACAACATGGAACATGGATAAGAAGTGTGTGAATGCTTTTCTTTAAAGAAGAGTTGTGGCTTGTGGTTGTCAAATGACGGGGACGAACGAAAATGGTGATAGGTGTCTACACAAGTCGTTTTCCGATCACGAATAAATGTACTAAAATCGTATAATTATTCAACTAATTAGAATTTTGCCAGTGTTTGAATCACGTAACCTAGCTTGACCAAAAATCCCTACGTTCAGCGTAGGGATTCCCTACGCTCAATGCACCCCCAAAATTCCCTACGTGTAGGGAAAAATCCCTACATCTGGCAACACTGCCTACAGCTGACTAACATAATCATGAACATAATAATATTATGTTTTGTTTTCCCTAGCAAGAGAGAAATTTTATTATGAATTGAAGGTATGCCTAAATAGAATCGATAAAAGTATCAAGTATGAAAGTAGAGGACATGGATTCCTTATCCTTATGCTTTTGCATACTACTTCCATGCTTATGCTATTTCAAAATCCTGATGTGTTCGAAAACCGATTAATCAATAACAATAATCGATTAATACAAAATATGCTATACATCGATTAATTGGGGTTTCAAATAATCGATTAATTTATTTATATCCTTACTTACATCATTCTGCTGTTTTAGAACTGAATTGTTTCCTGTAAACATTTC
This sequence comes from Stenodema calcarata, assembly GCA_963920205.1. NCBI lineage: Eukaryota > Metazoa > Arthropoda > Insecta > Hemiptera > Miridae > Stenodema > Stenodema calcarata. The sequence continues at coordinate 14,095,137 of OY986055.1, read as the reverse complement.
CTGTAGGTAAGTGTTTCTGGTCATGATTTGATACGTCAAACGGTGTTGTGCGTGTCATGGACTCTTTCCATTCTGTTTTTAATTTTTTTTCCCATCGTGATGACGATAAAATCATCAATGGAATTTCAAGGATGGAACTGAAACGATTTTCCTAAAACTTCCGTTTCTAACATTTCTGGCAATCGGTCTTTATTGGTGTAGTAGATAAAAGCCGCCGAAAAAGTTCAACGAACGGAAACAAGGGCGAACTTGATAGTTTTGGGTATAACTACTGTGCACGGATGGGGAAGCAGCTACTGGGAAACGCCGGTGACCAGTTAATAGCGGATGGACGATGAGTGAGGGCGACGTCCGAAAAATCGTCATCGGATAACTGCTGTGGAACATTATTGGTACGATGACATTGAGAGAATTCAAGTTCGTTACGTTTTCTGAAGAGAAAACCATGTGTTGAAGTTCATAATTAATGTTCTGAGAATTTAAACGAGAAAACGATTATTCCGAATACTGGATACGAAATAACGTCATGTTCTGAGTTTTAAAAACTGGGTTCGTGAAATTCGTAGTGGAATATTACATAGTCCTTGAAATTTTCAAGGTTGAAATGGTTTTTTTTTCGATTACCCCGAAGCATCAAATTTGGAGATATGACACTATTGCATCCAATGAGCGACATGTATTCATTGTTACCATGGTCTAGAACTCCGTTACCTTCACTACTCATATTGACACTGAATCGGTTCTCTGACGCTGTTCAGATTTCTATTGTGAAGAGTTAGTACCGTTTATCAAGATTCCATTGGTAGTTTATGTAAGTAGATTGTATTGTACTCTTGTGGTGAAACGTATCAACTGCAAGCGGCTCGCATGCTGGAAATCCGAAGACTTTCGATAGGCGGTTGCATATTTTGATTGCGATATCTGGGTGTCACGATTCCTTTACAACAATAAGACCCCTATTTGTGTGCAGTTTATCGACAGAATTCTACTAGAAGGCACTTCGGGACAGGATCGGAGGTCTTGAAGAAAGGGAACAGAAGCTTCGTAGACCGCCTTCCTCGGTAAAGTTCACACGTAGATGGAAGATTAGAAACTCAATTGGGACCCTTTTGCGATACCACAGTCACGACAAAGAGCCTTTGAAACGGATATCTTAATCGGAAGAAGGGAAGCCGTTTGGAAGAAAGTACTACATACATAGTTATAGACTTATCCGTCGATGGGCGGAAGTCAACATTTTTACACGATATACGCCCGCTTTCGGTTTTCGGGTCGTAATAATCACGATTTCAACAAATTCGTAGGTAGTATTTTTGGCACATTGCGTTCACCTGAAAGTATAATAATCCTCCAAGAACCTGATTCACGAGGAAACGTTCTGTTATGGAGCATACCCTTGAGGCAAATAACTGTCAGTTGCCAACGTTGAGTTCACAGTATTGTCTGCTACAAACGACATGCACGACCGCTGTTCGAAATTGTGACAATGAATAGTAATCCGGGTAAACGGTCTATGTCACAATTAAACGTTTAATTTTTTCGGAGTTGGGGAAGCCTCTTTGACTGATAATAATGGATTCGATATCTTATTCCGGACCTCTCCTTGGATTGCCTTCATTAAATTTACTTACGAGAAGGTATTTATTTATAACAATGGAATAGTAGTTGATCGTACGTAACGAAGACCAAATGACAAGGAAATGGAATTTAACTGAGTATTTTGAATTTCATCGTTAGTTCACTCTTTTGGATCCCTGTTGATGTACGAGAACGTCTTGAATCAGTCATTTCAACGATTTATCTAATAACGAAACGTAGATCCCTGCATTGAATGGTCTCAGGGTACATCTGTGTTGCAGGCAAAGTTGTGAAAATAAATTATTTGGATTTCTGTTATTGGCGTCTGGACCACAGATTATGTTATAATCTGTTATATAACATTGAAATTTACCTATCCATATGGATAGGTACATACATGTTCATACCTGAGGGAGTGCTCGTTTTTAATGGAGGCGTGTTTTATTGTGTAATTGTTGTGACTTGAAGCTTACTGTTGTTGAATTGTTAGATTATGGCGAAGGACATTAGCATGGTTGTTTTCGATGTCTTATTTCCCTGTGCTAATTGGATTTATGTAAATTCTCCCCTTTTGGCATTTTACTGTCCGTTACGTTCGGTGCAAATGTTCTGATTCGCTCACGTCACGTGAGACCAGCTCGGTCACGACCGATCGCTCGTTTTCTGCTCTTATTGGGACAAATGCCCGACTGATAGCGCATGCAGCCGGAAAACCAGGGACCGGTAGCCCACTGTGCAGCATTAATTGATCAAAGCTGCAGTCCAACAATTAGTCGGAGTCGTGAGGCCGTAGAAAGCGTGTGGCGGCTGGTGGAAATCGTGATGCATTCAATTGCAGCCGTACGAGGAGGGAAGTGCATCCTCCGGCATCAGATCTCGTTACAGAGAATGAGGATGAAAGAAACTGGCAGTTTTCTCGGGAAATCGACTTATTAGGTGCAGTACTGTACCCATTTGGGTTTAGATGAGAAATCTGATTGAAATGTAAACCACGCAGCTGTACATATAAATTCGGCTGATCGACCTACTGCACGTGTAGCGAACCTCGGAATTTTCTAGAAAACGAAAAATATGTATGTACGTAATCACATAATGATGAAGAACTGCTGTTGATCATGAAATTGGGGTGAGTTTCGCCCTTACCATGTTCTTCTTCTTCTTATTCTTCTTGTTATTAGGCACTTTTACCTACTACATTATTTGTTATTTAACTTGGCCCTTTTGCCTTTTATTCTTCATGTTACTCATGGTTCCCTGGTCAAGCGTTTTTAATTTTGACCCTTTTAGAAATCGCCCCTCCAAAGATATGGTTACAAAACTGCTGTTGTTGCATGAGGCTAACAATAAATATTCGGAATAATGTAAATTGTTTGATATATTGTCGCTAAATACATTTTTATGTTTAATTTTTTTAAATAAGAACAAAAATTTCCAAAACAAATTTACAGCTAGTTAGGTACTTGGACTCAGGCAGGTCATAGTTGGTAAGGTATTTCGGAAAAAAGTCGATGTTTTTCCATCCGATGGCGCCAAGGGGAGATTACGAAACGGGTACGGTGCTTGTGAAGTGGTTAGGACATCTCTTTAGTTGGAAGGAAAAGGGCGGGCGGAAGAAGTGGATATCATAACTTTTTCCAGCCGCTGTAGAATGATATTTGCGAGCGTTTTCTGGGGATAATTTATTTTATCCACCGTTCGATTTTCACTGCAAATGTAGTTTTGATCAAAGTATTTTCTTTGAAAAACTTCTGATGCGATTTTCCCGTTACTCAATAGAACAAAAATAAATTTATTTTCAAGAAGAGGGGTCACATAACTCACCAAGAGGAAACGGGAGCGTTGTCGTGATATTACAAGAAAACTCATGACTGGATGCCGGAATACTTCACGAGCAGTGAAGGCGGAGTCCCGAAATGATACCGTTCCCCGTTTATTGGAGATAAATCACGTGAGGAACAGGATGGAACTCGACGGTATAGACTCCCACGTCGTCACGTGATCAGGTACATTCTCCTCTCTATTTTAGAAGGAAGTCTTTAATTTGTCTCACGGGAAGCCGCTTTGTTGAGTCAACAATCACGCCGTTTGTTACTTCTATTTGAAGGGCGGGGTTTTTTTTTAAGTCTGGATTTATCGAGGGCGTGTGGCAGGTTCCACAGATAAGACATTCGTAGTCTATACTTCGAACCCGCGGTATACTTTCGGATTTCTTCTTTTGACGGATGAAGAACAGATGGGATTGACTGGAACGAGACATTATTCTTACGGACAATGGGATTTCATCGCTCCTATACGTATCGGAGACAGTTGCCTAGACGAGTGAATGACGTCGTGAATGGAAAAGAGGGAATGTTGACCTCAACACTTCTTAATAGGACATCTTGACCAATTAGCCTTTTTTTTAAATTAATAGAAGTCAAGTTCTTTGTAAATTTTGATTTTTTTGTCTGTGATAGGACCCCTCCACAAGTATCACTGCATAACTACATAATAATTATATTATGTAATTATTATAATAATTATATAACTACATAACAAAACACTCAAGTACATAAGTATAATTATTATACTTATGTACTTGAGTGTTTTGTTATCCATCATCATGGCTGTACAAACATCTGAAACTTGGTGATTATTGGGCATTGAAAAATCCGCATTGAAATATGCTTACTTTCTGATCTACATTATCATAAATTACATAATTACTTCTGCGCCCCCCCCCCCCCCCCCCACATGTCCAGTCATCATTGTGCTTTTGGCCATTGTACTACTAATAAAAGTCCCCATTTGTAGATACCACGTATTTTCACAACTGATATTAATAAGTAAACTAAACCACCGATCACTGATGGTCTGTCGTTAGCAGAGGGGTGTACCTGGTAGCACAGGTCCATTTATGGATTATCAACCAATATCCACCTAGTTCCCTTCTAACGTCCCTTCCATACGTATTTTGTTAAAATGTAAATTGCTAATATAATAATTATTATCGTGATATTCACCCAGTAGTTTTCTCGTGGCTCACACGGTTCTCAAAAGTTGCCATTTCGACTTCCAATGTGTGCCTTATTCGTGGCATAGGCGTTCTTTATAGCTAAGCTGCAGCAGCTGAGTGTTATACAATTTAATATAATAATATTATGATGGTAATGACATTACCGGGCTCATGACTGACAATAACCGCACCGAACTGCACATTTCATCTTGTAACAGTGAAAATACTAAACTTTTCTCTATCTACATCAAAACCAAAGTTGTTACATAAAAATGATGTCAGTATTCCCAGATCGACAGGGCATCCCAAATTACCTTGTAGTTTGATGATCCAACTAGTTTACTACCCAGATTTCTAGCTAAAATCCCGTTGTTGGCAGTTTAATGATTTCTCGTCATCTCGCCACCCGTTTAAAAGGAATCGAGGAAATCAAACAAACGGTATTAAATATCGATTACAATCGCAACGAGATTCCGGTGAAATGCGACGATAAAAGCTCACAATGAGCACATCCCTTCAACCATTCAATGCATCTAGGTTGACCGTTAGACCCCAGGTCATACGGTTCACTGCGCAAATAATGCGAATTCGTTTTATCTTTATTTTAATAAGCCATAAACCTCGGGGTTACTGCGTCGGAAAGCGTAAGGTTACTGTTGCCCGTATTAGCATAATTCTGGGACAACCGTACTCTCACATACCGACATTTGATTTTGAACAGTTTTTGGTTCACTTCAGTCGGCATGCTCAGGTGAAATCAGAAAAAGTTCAGATATATCTACGCTATATATATACGCTATATATTCAGTATATATACGCTCAGAAGCATTAAATGCAATGAAATTTTCCTGTTTGGTTTCCCATAGTTGGGTTGTTTCGAAATTGCTGATGAGCAAGGATAACCTATTGGAACCTTTGGGAAAAATCAATTTAAGTTGGTTTTTGTTCAAAATGTTTGAGTGTAGCGCACAATTATTTATTATAAATATAACCGGTCGTGTTGAGGGACACTATTGAGTGTCCCAAACAGTGAAATTTCCGCGACTCCGCTCTTATTGCTTCAGTATCTCAGGCAACTCATTCACGTACTCGTAATTAAAGCATGATAATGATTGCACAACTCACAATGTACCTACGCTCTTTCACGTTATTATGAAGGTCACTCACTTGTCGTTACCAACCCGCTTTCTCGTTAAATAATTTTTTCTCAGCTCGAAATGATCTTGTTATTTAAAATACCGGTTATTTTTATAGCCTTTCGGAAGCTCAGGGAACCCAGAAAAAAGAGTTCCTTGCCCCATCAAATTGGAACGGTCCCGAACCTACTTCACAAACCTTGACAAAATGTATTCATGGGAAGACTGTTCGAAGCACAGAAATTCAGTCTACTTTCTCCGATGTTAGTTGTCATCTGCTTCCAGAATGTTAAGCGCTGTCTGAGTTCCTGTCACATGAATTTACCCTCAAGGAAGCAGGGTTCTGGCAAGAATTTGCAGTATTAATTACTCAAAAAATTATGGCATATTGAGTCCAAATCTTTATTGCTGCGTTCCAAATCACACGGATCATCCATAATTTGACATCAATGGTCTATATGGGAAGTCGTATTGTTTTATCGGCGTGTTTCCCCTTGATGAAAGTTGCTCTAGTCCTACAATAGAACTGAATAGAAACAGTTTGCAACTGAGCTCCAACATGAAGTTCAACTTTATTGCAATACATTTTACCTGCCCTTAGGATAGATATTATTGAATATTTGATCCAGCGTAACCCATTCGTAGCGGTTTGTCGGAAATACACGTTTGCACTTGTGCAAAAGTCAGGTTTTTATGAATTTTGCGCGGGACCGTCGTCAATACTCCTCCTCATTATTACGGCATTCGTTCTTATAGCAGAACAGTAATCTTGACGGCAGGATTATCTATACAAAAAATAATACAGATCTACAAGGATTTGTTGTTGAACAGCTAGAGGTCATTTCTGAAGTAATTTTCTGCGTAGAATCTGAATCCAAGCTCAGAATTGTCCTATCACGTCGGAATTTGGAGATATTTGAGGTTAGATACAGGCTGCATACATTTTTTTCTTTCTACATATTGAATAATCTAGTACTACTCTTTCCCTTTAAAATGAGACTTTGAATGATACTGTAAGATGTCTCTTTCAGATGTCATGGCGATTTTAAGGTGAGGAGATGACACGAAAAGCTTTTGCTTGGTTAAACAAACCCTTTTTTATCATTCAATTTTCAAACCATGTGCCTAAATATTTGATGTAAAATCTAATCCTCAAAAAGCATTTAAACACTTAATCCATGCCGAAAATTCCCTTAGTCTAGAAATAAAAACTCTTATGAGAAAACGGGCTTTTGTCGCCTATTCGAACCATGATTTTTTAAAAATACTTTCGCACCATATTATAGCCACCATCTTAAATTTTTGTAATCTGGCCTCAAATTCGTAATTGTTATCTTCGGAAACCCCACAGTTATACGTTTGATATGGTTTAAATATTGTAAGACAAAAAGGGTTTGTTTAACCCTGCAGAAGTTTTTCATGTCATCCTTCACTTAAGAATCGGCATCATTTTTGAAAGAAGAATCTTACAGTATCATTCAAAGTTTCATTTTAAAGGGAATGAAGTATCATTTTACAAGGGAGATGATGTTACGTGTAGAGAAAATTAGAAAATTTTTGTCCAGTCTGTATCTAACCTCAAAAATAGCCAAATTAGTCATTTTGCTTGTACATAACCTCAAATATCTCAAAATTTACACGTGATTCAAGACAATTCTGAGCTTTGATTCAGAAAATTACTTCGGAAATGACCTCCAGCTGCTCAACAATAACCAGAACCCAATTATTTGCAGATCTGTGTAATGAACCGTCGCGGAAGAATGTCGATCAGACATTTCCTCATTTTCTGATCATTTCCAATTCCGACTTATCGTTCATCGGCTCCCGTACGTGGGCATCTTTCACCTCTGAAAACCCGCCGATGTGTGAAAAAGGAAGCGTGAAGCCGAGCATCGGGGCCCTCGGGTCGTGCTTTACATTACAGCATTTATCAGAGCGATACTCCTCACTTCCGTTCCTCCTAAACCCAATTATTTTCGCTTTGACCTTTTTTTTTACGTGTTGTCTGGACGCTTGCCGTTTCGAAGCATGGAAACCATAAACAAATCCTCCTGGCTTTGTCCATTATCGCTGCGTAACGTAACCTTTATAAAAGTAGCAATTAAAAATGCACGCCGCTTTTTTTATTGCGCTCTCTCTATCATTATCCTTTAATTAGTGGAGAGTTAGTGAAAAGAGTGGATTAGCGAGTCATGACCATATGTGCATCATCGGAGTAACTCGAGAATTGTAGCAGATAAAACAGAGAAAGTTACTAACAATTGCCACGTTCTGTTTCCGTCATGCTAATTCGAAGATGCAAACAACTTTTTTCGTCGTTTGACTTAAAAATTTGATGTCAAATTTCAATTATAACCAATTTTCAAATGAACGAATTTTACGTCTTGTTGGAGCCCGAAAGCTGAATGTGGTTCCTACCAAATCGACCATTCAAATCATTGTGCACCTCAATTCCTCATCCTTGGCCCTACAATGGTACTTGAACATGTTGGGTAGTGCGTGTTTGACTATCCTAAAACGTTTCGTCTAGTAGGACCCGGGTGTGTAATATTTAACGTAACCGCTTCAAATAACCTAATACTGTCCAGTAACCAAATGCCAGATAACCTATTACCAGAAAACCCCTATTTTGTTTTGAGATCTTGGGGGAAAGATCTATAGGGCTTCTTTGTAGCCTGCCATTCGGGATTCCGTGATAATAGGTTGTCTGGGACTATTCTAGGTAATAGGTTACGGAAAACGAGCGCGTGAAAGGTAACAGTCGATAAGTTATTTGAGTGAGTATTGAGTTAGTTTCATGTAACATCGACCGTCTGGTAATACCTAGGTTCTGATATTAGGTATTTTGGTAATAGGTTCCCGAATCCCCGGTAAGCTATCAGCAAAATAACCTAATACCTCAACCTATTACAGACGGTCGCTGTGACACGATAACCTATTACCAAGAAATAACCGTTTTAGCCATGCCTATCGTCTAGTAGGTACTATAAGCAGAACTTGAAAGGATTTGGACCAACTACCTGCTTGGAGGATACTAAATTCGCGCCCTTAGTGGGGATTTATTGATTTGTGTGTATTTTATATGTAGTAGGATTTAATTTTATGATCATATTTCTATTTAAGTGATACTATAATACGGTGTATCATCTTGATATGATTCTATAAAATTCGAAAATATGGTCGTTTGGAATACATTACTAGAAGCTTTTAGCGATTGGATGTTGTTCGAAGAATGTGTGTGAATCTGAGGATCGCCTTCCATATTTAGAGCTACCTACATCTCTGATGATGCCACCGAGGAGTCGCCAAGCCATGTGTGCGATCTTTAAACGGGATCAAATACAAATCTTCCAGATTCAAACATCTTTATTGCAAACATGCTTTCTTTACCGTATCCAGTTGTGACCCCAACTCGCAAGAAACTTGTGAATTATGAAAGCAAACCGCTACAATATCTTACTTGAGCACTATGATGCGTTCTACTTCGTCTCTCGTGTAACTGTAATATAATAAGTTACTACTTTCGTATTCTCCGGCTGACGGTAGGTCAGTAAGGTAAAATCCGCATTCAACTAACGATTCGCTGAAGGGACGTTAAAACCGGGTTTAACCACTTTTTACTGCTCCCCGACTTCTGAGAATTCATCATTCCTCTTATTTTATTGATAGTTGTAAATTGATTGTATTTGTCCACTTATTTGTCCTATGTCGCCTCTGTTTCCTGCAGTTTCTAAACCTGTTATTTAATTTTCCGTATAATTTTTGTTACAGGTAAGTGATTTTCTGCCAGAACATCACCGTATAGATGTAACGGTATGTATGTTTATTGTAAGATTTGAAGCCATGGATGCAAGAAAATTCATACCCGACATTATGGCTCTGCCATGTTTCCTGCCAATAAGAGGCCATGGAAACAGGATCCTCAACAACCAAATTAGTTCAACTGTTGAGAAGTAGATTGAATTTGAAGGTTACCCTCTGGATCCATGAAATAGCCTACACATCTCATACGCTTTCTTTTGCTGGTAAAGTAGGTTTTTTGGTAAATGAAAATGGAATTCCAAGCAATCACTTTCCCACCAGCTAAGGTCTCAAAAAAGGAGTAGGTATTTTAATTTTTTGACACCTTGAACAATCACCAGTCATTCGCCAAAAAAATTGTTCGCGTTCCAAAAATTTAAAACTCGAATTTTCGAAAAAGTTGTATATCAAAATCCGATTTAGACCTCGTTTTAGTAGATGGGCAGAATCGAGCTAGGGGGGTTTTTGGGGACTTTTGGGAACAGTCTGAGAAGTGACACCTCCCATTAAACATTTTTTAACGCAGAACACGCAGTCAGAATTACGATATCTATAAACGATAAACTGAGGTGGTTCATGATTATAGTGGCAATAAGATGTTGTAATTAACAAACTGGAAGGACCTTTTCTTTCCAAGATGGCAAGTAGTTATTAAGAAGACTATCGTGAGTAGGTTCCCTACCTATCTTTAGTCAGACAGCCCCACGCCTGATGCATACCGAATTAACCGAATAGCTTCATGCTTAAATATCTTTCATTACCCAATACCTTCGAGATTGCCCATATAAAACTAGTTATTTCTTCGAAAGTTCGATCTTATAGCCATGCTGCATGACTGGTTTCATATTCAACTTTTACTGTATGACAATAACGATTAGAAATAAACCGCTACATATTTTACAGGCATCAGTGAACTAGGATTTGACAAGATTGAATCGGCGTTTTTCTACTTGGTCTTCGTCCTACGCGAGTATAGAGACAGACGGTTTATCTATGGAGGAAGGGCATTTCTCCCGGCTAGAAGGGCAGTCGTGATCACCGAAAGGGCAGCGAAGCGTAAAGCGTTTTCTAAAAGTTTCGATTAAAGGTTCCATTTGACCCACGCACTTCCAATACTCGGTCAGGAGAGCGTTCGGTGGTGGTACTTGCAGAAGAAACAGTGGGAGACGATATTAGGGCCTGGAGGCGGTATTTACGGGACGTATAATTTAAATAAATCAGAGCCCTCGGGTGGAGTTAAAACCGCCGCTAAGGGTGAAAGGTGAAAGCGATTACGGACCGTGAAGCCTCCCGCGAGGTTTCGACTGTATTATGTTGGGGGCACGCGCCTGAAGGTTTCTGCAGTTATCGAGATTATTTACGATAATCAGGATTTTCCGAACGCTAATTGATCGTCGGGCTTGGGATTAGCCGGGGTATGTAACGAGGGGTCAATAACTGGGGGCACCTGCATCTCATACCGGAAGTATTCGTAGCTTGTCGATCAATTATGGTTTGTATGAGTATACAGAAGTTCATGACAGAAGTGGGACCAAAGAACACTTGATAAAAAGTTGGTCTGAATAATATTTATACCTATTCAATACCCCCCCCTGTAAACCTCAATGACCCATAAAGAGTATAGAGGTAATTTTGACTACTTCCACCAGTTGCGGATCCAGACTTTGATTTGGGGAGGGGGATCATGAGGTTCATAACCTAACCTAACCATAGACATATGGATTGGACTTGACAGACAAAGCTATTTCTTTCTATCTCCCATACATCGTTTAGGGACTCCTACTAACTCATACTTGTACATGACCAAATCATAAACCCCCCTTAAATCCGCCACTGGTTACCAACTTCCCATGGGATGTACATACATTTCATGTCAACTTGGAAAATTTCTGTGATCTTTTATCCAAACGCTGCGCCTACTAACCTCAACACCATACTAACTCATCTACTTTCCACTAAATCCTCGTGAATTCATCTGTATAAACCTGTATTCATCTCCGGCAGCTATTGAACCTTCTGTATACCCATAAGGATAAAAATGTTGGATTATTAAGGTTATATACCCATACCACTGCATACACGATCGACTTAGTTTAATTGGGTCCTGGGACAATCGGGACAACCGCTAAATCCGCACAACTGCTTAATTGGGACTAACTTCGCGTAATTGGGCAAGCATTTTTGGAACGTTCAACTTTCCAAGAAACAGAATGTAAACAACTATGTGCTCTAGCGCCTCGTCATTTCGTAGGATTCGGGTGAAGTCCAGGAAGGGAGAATTTCAAGTCAGTTCTTAGCTTGTGCTGTTTTGAGTTTATTTATGGCATCAATTGCACATGCTTGTGAGGAAACCCAGTTGATGGGCCCATTTAAGCGTTATTTCTTTGTATTAACATGTTTATTCGCGATCTCCACATGATTGGGTCCTCCGCCTCGCGCAAAACAAATTATCCCTTTATGGCCCAATAAAACGGAGTCGACTTATGATTTCATTTAGCTGAATTCACGATGATGCTGTCACAGTTTAGTGATACCGTACGCCAGGCAATAGTTAAGCTCTATAGAAATGTGAGAGCTTCAGACAACTTATTTGCGCAGGCGGTTATCGTATAATTACCCGCATTTTTTTTTTCTTTTCATTTTGTTCTCACTAGGTTACGGAAGTTGTATCATGTCCCTTGTACCTAGTAGACTCGTAACTTTTAAACGGAACAGTTTCAGATTGCTTGACCGATTTCAAATGTTGAAAACGCGTCTATAATCACACACAGTCCTTTAAAACCAAATAAGGGATTTTGAGTAACTTCCTAGAGTGTGGAAAAATCTAATAACATGAGCCCTGAAATCGAAATTTTAATTGAACGCCGGTCCCTGGAAAGTTATTTTCCGCTCTGTGGTTTTCTTATATGACGGCCTTTCACAACCAATTACATGATACAACTCTATTTATTTTAAAACAAAAAAATGAAGTCTTTAACCAATTTTGGTTCTTATCATGCGAATCCGATTTTTCATACCTTGGACCTTTATCGACGTTGAACTGAACGAGGGAAATCAGGGTTGAGGCACGGTCCCAGTTTTTTTGTGGGTTGTAAGTAGAGGGCGCAAAATGATTTTTCAGAGTGAAAGGTGTGCACGGGGTTGAATTGGCTTTTGCCCTATCAAAATTGATATCGGACTTTCGAATGGTGTTTACTGGGAGAGTTCACTTATGCCTCCAATGCCCTGAGGTATTCATAGTGTTTGGTAGTTCTAGTTCATGCTGCTGAAACAACATATTATTAGTTATATTGTCCCAGTGGGTGAACCTTCCTTCGTGCACAGGCTAGTTGATTACGCTGTTGAGCCTGGATGGACTCCAGGGAACCAGCTTTTCAGTCAATTTATAGAGGTCTCCGATTTGTCCCCAGTGTACAACTGGTCTCCAGTTTGATATAATATGACCACTTGTCCTGGTCTCGGGCTGACTCTGATATTTTTGTTGTTTATTTTTTCTCGGAAAAGTTGCATTTGCCAGAATGGTATATCACTGGAAAACTGACCGTTATTGTTTCTCAATAGGGGGCAACTGAACTTGATCTAAAACCAAATATTATTATGATGAATCTGCATATTTGTCACTGGATTGTACCCAAAAGTAGATCAAGTTCAACTGGTAATATTATTACCAGTTCCGACGAGGACTTTTTATTGATTCTACCACCTTTCCTTGAAAATTTACGTTCCCCATGATGACGTTTACTTTATTCCTGTACAGATTTCTCGCAAGGCCTAGAAAATTGAAAATATTAATCAGTCATTTTTCAAGTTCAGTGTTAATTTCCCACGCTAAGAGTCCATGTGGCCCCGCGCTGAAGAGCGTATGATTGAAGACCCTGGCGCCCCGCGGCCCACTTGAAAAATATGTCTGTGGGCTTGTCAAGGAGCCTGCTCAATACCTACGTTCAATAATTCTCCTGCCTGTATATTAATCATAATCCCATCTGGCCTCTTGTTGTTCTATCGTAGATAAACAAAGTTGGTTCTACGTTAATAAGGGACTATATCAGGAGAATAATTGCGGCCAGATCCTATACATTACCAATACAGAGAATCCTGTCCTCAATCCTGTTCAATGTGCAAGGTATAAACACGACATCTCTATTGATCGTCTTCAATTCGCATGATGGTAACAGGAAGGAACATGGCCCGAGAGCTTTTCCTGGCAAGTCCTTGAACTTAGAAGGATGCAATCTTGCTATTGAAACTATGTCCCGCCCGGATCACTTACTGACGATCTTCCATTTATTCACCCTTCAAGTGACGCTTCATTACCGACCTGCCCTAATCTAAATTTAATGACACTAGTTTCGTTTGATATTAGATTCGAATGGTTATTTAAATGTTTCCTTCATTGTCTTCTTCGTTGATTTATTTTCGTGTATTGTACGAGTATATTCTTGTATTAGATTCGAATAGTTATTTAAATGTTTCCTTCATTGTCTTCTTCGTTGATTTATTTTCGTGTATATTACGAGTATATTATTGTATTAGTAATCGAGACCAGGATGTTCTCGAAAATTCAATATCTGCTTGTGCGGGAGGGGGATGTTGAACTGGCTTGGCATTTGGATTTATAATTGGTTATTTTGTCCACATATCGTCTTTTTTTAACATCTAGATAATTCAATTCAAATTCTATTTGAGAAAAAAACCTGTAGGTGGCTTTTTGTATAGTCCGGTATAAGATATGAGTTTATTAGCCAGGCTTCCCTCAGAACACTGCGGTAGTCGAATTATGGTGGATGGAATTTGTTGGGAAGACAGTTGAACGGACGAAAATTTTTTGGTACCTTAGTTATCAATTTATAGTAATAATGGACGATATTGAGAAAGTTCATTCTGCTTTCCACAACCGGGAACAAGATGATCGGGTTGGTAATGGCTCGACATTCCCGCAGGGCCTCCTCCACCTTCACAGGACCGAGTGGACATCCCTATTAGCTTATCAACTGGGTTATCCGGGATTTATTACCCATCCTCGGAGCTCGTTTTTCCCAGGTTCAAGAGGGGTTCATTCCCTCGCGAAGCTCATGTTTTGCGTCCTGGCAGCTGCACCGTTGCAGATTATCGAGCTCGACAACCTCTCGAAGGGTCCCGCAATCCTCTCACTCCGTCTTGTGTCCCCGCCGACACCGTTGGTCTCATTCTGTTATTTCTTATACGGAATCTGCTCTCACACGACAGGAGATCCATCGTTCAACATTTTGAAAAAATAGGATTCGAACGAGTTGTGAGCTCATCGCCAATTTGTATTTCCAGAAATAGTGTGACACTCTTCTACATAAAACTTGATGTGCTTACTAATCCATGCATGTGAGTATACTCACTTATCCTCTTGCGCATGGCTTGTTGGTTCACAATGGTTGTATACCGACATCATAACGATTAATAAGGTGCAAGTATGAAAACATGAGGGTATTTGATACAATTGATCCGAAATATTATTAAGTACACTAAGCATTAACTGTCCCATCTCTGAGAATATATTACGCCGTGTACCATTTGGGGCGGTTCCTAAACAAGCATGAGTTTAGTCTCAGCAACGGATCTTACATGATTTACTAAGATGTTGGTAGAGGTACGAATTAATCACCTTTTGAATGTTATTGGTCTCCCATCTTTACTGTCATTGTATTGTAGCGTTCCGCCCCGTCTAGCAAACAAGTTGAGAAGAACGAACGGTACCAAGTGTATGTTTACCGGACGTGCTATTGGACCGATCAACTTAAAATTTGGTTTGGATAATTGAAAGCCCTGTAAGTTTCAAGCCACTAGGCCTAAAGGGAGCCGAATTACATAACTTTAAAAACCCCGGTTTTTCGTCCTTACCTTGTCCTTCTCCTTCTTCTCCTGCTCCCTGTTCAGACAGACAAAGCTACAGCCTCTCCACCTTCACCGATTCACTTGAAATTTTGCACAGCGCTTCGTTTGAGTTTAAGACAGAGCCTTATCAAAGATTAAACCCATTATCCCAACCCAAAACGTTGTAGAAACAGAAAAAATATAAATTTTAGGCGAATATGTGAACTTATCTACTTTATAAGGAATTTCTGAAAGATTTTTAGCAAATCACATTTCCTTCCAACTTTAGAAAGGTCTCAGTGATCTGGTACGAACTTAGTAAAACCTAGAAGTCACGTTCCTTTTGCTTTCTCCTTCACCTTGGGGAAAAGAAGCGTTGCCGCTCGGTGTCTAAATGGATACATGTAAGGGAGTCGGTGTTTTCATCTAGGCACTGGGTTTGAGCTAGTGGATCTACAAGGCATAATAATGACACATACACGATCTGACCCCAGGGTGATCGGATGCCTCTAGCTGTCTATCCTTCTCAGCACCCGCTTTCCAGCCCGGAATATCTCACGGATGGAATCAAGTTCTCGCCCTTATTTATTCTGATACCACCTTTCATAGTTGAAATTCGTCAAGTCCCCGAATGTGCTTCTCGCATTTGCCAATAAAACGTTGAAACCACAAATAAACTCCAAACGGTTTCATTTTAAGAGGTGTCAAGTATATCACACTAATTTCGGGTGTACAAAATGGAAAGCGCTTTGTTTGAACCATTTCGCTCGCTCGGTCGATGTGCCCTTGATGAATTTACGATCACTTCACGATAGCTATTTCCTCGTCATAATTTCATAACTTGTCAAAGCTGGCTTATCTCCTTTCGTCGTGAAAGAGTTATAATAAAGATGGGCATTTGTACCTCAGATATTGATGACTGCCGAGAGATCGGCGAATCCGTCACGCTCTTGCGGTCTCGTGACCTTGAATGCAGACAACGAGCAAAGACGTTTTTCATCATCATCTTCTTCTTACGTTTTTACACTTTAACGAAACAAAGGATCCCAACGAAACGTTTCCACCTCGATGCGGAACCTGAGTCAAGCCTGCTTCGAAGAACACGACATCTCCCAAAATCGCTTCCTCGGCGAGTCTGATTCAAACAGAAAGAAAAAGGTGAGTGTCGCAGAGATTTTCTTCTCGGCAAACGAGTGCGTCACACCCTGAGCTCCAAAATGACTCCTATCGTAGTTAATGCGTTGTTATGATCATTGTCTCCCTCGCCTTAAGTGGCACCGGCTGCATTATTCTGACTCACGCTCCGTCCGGAAAGAAAAAAAAAACAAAAAAAACGAGTCTACGAGGTTTCATAATGTGCCGAGCTTGTTCTTACGAGGCATCTCCACATCTTCCGGTCATCTGTATCTGTATCTGTATGACCTATAGGTCATATACCCTGGAAGAAAACGTCCGATGTCAAATTTATGTGTTGAGCTTTTTGACCTTCTATCTCACTACCCTTGGATTCAACATCAGATTCGTCAACATGAACGTGAATCATACGGCAGCCTGTCGGGTCAAGGTTCATGTTCGGCCCAGCTGATTTTCAAATATCGAGTATCTTGTTCTGAGATAGTTTTCGTGTCTAATGCCCACTTTCACCAACTGCTTAATGCCGCTTTAACGTTAACGCCGAATTGAAAATGGCGGTTAAAGTGGCATTAGCCTGATTCTCCTTTCACTAACACGTCCTTTAACTTAATTACCCGATACTTAACTAATTAACTGCTAAAGTACCTTTAACCTCACTCAAAACGGATCTTTCCCCCATTTGATAGAGCTCGAAACATTACTTTAGGTTTCGAGGATTTGTTCTGATTACCGTTCATTACCAGAAACGAATACAAATGAAATATACAAACAATTATTGTGAAATTTGTAGACAAATAAAAATCAAAGTACTATGTTTATCATGATATCAACTTACTCTTGCTTGGCATCCTTACAATATTCAAGATTGTGTCAAAGTTGGACCATATCGCCCTATCGCGATTGTTACAAAATTGCACCTCAAAAGGGCGGCTTTATGAGGTGGCGTGGTAATATATAGCGTTATACATAATGGTTTGAATACTCCTCACAGAGCTATGGGACAGCGTTAATTTTCAAATACAATGTAGTAATAATAATTATTCTAGAATAGAATTATTCTAGAAATCATCGTTCCTAAAATCCTCCAGGTACCATCTGGAGTCGAGGAACCCAAGAACTGTATTTAGGGCTCATCGAACATTCCATGTGGTTTACAAAGATAGATTTCATTTGAATGTTTACCGTTCGACCGCATTGCCTCCTATTACTTAGTTAGGGAAGCTGTGAAGTTGAACAGTGTTGGATTTCTGTTTAGGTCGTACCTAGACTTCGAACGTCTGGTATTTTTAAAACCCGTCGGGGTTTATTAGTGGGATCGTTGTTCCTTGTTACCCAAAGAAGAAAACCCAATCAGGGCATGTCACCTGTTCTCAATATTTTATATCCCTCGAGAAAAAAAGTCCCTCGCTCATGTCAATCATTAATGAATTTAATTTTGGACAAATTCAGTCATAAATCATTTAGAGTAATTCTGTCTTCCACTAATCACCATGCGGAAGGAATAATTCTGTGGTTTACTGAAACATACCTACTGAACATTTCTCAAATAGAACAATATTATCTGTCTAGCTGAATGATATTCAACTACTTCTAACCTTGTTGTTTTCGATAAAGTGCGATTTGCGAGTTTGTCGGATCTATGCTATTTTCCGACCTGAAATCCAGGACGCTCTACTTGCATTCCAGTACTTTTAAAAACACAAATAAGTCGCTTGTCTTTTTTAAACAGTTTTTCCTGGTTTCAAACCTTAACAAGTCCCCATTGTCCCTCATCATGACATCTGCATTGCAGATACACGGTTAGCAGCGACCGGGAATCATGCGTGAATGTTTAGGTCCGTAAAAAAAACCCGGGAAGTATGCGTATTTTTCGTGAACTGTTTAACGCCTTTGGCTGCTGTGACGACATTTCGGAACAGACTGATTGGTTTTGCCTGTTAGGAACCTCTCAACCTACCTGTGGTGACAACTCTGAAAACCAAAATTCCCTTCGTCACTTTGAGGGTTTTTTTACGCTGAACACGATGGCGAAGTCAGAACAAATATTCGCGATGGCAAAAAAAGTATACAAACTTGGTTGTAAAACCAGTAAAAGAGACATTTTATCTACTGGTTGTAAAACCAGTAAAATTGAGACATTTGACATAAAACCAGTTAATTCTTTGAAAAGTCGCCCTTATGGTCATGCTACATGACTGGATTTTTAAAAATTTGAAACAAGTTTTGTGGCCAAAAAATACGAACAAATAATAAATTAGCGTATACGCTTATAAATTCAATATTTTGCAGCGTTTTTTACTTTTACGTGGTTCAAGTGTTCAAAATGAGTCGAAACAAGCTGGGAATTTTATATTTTCAAACCTGGAAAAGTGCGTGAAATTTTTCAATCAGCCGTCGCTGTCAACCGTCAGATAGCACTATTCAACATTCTGCAACTTGTCACAGGACATTATGACTCACTCCTAACTTCGACTCGTGTGGTTCTTGTAATGATGTATTAATCTACAGAACTGTAGATTAATCTACGGAACTTTTCGGTTTATGGGGTTCACATTCGACGAGTGGGTTAAATACATGTTTTCTTGACTTTTTTTAAACAAATTAATGTTTGTACTCACACTTCAAACTGTCGAATTTTCTTGAAAACACCATGAATTTAGTCGTATTCGTCCAAATATGTATATTTTAACGAGAACCGCGACCTCTCAAATTATTTACTGTCATCATTTTCGTTCATCAATCATAGGGCTTTACATATTAATCTTATCCGTTTTCCTACATTCTGTCGCAAGTTGCGTGTTGTTGATGACTGCTTGTTTGTTGGCTCTTGTCCCACTGATCGACTGACCTGATTTCCTCGTGTTTTCTTACAATATTAATTTCCTCGAGATCAATAACTTATAAATTATATAAGGTGACACTGTCTCTCGCACTCTACCTGCTGTATATGCTCGCTATTAACCCGCGAAGGAAACACAAATCATGGGCTCTTTTACTGTTCATCCATCAAATGCATTTCCTAAGTGTAGGTTTTTTTTCCATCAAATGCATTCCTGTTATTAAAGATATGGGAGTTTTCGTAACAACTCCAATTAGGAGGTGAAATTTAGACTGGTTGGAAAAGAGCAAGTAAAAGTTTTCTGCAAGTAAGAATTCCGTGTGACGACTGGAAACTCAAATAGTTATTGATCTCGAGGGTTCGCAGGAAGTGCAATATTGGTTCTTGACAGGTTTACTGGAATTCCGGTTCTCATACTCATTTCTGAGGGGCTCGAGAAAAAAGGATTTCGATTCCTGAACCTGAACTAAAACTTTATTTGCTTGGAGCACAGAGGTTTGGGTAACCTACGCGCCAAATAGTTTGAAAACTTCTTTTGCTTAGTTGTAGTTTCTTCCTGAAGTTCAAGGACGTTTTGCTCCCCCGTTCGCTCTCTTTCACCCAATCCAAGTATTTCTCACGTGAAAGTCACTCGTTTTACTGCAATATATCGTCTTACAACCCCACTAATGATTCTCTATAGAGCTTCCATCTTCGAGTCGTTCTACTCATCTCAGACCTCCGCTTGAAGTTTTTGCTCGAATCCCGTGCGTCACAACACGGATGCAGATGTGTACTTGTTCGGGAACTTGTATTAAAAAACCCGTTTTCTCCCTCAGTTTTTATTGTTCTTTTTCCTTCATATTTTTTTTCAAACGGCACATGGCTTATCAACTTTGTATGTAAAACTCTATTGATTGTAAAATGTATTCCTGTGTCGGAAATAATATTACCATACTATTACCAAGAGGTACGTCTAGTCTTACTCGGTGAAAGGCCGGTTCTAAAACCCGGTGATAATGAACCACCATCCAAGCATCTCATCTCACCACCAGTTGTCACGTTGAACTCTCCTCGTTTGTATTCTATCATCAAACCTTTCATTTTTTTCCCCTCTTCAATTCTCGATTAAACTATCTTCAATTGTATCTGTGCGTTTGAAGCTTTCCCTAGCATAATCCTCCTGTTGCGAGTATATTGTATACTTGCGAGTATATTGTATGCCGATATGAAGGTTTTTTTTTGCATTATCGTTTCCATAGAAAGTGACTCAATATTTGGATGGAAGTATCTGCAGTCTGTTCAACTCGCATGCGTTGTTGACTTTGTAAATGCGCTTGTCATTCCTAGTTAGTATGTATTTACACACTTTCACAAATTTCACGGTTTTTTTTCTTCAAAATACGCATTTCTGGGGCAATTCTGTTTGTAGATTTCGTGAGACTTAATTCGATCGAGGGTAAACGATATTCAGGCAGTATTAGATGTACCGACCTGAGGTACAGTGAAGTGTACAATGTACTCATAAATCGGCTGAAGAAGTCACTTCTTCAGCCACACACGTGTATGATACGTATTTGATTGCTTGGAAGCTACAGTTATCATGTTGAATCATCTTGTTATTCAATTTATGAAGGAATGGTCATTATTTCCAATTGCCATTATCCTTGGAAGAGCCATAAAATCGATTTCATCTTTACAGATAATCGATATCAGCCGTGACGTATATTTTCTCAGAAGTCTTTTAATGTCTCTGAGTTGTTTTGCGGCCGTCCAACTCAATAAATAGTATTTTTCTCCTCGAATCTAAACACGGGCCGTAGAACTACAGTAATCACCGACAAGTTTTCGTCTTTGAGCAGACTATAGGCTCATAATTTCCTATTCTTAACCTTCAATCGGGTGAATTAAAAACAAATCAAACCGTCATGTTTGGAAATTCGTGCGTCCTTGCTGGAATCATAAACTGTCCGAACCATTCTGTGATACGTGGGAATCACGCGAAGGGACTCTTACTAACTGCAGATACCCGTTGACGTTTAAGAAGAAGTAGAATCTACTGATATGACACCATTAGTAGGTTAGTTACTTATTTGATATCTGATGTAGTCTGGCTGAGGCAAAATGAAAGACAACATCAATAACACCAACCAACCATATAATACCAGTATAAAAGTATAATATGAAACAATATTCAGAACATCGTGAAAATAAATGGATACCTATTCGACTCCCTACTATCCGTACAGAGGACAATTTCCCACATGTACATTCGTCGTCGATCACAATAATTATGATCACAATTATTGTCTAATTACAGATGTGCCCGGTTAAATAAAAAGGCCTCAAGTCCAATGTTTACCAAAATGGGGGTTGGACCCCCCCCCCCCCTCTATTTTGAACCTGGCCTTTTCGATGGTGAAGTCCAAATTTCAAAAGTCGAAGCGGAAATGCGGGAAGTCCTGACCATTAACATACCAAAAATTGGTCAATGTTTGGATAAAACGCCTCAACGACACGCCGCTAAGGTAAAACGCTTCAACTCGAGGATGAAAATCCCTCAAAACTTATTTATTTTCGCGCTAGTGTTAAGGTACAACGCCTCAACTCACCAAAATAATTGAGATGTGGCGTTTTACCTACAAACATTTACGTTATTTTGGCTTCAGATTTCGGTTGAGGCAGTCAATCAAAATTTCCTATTAATACATCCGTTTGATTGAGTGGCTTATGTTAAGGTAACTGCCTCACGAGCACAATATTCCACTAAAGCTACAGGCACAATCATTGTGCTTCCTCCCTCTTCATGTATTTCGTGTTGTTTTGTCTTGTATTTCGTGTTTTCTTCATATCTTTTCTCCTCATTTAGACGAGCTTGTTGTTGAAACAATATAATAGATTATTCTACTTTGTTTTTGGTAAAGAGAGTCCAAAATAGGACTTGTTATGTAGTACCGATCAATCGATAAGTACAGGTTGGTGAATGAAGAGTGTGATATCCTTCACATCAGAACCTACATTATTATCTTTAAAAAAACAAATGCCGTCAGTAATTTCCCGCAGGATGTTGGTAATAAAATAGAAAGTGCGTACTTGGTACCTAGAAACTTACTTTTGGAAGTCCGGCCGCATCGAACGAGCGGTTATGGCGAAATGGGCTGGGCCCTGGGAATATTGAAACTCAGACGAAAAAAAATGAAGTAGTTTGCGGTCTGTGGAAGAGACGGATGTAGTCGATGTGATGGTGCGGCTTGAAAGTACAGATGTAGAGCAGTGGGCGGGGGCATTCGAAAATGACTCCAATCACTCTCAAGTCTACCTTCTGCTAAAGTGTCCCATCCTGCCTTAAGCCTATTTGGACACATTTTTGGGAGGGACAGTTTCATAGATGAATCTTGGGTTTTGCTAACGGAAGGTTTTAGGATTTACCGTATATTATGACGCACCACTAGGTTTCACGGTTGTGTTTCTGGACACACTTAGGAAATGAATACTGCAACCGCTGTTTATTCTGTCAAAATTACGAATTTTATTGACCTAATCGGTTGTCCTTTTTGTTTCCCTGCTATCTCAGAATTATCTCGTATAACCGTAGTGATACTACCACGTCATTGGACGACATTGGCAACGAGATTATGGGACTCATTCAATTGTCAAACCTGAAACAGGGTGCAGCGGGCATTTTTTGTGACCTTGCTTCTTTACGGCCTTAGATGATCCTTAGCCCTTGATACGTCTTTTCCAATCACAAACCCAACGTTTCATATCGATGTGAACGCTCCGTGTCCCCCGCTAATTGTTCAACATCTTGGGCGGGTCGACATTGTGTTTGCAGACGTTGTGCAATCTGGGCGGTGCAGTCAGACTTCCTCTTGCTGGTTAATCGCTCGTTAGGAATGACTAAATGAGCTGATACCAATTGAGAACGGAACTATTCATTTTGTGAACTATTCTTTCCCTGTTCTAAAATGTATCAGAATGGCATTTCCTGCCTGCACCCAGATGATGTGGGTTGGGAAGCGGGGTGTTCGTCACCTATAATGTTCTTCCATCATCTGACTTATGGCCTAAACGAGACCCTTGGTAAGCTCTCCAAGCGTTTACTATTAAATAGTAAACGCTTAAATTTTATTTTTATTTATTCATTAAATTTTAATAAATAAAACTCATTCATTTATTTATTCATTAAATTTTAATGAATAAAACTCATTCTTCAATATCCACCTTCATCTCTTCATGGATCATATTCCTCCATCAGTGCCTAAGGTTGTTTTTTTGTCCGGTTCTTTACACCTACCAATTGATCAGTCGAGCTTATAGAGCTTGAAAATTAATTATGGAGCTAAATCCTCTAATATCATCGTTTGTATCAGTGGATCATTTTTGAATGGCGATGGAATTATGAAGTTGTCTTCCTTAACAGCCACTGTCGTTTTGTCCTGTTGTTTGGGCCAGTTCGGCTGAAATTGAGGTTAGTGATCTCAAGAACCTGCCACTATTGGTGACATCCTGCGTTAATTAAAGTTTTAGATTATATATTTGGTTGATCGCATATTTGTATACCAAATTATGGTATTACTGCATCTAAAAAAAAGTTGATGATTGTGACAAATTTGGAGGCAGGTGGATTATCAGACGAGTTTGCATTCTATAATGATAGCGAAACTTGTTTCCAATCACCCTGCTCATTCGTGTTAAGTCTTTGACATTGACAGGCACGACAAGGAAAATCTGCGGAAAAGACAGAAAAAATGGCGGAGATGCGGAGGGTTGGTTCTCCCGTAGTGCAATTTAGTACGGTAAGAAAGACAAGGACTTCGAGGAAAAGAGCATGAAAAGATGGAATGGAGGTGGATGGCTTAGCGTCGGAACAAAAAGTTGTGTGCATCAGTGCATCCAACCAATGAGATGGATCTGGAAGAGGAATCGCCGTTCCATGCTAGTGCATCCGAAATCAGTTCGGGGTTGGTCGCTGAAACCGCCAAAACGAAAGTGATTTCAACTTGCACTTTTATCTAACAACTGGTGCTATTTCGATCCTAAGACATTATTTTAATTGTTGAATAGCCCATATCCTCGCCATTCTCATAAATAATTGCGTACTTTTGTTGTCGGGAAGTGAAACGTCAGCCGCTGAAACGAGAGAAGCTGTTTCTATAAGGAATCATGACCTCAAACATCACGACCCTTGTTGATGATGAGGCACGGAAAACTCTCTCTACCTATTTGTTGTGCATACAGAGTAAATTGATGCGTTTTTAGCGAATTTTCGAAGAAAAGGAAGCTATTGTTCTCGGTCCATGAGTTTTCGAAAAAACTCGAATTTCCGAAAAAATTGTATAGCAAAATCCGTTCCCATATCTCAAAACCTTCTCAAACCCCCATTCTCAAACTGGAGCACTTGTAATTACCAACCGATCTTAAGTCATAGAGCAAGACACCTTATACATACCGGATTAACAGAATAGCCTCATACTTGAATACCTATAACTACCCAATACGTTTGAGATAGCTCATATTTGAATGAGTTGTTCCAAACTTTACATTTTACATAAAACTAGTTAATTCTTCGAAAATTCGCTCTTATAGCCATGGAGATTGACTGGAACTTTTTAAATGTGAACTTTGATGGATATTGGCGACAATATGTTCCGTTGTGTAATTCGTTTTATTATTACGAGTAGTGTATCAGTCCAAAACAACTTGAAATCGTACACCTACCTCGCCGTACCAGTAGAGATTTCGCTTGATCCTTTCGGCAAAACTCACAATTTATGTCATATTCACGAACTATTTTCTACTTTTGATTTACATCTCCTGACTTTTCATATTTTTGTTGCAGGTAAGTCACCACGGAACTCTCACTATAACACCAAACATTTCGATGTGACATGTAAGTTATCAATTCAAGTTTCAATTGAATCTCCATTCAGCATTATATTGCGGTTCTACTTCATGAACCCAAAACTGGGACAGCCCATAGCACTTATCCATAAATTTATATTGACGCTCACCTTTTTTGACCTGTTCGTTATCTCTACAACTATCTCCCAGAAAATATCATTAAATTTTATTAAACGTTTATGGAAAGAATATGTTAACTTCTTTGTTTGAAAATAGATCTAGTTGCTCTTAGTGATCGGGCTATTGTTCGTTTTATTTCCCTCGTGCCGTTAGAAGTTTCATCCGAATACCGTTAAAACAACTTTTTGCCGCATTTACTCAGTTCGTATTCGAGTCTCGTTCCACGTTTTTAGTGACCCCTGCCTAATAGTTACCATTCGATCCCTTGATTTCTCTCGTCTAGCTTTCTTAATTTCATATTAGATGCCTGAAACTGAAGAAGCGAGCTGGCTTTCGTTTTTCAGGTGAAAAGTCACTTCAGAAAACCATATAATACTGTATGACAGCTATGGGTATATCGGTGAAATGAGGAGACCATGAAAGGCGTCGAAGAAAGCTTTACTCCGAGAGTTTCGATGTTTGTTGGTAAACATTACGCTAAACTGTTTTTTTATCAATTGAATGGTTTTTTTTCTTTATTTTTACATTCGAAATGTGCTTTTTTATAGTTTAATACAGTAATAAAATACGATTTAATGTACTAAAATATCTCCGCGTTAGTCCAAGTAAAAATGCATTGGTAGAGTTCATTCAAGTTTTGATTTTACTGTTTCGTATTGAGCGGCCTACTCTGAACCGTAGACCCAGATTCCACCAACAATAACTTGGTTTTGGTTTTTCGCAACAATCCTCTGCATTCCTGTTATGCTATTTTACGTGCATTTTCTCCACTGAAAGCGTCGAAAGCCGTTGGGAAAATACAGACCGGCTGGAGCCTCCTTTTCAACTCAATGTAAAAACGAGTTATAACAGACTATTCAGAGGAGGCCCGTGTGGTTGCACGGTCCCGCTCTCTCATTTAATAGGTTTTCTACGAGCCTCTAAAAACGATTCTTCGGTTCACAGAAGCGCGACAAGACTAAGGGCTTCAAAAGTGTGAGACCCTGATTACTGAACTGTTCAGGAACCCCAGAACCCGAGTTCTAAATTAGAAGTCTATTTCTGGAAAGTGTTAAGGGCACTGAGGAACAGAGTCTGTTCTGAAGGAGAGCCCTTGTTTTATTCCAACACAACGGTTTCGAATCGTGACCATCGATTTCACACTGCCACGATAATATTTTAGTGCGGTAAACGATGGCGTTACTTTTATTTATCACATCCTGGGTATGTAAGTAGATCCTACAGACAGCCAGAGGACAATCTTGGCATTTTCAGTTCAGTCTGTTTTTCGTTTAATTTTCTTATCCTCCCATTCCAGGTCTGTCTGCTTGTCCCCAATGCTTGTCCCCAAAAGACCTGGATAGATATTAATACACCTATTTATGTAGTGTTCATGAACGAGGTCTTAACTCAACCTACAAAGTTACTTGGAACCTACGTTTAGATAAGGGAAAATATTGAATTCCCAGTCTTGAAACACCTTCGTTGTGGGGCCAGCAACGTAGTGACGATTCTTATTCGTCTCGGCGACGGCACTACGTGAGCTTCCGATGCATCACGATCGAACGAGCGAAGTGGACAGAAAATCAAATTGGAAAGCCCGGAGCGACACCGAGGAATATTTCGAAAGGCGAATGCGGAATATTTTCGAGGTAGGAAATGAAATGGCGGATAATTCCGCTAACTCCGCTGACGGCATCGGGACGCAATACGCCTCTTGTATTACTGATTTCATGTTCAGCCCGTCTCCGTCCTGCGGTGCCGTTTTTCCTGGGACTACTAACGATCAGGCAGTTTAGTATCACCAATCGCAGTTTCATGCGACACTCAAGTTCTGTCGTCAATTAATTTCCTTAACCACACTATCACGCTTATTGTACCTCCATTTAGTGAGGTTTATGAACCGAAATTATATTTTCTTACTTTATTACGTTATTCAATCGACCAAGGTACAACCAACACCCAGTACTTCAAACCCAATACCCCCCCAACCCCCCCAATACTTCAGTTAACGAACCCTTCTCTGTGATGGGTAATTTCGGTAATTATGATTACAGCGGTTTTCCTTCTCCATAGCGGACCTTCGGAAGGCGATTTCCCGAATCTGAATGCCTGGAGCTATTCCTGCCTTGAGATTACCAAGTGTGGTACTTGAAATGAGTATGTTCGCCTAAGAAAACTATACATCTGGGTGTATTGAACCCCGCAAATTTGAGTGAGACCCGTCATTTTATATAAGTTCCTCCTGACGGCCATGAGGCTAAGAACCTTTATTTTAAATGAAGGCTATATTTAATTATTTAATTTGCCAGTAGCAAACTTTGTTGTTTTGGTTTATTTATTTATTTTTTTCTTATAGTGAATGACACTGTGGAGGATGTTTTGTTTTTATTAATTTATTTAAATTACTTATTGGAATGAACCTATATTACCGTGTACCTTGTATAATAATGAATGTATATTACTATATACCTTGTATAATATGATGCCAATCTTGCGATGACTTTGGTTTACACAAATAAATCTTTCCATTCTATTCTATTCTATAAATTATACATCAATAATGAACCAAGGGGGAGTGATAATCCGACCTAAATTTTTCTTGTAAGCATTCTATTTAGACAGGTACCTTAAACAGAGTTGGGCACTAATTAATTACATGAGTAATAACATCTGCAATTACTCGAGTAATTGTTCGATAAATTGAAAAGGAAAGTGAACAAAAACTACAAAATAATGAAAAGTAATTGCAACCTCTCTCAATGACATGTTAATATCAAGTTGACAAGTCTCCATAACTTGCCTCAAAAAAGTAATTTAATTGGGATCGGCAATTAGGTACTTATTGATTCAAAGTAATTGCAATTACAGTTAGTTGTAATTGTAATTGCAAAGTAATTAAATTACAAATCCTGTTATTGTTCCTGGTTTTATGAGGAATAAGAGAAAAATGTAGAAAACTGTGTTGACACTTCAAACTTGGAGGAAACAATCTAAACAAAATTTTCGTCGAATGTATAAATATATATTTATACCCATCATGAAGGGATTGTTAGTACAATTACTTATCATTGCAATTACGGGGCTCCAAAATGTAATTTTAATTGAGCCCTGCAATTGCAATTACTTTCTGATCCCTGTAATTGCAATTAAGATTGCATGTAATTGTAATTTTGAGGTTTCAATTGCAAATTACAAGGAATTGCCAGGTAATTACATTTTTCCCATCTCTGCCTATAAAGAAATCCCCTTTCTTTACTGGCAATTTAAACGTCACTGCCGTGGTTCTGAACTATAAAACATTTGATTTCCTTCAATAAAATGATATCGATCATCTACCCAGAGAATTAAGGTTAATGGAAGACCTGGAGCGGACCTTTCTCTCGCAGAACAACGGCAGCAAAAAGGATTCTTCAGACAGCTCAGGATGCCCCAGACAAGGAGTTAATCTTGAAAAGAGAAAGACGTAATCAGGGTATCTTTTCCTTCTGAGTTAAATTCATTACAAGGTGGAGTAGCTTTGGTATTGTTGGGGAGAAAGGTTCTCTACTTTCCATCGTCACGATTCCTCCCTTTTACTTTTTTTGACAACTAGATTTTTTTCAATGGGTGCGGTGTTATTGGAAATGAGGCAGTGAACCGTGAAAATACCGGCGGCCCGATAGCGCCTCTGGAAATTGAACAGATCAGACGACTTTTGCGTCATGTTTGGTTACGGAACTGGGTTTCTACTCGTGAGCATGTAGAGGTAGGAAACGCTCAGTCTCTCTTTTTCATGCAATTTCGTACGTTTAATCTTTGCTTGCTGAATAAGGATGGCAAAAAATAGAACATCGATGCATCGACAGGCCGGCATCGATGCTCCAAAAACATCGATGTTTTTTAAAAAATCGATGTATCGATGGTTTTCAATCAATTTTTGTTTTCTATTCTTTTTTTTTCGTGCAAGACGGAAAGAAAAAATGATAAGCTCTGAAAAAGAACAAAACTACTTTTGTTTTCAGTTTTATTTTATTTGTTACCACTATAATTCAGTTTCAAGAAAAAAAAATCGTATACCTAACGTGAACGTACGGGGTAGTAAACGGAATCGAAGCCAGAAACGAGAAGGAGAAACGAAAGCGAAACCATGCGATTCCTTGACAATAGTGGAAAAAGTGGATGTGATGGGAAGGGAAGGTTATTATAAGGCTACATATAAGGCTACGTCGTCTGGACAAGAGAAGAGAATAAGAAGGTTATTATAAGGGACGTCACGAGACTTCCGATACATCGGAATATCCGTATCGATACTATTCGGAGGAAATATTGGAAGTATCGATACTTTTCAGCCAACTCGCCTCGATATTTTCATTTAAAGGAAATAAAAATTCAGAAATAATATTCCTAGGTATGTGAGAAAAACGTTAGAACATTCAGCAGCCTATGGCAAACAAATTGATACATCGATGTGCCGATGCATCGAAACCCCAACATCGGTGTTCCAAAAACATTGACACAGAAAACATCGATGGAAAACATCGATGTTTCCCGCAAAAACATCGATGTTTCAAAAACATCGATGTATGATTGCCATCCCTAGTGCTGAACCTATTTTTGGGTGACATCTATCTCACTGGTTTTGTCTCCTCACGTTATTGTGTTGACTCAACGCTAAGAACTTGATGCAATTTGGAGGAAAGGGCCTCCCATACGTTTGACCTAAGCGTTTAACAAAATATATACTTTGTAATAGGCTTTACAGGACGAAACTTGCCACTTACCGGGCTGACAAGTTAGCCGACTGTCGCGACATGGAAGTGGCGAGGGTGCAGTGTTAAGGCTTGCCGGAGAGCTCGTATTACCAGGAACGAGTTATGCAACCTGCCAAAGTAAAGGTAACGCGATCTCAAAGCATTTCAAGACACCGAAACTACGCTTCCACATTGAAATAGGATGGGAGTTGAAGGGAAAATACATGGAGGGTGGTATAAGAAATGCAGTAATTGAACGTACCTACTAGACTTGGGCTGATGTGTTGAAAATTTCCCATGCTAACTGACTCATTCTAGGTTTACTGGTCGTTTAATCCTGTCTGAACCAGTTGAATCTCATACTACCACTTTGCACAAGTTCATCAAACGTTAACTAGTGTAGCCTTACTACAGCATACAGTCATTTACGTTTCTGCTTCTTTTGATCAGACGATAAATCGTTGAAATTCTGAATTAGCTGAAATTACTTCATACCTGGTTTAATATCAGGTTTTTGGGTTCGTTTTGGAATTAATCAGGGCCATACCATAGCCGTAGAGAGTTACGAACGGTTGTGCGTACAACCTAGGGAATGTCATGCATTCGGTTCATGAAACGGGTAATGTAGGGGAATCATGACCATTTTCCTGTTATATGAGTTCATCTTGATATCGAACAAAGGCCCGCAACGTCGAATTGAGAGAGTAAGTTATTACTGGGTTTATAACAATAAAACCCTCCACGGATTGTGTAGCTAGACGTAATCACACGCGGTGAAAGGGGATTCGGTCCACAATAGAAGTTGTGGAGGAGTGTCTGAATCACCGCGACCATTATGATATCCCAAGACTGGACATCCACTACCACCACCCACACGTGTAGTTCCGGCTTCCGTATGCCATTACTACTCCGTGAGACCTCTCATTTCCACATGGAGCGTATGATAATGATCCCGTGACGGACCCGGGAAACCATCGTACTCAGGACTTTCTACGGGGGATAATGGAACTATCCCTGGAGCCCTGGTGACTGAAATTGGGCGGAAGAGGGCGTTTTCATGAGCTCCGAAGGGTAATCGAAAATTGTGGGTAAGCGAAAAAAGCGGGCGACTATCGAGAGGAAAGGTGAGCGTCATAATTTGAGCGGAATACTAGAATGTCACATTATTGGAGACTTGGATTGCGTAACTACGTACCATGTTCCTGATAGTAGATACCTACTAAGAAACGTTTGTGGACGACACTTTTGACTGTATTTTCCCCCCCCTTTGTTAGCTCCAGGCATAGTTTATACGGCGGCATTATATTACAATAATAACAAATGAAATAATAATTATAACTATCTCATACCTATAACCATAGTATAAAAGAAGAAAATAAGAAGAAAATATAAGTGAATAGATAGAATTAAATAAAATGCACTCACTTTAGTTCACAACTTAATAGCTCTGCCGCGAACGAAGTTTACTACTGCCTCATACACTTCTGTTCTTTCTGATGCGAGAATCAAGGTAGGAACTTTCTCAAAAAATTGCGACGACTGTCCTGATATTGTAGACACAGCATAATCTTGTGCTCCGCATCCTCCTCTTTCAAGCAGAGCCCGATACGAAGCAAATAATATTATGATTTTGTGATGCAGTCCGGAGACGAGCGAAAATTCTATAAAAACTCTTTGACTGAACGGGCATTTTGGTGAACCACGGTTCGTCTCCTTAATTTTCGACAGTACAGATTTGGAATCGGATATTATAACAATTTGAGATCCTCTATCGCAGACTTCTAACTCCTCTATCGCAGACTGTCTTCTTCTAGCCTCATGAATCAATATTGATCTGATTAGCCGATAGTAGTCTTGAAGAATTTTGAAACGCTAGAAATGTTTCCACAACGGTTTAATCTTTTCTAAATAGAAATATCCTACTATTGCCGTGTGGGTCTAGGGTTGCCAACCGTACTTTTTTTGTAGAACTATTGTACTTCTTTTTAATGATTTTTACTTTGTACTTTCTTAAGTTAAAAAAGTACGCTACAATACCTTTGTTTTCTTCATCGGGGTCATTTATTGTCTTAAAACTGAAATTAGTAATTCTATTTCCCTACCTAGCAACTAGCGACCCCGACCGAGAGGAGGTCGTTACTACACAAGGATTTAAGTGTCCGCCAATGAAGAGACGAGTAAATAAATAAAATTTATTTATTTACTCGTCTCTTCATTGGCGGACACTTAAATCCTTGTAAATTTTAATTGTAGCAAATGCATATTTAATATGCATTTGCTACAATTAAAATTTATTTTATGAAATCGGTGTATTGAGTTTTTTTTACCAATACCCAAGTATGGAAATGAAGTTATAGAAATTGTCGATGAACAGTAGGTATTCTGTATACAGCGTTTTTGTCCAATTAGCCGAGCAGTAGTCATCTCAGGCAATGAGTTTCACACTCATGTTGGCAACTAATTCAGAATAATCTTCAAGGAACATGATGGGAAAAATTCAATCGTTAGTAGCTGAACGTCACATTTTGGTTTATTCTCATCAATAATAAACCAATGGAATCTATAGGGAAGACAATCTTCTATGCAGGGTGTTCCAGAAACAGTAGGTACCTAATAAGATGCTGCTTATTTTCCGCACGCTGTGGTGGTGATGATGAACCGAGGAATTGAATGCGGTTCTTCGCTACATTTTATTTATAATCTCCCGTCACTCTCTTCCCCGCTACAGGCTGTCAAAGTTTAAATGGGGCTGATTTATTCCCTCGCAATTCGATCCCCAATCTGAAAGTCAATAAAGCGGACACTTGTTGATGGAGCGCCCTAGAACTTTCTTTCGTAGATTGATCGAGGAGGCCGGAACCCGATACGATCTTTTCTGCATGTGGTCCCGAATCGGAAACTATTCATTTTGACCAACAGTCTCCATATAGTCGAGGAGGCAACCCAATATTTTTTAATTAAACCCAGTGACGAGAAGATATTGGTGGTTCCTTTGATCAACGTCATGTTCAACGACTTGAAGTGATTGATTGAAGATCGCCTAGGTGTGGGAGCACAGATAGCTCTATTTGACGTCGTTTTCCGATCGAAGCTGAGTGGGTTTTGACCTAGTTCAAAGAAAAATTAAGTTTTATGAAAAATTGTGTCTTCTCCGTCATCCTGGCTCATCGAGTATTTAGCCCTGTACTTTTTATAGCATTCAGAAGCTGCGGCAACAATGTGGTAAGGTCGATATTTTTGTCAATTTTGTAAAACGCTAGTGCAATTTTCAAGTGACTTGTTTAAAATGAAAGTGTTAAAGTGGAAGTCTCTTAAGAGAGCGAATTTGGCTCTGTGAAAGCAAGAATCACAAGCATAATAATTATATGAGGCACCGGTTTAAGGGAGACAGCCGGATCGTTTTCGGTGCTATTGGCGTTGAAAAATAGATTATTTACAGTGAAATAAAACATTTTCTCAAATTTTTGCAATTACCTCTTTTTTATTGTCAACAATTATTTCACAACAATTATTTCACTGTAAATAATCTATTTTTCAACGCCAATAGCACCGAAAACGATCCGGCTGTCTCCCTTAAACCGGTGCCTCATATAAGCGAGTTCCACTGTATTTTCATCTCATTTTCGCACCCGTTCCTACTCTGCATGCAGGTTCGATACACTCCTTAACCATTCATTCGATCCGGTAGTGAATCAATCACCCGACTGGAATCCCATTCCAGAGCGATCGGTGTTTCCGACCAGCTCAACCCGAATCTAAAAATAGTAACTGCGACCTTTAGATGTTTTTTTTTTCTCTCTATCAGATCGAAAGTGGCAAGTGGCTCGCGGGAGGACCGGTTTGCAGTAGGTGATAGTAGAATGTGCTTCCCTCTTCGCCCTGACATACCTCACTCTCACCCAGAAATCCTCGAAAGAACGCTACCGACTGAAAAGACGTGTGAATGGTATTCTTGGCATTAATAGTGACGCTCTGAGATATTTTTTTTAATCGTGTTGAACGTCATACAGGTATGTAGGTCTACATTCAAGTTGACTTGTCTTTAAAAGGACGATGCGTTTTTTATGCCACGCCAAGCCGATTGAAAAACTCCTTAACCCTTAACATTTCAATCGTTTTCAGATCGTTTTCGTCAAGTTACAATGTACTACTATCGGACCTCATATTCCACTCCTATTTATCACGAACTGCTCTATCCAATTTCTTCGATTAAAGCCCGAGATGTGTACCATATATGGGCCATTCTCAGGAAAACGTGAAATCCGACTACCTACCTTTTCATTCCACAAACTCTGCAAATTCTTGACACAACGGTTTATTATCTTCTCTGAGCAGATCACCCTAATCCAATTAACGAACTGTTAGATGAAACTCTACCTCATCATCCAAATTAAATTTAAAATACCATACGAATTTCTTTCATATCATACCATACTGTACTATACCAAATCATACATACAGTAATATACCATGTCATACAAACCGAGTGAATATTGCATTGTCATCCAGTTCTGACCCATTTTTAAAATTTCTAGTCAATAGCTTATTATTACAAAAAGGTATTATTTAAACAATTTTACAGATGAGAAACCGAATGAATATTGCAATGTGGTCTATCCCCGATTCACGGTTGAAATTTCCAGTCTGTAGTTCACCGGGAAGATGAAAACAAAGTAGTTTTAATGATGGGCGTCTGGGGGGTTGACCGACCTAACGGCCGTTTTAGACGCGAAGTTTAGTGTTTCTCCTAAACCTTTGCGCGCTCACTGTGAACGAACGGCTGGTCGTACAAAAATCCAATTGGTCTTAAGAAACTCTGCCAATTCTTGACACAACGGTTCATTATCTTCTTTGTACAGATCACCCTTCTGTCTAGATCACTAGGTCTACATGTCTCGATCCTAAATGTTAGATTAATTATTATTATGAATTATCACTAATTATTAATAATTTTATCAAGTACCCAGCGAAAATTATAATAATTTATTGTTAGGTATTAATAATTTGTATTTATTAATAATAATAATTATTATTAATTATGATTAATTAATACGAAATAATTCAGGGGTTTTTAATGCTACGTCGGTAATAATTTTTCTATAAAAGAAGTACCTACCAACAAACATTCGAAATTACCTTCATTTCCGTAGCATGAAACGTATCTCAGAACAAAAACTCGACATCACTAAAACCATATGATGTTCCAAACAGCTCGTTAGTATGAAAATTGACCTGTATTTCAACCGTTTGATTCACGATCGTGTTGACAGGCTCAACCTTTGAGCCGTCATTGTGAACGAACGGCTGGTCGTACAAAGCTGAGAATGGTCTTAAAAAATTCTACGGAACAAACTCTATCTAAATATGGAATAAAAAACATACCGTTTGATGGGAATTTTTCGAGTTTTGAAATTGTCAAAATTTCAAAATTCGTTTTGAACATCGAGAAAACGAAAAAAAGTTGACTTCATATCGACTCGACGTGTTTATTTGAGTTCGAATGGACCTTCAAGAAGAGCAATTGTCTGCTCAAATACATCGTGAAAACGAAAAAAAGTTGACTTCATATTTTTTTTTGTTTTTTTTTTATTTTAATGCATATATTTATTAAATTACAAGGCAGTAAACTGACAAATTACAATGACAATATGCTCTCCCCCCCTTTAAGTACAAACTTGCGCTGGGGGGTGGAGTCGTTTTCAGCACGTTAATTAACACAATTTTATATAAAAACTCTACCTCATAATTCATTTATGCTTATAATTATGTCGGCCTACTCTATAGATACATCTTTATTATTTTGCGATACACAATTCTTTATACCAACAAAAAGGTTATACCTATACACAGCGTTAACCGGCATTTATATCGAATGAAAAAAGAACTCTAAAAACTTACACAACTTGTCCCTACTCACTTAACTACGGTACAAAAGTTTTATTGCTTTTTTAAAATTGCTTAACGAATTTACTTTTCTAATTTCCTCCGGAAGTTCATTAAACAATTTACATCCCCTGTACACAACTGTGCTTTGGCCGCTACTGGTCAGTCTGAAAGGCATCTTCACATATTTGCGTCCGGTACTTCTGGTTCGGCTTTCCTCTAGGATTTCTATTCTTTTATTGGCTATTTCCTTAAATGTCTTAATTAGTGTAAGTCGATCTCTCAGCTGTTTGATCGTGTTTACTTTGAGATCCCTAAATATGCGTTCCGTCGGATATCTCCTTTCCTCCCCTAGAAGCACTTTTATAACTAATTTCTGCTGGATGAAGATTGTTTCCATAAGGGTTGCTGAGCAGCCTCCCCATCCACTGATGCCATTGACCAGTAATGACTGCGCCATTGCCAAGTAAAACATTCTTTTCGTTTCTAACGTTAAAACATTACGGACTTCCCTAAATACATGTATTAATTGACGCAGTCTAGAGGTCATGATGCCTACATGTTTATTCCATTTTAGCACTTGATCTATTTCTATCCCTAGGTATCTCACGCTCTCCACTCGGGTGATGATGGGGCAGCTGCAATTCGTGCTACGAGTACAGACAGTGCTATGACACTTTAAATTATCCAGTTCCGGAATATTCATATTTCTTGAAGCAAATGTAATAAAATTACTTTTCTCAGCGTTGAATTTCATTCCTATACTATGTATGCTATTGGCCAAGGTCGTTATACAAATTTCGGCTTTGGTTACCGTTTGCTGCCAATCATTTCCTGAAACAATTCAGCATCATCTGCATACGATAGCGCCAGTCCGTCTATGTTTTCCTTCAGCAGTTTATTAATGTAGATGATAAAGTAAATACTGCCCAATACTGTCCCCTGGGGGATACCTATTTTACACAGCCTACCCTCACTTATATAGTTATTTATTTTCACGTACTGCCATCTGTTTTCAAGATAGCTTTTTACCCATTTCGTGAACCCATCGTGAATGCCAGTCTCTTTTATTGCGCCTACAAGTTTACTATGCGATATGGTGTCGTACGCTTTTGACAGGTCTAAATACACACCTATTACTTTTTTACCTGCATCTAGTTTTTTTGAAATAGCTTCTGTCATGTACGCAATTGCATATCGACTCGACGTGTTTATTCGACTTCGAATGGACCTTCAAGAAGAGCAATTGTCGACTCAAATACATCTTGAAAACGAAAAAAAGTTGACTTCATATCGACTCGACGTGTTTATTTGAGATCGAATGGACCTTCAAGAAGAGCAATTTTCGACTCAAATACATCGTGAAAACGAAAAAAAGTTGACTTCATATCGACTCGACGTGTTTATTTGAGTTCGAATGGACCTTCAAGAAGAGCAATCGTCGACTCAAATACATCGTGAAAACGAAAAAAAGTTGACTTCACATCGACTCGACGCGTTTATTTGAGTTCGAATGGACCTTCAAGAAGAGCAATCGTCGACTGAAATACATCGTGAAAACGAAAAAAAGTTGACTTCATATCGACTCGACGTGTTTATTTGAGTTCGAATGGACCTTCAAGAAGAGCAATTGTCGACTCAAATACATCGTGAAAACGAAAAAAAGTTGACTTCACATCGACTCGACGCGTTTATTTGTGTTAGAATGGACCTTCAAGAAGAGCAATCGTCGACTCAAATAGATCGTGAAAACGAAAAAAAGTTGACTTCACATCGACTCGACGCGTTTATTTGAGTTCGAATGGACCTTCAAGAAGAGCAATCGTCGACTGAAATACATCGTGAAAACGAAAAAAAGTTGACTTCATATCGACTCGACGCGTTTATTTGAGTTCGAATGGACCTTCAAGAAGAGCAATCGTCGACTGAAATACATCGTGAAAACGAAAAAAAGTTGACTTCATATCGACTCGACGTGTTTATTTGAGTTCGAATGGACCTTCAAGAAGAGCAATCGTCGACTCAAATACATCGTGAAAACGAAAAAAAGTTGACTTCACATCGACTCGACGCGTTTATTTGAGTTCGAATGGACCTTCAAGAAGAGCAATCGTCGACTGAAATACATCGTGAAAACGAAAAAAAGTTGACTTCATATCGACTCGACGTGTTTATTTGAGTTCGAATGGACCTTCAAGAAGAGCAATTGTCGACTCAAATACATCGTGAAAACGAAAAAAAGTTGACTTCATATCGACTCGACGTGTTTATTTGAGTTCGAATGGACCTTCAAGAAGAGCAATCGTCGACTCAAATACATCGTGAAAACGAAAAAAAGTTGACTTCATATCGACTCGACGCGTTTATTTGAGTTCGAATGGACCTTCAAGAAGAGCAATCGTCGACTCAAATACATCGTGAAAACGAAAAAAAGTTGACTTCATATCGACTGGAAATGTTTATTTGAGTTCGAATGGACCTTCAAGAAGAGCAATTGTCGCCTCAAATACATCGTGAAAACGAAAAAAAGTTGACTTCACATCGACTTCACATCGACTCGACGCGTTTATTTGAGTTCGAATGGACCTTCAAGAAGAGCAATTGTCGACTCAAATACATCGTGAAAACGAAAAAAAGTTGACTTTATATCGACTCGACGTATTTATTTGAGTTCGAATGGACCTTCAAGAAGAGCAATCGTCGACTCAAATACATCGTGAAAACGAAAAAAAGTTGACTTCACATCGACTCGACGCGTTTATTTGAGTTCGAATGGACCTTCAAAAAGAGCAATCGTCGACTGAAATACATCGTGAAAACGAAAAAAAGTTGACTTCATATCGACTCGACGTGTTTATTTGAGTTCGAATGGACCTTCAAGAAGAGCAATTGTCGACTCAAATACATCGTGAAAACGAAAAAAAGTTGACTTCACATCGACTCGACGCGTTTATTTGTGTTAGAATGGACCTTCAAGAAGAGCAATCGTCGACTCAAATAGATCGTGAAAACGAAAAAAAGTTGACTTCACATCGACTCGACGCGTTTATTTGAGTTCGAATGGACCTTCAAGAAGAGCAATCGTCGACTGAAATACATCGTGAAAACGAAAAAAAGTTGACTTCATATCGACTCGACGCGTTTATTTGAGTTCGAATGGACCTTCAAGAAGAGCAATCGTCGACTGAAATACATCGTGAAAACGAAAAAAAGTTGACTTCATATCTACTCGACGTGTTTATTTGAGTTCGAATGGACCTTCAAGAAGAGCAATCGTCGACTCAAATACATCGTTTAAACGAAAAAAAGTTGACTTCACATCGACTCGACGCGTTTATTTGAGTTCGAATGGACCTTCAAGAAGAGCAATTGTCGACTCAAATACATCGTGAAAACGAAAAAAAGTTGACTTCATATCGACTCGACGTGTTTATTTGAGTTCGAATGGACCTTCAAGAAGAGCAATCGTCGACTGAAATACATCGTGAAAACGAAAAAAAGTTGACTTCATATCGACTCGACGTGTTTATTTGAGTTCGAATGGACCTTCAAGAAGAGCAATTGTCGACTCAAATACATCGTGAAAACGAAAAAAAGTTGACTTCACATCGACTCGACGCGTTTATTTGTGTTAGAATGGACCTTCAAGAAGAGCAATCGTCGACTCAAATAGATCGTGAAAACGAAAAAAAGTTGACTTCACATCGACTCGACGCGTTTATTTGAGTTCGAATGGACCTTCAAGAAGAGCAATCGTCGACTGAAATACATCGTGAAAACGAAAAAAAGTTGACTTCATATCGACTCGACGCGTTTATTTGAGTTCGAATGGACCTTCAAGAAGAGCAATCGTCGACTGAAATACATCGTGAAAACGAAAAAAAGTTGACTTCATATCTACTCGACGTGTTTATTTGAGTTCGAATGGACCTTCAAGAAGAGCAATCGTCGACTCAAATACATCGTGAAAACGAAAAAAAGTTGACTTCACATCGACTCGACGCGTTTATTTGAGTTCGAATGGACCTTCAAGAAGAGCAATTGTCGACTCATACATCGTGAAAATGAAAAAAAGTTGACTTCATATCGACTCGACGTGTTTATTTGAGTTCGAATGGACCTTCAAGAAGAGCAATCGTCGACTCAAATACATCGTGAAAACGAAAAAAAGTTGACTTCATATCGACTCGACGTGTTTATTTGAGTTCGAATGGACTTTCAAGAAGAGCAATTGTCGACTTAAATACATCGTGAAAACGAAAAAAAGTAGACTTCACATCGACTCGAGGTGTTTTTTTGAGTAAATTTCATAAATTTCATTTGATATAAATTTCATTGTGACCGGAACAACACGCTCATGCGCTCCCCGCTTCACATTGTCGTTTCCAAGTATTCAAAACCGGATTTTATTCCGAAGATTCGTGAAGGAACGTTGTGACTGTCACTGTGTCCTCGGTGACAGAACAGCTCAGA
This sequence comes from Stenodema calcarata, assembly GCA_963920205.1. Lineage (NCBI taxonomy): Eukaryota > Metazoa > Arthropoda > Insecta > Hemiptera > Miridae > Stenodema > Stenodema calcarata. Next base: position 14,054,739 of record OY986055.1, on the reverse strand, counting down.
CAGGAGGCATACTGGCGCCTCTTCCATTGTCCCCAGGTCCTCCCACATTACTCTTCGCGTCTCTGCTAAGTTGTTGTGTTAATCGGGATGACGTTGAGTATTTTTTCCTCTCCGCTCCAAAGTCGTAGGCGTTTAGAGGGAGGATTTGAATTGAGTGTGAAAATGATTATGTTTGGTTGATAATTGAGCTTACCTAGTTTTAACGACTCACATAGCTCTGACAATGGCAAAGTACATTTACATAGTCGTAAATTCTGTACACCTAATTTAACTATAGAGCCCAATTAAATATCTAGCAATTGAGATTGAAACTCAACATGGATTGAGGAGCAACGTTATAGATATATTAGGTAGTTTTAAATAATTATTGTAGTTACATATCGACGGTGAAGTGGCAACAAGGCGTACCTCAAATGGGGCTGAACAACACGGCCTACCTGATATAGGGCTGGTCAACATGGCCTAACTCAAATAGTACAGAATAACATGGCCTAACTGACATTTTTGGGCATATTGACTTTTTTTCATCAGCGGGATTCAAATTAGAACTAATTAAAATTATTCATCATCACGTAAGTTGTCTGTATAATATATAGGCACCCAGAAGTGTCTATAGTTGCAAACATTCACGAATATGTTCCCAAATTTTAAAAATGAACAGGTTTTTGTGTCTCCTGCTAAATTTAAAAAAAAAAAAACACGTAGGTCATGTTTTACAGCAGCATTTGAGGTAGGCCATGTTGACCAGCCCTATCTCAGGTAGGCCATGTTACTACTTTACCCTCGATATTCCATTTAGGGCTAGAATAACCAAAAATTAGTAAAGCGGGGTTGAATAATCGAAACTCATATCAATGTCAATATCGCCGTAGAAGTTTCGGTATCTCACGAAAGATAATTTAGAGGTCATGCTAGAGCCCTGGGTGAGTTTTATATCAGTTGAGTGGTTTGGGGATTGGCGCTCGTTAAATATTTTGAAGCTATTAAGTAATTGGTTTAGGTGCATTTAGGGGAGGCCTTAATGAATTATGGTGTATATTTTATCGAAGCTTTTCAATTCACACAATGAATCTAATTTGAAAGTGTTTCAGAGTGTGCAGCTGACGAGGGACAATCTCGTTATACACACGTTAGAAAGTTGATTGAGGAATGAGGGTGGGTGAATAACGAACTTTATCCGGATCGATATAGAGTTAAGTAGCCATATGTTAATAAGATCTTCTTCCTCTCGGTCTAAAAATAAACGAAACTTGAAGGGTGCGGGGGCACAAGGAATAAACATAGAGTTAGAACAACCATCGAGTGTGTGAAGGGGAGAAGGGACCGTACACACGCATTATACACTCTGTGAGAATCATGCTCTCCTATGATATTGACCAATGCCTATACTCTCGATCCAAAATTTCAAAACTCGAATTTCGGAAAGATTTTCATACCAAAATCCGTTCCAGACCATTCTGAATTCACTACTGAAAGACACCAAAAATCATATGTATATAATATATGTACATTACCTATACATCCGATATGTATATAAAATATGTATATTATACATCCGATTCAACAAGCTATGAAATTGATACTGGTTTCGAGCATAATTCGAAATATGTACGGGTGTACATATTCGCTTGTAACCAGTATCAATTTCATAGCTTTTTGAATCGGATTCAGGATGATTAGTCAATCCTGTGCCACTATCTGTCTGTAAGTTGTTAGATCCGTCTAAATCAACAGTGAAGATGAAATTGACTTACACAACACCACCTCACTTTAGACGGTTAATTGATCATCAAATATTAATGAGAACAGAAAACAAATTTGAAAAGGTTCAACAACATCTCAAACATCTCACGAGCTCGTTGAGGTGGGTTCGGGTTGAGGTAAATACATCCTCAATCACCGTTGGAAATTACCGACGGAACATTCCGGCTTCAAAACCTGAAATCTGTCGGTAGACATTTTCTTGTTTGTTTTCAACTGATGCCGTTTTTTGGGTGGTTTATAACGAAGTGGAATATTTCAATTTGAATAATTTCCGAACGTTGATGCATAATCAAACGCTTTCTCCTTCTGGATCCAAATGACCTTCGGCGATGTCCAGTTCAAATCGAGTGGGTGTTATTTCTCTTCGAGTTCGTCCCCGAGGTGAACCCCGCCTTTCATTGTCATGACTTGATCTTCAATGTTCTACGACTCCTCCTACTCTACAGATACGATAAAGATTCGTCTGATTGGAGGAAGTCGTGGATTAAAGAACCCCCTTGTGCTTGATATGGGAATCAAATATCGTGGGAAACCGCTTTAAGCATTGAGCGATAGTTTGATTTGTCAAGCGAATAAATTCTTATTCTCGTAAAGAAAACGTTGGTTAAGCGTGAACATCCGTTGGGGAAGTAGGAAGTTTATAGCCCAGTTTCGAGCTAGTGAACACCTACGAATTTCCTTTCAAACGCCTTGTTTTGGAACAATGTCCAGATTGATAATTTGGATATCATTCAATGTCATCCAAATACCGCAGCCACACATGCGGTATTTGGCAAACATCAAGCAAAAGTTCCCGAACCTCCGAATGTGTGGCCGGGCGTTTGTGTATTTCCCAAATACCAAACGTTTGGCAAGCGAGTGCTTGAGTCGGTATCTTCCACACATCAAAGGAGACAAACATTAAATGTTTGACAAATTTGACAAATTTTGTCAAACACCGAGCATTTTCCCCAGCCACACACGTAGGACGAGTATTTGTCCAATCTGGAAAGCTTTGCGGGTGTGTATTTTTCTCCTAGCGCCGGGGTCGAATGAGAATTCGGACAAAACCCTGTGATTCACATTCACGGAGGCCTGAGGGATGCCCTTTCTCCATTTTGTCTTTTTTTCGCAATTTTCCCCAGCAAGAGATTTAAGTCATCCGGCAGAGATTCTTGAGCTTCCCAGAACCTTCATCCTTTGCCAAATCAGCCAACATGTCTGAGCCATCATGATGCCTTCAAGAAGAATCAATTTGGATAATAATAAAGGGTTCTTAATTTGATTAATTAAAAATAAATAAAAAGTAACCGTGCCTGTTTACGGACAACAACTTCTTGATCAAACTTCGTGATACCGTTGAACAAGAATGCTCGACAAATATTTGTCCGTGCTCGGTCTATGCTGGATGTTTGGCAAATCCCGAATGTGTGATCAGGGTGCAAATTCAATGGGACTCGGCGAATGCCAAATGCTCAAATATTGACAAATATTCGTACTTGGCAAATACTGCATGTGTGGCTGCGGCTGATGAAAAATAGTAACTTTTATTCAGAGGCTCCTTCAAAATAATGCTCAAGCCGTGTCAAAAACACAAATACATCGGGTCATAGGTCTTGGATTTAGGGATGTTTTGAAGTGTGGAAATCCGATACTGGGAGGCGTCTAATTGGCCTCAATCTGATTTCTAGGATGACATGACATGTTCTGTAATTGCCGCATCTGCATTTCTGGTACTATAATAGCATACAATAATAATAACTATACAATAATAATGCGTAGAGGTAGTTTTCATTATTGGATTTTCTCAAGTGTATTTTGTGGAACATGTGAAAGGGTTATAATTTTTGGGGCCCCAAGAAATCTTCTTACGTCCGACAAAAGGAATCCACCAGCTTTCCGACGTTTCTCTAGCTGGTATGATGTACGGGCGACAATTCCTTAACGCGATGAAAGGCAAGATAAGTGAAGTGTAAGACCTTGTTGTGATAGTCCAAAGTAGAGTAGACTCAGATTACTGGCCCACTTTGTGCCCCATCAATCCGCCGAGTGGAGAGCCATCAAGATAACTAGGGGGCGCATTCGTCTCAAACGCAGAAGAAAAAGGGGGAAAGAAGGACCAGGGAAAGATCCTCTCATGGGAATTATCGTGTTATTTAGTGCCGTTTTCGACTAGATAAACAGCCCTGATGTATCAGGGATGTGTCTCGAGTCTTGATCTTGAATTGTATATCTCTTCGAGCAGCCTGTGGGAAACTGTGGATTTTGCATCAATGGAACCAATATTTCCTTTGTCTGCAACACCTCCACCTACTTAGGTATTTCCCATTCCTTTCGTTGTAAAAAAAAGCATCAGAAAGTCATGTTCGCCACCCGCAACACTTTACTCATTTGAAATGAAATGTAAACGAAGAAATTCGGCGTACTGGTTCGAACCGGGAAATTATTCCTTGTAATGTTTTATACCCTAAGTCAGTAGGAAGGTGCAAAATTTGTGTGTTAAATAATAATATTATGATGTTTAGAATATTATTCTAAACATCATATTTCAAAATTTATTTATGGTTTTTTTCTTCAGAATTAGTAGTTGTGACAATTATTACAGACTTTTGTTGGTAAACGTGAAAAACCCTTAATTATATGAATAGATAAATTATAAATTATTCTATAACTTATATAGGTAATTAAACGTAAATATATAACTACGTAATTAAATAACATAAATTTGATATTTAAATAACTATTAGGTCAGCTCGTAATTCAGTGGGGAAACTGGGGAGACTAACATAAGTTTTAGTCATTAATTGAAGTAGGCCAATAAGAATACTCGTATAGTAGACGACCAATAACAATGTGTGAATAACAACATTCGTTTTCTAGGAATTCCCAAGCATCGGTGGTTCAGTGGTAGAATGCTCGCCTGCCACGCGGGCGGCCCGGGTTCGATTCCCGGCCGATGCAATTTCTTTTTCCTTCGTTTTCTAAACTACAATGTCATTAAATAGAATATGAATAAAATAAATTTTATTGTCAACACCTCAAAAGAAAGGAAATTCATATTTTACACAACTGTGTCCGACATCCCGGCCGAACGTCAACAATAAATAGAGCATCCACCAACGTGGATAGGTACTGGTGAAGAGACGAGTTGGACGAAGACAAGCTGTTCTGATTTGTTTATAGGTACGTCGATATAGTTTATAAAAAGGTGTATCAATAAATTTTGGCATCAGAAGACTATTTGAATGTTGTGCCCCGTCATACCAATGCCTACTTTGTCACTTGTTTGAGAGTTTTATATATGAAAACGAGAACTGGATTCGTTGTGTACCAACATCTGTTGCCCTGAATAATGCGTTGGTGTTTTCCATTTGATGCGGTCATTAATGACTGTTGAGCGGTCACAATGAAATTGACGGCGGCCGGGCGGAAGAAAGTCCTCTGTGTCAACACAGGTTGCATTACGAGTAATTGTTCGGGAACTATCCATTGTTAGTCGGCACCCTGCAGGCCACGATGGCGTGAAAAGTCGGCCCCAGAATTACGAGGCCCGACCACACATAATAATAATATTATGCTTTTCTACCGCCTACCGAACATTGTACTGAAACGTATTCTTGACGCTGTCGCCTAATATAATACTGTAATACCTTGCGTATACTACTCGTACTATATCTATATACGTACCTACTCGGTGCCGTATAATATACTGGGTGTCTAGTGTAACTATGTAACCAACTCAGGGAATCGATTTTGCAGGTAATTTGTAACAAAAAATGCCTCGTGGAGTTTTTGACATTTTATTGTTTTTTTGCATTTTATTGTATTTTATTTTATTTTTTTTTTACTCTGGCACATAACTCGAAAAACGTTACACAAAAGCGTTACACGAAATCGTCACGAAAATTTCTGATGATTTTCGCTTACAACCGGTTCGTTGCTACGGAACTTTATCTTCGCCAGTTATCATCGTACAAAAATCGTTCACCACTCGTTGGATAGCTCTCGATTTACCTAACCGTATTACGTTAACCACTGCGGAGTGCGTGGCCGACAAGCTGCGGTATGAGCGTGATTGTTTACACACAGGTGATCATTCTCAATAATTTATATTGTCTATACAAATGCAAGCTTCATAATTTATGATGAACCCTACAATGAAGTATAACAACTACGCTACTGGGGTAGGTGATGTAGCATTGTTCGAAGGTTCTTGAATCACTTCTTTAAAGACATAAAATGTCCCAATGTGTTGCAGACTCGTATGCAAGCATTTAATTCTCGACTGTCTCAACAACAGGATGGAGTTGACATTCTTTTGACATTTTCATGTCTTTGCTTTGGCACATGAACTGAAACGGGAAAAATTTGTTTCCTTGATTCACCCTTTCCCTCAGATCACGTCAGAACACAAGCGACAGGCGGGCCACTACGTCAGACGCACCTATGACGCACGAGCGTATGACGTCAGACGGCTGGCAGGAGGCCAGCTTGTACGTCAAAGCCTATGACGTCAGACGGCTGGCCGGAGGCCAACTAGTACGTCAGAGCCTATGACGCACGAGCGTATGACGTCAGACGGCTGGCAGGAGCCCAACTAGTACGTCACAGCCTATGCCGTAAGAGCCTATGACGTCAGAGGGCTGGCTGGCTAGGTGATCGGGTTTTAATAAGCCTCTGTTTCTTGAGTTTTTAGGACATGAATTCGCAAGATGAGTTGTTCAATCACATGTGAAACATCTCAAAGGTTTTCCATTCTTTTTGTTGTTATTTTTCCTACTCAACTAAAAATCCGACTTTTTCAACTTTTAAGATTTTTTTCGTCTTCTCGACCTTGTATCTGTAAAACGGACCTAACTCCCTCAAATTAATGTGTAAAATAAAAGTTGAGGTTACCGTTAAATTTCCTATCTCCCTGATATACAATCCGATTTTTTAAGACAGTAGGTACTTATTGATGAAAAAATGGTCAAAATCCAAAATGTGAAGATTTTTTTTTTAAATGCCGTTTTTTTTTAGTTGTTCGCTTTGTTTCGCGTTGTATATCAGGGAGATAGCAAATTTAACGCTGAGTTGGTTACATAGTTACACTAGACACCCTGTATGTTCGTACTATATTATAGTACGAACAGTACGATAGACAAAATATGGTATGGGGAACGCGACACTATAAGGGGAGTCCCCTTACACGAGTGTTTCAGTTGTTAAAATAAAAAATATTGTTTACTCTGCTCTCTGAAGTTAGAGGTGCAAGTTCAGTTTTTTCTCCAACCCTATTCAACAATATTCAATATATTTATTCTACGATATTCAATTTGAATGATTAATACTTAATTCGTAGTTAAATCGTAGTTCCTTTTAATTCCTACCCTCACCATTCCTTGAGGTATTTCCACTCACAATCTTCTGTTTCGTAACTGATTGTTCATGTTCCACTGCACATATTTCTGGTTTCTTGTGTTTTTTACTTCTTTTTTTTTTCATCTTTTGCTCCCTTCGAAATGTATATTCATTCCACGTAACATTGTGCATATCCGTTAGCTTGATTTTCCTTACATACTTAATTTATACGCCTCGACTCCACAAAGTGAAATCCGCGGTTCGGTCTGAAAATATCAAACATCCTGAGAATGATATCTGCCAATGACTAGTAATTCAGACGTCACTAATCGTATTTATAACTGAACCCTGTGCCCCGATTTGTGTCCATACGCACTTCACTCTGGAAGGTGGTACCCGATTATCACTGTGTAGTTCAGATTGAAGTTCTAAAATTAACTTTTAACCTTCTCCCGACGGAATTTCAATGGCTTAAATGTCGTAATGGGAAAGCGGTTCAACGAACAGTTAATCGAACGATTCCTGACTCGAGTCACGTTCAAGGCGGGAAGTCACCGAATCTCTGCTGAGTTGGATTGAATAATATCATTATTTCTACCGAGTTTCTCCAGTGCACCGCCTTAATGCCTGAAACGCGAGCAACGTGATATCGTTCAGATTAATTGCCAGTCCAGTGTTCTGAATGTAGCTGGCAATTAATCTGAACGGTATCATTACTAACTGAACGATAATAATTTGAATATAATAATTATAATCATAAATAATTTACACTACTTGATAATAATAATTAATGATGATTCATAATATTAGAAGTGTGATCTGCACAAAAAAGATAATAAACCGTTGTGTCAAGAATTCGCAGAGTTTTTAACTTTGGTTTTAGGATCTGACGAAGCTAACCTAATACGCAGCAACATCAGAGAACGAATACCAGAAGACAAGATTTTCAAGTTTTTCTATTCCTCCGATATCTTGTAGGAGGACTAAAAATCATTGTAGGAGGACTAAAAGTCTATGTGGGCCGATGTTCAATCGTTGAACAACTGTACCATATCTATATCTGTAGGCAGTTTTCTATTGCGCAAAACTGAAATCAAGAACTGAAGAATTATGAATTGTGAAATTATTCAAATGTGTACAAAAAACGATGGAAAGGAGATTGACCAGTTTCGCCGTGGATCGTCCTATTTAAAACGGATTAGAAATAATTATTAGTTATTTCTGAAATTTCGAACACTAAAATCCTAGTGTAGTAACGAACTCCTCTCGGTCAGGGTCGCTAGTTGCTAGGTAGGAAAATGAAATTACTAATTTCAGGTTTAAGATGATAAATTACGATGATGAAAAAAAGTATATTAGCCTACTTTTTTAACTTTAGAAACTACAAAGTACAAATCATCAAAAAGATTACAATACTTCTAAAAAACGTGCGGTCGGCAACCCTACTTGTATCCTACAAGATATTGGAGGAATAAAAAATCTTGAAAATCTTCTCTTCTGGTATTCACTCTTTGATGTCGCTAATGTCGCTTAGGTTAGCTTCCCCAGATCCAAAAACCAAAGTTAAAAACTCTGCAAATTCTTGACACAACTTTATTATCTTTTTTGTGCAGACCACACTTCTAATATTATGAATTATTTTTAATGATTGATAATTATTGTTAGTTATTAGTTATTATTATTAATGATCAAATCTATATTTGAAAACCCTGTGCGGTTCTTATCAGCTGTGCCAGTATGAACCCCCCTTCCCCTTTCGTTGTGAGCCTGGCGGTTAAATTTCTATAAGCATGGAACATGTTTTAGCCACTCATCTGGTCCTGGGACTGGGCAGCGTCAATTTAAAGTCCTAAGGATGCTACATGCCAAATTGCAGCTTTATAGTGTGAATAGCATAGAGATTAGCTTTAGAATTCACTTAGCTTATCCCGGCCCTTTGCTGCGCAAAGTGTAAGTCCTTAGGATGCTACATCCCAAATTACAGCTTCATAGTGTGAATAGCATGAAAATGAGCCTTTGGGAAGTTGGACACAGCATAACTTAGTTTGGCCTGGTTTAGTATTGAACGTGTTATCAATCAAAATAACCCAGAGTACGGTGTCCAAGGTATTGCTGTATTTCAGTTTTAAATCTTCCCTGTAACTACTAGAAGTTCTATATTAATTTGCGTAATTGCGGAACGGTTTGATAGTTTCACATCAGCATGTTTGTATCTTCGTATTGGGTTGTGAATAATGAGCCCTCATTGGCGCAGATCGGTTAGGATTGGGTAGGGCGGCGATAAGTATGATTATTACTCTTCAGGGAAGAGATTGATGGGGCGGATTGTGGTTTGGTGTATCGCCTGTTCTTCTGCTACTCTCGAAGATCTAGTTGGATGGAAGCGGCGGTTTCGACTCGAAGGTGACCTCGCGCACGTTCGTCTACCGATTCTTTCCCTACCCTTTCTAACCCCGACCTGACATTTCCCCGGGCATCCATCACCTGTCTTACTGGTACTCGGAGAAAGGTAAATCCCCCTTGTCCCATCTGCCTTCACTATCTTATAGTTTTCTCTCCCAACGCCCCTGGGGTCCGATGCCATTCTAATTGGACGCCACGCTCCCTCTCATCATCCCTCGGCCGTTAGCGAAATGATCTAATTTTAGCCGGTGGTTGCCCTTTAGGAGCTCCAGACTCCGTGGGCCACCAAAGCGTGCACTACTGATTTACAATCTCCCTATTCTATATAGCAGGAGAGAATTCATTCGAATGGAACTACGGCAAACAAAATCCAGATCATAAATTATTTCTACTGAGGTTATTATTCATTTATACAAACACTTACTGAATCACGGGTGGTCCGTCAATCTTGACTCGCTATGAACCGCATTTCAGTTTAGGTATGCACCATAAAATCTCTCCTGGATGGTCTCAATTTTCCTTTTACCATGTGATATTTATTTTCATGTCGGACGGTCGTAAGTACGACATTATAGTAGCAACCCTGGTATGTAATTATTTAGATGATCAATAGGAACTACCGTACAGTAGTTTATGATTTGACTTACAGTCTTTGATAACTGTCTTACCGGCTGTGGTAAGTACATTAGTTATGTACGTTGTATTATCAATTCGTCTCTAAATCAAGATCTTGTCTTCTACAATAACGTAAGCCATTTGTATTTTCGCTCGCCCTAAATATCTTCTTATCCAACTCCCCATTTGCCCTAGAGTTGAACGACCTTACAACTTGTGAACGCTTCGGCGGGTGCGAACTATTAATAAAGGGCCCTCTCCAACTTAACTTACCTCTCTATTTTGGAGACGACTTTCCAAAGGCTTCCGGCATCTGTCTCAGCTATTTCAAAATCGGAATGATTCCATCATAACAGGACTGTTTCTTCCTCACTCGATCCCCCGGACGGTCGAATTTGGCGTTCCACCAACTGTGCGTGATTCGGTTTGGAAGAGCGTGATCGGACCACTGTCCGTTACCTGTTTAGTTCCTCCTTGTGTTTTGAGTGGTAAGACTTCCACCCTTATTATTCTCGAAGGGTTCACAAACGGCGCTCGCGCGCGAAATGAAACAGAACTAATAAACTCACGCATATTAGAGGGGGTGGATGAACGTTATGTAGCCGCCAGTAGGTTCAAGAGAACCGATATAAAACGTATTGAAAATAATACTCATCCATGAGGTTTCCCAGCCGATGCACCACGTCGTCATTGCCGTCCTAGCAATGCAAATTCCGTATGACTTACAGAAACGCTATCTACAATATCTTATACTTATTAGACGATAAGAATAATTACGAAATTATTGTCCTCATTCTTATCGTCTAATAAGTATAAGATATCATGATATGATAGTTGTTCATACTATGTGTCATTCAAGGTTTAAGCATATTACACGTAACTATGTGTTGTTAGAGGTTTTATGATGCCAGTCTCTCTCATTAGGTCTGTATACCCGACGGGCTCCTCTTCCCCTAAACCCCAGTAGGTGTATGCACAGTATAATGCAAATATGGTATGAATTGTGGCATGTTAAGTCAATCAACTTAGCTGGGGTGCCGGCCGTATCACGTACCACGTACCTATCCGAAAACATGTTTCCTAGCTTTGATTGTTGATATAAACTGTAATAATCCGGAGATCTCGGGGTGTGACCCAGATTTCATTCCACAATAAATGTACCATCAAGAACACAAACCGCTGGTGGGTAGACACCCCTAATGGCAACGCATCGGTTTTTGTTTCATATCTACCCAAAATTCATATCTATCCAAAAAGGGAGTCTGAATCACATTCGTTCTTGAAGGAAGGTACCTATCACTAAGATTTTTCACGATGATCTGGAACTGATTTCGGTGCACATTTTCAGGAAATTCGAGTTTTAAAAATTGTTGAATTATTGCTTCTTTCTTTTCAAAAATTCGCTAAAACATTTTCTAGATGTTAGGTGATATTGGGTGATTTATGAAAAATCTCCGAATCTGTCCGATCTTTGGTTGATGACATCTACATTGTAGCTCGTGTAATATTTACATGCAAGTTGTGTATCTCCGCTGTGGGCATCGAAGACGAAGGATGAGATCGGGTACAACTGTAAATCATTTCAGACCGGTTGGACCTTTCTCGTCACCTCCTGCAGTGAATTCGGCACGATGCTAATGGTTGGACCGCGGAGGCACGTAGAAAATAGAATTACATCTAACGGCGAGCCATTGGATGCTGCTCTTTTGTAACGTTCGATCGGAGATGAGAAGCCGATCTCCCGTCATCTCATTATGTACTATTCTCGAACATGGTTTCCGACAGCTGGCCACTCTGATGCCTTCCGCATACGGTTTCCACTTGTGCAAGAATGTGCGCGCATTTTTTACATAGCCTTTGATTCAATTGAAACCTCAAGATTGACGAGGCGGCTCTGTTGGATTGGGTAAATTAGGTTGCAGTAAGTTGGTATTGACTTTCAGTTTTTGAAAACCTCGATTACTTTAAATTCACTGCCATTGTACTACGAGAATTTACATCAACACTTACGTTATCCAAGAAATTGATAAAATTAGAAAACCCAATGAGTAAAAATGTAAGCTTTGGGTGCAATAAATACAATCAATTTCCTAAAATGTTAACTTCAAACGCGTAGTTCATTAAGCAATTAAAGGCTCGGAAGAACCGCCCTCGATGGGTACCTTCCATTAGTCCCACAATTGAATGGAACGAGCTGTAACCCTTCAAGAGCTTCAGATGGACCATTCAGTAAGTGCACAATCCGATAAATATTGTTGAGAAGAAAAAAAATGAGAATTTTTCCGACATTGAGGTTAATGATTTTGTTCTGGCTAAACAAGAATTTTTTTCCTAATTCTATGTTACTGAAGTTTTTGTGTTACTCGACCCAAAAAAAATTAGCTGTGGGGCTTCAATAAAAAATATATCAATAATTCATAGTAACCGAGTGTGCGTTTAGTGGTGGGTATGTATTGTGTTGTAGAGGAGCCTATTGAAACAGCTTTGACGAAGACTGAAAGGTATGTCATCGTAAAAAGTACAAAGAGTATACAACAAAAACAAAGAGTCTGACAATAAAAAATAAACTTGGACGTAGCGGTGAGTTCCCATCCGTTCTCCAGCCCGGAATCAGGACAAGGGCGGAGAAAGTTGTGGTCCTAGGGGACTCCCTTCGGTTCAAAAGGCAGGAAAAAGAAGGAGGAAAAATAAGGTTTTAAAAAAAAAGCCTCTAAGGAAGATTCACTCCTCGCTGGACGCGTTTCCTTGGGAGCCTGTTACTAATGAAGGGGGCATTGAGGGCATCCGTGAAACCCGGAGACGACAATAATCCATTTTTCATTTCAGTGTGATCATCGGAGTCACTTTGTGAGCGCCGCGTTCAAGTTATGACCAGCAATTGGAAGACAGTCGTAAAAAAAAGAAGTTTTCTCTCCGTTGTCATCGGGGCTCTGATGTTGTATGTGGATGAAGATGGGGCTCGGAGCTTTCATGTTGCACCTTTCTCCTGGGCATTCGTGGTACATTATAGAAATTACTGCTTGTTCACTGAATGGTCATCTAGATCAGTGCAAGTAAATGTACGAGTAGGTGCATACTTGGTACGTATCTTGCATTGAGTCGCTGGGAATTATTTGGTTTGTAGGTTCCCAAGCTGAATAGATGGCTCGTCGTGCTACTACCTCCAGGAAACATGGCTGCCCATGAATAGCAATTACTCAGTGTTGAGTTTGAATGCAAATCAGAGTTGTGGGGTCTGAAACCTGAAATAGTACTGCCACAAGTCTTGATATTGAAAATTTTGCCACATCTTCGAAACTACGAGTTGGTACGCTGCAAAGATTTTTATGAGTCCATATTTTGTTCTGGTTGATTTTCGCAAACAATCGAGTACCTAATGGTTACGATTCCTTAAGACATTCTCTAACTCCGATACCCAACGTCCTCAGACTTGCACAGTTCACATCAGTCTACACGTCTGTGCTACGTGGTGTGATTATAGCGGACATTGGGGAACAAAAACAATCATTGAACCTGATTTTCCCGATTCAATGGGAGAGCTGAAGATACTTGTGGGTACTTAGGAGAATTGGTGACCAATCATATCCAGATCAAAGTGATGTCTGATCAACTCGTCGATATTATCTACCTTTTCTCGTTCTATGCCATTCTATCTTCTTCCATGATGTTTTTGTCCAGATGATTTATATTTTTGTATGGTTTCCCCCCCCCCCCCCCTCAATTTGCATTAGCCCGAGGCCACAGCCAAGAAGCGTTATTAATTATTGTAAATAATAAAAGCAGAATATCGAAATGAATTACAACTGCATACGACGTCTTTCTTACGTAAATATACTAAATTTTCACTTGAATGTCAGTAATAAATGTGTACATCGCCGCATAAATTCATTTGCATTTAGAATGTACTAGTAGATCGTAACTAAGCGGATTTTCTAGATGTTGAACCGATACTTCAAGCATTCTTTCTCTTGCAGCGCTGTAGGCTGGACATGATATGTCCACATACTACTAATAATAATATTATTAGAAGTATAGTGTTCCAGGGTATCATTGTCATCTCCACAGTCTTCGTATGGTGTATCCAACCATATCTTGTTATTTCGCTATCGCCAAATTGACGAGTAACTTTTAGGCATCAATAGTGAAATTTCCTAGCGTACCAACGATATTTTCCTTTCTATTTCATGTCGACATTAAGGGGGAAGTGGACGGGCCCTTAGTATGATTCTGGGATAAGAGATGGCGTTACTGACGCATCAAAAGTTTTTGCAGTCTCATTTTGGAACCATCCAATTTATAACAGTTTGGGAAACGCAGTTTGCCTTCATACGCCCCTACAAGTTGCTGCATCAATTCATTTAATTTTTATACAAATTTAAAATTGGAAAATTTGAAAATTTTGAGGTTTAGAGGTTGAAATTTGGAAAAAGCCGGTGCAAGCCCCCTTCCCAATATGGCTGGATGGGTTTTGAGAGCATCATTTCAATGATTGCGTAAATATACAAGACGTAAAACGAAAAATGGTAATGTTGGTTTTGAAGGAAAAAAGAATGGCTGCAGACCCCAATTCGGCGCTCAAGGTCACCACGCTCCCTTTCCTCGGTAGCCTGTGTCAATCAGTTCTCTTGAACCACTCCTCTCTCCATCCGTCTCTCTTCGTGGAAACGATAACCCTACAATAGCATCAAATGGGCAAAGTCCTCGCGTATGTACATTAAGTCGCCCCCCACCCTTCGCGGTCGCGAACCTCTTATCTCCGATCTTCGGTAGGCTTGCTCATACATTCATTTCAGCTTGCATCGCTCGTACTAGCGCCTCATTTTTTCTACATTCGTTTATTATTATTAATTTTTTAACCCCCCCCCCCCCTCTCAAAATTTGTTGGTTTACGTTTCAAGATACGTAGATTCAGAAAATCGAATAAAAAAAAATCCGTCCGTCCGCCGTCCGTGCCACTTTGCCCAGTTAGCGTTGAGTTAAAATTACGAAATTTGGTTTCTGGGTTTGGACCAGCCCCACAATGATCCTCGAAACTTTTCATAACCCTAGGTCAAGGGGAAGGGGTTCAAAACGAAATTTAAAATTTCGACGATGTCATATCTCAAAATATTCAACTGAACCGTGTAATTTTTAGTTCACTTTTGAATGACCTGAAAAATTACGAATCTTTTAAGACCAATTGGATTTTTGTGCGACCAGCCGTTCGTTCACAGTCAGCGCGCAAAGGTTTAGGAAAAACACTAAACTTTCGCGTCGAAAACGGTCGTCATGTGGGTCAACCGCCAGACGCCCAGAATAAAACTACCTTTTTTCATCTTCCCGGTAAACTACAGTCTAGAAATTTTAACCGTGAGTCGGGGATAGACCACATTGCAATATTCACTCGGTTTCTCATCTGTAAAATTGTTTAAATAATACCTTTTTGTAATAATACAAATTAAATTTTGATGATGAGCTATTGACTTGAAATTTTAAAAATAGTTCAGAACTGGATCACAATGCAATATTCACTCGGTTTCTTGTCTGTAAAATTGTTTAAATAATACCTATTTGTTTAAACAAATTAAATTTTGATGATGAGCTAGATACTTGAAATTTTAAATATAGGTCAGAAATGGATGACATTTCAATATTCACTCGGTTTGTATGACATGGTATGAATATGGTATGGTATATTATTGTATGTATGATTTGGTATAGTACAATATGGTATGATAGGAAAGAAATTCGTATGATATGGTATGAGTACGGTGAGAATATGGTATGGTGCCGATTTGCAACACAGTCTGGTATAGACAGAAGGGTGATCTGCACAAGGAAGATAATAAACCGTTGTGTCAAGAATTTGCAGAGTTTTCTATATTCGAGCCCGCGGTGCCATCGCGTCTGTGTTGAAATGTATCGTGTGTCCTCAAAAGGGAAAAATCACGTAAGGCCAAGCCGGCAAAATAGGTCGAAAACCACCTACAACGTTGCGGCAGCCCACGCAGCAAGGTAAGTAGGATGAACGTACTTACCTACCTGCGTAAAGTGGCTATAAGTAATAATATTATTACCTAGATATCTAGGATAGATACCGGGCCCCAGCTCACTCAGTTGTTCGGAGGGCTGAATTCATCTGCTGAAGTGGCTACCAAGCAGGGTTTTTTTTCTGACCTCAAAAATAAACATAGCTATAAGAGCGAATTTTCGACGAAATAACTGGATTTATGTAAAATGTGTAGTTTAGAACACCTAAATCAAATAATATTTGAATTTTACATATTATTAGTAGGTAACAATTGGATGCGTAACAAATTTTGTCTCCATTTTTTGCCGAGTAACACCTCAGCTTATAGATTTTTCAACGCTGAACACGACGGTGAAGTCAGAATTCCGACATCTCATTCCGTTATCAGATTAGAGCATATGAACCGTGAAGAACATCTCAAGTAACAACCACGTTTCTTCATCTCTAAAGTTCTCCAGTTTGAGAACGGAATAAGATATCGCAATTCCGACTTCACCTAGATAACATCTAGATAACATCCAAACAACCGAAATTCGTCACAAAATATTCAAATCTCGGGGAAAATAGGGAACAATTTTTTTAGGGGTATTTTGTTGGTTCAAAGTCGTCGAGAAGAATGCGCTGAAACCAGCAAAACAAACCGCTACTCCGTGCGACGTTTCGTTTCGGAGCTACACACCGTCAAAGTTAGGACTAATTTCCCATTCGCCTAAAGTGACGTTTCCACTGACTTGTCATTCCCCTCCCTGCTAGGGCCTCATGTGGGGTGCAAACTGGACATGCCAGGTTATTCTGAAGCCAAATTTTATGGGGAATCCGAAAATGACCATCTCGAAAGCGTAGGGTCAGTGGCTGATGAGCTATAACGAATAGAACGGGAAAAAGCACGGACGCAGGCGAATCCAAGAGGGTCATGGGAAGGCGTTGTACTTCTTAACTATTTTTACTCAAAGCTAATTAAATTTGCTACAACATCTATCGGTTTAACGTCCTTCGTACAATACGTATTTTCAATGATTTTTAGGTCCGAAGTTGACCAAAACTTAAAATTTCACTTTTTTGAAAAATTAGCAATTTTTGAAAGGTTGTATCTCAGTAACTATTGACCCAACAGAGCTGCACTTGGTCTCATTGTGTAGCAAATCTTATCTCCTGTAAATAAGTCCGTGGTATCAATTCGCGAAAAACGCATCGTTTCAAAGTTATAGCGAAAAACCCAGAGTAAGGGCAAAAATTTCGAGGTTTTTCGAGTGCTACGAAAGAAGCGCAAGGTTTTCATTCCTGCGAAATTGGATTTAGATTTCCCTAACAGTCCCGAACAACATACCAAAAAATCAGAACTAGCCGTGCATTTGCGATGTTAGGCCTCTTTTGTGTAAGATTTGACTGTTCTAATAACAGTCTCCTCTACCTCAAAGGTTCCATTGGAAATGTCTGCAATGTTGAACGAATGGGAATAGATTCAGCTCACTCACCTTCATTACAGTCAGAAGTGCTACCTGTCAAATCTCGGACTCATCACCTTTCCTATGAATGATTGACGCAGCAGATTCACAGTCTAAAAGGGGAGATGAAAGCTGCTATCACTGACTCTTATTTTTCGTTTTACGATCGTGCTATTCATCGCAGAATTTTGGTTCTTGGCAATTTGAAATCAGGAAATTCTCAAAAATGGGGCTGGAACCAAGTTTTTTTTTAAAATTTAAAATTGTCCAAAATTATTTTTCTAAAATTTGAATTTGAAATTTTTTTCAAATTTTTTTTTGATGCAGCATTTTGTTTAGGAAAACTATGAACATAACTTTTTTCAGATTGAAAATCGCTCAACCGGCTGTTGAAATATTTTGCATAAACTTTTGGTGTCTTCTCTCTCTCTCGCACACTTGTCGTCCACTTTCCCCTTAAATGATTTTCAGCTCCGACTGACGAATTTCAACAAACCCAAGCTGAAACACACTCTTCTGGCAATCGACCACTCAACTGGCCATTGACTAGTGTTTCTATTGCATCTGGCTCTCGATGTTTCTATTATTGGATTTCGTATTGTACTCAGAACGTAGAGTCGGAAGAGTATTTTACCATCGGTTCCGCAGTCTCTCCTATTGTGACAGCTCGCCAACAACAGTTCTGGTCCATTAGGGCGTGGGACCGCGAGGGAGTCAGAACGGCCCTTTACACGCAGAAGGTATGTAGTGCAACTCTCGAAAGGGTGCGGTATCTACCAACTATACCGTTTTATATCCACACTCCCTCGCCCAAAGGTGTGTCCGTCCCTTCCTCGAGATTTGTATCACTGCACCCATATACTTTTCCCTTCTTTAATTTAATCGCGTTACTCGTATAAATTCCGATCTCATATCAGGGTTAACACATTATACCCTCCTAGATGGGTGATATCGCTAATGACGTGAAGGTCACAGTAATGGTGGGGGGGGGGGTTAATTCAAATTTGTTTATTATACAAAGGAACTCTTCCATAAAAATCGCGCTAAATTATATTGGTTCTTGCTACACAATTCTGATTTCTGAAAATACTTAACTTAGGTGAACTTAACGTTACAGGTTTGTCTTGAGCATGAAGTGAAGAAATGCTGAACTAAATACTGTTCAAACTACCACGTTCTTCGACGGTAATTCTGATGAGTCGAGCCATTATCCAATTGTGAATAGTTGAAAGTGTAATTGTTCGTTCAGAAGAGAATCGCTTGTTGTCAAAACCATTAATGCTGAGGCCATCGAATTGCGACCGTTTGAGAACAACACCTTAAGAGGTTAACGCGATGAATTTCCCCCACGGAACCTCTACCAGAAGAGATATTGGTATAAAAAAGAAACAAGTACTTGATGATTTATCCTGAGAATTGTTTCTGTTCGAGGCGTCCAACCAACAGCTTTCGACTTGTTCAAAGCAAACTGCATATTAAATATTTTTTATATTTAAGACATCAAATAGTTCTGTCTTGATCGCTTTCAGAATAATTCTGTGAAAAAACTCGACGTCACCATGTGTGGTTTGAATCATACGTCTCCCAGTATGAAGACAGGCCTAAAGGTTCTATTGACGCCCTCTCTGGGATACAACGCTCCGGATGATCTTGACAAAATACTCATAATCCAAATTTGTACATTTGAGTTATGCCGTTTTCCTGATACCACTGTTTAATTATCGGAAATGTTAGAACAAAAATGAGGATCTTAGTGGAGCAGGGTATTGGGGCCCATTGGGGCCTGTAACCCTACCCAAGGAAAAGAGGTCGAGCAAAAGCCCAACATTGCCATCCTAATGATTATTTTCATAATTCTATCGTCCTGAATGAAGACTGTATTTCCTGCTCAACAGTGATCAATAATGTATTTATGGTACGAGATCCACATTTTTATGAACCTTGTCTTATTGGTCTTCATAGTAGTGCACCATTCATATTTTCCAAGTTTTTCCTAGATAGCTGCATCTAATTGCTCCATTAACCAACCAAGTACAGTATCCTAGAGATTGAGAACATAATATTATGTCTCATTATACTTCCCAACGCCCGTTCTGATGAACTGGTGGAATTGGACTATTTATACAACTTCATTTTCCTATGAACATTTTATTAGCACGAGTTGATGATAACTTCTATTATGATCATAATTACATTCATTGTCATTCTACTTGCCTCCGATGTCTGCTTAAACCGTTATTGCTTCCTGCCTAGTCTCTACATCCTCCTTTCATCATACCTACTATGAATAACCAACTGCATCTTATTTGAATAGAATTTTTCCTATTGCAGAGCTGATGTGAGTGTAGTGCTTTTTCTGGTACTATTTTGTTTATTATTTTTACAAACCATTGAAATCGACCGAGAAAAATATTTTCTTGTATTACATCTGGAAGCCTTTGAGGTCATTGCTCTTCCTCAGTGTTTGGTTGACGTCTCACGAAAGACATTATTGTGCTCCGCGGCGTGGGTATCTTTTACTTCCACTATCTGTCATCTCCCAAAGGCTGCGGTGCTCAAGATAAATCCGGAGACAAAGCTCTTATTTCAGACTTTGTTTCCGTCTACCTTGGACATGATAGTTCTCTCAGAAGATTCCCTCTACCAGTCATAATATGATTGCATCGCCTACTTTTCTTCTAGATCCGAAGGTTATCTTGAGTTGGGTGTACTGTTTCGTTTTTTCAAATGCTTACTGAATAACAGAAAACAGAATTCCATATTTTCTCCCACAAGAAAAAGAGCTACAAGGTATAGTACGCAGAAAAGTACGCTCTGTTATTAAGAAATTTCATCATTTCTTGTAAATGGTCTCTTTAAACCTCAAGAACTTCTACCAGTGCCCTACACCTTCCAATAACCACTAGTTGACAAAAAACCTTAATTGACCGCATTCATACATTGATATGCATATTCCAAATGAGATATCATTTCGTATGATGTTTCTTTGAGTTCATTAGTACATCCATTCTAGCCAATTCCCAAGTGGTGAACCCGAGAAAGTTCCCGATGGGTACAAAAGAAAGACAATGAACGAGTACGTCTCAGTCGGCAAGTTGACCTTTTCAGACGTCATTACTTATCGTGACTTAGAACTATAATGCTCTTCGAAAGAAATTTTTCATGGTGATCAAGTTCGGCCAGTCCTCCTTTTCTTGGCCACATTTGTTTTATTAGTTTCGTTCTTTGACCCTCAGCCAATAAACTATGCAATGTCTTTTCAATATGCTGGTACAAAATGATACTTGGTCAATAATTAGCTTTTTGCTTCGTGTTCAATCATCCCTTCATCATCATTAACTATTTGATGATTGATTTTGCATATTATACAAGCGGTACAGAAATGTATCGTTGCATGTGGGAAGACGTGCTGCTGATACTCGTATTTTGTGGGGGCAGTTTTGTGTCTCAATTTCTTTTTTTTATTGTATGCATTTATTTCAAGAAAAAAAATTACAAAATACATGCATTTTATGCTTACAGTTGCATAACTATAATGCCTTCTTCCCCATTTGAGGTCATCCTCGTGCTAGAAGAAGGAGTTGCTCACTTTTCAAATAATCTTAATGACTTTCCGAAATAACATTAATCTATACAAATAATCTATAGTACATTTTGGGTAGCTTGAGGCACACAAATCATTTTTTAACACAAACACCTATAACATTTTAACTCTGTCGGACATAGAACCACAGAATACAGTTTTGAGGATAAATTTTCACATGAGTTAACGATGTAGATTCTGGATGGAGTAGAGCAGTTAAGAAGATCACCTTCAATAGCTTGATAGCTTCAATCTTATTTTGAAGCTACTTAAAATGGGACATTGTTTGAGTTCTGTGGGCAAGTAATAGTATCATACCCTGGTAACGGTAGGAATTCTGCGCTGCAGACGTTCGACGGAAGGGGACTTTCAAAATTTGCTTTCCTGCTGTTCGGGTAGGATTTTCAACAATCTCAAATTTGTTCATACTTCGGTCCTTGAAAACATGTATCAAAGCTATTTTGTTAGCACCCGATCTCAGGCTTAGTAAGTTGAAAACCTTGAATATTTCTTCCGTGGGATAACGTTTTTATGTTTTAAGCAACATTTTAATTAAACATTTTTTAGTGACGTATAGTGGTTCCAACGCTGTTTTATCTGCATAACCGCAGAATTGCTTAGCTGAGTTTGGTATCTTTCAGTGCACAAATTAATGTGATTAATGAGTTTGAAATACTTTACGAAGATTTGGTCTGCTCTTGCCTCGGAATCACCTCGTCCCATTGAACAACCATTCGTTGTGTCGCTCCAGCGGCTCTCATCTACCGTATCTCGTGTTCCGTTGATCGTCTGGAGTCTTACGTAACACCTTCTACACCGTTGTGAGCTGTTCAGTTTCTACGCTTGATGTAATTCACAGTTACCCGTACCACATTTTCCCGAAATTGTCGGCTGTTCGGTTGTACTGACCATTTCGTTCGTCTTCTATTGCTGTCTAATTGCTGACTGTTGGTCCAAGTAATACCAAGATTGCAGGTGGGCATCCGTCAGTCTCCAGGTATGACCCGATAAGTACTCCTGCTCTTGAGACCTTGAAGATCTCTTAACTTGTAATTGGGAAATGGTACCTCTTCGTGTGATACTCCAGGTTCTTCGGGCGCCGGCTGCCACTACCCTGTAAAATACTGGTCAACCGACCCTGCAGTTGAGGTTTTCCAAATCGCAGCTTCCTTCAGTACTGTCTTCCCATTTGGTACCCGTGGTAGAGTACTTTATTGATCAAAACTGTCCAGATGATTAGATTATGGGTGTTAAGTTAATTGAGCCGACAGGACGGAGGGACATGGAGTTTATCCGATGATCTGACGTCGCTTAGACTGATATCAGACTAACGAGTTTATAAATAATATTTGTATTGGAACTAACGAAATTGGTAACATAAAAAAAATCAATGAGTTGTATTGTTGTAATCAATTTGTTGTATTGTGTTTCTTGAATGAATCATATGAACCAACCAGTACGTAATGGTACCTAGTTATATCAGGAAAATCGTTTCCCATTTAAGATAATATTTCATTAAACATCACATTTCTGTAGAACGCTCTTATCTCTGTTTTCATTGTCAGTCGGCCGTTCCCCTCGTGTCTGATATTTGAGAGGCGGTCAAATAAGGTTTCAAACGAGTGACTTATGAGGAAAATGTACCGTTTGGCTTTAATCCCAGAGCGATAATATTCGAAAGTCTCTTAAAAATGAAGACCTCCGTGACGATTTTGAGGGATGTTGCCTGACGTCCATCAGGAGCGAATCACACAGAAACAATCATAATATGATGCAGATAAACAGTGTTTCTGTGTGATTCGCTCCTGATGAACGTCAGGCAACATCCCTCAAAATCGTCACGGAGGTCTTCATTTTTAAGAGACTTTCGAAATATTGGGCGATATATTGAGAGACCTTTATTCCTCGTTGAAAGACCTAAATTATTCTTGACAATATCACTTGCCGATTCTAACATCATGATTCAATAAATGAAACTTTTTAAACTGGTTCCTCTACACAGAAACGTTTGGTATGTACTTCGACTAATAGTTATGAACTTCATTTAGCTGTAACATTCCCTTCCTTCTTCTTCGTTCCTCAATAACCTAGAATTTCTCGTCAACT
The DNA here is from genome assembly GCA_963920205.1 of Stenodema calcarata. Classification (NCBI taxonomy): domain Eukaryota; kingdom Metazoa; phylum Arthropoda; class Insecta; order Hemiptera; family Miridae; genus Stenodema; species Stenodema calcarata. Next base: position 14,031,494 of record OY986055.1, on the reverse strand, counting down.
CAAATGATCTTTCTTTGTTTCCAATAGAGGCCATAACTCTAAGGAATACAATCGACCGTGACCTACAATATGGCTATCCGCTATCAAATCGACAGACAAAATGTAAACATCAGGTACAACATAATGCAATTTGACTCACGTAGGTATACATCTATCTGAAACCGTTATCTCCAAATACGTGTCGAATTACATGTTCGGTATCTGGAAGTCCTGGTTTACTTCATCATCATCAACGGATAGCATAGTCACGCTGGATAAGATATGCCGAGGTGTATCAATAATAAAAGTTTAGCTTTTTTGCCTCTTTAACATTTGATTTGTGTGTAATAGGTGAATACAATCAATTTAATTTGTCAAGAATCAATTTTTTCATATAGAAAGTGGTGTTAGGATAATGTCTTGGAAGAAGAACTATCTCAATGATGATTGTTTCATCAAATTAGTTTGATATAGTGACCTCATGACGGTCCATAATGAACTTTTAAAAGATGAGCGAATAATATTGTTTTAATCCTACTTCTATATATAGAGATCTCTTTTATTCCCCGAAATGGGAGTTGAAATCACTCAAGATGGCATAGAATCCGTTGATGATACACATACGACTCTGGCTTTCAAACGAATATGGGTAATCTCTCGCTCAAAATACATTTGAACATTTCAATTGCTTATGAGCCAAGTGAACGTAACTCTTTTTGAATCGTCCACTTGAAGACCGCCCACTTCCAGGATAGAACCAAGAAGTCAATTCCCTCGGTTCCAAATACAAATTAAAGTTCTTTCATATAATTGGTTATCATCATCGACTCAGTCATTAGTTGCTTCTTTCATCTGTACGTTTTGAGTTTGGCCTTCCTGCTTAATTCGGTGTTGTTTAACACAACTCGGCTAACGTTTTATTGCCCTATACTTTTACGGTAACTGACAATTTCAATTTCGCTTCTTCGTCACACTACCATAATGACTTCACCGAATCTTAGTCACAAGTACAACTGGTATGAGTTTAGGCAAAATTTATGTTCGAATTCTGACTCGAGTTCGTTTTTAAATTATTTCATATTAAGCATGTTTTCATTCAATTCTTTATTCATATTTATTGAATTCTCCTTTTTGCAGGTAAGTGATCGCAATAACGCAACCATCTACTCAAGGGCTCAGGTTCGAATGTTCTGAAGTTATTAAACTATTAAATAAGAAAATTTCTTGTTGTAAATTGAAGTGGCAGATCATTTTCTGGATCACAGGTTGAAGCTTATGTGTCAAGGCTGAATGATGACAGAAATGATGTAGTCACGAATTGGAAATGGCATTGTCATGTGATCCATTCAATTGTGATCATGTGCTCCAACAAAATTTGAAAATGTTTCAAGTATCAAGTAACAAGTTTTTCAGTTTAGGATATCAGTTTGAGACCTATCGCGTTTTTTTTTTTTTTTTTTTTTTTTTTTTTATAATTTTACTTTGGTGATTATAAGATTAAATGTGTCCATTGAAACGTCCTAAAAAAATCTTTCGGCAAACTTTCTATATAATCAGGTTCTGAGATTCTTGACCACTTGATTAATGGGGATAGGTTCTCAAGGGTTGGTCCAATGAAAAGCAACCTACAAAGCAGTTCACGCATTTATCCTCAGTTCTTTCCACGTTGTTCAACATTATTCGTACCATGACTCCACCATCCAACCCATGGAGGTCTCAGGCCATGCGTCAATAAATAGACAGTAAACATTTTAAGCCCTGAAGAGGACGTACAAATACATCGAAACGTCGGCCTAAAATAACGTTTTTTCATTGGACCAACTCTCGAGAACCTATCCCTTTCTATATAATGTTTTACGTTGGCTACCTACATCTGAAGCATTTTCAAAATGTTTTGACCCAAATATTTTTGAAGCATGTCAACAACACCTCCCACCATATGTAACATTGTAACGTTATTGAAACCTCTTGAGGTGTTTTAGAAATGTTATGTGCTGTGTGGGCTCCTCTTCAACGCACTCTATAATTCTTTATTGACTGGACTTCTGATCAAGTCTCGACCATGATTCTTCCCTTCCTTCGGACAACCCGTGTATTTTGGCCACCCCTAGACCTGTGACTCGTCTGCAGTCCGTCTCATTGAAACCACCAGTGTCCCCAGCGATTAATCAATTGTATTTGACTGCGTACTTCGGAAAAACTTCTCCTGATCGCCCTGTGAAGCCGCTACATCGGACGTTCCGAAGTCGAACGGCGGAACTCCGTCCGCGACGGGTGGGGAGACTCTCGGGGGCCTGCGGGGGTGGGAGACGGTCGACCTATAAGAACCACAAACACCTCGGCCGCCCTGACATTACGTCGGTTCTCGGTGCGCTGTGAGTTTCAACCCTCGTGACAGGGGCTTTTCCTAAGCTTTTCCACAAGCTTTTCCTATTTTTATTTTTATAGTTTAGCATTTTTCCGGGGGTTTTTTGCGTCTAATAGAATACAAGTGAAATGGCTACCTACGCGGCATACAGACACATCGAATTGGACAATGTCGGTTACGGCAAGAAGAGGTACGTCACCCTGTGTATTATCCATACAAATTTGTACATTTTACTACAAAATTTTCGAAATGTACGATTCTACGACAATTAAATTATAATGGTAGAAATATCTGCCTTCAATTCTAAATACTCAGTATTGACCAACCGTCACAAACGCCGGTATTATTAACAAAACACCTTGAATTTTAAACTTCTTTAGAGATTGATTTATATCATAACACACTACGTAGATGAAACCTGCGTTGTGAGTCCTAGGTGGGCAGAAATTGATTTGTATTGAACATTTGAATGAAACCACTTCCGTCCAGTGTATCTTGCGCAGTTGATGTTGACAATTTCAGCAAAGCTTCTGAAGTTCAAGACTATTGCCCTCTTGTATATACGAAATAACCAAGTGCCTATTGCATTTCCAACTAGTTTATTATTCGTCTTGTAATTCTCTGGCGTCATGTGATTTGAATGCTCCAATATGATCATGAGAATGCCATATCTGTTTCTTTGATGTTCTTGAATCATACCCGTAGTTGTAGAATTAATGCACTCAAATTTCTTGCCACCCTAACATATCCAAGACGAATTGGTTAATGCCAATGTTGAACGGCGTAGCGATCACAATGTAGCTCCAACTATCTCATAAAACGTAACAATCCAGTTCGACGTACCTAAATGTTACGGTCAAAGTTAACTGAAACGTCATCGAGAGGTTTTTTCTTCCCTATTGACAAAATAAACCCCGTAAAATTCACTGTTGAAACATCAATGCAAGGTCCTATGTCTGGATAGATTGCTGTCATTCGTTTCCGAACGGTATTTTCACTCGAAGTACATGCTACAACTTCGTTTCTACGTGAAAATCCTTTTTTCCTTGAGTTTTTCTTTATACCCAAGTTCATGGAGAAAAAAAGCTAACGCAAGGCTGTAGATTCGTCAGGCTTTCCCGGTTGCCGTTACACTCGAGGGCTCTTGTGGCTTTGACGTCACGTTCTTGGTCCTTTAGAACTGGTCTGGTATCCTGGTTCTTTTAAACTTAAAATGCCCCGACAATTTTTAGCTCCTCATCCACTTCTCGCCCATCTGCTCGATACTCTTGACTGACTCTTCTGTCATCCGGCGTTCAAGTTGGGAACACTAATTTGAAGTCAATCGCGTTTGATTCTTCGTTCATGAATTGTGGCTCGTCTACAAACTCAATTTTAACCTCTCAATAAGCGTACAATAATGTAAAAACGTTAAAGAACGTGTTTGAAATCCTTGAAAAATACAAAATTTATACTTTTTGTACAATACTTACCTAAATTAAGACTTAATACTTTTTGTACAATACTTGATTTAATACTTGAATTAATAATTTTTGTACAAAATGTGTACAATTGAAATGTCATTATTACGAGCAGACCCTGCGATTTTTGTACATTGTAACTGTGAATCCAACAATAATTTTGATCTTCATTATCTACTTTTTGCTATCTCTCGCGTCATGTGATTTGAATGCTCCACTATGATCATGAGAATGCCATATCTGTTTCTTCGATGTTCTTGAATCATACCCGTAATTGTAGAAACTAGTGTTGGAATACATGGCATTTCTATTGAAATTGCTCTCGAACAGCAGAGGTCTCGATAGGTGAATTGGTATTTTCTTTGCCGGTCTCAAGACTAAAAGTTGTGTTCACCGTGGTATTACTCAATTGCGATCTATTCTTGAATGATGAACCCCTTATAAACTCAATACAATTTGTCTATTTCTCCGAACCCATTACTAAGTTTATGGCTCCCCCGTTCGCGGGTATTTGTAAGTTTCATCCATTAAAATAGTCGTCTTCCGTTTTAGTGTTCTTTTTGAATTTTTATTTATCCAAAGCTCTGATTCATGGTACGTCAATTCAAGGGTATTAGCTCATCCAAACTCAAACTTCTAAAATTTAATCTTGACATTTCGATGATGATAACATTCTTATCGGACCCTGTCACGCCTCATTTTCCTCCTACGGTGCAAAAACTAGCGGTGTCGTGGAAATATGAGTTTTTGTCGGTGTTGAGCGCATTGAAAAAAATCTTCAGACGCTCGTTAGTAAGTTGATAGGGGAATAATTAGGGAAAGTCATTTCCATAGGAAACAGAGCGCGAGGGTACCCAAACGAATTTTAATATCAACAGTTCTTTCTTCTTGAATCACCATTAACTTTGGTAATATGGTTGGGTACAACCGAATGGTACAGTAATGGTGACACAAGTCAGCTATGACGGGAACTTTGTTTAGACGAACGTTGTAAAGAGTAATTGTGATGATTGGCTGTCAGGACAAGAAAACAACCCTGTTGTGGGTTCCTGGGCTGCTTTCTGCCGGGTAATGATGAAGCTGATGCCCTAGTTTAAAAAAGAATCCAAAAAGAAGAGCCTAACAAGAATCGTTTGAAGCCAGTTTATGGAGACCATTTTTCAAAGAAAGACACTCAAGTATTTTAGTGCCTCACTTAGAGAGGTTTAGGGACGACATCCTACAAAGTTTCGGTGGATTATGGCATAGTCGGCCATGATTATTTCAATAAACACTTCCACCGTTTCTTTGTACGCTTTGTATCAAATTTTAATAATTTCTTAAGTCACGAGGAAGAAAATGCCTGACCATTAACTACCAGCAATAAATTGAGTGGCGCGTGATCAAACAGCTTCTAGGCAAATTCGGTGTCACAGTTTCAAAAAACAACATTCGATGTTCTTGCTGGACTATCTCTCTAAATGAATTAGTGTGAAAATTCTCCTTTGAGTCCACTTTGAATTGTAGGTAATATAATAAAGAGTAGGTGTGAAACCAAGTTGCTTGTACAACTGAGATTTTCACAATAGACTCATGCTTCGGAACAGTGTCCCTCTGTAAGTATTGTTTACCACAATAAGCTCTAATTTCGTCGCAAAACACTAATAGTTACTACTACGTAGGATGATCAAGTACAGTGATTTGCCTCTTCCTTTTTACGAGTTTTTGCGGGCTCGTCCTGTTGTTCAGGATATTGGGATTCTGCCTTCTCAACCATGAGACGGAAAGAGGACCGAAATTACTGTGGCAGTAGTGTCTCCTTCGGCACCCTTCATCCCGTAGTTGTAGCCCGTTGTTTTGTTGATGGGATGCTTGATACCGCAGTGAGCAAGGGGTGGTCGCATCTGTTGAGCACAGGCGGTGTTTCGGGGGCGCATATTGCTCAGCGGTTTTGAAAACATTTCGTTATGGAGCTACTCTTCGCTCACCGCTGCTGACACAAAATAGAGCGCCCTTGTCATTTGTGGCAAACTTCATTACAAGATTGATGGAAGTAGTAAAATGTGTTCGACATCCGACATCTACTTTGACTGAAAAGCTTACCCAAGTGTCCTTAAGGCGTACAGCGTAAGAACATCCAAATGAATACGAGAATCTTCCAAATAGTTTTCAGTTTGACGAAAATAGAATATTCTGTATCTGTGACTCCTGTGGGAAATGCTATACAAAAAATGCTTAAAGCGAACTTTCGTAGAAGGTACCTACGCTATTATTTAATGGTTTCAAATTTGTTAACACTCTCATGTGGAATTTTACCAAAATAGATAGATATACTCGTACCTACAGGAAGGTAGGAAGTTTGTCGATAATTAACTTAATATCCAATCAGTAGAGGGAACTATTGAATTTCCACAAGCTTGCAATTATTCATTTTAGGATAGTAAATGGATACTGTCAGAATCCATTGACTCACGAAACCATATTTATATGAACCCCGGTCCATCGTATTTATAGTAAAACGGACGAACTGTTAATACCTACAATATCACTTTTTTTCCCCGGAAATCGTTTACAAAGGTCTTGGTAGGGAAGCAGCGTTCTTTTTAGGATAAGGAAGGAAATTCCAATCCTTCCGCTACCCGCAAAGGTGAACGGAGACGCGAAAGGTCGCCACCGAAACGATGAGGCCAATTTGGAGAAACTCCCTCACATCCACGTCGTCAGTTCCGCTAAATTTTCTTTCGCTGCGGCTTGGACCTAGAAAGTTCTATCATTCTAAATCAGTAAAGCAGCAACCTTCTAATAAGATTATCTGAGTCGAACTTGAATCCCATGAAGATGTCATTACCCCGACCAGAAAATTGTTATTCTGTGCATCGTTACCTACATCGAGACAAACTTGGCTTACACAACTGTTTTCCCGTGTGATTTCTACTAGAAATCTTGAGCAGCGTCCGAATCCTCAGAGGCTCCAATGACTCCAAACAGTCTTTGACATTGTAATAGTTGGCAGAGCAAAAAAAGTGTGTTTCTGCTAGGGTCATCTACACGCGAGCTATACGCGGCTCACGCGACTTCCTGCGTGACTAGGGTGCATTGTATAAAACTGAGCAACTTCAAATGTAACATAATTAACCAGGAAATGCACGCAGAAAGTCTAAAAGAAGATCTCAGAAATATCGAATGCACCTGAATGTCTAATGTCAACGGTATGTTCAGCTAGCAATTCTAGAAAAAGGCAATAGGTGCCTGCCAGTGCGGGGTTATTTTACTTCAGGGTTTTTTCATTGACCTGAGCCTGGGTTTTTTCATTGACATTAAATTTACAGTACTCATTGGGAAAGCTATCTGGACCAAAACAGTATTGCCTCATCCTAAAAACAAATTTTGAATGGACTAATAAAAAATATTGATTCTGCAAATCTAAATTTCATTACTGTCCAGTTATCTAGCGGAAATCAAGACATTATTTTCTAGCAATCACTTTTCTGAAATGCGTGAGGTGAAATGTGGAACCCCACTGTTCGTCATCGCGTGTTTTTTCTGACGGATGCGGCGAAAGATTTATGTCCGTTAACTACTAGAATGATGAGGGTGGTGAACTATTGACTCTGGGTGGAGATTATCGATTATGAACGCTCCAACGGCCTATGCACTCTCAACTACCGCTTCGAGACTGGAGGGCAGAGGTTCATGACAATCAACGGGTTAAAAATAGTCTTCAAACCACCCAAACTGCCAGATCTCTTGGGTGCACGCTGAGACTCTTATCGGAGGCACTTCAATAGGTCTGGCAGCTACTTCAGAACGGAGGGCACTGCTTGAAGTCCAAAAACGCCGTCAAGGAGGTCGTGATATATAATATATCACCTCTTTGACGGCTTTTAGAGGAACTGTGTCGATTGGAAATTCGATTATCTGACTGACTGGGCCTGACAACTATCAAACTTTCTGACGCTCTTCAAACGCAATTCAGCTACCGACCAGTAGTTGCAGCAAAGCCTTTCATCAATCCTGATGCTCATTTTGGGTTAAGCGAGCTAGATAGTATGTTACGACAATACTGTTTGAATAATTGTCATTATGTGGGATTGATATCCATTAAATTTCCATAGCTAAGTGTATTCGCAACATCGCCCCAGTTGAAATTATTATCACTGAATCCAATTGTTTGAACAACCGTTTGGGGTCTTCCATTGTCTGTCTTTGAAGTGAATGCGTTAAAATGAAGTACAGGACTGGCGATCGACTGCTGCTATGTCAATCATGAGTCAGAATCCCACAGCATTCCAATCCCACGTGTATATTTCACACATCCACAAATTTGTAGTCAACGGGTTGGGCTTTGAGAGGCTTCACTGATTTGATTACAAACGGATTTAAACACGATTATTTGGCCTGAGTGAAACTCAAGTTATAACATGATTGATATAGCTAAGTGTATTTAAACGAATCCACCCTGTTCTCCCACAGCCTGGTTGATCTTCTTGTGAGGACAATAGGAACAACGGATAGTTTTGGCTGGGAGTTTCAGTAAGATGAGCCTCCTAATCGACTTCGACCAGAACTATGAAGTTTTTATATGAGACAAGCTACCGTAATGAGAGGGTCTTTGTCGAATTCAAAGAACCGAAGGCTATAGTAGTTACAAAGACAAAAGGACACACCTAAGGCTTAAACAAGGGTTTCTATTGTGGTCGGATCTTTCAACCTTCAAATTTGGTCCAGATTGGATATTCATAGGGAGGAACCCCCGTTCCAGACCGTTGAGAAGAGCATTAGGCTCGCAATTTCCTTCCCTTTGGGCCCCGGGGAGACGAATCCTCTTCTCAGGTCCCAGCTTATGTCGCAAGAAGCACCTTTTGTGTCGCGGCGAAGGCGTGACGGCTAGATGCTCTGGCTGGTCCTTGGCTAACTGTTTTCATTGTCAGCCGCATACCTCCCTGTCTCACGGGTGTTTCGCCGCGCTTCTGTGCCTCGCGATGATGATCCAGGGGGCCAGAAAGGTCGCACACGAAGTCTTGCTATTTGATTCCCTCTTTCTCCCTGTCAACGCCTAACTCGTGAGAGGGAACGTCAATTATTACTAAATTATTTTGATTTCCCATCGATTTCCCATGGTGCCTCATGGTCCCAGCGCCTCCATCAACGATGATTCGATTATGTACTTCTGGTGGTCAAATATACCCGCCCGGAAATAGCGACAACATACCATCCTCACTGATGGCACGAGCAAATACACTTGTATACTCCCAATTCTCACATTTCCTTCTCCTACTTTGTCTGGAACCAAGTAGGGAATCCAAGTGATGCTCGGAAATTTGATTGCTTCAGGAGTACGTTGACATCTCACATTTTGGTAGGAGAGACGTGTATTGTGGAAGTGGACGCATCCCTACAACAAAACAATAAACAGTTCCAGAAGCAATTTTGTACTATATTACAGTACGCCGAGATTCAGAAACGATAAAGGAATTGGTATTTTATGGACGGTTTAGGATTTTATGGTTTTAGGTTGCATCTAAACTCTTTATTTACCGTCGTAGAAACTTTCAATGCATGCTTCGATTATTTTATCTCATTCTAGGTCCCGACGAATTCGGTTCTTATTGAACAGAAGCCGGATTGGTAGATCGTGGAATAGAGGTTTAGGTTAGTAGGTATGTTGTTCAGACGGTTAGTTCACGCTTCTTACCCGCTGTCCTAGTGACTCATTCCGGATTCACTGTAGCTTGAAAGCTGTATGGAATCATCTGCAATCGCTGAGTCCGCGAGTATTGGAGCGCGGTTGCTGGAGATATGCTGAACGCAAACGGTGTTATGCTGGTTTAATTACCTTGATTTGTCTTATGTTTTGAGTGCTTTGGATGATGATATGTTTCGTATGAGATTGGAGTTTTCATAGTCCAAGATTTGTAATGGCTACGATTAGCTGCTAGTTAATGGCCCTCTATTGCCATTCTTCTGCGTTTCCACCTTGTTTCAAATCCTCTTTAGGGACGTGTACTTAATAGGAAAGCCTAGCTTGCTTCCAAGCGGCTCTAGCATTCGTGCAGTAACTAGTAATTGCGTTGGAAATGTCACGTACAAGTCCTTGCATCCTGTAACCCTGTTCCTGAACTAAGGAGGTCAATCGCACGTTGACCCATCACACGCCGAATCCTGATGAAGAACTAGAAGTCTTTCGACGATACGACAAGAATTCTTTATAATCGAACCCAACTAGGACTGACTAGAAGGTGGAAGTACTCAAATACCAATCGAGCCGATCCAATCAGCTATCGACTTCAAAGGGGCTCAGTTAGTTCATTCAAAATGGGTGATTTGCAGCTGTCTTGTTCATTACGCATTTAGATGATACCAAATAATGGCGTCCAGTATACGAAAAAAAACCACTCGTTGAGAGCTTCTTCCTGCATTTCGGCTGGCACCGGATGCAACAGGGGTAACGTTCGGGATTAAGACGCTAGATTTTTCATTCAATCGAGAACGCGAAGCGTGCGCTCCCATTCTGACTTTAATTGAAAAGTGGGCAGGAGGTAGGGTTTGATGATCGCTCACCGTAACGCACTAATGACCGGGTAATTTGTTCCATCGTCCGACCCTCGGTTAATTCTTGAGGGATGCGAGGGTTCCTTAACCTCGGGTTTTCTTTTCGACGTTCCTTATCGGTCGCATCTGAAAGTGGTGGCGAATACTCCGGACTCGGTAGATCTTGATGAACCGGACGACAAAAGGATGGTGAAATGATTGCTCCGAGTCCCTTCAAGTGGTGTATTGTAGATGTAATGGCTCACCTTAGAGAACGCGTTGAAGAAAAGCCACCAGAAACAAGTTATACCTACTCCACCTGATTTGTTTCAAAATTAATATTCAACTAGGTGATTTCAGCAACAACTTATACCACTCAGTGTCCAGAAGTGGGAGAAACTCTTGTAATTTCGATGCCAGTCACAGTCTGTAACATTACACATATCGCGCCTCCTGTAGTCTTGTACTGATTACTGTGGTTCACTTTTTGCTATGCGATTCCATCCCCATAGCATCTGGTGCTATTTCGCAGGTATTGGTGCAACTTTCTCCCCTACCATTGTGGTTAGAATATGACGAGCACTAAGTTCGCTTTTGGCTTCATGTTGAGGTCCTCCAGAGGATCCTAAACTTCTGGCTAGTACCTAAGTAGGTATTACTGGGAATGGAAATTAAAGCTCGTGAAAAACCGATTTCACACAAACAAACCGATCCTATCCACACTATCAAACCTTCGTTTCTACGAGAACTAGATACCATCCTACGAGCATGCGAAATTGTTTTTTATAGTAGACACTACTTCACTGTAATCTGACATAGCCGTCTCGTGTGCTCCAGATCTTCCTCTCGCATTTATCCGCTCTCTCCCATTCCAAACTCAAACCCTATCGTCTCGTTATCTTGAGAGAAAGAAACTTATTCCAACAATTCTCGGCCTAACCGCACATACGTTTCCACTCTTCTCGCACTGGAGTTCGGAGTGGAAATCCCATTTCATCTGCACGAATCTTTTTCTTCTCTATCGATCCGATTTGTACCAAGACTCACCCTGGAACGGATTCTCTTCGGTCACAAATCTATTGTCTCCTCATATAACTGATTTGACCTTGGTGTCCATGACCTCCCATTTATTTTTCCCCGTGTTTCTTGTATAACCTACGTCTCGTAGAGCCTTCGAATTTTTAGAAGTCACCGCTACCCCTCAACCCGTGCTCTTGGGTACTGAACTCCGTAGATTGAAAATAGCACATTGGTATTAAACCCTTAAGAAGTGGGGTAGTTGAAACTAATTCTGTTCACCTAACGAGATTGGTTTCTAACGGCATCGGTTAATTGGAAGGCATCAACTCTTGAGAAATGTTTCTTCTGACTACCGATAACTTGCATTCGTCGAACGCCTTTTACGGCCCATGAAAAAATTCATTTCCACGTCATACGCCCTCCCCTCTCTCCCACTGCAGTTCTAATAACATAATACTTAAAACACCGATTACCATCGCGGTGTAGATCGCTTATCGCTTATGTTATCGCTTACTTAATTCTCTCTCATTACATTTCGTAAAACAATCAGTATTATTAGTACATTATTAGTATATTGTTTACGCTTCATTAAGATGCTGCAATCAGGAGGGAGTTAACCATAAATGAGCATGTTGCCCGATAACAGACAATTTTTAATGAAAATTGTGTGAAACACAATACAGAACATGATACAGAAATTGTAAAAAATAGAAAAATAAACGACAATCTGTGGGAATGAAAATCATGTCATAAAAAAAGAAAAAGAAACTCTGATACTCGATATTACTTCAACAAGTGCTATAATACTCAACGAAACAGTGTGAACATCAACACCATCATCACTGCTCAAGCGATTCAAAATCCTCTGTGCTCTGAGCAGAGGATTGCTTAACAGGTAATTGGTGGTTGTTGTAGCAACATAAAATGGAAGGCTGTTGCGAGTACAGTCGATAAAATTGGAAGTAAGTTTAAAAAGAAAAATACCATCTACAGCACGACGGCGACCCTCAAGAGAAGTTAGTCTACAAGCGCTGGACCCTCTCGATTCTGTCAATTGCATTTGAGTTGAAAGGGGACCATATCGTGTAGCCATAGTCTAGAATTGATCGAAGGAACGTGTTGTACAGGGAAATCAGTGCATCAACATTCCCGAAGTTTCGTATGACGTCTCAGAAAGCCTAGAGCCCTCATTGGTCTTGAACACAAATCATCAATGTGATCGCTGAAAGTTGAGCGAACGTCGAACGTCACACTCAAATCCTAACGGTCGTTACTCGAGTCTACACATGGCACTCTATGCTATACACATGGTCGTTACACCTTGAGAATGAGAGTGTAGCGCATTTACCAAGGTTCATATTTAAATTATTTTGACCACACCAATTACTCAGTGAGTCAAGGGCCAACTGCAACCGAAACGAGTCATCAGGAGTCCGAATGGTGCAAAAAAAGTTTGAGATCATCAGCAAACAATGAAAAAGAGACCGCGCTCGGAAATATTGACGCCACATCATTCACAAAAATCAGGAAGCAAATTGGACCAATGTGGGACCCCTGAGGCACCCCTGTTGAGGTCAACCGACCGAGTTGAAGTTAATAAACTCCAATGACTTTTCAGTTGTCGATCGTTGACAAGTACTTTGAGATCCCCTGAATCATCTGCTCCAAGTCTCGTTTGTATAAAATGAAGGTTCAGACTCAAATAAATTATTTTGGATGGCGTTGAACAAGTAATTAACAAACCGGAAGGAATCCCAGAACTTCTTTAGTTTTCATTGTTCAACTAAAATTGTACGTCGATGAGAATGGCAATGATTATTTTTAGCACCAATTAAGGGCAGGGTGAAGGAGCAACTCTTAGCAATCAGTCGAACTGCACGTCGTCATAAAGAAGCAGTTCTTCCTGTCAGTAATGCAAATCCTAATGAGCTCATTTAAATCCCCGCCGAACCTGTATTTCTCGCTTTCAACCTGTTGAACTGTCGACCAACAACACAATTCCCATATAGAAATAGGGCCCTGTGAAATGAAAGTAGATGAGCTCATTTAGTCTATAAATATTGGTCGTATGATTGAGAGGCCTAGTCCCGTCTTGTAAACAACAACCAGTGGGGTAGGCCTCGGGAGCATCCGGACGCAGAGCGAGTTTTCGCGGAATTCATCAAACCTGCACCGGGTCAAGACAACAGCAAGACCACATTTTTAACTCGAAGGCACGGCGAGTTGGGTTCCGACTTTCTTTGAGGAAATCTGAATAGCTAGAACGCGCTCGACTACTTTAATCAACTAGGAATCTTATCGTAGATGAATAAACTACTTGACTAGCAACACCCGCTATCACCGGATTGACCGGCTGAATATATACATATTTTATGAATAACCTTTGAACCGCCGTATTGGCCCGACGATATAGCACCTCATTATTAATTCAACGTAAACCCGTTATTTTACCCGTCCTGACTCAATTCTATTCTGAACTATTTGTTGTTTTTGTACCGAACTTTCGGAGAACAAATTGTGGTATTAACAGCCCAATTGTGAGGATGCAGAAGACAGTGAATTGTCTTTGCGTTAATATTGAGAGAAAATATTAATATGTTGAGAGCGAGGAAGGCATCAAGAGGAAATTGTTCAGTTACTTTTCAGTAAATATTGTCTAATTGATTAATATGGTATTTATTATGTGTTTTATTTTACTTTGTATAAGTCTAGTTGACCATGTTGTGATATACTTTCTTCTCTGTTCTTTTTTTCCTCTTTTCTTATTGGGATCTTGGATTCCGTACTCATTAAATAAATAAACCAGCTCCCTACCGATATAATGACAAACTGTAAATCATCAGTTCTCGAAACGGGTAATTTTAAGTTTAAGGGCCTGCAGGAACTAGGATATCCTTTGAAGGATATTTCGGGCTGTGATTGACTTGAAGTTTTGAAATTCAGGGGGGAGGGGGGGGGGGGTGTTCGCCACTTTAATAGCAAGACACAAGAAGAAGATGACGAGAAATTGGCCGAAAAATCGAAGAAGGAAAATCTAGATTTATTTGAGCTCCTGCGATGTTTGCATTTGCTGTCTATTATCCTTCCGGAAATGCCTCCTTGTCTTTTTTTTTTAAATAAAACAATTTAGCCACAATTTAAAAAAATGTATTTTATGAATTTTAAAAATCGTTCGACGAGGGGGCTTTTTCTTATTAATACAGTGAATTTAGACATAAATAAATTTATTTCAAAAGTTTCAAGTCAATCACAGCCTGAGATATCCTTCAACAACTTTCCAACCGAGGTCCTTGCAAGCCCTTAATTTCACCTGATGGTGGTGGCCCAAGTATGTACAGGGTGGGGCAAAACAAACAGTGCAGTTTAAAAAGGGCTATAAAAAAAAACGGCGCAACATAGAAAAATGCGGTTTGTTTTATTTGATTCAGTATTTCACCCCATTTGTTTATTCAAGTTTTAAAGATTACATCAGCAAGATGATGGCCTTCAGCAGCAATGCACTGATGGAGGCGATTTCTGAAACTTTCGACAGCCTTCTGGCACATATCGACTGGAATTGTGGCGATTTCCTCTCTAATTCGTGTCTTCAGCTCTTCCAAAGTGTGAGGACGATGTTTAAAAACCTTTTCCTTGAGGTAGCCCCACAGGAAAAAATCGCAGATGCTCAAATCTGGTGATCTCGCGGGCCACCCCAGGTCACCCCTCAGAGAGACGAGGCGCGCAGGGAACATCTGCCGCAGTTTCGTCATCGAAATGATCGCTGTGTGGGCCGTAGCCCCATCTTGTTGGAACCAGATATCCCCCAGATCTTGTTCTCCAGCCAACTGCTCCAATTCTGGCTCAAAAAACGTTTCCAGCATGGAAACATAACGCTGAGCATTGACAGTTGTGGTTCGCCCATCCTCCTCAAAAAAGTAAGGCCCAATCACCCCGAATTTCGAAATGGCACACCACACAGTAACTTTCGGGGAGTGGAGAGGTCTCTCGTGAAGTTGTCGTGGATTAGTGTCACTCCAATAGCGAAAATTTTGTTTGTTCACGGCTCCAGACAGATGGAAGTGAGCTTCGTCACTAGAGAAAAAAGTTGACCTTGGTGGGATACGGTTTAGCATTTCTTGGGCGCGATTAACACGGTTTTGAAAGTCTGGGGGCATTAACTCCTGAACAATCATCATCTTGTAGGGATGGAACGTTAAATCTTCATGCAAAATTCTCCTTAGCGAGCGGTTAGACATGTTCAATGCTGTTGCATGCTTACGGGCAGAGCGCCTAGGCGAATGTTCGACAGCTGCTCTCACAGTAGCCACATTTTCTGGTGTTCGAACCGTTTTTGGTCTTCCCATACCCCTAGGCCTTGTTGTGGATCCAGTTTCTTCCAATGCACGAACCCAAGCCGCGATAACATTGCGATGAGGGACGGGATCTCGACGTGGAATGTTGAAGTGCAGCCGGAAGGCCCGCTGGGTGGCGATGAAAGAACGGCCGCTTTCGAAAAACGTGCGGACAGCGAAGCCTCGATGCTCTCCGGTCCAAACCATGGTAGTGACTGAAAATGGGGTGAGTGGCCGGACACAATGAGACCCCTCCCAGGTTCCTACCACTTCCACGAAGGATTTAGTCACCCTTCAAAACTGCACTGTTTGTTTTGCCCCACCCTGTATTTATAGGTGGCTTGAGAATTCTTCTAGCGACCTTCTCTATATAATCCTTTCGAGTCTACCGGTTTGAGGAAAATCTGTCGTGGAATCAGTGTAAAAACTTGGAAGAGGTTCGGTATAAGTCGTCGCTGGTACGACTAACCCAGTTAGGGGCGGGGACTAACCGCCTCCCGTACCGTTACAAGACAGGTCCTCACTTCACCCTTCGACAACAGCATTTCCGAACCGCCTGAAGGGCGACCGAATATCACATTATGCGAAGTCTGCTCTTCGTAAAGGTAAAAACCACTTTCGGGTGACTTGCTGAAACTATCACGAACTCGATGCACTTTGCGAGGTCAAGTGGTTGGAAATATCATGCAACTTTCACCGAAATTATGGTCTTCGGGTAACTTTACGACCGGTCAGAGCACAAGTGCATTAAAAAATTCGACGTTCGTTGATTCGCAACCTACGGCCATTACCGTGGATTAAAACATCCGGTGTTTCGGCCCAACAGTCAGTACCGGTGTTTCGCAACCTGTGATAGGCAGTTAGAAAGAAACACGTTTTTTATGCATTTTTAAATGAGTTTCTGGATATATTATATATTATTTACCAAATTTACAAGAGAGAAAAAAGTGTAAAAATCACCCAAAAGTAGATAGTGGGTACGTGTTTTATACAATCCGCTAGGTATACCTATTCAACACGTTTGGTGGGCTAAAAGGGTCTCAAATCTTGAATTTTGTTTCAAAAATTGTAAAAATATCCAACACATGATACCTACTGGTAGTAGGTGATAGTACATGATACCTATCAGGTTGAGGTACTCCGAAATTTGTATATTAGGTCATGGTCGATGACTGGACTTTTTCGACTAAATCCGATGATAGCTGGATGTCGATGATTTCCCCCCAAATCCGAAAAAACAAACGGATCCCGTCATTGTCTGTCGGGGTCCTGGAACAAGATACCGTTGGCCGATCGGGGACTTTGTGGCCTTTAACGGTTTTTTAACAGCCCTTCGTTCCAATGTCCAGTGCGATGAGAAAGCTCATAGTCGGATAACGGAGTAACTTCAGCGTGCCATTACAAACTCGTTAGGTCGATTGGGATGTGAGTCACTTTCTGATTTAGTTATTTCTTTGCTCCGTAATTTGTATTGTACGTTTCTTTAATTAAGATTTTCGCAGCTCATATCAGAAAGTCGAAAATGTTTTAGTTGTGAGGTGCTCATCAACGCCTCGTTCCCGCCACCCATTCCGATATCTCTATCCATCTTTTTTATGGCCTATACACATCGAATTTTGCTGAATAATGGATTTTGGAGTTATCGAAAATCGACGGTGGGCGAGAGGCAACCCGTAACTCCAAAAACTCAACTTTACAGGAGACCCAAACAGCGTCTTCTTCACTTCTTGTTCTTTAACGTTTTCAGATTCGGGAGATCACTACACGCTAAAAAAAACATTTTAGTTCACTTTTCACCGCTATGAACGTCAGAATTGCTAGGAGATGCTCCAAGGAGTTCATTGATGGAAAAAAACGCATTTTGGCAACAAGAAAAATAGAGAATCGGTTGGTTGTCTCTCGCCCACCGTCGCAATGCAAATTTGGATCCGCGCGGTGTCTACTATCTGACTCATACTATTTTCACCACGGAATATTCCGTTTCCAAGTGGTCAGTGGTTGGTACTTTGGTTACATTTTATGGACTGACTTCATTGAGGCGTAAAGAGAACACTCCCATCGACCTCTCCTGCTTCCGTTACTATCTACACGCGTTCACTCTCAACGGTCTTAGTACGAGTACCTAACGCAAAGATCGGTTACTGGTCTCGATCGTTATTGGGTTCGACTCACTTCTAATTCCACCGTGCATCGACTTTGAATGCACTACCCGAAAAAAAAAAATTAGTGCTCGAAAATTTTCAGGGAAATGATTTTCAAGTATGAAAGTGGAAGGTCCGCGATAATTCACCTGACTCTCACTCCACGGATGCTAATATCCATCGCAACTGGGGCACCAGAGGTTTCAGATAAGCATCTTCTTTCTTCCCGGTTGGCTTGCCTTTATCGACTTAACAAAACCTCCACGACACTCAGCTGTCTCCCCGCAAGTTTCTTTCAGAAAAACTTGGGTTGCTGACCCCGTTTTGTTCCGTTCCCAAGTTCACCTGTAAAAAGTTCAATATCACTGCATTTCAACTGGTGCATCACTAACAGCAGTCAGCTGTCCTTTCGACAACTCAATTTTCGCTTAATCAGTTTGGCTTCTATTCTTCTGACTTGAATAATATCTTGTTCTATCGAGTAATATCTATTCTTCTGACGTTTATGTACAAGTGAATAATGATTTACGTCCTGTTATTATCCTATCTTACTAAAATCCTTTCTTTGATGTTAGGCGTGGAAAATCCTTAGGAATTAGAGGAGATAGAGCAGATTTCTTGCCTTATCTTTAGGCTATTTTTCGGGTATCGGATTCTCGGAATGTTATCTGACCCTACTATCCCACTTCCCACGAACTGAAAATCAACGCTAAAATCTCCAATGAAATGGTCCTAAAAACATAATTATAGTACCTTAGTTAATTATTCGGAAGAAATTAAAACATGGCTAGAAAATCTACAAAATAGCTAGAAACGATGGACAATTAACTAGAACCATTCGGATGACGTGCTCTAGTCCCAATTATCTCTTATTTCATTATAACTGTTGCTTTCAGCTATTAGTATTCGACCATATTATTATAAGTACCCTTTCTTTCCCAAGGAGCGTTTAAAACTCATAAACGCCTTTCACCCACTCCGTTCAATTCTTAAAAAGTCTGTTAATTGTGAGTGTTTTACCTGATGAACCATTCAACCAGGGCTGCATCTGAGCAACCGGCTGGAACTCTCCTTTTGTTGAATTTTAATGACCTTCGGCGTCGTGTGAACTTTAAAATAGTCGAGGTTCCTTTTAGGCACACTTTTGTAGGTCGTCGCTTGGTAAATGTGAGAATAACTTTGTACAATGTGCAATAACGATCATGTCATGATCGCAATCGGTCAATTCCTCGGCTAAAACGATGGCGTAAATAAACGCTGTTGATGCGTATCAATAAAAATGTTTATTATTTCTATCTTACTAGTATTTAATACTAGTATAATAATAATAATCTCTATTGTCGTTCTGAGATGATAACACAATACATTCTAAATTAGAATTTCTAATATAATATGGTTACTCAGGTCCGTGCTAGAAAGCATTGCAAATGCTGAGCTCCAGCACGGAGTTGATTTATTTCAAATTAAAATATTGATTATTTGGCTTTCGGCTAACATTTTGTTGGTTCCTATGTATACAAATAGGTATGTCTTTGATGTTATAAAATAATCAAATCTCCTACTGCAAATTAATTTGTTCATTTCTCTTCTATAAAGGTTCTTATTGAAAAGTCTTCTGAAAATCTTTGTTGATGATTTGGATTCTTTTATACCTTCTTGTGTTTTGTGCGTAGCAGTTCTCTACTTTTAGAAATTTTATTCTACGTTTTTATTACACGTTTCCATCCTTTTTTATAGTTTGTAACCTATTTTTTTACACAAATTTGATGAATTGTCAAAAGTCGAAGTTTCTTAAAAAGTAACTTGGATATTGAGTGTTTTCTTCTGCTGTTTATATATTTTTTCGATTAAATATTTATAAGTGCCGCCCCATGTGACAACGGCATATTGCATAACAGATTCATATAAGGCTACATATCTATTTTTAAGTAACTGCCTAGGGAAGTATTTTATCGTGTATAGCATGAACGCCCATTTTCTCAGTTTTTGACACAGATCGTTTATGTGTTTGTCCCATTTTGTCTACTACTAGCTTCTTGTCTATTATTATTCCTAGGTATTTAATTTTTCAAGTTTTTCCTATTCTTGGACACTGACAAGGATCTCGACTGCAATCATGATATCCGAGACATAGGTCATCTTGCATCGCCGCTTTGTCTCCTGCATTATCAAGTTTCTAACACAGCTATCTTCGTCTTGTGATAGGTCGTTCTCAACAGGCTTCTCAGTGCATAAAAATAAAACCATGTTTAGATATTGAACCTCAGACAGTTGGACATTAAAGATGCATATGATGGAATATCAATCGATAGGTGAGGCCTGAGTCCGCTGAAGCACGAAGGCAAAGGAAACGAGGGCGCGCGTCGGCTCCGCAAACAGTACTGAGCGGCGAGGAGAATTATTAATATTCCAGAAGGTGAATGATGAGAATGAACGGTCTGCGGGGACCGAATAATTTGCTACAGGAAGTTGTCGCTTGAAGAACGCAGAACCGCGTCATTTTAAGGCTCATTCTTCTAAAACTACCGACAACTTTTTCTGAAGACAACTACCGACAACTACCGAACTGAAGAACTTTTTCGATTCTAGTTCTTCGCTCTTTAGTGTTTAAAATTACATTCCGAAAACAGAAGTTGAATCTTCTTTATGGTGTAATTTGAACCCCAGATTCCACATCTGATTTGAACAATCGCTTGAGACCCCAGCACTTGTTGCATAGTATTATATGTATTTTCCCAATAAACATACCAATTTGTTTAATATATTTCATAACAATACTACGTATATCATTTTATCTTATTTCCAACATAAATGGTTGATAGTAATTGTCATTTTCTCTTGTTCCAGGTAAGTGTTGATATCGATTACACCCGTGACCTTATAATACAATTGAGTAAGTTGTTTATTATTCAATATTCTTCGATAAATAATTGAGGCAGACGATCTCAACTTTCCCTAGAATTTTCATTGGTGGTGTCGTCAATTATTTTACATGTGGACCAAATTATTGCAAAACCACCTATTTTACGCACATGGCACATATCAGCTCTTGCTCTTTTATGGTCAATCATCCATCGAATCGTCATATTAAATATAAAAAAAAAATTTTTTGAATCCGTTTCTCAACATCTTCAGTGATAAACTAATGAGATTCTACGAGTTTTGTTAATTAATTACCGATTAGTTGGGTTCTGGGCTGTCTTACTTAATATGTAATTGAAAAACACGAATAGTGCAGAAAACATCATTTAAATTGATCGATTATTTATAGATGAATTAGGGAAAACCGAAGGCTTTCTGTGGAACCCTTAATTATTGTATAGGCAAAAATAATCTAATCTAATATAATGAGACTTTTATAGGGTGCATTAGGCTTTTATGAGACTTGAGTATAATTTAGACTTCCATTAACTTCACAAACATATTCGATGATTTTCATAATTTACAATAATCAATTATTGACGATTTTTTGTTTCTTCTTCTTATGTACCTAAGTAACGAAACTGAAATTAGTTGAAGTTGATTAGGACAAATACTCGTAATTTTCAGCAGTCGCCAGGCGATTTTAGACTGGATTGTAGAGAGGAAGTAAGGACTAATTACCGGGTTGGGGCTATCCCTTCCAAAACCACGTTATTCGCCACCTAACTTTATAATTCTCCACGTCGCGGTTAATACCAACCAATCGCGGAAAACGCGACCCCGAAAAAAGATAAAAATCCCTCCCATCTCGCCAACCATTCATTTCATCAATATCCCATCAGCACGTAAGCCTGCCGCAAAATCCATTTTCAATGTTCTTCAGTTGGTCGAATCGATGTTTGAATTCGGTAATTTAACCTTGCTCGCGTTTTTCCTGGTTTACGAGCCGTGAAATTACCTCAGATGATCGTTACGCTAATTATGATTGAGGCAGATTTGGGATACGTATCGTCTGCAACAAGTGCTATTAACCCAATTATATTTTCGAAAATAATAGTTTCTCCGATTGCTAGAGACCTTCTGTAGGTCGAAGTCTGAATCATGAAGAACAAAATATTCTTAAGATCAAGCAAATTGTATGAGATTAACTAGGAACTAGAAGGTCCTAGAGAGTATTCAGAATAGTGCCCAAGTTCCCTCTCGCCAGATGCGGTTTCGAGCGATTCGGTAGCTTCTCCGCGAGTGGAACTAATTATTGGAATTCTCACTATTCTTCCCGTGGGAAACTCTGAGACCATGTCTTGACCTTCTGTAGTCCACTAGATTCATTCTGCTGTAGTACCGTTGGTATTTTTTCGTGAATTCTTGAAGTAAAGGAAGCTTTATTGATTTTAAGAAAAAATGCATAATTATGGTGCCTAATTATGTCGCTGATGAATAGCAGCGACTCATGAGTGATTGTTGAAGATGAAAAAACTAACAGGAAATTTTTATATATCATGTTGTGGGTTAGGATCATTTGGATTCAGAAAGTTTTTGGTCTTAAGTATAATGAAATCCGCCGAATTCGTTTGTATTGCATCCCCAGAGCACAGAACGGCCTGTATACCCAATTGCAGCTCCACAGCTCTAGTGGGGCTAGAATTGCAGTGAGGGGCCGAACTAGCTGTTGGTGATTGAGTTTTGCTTGGATCATTGGATTCGGCCCTTTGATAACCACCCCATCAGTCCAATTTTTTCCTATCCCAGTAGAAGCTGGATGCTGTAGCAGCGGCAGCAGATATTCGAAGCCGAATTCGTTTGTATTGGGTACAATTGCAGTTCTCCAGTTGTAGTGGGGCTAGAATTCCAGTGAGGGGCCGAACTAGCTGGTGGTAATTGAGTTTTGCTTCGATCATTGGATTCGGCCCTTTGATAGCCACCCCATCAGTTCATTTTTTTCGTGGCCTGGCAGAAGCTGAGTGTTGTGGCAGCAGATATACGAAGCTGTTTAACAGGTTACTAACCACTGCAATCAAAAGCTTGCGAATGAGTAGTTGTGGTATAAAATAACTCTTCCAGGAGTCGTTTTTGTTTCGGAAATTGAAATGGACAGGCATTATCTCTATAGCGCGACCAACAGGGCCGATCAAGGGCCCTTCTCGAGTAATTCCTTAGGTTTTATAGGCTCTTTCATCGGCCTCTTGAGGCAAATCATGTCTGATTTTACGAAGAACCGGTTATTTTTACGTTGAAACTCCCATTGTCGATGACCGAACAGCTGTTAAGTCAATTAATTACTTTCCTACCTCTGTTGCGATGAAATAAAAGTTATTCCTGCTGGAAATTAATTGAGGTCCACTAGCCGAGTTTCAATGTGTCTATAGCAACCTTATCGAACTATTGCAGCCGTCCGACGGCACGTGTCATCGATCTCGTGTTTAGTAACAGGTGTCGGGTCACCCCTGATTTACACCGTGATACTGTAAATAAATTGCTCCATTGGGGAAAAACCGCAAATTTTTCCACAATAGTTCAGAAAAACCTACTCGGGTGATTACCAAAAATATTTTTTTAAACCAATTGCACTTCCAATTCACTCTTGGGTTGGAGAAAGAATGTAGCGGCCGAAAGTCCCCTTAAATACTGCTACCAGTATCTCACATAGGCTCTCACGTTGCTACCTATAATTGGACTCACTCAGTAAGTGAAGTGCTAGTCGAGGCTTAATAAGTAGTTTTATGGTTCGATATCAATACTTGAAGGCAATTTTCTCCTTCGTAAGTAATGATAACTACCGTCTATAATCACAGTTATCTCGTTGCACTTGAAAAAAGGTTCGACCTGATTAGGTTCGTTAAAGGTGCCAGTCAGTTTTCGACGTGCTCCGCTGTGTATCGAGGGAACTGAGCCTATTAATAACGACTTCACGTTATTAGACGCCTCAGCGAGTTCCCGTTAACGCTATTCGATTCTGAACACTATTATTACCTGGAGTGGGTACATTAGGTTTTAAAATGGATGGTTGAATAGTGAGCTTCCGACAACTGGAAAAAATCTTCAATCTTGGTTTGCCGAAGGCAAATATCTTCACTTACCTTGTGGCCTCGTATTTTGGCTTGTTTAGCTCGGCTTTGAGTACAATCATACGTTTCAATCAGGTTTACATTTGCTTGGAGCCAAACGCATTTGCTGTCTCAAAATCCACCCTTCAATTTTAATTAGCTTTTAGTTACATTAGAATAGTTTTCCTTCTCTAAGCACTCGTAGTTGTAAGTTTCTGTATTCCTTCAATAAAGCTGTATTGAGACGAGTTTTTCTTGTTGTTGGAATGTGCTGAATAGAATATTGAAAATCATTTTTTCTCTAATAATGAAAATCCTAGTTACTCCTCTATTTAGTCACTGAGCGTCTCAAGGCTTGTTCCGGAGTTACACCCTCGGTTTGATAATAAGCCTGTTGGGTTCAACAAACGGGAAGCCAGGTCGAGAGGGAAAGATGGGGCTTGGAGAAGACTTGTAAGTGGAGCAACTTGTACGGTCTCGCACGCTGCCGGCGCCGATGGGTTTACATGTTTTCCGTTGAGGGCTCCCTTGCAATATCCTGAGTCAGCAGACTGCGGGAATGGTCCTTTCTCGGTAAACTGGCCAGGTGTGGATGGCGATAGTCTGACCACTGCTCCTGTTGTATCAGCAACATTTAGTAGTGTCGAAGAGATTAAATTCCGTTCGCGGTCCCGCCAACTTGAATGTGCACATTTCTATCGCGCTCATTATCCTTGTACTTGTTTTGTCGCATTCAGCTTCTTCAGGATGTTCGTGGACTGCATAGAGAACAGCTCTTCATCACTGTTCATTCAAATGGTTTTTTTAACCTTTTAATAACTTGTATAATGAGAAATGTATGGACATTTTTAGTAGTGAACCGGCTTAGCATTTTGGCATGAATTTTGATTAGTGTAAACACAACATGGAATGAAGATTTTTTTTTTAAATGTATATTTATTGTGTCAAGTTTATACAAGTAGGTAAACTTATAAGCAATATTCGTATGTTGAATTTTAAATTGAATATTTAAAACTAAAGTGTCTTATATTGGTCAGACGTTTTCACATTAGTTGAGCAAGGTCATGCGGTTTGGTACGTTTTAATCTTCGGAGTAGATTATCTGTGTCTAGGAGTCGGACAACATCCTCGTTGACGTGATCTCGTAGCCTCATGGTTGATGGCTTGGTTGCGTATGACTTTATTGACTGATTCCACCTGAAGCTCGTAGTGTAATCGGTCGTTACGAAAGTATCTGTGCATGAACGCAGAACATTATTCTGGAAGCGCTGAATAATGTTGCGATTGCTAGGTGCAGTGCATCCCCACAAATTTGCACCATAAGTCTCAGGTTCTGAAAAAGCGTCATCATATTGAACTCGAAAGTATCGGTCAGCAGGCTTTTCTTTCTTCCAGCGCTCTCTCGATTATGCTTGTGATTTTGTGGACTTGATCAATAGACGACTGTTGTTTTCTGAAAACACTGATGTTTCGGAATCTTCTGTGATCTTCAGGTGTCTCTTATTTATGAGCTTTTCGAATGATGGAATGAAGATGACTGATTTCGCATGTACTGGATTTATTGATATTCAATATTTTCAATTACCATCTTGCCGTATCTGGCCAAGCTGGCGCTCCAAATCCCATGAGGCGTTTTGAATTTCGAGCCATTTTATTGTACAATAGCTTGATGTACCACTCGATCAATCCAAATGTCATCATCGTTATGGCGATGTCGTGAATTGGAGCGAGAGACGACGTCTCGATTATGATGTCTGGAACACCGTTAGGAAGTTCTTATCCCAAGATTCCGATTCGCAAGTTCCGACATTTCAAACAACAGCTCGCGGCAACTTGCCAAAACAGATTAGTGACAAGACCGTTTCCTTGGTTTTCTCTTTTCACGTTAGCCTTCGTTCACTGACAAGT
The DNA here is from genome assembly GCA_963920205.1 of Stenodema calcarata. Classification (NCBI taxonomy): domain Eukaryota; kingdom Metazoa; phylum Arthropoda; class Insecta; order Hemiptera; family Miridae; genus Stenodema; species Stenodema calcarata. The sequence goes on along the minus strand of OY986055.1, from coordinate 14,005,811 downwards.
CAGTTATTTTGACTAGTCACGATACCGCTAGTCTGTCCACGGGTTCCCACTACCGACTTGGTACCCACAAGATGACTCAAGATTCCTCCATGAAGTTTCAAATTTCTCCTATCAATAGACCACTTACTGGAAAAACGAGCGAATATGTGATTTAATATATCAGATCCAATCAATTCTACGCGTTTGTATGGTTCAGAGTATTTGACTTTCTTCTTCGACGGTTTATTATTTTCTGTGCATAAGTATTGCCATAATTGGTCCCTGGGGTAGTGTGTTCGCGCTTGTAGTATTATCCAAGCGCCCATTACTACAAATACGTAGAACCTTAAAACGTGAGCTAAGTTTGACGGAGATTTGAGTTATTTTCTTTGCGGTCGACCATTCGAAAGGTGCATTATTGAGAATATTAAATCAGCTGTAATGAAATGCGTAGCTTTAGTGCTGCATCATCTCCCACTTTCTGTCATTTCGACCGAGCTCAGTGATCGTACGAGTAATCGTATGATGGTGTTTTTTCAAAGCCCCCCCCCCCCCCCCCCCCCCCCGAGCTCATGTCCTTCTACGGCCAATGTTGACTCGATATCCTTCTTTTCAGCCACTCATCTTGTAAACCAGCGGATCGCATGACTCTGAATAATCATGAACTGCCCTTGCGGCTTGTCTGTCGATCCCCCTTATCGACCTGGGGGTCGTAAACCAAAGTTGGTATAGTTTTGGAACAACGGTGAAAACACTTGGAAAGCTGGTTGTGATAAAGTGTATTCAACTTTCTAGCTCGATTTAGAGGTTATGAATAACGCACCGCAAGATCATTAAATGTTTCATGAAATAGTTTCTACGGATTTTATGGGTCTGCTGTTTCGTGCAATCTCATCTTCTTGATGACCCGTTAACCCATTGATCGTAGTGAACTATATCGATCTGAATTTCACAATTTTGGTGAATCAACTGGAAAGCCAAAAGCTCAAACCTCCAGGATTGAATGTCCTCGATTATTATGCGGTGACAACGGAAAATGAGTATTTTCAATGTCCCGCATTCTGTTCATTGTCCATCAAATGTACCTACTGTAATTAATGAAAATGACTAGTTAGTGTCAACTGCAATGAGTTAGCAACAAAATTTGTTATATTTAATATATCTTCCATCTCTGTTCAATGGAAGTATAAATATTCAGTGTTGTATAAATGTTTTTGGTGCTTGTTCGGATGTTCACGTATCGTTGCGCGAGTGGAATCATGTAGGGGTGGGGAATATTTAACGTAACCGCTTCAAATAACCTCATACTATCCAGTAACCTAATACCTACCAGATAACCTATTACCGGCGATTCGAGAACCTTTCCAGAGCCCAACCTTTCTGTTAGTCCGCGTGGGCGCCGGAAAGGTTCTCGAATGGCCGGTAACCTATTACCAAAATAACCTAATACCGCAACCTATTACCAGACCGTCGCTGTTACTCGATAACCTATTATTTATTTTAGAGATAAATTATTATAATATAGATAAATATAAACCTTATTACCAAGAAATAACCGTATTAGCCATGCCTAGAATCGTGAGGCGGCTTCACCAGGTGGAGCGTCCAAGAAATCGACGGTTTGATGTTGTTCTGCTCGATTGGCAGACCATTGGAATGCGACGGATCTCAAGCTGTGGACCCTGCTTGGTCGAGGGACGGCTTTCAGGAAGCCAAAGGCAATTGCTAGTCCCATACAACAATTTACTCACAGAAATAACCGTTGGAAACGGCTACACCCAGATTTTCTATTACCTTACCACAGAATGAAATGTTGGGCTAAATGGAACGAAAAGACCACAAGAAGTTCGAATTATCTCCTCGCTTGCACCGGCGATAGTTGAGGCTCACGATGTAAGCAAGGCTTCATTATGTTATTAGTCCTTAGTAGAAAGTGGAGTCCCGTTTTTTGTGTTCTAATCCATCCACACGTCTCGTCGTCTATTCATTTTTTAAACTCCTCCCGGAACTTGAGGCTTCTTATTAGCGTGCCGGGTGATTAGCTCGCCTGCAGGACGGACGCTCCACGAACTCCTTGCAGGTTTTCCGCAGGAAACGTGTTACACCATTCCTCGATCTACGGTTTTCAAGATGAGTCAGGTCCATAGCTTTCTGCATCAACGGTGTTGAAAAATGTATCGTTAGATAATTGGACGATTATCTCTTCCTCACAACATTTGTTAGAGAAAAGATTAAATTCCTCTTAACGTCGGAATATACTTACAATCACATTCTTCTCTGTACAAGTTGTATATTTTATTTGTGTATAATATAAAAATAATATAAAATATTAATTTTTGTATGCGCCAGTATAACCGTTTCATTAATCAGCAATTTCCTCGGTATCGATATTGGGATATGGATCAGCTCAACAAAGCTGTTTGCTATACGTCTACTCGAGAGTGTTCCATGTCAATTCATCAAGCTGTAATCAAGGCTGCTTCTTCAGCTTGTCCATTGATGTGGTGCGTGTAGCATATTGAAGCAATTCAAGTTCGTTACCATGACATTTTGCACATAAGGTCATGTTGCACGACCGTAATAGTTTTTAATCCATCAGACATCTCAGAGATCTGATTAAATAGAAGAGAAACTGCGAACAGCCACCGCTAAATCACTTTGCAGTTTCGTTCTTATTTCCTGGGGAAAATTGAAAAATTGAAATTCAGTGAGCGGAGAAAATCAGGTTAAGGGACGTCATCCTCGCATGATTTTATTCCTGTCAGGCGAACGGCTCACGGGCTCACTAACGAACGGGAGATAGCTTATCTTCCAAAACTCATGACCATATTAGGTGGTATTAAACAAGAAATTTTCACTCAATGAATATTCAATGAGTATTTATTGAGGGGAAGAAACAAATTGATCAGATCCGTCTAGCTTGATGAATCGTACTGTGTCCGCGGTGCCGAGAAATTAGCGTCGGAGGTTACCGGACGGCGTAACGACGCATCCGTCTTGCGGTGTACGAAAGGCTGCTGGAAATCATGTCCGTGGCGAATCCGCTTGAAGCTTGAAGACGAAATAAAAATAAGTCGTGACAACGAGAAAATCGGGCTGGTAGCAACGGTGGGCTCGTCAGACATCAAGGTCGCGTTAGGACAGACTCGTGGAAACGCGTCGAAACGTACATTAGGTATATCTCCCCAAAAAACACTCCGTGTAAAAATCATTCTGCAGCAGCCAAAAAGAGTTGTGATGTCCACTTTCCCCGCGCACCCTTCTCCTTCCAACTAAAGAGATGTCCTAACCATTCCACAAGCACCCTACCCATTTCGAGATCTCCCATTGGCGCCTTGGCGAGACGTCTTTATTACTACACATCTACGTATTAGCGTCATTACCTACGTATTACCAGCGTCATATGAGTGTTTTTGAGGGATATCACATATTTTCGTCGTTTATTTATTTATTTACTTTGAAAGTACGGTCAAGCCCAATTACATAGGAAAATAAAAATGAACAGCAAATGCAGATGAGAAAAAAAATAAAAACGAAATTACGTTGAAAGGACCTGTAGAGGTAATGTGTAGGAATAAATTAAGCAAATGCATAAAATTATAAATTGATTATTTACTAATAAATTAATAAATTATGTCTCTATTTGTTAATAAAGTTTGAAATTAATGAAATAAATTAATTAAACAAGGATAAAGCAGAGTCTGTAGCCTTGTCTAACTGAATAAGAAAAAGAACATGGTAAACATGCTCCATTTAGACCTAGCGACTGGAATCTTTTAAGAGGCTCTGACTAAAGTTGAAACGAAGCTTTGTGCGAAATTTCAGAATAATCTGTGAAGGTGGTGACGCTGTAGCCTTGACCGTCTGAATCCACACCAAAAAGATCCATACGAAATTTTATGATGGTCGGCTGTGGACCCGCCAAAGTGGCCAAATTTAGCCTAAATTAGCCAAAACTTCAGTTTTTTAATCCTAACATTTTCTTGTGTTGAGATAATGGGTTAAATAATTCAAATGGCACTGGGTCATGTTATAAAGAAGGTCTGTGCGAAATTTCAAGTCGATTGGTGCTGTCACCTTGATTGGTGCTGTCACCTTGACTCGTCAAAGTGGACAATATTAGCCTGAAATTTCTGTTTGTTTTAAATATCACCGCCTGAAGTTGAAACAAAGCTCCGTGCAAAATTTTAAGTTAATCGGTGAAGGTGGAGAGGCTGTAGCCTTGACCCTCTAAACGAGGAGAAGGAGAAAGAGAAGAACAAGATAAGGGCGAAAAACTTCAAATTTCAAGTTGATCGGTCAATGTTTCAAGTAGCTATTTGATAGCTATTCGTTCTTCTAAACTTGTTTGCTTGGCGGGCCGGAACGCTACCCAATAGGCGCTGATTTTCCGCTGATTGTATTTATTTCAGTAACTGACTAATAATGGTTAGAGCCGGTGCGAGAATTCGTTGGTATAGATACAAATATAACGTGATCATGACTAATGTAAATTCCTTGAATTCGTGTAATATACCACGTTCTAAGGGGGTCTCATCGTGTTCACAATTCTGTAAAGTCGAATAATTGAAGCGTGGGGCCAAATTAGGGTTGAAAAACTGCTCAACTTTGGAATATCTTCTGGTTAGTGGAAAAGTTTAAAAGTATTTAAAGTAATTTTAAAGTTTTACTACAAACCCTCATACAGCAGGGATGTTTTTTATTGGACGGAATTGCAAGTTTGATATGAATTGAAATTCGGCGCTTCGAGAATCCACTGTGTCCATTTGGATCAAACTATTGTACGAGTATATTCAACTTCCCGTCAGTAACTATGACCATAACCTTGACTTCATGGAATTTGACAAAGAAGGGTTCAGCGTTCGATCAATATACCAATTAAGTAGAGTATTGAAGTTGAACCTCCGACGTGATAGTTTATGATGGTCAGCTTACATGGGAGAAGCGTTCCGTGCATCGGCTTCTTTACACTACTCTATCGATTTCGGTTTGACCAGACCATTAAGGGCATAGGTGTGTTTTGGGTCGTTTATTCATGGAGTCCAACCATAACTGAAGTGACTGCAACGCGACGGATCGATATCTCATCAAATGTCCGTCCTGTGGTTGTGTTTGTTTGGTCGCTATGAGTTCGTTCACCGTCCTTTGGGCTGGTTTCCAATGCTACAATGTATTTCTTGGGTGATTGATGCTCTCATAACATTGGCGGTCTCGTTGCGGTCGCAGCTGCTATATTGAACTAAGGAGAATGGTTATATTATATTATCTATCTAGGTACTGTCGACCCAACGTTTATTTAGAGTAGAATACAATCTACTGTCATAACAGTTATATCAAACATTTGCCGATTCGCTGGAGGACTTGAATCGCTTCGAATATTACATAGTTGTCCCGACAGATGAGTAACGGCACTCGATAGACCCTACCCGCACAGGACGTCGGCGTTGCGGGTTAGTATAAACTGATATTGCGGGCTGAAATTAGGTTTCCTAAGGAGTTTGAGGTCCCAACAGTAGTGTAGATACTCGTATTTATCCATTTTCTTCCAGTACTACTACTTTATAACATATCTCCATTAATACCAATAACCGTGTATTTGAATTAACCAGCTGAAAATTATGTTTTACTATAATTTGTTAAAACGAATGAGTGTATTATTACATTCTGGATAGTTTTAAAATGGTAATGATTCTATATAGGTAATTTAGGATTCGATTTCGCAGTTCAATCTCATTTGATGTTTCCGTTTTGCGTTCGAATTAATGGTTGAAACCGTCATACAAGTTGAGGGCTCTTACTTATCTACGGCTTCTAGTCTAATTTCTAGGTCAAAAGCCGAGTTTGAATAACAAATTGGGTGACGCGTAGTCACCACGGGGTTAGACTGCAAACTACTGCGGTTGAACCGGCACGCTATCCGTTGTAGAGGTCGTTATCCTCCCTGAGTCTTATAATAAGGAACCTTACACTCCGGAAAGTTTGAGTTCGAGGAGAAACTGTAGATGAAAAATAGTGTGAACACGCAAGCCTCTTGAATGTACCGTTTGTTATCTGCTAACGCTGAAATCCATTGAATTAATTCATTATTGCACCAAACCGACCCTTGCTTGATTTGGAGTCAAACTTCATAATTGAATAATGAGTCAAACAAAATTACGAAAAACGAAGGAGTTGATTCGAGTATTCGTGCTACTTATGAATAAATAACTGTCAGTGGTAGCAGTGAAGATGATATGGTAAACTTGTTTGTGGCTTATATCTAACTACCTGTTGTTATCGCATGAATGATGTACAAATGAAGCCAATTGTAAACGTCCCGTTCTGTTTCGATTGCGGTGAGATGAATAAACAAGGTTTTTGCGATAGTCCTGAATAATTCAATTGGAGTGTGCTGACTGGAGTATCTAAAGTTTTAGTCACAATCTACTTGTATTTTCATGTTTTGGGCCCTCAACGTAATTGACTGAAAAATATAATAAATTGATTCCGTAACATCGCCTTGAAACTGGTGTAGTTTCACACAACCGACAGTACTTATGTGCCATCAACGGTAATGGACTTCGGTTCACTATGATGGAGTCCTCCCCCTTATTTTTTAGGAGAAACGACTCAACTAAGTAAAATTTCAGATTTTCTCTTGAAATTTCAGCTGTAGAAATTTCAGGAGAAAAGTCTGTTGTGAATGGTTTGCTGAGTTTCCCCTGTAACCCGGGGAGGTTAGGAAATACCTACCCCTTATTTCTCGTGAGACTAGCACTCATATTTGATTATTGTCATTTCTTACTCAGTTTCAATATTGTTCAACATTAACGTAAATTAGAGAGTGAACGAATTCGATTGGAAGTCTCAGCCAAGTATAGAACGACTCCTCAACGTCAATTCTGCTTCAGCCGGGTATCCTCTCAAGTATATATGTAGGTTATAAGTAAATCTAAAACATAGTTAATAAGATAGTTAAAAGTGATTAATACAATGCCTAGAGAAAAACAAACAAGAACGTCTACTGAGTCAATCTAACTCAATTTTCTTCCTCAATCAGAATCGATTATAACAATTTTTCGACGTTATTGAGTCAAACATTGGTCTTGTGGAAGGTCGATTTGTTCCCAACCCTTCAATTCGATTCAAACTCAACTTTTTTTGAGTCGAATTTCAGAAATTCAGATGACTCACTCTAACTCAATTTTCTTTCTTAATCAGAATCGATCAGAGAATCAGAATTTTGAGTATTATTACTAAAACTCTCGTACAAAAATGTTTCGAAATGTATGGAATTTTCCTGTGTGTTTTACAGATTAGTTCGATTCACTCGCTTTTATTGCTTTTGGTCTACTGACTTGTACACAGGCAACGGTTCCTAACATCTGTGGCTATTGGTTGTTTCAATCTCATGATTTTGTTTGATAGGTATGTGTGAATGGGTCGAAAACGTCATGAAAAAGCAAGGATGCTCGAATATGTGCTCAATTTCGGTGAGATGGAAGAGTGTGACGTCAGAAGCAGATAATGGCAAGGCTGGTTTTCGCTCATGGTGTTTCAATTGACAGGAATGATAAATTGGCTAATCATTATGCGAATTTTGGGAAAACTCAGTGTCCATTCCGTATATGAGCAATTACCCTAATAACTTGACCATTTGGTTGTACTTCGTTACGACAGAGTTGAAGTACACCTAACAGAAGGAAATTGAAGGTGACAGAGTAGGGAAGGAAGAATAAAACGAGACAGTGAGGTAGCGAAGGATTTCCGAGGACGACGAGGCGAGAAGATTACACCGGTGGCAGGTGGATGAACTTGGCGTCTGAGAAAAGAATCTCCGGAGGCCCAACCATGAGAACCGCCACGCGAACTTCGCCGCGGCTTTGATGAAATATACAGAAGACTGTCCTCACGTCTCGTGAACCGGAGATGGGAAGGGCTTAATTCCAGTTTTACCTTTAAACATCTTGCGGTGAGGAATGTTAGTCTGTGGAGAAAGAGTCGGTGGATTTTGATGTCTGTGTGGGTTAGAGGTCAGAACTGTGGAAAGTTTCTATTTATGAAAATTCTAAATCTGCGGTGGTAGGTGTGGAGTTGTACAAAGTATCCAATGCCTCCCACACGAAAATAATTTCCCTTGTCGGCATCTATCTGTATACTTGGCAAACAACATCATACATCAGGGCGAATACCATTACAAACCTCAAGAAAATAGCTATAATTTAAGAATTCCTTTCTCCAAGAATTTTTAGACACACTGCAATATCGTCCTCAGTGTGTAGGTACAATGCATTTGACCACCCCAGAAATCAATAGGGAATGCTCAAACCATACGTAGCCATGGGCCATCAAACCCAACACTCTCCGGATGGTTCGTATACTACACTCAACGCATACGAGAATATGATGGAAGTGTCATGGGAACGCATCAGCCGGCCTGCTCGACGAACCGCCCGCATGGAATGTGATTCATGACATCCCTACTATCTCCGTACCCATGTCACCATCGTTAAAGTTCATTTCTTATTCAACAATGGAGTTTGAGAAGAACATAACTCTGTAGTTGGTACGGTTTTATTGTATGAAGTATATTCATCGAGTAGGAATACTCTGTATAGGGCTATACTCTGATATGGACAACATAATATAGTGATACCCGAGAGAGAACTTGTTATCTCCTTCCAACTAGAAGAGGATCGTTGTTAATCTCATCTAACGTTTTGTTGTTGACATACAATCATCAGCGTTGTTGTTCCTTAACGAGATACCCGATTAAAAGGGTCGTATCCTGGAGATGGGGAAAAAACCGTTTTTATCTTATTCGGTTTGAATAAAAGGGGCTCTCTACTGCCCTAATTATAACTGCATTTTAAATATTTAAAATTATCGTCTCTTTGTAGCGGAAGACATTTGTCCGGAGGCAATGACATTATCACGGAATTTTAAAATTGACCTTGTTGACGAACCGGATTTTATATTGAGATATCTAGATGGGTCGGGCATTGCACTGCAGAGTACATACTCGTATTACTCAGTCGGTTTTCGTTATTACCTTCCTGTCGAGCATCATACGTTAATTACCCAGGTAGAACACCCCAGCAGAAGAAGTGTTCAAAACTATTATACTATCTATCAGGGAGAGGTCCAGGATAAAAGTTGAACGTTAAAGTATAGACAGGATTAATTTAGGATAATTAGATTTTAGGGAATTTTTGGATAACTAGGATTATTAGAGTAATTCAAGGTAGATGTCGTACGTATATTTTTGGCAGTGGACACCTAATACCAAATAAAATGAGCGTTTCAGATGCATAATTTGTACTACTTACTAAAAATCAGGGAGGCCTGGACGGGCCACAGGACCTTGGGCTCAGAAATCCGCCTTAATTTTGGAACTACGTACCTACCATGTACCATTATGTACTTGAACTGAAAAAAATGTTTTTTATATGTAATGTGTACGGTTTTCTTGAATAAAAATGGAATTGAATATTAAATAAGTATTGTGTCACATTAGAAGTTTTGTCAAAGTTTCTTTACCCATCCGATTTTCGTAGTTGGTATTTAAAGTCACCTATTCGCTTCAGGTTTCATTGAAATTGTTCATTAAAAAGCAACCGAGACTCCTCGTTCGGTTTTCGATACAACCATTCAAAATGTAATTAAATTCGACCGTCGAACAGGGAGACCTTACTGCAAGTGGGGGTATTGAGGAAGTAGCTCGAACAACGTATAATGTGGAGTGGGTAGGATTTTGTTGAGAAATTACTCTTGAACGTTTTGCACAACCATGTGATTTTAACAATGATGTGACTCACGTTTGAACGCAGATTGAGCGAATTCAATCCCAATCGCCTTTTCTTCGACAATACACTTGCTGGCACAATAGGACTGGACCTACTACAATGTGCAGCAGACCCTTCCAGAAGGAATGGAGGCATTGAGCGATCCCTTCTTCATGGTAAGGGTCAGACAGAAGAGTCGCCCCTGGGGGGCTTTTGTTTTTCTCGTCTTTTTCTCCCCTCTCTATTACCCCGCCTTCATAATCTGTTCCAGAGACCTACCATAGAGAACACAAGAACGGGTTCCAACTCGAGAAAAAAATTACGGGAAAAAAAAAGTCCATATCAATTATGTGCGGTTATAGCGCTCGTTCCAGTCTACTCTTCCAGGGAGAGCCCAACACGCCCCAAACAATTAAAGTACATCAGGGTTCCGACATGCGCGGTCCTAGTACACGCAAACGCTTAAGAAGAGCGGCGAAGCTGTGGTAGATGTTCCCTTCCATCAAAAACGAATCAGTTTTATGTAAACGTGATAACCTACACTTTGCAGATGTGTTAGTTCCGAATCCTTTCAATTGATGACTTCCTCGCCTGGGCTCAAAGCTATAAATACCATCGTTCGAATGTCTTTCAATCACGCTAACACGTTGAGCTCTGCTGCTCTATTATATTCTTTGACTTCTAACTCAATATTCCAACTTTGACAATCTTCATCAACGCCAAACGAATATCTCAATTGACCCATAAAGACGATTTTCCGCCAATAATGAGCCGGAAAGTTTCCTGCAACTTCACAGTGTTGCCTATCACGGATTGATGGAGCATTCTTGAAGGGTAATATGCCAATGAACAAACTTACCAGCTTACCTACATACGAACCAAATACTCGTCATCATCATTTTTCAAACCAAAATATGTTCATCTGTCTTTCTCGATGTCTCGCAAGCATTTGATAAAGTATGGCATCAAGGATTACTCACAAATCTGCAAAGGAATCTTCCGACCCAATTCTCCCAAATACTGAAGTCATACCTGGCAGATAAATTATGACGAGTATTCATAACTAAGGAAATTATGTGCAGGTGTTCCACAAGGCAGTGTCCTTCGCCCCATACTGTATCTACTGTACACATGAGCCCTACCACAACCAGTGGATACACTTACTGCAACGTTTGCTGATGACACTCGCCAAACTACTAAAAACATTGCTAGATGCTGTGATACAGTTTAACATAAATAAATAAATGATAAAATAAAAAAATTCAAATCACTCCTTGTATTTTCGTATTACCGTCATCTCTGTCATTATTCGTACCTCCTCTTCTTCATTCGTACCTCTTCTGTTTTTCCCACCCCACTAATAATTATTGTTGTCTTTTGTATTTTCCAGGTAAGTGAAATGACGTGCTCAGTAGCAGACTCATGGCAGGGGTAAGCGTGTAATGATGTATTCTTGGGGGAAAATTTTTGTATACTATTTTTGTTCACCGAGTCAATATTCGACTGAGACAATAATATATGCGCCAACTCGAATTTCCGAGCACTCGCGACCTCAAGTCGTCTCCTCTCCCTCCTACTAACCCTTTTTTCCGCAGTGGGTTGTTTTATTCTGTCTGACGTAGCATTATCCTTCACGTGCGTTATGCAATGGGCGGTCCAGATGGAGGCTCTCAACACAGCTTCCAGCCTTGGCAAACTCATTGAATCAGAGCCCCCAGAATATTAGAGCAAATTGGTGAATTAAGTCTCCTTCCTCTCGTTGGGAGCATCTTGTAAAATCCCACTTCTCCCATGAAATGGACTTTCACTCTACTAGTCGTTGCGAGCCACTACAAATTAATACCACGTGTTTTGAAGACACAAAATTTAATAAAAGATAAAATTTCAAAGGTAGCTTCGGACGATCAAGAACGCACGTTGAATATCAAGTGACGCAACCAAGTACCAAAGGGAATCAATTGTGGGCAAAGTATGCTAATGGAAACCTAAAATTGAAATTGACCTCAGAAATTGGCTTTGCATACTATTAACTCCCTTTGGCACTTGGTGGCAGCACTTGATATTCAACGTGCGTTCTTGATCGTCCGAAGCTACCAGAGTAATTTCCCCTACAGTGCGTTTTGGCTTTTCACTTTCATTAATAATCAATTATTGATCCCACTATTTATTTTACTCCTAAAATTCATCAAATTGCTTATTAATTATTGATCCCACTATTTATTTTACTCCTAAAATTCACCGAATTACTTCCAAATATAGTGATTATGAGTATGCGTACTGCTAAAAATAATGGCTCATATCAGATTCTGCCTCTGACGTTGGGAAACTATGGACGTCTTTGACTCCTCGGAAAGGTCAACAACACAATAATAATTATTATATAACAATTATTGTTATATAATGATAAATTACCCATAAATTCACCATCTTGTCCAGCGTTGAAAAATCTATAAACTTATGTGTTACTCGGCAAAAAAGGAGACAACATTTGTTATAAAACCAATAAATTTTATATATTTTACATGAAACCAATTATTTCTTCCTAAATTCGCTCTTATAGCCATGCTGCATAACTGTAGTTTAAAAAAAAATAATTATTACAATTTTCCTGGATTTTAATAGATGTAATAAAGTAATGTAGGTAATATTTAGCTGCAATTATAATTATCGGAGGTATATAGGGAGAAGACGGATATATCCATAACTACACCATAGAAAGGAGAAGGATTCGTACGGGTGGAACTAATAATGACCGCAGATGGGTAATTGGACTGTCTGATGTGGCTTTCTCTGAAGAGTGACCAAGAGCGATCTGGTTTCATCTTCCACGTATCTATTCTTTCATATTCCCCGTATCATATTGCGGTGGACCACTGCTGACTGTATGAGTTCACGCATCATTGTATAGAACTCAACTGACGCATTCAAACTTTCACTGTCTGGAAGGTGTAAGACAATCAAATACATCGTGTACAACACGTGAATGTCAACTAATTACTCGAATTTCTGTTTAAATTTCACTTGTCTCCTAATCAGACTGTTGTACTTCCTTCCACTTAGTCTTGTCACAATCTATTCAGGCTTCACATCCTCCTATTTTCCTCCATCGCTGGTCTCCACAGCCAATGAGGTTGTATCGTGTATTGAATCTACGAGGTTAGTTCCGCTAGTCGTTAGGTCGGTGAGAGTGCGCCTAGGCGTTCAGTGATGTCTACATTTGAAGCTCTCTCTAGTACTTACTCGACTTGTTAAAGACGATAGAATCTTCCACAAGGCTCGAACCTAATGGGATTGTACCGCCTTCGACTCTTACTTTCGTATTACAAAAAGTCTTTCATTTCATCTCGGACTGATGATCCGCAAACCGAAATTGTGGTATCCGATCTGAGGGAGTGTCTTTTCTTCCATACTCCATTGACAATGTCGCTCATGTAACTTATCCGTACTTTCACTACGCAGAAAGAGAGAGTTCCAATTCGGTAGCTTCCTGCTGAACAATGTGTATCAAAATACAAGTGGATACGGTCGTACCAGCCCAGACCACCTCAAAACAAGCTCGTAAAACTACAGTGACTCCCCGTACGCGCGCTCGTATCTTGTTGTCTTGTGTGAATTAATAGGAATTACGAGGCTCAACCTATTCAAACTCTCGACTGTTTTTTGGTTGAAACTATTAAAAAATGATTCGTCATCATACATACAATGTATAGCGGTTGTAGTCGTAAAGAATTACATTGAAAAATCAGCATGTCCAAAATACGATTGACCAAGTGTTATTGGTTTTGCTGGGTTATTTCAGCGCTGAAATAGTACAATGCGAGATGACTGACTCTTCAGCCTCCCTAACTATAACCAGGATGACAACCTCAACCCCTTCAAGCATTCGTGAGCCTGTCTGGTGGGCCTTCAGCCATTCTTTCTGCTGATTTAGTGTCATCATTCATTACACGGTTTGCAATTTGGAAGTCATTGCAATTTTATGCAGAAAAAACTCTTCCAGATATTAGGAAGTTTTTCAAAATAGTTGCAACCGGAACCTGAAGCCTCAGGGAGTGAAACCGTATATCTGAGGAATAATGCAGAATATTTCACAAGGAAGAGATATGAGACAAACCCTACCTGCGCAGCCTCTTGGTGACCATTATTATCGGGTTCTGCACTGTCGACAGTGTTTTAAATAATAGATTCTTGTTGAAATCTAGCAACGTATAGTTTCAAGGTTTATTTGTGATAATGTAGGATGTGAACGGCCCAAGCCAACTTGTGATGACGATGTTTGCCCCTCATTGTTCTTCAAATGGTACAGTGAATTCGCGGTTCAAGGCTGCCTTTTTGTTCCGACGTCTCACTCTGATTGTCGCCAACTACTTAAGACGCCTCTAATAGCAGTTCTGCCCTTACCAGTACATCCCTAGGTCGCTCTGCCACAACTATCGTTCGGGTCGACTTCGGGAAGAACTTCCCCGGTCACAGAAGGCTAACAACTTGACAGTTATGGCGACTGATAGTCCTTTTTAAAAAAGATCTCTCTTACGTAGGTGAACCGGGAATCCATATTCAAAGCCTTCGTCTTCTCCTGTACCGCTTCTAAATCAAGGTTTTTCGTCGACCGTTCCAACACCTAAACACAACATTAGTCACTTCACTTTTGGGTTGCAACACGATCTCCAACTGGATCTCTCTTTTTTTCTCCATTCAAAATACAACTGAATTGTTACTCAACTCACTAACTGTAAACATTTTACCATTTCCCGATCGTATGTTCGCAAAATTGCCTGACATTTGTTGTAATAGACCTTCGATATCGCCTAACAAAAAAGAATACACTGACAAAACTAGATAATAATGCACCTTCCCACGAACCATTTCTCTTTCATAATTGACCTTTATGGCATTTGGCACGAGATTTCACTGTCTACAACACAAAATATCAAAGTTCGTTCATTCAGATCTGTGGGTTATTGTTTTAGTGGATTTTCGAATAAAAATGCCATAATATACGAGTATTATATCCCCTCTTAAGTACACAGGTTTTGCATTAATCAGTACCTAATTTGGTATCAACCTTGAGATGATCAGTCGTTTTCCATAATGTGAACCTACTCTGACGAGTGTTTGTAAGTCTTCTTCGACTGCTTCGTCTTTTATTTGTCCGTCCGCGATCATTTACATGCAGTATAGTGACCAGACGGTTCCCTTCGAGACTCCCAGACGTGAGAGAATACCAACAGAAACACGTTTTCGCCGTTTATCACCTCTGTCTCGTCCGTTCACATTATCAATGTTGTAGATCTTCGGCTGTGTGGATCATCGATAAGTTGGTTGATATTTGAGGTTTTTTTGGCCAAAAACCTTCGAAAGTTTTATTAAAAAGGTACAAAAAAGGTACAGCCAACCTATTGTCACGGAATCCCGAATGGCCGACGACAAAGATGCCCTCAATGGCCTTTCCCCCAAGTTCTCAAAACAGTTATTCCGGTAGTACCTAGTGTTTTTCTGGTTATAGGTTATCTGGTATTAGGTTACTGGACAGTATTAGGTTATTTAAAGCGGTTACGTTAAATATTCCCCACCCCTACATCCTCCCAAAATCCAAAGCTGCACTCCAACCGGAATTTCGAGCCAGAACGAACTCCAACTTCTGTTTTGCGATTTTCCTTATCCAGGCCACGAGTCGGCTTTTTGGATGACTCCTTGTATTGTAGCGGTTCCAACTTAAGGATGGGCCTCAGGAATGACGCTCATGTAGGCTTCTATGAAAGTCAAGGGTGGCATCAAGCCCTTCATTTTAAAAGCAGCCTTATCTTTCGCGATTTACTTGCTGTCCATCAAACGTACTGATCACCTGGAAACAATATAATTGAAAAACATAGGCCAGGGAGAATAAGTGAGAAAATTACAAAATTTGGCGGCGTATGATGGAGTAAACATAAAATGTATGAAAACCTCTTCAATTGCCCTATGATTTACAGTATAATACAAGGCAGCCGAGATCAAAATTCCCCTTCGCGTCAATATGGGCTCTGAAGATAAAGATGCATCGCCTTGAAGGCACCTTTCAATAATTATTTCTGTTTTGGTCAGAGCCCGGAATTGAAAAACAAACTAATTAGACAAAAACCACAAGAATATGCGTTTATATGTTTCTATTCTGAAAACCGCGGTTTTATGCATTTATACGCTCGATAAATTTAAAATTTGGTCCCAGAGAGATGAAAATACCACAGAATGGCTTCGTTCAATGTGCACTATTCAGGAAAAAAATATTCTAATATGCTCGAATCCGAGCCTTATTAATCACAATTAGTATTCACGAGGTGTAATCGTAATCCCCCACGAGTCGTTGGATCTCTTGTTCGTGTTCGTGATTATGGTGTTATTGGCCGAGGGAAATATGTCAAGTTTGCAAAAACTGTCGTGACATTTAAACGGGAACAGGTTGACGTTTACTACAATTAACAATGCATTCTCCTTCAACGGTACTTCAGAACCCTATCGATCAGGATCATAAATCTTTTAAACTCCCAACCTTCACCCCGGTAAAATTCTCGACGAGGGGACGCCGGCCGTTATAAGTAATGGAAATTGGAGAAAATTACAAGCAAGCTGCACAAACCTGTAATAAATGGAAGTTCACATAGAAAACGGAAAAAAAACACTTGGAGGCGACGTTCAAAGAAATAACTCGCATCTCGAATGCAGTATAATAGCTGCTGCCCATCAGGGTTTATTATTCCTGAATGCCTAAGCTATTATGTGTTGATCCTCTGGTTTGATTCAATACGTGTGGAACGAGTTTGCTACTACGCACTTGTCGACATCATACTCCAATCTTATACGAGTTGGTCGTATATGTACATTTTCCTTGTTAGATTCTTAGGGAAAATTAAGAACGCTAGAGGCTATTTTGTATTAGATAAAATTTGTTACGTTTATGTTGAATTGATCTCAGGCGAATAATTGATTCGTGTATTTATTCAACACTTGTCTGTAGTGGACAGGATCATTCAAAGGCTGTCTGGGAAATGTATCCCTTCATATTGACTTTCTGTACAAAGTTGTTTGTCTCTCTATCACAGTTGTTGTTTACGTGACTAATACGAGTAAGACAGTTATGACGAACGTTGTCTCTCTCTGTTATCTTCACATGCGGTGGTCTGGCACTCCAGTTGTTTCCTGCAGTTCTTAGTGTGAGGTCGACCCAAAACGTTCTTCCTCATTTCAGTTTCTGTGGGTCTACACGTTTTCCCTACGGTTATATCATGGACAATTCTCGCCCTTCAAAGATTCCTTCAACCAAGTGAGTTTCTCTCTTAAATTCCTGTAAACTGATAAACAAATCAATTGATCTCCCATGTATGTAAAACTTGATTTTCGGATTTTGCTCAAGTATCGTGCTGTGTGCCTATTTCCAGAGGCCCTGATTAAGATTTTTATGTTGCCTCAATTTCTCGGGTGCCAAAATTGCGCCAAATGGGAGGGGTTTCGTATTAAGTACCTGCCACTAGACACGTTGAAAAATTGAAGATTGTCGATCAGCTGGATCTAATTTGTCAATAAAATTTTCTGCTGGGTCATGACACCTAAAAATGAATGAGAAAATTATTATTTTTGGACTCTCATGACTGGACGGAATAATTGGGTAAACTATTGAGGGTTCGCTCGAATATATTACCGCCTGGTCCCATC
The DNA here is from genome assembly GCA_963920205.1 of Stenodema calcarata. NCBI lineage: Eukaryota > Metazoa > Arthropoda > Insecta > Hemiptera > Miridae > Stenodema > Stenodema calcarata. The sequence goes on along the minus strand of OY986055.1, from coordinate 13,988,379 downwards.
CTAATGGGGTAGTCCTGCAGGTCCTAGCTTGGAAGGTTTTTGAAGGATATCTCAGGCTGTATTTGATTTGAAGTTTTGAAATGCGGAGGAGGAGGGGGGAGGGGGTTGTCCGCCACTATAGAAACACCAAGACATGCAATAAGACGGATTGATTGATTGATTGACGGCTTTTATTCAAAACAAACAGGGTAAGGATAGGACCATGCTGGCCCTCTCTTACTCCATCCCTGTACAATTTGACAATAATCCTTGTGCTATCATGTAGTAGTCATGAATAATAATGCGATGAAAATAAACTAATGAAATAAAGTACAAACTTCTCATCCCTTCAATGAGCAATAAACACAGTCAAACTTCGTAGTTTTTTAACAAGATTTTCTTATAGGTACTTACTGATTTTGATAAATCGAATAGAAGAAGGTTACGAGAAATTTATCGAAAAATCGAAAATTATTTTAGATCCTGCTCGCTTATTTTAGATGTTTTAACTGTGATGTTTGCATTTTGCGGTATATTAGCGGCTAATAATTAGCCTTACAAAAATGCCCCCTCGTCTCGTTTTTTCAATAAAAAAAATTTAGCCACAGTTTAAAGAAAATTGTTATACGAGTAAATTTCAAAAATCGGACGACGAGGGGCTTTTTCTTATTAATAAAGTGAATTTAGAAATTAATTTCAAAAGTCTAAGTCAATCACAGCCTGAGATACCTTCAAAACTTTCCAACCTAGGTCCTGCTAGGTCTATTTTTGGGCTATCATGACAACGCGGGTTAACTATTGAGGGTTCGCTCGAATATGTTACCTACCACCTGGTCCTATCCTGCCCTATATTTGGGTAAACATGAGTTAAATTATATATGATTTTTGGAAGAATCAGTTCTGCTCTATGTTCATCAAAATTTGAGTTTCTATCTTATCGAGGTTTTTGTGTATGCAACTCTCAATCTGAATAATGTGAACATGTGGCAGATGGTCCTTAAATTCTGACGTACAGAATACGACGGTCGAAAAAGCAAAAGTTTGTCCACCTTGTCAGTTCCAGACAGAGCACTGCATTCGTCCATACGTTATTTTTATTTCAGGTTTCTTCTAAAAATAAGCGATATTTACTCAACGGAGAATTCCCGAGTTGAATAATCTGGTGAAGACGGAGTCTCTCCCGGCGCCTACCCGGTCACTCCAGGAGTTTCGCTTATTTATAAAAGTTCTGTTTGGGAAGAGCCCGATGGAGTTCCGACATCCTTCCCCACCTCTGGATAAAACGCAGGTTGCCAACCTCTTCTTCGCTTCGCGTATTTGCCTTTTTAAGCGATGGGAACCTCAAGACTGGTCCTGTTCGCGAAGGGAATATAATACGAAGAATGTACTTATTCATACAAAATCATCATTTCATTGTGGAATCATCCTTATCTCAGTATTGGGTACCTTTTCCTGCATACACACTCGTTGATTGATTCCCAATATGAATGGTGTTTCAAAGTTTCGATATTGGGAAAGGGAATTGAGCAATTCAAAAAAAGTTAGGTGAATCTGGGTTTCAATTCCTTTCAAATAAATAGGACTAGATGTAGATCTGAAACTGCACATACGTATTAGTATTTTAGGCTTATTAAATATCACCCAATAGAGGTAGGTATACGTAGTAAATTCCGATGTAGGTACACCGTGATATTAAAACACTCTACACACTTGTAAGTGGTTGGTCGATGAGTCAATATTATTGATGTTCACGAGGCACTCGATGTAGAATACTGCCGCCGTAAGTTAAAACCACCTATCTCCATTTTTTTCATGTCGAGAAAAATGCAGTTAAGTGAGGAAGGGGCCCAGATCATCAAACTGGAGATCTCCAGTTTGATGATCTGGGCCCCTTCCTCACTTAACTGCATTTTTCTCGACATGAAAAATTGAAGGTAGAATTTCCTATCTCCATTGGAAAGGTTCGAAAAAATACTTTATCTTATCTATAAGATAAAGTATTTTTTCGAACCTTTCCAATGGAGATAGGAAATTCTACCTTGGCAGAAAAGACGAGCCACGTCGAGATCTACGCACCACATCCTTTAACAAACGAAAAACATATTCGGCTGTTGCCCAAGGCTATGAGTTTGGTTTTTAATCTTTAAATCAAACCATACATGCGATATGAGATAATACCATATACCTATCTTCAAAAATTACAATGTTGAAAATTGTATATTATCTCATTTTCAACATTAACAACTCTATATACAATTTTGTATTATCAATTTTTTTCCAAACTAATAACAATTTAGAAGTTCCATTCCTCCACTAGACGCTTCTATATCAGCATAAAAAATGTATATAGGGTTGTTAATTTTGTGCCCTCACAACATACTCGTACTTTCCAATAACCAACCAGTTTGTTCCGTTCAAATAGTCTACCGCTTCCTCATCTGTTAACTAATGCGAGTCGAACAGATCTTCACGAATTCTTTTCAAAATGTGGCAATGAGCTAGAAAATGGAAAATTCTCCTAAAATTACAGAGAGGACATGTAAATACACGATCTGTTACCCACGGTTTGTAATTTAAATCCATCATTTCACGTCGGGCTCTACAATTATTTCTTATACCTTCCTTTGACATCCTTCCTGTACATAGTCTGGTGGACCCTGCTGCTTATAAATTGTATGGTCTACCATCAGTCTACCCATTTGTTGAATATAGTTTTTACTCCATGCTTACCAGCTGCTCATGAAATGTTTTCCCTGATAACTTCTCGTGCAATACGTGAGTAAATCTCGATCTTCGACCTTTTAAAACCTTAATGACATGGTCTAAATGGCGACCTAACGATGCATACATCTGCTCTACTCCACTCTCCAAATAAACCATATAGTCAGGTGTATTAGTAGGTAGGGAAAACAACTTTTTAATGAAAATTTTGAAGAGCATCTCTATCTGCGTATGGAACTCATAAACCCAGACTTGCCCTTCATAACACAAACTTGCTCTACTGACGGCTTTGAAAACAGCAAATTTAGCTCCCATCGGCACTTCACCGTTTTCCATGAATCTTGACCACACGGTATATATTTAATCCTACTTTGGCACTTGAAATGTGAAGTTGAAGTGACACCTGGATTGTATAACTTTTCACCACCTCAATTTCCACCGCTCCATTTTCGATACCTTTCCCCTGTGATTTTTAAAGATCAATATTTTGGATTTATCCTAGTTAATCGACTGATTCTACTGCACTGTATACTGGGATAATTGGAGTATCATGATTTACAATGCCTCTGGATTAACCTATTGCCTACTCCTTAGAACGTTCTTGGCAATCACGAATCTGGATGAAATCACCGCCATATATGGAGGTTCTGCACAGGGATGCACACCAGATTCCATAAACAAGTGTGATATTGTAGCACTAATGGACGATGGAGGTTTTGTTACTAGGTATTGAAGCAGTATTGATTCAAATTGTCCACAATTCCTTCATGAATAATGTGTTCTATGAGGTGGCTATGTATACATATTCATGTTCTAGCTCACTTCGTAGTAGCTTCATTCGACTGTTCCGAGTTTCCCACGGGAACTCATATTTCGTCTTGGAACCGGTATTGTGTTTCGGGGAAACATGCAAGTACATGCCGTCTCCTCTATTGGCCCTAGTTATGTAAAAGGTGGTCAGTGACTCATTCTTCGTTCCGAGGAACTCAAACGGTTGAGTCACAGCGAGCAGGCGACGGGGTACTCCTAGCATCCACCCGATATCGAACAAGGGGGTCGCCCTTGAATCAACGCCACCCACCCTTGTCTTGGACGTATCCCCTCTCCTGGAGTCCACAGAATGCAAGCCTTTCTTCTTAGGCCCCTTCCATTCCATTCAGTCCGTGAGTCGTGTGTAGGCACTACTGAAGAACTTCCAGATCTAGTTAGCCCTATCCCGAACGTAGAAACATGAAGCCACCGACGACACCAGCCAGAGACATATTTGGGGCGGAGTGCAATGGCACACCCGGTCACCAAAGGTACATAAATATTATACTCACATTTTTCTCAATATCGTCAAATTTCTTGTGAAATGACCAAAATTTTAGCAATATTCGTCGAATGCATTCCGTTGATTGCATACCTCAAAACATCTTGCCTCCACTTCTGCTTGTATCTCAAGGATTCACTGGACTGCATGGAATCTTGCACAAAAATAGTGTGATGGTATCAAATCCAAGATGGAGATTTCATTTCGGAAGAAAATTATATGAATTCATGCTATATTGGTTTATTATTTAAAAAAATAGAATATAAGGTTGTACAGTACGAGTAGTTAGCAGGCAAAGAGTAATTGTGAAGCTAATCCATTTTGTGAGCCCGGGACTTCTGTTGACGACATGGTCTAGTTTAAGATATAAGGAATTTGCTAAATTCGTTGCAGAGGTCAGATTCTCCTACATTTAACATTTATAAAAGGTGCATATAGCTTAAAAATATATAATATTACTCTTGAATACCGAAATTTAATGTGCATCAGAGGAATTTTTCAACGCACTGTTGTCTGAATGAAACTACTGTTGACTGTATGACTCCACCGGGAAATCCTTGACAACCCACTGAAGATTGAATTTCCTCAAGGATATCTTGTCATTACAGTTGCACGATTAATATCATCTGCTGGTAAACTTGACAACTACTGCGTTCTCTTTCGGAAGCCCTGTAAGACCCCAGTACCGGTTTGGCGCTGTATACCTTTTGTCTCACGTTAGGGTCACTTTGTGTTTTCTTCGTGAACCGAACTTCTGGCGAGACAGCAGATGTTCTTTTCGACCCCTCACTACGTCCAGCTTCCTCTTAAGAACGAACTAAATCACTCGCGACGAAATTGGGGGGAAACCCATGGAAAACGTGGAAAATCACAGTATTTGAAAAAATCGTCTATTTCCACTGTTCTATTTTACACTGTTCGACCGGTTTCGGTGATTAAACCATCATCAGTAACAATACTTCAGGGGAAATAGACGATTTTTTTCAAATACTCTTGTTTTCCTTTCATCTTAAGAACATACGCTACCTATTCCCAGATTGCTCCATAATATCAATATTTACGACTATGGATGCTTCGACAAAACTCTTTGGATCACAAAAAATGGGTTGAATTTTTGGGTTTATTGGATCGAGAATCGCTAAAGTTTCGAAACAACTTCTAAGAACCACAAAAGATTGTGGATTTTGTTCAAAAACTGTGTAAAGATTGTGTGTTAATATTTGTGAATTGGGGGTACGTTAATTGGGGTTTCCGTACGTTAATTCCGAAATTCGCTGGTTGAGTGATGCTGCATGGATGTCACTTTTTCTCAGACCTTTTTTGACCCGTACAATAACAGTCTCCTCGCCTCGAATTGCATCCGAAACCACTTGTTCCTGGCCGTTGACCCTTTCAAGTTCTGCTTGCTTGCCGTTGCAATCATGAAGACTCAACCGTCTCATCCGATGGTAACAGTTACAATTGCTCTAATGATGTCTCACCTTCTCTGGAATGTTTCTACAATAACTCCGAATAAAAAAACCGTTCTCCGTCATTTTCTCTAATTTACTTGTTGATGGCTTCTCTCTTATCTGTTTTGTTCGCTTCGCTCTGCGCCGCTGCAATAATCTTCTGTTTGAACGTCGCCCACAATGCTCTTCAGGCGCGTCACGTAATTTCCGTCAACTCACTTGTCATAAACGGGCTCTCAATTTCCGTCCTTGCGTCTCGACAAATCTCTTTGTATTCTTGGATCGTCCAATTCGCTCCGCAAATGACATTTTTAGCATTTTGTACCGGTTTCCTTCGGAATGATTCGTTTACCGCTATTCAGAATATCATCGAAACAATGTTTCACTGCAATAATAATCTGTAGTGCATATAACTTCAGTTATTACATTTTGCTGAGCAACATACAAGGTTTGTTGGTCAGTGGTTGTATTAAATACGGTGATATTTTTGGAACGTTGTCTTGAGTTCTGGCACTTGAGTTTGGAATGCCGTTAACGCATTGGAACGCATTGAACTGCGTTGCGTCTGCCAGTGACTGCCAGTTGAGTCATTTTCACAACAATTAAAGCTTGTGAACTACAGGTGTGCAGATTTACGCTGATCCCACAATGGAACGTTTTCAGTTCCTTTCGTGCGAACCAAGGGATTCGTCAAGTCGCTCGGTTTCCGAATGGTCCATTCGGTCGGAACGTGGAAATATGCGAATTCCAACATTTTTTCGAGAGAGGAGGCGCAGTTTGTGGTGTAACGGAAGAAGTCTGTCCCTTCGGCTCTGACAGAGCGTGGACGCAAACAAAGAAACGGAACAAGGCCGAAGGCAGGTAACACGATCGCGAGGCTTCGAGTATGAGTAGGTGCAGATGGTAGGTGGCTGCTGGCTTCAAATGTTACAAAACCGTGAATGAAATAATCTGCATAGGTAATAATTCAATTCGTCCCTTGAGTATTTTGAAAATCCTATTTCGGTCATCGAATTTGCACTATTTTTAGAATTCGCATCTGTACCAGGGTGGTTCCTGTGTACTGAATTTCCACAGTAAAATAACCGCGCGTTCTTCAGGATGATAAGGTGCGATCCGAAAATTGTTGACCTTTTCTTAGAAAAAGAAGCCATCATAATATTATTCGGTTTGCCTCAATTAGAATGGCAGTCAGTACCTTAGCGAAATATCATTTGCCGCTCTTAGAAATTATTTATTCTCAAAATTTGGAACTCTTCTTGTATCCCCACTTTGTGTAGCTTTGTCGAGAATAGGGACTCTTGAATTTGTGTGGGAACTTTTCGTACTATTGACCCTTAATTAAGAGGGAAGTCTAGAAAGTAAGGTTACAACATGTGTTAAAAATTGAAAAATGAATAGAATATATTCATTTTTCAATTAAATATTATTTAATTGAAATTTACAAGGTAAGTGTCAAAACATGTCATTGTTTCTCTACAAATCGCCTTTCAGGTCAATACATTCTTGAAGCCTAGGGACCAATTTTTGTATACCATCGTCGTATACCTTCCGCTACACCTCCCGAAGCCATTTTTCGACATCGCCTTGGACCTCCTCGTCATTTGAAAATAGTTGCCCACCCAAAAACACCTTCCATTTATTGAAAAGATGATAATCCGATGGTGCCAGGTCCAGGGAGTAGGGTGGGGGTAGTCACAATATCCTTTCCTTTTGTCATTGATATTATTTTTCAATTTCTCAAGTGTCTCACAGTATGCAGCTGCATTTATGGTGGCTCCTTTACGCATAAAATGGACCAATAATATCCCTTTCTGGTCCCAAAAGACAGATGTCATGATCCTCTTGTCTGAAAATTGGATTTTGCATTTTTTGGGTGAATGGGTATGTTTTTGACTCAGGAGTATAGTGACACACCCACGTTTCGTCACAATTGAGTCAAGAAAAGTTTGACCCTCGCGTTCATACCTTTTCACACAATAACAGAACGTATCCCACATCACCTCCTATAGGTGGAGCGATTGGAGAACTGTTTGACTTGTTTGGCTGCTGGGACGACATTTCGTTACGGACTGAGGCGTTTGATGATTTATTTCGGCCGAGGTTCCCTCTACCTACCATTGGTGACAATTCTGAAGAACAAAGTTCCCTTCGTGTCGTACACAGCCCTTGTAACCTTTCTTTCTGGACGTCCCACGTATTACAACATGTTAGTGTCTTTGAACCGACTATCGAACCATTTTAGTGTGTTTTCAATTATCGAGTTATGTCATTCCAATTGACATAACTGTTGGGTATCGACGTTAAAATTGCCAAACAATGATATTGGGACCAGCACTCTCAACCATCACGATTCCACTCCTCTTGAAGGTTCCTGTAGTATTCAGGCCGTAGGTGCAACTATCTCTGTTAAGGACCGTCTCGGTTTCCTGTCAATGACGTCACTTTTGTCCCCTCGAACATCCTCCGGGGTCGACATATGAGATCGTCAAGCGGCTCCACCCGGAGTCTGCGTCTCATAAATAGACCTTGGACGGTCGCTCAAGGTGCAGTGGAACCTGAAATGTCCCTGAAATGCGAGTGACGACCCGTGAAGAAGAAAAACGATCTTTCAATTGACGGGAGGGGTCGGAAACGAGAATAGACCCGCAGGAAATCCGAACGATTTCTAACATTTCTCTAACCGTATAAATAGATTGAGGTACGTCCGTGAGTTACACAAAATCGATTGAACACCTAATCTAACACACACCTTATTTTAGATCTTTTTGCGGGTATTTAGTCGCAGGAATGTTCCTTGCTATTGCTTCAAAAGCGTTGGGCACTTGAATGATGCCGAGAATCATTTGAATTGTGTTGCCTCAGAACCGACTCTTGTAGCTTCAACGCTACCGCTTTATCTCGTGATTATTTTTTTGTACAGTGATTTGTAGACGGGTTTTTATCTCTTTTCCTTTTGCCGTTACCAAACTTCTCTATGCCCCTAGCGTTATCAGCAACGTCTCATGGACAAACGTGGAGTAGAGAGTTTGCTTCTGTGAACTGTGACTTTATCTAAAAATTGTCAGTAATGAAAGATTCATGTTGATGCAAATCAAGGTTGACTTCTTTCAGAACTAAAGATAAAACGCTCCTGATGACACACACTGAATATCCGATCATCATTCGCATGTTCTCGCGGTCAGTTTTTTTCAATCATACATTGTGTTCTAGGTTTTTCCTCACTCACTCCCAGTTTTCCAGGACCACCCTTTCAATCAATGGTAATTTATAGGTTATGTACAACTTAAAAAAAACGTGGTCGTCCATCCCAGCAGATTCAGACAAAGTGGAGTTCAAAAAATGTTAACGGCTACAAATTAACAGCTAGAAATTGCATATTCTTCTGCATATGTTCTGTTCAGTCAACAATAATTGAGGAACTTACGTTACAAAGGGAATAAGTGCCAAATACAACAAAAAAGTTACAAGCAAAAACGATTTGGTAAGTGAAATCTACAGGAGCCATTGCTTCTGACAGTACCAGGCAAGTTATAGTTCAATTTTTCACGGGCAATACCATTCTAAAACCACTTCGCAAAATTTATCAGGTACTATAAAATAATTTTCGATCCTATAAATGTTTCAGAATTTATGGAAAGGGGTAAGTGTCTACTGTCTTTTCCATGGTGCTAAGCGCTAAAATAAATAAAAACTTGGTACTTTAAACGAAACGTTTTAATAATATGTATACACTCGCGTTTTGCGGGAAGACAAGAGAAAACGAAAAGCCAAAAAGTAGCAATAAAAAGTAACCTTCCTATGGGTTGGCACTTACCCCCTTTATAACGGAAGGTCCTCAATTGTTGGTCGCTCAAACTCATTTTTATCTCGTGTGGCATGAATTTTGTCAAAAATCTTCCTCGTCGCAAATTTATTCGTTTCGTTTCGTTCTTTTTGAATTTGTTGAATTTTATGTTAATTTGAATGGTCTTAATTATCACGAATATTGCTGTTCGAAGGTTCGCGAAGCGGTGGTAAAAAGGGTTATTTATCGTGGCAGACTAGTGGTTTAGACCGTAACATCCTGACTTCCAAGAGAATGTCGTATATTACAGTTTAATATACGCACCGTAGACAGTGTTACTACCTTCAAGATCGGAACCCGTTTTATACCCGAGATTTTTGCGCTGCATTCGAAAAAAAAACTTCCTTCAGCGAGGCTACAGCTCAATTATGAGAAAGCGTTTAGAAGCAAACGTCTTTCCTCCCATGGAAGCTCATTATACTAAGCTGACTCACATGGGGAAACAAAAGGTCGCGATTCGGTTGGAGGTTGAGTTAATGAGAAAAGGCGATGAGCCGGCAGCATTTTCAATCATTTTTAAGGTAATTGAATTTCCAAGCTGACCAAAGATTCAAAACGTTCCTGCGAGGGGGGCGCGAAGGAATGTTCTACAGTAGAAGCCGAGACGGTGGCGTTGACCCGAGCGAATAATGGCCGTGGAAATGGTTCGTTACTTTCGAGCGAAAAACGATTTCCGGTCAGAGTTTCCCGAGGTTTCCTTTGGAAATTCTGTCGGTTCTAAAATATTGTTATGATTTGTCGTATACACAGATTTCGATGTAGATCATTAATGTTTACAGCAATTTAGACATACTAGAGACTGTGACCCGCCTTATAATACAGTTTTGCCCTTATCAATTGGAATTTGTTGAAACAAAAATTGTTCGTTTGAGTGTTGAAATTCGGACGTTTAGGCAGAGGATAGTTCTTGAAACGTTCCTTAATTCTCGGTCAATATGGAGGGATGAATATATGGGACTTGAAATTGTCAATAATCCGACTTATGTTTCGTCTGTACCTAAAGCATAGTGAGAAGTGTTAGGATAAATCAAGGAAATGTCTGCCTGTTAACGTTAACAGAATGTCGTGTTGACGTTAACTATTTTTTTCCCCGTCCTTCAACCAAGAGGTGGTGAATTTCCAGGGCAAATTGTTCAGGCGGTGGCCCTGAACACGCCAACCTAAAAATAAATAATTTCGTCTGCGTCCTTTGCCTATTTGCCTGTAGCGGCTAATACGTGAGTTTATAGAATTTTCAGCGGTAAATACGATGGTGAAGTCAGAATTGCGATATATCATTCCGTTATCAGTTAAGAGTAGATGAACCGTGAAGAACATCATTTCTTCATCTTCAAAATGCTCCAGTTTGAGAACGGAATAAGATATAGCGATTCTGACTTCACCATCGTGTTCAGCGTTTAAAAAAACTCTAATATCATCTGTCATTTGTCAGACTACCATTTTTGGAATTTATGAGAAATTTGTCGGAAATTATTTGTTAAGAATCGGGCCACTAAGGGGAGTTTTAAGAGGAAACAAATTACCCATAAATTCCAAAAATAAAACAGTCTGTCAAGTGACACATTATTTTATAGCTTTTTTTATGTTGAACACGATGGTGAAGTCAGAAGCGCGATACCTTATTACGTTCTCAAAATAAGTTCTCAAGTACTTTGAAGATGAAGAAAAGTGGTTGTTACTTGAGATGTGATACATATGTTTACATGTGATTTTTGGTGTCTTTTGGCAGTGAATTCAGGATGGTCTGAAACGGAGTTTGGTATAAACATTTATCGGAAATTCGAGTTTTAAAATTTTTGGACCAGGAACAATAGCATCCTTTTCTTCGAAAATTTGGTAACAAATAATGAAGTTAGAAAATCTTCTTTATTACTCACTTTTATTAAACTGGAGAAGAGTTGTTAGTTGAAGGTTCAACTAGATTGGGGGGACCGACTAAATCAGTTAGTAACTAAATTAGTTGTGTAGTCCGTTAGTACATCTGTAGTTCGTTAGTTGTAGTTAATAAGGAATCGACTGATTTAGTCGTTTGTTGAATTAACTTTTGCCCAACACTGTACTGTAGGGTGCTTACAGAATGGAGCTACGCTGAGAGCAAGGAAACGGAGCGAAGAAAACAAGCCAGTTTGTTTTCGTCGCTCTTGTCGCTGGTAAATTTGCTTAAAAATGGGAGATAAAATGCAATATGACCATTTCTTCAGCAATTTGTGAAAATATTCATAAAACCTGTCGGAATCTCGAAGTTCATCGTAGAAATAATGGATTTCCCCGTGTACATGTCGCAATTGATTAATTAAGTAAATTATACTTTTCGCCCACGGAGTAAATACCACATTCTCAACACGGGTTGTCCGCTAAGGAATAATAATCATCCATCGTCTAGAAGGATTTGAACCGCACTGACTCTCGCTCCACTCTGAATTGGCCAACTCTCTACTCTCTTCGCTCCTCTATTTGCTCTCTTCTCTCGCTTTTACCACAGCGCTCTAGTCTGTAAGCACCCTTACACACTGCTCCCCTGATATGTTCAAATCCATATTTTACTGTATTCTAGAGGTTTTCATATTGAATTGTTATTTTCACGTCTTGTTTTTCTGTGTTCTCAGGGTCCTGAAGCCTCCAGGTGGCGGCTCCTCCGACATCTTCGGTACCGGCGAAGACGGCGGCTCTGCCCGTCGCGTTCAGAAGAATCACTTCGCCAGTAACGTGTTCCTGTCCGACGAGCCGGCACCGTCCACTCCTTCACGATCTCCCGGTAATTCACATTCCAGGCTCTTCGGCCCCGCTTCACCCCCTAAGTCCACTCCTAGGCCAAATAGGAGCGTTTCCAGGATTCTACCGCTCGACGCCGAAGGGAACGCAGGCTCGACCAACGGCAACACCCCCGTGAAAGGCTCGCCTAGTAAATCAGGTCAATATTCACAACAACCATCACCTAATCACTAATCACAACACCCTGATGTTCGTGTAGTTAATTCAAGTTGAATTCTAGTATTTTTTAATACCGCCCCTAGAAATAACCTGTAGTGAGGTGATATCCAAGCATTCCCACACCAAACACTACGTGTGATTTAGTACCCAATCATTGAGTGAAATGGGTCTCCACTAGGGATGGGTATCGGTTTGAAAAACATCGACGTTTAACCTAAACGTTTCACTGTTACACTAGATGTGGTGGTGGTTTTGGTTTCATTCCTACTATGTTATCTCGAGTCAATCCTGACTGACATGAAAAATATGCAGCCTAAACAACAATAAAAGGCAAAAGGGCCACGTAAAATAAGAAATAATGTAGTAGGTATGGCCACCATATTTCAAGCAGAAACCCATGCGATAGATATTGAATATCTTGTGCCCAGGAGATCGCCAGGAAAAGACTAAAGGGCGCAAAGATCTATATTCTATCAGACAGCCAGGCAGCATTAAAGGCCATCTCGGCCTTCTCCATAAAATCAAAGCTTACCTGGAGCTGCCTAAACTCCCTCAAGATGGCTGCCCATGGCAACAAATTGACGCTGCTGTGGGTGCCGGGTCATGAGGGCATAGAAGGCAACGAAGAGGCGGATCGCCTCGCCAAACAGGCATCCACGTCAAACCCAATTGGACCAGAACCCTTCCTTGGCATCACGGAGAGCTTTATAGCCCGAGAAGTGGGGAATTGGGTTGACAAGCAGAGAACAAAGCATTGGCAAAGCGCTCCAAAAATGAGACAAGCCAAGCAGTTCGTACGCTTTTCCAGAAGGAAAGCCAGGGCTCTCCTTTCCCTCAGCCGGAAGGACATAAAGGCCGTCACAGGCCTCCTAACTGGCCACTGTCCAGTCAAGTACCACCTCAAAAAGATGGGAATATGCAGGACAGATGACTGTCGACTTTGTGACTGTGAGCCAGAGACAGCAGAACACATACTCTGTAACTGTCCAGCGCTTGCATACAAAATATTTAAGCACCTTGGTAAGGGCATCCTCAGTCCCTCCGAGGTTGCAAAAATCGATGACAACAGCCTGTTCCACTTCATACGGGAGGAGGCTGTAAACCGTCTCCTCACTACAAATGTTGTAGTGTAGGAACAGGGGTATAATGTCACAATAGACCCACTTCGAGGTCTACGTGACCAAAGGCATAAGCCTATCAAAGCCCCATTAAAAAAAAAAATAATAAATAAGACACATACTGAAACGTAAAACAGGTTTGTAGGTATAAGTATTTTGGGAGAAAGGAAAAAACCTCGAATGTTTCAAAACATCGAGTATTCGATACCCATCCTTAGTCTCTACATGATCCATCCGTCCCTTGGTTATTTCTCTACACCGTAATTCCCTAGTGTTTGCTGATGGATTGCTCCAATCTGCTGTTTGGTAGCTCAGTTTACTGAAGCACCCGAATATCACAAAATATCCTCTGAAATTCCCACGCATTTTTGCTTATATTTAAATTAAAATACACCAAAACTATTTAATTCATGAGGATATTTCAAACTAAAAACAGGCTGGAGGTCCTCTTCAATAGGAATTTGGTGGCGAATTTCACAAATTATTTTGAATCAAAACCAGCTCAAATTTGACCATTTCATTGAAAAATTGATTGCAAGTTTTGTAGTGAGCTTTTTCAAGTCGTATTTTGTCAATTTGTGTGCATTCTAAATTTAGAACATTTAGAACATAATACAACATTTATGTTGTATTACTCACTTCTCATTTTTAGCCACAATTCTATACCCCTGATTTTGCTAGTTCCCTTGATACCTGAATTCAACTTGAACTATTTTGTAAATATGTACCACTTTTATAGCGTGAAACTGGAAGAGTATAATCATTAAATGATGGAATTTTTACCTAGTTACAGCCAACCCGTGTGGTTAGTTCAATAAATATTAAATATTTTCCTATTGGGTATTTTGTTTGTACCAAAAATCACCCATTATCACTATAATCACTATCACGGTCACTATAATTTTCCCAGTTTACCCATCACGAAGTGTACCAATCGTTAACTACAAAAATTGAGCCAACCAAAACAAAACAAAAAGTGACAAAAAAGGCCAAAATGCGCCAATAAAAGCCAAACCTTCCAATAAAATCAATAAATTAAAATTTATTATCTTTTGAAATCATTAAATATCATAAACAAGTATTAGATTAGTAGTTTTTCAAAGCTAAATTAAAAACTACGGTTGCTTGCATATTCCTAGTGTATAATTAATATAATTATTATTAATACTTATTCATTTCAAATTATGATTAGCTCTTCCAATACAATTTTCACGTATTCCAACTGTGTTTCACTTGTGATTTTCTTTTCTAGTTCTACATTCTCTGGCTTTCTTAGCTCACAAACCACTTTTGAAAAAAACAAAAAATGCATTTCTTATTGTAATTTCTGTTGTGAGATAAGAAATCGTGAATGTATTGCTATCAAAATGTTTAAACGAACGGCTTGTTAAAAATTCTTATTAATATGATAACCGGCTTGAAAGCTTTCAGCTCATCTTGGGAACACCTGTTGCCGAAGATACATAATCATAATCATATAACCTACGAGTAATATCTTCTTAATGTAGTAATCATTTCCTCGCTCGAGGTTGGCTTTACTCACTACCCTTTTAGTGTATAACACTTCTACAGAAAAAAACCTTCTTCGTATTAACTCTGCCATTTGATGCCCTTACTATTTCTAACCCTACTTTCAAGCTTTAATTAAAAGGTAACAATCATAAGGCTACCTCATCAAAAATATTTGCTATTTCTTGTTCTTCCGTCTTGCTTTCGATTGGAAGTATTACATCTTGATGCAATACCTAACGTAATGACTTCTACTGTATCTATTGCGTTGCGGTGTCGGTTTGAATTAATGTATATTTAACGGTTTGGTAATTTAGTTATATAAGCAGTTTTTTCAATAATTTTGGGGAGAGGCGCATTATTACCAAGTAAGTGGTGTGCATTGGGTGAATGATCGTTATAGCACTAATTATAAATCGTCATCTCATCAGATTAATTAATACACTAAATTTCGGATGTATAAGAAATCAACGTTTTTATTGAAGATGAGATGAAGATTCGAAATTGTCAGAAAAGGGTGTTTCTGGCGAATGTTGTTATCAAGTTGGAGTATTGGAATTGGGTTTTTGCATGAGTTTTACGATAGCGTCAAGTCGAGCCATTTAGATGGTTCAGAAGATGAGCCTCCAGCCGCCATAGGAAGGATTTTCGCTTCCCGACTTATGACCAGGTAAGAGAGCGGAGATGCGCCACCAACTGGTGTAGAAGGTTCTTTATGTCATAGTTACCGAAATGTGGGGTATTTCTGACGGTTAGGTAAAGTTATTGATCCCATTTTGGTTTATGTCTTCGATAATGAACCTTTGAAATCGCCCAAGAAAAAAACTCTTCAAATTCTTGACACACCGGTTTATTATCTTCTTAGTGCAGAAACTAAATGATAGAGAGGACGAATTAATTACAAATAAAATGTTCCGATATAATTCTGGGTTTAAATTCCACCTACCAACAATAGCAATAATTTTTCTATAAATGAAGTACCTACCAACAAACATTCGAAATTACCTTCATTCTGTAGCACGAAAAGTACTGTATCTCAGAAGAAAAAAAACATCTAATCACAAAAACGGCACTTGCCCAGTCAGCGTAGTGCTAAAATTACGAAATTTGGATTACGGGTTCGGACCAACTCACAATGATCCTAATAACTTTATATAACCCTAAGTCTAGGGGAAGGGTTTCAAAACGAATTTTGAAATGTGGAACAATTCATATCTCGAAAATTTCAAATGGGACGGTATATTTTTTAGTTCACATTTAGATAGAATTAAATTCTTAATTTTATTAATAATCAATAAATTATTAATACATTTTATTAATTAAATTCAATATTAATTATTGGAGACGTTTGTAGGTGGAAATAAAAACCCCAGAATTATATGGGTACAAATTATTTGTAACAGTTACAAATAATTTGTACCCATATAATTCTATATAATTTGTACCCATATAATTCTAGTTACTATTTCATCATAATATGATGAACAGGTTGGAGCTATGTCTGGACATAGAACCGTTGAGCACTACAAAACATCGAGGCTGAGAAAGTTGCCGGGACATCGAACCTTTTTTATGTCCTTTTCTCTCGTTCCAATCGAAAAGCGCGTAAAAAATAAGATTCTTTTGATACCAATATCTCAAAATCGATACTTATGGACATAGTACCTCTGTGCTTTAAGGTATCGATATAATCGTTTCATCCATCATTCAGTGATCTAGACAGAAAGTTGATAATAATGATTAGTAGTGAATGATGATTCATATTATTACAAGGGTGATCTGCACAAAGAAGATTGTGAACCGTTGTGTCAATTTGCAGGTTTTTTTTTTTTTAATCAAACGTAGACACGTTGCATATCATGACAATGGTGCCACACCAGGGCTCCCCGAGAGAACCGTATGATAACTTCTAAAATAAATTCAGTGAGGAGAAGACCAGTAAATTCAGTGAGAACCGTCTATTTGATTTTTGGATTTGAAATAGTGAACCAATAATCGAACTGGTTTTGAATGTCTTCACTAGGAACTTCGGAGGGACACGCCATTAGGTCCGAGCTCGGCCCCACCTTGAAATTCATGTTCTACCCACCTCAGATTGAAAACAAAAAAACTTTTCATCTCGCTCGACTCCCAACGTCCCTCATATTTGTAATAATATAAGTGACTCCGTGTGTTAGCCATCAACTTTCGTTACGAGGGACCTATCGAAATTTGCTTGTGGGTGAATTGACCTTAATCATTTTTTTGCGATCAGTTTATTATAAGTTTCTTCTCCTAAAACGATCACATCGAGTTGGTGGTATCCTTCGACGCTCTTCTCTTTTCTAAGCAACCTTCATCCTACTCGAAAATTATTTCTTATATAATACCTACCTGTAGTAGTATTTCTCAACGGTGAGTATAATATATTATAATGAAAATATTATTTTCATTTGAAAACTTCATTTTTAGCACTGTTGTTTAATTTTAGTCATTAGCCTACCTGCGGTATTATTTCTGTGCGTGTAAGGTGGCTCCGAATAAAGAACCATAAAGTACCTATAGATCGCACTGGGCAATCTGTTTGAGTAAGTTATAGAACAATAAAGGCTGTAGAAGGCCTATTTTTCACGAGGATCCTGGAGGAGCTGGTTCCTCGTGAAAAGTGTACACAATTCTACACTTGTTGCGAGAGTTTTCTTGGATGGAATCAAATTACCTTCTTGGTTGAAAATTGGTTTCCCATTGAAATTAATCCCATGTTTTGTGGTGGTTTGCTGTGCCCCTGTGCTCGATCTTTTTGTTCGACCGCTCTGGAAGCACAGACCGGATATCCCTCTGGGTGGGAATATTGCCTAACACCCCCCTGAACAGGGGCACTCAGCTGCCATACATTACATGGTAGCAGAGCGTGGTACGTGCTGGCTTTGCCTCGGTACCTCCGCCACTATTTGTTGAAATTTGAGGAGCTTTCCCAGAAGGGACTCCTATATAGGGATCAAACCCATTTTGTGTATAAGCATTTATATTGGCAATTCAGATTCTATACATTGTTCAATTTCTTTAACTCCTCCAATCCTCTATATTCTAATTTTCCATGTTTCTACATTTAATTGGGTAAACTTCTATATTCAAATTTCTAAATTGCCAATATCCATGCTTGCAGGAGCATAGTTCTCCAAAAGTAGTAATTTGCAGTAGTACCATTACGATGGAGGTTAACCATACCTTGGAGTTTTCCAGTTGTTTGTCCTGGATTGGAACTCCATACTACCTTCAGTCCCACTTTTTTTCTATCAACAACAACCTGCCATACCAGGTGTTGTTTGGAGGTGGGAGTGTGGTGGTTTGCTGTGCCCCATTCTCGATCTTTTTGTTCGACCGCTCTGGGGATATACGGTTCTGTATATCTCTCTGGGTGGGCATATTGCCTGACCCAGTTTACATTGTGTCTATCTCTACTATTTTGGAGTCACCTTCAAATTAGGTACATTTCTCTTTTCTTATAAGGGCACCTCCAAGACAGTCATTCAAACGTCTGTGGGTCATTGCAACTCTTCAATAATTGAAACAATTATTGTTTCAATAATACGTCTGCTGTACCATTCAGAGGTACTGAACAGAATGGCCAATTATTTAATTTCAACACTGAAGAGGAAAATGGACGGTATTATAATAAATTTAGTTTATTCGTTCGTCGTTACATTTATATTATAAACCAAAGGTTTGTTGCTCAATGCTTTATTTATTACATTCTTCAGTTTCGTCGCTTGTACTTGCGTTGTGTTTTTGTCGTATGTTTGCATTATGTTGAACTTTTGTTGAAAGCATGAGTTTTCTGCATTTATGTGTTTTGTTCGCTTGTTTTTTCTACTTCTTTTTTGCTTTTTTATAATTTTGCGATTCTATTTGAACTATTCGTATTTCAATACTTCATTTCAGTTCTTCATTTCTCGTGTATTTGCCATTTATTATAATTTTCAATTGCCTTCATATGTAGTCTTTGAAAAACGTTGTAATAGGCGTTTGGTGTACTAGTTTTCGAATTAAGTCAATGAATAATCCTGAATAACTGCTCGGCTCCTCAACTGCCCAATCCAAAATCCTACCCCCAAATTCACACTTATCCACATTGTCTGTGCCCTGAGCTCACTTGAATGATCTTGTGATCTCACTAGATTCAATTTTAAATTTTTGCTAACATGAATAGGTGATCAAATAGTCCATATATTTAGCTAGGTTAGTCCACCTAATCTCTGTGGACTAATATTGAAAATATTAATATGGGATGGAATGAATTCACCCTTCAAACTCCAATGTTGTCGTTGACAGTATACTTCTCTGCCCCATGGAAAACTTGTAGGTAGTTGTGTCGGGTCATGGTCGTTGGGACGTCTTGTGTAATGTTGACCCTGTGGAAATTGATTTCATCTTTCTGTAAGGCATATTTATAACTAAGACCCCCTTGCAACGTTTGTTCGCAAATTGGATGAATTCTTACTTTTCCACTCACTCGAAGGTTAAGTCATCGATTGAGTTTCCTAAACCGTTTGCCCTTCAAACATCGTTGAATTATAAATCGCTTCATCGCCAACTGTGGTTTGAACGACGGGATCGATTGTTGTCCGACGACGATCCACTTATTCAAACAAGTTTGATGTCAAGGGTGTGTCCTTGGTCTGATTCTTTCGAAAAAGTACTGGGGACATATGTGCAATATGGCTTACACCCCCTCACTACATAAGATGTATCGTTGCTCCCATGACAATACCACGAATCTTTAAAACCATCGCACGCCAAAACCGCTAATCTGAAATTTCACAGTTTTGAGCTTGAGGTTTTGTAATGTTAACAGCAAAAATTCAAGTCGACGGATTGTCGATACTCAGATTGTTAGGCTGTTTTTCATACCTTGCAACATTGCAGATTATTGTACGAGTAGGTTGAACATGGTACAGCTCAAATCATGACGTCATTTTTTAAAAAAATCAGATTCTTGATTTTGGCGAAGTATTTTTTGTATGTGTGTAAATTCAGTTTCTAAATGTAAAATAACATAACAACAGATTAGTAACTATTCATGGAATCTACGTCCTAAAGATACGTGAAAAAGTATCCTTCAAAACCTAGTGGGGTTGGATTGATGAAATTTCTGGAGAAGATGCTTGATCATAATCATGATTGAATACAATAAGAAGCTGAAATTCCGAATTTTTGCAGATTCGCGGTTTTGGCACGGGATGGTTTTATATTTGTGGTTTTGGCAAGGGAGCGACGATACAACCCCTACGAAATGTAGCTTGTATGGAGCTTCAAACAGCTCGTACGGTATTTTGGGTCTTGATGTCGTACTGTCTGTCTAAATGGGCTAACATAGTAATACTGAAATATGGTCATTTTTTGCTTGTCCATTCGAGGGTACGAAATTGATTTAAACTTTCGTTCCAATTTTTGGACAGGTGGACACTATTCAAGTATTTGTTATTGTTTTTGATGGATAATTGCACCTTAAGGGGTCTTTTGTCATTTCGCTAGTTGTGTGTCAAAGGCCAGTGTATTTGATTAGTAAAATGGGTTAAGTGTTGTCGGTGAGGTCTTTAGAATGAATACCTACGTACATGTGGAGGACAGAAAACTACTCAGTCCTCTGAATTGTGGTTTCACTTATTGTAGACATTAAACTGCATATGCGCATGTATCTACGGTTTAATTATGTGTTGTTAGAACCCCTACGGGTAGTGTCTACCTAAATTTGCAACCCTGAAAACCTTGTGCTAACTTCGTGATGCTCGGAAAACAGCGAAATATTTGCACTAGTTTTACTTTTTGGCCAAAAAAGTAGTTACGCAGTTGCTTGTCAAAAAAAGTTATACATACCTTCCTTTTGTGAAGTATATAAAATTCCCTACAATTTCAGTGGTAGTAGAACTCCGTAGACCAAGTAGAACCCGAGATAGAGCCCTGCAAAACAATGTCACTTTCCCCCAAAAGTGCAAATTTTATGTTACGGTAATTTTTCTAGTCTCGTACCGGCCAAACTAGTGGTCCTACAAAACGTCGTGAGAGAAGAATTCGAACGCGAATTCATAAACTTCAATTTAATACCAGAATTTTTGCTTCTACACCGAACGGTTTTCTCAGAAACCGAAAAGCGGGTAACCTGTATTCTGGACCCAACTGACTTGAAATGTTGAGGTTTTATGATTTACTTTCTTAAAGAGCGTTAAATTCTGCGTCGATGAACCCCAAAACATTAAATTCGGTCCAGCAGTTTGGCCACCACACGTGTTCAAAGATTGGCTAACCTGCGGTGAGTCACTTCTCTGCAAAAATACGTTTGTCGGTCTCTTTTGGCTATAGCTCCAAAACTATCCGTCCGATCCAAAAGTTCTTTTTTTCGTCGTAAAGCTAGTTAATTTTACTTTCCGACCCCATATATGAATTGTTAATCAAGTCCATTAAAATACCGTCGTGACAACACTTATACCAAAGATGTATCGTATTCAGATGTCACCTCAATCCCCACTTGATAACCTAATGATGGTCCATAACATCTAGAGCGCTCATTGTACCTTGTGATAACAAGACTGCTCTACCGTAGATATTAACATGTCCTACTATACCCCTTTCGTCAGTCAATATCAATACGAGTTCAGATTTTATTAGGTCGTATTAGGTCGTTTCACTTGGAATAGTCATTTCGAACGAGTAGAGGAAAAAGGACCTAAAGCGGAACCCCGTCTTGTCGAAAGCTAATCACAGCCCCTAACCCCCCCCCCCTCCCTCCCCGTAGAATGGACCGATTTTTTTAAAACCCCAAGCTCACTTGTCCAAGTGAGCAGATAGATCCCATAGCTCACTTGGACAAAATTCTCTAATACTCAATTTTGGAAAAATTATGAAACTTTAAATTGCATATAGCTCAAAACCTACTTTTTGGACTTGACAGATAGCACATAATATGTGCTAACCTTCCTTTGAGTTTCGAAAGAGGACCCCCAATTTCTGTAATGAAATCCTTAAATAATTAGTTTGTACTGCTACAAGTTGAGTCAAACAAGTTGAAAATAACAAAAAGGTTGTTGAATTAGGGAGGAAAAAAGTAGATATTTATGTTAAGGAAAAAATATAAACATTCCCTTAATTAGGGAATTTTCGAAGAAAAGGAAGCTATTGTTGTCGGTCCAAAAATTTAAAACTCGAATTTCCAAAAGATTTTCATACCAAAATCCGTCCCAGACCATCCTGAATTCACTGCCAAAAGACAACACAAATCATAATATGCTCCCTTTTCTTCGAAAATTCTCTAATTAAGTGAATGTTTGTATTTTTTCCTTAACATAAATACCTACTTTTTTCCTCCCTAATTCAACGACATTTTTGTTATTTTCAACTTGTAGCAGTACAAACTAATTATACAAGGATTTCATTACAAAAATTGGGGGTCCTCTTTCGAAACTCGAAGGAAGGTTTACATTTACCTTAAAAACCGAATCATTGCCCTTTATCTAGAAGTAGTTGGAGCTTAAAACTGGCGACGAGAAATTTTCTGTAGGCTAAATGGTCGTAAAATGTGCTTCCAGGTGCTCTTCGGGCCTAATTGATAAGGCCCGGTTTCCTTCCACCAACCCTTGTCCTTAAATAATAGTTAACGGCCCCGTCCCTCGATTGCAGTGAAACAGAATTTAAATCAGGGTTCCACTTTAGACCCACTTCCTCGACTCATTTCTGTATTTCAATCCTCACGAGTGACTCTACTAACTTTTTCTTTTGTTTTTCTCTTCTTCTCTAGTGGCTAACGGGGATTCTCACGATGGAGCAGACACTCCTGTCTCCAATGGAAACACATCACCAGTCACCAATGGGAACCGCATCACTAACGGCGGATCTCAAATCACTAACGGCGGCGCTCAAGCTCAGGCCCCTGCCTCCAGGAACCGCGTTCCTCCTGGTGGCTACTCCTCCGGCCTCTGGTGAACAACCCCATGACGTCACACCCTAGCTGTCATTTTTGTTACTATTACTATATTTATTACTGATTGGAATTAAATTAATTTGCAACACGTATAGATTCATTTTGCATGTAGACTAAATGAAATCCTATTTATTTAAAAGCGAATTTACCAGAATCATGATTTAGGAATCTTCATTTACAATACTGAGTTCGTTGCGATACATCATAACAAGTAGGATTTGGTTCATCAAATAATAATCAAGTAATCACATAACTCAAGTTTGAAATCCTGTAACATCATGATTGTTTCACTTTGATAGTTTTCTTTTTTTGGATTTGTAAGAACTATTGTTATCAATAGGTGTTAAGGCTGATTTTTTTCTCGTGCCTTTGAATGACTAAAATTTGTGAACAAAACTTGCTTTTTCATAATACACATTTGATGCTTAAGCTTTTTGTGCCCGCTCGCTTTGTTTCGCTCTTGATTCGTATTTTGTTCTTATTAGTATTGACTGAGTGATTGAGAAATAATTTTCTACTCCTTCATTGTAATGTCTTGATATTGGTTTAGCGTCTAATTTTAATTATGAACCTATTGGATAAGATGTATATGAACTAATGATATTGAGTCTGTATTACATTATTATGAATTAGAACTGTAGATCGATACAATAAATTTTTTAAAAATTCTCCCACGTTTGTTGTTTTGAAATCCTCTTTTTAACCCGATTATCCCAGGAGCAGTGAAGTAATTGATGTAGTTGATACGTCCGAAAGTCGTTTTTGAACAATCTCTGCTAGTTAATTAATCTAAGAAATTATTAATGGAAAATTAGGCGCAGGCCACCCAAATGATGCGTTATGATCACGTTTTACATAGATTCGAGGTTGCTGTTATAGCATATAACGATATATAATATATTATATTGTTTTGCTTGTATATCGTCGGTGAAACAGCAGCATGCTATAGGTAACTCATTTTTCCCAACTTTTCTGGAGAGACAAAAAACTGTTTCCAAAACTTTTGTCGTCTTCCATGCTGAGTCGTTGCCTCGCCACAACTACACTGTAAAACATCTATTAGGGTAAATAGGAGAGTACGGCGACACTTTGCCCTTCAAGGGCTCCTAAAGGGCTGAAATTTGGGGAGGTGGTAGATAAGGGTCAACTGTATCTGTGTAAACTTTGTTTAAACTCTGTGTAAACTGTGTAAAATCAGAGTGATCGGACGATTAGGGTAGGTAGGGTAAGGGATTGAAGTTTGGGGGTGGGGGTAAGGACTGAAAAAAATGCGAACCGAATATGACCGCTATGCCCTGAGTATATGGGAATGTAGGAATCGGATCGAGTTGAGAACGTTTGTTTCAGGGCCTATAAATAATATTATGGGAAATGGCCGCCCTAGATGCCCTATGTATAACATGACTTATAGCATGTTGGTTTACAATCTGAATTAGGTATAGCTTGTTGGCAACACTATCAATAACTTCTCCAGTGAACATTTGAATAAGGAATGATGTCAATCATTTTGACGAAAAATTGACTTATAGCATGTTGCTGTTTCACCGACGATAACTAGATCTTTTTATCAGAAAGCTGCCACATTCTGCTAGTCAGTTCGTTCACAACGACGATGAATGTGGTATCTCATCAACATGAACGTGAATCATAGAATTATCGTTAAGGGCAATAACATAGCCACACAGAAAAAAATAAATAAAGTAGTGCAATATATTTTATCCGTAGTAATGTCGCCTCCTGAACACGAATTTGCTATTAGAATTTGGCTATGACGTCACAGTTTTTTTCTTACCTCAGAGAATAGGTGAAAACAACCACTAGAATCGTGTCAGACCATTTTGTTTTTTCCTACCCTCAAAATGAGAGCTGGATATCATGATTTTTGAATTCAACAGATTTGAGCCAAATTTGTTATAGAGAGGTGTTTTGAGTCGCTGGTCACGAATCTGAAGTCTGATTTGCGAAATTCAAAATGGTGGAGAACATTTTCGAAAGTCAACCGATTTGAGCCAAATTTGATAGGTATAGAAGGTTTTTTTGGGACATCGAACACGAATTTGAAGTCAGATTTTCAAGATGGTGAAGCAAACTTTTGCTAGTCAACCGATTTGAGCCAAATTCTTGCGAAAAATTGCGTCACCATCTTGAAAATCTGACTTCAAATTCGTGTTGGATGTCCCAAAAAAACCTTCTATACCAAATTTGGCTCAAATCGGTTGACTTTCGAAAATATTATGACGTTTGTAGTGAGGAAACAGGGTTTCACCAAGATATAAAAGTGATGGAAAACCGTTACCAGGGAAGATGGGTTGCCAACACGCCGAAAAAAGAATGATCAAAAAAGATAAGACAAAAAGGGAGAATTGGAGAATTTTTTGATAAATTACGTTTATCTTTATTAGCAAATAAATAGAAACATGTTCGTATAACGGTCAAAAATATGAAGTCACAAGATATTGGCGGCCGTATTGGATCCACTATCTTAAATTTTGCAAATCTGACTTCAGATTCGTGATCGAAAACCTCAAAACCAAGTTTGAGCTGAGTTTTTAACTTGGTTATTGACTTCCTGGCAAAAGAATACACATATTTCTGGATTTTGTGCTCATTTTCGTTTCCCCAAAATAGTAGAGAGAACGGGTTTTTTATTTTCAAGATACAATTAAGTTAAAAGCAGTCGTCGTAAGTTTCTTAATGTTAAAACAGTAAATACAATAAAATAGTAATCTTTCTTAACCAAAATAGCCATTTTATAGTGAGTTTCCCCTAAATAGAACACCCATTTGTTGCCATGTTTAGAAGGTTAGATGAGGTAATGATAGATTTAGTTTACCTCATCGCTTTGTAGTTTCCGAAATGTCTACGACCAGCCACTATGATGATATAGATACCATTAAATGATAAATAATTGATAAATTTTATCAACGTGAAAGTTAACCAAACGTTTGACTTCAGCTGGTCGAGTTTCATGTTCCAAGATCGTTTTGATGTCCACGTATAGAAGGTAAGTATTTGACAAATGGGTTTGTTGGTAGGTATTTGACATTGATGATGTAGGTAAGTACTTGGGTGTTCAATACAAATGAAGAAGTACAAAGCCCTCGAGTTTGATACAAGTCTGACAAGGTTATTGTCAACAGTGACGATAAATTCACTCAACTCGCTCACACTGTGAAGCTGCAATTTGGTCATTTTTGGACGTAACTTGACGCTGCCTACGCCCCGGATCAACTGAGTGGCTCCTACAGCTAATTTCACTCTATGAAGTTGTACATTGGTATGTAGCCTCCTTAGGACTTACACTTTAAGCAGAATAGGTCCAGGATCAGCTGAGGGGCTCCTAAAGCTTATTTCATTCTATGAAGCTGAAATTAGGCATGTAGCCTCCTTAGGACTTGTACTTTTAGCAGAATAGGTCCAGGATCAACTGAGTGGCTCCTAAAGCTAATTTCATTCTATGAAGATGAAATTTGGCATGTAGCCTCCTTAGGACTTACACTTTAAGCAGAGTAGGGCCAGGATCAGCTGAGTGGATCCTAAAGCTAATTTCACTCTATGAAGCTGAAATTAGGCATGTAGCCTCCTTAGGACTTATACTTTAAGCAGAATAGGTCCAGGATCAACTGAGTGGCTTGTAAAGCTAATTTCACTCTATGAAGCTGAAATTAGGCATGTAGCCTCCTTAGGACTTATACTTTAAGCAGAGTAGGGCCAGGATCAGCTGAGTGGATCTCAAAGTAATTTCCATGCTATTCACTCTATAAAGCTGTAATTTGGCATGTAGCCTCCTTACGACTTACACCTCAAGCAGAATAGGTCCAGGATCAGCTGAGGGGCTCCTAAAGCTAATAATTATGCTATTCACTCTATAAAGCTGAAATTCGGCATGTAGCCTCCTTAGGACTTACACCTCAAGCAGAATAGGTCCAGGATCAGCTGAGGGGCTCCTAAAGCTAATAATTATGCTATTCACTCTATAAAGCTGAAATTCGGCACGTAGCCTCCTTAGGACTTACACCTCAAGCAGAATAGGTCCAGGATCAGCTGAGGGGCTCCTAAAGCTAATAACTATGCTATTCACTCTATAAAGCTGTAATTTGGCATGTAGCCTCCTTAGGAGCAGAATAGGCTGAGGGGATCCTAAAGCTAAACGTGGCTAAAACTTGCTCACAGAAATTTAGCCGTAAGGCTCACAACGAAAGGGGATGGGGGGGGGGGGGGGCTAGTTTTCTACTTTTTTGAAAGAGTGCATTTGAGAAATTCAAGTTTGAATTTTAAAAAACTCTCTTTTAACCCCTATTGAGGTGCATGTCATATGAAAGCCCTCATAAATAGCTTTGAAATGACACAAATATCAACTCTCTCCCTCGTGTCCAAATTTTGCGTTTTTTGGAAACCGTTTGAGATATTGAGCTGAAATTTGGCATTTTTCTTAGTTTCCAATTAACCCACGTATTGAATTTCATCAAAATGGTGAGGGGAAAAATTTGTTAAAAGTTGTTCATTTGACATGGAATGACCCGGAAGGAGCCACAGGTTGTTTTCTCACAGTACCTACGTAGATTTCTTGGCCCAAAAGTATGTTTTGTAAACCTACAACCTTAATCGATCTTTGTTTCCAATCCTTTAAAGAGTCGAAATGTGCGATCGGATTTGGTATGGTGGTTCCAAATCTATGTTTGTTCTTGGTAGATGCTAGATAATCTTCATCCAGGAGTTGAAGGAAGAGTCGGATGGAGGATCAAGGAGTCGGATGGATACTATATGATATGCGAGAACCTCCTCTGTACTATCCACGTGCAGTATCCACATGGTGGGTTATCAACAACTGTGGAGATAAATTTTGAGGTAAAACTATACAAATTCTTACTATTTACAAACCAACAGCCATTGTCCGTTGTATCTACTCATTAGACGATTAATCAAGCCATAATACCAGAGCAGCATGATCACAAACAGATAAGTTTCTGGGCTGCGACGGAGAACTACTGATACCGGAAATTTCCAAGTTTTCATTCACCTTGGTACGTACCTACTTCGTATTTGATTCACTGTATGTTAGAGGTGGGTCGCATAACCTGAAACTGTTATGAATAACCGGTTATTTTAAAATAACCGTTATAACCGTTATTCAATTGATAAAATAACGGTTATAAAACCACCTAAAATTTTGTTTCGCTCCTATATTGCGGCTATTCTGGCCTCACAATCACAATAAATTGTCACTCCCATACTGTCGACAGCTGATGAAGAAACATCAGTGATATTTCATCATGTTCGTCTTTTGTTCAAACGTTCGTATTTGTAAGCGAAAATCGAAACGTTATCGCCTCAGCGCATCGGTTACAATGTAACCGTTACATAACAGTGGTTATTCTGTTATTCGAAGTTTTTCAGTTATTTTACAGGTTACGTTTTTTTCGGTTATGGAATAACCGAAAAAAACGTGACCTGTAAAATAACGCATGCGTTATATTATAACGCATAACTGTTGAGGCTCGTTTTTCTGGCTGTAGCTGTACTCAGGTAAGGTTCTCGATTTCTTTTCGGTTATTCTATTTCATTAATATTTTTATGGGAGCTCCAATTTCCCCCATCCTGGCAGACTTATGTCTGGACCACTTTTGGTTTATTATCTTCGATAATGAACCATTGGAATCGCCCAAAGAAAAAAAAATGTTAACCCCCCCTCAAAATTTGTTGGTTTACGTTTCAAGATACGTAGATTCAGAAAATCGAATAAAAAAAAAATCCGTCCGTACGTCGTACGCCGTCCGCCGTACGCCGTCCGCGCCACTTTGCCCAGTTAGCGTTGAGTTAAAATTACGAAATTTTTTTAATGGGTTTCGACCAACCCCACAATGGTCCTCGAAACTTTTCATAACCCTAGGTGAAGGGGAAGGGGTTCAAAACGAATTTTGAAATTTTGAAAATTTCATATCTCGAAAAATTCATATGGAATGGTATGTTTTTTATTTGATATTTAGATAGAGTTTGTTCCGTAGAATTTTTTAAGACCATCCGCAGCTTTCTTCACCTTGGAGGAGTATCGGTTTGCCCACATAGAGAATCCCACATTAAATTGCACGAAGGATAGCGTTTAAAAGATTTTAGGGGTTAAAGAATAGGATGGTGTAAACATCAATTCCAAAGTTGACCGGTCTTCATTTTTATAGAATGGCTTGTAGAAATTATTGTATCTAGTGCAACTTAGCATTGAACAAAAGACAATATCTAGTGCAACTTAGCATTGAACAAAAGACAATATATTTATATCGTACAATCTCGTATTTATACAATCTAATTATCGGGTAGAAATTATATTTTATCCTCTAGGTTTTCTTCACGAATCACTGCGATAATATTCGTGTAGGAGACTTTTTAAACTATACATAAATATAATTTTCAAAAAACTCAGTGCGTTATAGATACTCGTAGTTTGTGAAGAGCAGAAGAGGTATAAAAATAATACATCCATAAGCAACAAAGAATTTTTTGACTGGGAATGTTATATCAACAGAAAAAGGAGTAGAGTAAATTACATCGTAAAATTTGGAAGTGCCATGGAGCTAAATTAAAAAAGATTTTTTTACCCCAACATTTTTTTCAAAACAAGAATCGCAGTAGTTAACGTTCAATTTTACTAGCAAAACTGCTATTTATCAAAAGTGGCGTGCTCGGAATAACCTGACAACCGAAAAATAGCGAGAAACGGAAAAAAACTATCATGTAGGAAGTAACTGAAAAACGAAACGATTATTTTTGTAGGTTAGCAGAAAAGAAATAACGGTTATTTTGTAACCGAAAAAAATGGCGAGAAACGGAAAAAAACTATCATGTAGGAAGTAACTGAAAAACGAAACGATTATTTTTGTAGGTTAGCAGAAAAGAAATAACGGTTATTTTGTAACCGAAAAAAATAACGGTTATTTTTACATAACTAACGTAACGTACCGTTATGGAAAAGTAGCAATAACGCCCACCACTACTGTATGTGATATCTCAAACCTCTGAGCTGACAATTCTATACTTACCATTTTGTTGGCATAATGGGTACGAGTTTGGTTTATCATGTTTAATTATGACCGTTTGGGCCAAGATAGAAAGTAGCGTTGTTGGTTCACGTTTAGATGAGGATTCGTAGAACTGAGACGACCTGGAGTAGAACAGTTTTTCTAGAATTCGGAAAGTGAAATTGAAAAATGCTGTCAGTCTGCTGTGGGCAGAATGATGTAGAACTTGGATGAGATGATGCAGAACAGGTGCTTTGAATTACACTATGTATCTTTTTCTGTGATAATTTTATGTCCGTGGACATGAGAAAGTAGGTACCTAATTGACATGGAGATGTCTTCAGCTGAGTAACTCCAAAAGCTCATTTCTAGTCTACTGATTTTATAAAGCTGTAATTGAGCAAGTAGGACTTCAGCCAAATAAGCCCAGGATCAGCTGAGTGGATCTTGAAAGTAATTTCTATGCTACTCACTCTGTGAGGCGGTAATTTGGCATGTTGCCTCCTTAGGACTTATACTTTGAGCAGGATAGGGTCAGGATCAGCTGAGGGGCTCTAAAGCTAATTTCTTTGCTATGAAGCTGTAATTTGGCATGTAGCCTCCTTAGGACTTACACTTCAAGCTGAATAGGGCCAGAATCGGCTGGGGCTCCTAAAGCTAATTTCGATGCTATTCACTCTATGAAGCTGTAATTTGGCATGTAGCCTCCTTAGGACTTATACTTTGAGCAGGATAGGGTCAGGATCAGCTGAGGGGCTCCTAAAGCTAATTTCATTGCTATTCACGCTATGTAGCCTCCTTAGGACTTATACTTTAAGCAGAATAGGGCCAGGATCAGCTGAGTGGCTCCTAAAGCTAATTTTGATGCTGTTTGCTCTATGAAGCTGTAATTTGGTGTGTAGCCTCATTAGGACTTACACTTTATGCTGCCTGGGATCAGCTGAGGGGCGTCTACACCTAATTTCTTGAACATTTCATACGCGGGAAAAATTGTAACGTTATACCAATAAACAGCAACCGGCAATAATTGAGAGCTGATAATGATAATTATTATTATCAGCTCTCTTCGGTTGCGTTATAAACGGCCCCATCTCTCTTACACAGTGTAAAACATGACATTGTAGTGTAGATACTCAACATTACTTACCTGATTTGTGAGGCGGAAGTCTAAATTAGCAGGAAATTTGACATGGATATTATGTCTTATGGCTGATGAATTTTTTCATGTAATACTTTCTGGTATTCATTATCTTAGGCTTTTAAATTTAATATTATGAAATGGTATTTATACCATTTCATAATATAAGTCCCAAGTGTTACCACGAATGGTTTCGCTCCTTAACAGGCTTGGCTTTTTACATTGCAATTCGTTCAAGTTCAAAATGCATTCAAGCGTTGTATGTTAGAATTTTCTGAAAATTTGCGTCATGTTTCCAGTGTGACCTATATTGCAAGTGAAATTGGATACTTTTCTGTCAGGAGTGTCTGACAGATGTCGGGTAGTGACTTAACCAGTTCCCTATCATGAAGGCAATTTCCAATTTCGTGCTGTAATTGTTTGTTGAAATTGCTAGTAGTTTGAAGTAGGTAGGTACATATTAACGCCCAAGCTTGTAGTAATAGTAATGGTTTTTATTGTTTTGTTTCATTTAGTACACAACTAAACTGGATAATCATGCTGCAAGTGAAACCCAAGTCGAACTGGTCCAGATACCTTCTGCAAGGTGGCAAGTGGCTACTCATCGGAGAGCTCACATGCTTGGGTGTCAGCTATCTTGGATGGAGGCAGATAAACCACAATCAGGATGCACGGTACTATTTATACAAGAACCACAGTTGGATACTCGAGAGCTACTACCAGTTTGGTGAGAAAATGTCATCTGATAGTAATATTAGAGAGTACGATTTATCGTGCTGGCAAAGAGAAGGCAAGATCTAAAAGAAATGTTGGGTAGCATTATAATTCTAAATTAATCTTGTTAATTGTTTTGAAATCTTTACCACTGTGATTATCATTACCAATCACTTCCCATAAACTGTTATTTACTCTATTTTTGCACACACAAAAAAATAAAGAAAAAAAATTTGTTCCGTAGTTTACATTTTTTGCTACTGGAGTGGTTTTACAATAAAAAGTCTGTTGAAAGAATCGATTGTTTTCTCTTACCCTCAGCCGTTGAGCGTAGTTGGATGGATCGAGAGAGAAAATCCTTTTTATTGACAATATTCAAACATTTTTACATATAATTTACAATAATTCAACAAAACGTAGCTATTTGACTATTATTATTTATATAGATTCACGTCCCGGTTCACAATTAATCTGGATGCATTGAATTAAGTACGTGTGTAATTTTCAAATAAGAATCAAGCTGTTCCATTCTAGTTTGACAAAAAAAGTGATTTCACAGTAAAAATTGTTGTAATTATTTACACTTCTGGATGGTTAGAGGTCTGTATCTGGTGGGCGGCGAGGTCCACGTCCCATGCCAGGGGGTCCAAAAGGATCAAATCTGGCGCCTGGAGGAACAGATCCTCTGAAACAAAGATAGGTGCTATTATCCAGGCAAACAGACTACATTATTTATATTCATAATGGCTAATTGGCATCAAATACAATTGGATCGGTGAGAATAAAAAACAGTAGAAGTCCAACTTAGGCCATTTTGGAAACCCTTTTTTTTATAGGTTGAAACCTGTAGAACTAGCCATTGAGCACAAGAACAGCACGCTATCAATGCTCCTGGGCCCAAAACTAAGCAAGAGTGAAAATCCACGGACTTATACTGTTCTTGCCCTCCGTCTATCTATCTACAAGAAAACATGTAAGCCTATTGAAAGAAGATCCAGCTAACTATTCGGCATATCCGAGTATACAGAATTTGAGTACGACTCCTCCTTGCCAGGTGTAATGAACTAAGGATAATAAATTGACGAGACGACGTGAGGAACGAGAATGGTTTATTCAAAACCGATCACAAGAGGTCCCTTCAATGTGACCATCATAATAACACTAAGTCTTAATTTCCCTCTATGACACCAGTGTATGTCAAAAAATACGAGTACATAGACACTCCTCTAAAACAGGGTTTCACAAGAACTCCCTATACAGAGTGGTTCTTAATGAACGTCCCACCCATTTTATTTCGATGTTCAGAGAGATGGGGGAAACTAATCGAAGTAACGTCCCCTTATTTTTTTTTACAAAGAATTCAAAGATCACATTTTCGTGCCCCGCGCATGCGCTCAAATGCTGAATACGCATGCCAACTTTGTTTCTTCAAATGTAAACCCCCCTTTTTTATTGCAGATTCGGATTCTCCGTCAAATTTCATGAACGTTTTACTTCGACAACCTTTTTTTTAGGGCGCACCCAAGAGCGTCCAGAAGCTCCCAAAGTTGGACTAACTGCGTCTGTGCGTAATTTCGATGAGACGGAAAACCCCCAGTGTGGCACATGAAATTTGATTATTTTTCGACACTGAATCACGTGGTGATATCAGTTTTTTATTGGACTTGATTAAACCGGGATTACAGCCTGAAACACGGTCGTTTTTAAGAAAAATCACGTTGATCATTTTAGTTTTACTTAGATGAGTTTCTAGGCAGGTGGGTAGGTATCTAAAGTATCTTGTTAAAGCCATGTTATTTATTTTTCCTCGCCCTTTCGCAACCTAGGCATGGAACCTAGAATCCGAATCTGCAATAAAAATGGGGGGGGGGGGGGGGGGTCCATTTGAAAAAACAAAGTTGGCATGCATAGCAAGCAAAAATAAGGGGACCTTAGTTTTTCTTCGATGACTTTTTGCTATCTCTCGAAATATCGAAATAAAAAGGGTGGGACGTTCATTAAGAAACATCCTGTATAGAAAAGCTATGAAGAACCACTCGGAATCAATTCAAAAAAGATTGCAGTTGTTGTAAAACTGATAAAATACATCCCAGACCCATTCCTCGAGTTCAACCAGAGCATTAAAGAAGACGACTGAACAGGAAGAATTAGTGGAGGATATATTTTTTGTGAAGAACTTCCACACTTAGGAGTCAGTAACATGTGTTTAACAACATCTTTGCGTTTCACATCTCAAATTATGACAACATGATAATATTGATTATGTTTTCATTTAAATTTTGTTGAGAATAAAAACAGTACAAGTCCAGTAATTTACTTTTTATTCATATGTCCATATCAAGTTCTTTTTAAATGCAATAAAAAGGTTGGCAATGTTGATGGGACCTACAAGTACCAATGATATCTGATGGTTGACTATCGTTAAAACATATTGCTTGTGATTCCGAGGATAACGAAACCTTTGATTGCGAATATCTCCAAAAGCTGATTTTGGACATGTACTTTCAAAAGAAACTGAACAAACCGAAAAAGCTGCTTAATTCGATCCTAACAAGCTACAGTCGTGATTTTTTTTAATTTGTCAAAAAATCATTGGATTTCTGCTGCAGAATTTTATTGTTTTTTGAGTTCAAGAAATTTCGTAATTTTAATTTGGAAATTGGCGCGTTTTGCATCGGTAGATATAACCGGTAGAAAAATTTACTGTTCAAATGTTAGGAAATCAGTGGAAGTTTTTCTAACCTTGGAAGTCCACCAGGGTTCCCAGCTCCCGGATCAGAGAAGTCACGACGAGGGTCAATTGGGTTAAATATCATTCCACCGCCTCGTCCAAATGGGTCCAGATCCCTGCCACCGACACGCTCTGGATCACCCCTGAAATCGGAGAATCAAAAATTATTTATAAACGATAATTTAATGCTACGTAAGTGAAACATTTAAAGGGTAAATAATTTTTGTTTGACCTGATTGAAACCTACCGAAACGGATCAACCTGAGGATTCCTGTCAGGTGGATAGACGCAAGGATGTAACGGGGGAGGCACTTGGCTCACACGGGGTTGTTCTGGTGGCACTGCAGTCGTTTGCGTGGTCGCATGGGTACTGCAGCCTGATGTATTTTGCGGTTCCATCAATTCCGTTTTTATTCTGTTGAAAACCACTTCGGATGATGGGACCATAACCTCCAAGGTGCCTCTAAGAGCTGAGACTGTGGAATCCACGTTGAATGCAATGTTAGAAACCGTCAAGCTGCTCACTCTCTGCAGGGCGAGAAATCAAGATATGAGTGTAGTAACGTAAGTCGAATATAGAGATCCTTTACAAGGGTAATGACAAAATAAGAGTAAGTTTGAACGCACCAGAAGATTGAAAACCATGTTGTCATCAATGGGGACGCCTCGCAAAATGTAGAGCTCATTGTCCCTGATGTAGCGTAAAGTATAATGTTTTGCTGCATTCCAGC
The DNA here is from genome assembly GCA_963920205.1 of Stenodema calcarata. Lineage (NCBI taxonomy): Eukaryota > Metazoa > Arthropoda > Insecta > Hemiptera > Miridae > Stenodema > Stenodema calcarata. Next base: position 13,953,230 of record OY986055.1, on the reverse strand, counting down.
CTTTGGGCAACAACTCACTGCTCACCTCGTTACCAGTTAGATTCTTCTGCAATAATTAATTAAAGTTGATGAATATTATCCAAATGTGTGGAGTTTCGTCAAATCAATCAGAGACAAAGTAAGCTATGGGGTGGTTTAAGCTTTGAATTTGTCAACACCTGATCTACCTCTACAGTCCTCTATACGGAATGATAGGATTTTTTTTTTTTAAATTCACAACATTGGTACCTAAATGACAAATTTTACGGATATAGACCATTCTCGAAGGACTGTTAGATTTACGTCGATATCTTGTAATAAACTATTGATCCACGAATAATCACAGATATCAAGATAGTCTCAGATATCAGGATATCATAGATATCAAGACAGTACCAATGTAGATAGCAAAAACGTTTCCTATACATTTATCCAGGTTGGATCTTAATTAAATTTTTCAGATCATGAGTGGGAGTATTTAAAGTAAAATACTTCATTTTTGCCAGCACGCAGGCTTCGGTTCGTGGTTTAGAACGATTTACTTTTCGTTTTGACATTCTTGTAGTTTAGTGTGATGTTTAGTCCATTGGTACCACATTCAATTCAGTTGATTGGGAGATGCGGAATAAAAACATCCCCAATCAATTGATTAGTACCACATAGTTAGTTTACTTAGACATATAGATCAAGCGCATGTATCTACGATTTTTTTTTAAATACTCTAGTGTAACTATTTAACAAACTCAGGGAATCGATTTTGCAGGTAATTTGCAACAAAAAATGCCTCCTAGAGTTTTTTCGCACTCAACTAAAAATCCGACTTTTTTCGTCTTCTCGACCTTGTCTCTGTAAAACGGACCTGACTCCCTCAAATTAATGTGTAAAATAAAAGTTGAGAATACCGTTGGAAAGAGCGTTAAATTTGCTATCTCCCTGATATACAATCCGATTTTTTTAGAGAGTACTTATTGATTTAAAAAAATTGCCAAAATGTGAAGATTTGTTTTAAATTACCGTTTTTTTCTTTAGTTGTTCGCTTTGTTATTACGGAGGTCATTCGGCGGGTATTCCTTGGGAAAAACTTGCCCAGAATCCCAGCTTCTCAACGGTATAATTAGTTTTTATTCTTTAAAGAGAACTTTTTTGAGAAATTTGAGTTTGTATGCGAAAAAACGTGTATTTTCAGGCACATTTTCACGCTGAATCGAATGGTGACGTACTCAGACCTCCCTAGCAACGAATTAAATGAGTTTTCTGTCGCAATATCTCCATTTCAGGGCTGGGTATCACCATTCGATTTTCAGTCTGAAAATACACGTTTTTCGCATACAAACTCCATTTCCTTTTTTCACTTCAAACATTTCGCTGTTTTCCGAGCACCACGAAGTTAAGCACAGAGTTTTCTTAGCACAGGGATGCAAATTTAGGTACCCACCACCCTTGGGGTTCCTAATAACATAATACATGATGATATCATATAAAAATATTATGTTTTATATTACAAAACAATCGCATATCGCTTATATAAAAGCGCGTATGCATAGTTTGATGTCTTTATTGACTGGGCTAATATGCCTAGGGATATGTCATCGTTCTTACTGAAACAATTTTTTTGTGCGAGGAAATCATTATTTTAATTATTAACGATGATTGGAAAAATCTAGTTCAGAATTAGTAAGTAAACCATGTTACGCATACTTACATCATCCCCTATGCCCACGGACCGGTAACCGTTTTTATTCAAAATGTAATGAATGACAAGCAACAGCACATCTTCCTTCTTATTCAAATCCATTTCCGACACTTTATACATCAAGTCCCAGCCCAATAAATTGACCATGTTGTTAAATGTTTGGTGACGGATTTTGAGATTGGTCAGGGGAAACTACTGATTCAGGGACTGAAAAGAAATGACACCAAATGTGATGATCACTTGACAAATGTAGGACTCTGTGATAAAAACTGAAAACTGTCACCACTCAGCGCAACGGCTTCTTATTTCACTTGAAATGAAATCTGCAATGCAGGAAGGAGAAAACGCTGGACAATCGGTACACACAGCCCCCCGCATCACCCGGTTGTACTAGCGCTGTAAGCGGATACTCGTCAAACTCCTAGACTGCGACTTGGCGTATTTTTTTTTTTAAATAAACTCCATTCGGTCGATCTGGCTTATGGAAGTTTTAAGGAAAGAAAACTAGTGATTGATTAAGTACAAAGATAATATTATGAATTGATACAGTTTGATAATAACCAGGAGTTTCCACAAGGAGGACACAGAAAGCTCTACTATGGATGGGCGAGGCGGGAACTAGTGTGTACCTACCGAATCTGTACTACCGATTGTCAAGTTTTGATGCGGAGAAAAAACCTAGTTGCTATAGAAACCGATCAACACAGCTATGGTCACGTGACTAGACGCTGAGTTCTTCTTCTTCTTCTTTCGTGACATGACTTGGCCTCGGGCATGCTAGTCACAATTTTTGTATGGAGTGTTGTCCCAATACATTTGCTTCACATCTCTGGGTTGGTCCTTCTTTCCTCCCTTCGCATGCGATCAGCTTCCCTCCTCCTATCGCGCAGTTGATCTGCTGTGAATCACTTCGGTAGAGCCTTAGGTACCTGAGAAAACAAGAGGGAATTGCTTCAGGGTAATGTAGGTTTTTTTTTGTGATTTATTTAGGTATTGCAACTGAATAATTGATTTTCATCTAGCAATATTTTATCTCATAATATATTAATCACTGTCTAGGGTAGGATTTTCACCAAAACCTAAAGGTACCCCTAGACTATCAAGCGGCTTGATCAAATTGATTGTATCAAGCGTGATTGATAGAGTAGAAACCCGTTTGACGCTTGAACAGATTGACGGTGATTGATAGAAAGTTTGAATGACTCAAGCGGATAGTCAAGGGCAATTTTTATCAAGCATTGCGTCAACTGCCGAAACCTCACAGCGGGACTTCTAAATCCATGCCAGACGATAGGTACCTCAACGTGACAGACAATCTTTGACTTGCAGGAATCGCTTCACGCATTTTTGTATCTTTCTTCTCAATGTCGGGGCGGACTAAATCCAGTAGATAATCGAAACTTTGTTGGCCTATTCTCAAAAAGTTCCTGTAGTCCTCTAGTTCCGAATCGCACAGCAAGTTCAGGAGATGTTCATGAGTGAAGCGGTTTCTGAGTTTGTACCACTCCTTAGACCACCGTCGTGTTTTCTTTTGCTTCCTTTTTTGCGTCACAGCAACCAATGTTGCGAGGAGGAAGCCCAAATCTAAATTTTACAACATTGTAAACGGAAACACGATCCGCAAAACACACTGTTCCACTTCTCAGCTTCAATTGAGGGTTTTGATCAAAAGAGTGAAGGCTTGATTGAAGCACGCTTGAAGCGCCCATCAATCGGAGGTTCAAGCATTTGATCAAGCCGCTTGATAGTCTAGGGGCACCCTTGTTTGCAACATGATCACTGGGGTTCACTTCCACTACACAGAACTATTCCCGCAGCCCAAGTCCAGATGGAGTAATGATCATCTTGCTTTACTCTGAAATGTCGGTTCTGAATATAGGATTAAGGAGTAAGTAATACTGTCGTGGGAGATGAACCCTGTGCAATTTGTATTCAAGGCCCTCGTGCCAAACCTTGTCAAACGCTTGTGCCACATCCAAGAAGATACTGCCACATATTTTTTTGCCTTCCAAGGCCTTTTCTATAATGTTAGTGATTCGGTGAACTTGATCTATTGTGGAGAGGGTAATGTAGGTGAAACCAAAATGTACTCTAAGCGTTAATTCAAAGCCTTAATCAAAATTTTCAACTGAAGATGTGTAAGTAAGAAAGCAAGATTCAGGGCAATGTAGGTGAAACCAAAATGTACTCTAAACGTTAATTCAAAGCCTTGGAGTGTTAGGTATCTGAGAAAACAAGAGGGAATTGATTCAGGGCAATGTAGGTGAGACCCAAATGTACTCTTAACTTTAATTCAAAGCCTTGGAGTGTTAGGTATCTGAGAAAACAAGAGGGAATTGATTCAGGGCAATGTAGGTTAATTCAAAGCCTTAATCAAAATTTTCAACTGAAGATGTGTAAGTAAATGATTATAAAAAGAAAATGAGAGACTCTGCCCTAAATCCTGACTTTCACAACCAAAGAAATAAATAAAACCTACAATTAAAATGAATAAATAAATAATATAACACTAAAAAATAACAATTAGATTATACAAAAAATGCCACCACCAACTGTCCCTCAAACATTATGAAACGTGTACAAAATTTTGATTTTGGAGCACTTTTCACAATTCTGAAATCTTAAAATTGGATAATGCTAATTAGAAATTCCCTAAAAGTATTCCGCTCATTACCGTTTTGTCATTATCATTACCGTCGCCCAATGATTTGATGGTGGTAATGAGAATTCGAAGTTTGTGAGCTCGCCAATCCTTTAGGAGTTGAATGTTATTCATACCCCAAATATTACCTGCACTTTCAAAGGTCTTTTGTAGGACGTGAAGCTATGCAATTGAAAAAAAAATAAAAATAATAATAATTGTAATTTACCGTTCAAACAAAATACCTAATAGAGTCGTGGTAATGAGACCAATAAACGTACTCACCTGAAAAACTACTTCCATCCAAGTTTGCTCCACACACATTAGTGGAGTGAGCAGGGAAGCTTCTCCAGCTATTTGGCAGTGTTGCCACCCACCTCAGAGTGACTATTTTCCTCTTGGTTTCCTTCAGTGAGGAAAAAGTCATTTGGGGGGTGGGGGGGGGGGGGGGTGGTAAAATAACTTCTTTGTCGTGGCTATTGAAAACAGAGATCAGAAGAACGTATTGAAAAAAAAAAGTTACACCTACAGGGCACATACATTTGAAGGAATCCTCAACTAACACCGGTACCGTTTGCACATTTTTGACATTTTATGTCTTTGCTATGGCACACAAACAAAAAAATCGTCACGAAAACTGTTGACGAAAACTAACTTCCTCATTTTCCAACCCATGAAAATCGTTCACCACTCGTTGGATAGCTCTCGATTTACCTAACCGTATTACGTTAACCACTGCGGAGTGCGTGGCCGACAAGCTGCGGTATGAGCGTGATTGTTTAAATAATAATTGTTTACACACAGGTGATCATTCTCAATAATTTATATTTTCAAGACGAATGCAAGCTTCATAATTTATGATGAACCTTTCAATTAAGTATAACAACTACGCTACTGAGGTAGGTGATGTAGTAGAAGGCCCTTGAATCCCTTCTTTAAAGACATAAAATGTCCCAATGTGTTGCAGACTCGTATGCAAGCATTTGATTTAGTTATGAGGATTTACACTTCTGATGTTAAAGCTGAAAGCTCGTTTTTTCATATTACCTCAATTCTTTCTTGTATCTATGAGCATTTCAATGATACCATGCAACAACCCATACCGTAATTTGAGAATCACCCATAAAGTAATATTGTTCGTAGATCATCCAAGTGTTCTGCATTTAATTTCCAACCAATGGTGTTTCGTAGACTTTTTTTAAAATCCACTCAAAATTCGACTTTTTCGTGTTTTCGACGTTACTTCACTAAAGTTGCCATAACACCCTCAATTTTCACTAAAATTCAAATCTGAGGATACCGTAGGAAAGAGCATTAATAAATTACCTGCCTCTTTGATGGCGAACAAAATGTTTAAGGATACACTGAGAAGTGAAAATGGAGTCTGAAAAGTAAATTTTATCAAAATCCCATGTTTTTAAACGCTTGGTGGTCTTATTAATTCTTTCTTAAGGTGCGTTTCCACCGGCCGAACGAACACCGGCGAACGAAGAAATGTGTGTTCGTTCGGTTGGTGGAAACAGCAGACGAGCGAATGTTCGTTTGTTCACTCGTCATCACTAGGTGGCCGAGCGAATCTTCGTTCGGCGTTCGGTTGGTGGAAACACCTGACGAGCGAATGTTCGTTTGTTCACTAGGTGACCGAGCGAATCTTCGTTCGGCGTGTTCGGCCAGTGGAAACAGGTGATCCTTCAAACATGCGAACAAACGTTCGTTCGTCAACCATTTTCAGCGATCGGCCCAGGCCGATCTTTTTATCGTTCGCTCGGTTGTTGATTTCGGTTTTCTAGTTCGGGTTTCTCGACTTTTTCATTACTTTTTCATTCGTTATATTTTGCTATGGAGTGGACCAATGAATTTAATTCTGGAGCTAATAAAACCGTGAAAAATGTTCCGTGATTCCATCCGGAAAAAATTTCGAAACTCTTTCAACTCTTGAAGGAGACTGTCAACATTCATTTTCATCATTTTCATTTTCGAAACCCATCGGCATGGTTTTTTCCAGAGGGTCGAAAGTAATAATTACCTATTTTCCAAGGGAATCGCTCATTTCAATAATTTTTATTTCAGAAAAATTCTGAAAAATTTTACAATTATTGTAATTATTTTTCAGAATTGTAAAATTTTTATAATTAGAATTGTAAATTTTTTATAATTTTTATTTCAGAATTGTAAAATTTAAAAAATTATTTTTTGAGAAATTGACATGTTCTCAGAACATAAATTTTGAGCACGGGTAAAAACAAAGGTTTGCTAGGGCTTCGATATTTAGATCTAAATATAAGTCGCATACTACAGACGCCTAGGACAGAACTACCCAGTGTAGGTGGGTACATTTGTCCTAGGACAGAAGTACCCTACCCCAATGTAGGTGGGTACATTTGGCCTAGGACAGAACTACCCAGTGTAGGTGGGTACATTTGTCCTAGGACAGAAGTACCCTACCCCAATGTAGGTGGGTACATTTGGCCTAGGACAGAACTACCCAGTGTAGGTGGGTACTTGTGTCCTAGGACAGAAGTACCCTACCCCAATGTAGGTGGGTACATTTGTCCTAGGATAGAACTACCCAGGGTAGGTGGGTACTTCCGTCCGCCTACACCGGCTCGTGGTTCAATTCTTGAAGGAGAGTGTCAATATTGATTTTCACCCTCTTCTGGATAAATTTTGAAACCCACAGGCATGGTTTTTTCCTCTTCTTTTTAGTCAACAAAGAGATTACAACAAAAGCGGCCGAAATACAAACTAAATCTTCGTCCATCTAGAATTGAAATGAATTGAAATTTCCTAGGATTGAAATGATTAATGTGGAAAACGTGGAAATTGAAATGAGAAATGTGGAAGAACGACACGAACAAAATGAGCTGTTTCCACCGAAGCGAACGAATGTTTGTTCGGCGTCATCATTTCTTCGTTCGGGCACGGCCAGTGGAAACGTTTGCACGGCCGGTGGAAACGGTTGCCAACCTGCGTTGCCGAACTGAGTGAACAAACAAACATTTGTTCGTTCGGATATGTTCGTTCGCTCGGCCGGTGGAAACGGTTGTTAACCTGCGTTGCCCAACGCAGTGAACGCACAAACATTTGTTCGTTCGGATATGTTGTTCGTTCGGCCGGTGGAAACGCACCTTTATAGCAAAATAATTATTGTGAAGGTAGGCTATGCTAAAAATGCGCCAAAAAGGTCAGTTTTCTAACGGACCCATCAAACATTTTTTTTTGCTTTTGAATTAAGAGAGAGCTAAATCTCGGGGTTTTCATGACAAATGTACCCTTTGTGAACTAAGTAGTGAGTTTTGATGAGTGATAGAATGATGGAGTTAATTAATGAGTCGATCGTTTTAAACTAAAAATGTTTATTAGTAAAATTCATAAGTCATCATCATAATTAGGGAATCGTCTGCGCCCAATTCTGAAAAAAACCGTAAATTACATAAGTTAACATAAACTATGGATTAAAATGAATAATTCGAATACATAAATAAATAAATGAGATGGAATTTCAAGTTCTGAATATTACTTTCAAGAATTCTCTTATCCGCTTCTTGTGAAATCTGGTTGCTTTGTGATTCTTGATATCCTCGAGCTTTTTGAACGCAACCGAACAGTAGTAACACAAGTAAGCTGTCTCTTTCTTGATGACTTGACGGTCTGAAAAAAAAAGCAAATTTTCAGGTACTGAAATCGTAATCTCACCGCTGGATTCTAAAATGGAGATTGGATATGTATGTTGTACAGGATCGAGGATAGTCCAGTACTGGAGAGCATGTGAGGAGCTCTTTTACAAAACTTCATAAATCCACTTTTGACCAACATGCGGTTTTTTCTGAATTCTGGTAGTTTAGTTAGTCTTTTAGGTACTTTGTGTATCACAACATAAATAATATTTAGTTGTGATACACGAAACTTCTACATAACGTAAAAGACTAACTAAACTACCAGAATTCAGAAAAAACCGCATGTTGGTCAAAAGTGGATTTATGAAGTTTTGTAAAAAAGCTCCTCATGTGGATTTTGAGTGTTCAACCAGTAACTCACTCAAGAGAAATGAATGTTTTTCGCATATACAACAATTTGATAAAACGAGAATAACAATATAAATGTCGAATAACAAACTGATTTGATCAAATGTGATTGCCACTCGTTCCCTCAGATCTGCAAAAGAAGAAACGAAGACGCCATCATAATCACACATTATAATAAGTCACTACAATAATAAACGAATATTAGAAGTTGAAAATAAAACTAGTTTCATTATTACCTTCAGGTACGTGGGCAGCTATGAATGCATCATAGTTCTCGTGGGTAACCTCTGAAAATGAAATAAGTGAATTTTTCGTTAAGTAATAATCATTGATAACATCCCAATTGTGCACTTTAGCCGGACCCTAAGCACTTAAGGACCCTGCGAGAATTTGGGTATTGAGTACTGAGGATTACTGTTGGTGTTGGTGAGTACTGAGGTTTACTGTTGGTAATCAGCGTAAACATCCTATATTTTAAGAAAATTAAACACAAAAACCATTACGACCTGCAAAAGGGGTTGTGAGGTTAAAATTGAACTTGAGTTACCCCACTTTACCCTATTCTATGAGTTATGTCCCACCCAGTGTAGTTGTTGCTGGACTCTAGATGAGAAAATTCAGGTTTATAACGTCTTTACATTTTCTATAGGATTTTCTGTGCAGTTTTGGGTCTCTATTAACACACCTAGCAACATCCATCGTCTATGTCACTAGACAGTTAAATTTTCCGAGCGAGTCTTGTCACTGGAGCAGACAGAAAATCTCAGTACAATCGTTCAATAGTTACAACGTTATGTACTAACTAAGTTTCTCATTACCTCCCCTTTGAAGTACGTTTGCTCCATGTGGTTGAGCTTGAAGTAAGTTTGCTCCTTGTGGTTGAGCTTGAAGTACGTTTGCTCCTTGTGGTTGAGCTTGAAGTACGTTTGCTCCTAGTGGTCGAGCTTGAAGTACGTTTGCTCCTTGTGGTTGAGCTTGAAGTACGTTTGCTCCTTGTGGTTGAGCTTGAAGTAGGTTTGCTCCATGTGGTTGAGCTTGAAGTACGTTTGCTCCTTGTGGTTGAGCTTGAAGTACGTTTGCTCCTAGTGGTCGAGCTTGAAGTAGGTTTGCTCCATGTGGTTGAGCTTGAAGTACGTTTGCTCCTTGTGGTTGAGCTTGAAGTACGTTTGCTCCTAGTGGTCGAGCTTGAAGTACGTTTGCTCCTTGTGGTTGAGCAGCGGTCATGTGCTGATGATTCGGAACGTTGTTGCCAGAAAACCCCTCTGGGCATTGCACTTGAAGAGGACTCACCCCACCCTGTTGAATGTTACCCAAAAACGTTGGTTGATTACAATATGATAATAATACTGTGCATGAGAAGAGATGAGCCAAAAAATCGTCGGAACTTACCTGTTGTTGACGTCGGTCTCTGAAATATCTATCAGAGTTGTTCTGCTGTTGGTTTCCATGATTATCCCTGCACAAAACATTAATTATGCATAGAAAATATGGTAACTGCAATGAGAATCAACGACAAAAACGAGTATCATACAATGGGAAATGTCACAATATTAAGCATATAAGTAACAAATTATTAAAAGCGATACTTGACGCATTTGTATTATATCAGAATTCGCATTATTGGAAACATTTAAAAAGAACAAATCATTTTTTGTCACATGTTAATTGTGTCACATGTTATGGTGTTCATTGGTTGACTCATTAGTGAGGCTGATGGTAAGTAGGTAATGTGTCATCTTCCCTTCTGTGTATATATTTTTGTTTTTTTTGTTTATGAGAGAGGGGGCAGTTCTTCAGGTACGACTTTTTTCAAGAACCATGCGTTTCTTCTGTACTGTCGACCATTTCTGGCTTCAATGACATAAGATCTTGGTTGTGGTCCTCTTCTCAATATAGTAGCTGGTTGCCAGTTCCTGGGCTCCATTCGGAAGAGGACTTCTTCCCCCTCATCGTACTGAAGACATTTTGTTTTTCTAGCATCCCCATAGTGCTTGTATCTTGCTCGCGTGGCTTGCAGTTCATTTTGTATGTATGACAGTACACTTGGCTCCAGTAGTGAAGATGTTGTTGGTAGGAGCGTTCGAGTTCGGCGACTCATCAGCCGTTGAACTGGTGAGCCTAGAGTTCCGCTCGGAACGTTGCGCTGGTGGAGTAATGCAAGATAGGGGTCAGATTTTTCATCGAGACATTTCTTGAGAAGTAGTTTTGCCTCCTGAACATATCTTTCTGCAAGTCCATTTGAACGGGAGAATAGAGGGCTCGAGATTCTTTGGTTGAACTGCCACTCCGTCTCAAACAGTTTGAACTCTTGGGAATTGTACTGTGTTCCTCCGTCTGATAATAGCATTTCAGGAATCCCATGTACCGAGAACCATTGCTTTAGTTTCTGGATTATGCTGTACGATGATGTACTTCTTATCTCAGCGAAGTCATAAAATCCTGAAAAAGAATCTGCGATTAATATGTAGTCTTTTCCATAAAGATGGTACAAGTCCGTACCCACTTCCATCCATGGTCTTGTTGGCACTGGTAGTTGCATAATTTCAGCCTCTTGGTTATCTCTCTGGAACTTGTTACACGTTCTACATTTTTTAACGAATTCTGTGATGTCCTTAGAAACATTTGGCCAAAATACGTGATCACGTCCAACTTGGAGTGACGCCTGGATGCCTCGGTGCCCCAGATGAATATGTTGTAGTACTAAAGGGCGGAGTGGCATGGGTACATACAGCCTGTGTCCTTTAAAAATCATATTTTCATGTACTGCGAGTTCATCTCTGTAAGACCAATGTTTTTCAATTATCAAAGGTAACAGAGATTTCTCAGTAGGCCACCCTCTGAGGATAGTGTCTCGTAGGAGGGCTAGTTCTGGATCTTGATCAGTCAAAGCTTGAGTTTCTTCAATTCTGGTTTTAGACATTGCTACGATGAGGTCCACGGCGAATGGCAGCGGTTCGTCATCAGGTCGTTCTACATTATTGCAGTCTCGGCTTAAGGTATCCGCTATATATAATTCTTTGCCCTTCTTGTACTCAATTTTTGGTAAGTATGGAATTATTCCCATTATTATTCTTTTCAGACGAGGGGGGGCATCGTGCAGCGGTTTCTTGAATATAGACTCTAGGGGCTTGTGGTCTGTTTCTATTGTTAAGTCTGTTGACCCCCAAATGTATTCATGAAATTTTTTACAGGCGAAAGCGATTGCTAGTGCCTCTTTCTCTAATTGGCTGTAACCTTGTTGCGTTCTTGTCAAAGATTTAGATGAATATGCCACTGGTTGACCTTCCTGCATCAGAACCGCGCCTGCTGCATACGAGCTCGAGTCAACTGATAGTTTGATGGGGAGGTTAGGGTCATAAAATCTCAAAAGTGGTGGCGATGCTAGCACATATTTTAACTTGGTGAATGCTTTTTCCTGTTCGACATCCCAAAACCAGACGTTTTCTTTCGCTAATAATTTCCGCAGTGCAGCTGTTTCGTTTGAAAAATTTTGAATAAATTTTCCAAGGTATGTTATCATGCCTAAAAATCGTTGAAGTTCTGTAATGTTAGTTGGTCTTTTGAGTTTATTTATGGCTTCAACTTTTTGAGGGTCAGGGAGAAGGCCATCGCTAGTCAAAATGTGGCCTAGAAATTTGATTTTCCGCTCAGCAAAGGTGCATTTGTCTTTATTCAACTTCAAACCTGCCTTCGTTAAAGTTGCTAATACTTTTTCTGTCCGAGCTTCCAGAATTTCTTGGTTTGAAGCATGGATTAAAATGTCATCCATTGAGCACTCAACTCCTTCAAGACCTGATAATATGGAGTTCATAGCCTGCTGGAACACTTCTGGAGCAGAGCAGACCCCAAATGGAAGTCTTAAATAAGAGTAGCGCCCCCAAGGACTAGAAAAAGTCAAATACTTGGAGCTTTTTTCAGAGACTTTTATCTGCCAGAACCCCTTTTTGCAATCGAGCAAAGTGAAAATTTTTGAACCACTGATTCTTGCAGCTATTTCTTCTAGGGTTTGAAGAGGATGATGTCTCCTTTTGATATTTTTATTTAGGTCACTAGGATCTAAACATATTCGGACTTTGTCTTTTTGCCGAACGACAACCATGGGGGAGACCACAGGTGTTGCCTCCGTGACTGGCTTAATGATACCCAGTTCCACCATAGAATCTAACTCCCTCTTGACCTGGTCACGAATACTATAAGGGACGCGTCTAGCTGGAAATATTTTCAAGTTGGCATTATCAATGAGGTCTATGTCATATTCAAAGTTTTTCAAACATCCAATGCCTTGGAAAATGTCGGAATCCTCAGAGGAAGTGTGGATATCCATTATTCTCCTAATGAATCCTAAACTTTGACATGACTCTCGCCCTAGAATAGCAGGAAAATTATTACCGACAACAATAAATTTAACATTGTATGTTTCCTTTTGATTAGTAATAATATCTGCATTACATTGTCCAAGAACCGGTAACTTGTCATTTGTGTAAGAGATAAGATGGTTGACTGATGAGCTTGTGATGTTCAAACCACTCTTATTTGCTATGGTTTCGGTAATGACGTTGCATTGAGCCCCGGTATCCAGCTTGAACAAAACTTTGTTGTTCTTGGGAAGCAGTAGGTATTCTGTCCAGTCCTGCGACGACTTATTCCCTAAAGAATTTATGAAGAGTACCTGATCTGTTGAGAGCGAATCCACTACTTGTTCGTCGTTACCCTTATTCTCGACTGACAAAGCCTTAACTCCCTTTTGCATATCTGGGTGCCTTGAACGGCACATCGAAGGTACATGTCCCAGCCGGCCACATTTTGCGCATTGTTTTTTGTAGGCAGGGCAGGATCTTCGGCCATGACGATCTCCGCAGCGAGAACATAGGTACGTGTCACTGTCTGAAACTTGTACATGGGCATTAGAGACATTACCGCTTTGTGGTCGGATAATAGCATGAACCCAACCGCTCTTATTAGACATTTTTTCAATTTGGGCACTGATCTCTTCCGCAGCTCGACACATGCTAACGGTTTTTTCCAACGTCAGATTTTCAGCTTCAAAGAGTTTCTGGCGGGTGTCATTGCTGTCAAGACCACATACCAATCGATCGCGAACTAAAACATCTTTAATTTTACCATACTCGCATTTACTAGCTTGATTTTGTACTTTGCTAAGAAATTCGTTGAATTGTTCGTCTTTCTGCTGTGATAGCTTGTTAAAGAGAAAACGTTCATAAATTACATTAGACTTTTTCACGAAATATTGGCTAAATTTCTCTTTAATTGTATCTAAGTCGGCTTCTTCGTCATCCTCATCTAATCCAAATGAATCGTAAACGGAGAACGCATCTTCACCTATGGAAGTCATGAAGATTGCTATTTGTTTATCCATACTTTTCTTGTGTAAATTAGTTGCGACGGAGAACCACTCAAAGTGCTTTAGCCATTGTTTCCACCTTGTAGCCATATTACTGTCAGTGTTTATTACTAAAGGTCTTGGAGGTTTGAGGCTTACCGCACTGTCATCTCTTCTGTCTTCATCCTCGCTCTTGCCTGGCGAGGCCTGCTTCTTTTTTCCACTTAGTTTCGGCACCATGTCACAATATTAAGCATATAAGTAACAAATTATTAAAAGCGATACTTGACGCATTTGTATTATATCAGAATTCGCATTATTGGAAACATTTAAAAAGAACAAATCATTTTTTGTCACATGTTAATTGTGTCACATGTTATGGTGTTCATTGGTTGACTCATTAGTGAGGCTGATGGTAAGTAGGTAATGTGTCAGGAAAGGAAAGACAATTACTCTAAACACAATGTATAAAGAACATGGTTCAGCATAGATTTTGTTGATTTGTTTACCAAACATGCATGAAATCCTAAATTCATATAACTACCATTTTTCAGGCAGAAATATTCATTTATTTATTCTCCATTCCCTTGTATTGCAGGTTTACATATTTTAGGTAAAGAAATCTGTAATACAAATACATTTGAAATTAATATTAAAATAATGAACTCTACTAACAGAAAAGGTACCTACATATTGAACAAAATTGTAATGTGCGTTATAAAAGTAGCCTTGGGATAAATCATCTTAGCGCAATCATTTTTTCATTTTATTTATTTTTTTAAATTCTTTTTTTGATTCTAAAACCATCAACAGACTATAGACAGAAAAAGTTCTATGTTGATTTCAATGATTGGAAGAATAGTGAGCCAAAAACTATCGATAGTTTGAGCGATTGACGCTCAAATTGGTGACCACATTGAATCGGTGAGCCAGCGAAACACAGGAGTGCTGCACAGTTTGGCGTACACATTTTTTTCAGATGGAACATGCAGTACAAGAGAAATCACTGTTCAAACTGTCGTATGATACTTACATAGGACCAACGCTAGGTTGTGGATGGAAGTGCGGATCCTGCTGTTGGTGTCTGTTTTGCGATCGGTTAAGGCAGGGATCATTATGTGGGAAGCAGCAACCAGCTCGAAGTTCATGTTGACCCATACCCGGCTCTATGGAGGCACTCTGAGAAACGGATATGAAGAACAATGAGAAATAGGACATGAGCAGGGAGTAATGAATACTGCACCACTAAATAGATAATAAAAGACGTTATTTACCCGATTCCGCTGAAGACCAACATTCCGTGATCTGCCATTCCGTCTATTTCCATTACGTTGTCCCCCTTGCTGAAAACGCCAATGGTCTCTGCGACTTGGACGATCGAATCCATTTCCACCAGGATGGTTCATCTAAAATCAAAGTTTAACAGAGTTATTTGGTGCAAGTAGGACCTAGGAAAGCACTCAATCTGCGAGACATCACTTGTATCAAGGCCAAAAGGATTCGAGTCCCCGAAATCTAAATTTGTTTAATAAGTTCAAGGCCTTGCGCACGAGTTACGCAAACATACATACACCTATCTGAAACGTGTGGCTTTGGAATCAGATTGAGAAAATTCCAGATACGTTTCTGAAAGAGAACAAGACTGAGCACATGGCGTGAATAAGTGATATTGGCCTCAATTGAGAAGTAAAGATGAAATAACACCTGTTCAACCACCCACGGTTGATGTCATCAGCTCAGACTACCTGGTTCTATACTGCCGTCCTTAGCAAGAAGGGCGTATCTCCGATTATGGCGATTCTCGGGTTTTTGCATATCTAGTATCTTTGGAGTGTTCTGCACCTGATGGTACCTCGTTCATGTACCTACGGGTGCCAGAAGGTACAAAAACCGCTAATAAAAAAGGGCGTATCTCTGAAATTTCTTGAAATCCTAAGGCGATTAGTCGTATGTCGTTTCTCCTAAGCATAAAAGGCGGATATCATGCCGACTACCTTTCTCTACTAAGCAAGAAAGCCGCATCTCCTGAGATACGACTTTTTTGCTTAGCAAAAATTCGAAATCATGTCCATGGCAACCAAAATGCTTAGCGGAAAAGCCGGGTCTCATGAGATCCGCCCATTTCGCTTAGCATCCCATATGCCTCAGTTAGGTAAACCGTCTGACGGGGTTAAGATTGTCTTCACGCTCGTCTGTCATGCTTGGAATGCTTAGCAAAAAAGGCGCATATTTCGAAAATCGTATGGTACGTTCGATACGATTATTGTACCATAATTGTGAAATGACCCGTATTTTTATTAACCCTCACTTCTTAGGTTTTATGAAACCATTGAAAATCCGATAATTTTTCAAAAAAAACGTTGTGTTAGTGTTTTTGTACAGTAAACGTGTACCAACTGGTCTTTTGACATTTTCAAATTGGCTGCATGGCTAACCTACAGCAAGAGATTTTATGAAAAACCTCACTCCCTAGGAACTTGGCAATTTTTTATTCACCTAGGGTATGAGCTTTTTACTAGGGAGTGATTTTAATAACTAAATAATATTATATTAATTTGCTGTTACAATAATAACAATAAAGGGAAGACTCCAATTTGACTAGGCATGCGTCTGGTAAGCGATCAGTCTATCTGTAGGCAGCTACCACCTTTTTTTTCATTTCATCGAATTTTGAAATTTGCAGGGTAGATTCAGACGAGGAACGGTTTTTGGTGAACCATAGGGGTTTTTATCGAGCAGCAACTGCATCACAATTTTGTTCTCTAAACCATTCTCACTTGAACACATTTCATTCACCAGGAATGGCGCCTAAGAAGAAGTTGAAGGCGGATGAAATCAAAGCCAAGAAGAAAGAAGTCATTGACTCATTTGAGCGTATTGTCGAAGTCCTCGGCGATAAAGTGAGGAATGTTCAAATGTACGCAGTTAATGAGAGGGACATAACAGCAAAGATCCCGTCCTTAAGAAGACAATGAAAGTGTTTCAGGCTGTTATCAAGTTCAACTCAAACCAGCTAGTCCTGAGAAACCTCGGTTGTTTCTACTGCTATGATTGTGATCATAACAAACTGGGCAGCATGCAATATCTGGGCATTGCACTTGAAGAGGATTCACCCCTCCCTGTTGAATGTTGCCCAAAAACGTTGGTTGATTACAATATGATAATAATACTGTGCATGAGAAGAGATGAGCCAAAAAATCGTCGGAACTTACCTGTTGTTGACGTCGGTCTCTGAAATATCTATCAGAGTTGTTCTGCTGTTGGTTTCCATGATTATCCCTGCACAAGTAGGTTGAAGTAGGTTGAAGTAGGTTTGCTCCATGTGGTTGAGCTTGAAGTACGTTTGCTCCTTGTGGTTGAGCTTGAAGTACGTTTGCTCCTAGTGGTCGAGCTTGAAGTACGTTTGCTCCTTGTGGTTGAGCAGCGGTCATGTGCTGATGATTCGGAACGTTGTTGCCAGAAAACCCCTCTGGGCATTGCACTTGAAGAGGACTCACCCCACCCTGTTGAATGTTACCCAAAAACGTTGGTTGATTACAATATGATAATAATACTGTGCATGAGAAGAGATGAGCCAAAAAATCGTCGGAACTTACCTGTTGTTGACGTCGGTCTCTGAAATATCTATCAGAGTTGTTCTGCTGTTGGTTTCCATGATTATCCCTGCACAAAACATTAATTATGCATAGAAAATATGGTAACTGCAATGAGAATCAACGACAAAAACGAGTATCATACAATGGGAAAGGAAAGACAATTACTCTAAACACAATGTATAAAGAACATGGTTCAGCATAGATTTTGTTGATTTGTTTACCAAACATGCATGAAATCCTAAATTCATATAACTACCATTTTTCAGGCAGAAATATTCATTTATTTATTCTCCATTCCCTTGTATTGCAGGTTTACATATTTTAGGTAAAGAAATCTGTAATACAAATACATTTGAAATTAATATTAAAATAATGAACTCTACTATCAGAAAAGGTACCTACATATTGAACAAAATTGTAATGTGCGTTATAAAAGTAGCCTTGGGATAAATCATCTTAGCGCAATCATTTTTTCATTTTATTTATTTTTTTAAATTCTTTTTTTGATTCTAAAACCATCAACAGACTATAGACAGAAAAAGTTCTATGTTGATTTCAATGATTGGAAGAATAGTGAGCCAAAAACTATCGATAGTTTGAGCGATTGACGCTCAAATTGGTGACCACATTGAATCGGTGAGCCAGCGAAACACAGGAGTGCTGCACAGTTTGGCGTACACATTTTTTTCAGATGGAACATGCAGTACAAGAGAAATCACTGTTCAAACTGTCGTATGATACTTACATATGACCAACGCTAGGTTGTGGATGGAAGTGCGGATCCTGCTGTTGGTGTCTGTTTTGCGATCGGTTAAGGCAGGGATCATTATGTGGGAAGCAGCAACCAGCTCGAAGTTCATGTTGACCCATACCCGGCTCTATGGAGGCACTCTGAGAAACGGATATGAAGAACAATGAGAAATAGGACATGAGCAGGGAGTAATGAATACTGCACCACTAAATAGATAATAAAAGACGTTATTTACCCGATTCCGCTGAAGACCAACATTCCGTGATCTGCCATTCCGTCTATTTCCATTACGTTGTCCCCCTTGCTGAAAACGCCAATGGTCTCTGCGACTTGGACGATCGAATCCATTTCCACCAGGATGGTTCATCTAAAATCAAAGTTTAACAGAGTTATTTGGTGCAAGTAGGACCTAGGAAAGCACTCAATCTGCGAGACATCACTTGTATCAAGGCCAAAAGGATTCGAGTCCCCGAAATCTAAATTTGTTTAATAAGTTCAAGGCCTTGCGCACGAGTTACGCAAACATACATACACCTATCTGAAACGTGTGGCTTTGGAATCAGATTGAGAAACGTCACTAATGGTGGCTCAACGTAAGACTGAAAAAATACTGTGTTTGCATGTTCTTGAGACGTCGGGGAAGAAAATAGTTGTAAGCTTTAACAATTCAACTGTAATGGGATTTTCAACCAACGAGACGGTATGGTTTTAAAACATTCCACATTTTGTTGAAAAACTCAGAAAAATTTAAATTAACTTCCCAAGATTCTTTGAAAATATGCGTTTTTCTCACTCCCTAGGTGGCAAATCACTCCTTAGATGTAAATAATTTTAATTAATTAATATCTCAGTTATTATTAGTGATTATGTGCGCACACATAACAGACTTACTACTACCAACCTGAACAAGTTCAGGCCGAAAAAAACTCAGTTTCAAGCCATTTTAGAAACAATAAATTTCAGACTGACATTGTACCAAAATTTTGAAACTATCCCTGAATAATAAGCAAATCGCCGTTTAAGCGGCAACATGACCTATCTCACTTTTTGCTACTTTACAGGAGACACAAAAAACTGCCTATATATCTATCCTGGATTATAATTCGATTTGATTTGCCTAATAATTTGATTTGATAATATATTATCAAATATATATCGAAGGTCTTACAGCAACACCCCATATCATGATTTTTGACGAAAATGAGTCATGCATATCGATGGATTCTACTAGAAATTCTTAGGGAGCGCGTTAATCGACTTTGAGTGAAAACCCCATATCGTCAAGCCCCCACAGAATAACCCATATCATCAGTTAGATAAGGTGTTAGGTTAGATAAGGAGTGCTCTGATAAAAAGTGGCCGGAGCAAGAAAGTAAGTTTTACACGGTTTGAAGTGCAATTATTGGTAATATTGTTGTTTCTAAAGCAACCTAGGAAGTTTATTCAATAATTCGCAGTTTTAACGCAGTTGCTTCCTTTCCCGCATTAAAAAAAACCTCGAAACAAGTAGAGGTTACTACAAATCAACAGTTACTGTGATCTATAAAAATATTCAAAATTGTTAAATTTATCTATACAAAAAAAAAAAAATAAAAATGTGATATGGATTATAATATAGTTATTGAGTGATAGCACGACATAACGGGCTGAACGGTGTTTCCACTTTCGTACATTTCCGACAAATAAACGACTAGAAATGCCCAAGAGAGCACTCCTTGTTTCCGATCAATCAATTTAATTGGAACAATGGGGAACAGACGTGCACTCATCCGATTAAATTGATAGATCGCAAAAAAGGAGTGACCCCAAGATCTAGGTGCACCTAAAACGTAGGTTCATTCAATATAAATATGTACCGTACTTCTAATGATAATAATAATAATCCTTTACTGGTATCGAGGAATTACCTTAGGAGTTCAGGCGTGGTTCCAAACCAAACACAGCGCAAAGGTCCAAGTTCTCGAAACAAGTAGAGGTTACTACAAATCAACAGTTACTGTGATCTATAAAAATATTCAAAATTGTTAAATTTATCTATACAAAAAAAAATAAAAATAATGTGATATGGATTATAATATAGTTATTGAGTGATAGCACTGTGAGTGATAGCTGAGAAAAAAGTATTTCGATAGAATGTAGCTTCACCTTCTATGTTGAAAACTCAGAGGTGATTTTGTCTGTGATGGCTACGATGTTTGCTCGGTAGTCACTAATGTTCTCACCATGCGAAATTGCTCTAGTGATTAGGTTAATGTCATATTCACACGTTACCGTCAATAAATTTAAATAGGGAACAGACGTGGGCCAGTAGTCGCTGTCTTCGCTATCAAATAGCACTCAGCACATGTAAATTCCCACAGGTGGTTAGGAGTACGACATAACGGGCTGAACGATGTTTCCACTTTCGTACATTTCCGACAAATAAACGACTAGAAATGCCCAAGAGAGCACTCCTTGTTTCCGATCAATCAATTTAATTGGAACAATGGGGAACAGACGTGCACTCATCCGATTAAATTGATAGATCGCAAAAAAAGGAGTGACCCCAAGATCTAGGTGCACCTAAAACGTAGGTTCATTCAATATAAATATGTACCGTACTTCTAATGATAATAATAATAATCCTTTACTGGTATCGAGGAATTACCTTAGGAGTTCAAGCGTGGTTCCAAACCAAACACAGCGCAAAGGTCCAAGTTCTCGAGAGATCGCCGATGCTTCGTGTACACCACACACAGGCCCGTGTCCGAAGAGGGGGAAATTTTCGGTTCCCCCCACTTCCTGCAGGCCGCCGAATTTCTATATTTTTATATCGATAGTCCGAAAGTATCGGGTATCGATACTTGAGTAACCTATAGTTTCGGACGATATTTATATATATTTTTTTTATCCGAGACATCAAACATTTCCAAAATTCTTGAGTTGAATGAAAAAATCTGAGTTTTAGTGTTGTGGGTGAACTAGTAAAGTGAACTACTGTCCATCGATACCTCGACATCGATACCTTACCTCTGATACTATCGAATATTGAAATATCGGTATGTTGGCTACCTATGGCCATCCCTAGTAAAAAACAAAATTTTTTTTAATTTGTAAAATTTGTTTATTTAATAAGCCGAACGCGAAAACGCGTGTTTGTTACTGGATGTAAGCAAATGAAAACCTACTCCGACTATCTTGCCATGGACGAAGGGTCGTTATTTCACGCATTCTATTGAGATCTTGAAGCACTACAGTTTAAAAACAAAACCTCCCTGACTGTTATCCAGTATTCATTCGCTTCACTCAAACGAATTTGGAAAATTTAATTTGAAAAGTTTACCGGATTTAACTCGGTTTTTGCTTATCGTTTACCGAAATTTTTCTTTAGATTTTTAACTCAGCCGGACGTTCTTCACTACAACATGCAACGTTCAGCTCTAAGAAGACTGATGGCTGAATGCAAACGTAAGCACTACTTGTGTACTAGAAGTGTTTTTATGATGTGAAAATAGGACTAGATGTGGTAATGTAGTTTGCGGTAGAATGATGGATTGATACAAGGTGAGGAGCTGCCCAGCGCTGACGATGAACAATAGCAAACATGATGGAATCTCTCAAACATTTACGATGAATTACTGGTCATTCACTCTGTGAACTAGTCTTAGCGTGAAGAGTGAAGAATGAAGAGTTCTCGTAGTTCTAGAATGTGGATGGTTGCAGAATCAAAATATCCCCCAATCATCTGATTGGTAGGTACCATAATATTATAGATCAAGTGGACTGGTAAGAAATCTATATGGTACAAATCAGTTGATGGTGGGGGGGGGGGATGTTTTTATTCCGCAACCCCATCTATTTAATCTATATGTTAAACTAATCTACATTATAGATAACTTGGACATAATATGTCCATATTATCTCAATTTGGTACAAACATCTCGTTCAACTAGAGCCACATTGTTCGGTTGATGTACGTTGTCCTCGTCGTACGTCAACACAATATGAAAAATACAAACACAGTACGAAAAGTACGATCCACGGCTGAGCTAGTATGTGGCAACGAGTCAAGCTGTGCAATTTTGAAACCGTTTGTACACTACCTTGTTCTAAGGGTTTTCTCTTCTAGTCTGATTTTGGATACTGTAGTTGCAATTAGGCACCGTTTCAGGTTGCACTAGTCACGAAGTTCATGTGGATGGTTGCAGAATCAAAATATCCCCCAATCAACTTATTGAATATGCTGTATGATCATCAATTTATTCATTCCGTTTTCCAGATTTATGATGGGGATGCATTTGGAGCCCCAAGTCGTGAAAGTACCCACGTTTTCAATACAGAAACCGGTAGTTCATCACTATGTTACAACACTATGATGGATCCCCACGCACCGACCCCAACGAATTTTCATCAACTCCTCACATCATCCCCAAACGGCAATAGTGAGTAGTCGTAAATGTAATAAAACGTTTTGCAAAGTCTGCAAAATTCGAGTACTCTTACTTTTTGAACAACCCTCGTAGTATAAATACAGGGTGAGCCAAAATGATAAGTGCGGTTTCGAAGGGCGATTTAAAAACTTTACTTAGGTCCTAAAAATTATGTCAGGAAGGTGGCCACCCTCAGCGGCGACGCATTGATAAAGGCGACTTGAGAGTGTGAAGCCGATGTTTGAAAATCTTTTCCTTCAGATTTCTCCAACTCCGGAGAAACGCAGGCCACCCGAAGTCACCCCTGAGAGAGACGAGGCGCGCGGGGAACATTTGCACTGTTTGGTGGACGTAGGCCCGTCTTGTTGAAACCAAATATCCCCCAGATCCTGTTCTTTAGCTAAATGTTCTAATTCGTCCCCAAAAAATGTGAGAGGTGACGGTAACTGTTCGCCTGTTCTCCTCAAAATTCAAGATTTCAAGACATGGTAATAATTATATATGAAGAAAGAAAAAAAAGTATACTTGTGTCCACGTTAGCCTAAGTTCTCAGAACTTGTATCCCTCCGTGGAGTTGCAAAATTATATTTTAATTTAAATTTAATTTAATTCAATTTAATGTCCCCTCTTTACCAGCACAAAAAAATTAGATAGAACTCGTCTTCACAATGATTAATATAATAAAAATTGAATTATAGACACAAAGACAAACCAACGAGTTCTCAAGACTACATTGCCCGCAACTTTTCTGTTATATAGTTCTTAAACACTACAACATTACGAAAATGACGAATATCTATATGATTTTCATAAAGAAAGCTCAATGCTATAGCATACGCGTTTATCCTGTAGGTTAATTTTTGGTAATCTAATATTCGATCTATGTCGTTCGCGTTGAGAGCAGTTGTGATGTATTCTCGAGATCATATCCAGTCTTAAATACATGAATACACGCCTCCCGCTTAAAAATATCCCTAAGTCTCAGACAACCCATCTCCCTATAAAGTAAGTTAGTCCGACTCCTGGAAGGGTTATTCAATATAATGCGCAAAATCATATTTTGGACCATTTGTAGTGGGCGCAGAACAGTCATAGTAGCACCTCCCCAAACCAAAATACCATATTTATTTATTTATATTCGGGCAAGCCCAATTACACATACAACAGTATCAATGGCAGTGCACTGGATTACTTTAAAATATTGGTTACAAGAAAAAAATTAGAGAAGAAAAAAAAAGAAGAAATTAATAGGCACTACACAATAAGATAATAAATGAAAAAGTACACTGGGAGCTATTGAACGAAATTAAACGGGGAAGAGGCCATCAGCTTTCTGAGAGAGGGGAGGGAGTGGTGAAAATAGTCAAGTTCGGGGTGGACATTCATGAGAACATTAGCGGAGCGAGGAAGCCGGTGCAGAGGGCTGTTTCTTATGTAAATTGTTGGTGCGAAGGGAACATGGAAGAGTGGAGAAGATCGGGCCTCCACACGAGGCACCCGGAGGCCAATCAAAGAGAGCAGGACTGGGCATATTTCTAGAAAGACACCCAGAACATGGAATCCATCGTTACGCTTTTCAGTAACTAACTTATTCAATTGGAATAATGCATGTTCAGTACTGAGGTTCTTCTGAAACCCACACTGCCTCTTTGAAAGAATATTGAATTGATCTAGGTATGACGATAGTCTACTCTTAATACATTTTTCCAATACTTTTGATAATGACAGTGTCAACGAGATCGGCCTATATTTCCCCCTTATATCCTTATAGTTCCCCTTATAGTTTCTGTACAACAATTTTTTCAACTTGTATTTATGCATTTACTTGAGAAATAAAACTTTTTTCATTCATTCATTCATTCATTCTCTCCTGACTTAAAGAGCGGCACAATTGTAGATTTTTTAAAAAGTTTTGGAATTCGGCCCAAGCACCCCAAATTTTGGCACACCAGACAGTGGAGAGGTCTCTTGTGAATTTCTTTTGGATTCCTGTCACACCAAGAATATTTCAGAAGTATCCACTGAGGGTATCCACCTTCCTCACTTAATTTTTAGGACCTAAGTAATCAAAATGGGGTGATGTATGGAATTTAATATAACAAAACGCCTTCGCCTAAGTTGCGTCGTTTTTTTAAATCGCATTTTAAAACGGAACTGATTGTTTTGGCACACCCTTCATAAACCATTGTGATTATTACACGTTAACATTTAAATAATCCATTTGAACATTTCAGCCCTACGTTCCCGGATCACCTTACTTTCTCACTCGTTCGAGCTCCTACGAACAAAATACCCCGCCACGAGTCAATCCACGCCGCTGCTAAAGCTGGGAGCGTGACCGACGTATCGCTCTTCATTAACCAAGGCGTCGATGTAAATGCAGTCGATTCAACGGGAGACGCTCCGATCCACTACGCCTGCATATCGTCGCATCGCAATCAACTAAAGGTTGTTAAGATGCTTTTAGCGAACGGAGCGAATCCTGTGAAACTGACCATCACGGGGCAGACTGTCGTGCATTTGCTTGCCGTACATTCAAGGTCGCCGTCAACTTTACAAACCCTAAGACATTTAGTGGAAACCTCTGGAGTTGATATTAACTTGAAAGATGAAATCGATAGGACGCCGCTCACTTATTTCTTAAGACAATATCAGAGCATTACCACTGAGAGAGTAGCGAATATTGGAAAGTTTTTCATACTGAATGGAGCAAGAGGTTATGTGGGGAGTAAATTCGTTACAGACTTGGTTTTGGAATGCTCGATTTTAAGTAAAGTTGACTCCAATTGTACGTTGTATTTCAGTAGTATATTTAACGTCTATGGCTCAAAATTTACTAATGAAGTGCCATATTTACTTTACCGACAGGAAGTTGTATTGGATGCTAAAACATATTTTAGTAAAGAGTTGTTTATTTGGGGTCCTGGTACTTGTAAATTATCCAAGTTGTTGTTCTTGCATATGTCTGAACGAGAAATTGCCGTTTTTGCTCGTAAAGAACCACTTTTTTATTTTGCGATCATCCAACACTTTCGAAATGTTGCCCTAATCCCTCGTTTAAGGGACTGGCAGATACTACACTACCATTATCACAGCCAATTCAACATTTTCTGTTACTACTTTGTCGTTGAGCAACTCAAATATGTCAGTCTGAGGGACGGCGACGTCGCCTTAAATTATGATTGTCTTCAAACAATCGCCTCGTTTATGAGTTTGAAAGACCTCGTTAACTTATGTGTAGCGTTCAATTTTGATGAGGCCAGTTCCAGGAAGATCCGTGAACTGAATAAAAATAAAAATGTTTCCCTTGATCATCAACGTTACACTGTTGACTTCAATCGGCGCAAAAACTTGAGTTGACAAGTACGTGCTGGAATAGACGGGTAATGATGTGGTTCATCCAAAACAAGTTCCTTGTGAAAATAAATTTGAAGACCTGTACGTATTTCTGTATACAGAAATAGGTACAGGTCTACAAAAACATTTCTTGTGGTAAATGAGAGGTTTATTCATTTATTCATTCACAATTCAATTTATTTTCACAATTCATTTATATACACAAGGAACTTACTCCAGTATACATACTGAAGGGGACAGAAGGGAGAGTAACAAAATACTCCAATTTTCGTAATTGTTTATGACTGTAGCTTCATGCTGAAAAACTCTGCAAATTCTTGACAACGGTTTATTATCTTCTTTGTACAGATCACCCTTCTGTGTAGATCACTGAATGACAGATTATTATTATGAATTATCATTAATTATTAATAATTATTATCAAGTAGTGTAAATTATTAATTTTTTTGTTGGTTATTAATAATTTTTATGCTTTATTATTAATAATTATTATTAAATATTATTTATTAACTCGATATTTGAAAACCATGAGCTGTTCGAATCAGCTGAGCCAGTTGGAAAATTAACCCGACAGGCTGCCTCACGATTCGCTGTCATGTTAACGATTTTCGATCTACCCCAACTTTGAGCCCTAATTGTGAACGAATGGCTGGCTGGTCATACAAAGCTGCGGATGATCTTGAAAAATTCTAAAAAGTAAAGTCTATGTAAATGTGGACTGAAAACTATACCGTTATACATGAATTTTCAAAATTCGTTTTGAACCCCTTCCCGTTGACTGAATGTTATGGAAATCTTTGAGGACTAAAATTAAAAAGAATCACAGTCATTCCCTATTTTTATCAAAATCGGTTCAGCGGTTTGGCCGTCTATAGAGGGCAGACAAAAGAGTTTTATGTATAAGATTTGATAAAACTGATTCATTAAAATGGGAATGTACTTAATGAGCACGAAGGAGATGTGAATAATTATTAGAAGGTGACGTTGCTGTTGTCTAGGAGTCGAAGAACTTTCGAATTCATGTGTTCATGGAGCCGCCGTTCATGTTTTATAGCATGTTGCTTTGCGACTTCGCTGACAGATTCCATCTCGATGGAGGTCATAATTTCTGATGTACCAAGGGCGTTGGCAATACCTACTCTAAGTACCTTGATCTGGAAAGTTGGAATAATCTTAGTTTTAGCGAATTTTCGAAGAAAATGTAGTAATTGTTCTCAGTCCAAAAATTTTAAAATTCGAATTTTCGACAAATTTTCATAACAAAATCCGTTTCAGACCATCCTGAAACCATAATTCGCCTTCAGTAATTGGCTTGAAAACGATTGGGTCTATGTTATCTAGCTATGCTATCAATCGGGCTATTTACGTTAAGCTTGGTAAGTTTCATAGCCAAGCTCTTGCCCACATTTGAGAAAAGGGCATTGAAATCGTCTGCTACCTCCTTTGCATCCATAGTCGACATATGATTGGCTGTACACGACCACTGGGGTATCGCTTCTGCTTAGTAATCATGATCTTAATTATGCACTTTTGAAGCGTGATTGGGTTCTTCAGATTAGTCGGGAAGGTACCCCCCCCATACTACAACGCAATACTGCAAAACTGATTGAACCAATCCCTCGAGAGCATAGATCTTACCTAGTGCAAATCCCACAAAATCGTTTCATTTATAAGAAATTTTAAAGGAACTAATATTCACAATAATGAGAAAAGCATAGTACACACTGACGACCATTTATTCAGATACAATCTACAGAGGAATAATGAGACCCTCTATATTTACAAAAATATCATGTCAATAAAAAAGAAAAGAAATCACAAATTCAGGCTTATGTACTAATAAAATAAATAAAACAACGAAGTACTGAGAATGAATTGTGAATTTGAAGCACAGTTAGGGAGGTACGGCATTTGTTTGGTCAGAAGGGATGAACTCTGAAACACAGGAAAACAGATTTGGTCAGGATCCGCAGTCAATCGAAAGTATTATTAAGGCAAATCAATTTACCTACTGCTGCAATTGGAATCACCAATTTCAGAGTAATTTTGATGGTTCGATTGATACAAATGTGGCATTCATAACAGACTGCACAGAATGTTGAGCAACCACAGGGGGGTGCCACTGTGACAATTTCGGTTACAAGAAAGGTTCAATATGGCTCTTCAGAATTTCCAGTATATTTTGTTGAGGCTACAAATATTTTGAAACTACGCACCTCCAATGTCAAGCAGCAATCACGTTTATTACAAAACTGACATCATATAAATATTCATAACAGATTGGTATCGTATTTCAATAACCAGAATTTCGTACATACCCTGAGAGGTATGAAAAACGCCCCCAGTGGGGGGGTGGGGGGTGGGTTACCGACCTACCGTCCCTGAAATAACAAGGAAACCCAAACAGGAAAAGATTCCTACACTGGTGGACATCCAGTATTAGTCGTCCGACCTACAACTTTGAAAGTTGGTTCGGAAATTCGGTGGTCAGGTTATGATGCATAACAGTGACTTTGAGAGAACAGTAAACAATTCTTCATCTTGCAGTATGTAGTGTGGCCTACTAGGGAAGCCCTAAATGTTTTAAAACCTGAGACGTGGTTCAATTCAATACTTTTTCCATTACTAGGAAATACATCTGATCATGGATATTGATTTCGCAGTAAGGGAGAAATTAAATAGGTAATTTGTATAGAGTGATAGATGATTCAAGTCGGGAGAAAAAGAAAAACTGCACTGACAAAATATTATTTGTATAAAAAGTAGCTTGAGGAGCTACTCCGCTGATCCGGGGCTTAGTCAGCGTCAAGTTTAAGTCCTAAGGAGGCAACATACCAAATTACAGCTTCATAGAGCGAATAGCATAGCAAGTAGCTTTAGGAGCCACTCAGCTGATCCCGGCCGTATATGCTGCTTAAGTCCTAAGGAGGCTACATGCCAAAATTCAAGTCCCCACCACCACGGGAATTGCGCCAAAAAACATCACATATCCATGTCAAAAAATGAGCAATTTTGAATTTCATAACTTTGATTCCAGTGCATCAAAAAGTGATATTTTTCGACTCCAAATAAACAAAACTTTGTACTTAATTAATGTGCACTCATGAAATGTACTTTACTGCAAAATCAGGACGAGCATTCAAGTTGAAATTGGCAGCTTTGACAAAGTGTACCTTTCTAATAGTCTAGTGTCTCAGTCAAGGGTGAAACAGGAAGCTTCCTTACGCCATTGATAAATGAATACAAACTTACTAGGGTTGTGATTGGTCAGAAGATGACGTTTGGCATTCGTCCACATCCATAGGTTCGTCAGGGCTGGTAGTGTGGATGACGGACGTTTCCCTGGTCTGGTCCCCGCTCCCCTCCACGTCAGGTTTCGACTCCGCTGTGGAATCAGCGCAAGAAGTTACTTTGGCTTCATCCGTTGACACGACATCTCCAGCTTGTTCCGCTGGAGGGGCGTCCACTGGTTCTTCAACCTGCGGCAAAATTACCTGAATGTAAGATCGGTCATGAAAGATGAATTACAAACATACTGAGGTAATATAAGACTTAGTAGCCGAAGGTCATATTCATTTCAGGAGAAGTGGCAAACTTGTGTCTGTAGTGATTTATGTGATGTACATTTTCTTTTCTTCAGCGAATTCAAAAATTGCCTCATATAGATATGTAACAAAGGGACGAAATGTGTCAAACAGAATAGTCGAAATCTTGCGAAGGTAATAAAAAAAAAAAATCATTTAAACGCCATTTTTCTCACTCCCCTGCATGTCCACAGGTTACCACTGAAAACGGTACATTTGAAACCGAACCATGTTTCCAGACCATTAATCTAACTCATGCTATCTGTGTAAGAGTATGAACTGTCGCTTTCACTGTTGAGGATTGACAGAATCATGAAGGTATGAAAATCTTCACTCCCTTGGAATTTTTTCATTCCCTTGATTAACTAGAAACCAGGGGTGCGAGGGGTTTTTATTTATACGATTGAATTGATTGTTTTCTACGATTATGGTTATTATTGTTTGACTTTTGGGAGTTGTCCTGAGCCTTCCCTGAATTTGGAGATAAAAATATTTATGTGACAGATCTCAAACCTGCAATTTGTAGACAAGCCAATGACCTACGAGAAGTGGGTAATACCAAAAAAGAAATTACACAGTCCAATAAAAGCAAAAGAATCGTCTGTGATACATCAAAGGGAAACATGAGCTCAACTGTCATGAATTTGGTGGACTTGATGGAGGTTGAACTGAAAAAATGTAAGTACGATTCATGAAGGAGTGTTAGTGAAATCGATTACTTCAAGAAGCAGTTGCCGACCAATGAAGTTTTAATAAATTGCGACTTTAGTGACAATTAGGTACGACACGAAATATGGGCCAGTCTTTCCATTTTCCATGTAGCCGTCCTCACAAACAAGGCAGCTTTCAGAGCGGTGGCAATACGATAGAAAACCGTTTTATTGCGATTCTGGGTGCTTGGGGAGTCTATGATTTTTCAAGACACTATAATGCAACTTACCATCTCACATACTTTCAACAATCTATTTTATGATTGGTAAAAATTCGCTGAAAAGTTCCTATGAATCAGTATTGAGGGTCTGATATATTTTCTGTTACTTTTGTATTAAATTCTTGTTCACTCTGTGATAAGTGTGTTGTGCATATTTATCACAACATCAAAAAATTTTTTGAATATTTAATATTCCTTAAGGGTAAAATAAGTGATTAGGTACTAATATTCATACTGTAAGATTATTTTAATAAAACGTTGATGAAATTGCTGTTTTCTTCACACCCCTGTAACCTCGAATTTCTAAATGGCAACACTTCTGTGATGAAAAAAAGGGGTTTCAAGCAACTTAGTTTCACGTTTTTTGGTCAACCCGAATTTGCCAATTTGTGAAAAGACCCAGGTGAGCAAAAACACATGTCGACGCTCCTAATTCCATTTTCCTGGTCGACCTGCCTGCATAAACATTAAAAACCCGCTTTCAAGGCAATTATTACCTTTTCCTCTTCAACCGAAGGTTCCACCACTTCAGAGGGTTCATGGGTTGTTTCAGGGACTGGGTTCACGTCACACTCTGATCCACCATCGGTAACACTTGCTGCTTCCTTGCACTCAAGTTCAACTTCATCATTACTGCATACAACCTGCACACAAATGGTAATGAAAGGACCAATCGAACAATACTCTTGCCTTCAAATTACAAGTAACAACGGACGATTTGGGATAGTGGGGTGTTACAGTGGGTCCAACAATAGGTTGAGTATTGGAATATATATTAGCCCAAGTAACTGTGGAGAGAATGTAGAGTGTGTTATGGTAGAGGTAACTAACTAGGAGCCTATACAGCTCAGTGTACTGCCTCCCTATTCGTACGTACAGAGCAGTTTGACAGTAGACCTGGAAGATATAACCAGATGGTTAGGGTTAACGAATCTGATTCAAACCGCCCCGATCTTCAGTCAAAATGTCACAAATCCTTGAAATGGACTTCTGGCAAGCAGAAGTATGCGAGGGAGGAAAAAGGGGATGGAGTTCTAATAATTGTATGTAGCAGTAAATACAGTTCTCTGCCAGTAAATACCTTCAAGTAGTAACACTACGATGGAACTTCATACTAATTATAATTAGTATGAAGTTCTAATTCAGGGTGACAAGCCTCCATCGTAGTGTTACTACTGGAAGGTATTTACTGGCAGAGAACCGTATTTACTGCTACGAGTACACACAGTTTTGGCGGGTAAAAAGAGGAAGGAATGTTCTAGTTCTAGAAAGAGTTCATCTGAATAACACTAGGTGACTAATCTCCACTGTGGGCATGAACCAATTGGGGAAATAACGAAAATTGAACGTCTTAATAATTGAATTGGTAAGTTGAAAAAAGTACCTACATATTCCAAAAACCCAAACTTTTAGGAAACTAAAAAAAAAAAAAAAAAAAAACTGTTTTACATGAGAATCATTTTTTTAACAACAAACATTTCTATAGAAAATAATATTTGGGTTAGTGGACTATATAGCCACAAATAAAAAATATACGTTTCAATTTATACAAACATCCTGTGGAATATGTCCATTTTTCTCCACAATATTCACAAGTTTAACAAAAGTGTTTTCTTCTAAACTTTACTACAAGAATGAATGTAATTTCACTATCTTAGGTAGTTTTTAATTTTGGTTTCTTATTTTATTTCTAACAATGGTGTATATCTGCTCTACAATGGTGTATATCTGTATATACACAATGGTGTATATCTGCTCAAAATTCTTGAAGCTTTTCCTTTTTGATTGGAACCTTACCCATGGGATGAGCCTGAGTTTCAGGGAGTTGGATTCTCGAGTTTAAAAGTTTGCTTCACTGGGTTGTCAATGAATGATGTTACAACATACCCAACAGTTGAGTTTTTGAAAACAAAGTGTCTGCATTGGCTTATTTTGACTTTTTCCTTGTTGTTTTCAATGCTTGAAGGCAGATTGGTGAAATACTGAGGCCACCACTTCTTAAAATGTAAAATTGAGTTAAATTTAACTTACTCAACTTGGAAAGGGTCTGCCTTCTTTGCATTTGGATCATTGACTTGTATTCCGCCCTCAGGCAAATAGACACGGTCAAGCACTCGAACATCAATTCCAAACATTCAATCTCATGGCATGAAACTATGCTCTCTGACAGGGTAGTATTGGCCCAGTATTGGTTATATCACCTCAAATCGATCGGTCAGTGCTAAGGAGCACGATAGCCTACACAAGGCGTGGTTCCGGTTTTGGCTTCCATATGCATCGCTGAAGACATGAAGTTCTTCATGAAGACATATCCCTTGTTCCACTCAACAGTGCCTACTTTTACACATACTCTGAAGGTGAAGCCAACAAGGGTCCCAACGAAGTATGTAAGTAATATTATCATGTCCCTTGTTCCACTCAACAGCGCCTACTCTTACACATACTTACTCTGAAGGCGAAGACAACAACGGTCCCAATGAAGTATGTACAATAGTTTTGAGTTTCATTGAAAATTATGTTCCGAATGAAATAAAAGAACTTCATGTCTTCAGCGATGCATGCGAACATATTAATAATATGTTCCTTATTACGCCCAATAGATGGTGGCTAGTCTAAAGCACAAAATGGCTATCTCTACTTATTATGATGGAATGTGCACCTTTTTCAACTGACCAATTCAATTGGCGAGAAAGTGGAAATTCAAAAACTTGATCCAGATAGCACCCAAACCCCCATTTTCAAGCATTATACATGGGGGGAAAACGACTGGACCCCCAATGCGATCCCAAAAGTACGAATAGACTTAGTGGAGATGGTAGATGTGGCAGTTCACAAAAACCGTCACTCTGTTGAGGTCTACCACGTGTAATTTGTTTTGTTGTAAGTTGTTGACAATACATAATAATATGACGAATTGACAACAACTTACAACTTCATAATATTATTATGTAGTATTATTACTCAATTCATGCAACTCACTAAAACTTCTTCTTCAGAATTCTCGGCAAAGCTAACCAAGTTTTCTGTTCCAGATGAACTAGGTTCCTCGGGTGGGATGGCTTCTTGAGATGGGGCCGCCTCAACTTCCTGGACCTGCGGTTGAATATTGGGCTTTTCGGTTTCCTCCTGGGATGAACTTGCCTCTTCTTCTTCTTTACTCTCCATCTCAATATTACTTGTTGAGGTGCTTGGAACGGGTTCGACGACAACTTCATTGACGGGAACAGCCTCAGACGTCGATGGCACGGCAGTTGAGTCTATGAGAGCGGTTTCTTGGGTTTGCGATGGTATGTCGGTTGTCGAGGACATGGGCAGAGCATCGTCTGCAGTCTGTTCTACGGCAGTCGGGGTAGCGGTTGAGCAAATAACGCTTTCGGTTTCTTTGTTGTCGGCTACAGTAGTCTCTGCAACTTTGGTTTCCCCACTGGTACTGGGGACGTCCATCCCTTCTTGGGGCTCAGAAGGGGTGGCAATAAAAGGTTCTTCCTGAGATGCACCAGGTAAAATGGGAGTACCCGATGTATCAATATTAAGATTATAGGCGTGTTCAATGTTATCTGTGCTGGCCTCGAAAGCTTGAGGTGGAGCTTCTGGATCGACCAAATCATTGCATGGGAAGCCAGTCTCGACTCCAGAGTCATTGGCGTCTGGAATACCATTATAAGATGGATCATTTTCGCATTCGCCCTCAGCTAACCTCCCTGGTTCCCTAGTGCTTACAACTAGAATATTCTTCTCAATAGCTCTCATAAACTTGTCCGCTCGGTTATACTCCCTTCTAGGATTGGTCAGAAGTTCCGAAATACGTTGTACTGTGAATGGTGCCCCATGGAAAGAGTCGAGCTTTTCCAGCAAGTTAGCTTTCATTCGTTCGTAATTGAATGGGTCAACGTTTGGACAAGGGGGAAGTTCTGTTACACTCAAGGTAGTTTCGTAAAAGTTTGTAATGACGTTAAGCAATTTTTCTCTGAAGAGACACTTGACAATAGACCATTTGAAAACCGGATCACCTGTCTTTGCAACGTAACCTAAATAATCATCAAGTTCGTGCGGTATGTCCTTGGGTTTCATCTTGGAGAACTCTTCCAAGCACTGCATGACTTCTTCGGCATTATCCATGGTATTAAGATAATGTAAAACGCACAAATAATTACACGATTCAAGCACCACTCGGCAAAGTGCACAAGTTTATGTACTGTGCGGCGTAGGAAGAGTCGTTCTTCGCTCACGCCATCCAACCTATCACCATCACCGAAACCGAAGCTAGATGTAATCGAGGGAGCAGGGACGCAGGTAATCCGAATAGCGAAAGCGAGATCACAAAAGGGAGATCAAAACAATGTGCAGTGTTGACACAAACGCCACCAAAGAAAATTTATGGATACTTCAACACTTGATTCATTTCCCAGCGTTTTCCAGAAGAAAAAATCCAAAGGCGAAGATTGTAATTTCTTAACACGACGTTTATTTTTAACCTCCTTATTTCAAGAAGAAAGAAAGTATGTAAGCAAGAAACTGAATTCGAAACTCCTCTAATGGTTCCTCCATGACGTTTCATGAAACCATTCAAGTGTACGTGGATACTGCAAATCGAAATCACCAATTACCGAAGGCGATAAGAGTGATAAAGCTGCGATATTTATGTTTTGAAATATGTAAAATCGTACCTGGCTGTAATATTGAACCTTAAAAGAAATGTATTTGTTGAAATACTGTGAAAAATTAGATTTTCCAGCTCAGCACGAATATGTGATCAAGAAAATGTTGAGTTGTAGGTAGTAGTAATGTTTTGTGGTGGTTGATGGAATCTATTTTGTCGGTTTGGTGCTACCTTCTTGTGCCGTGCACCGACTTTAAAACCACTTCTGAGAAGTTCGCAACAGAATGTTTATTGGATCATGGACCAAAATTATCCTACTTCTTACTTCAGTGGTTGCTGTTCTTCAAGTAATCCACTTGGTTCTTCTAAACCATTTGGACACTCTCCGTCTTCAGAAGGCGAAGGTTTTGAGAACAGTGAAAGAATCCGCGGTTCCTCATGATGTTGAGGTGAGTTATTTCCGGAGACACGGTAAAATAAACAAAAATCAGTAGACCTACTGTATTTGGCTTTAAACTATTTAGTGCATACCTAATTGGCAATTGAAGATAGAATCCGATTGTTCTGGTATCAATATTCAAAATGATCATACCTACTATACTAGGTGTACTTTGAAAGGGAACTGGACTCTCAACATCGCCTGTTATCTACTTACTAATCCACTCGTATTGTTGATTACAGGTAAAGAATATTTTCTCTTTACTCGAAGATGCTTTAAAAAATAAGCATTTGCTCGATTCAACTGGAACATACAGAATCGCCAATGTCAATTTTGAGTCGAAGCAGTCCGTGTATTCAGCGCCAATTCCTGACATTGCACTAGTTACTCAGTGTTCTCAACATCACATCTACAAATTGATACGCCTCAGCAAACGATGGCAGGTAAAAATGAATGCGAACTAATGAATCTTCCAAAAACGGTTCTTCTGATTCTTTTGGAGGTATCCGTAAGTTACAGGGCTGCCAGGGCTGGTTTCTCAGGACACGCTTGAGTTTTCAGAGTGTTCTGTTTAGTTTGGAGATTTGGGCTGTCTTGGAAACGCCTACCTATACCATTTGGGATCAAGTGCATATTAGGGAGTAACAGGCTATCGTACAGCATTGATGATGATATTTTTCAGTCATACACCTTGTTTCAGGGCCCGATCTCCGTTGCCATCTACATGGATGAAGAGGCAGTGCCTGACGTTTTCCAAAAGGTCGCCCTCTTGATGACCTGTTTTCCGACTTTTCGAGAGAATGTTACCATCTCGTTTGTGTCGCCTCTCCCAGCGAAGAACCAACCGTCAGGTTTGCCTCCACTCGATACCAAGAAACTATGTTCAGAGGAAATGTACGACGAAGGAGTTCCGTCCACGAATTACGCTTCTAACGACAAATATCCCAACAATTTGTTGAGGAATGTCGCTCGCCGGGCGAGCAACACAGAATTCGTGTTCGTCATAGATATTGACATGTTACCCAGCGAAAATCTTCGGCAGGTTAGATTGAATCTCACAACTTAGTTCATAGATGAAAAAACGCTAATATAGTGGAATCTGCCAAGTATTTTGTTACTCTTTTTTCCAGGATTTCCTCCTTTTCGCAACCCAGAGAGGTATTTTCAAGAAGAACAACCATTTGGGGAAGATAGTGTTCGTCGTACCGGCATTCGAATCCAAAGAAAACGTTGTTCCTCCTCTGAACAAAGGGCAGCTCCTCAGTTTGGTCGAAACTGGCGAAGTGAGGCCTTTTTACAGTCAACTGTGCTCCAAATGCCAGGTACAGGAACAATCCAGCTACTTTCAGGGAAATCTTTCAAATGACCTAAGTCGAAATTGAGTAGCTCATTGGGCTAAGATTTCTCCATCTTATGGCCTCATAGTGTACAAAAGCTGTAATGTATTACAATTAAATTGAGGCACTGAGATGCGCAACATTTCTTATTCTATAAAGAATCACCTTTGCATGTTAATACTTCTTTTTTTTGCAACAAGGTGTTGGTAATAAGTTCCTCAAAAACAACCACACCAGTGTCTTCGGATGGTTTTACTTAATTTCCTTATTCTTGATGGTGGGAAAGTTTCATGATCATCCATGCTATTAAACACAGTACTCCCTTCTAGAACATGAAAACAGAATAAGATTCCAAAAATATATAAAAGAGAAGAATGTCAGATTGCACAAAGTTGTTGTGATGGTGTTTACCACCTTTAGATCGTAGTAAACTCAATCGTTAAAACGCCTTGTACACATTGGTTGAACGGAGGGGGGGGGGAGCTTTCCTAGAGCAACAATTCCCCCCCCCCCCTCCTAGAATATAAAAGACATTTGTGATTACGAGCACATTAAAAAAGCTACAACGAAACAAGACAAAGGAGTATTAGTGGGTATTCTATTCTCTATTGAATACTGGAGGCTGTACAAGTACTTAAACCTACCAGAACTACTACACTGGAGACCAAAAAAACTGGCGCAGTTGAATTGTTTCCAAAAAGTCAAGTTTAAATCGATAACAGTAGGGTTTGAGTCAATAGTAAGGTCAATAACAAAGTTAACAGAGATTACCTGCCAAGGTCCATCCCTGTTTTTCCTTAACTATCCAGTTTTTTCCTGTAATGCTCTCTTAGAAGCCTAAAGGACGTAAGATGACTTTTCAACAGTCTGCCTTCAGTGCGGTCAACACAAGCCTTTCTTGCCATTGTGCCTGATCATGACACTAACACAGTCACTTAAAGACGGCACACATTGTTATACGTTACCATTGGAAGTATCTATTTACTATTTTGCTTAGGCACCCTCGAACTACGATGCTTGGTTGAATGAGCCTGCTGGAGCTGAAATGGCCACAATGTTCGATGTGATATGGAAAGACCCTTGGGAACCCTTCTACATTTCCAGCAATAACGTTCCGCTGTATGACGAAAGGTTCAAGCAGTACGGATTCAATCGAATTAGCCAAGTGAGTATCTACTAAATTTTGTCTTTTGCTGATCCCCAAAAAAGAAATCAAATTCTGGAGACCATAATCGTGTACCTAGTCCTATGTATTTATCAATGCTGAATCCGAATCTAAGGTCCAACAAAGTCGTACATCCCCCATTTTATTCTGTAGGGGCAAAATCAACCCCCTAGGGCCAAGGTTCTCAACTGTTGGTACGCGTACCCCTAGGAGTACGGCAAGGGCTATGTAGGGGTAGGCATCTCAGCAACATAAATAATTATTGTTTTAATGCGCTAGTAGTAATTTAGTCGGTCGACACGCAACGGGGTGGTCCTCTTCCCCTACCATGTATCTCCACAGCTTTTTTTTTTTTTTTCAATAGATAATTTGGTGTAAGATTCAAACTCTTATACACAATGTCATAACACCTTCTCATCCGGCCCCTGCCCCGTTTAACTTTAAGTCAAAATATTAGTGATGTGATGAAACCACCGTGGCATTTGTTTTATATTTTATACATTCTACATTTATATATTTTGTAGTGATTTGCAACAATGCAAAAATAGCACGACTCAATCGTAATGTTATAATACTAAGCTAACTAAATTATATATTTGCCTTTTTTCAGGTATGCGAACTCCACGTGGCTGGCTACACATTTTCTATATTGAACAACGCGTTTCTGGTTCATATTGGCTTCAAAACCTTCTCTTCATTTCACGACGACAAGGAAAAAGATCAGGAGAGAAATCGAATGATATTTCGGCAATTCAAAGCTGAGCTGAAACTGAAATACATCGAATCGTCGAGAAGATGTTACTGATCTGTCAGGACTTGAATGAGTGTGAGACTGGTTTTTAGTTACTATTACTGGTGCAGTGTGTCTCTTAGGAGCCTCTGGAGTTCTTCAAAGTTTCACCAATCCGTACCAATATGTAATTCTGGAGGCACAAGACCAAAAGGAGCGGTGAGAGAGTTCAGTTACTGAAGACCCAAGTGGGGGTATGTTCCACCTGTAACTGTACACAGAACCCAATCTAACCGTGGGACCAACTCATGTTCTGTATGAAAACGGCTCTTGTTCCTGTTGAAATGTGAGCGATAACAGGAGCCACTTTGGGTGGATACATCGATACACCACCCTAATATCCATAGCGTTAGTCAGTCGCCTCCCTGTTGGAATGTACTCCTCATGATGCTCTCATTCCACTGTTCAATCTCAACTCACATTCCCGAAGTACAGGACCGCCTCATTATTTCAACAATATCAGAATTGAAATAGAATTTCGGATCCATTCAATCACTGCAAAAAACACTTTTGTGTAGAACAGTTTTTCCCCTGCAACAAGAGAGAAGAACAGTAAATTGTACTGCTTCAGGCCTAATTTTGATACATCAAAACTCAGTATTAATCTTGAGAGACACAAGAAAGTGCAGATGCTTTTTTGGCACATTTACTCGCCAAGATAAGAAATGTTGAATCAAATAGAACAATAATTTAAATAAATTATAAAATTAATTGATTTATATTTGAACAAAACACGTATAGGAGGGACGTAAGAAGGGAACTAGAAGGAGTAGAATTATTCTACTCCTTCAAGTTCCCTTCTTACGTCCCTTCTATACGTGTTTTGTTCAAATATAAATAAATTTATTTTATAAAATATTCTTGGAACTACCCAAACAATGTTAAACTCCTATCGACCCTCAATTTATAATCGGTGTTACTGTATTACTCATGTGAATGAGCCAATTTAAGATGGAAACCCGAGCGAGACTCATAACTAGAACTTAACTTCAATAATTTTGATTTTGTATGACGCGTTTACCATTGCAGATTGCAGCTTGGATTTAGGTTTATTTTGTGATGATTCTAATAAATGGTATCTAGTGCCAAATATGTGTGTTTGAGTCTAGTGATTTAGTGCCAAAGATTTATTTTAATTTATCAAGAATCTCCTAATTTGAATTGTATCAAATATATTGTTTATCAATGTTTAAATTTAATCCCAATAAAAGTTTTTATAAATCACATACGCCTAGTCAGCGT
Source organism: Stenodema calcarata (assembly GCA_963920205.1). Taxonomy (NCBI): domain Eukaryota; kingdom Metazoa; phylum Arthropoda; class Insecta; order Hemiptera; family Miridae; genus Stenodema; species Stenodema calcarata. The sequence goes on along the minus strand of OY986055.1, from coordinate 13,913,350 downwards.
GTTCTGTGATGGAATACTGAACACGAAACGAATTATTATGCCCGTATTTATAACTAGAGCGTACTGAGGGGTTACTGTGTGGTTCATACAATACGCAGTGTTGGGTGCAAATGTGGGACCTGATGGCCTCGTAAACCTCAATTATTTAATTTTCAATGGAAAAGAACAATTCAATTAAAAATAAAAATAAAAAAAAAACTTGAAAAATGCATGGAGTTTTCGGTGGCAGGCATCCTAGAATGATTTTCTGAACTGGTGGTAGTACAGATATGACGTTGCGTGCAGAAGAGTTGGACGAAATTGAAGGCTGAGCGTCTCATCGTGTGATTACATGGTAAAATCTTTTGGGTCAGTCCCACAAGCAAGAAGAGTCTTTTCAAAAGAAAACGGCTGAACTGAAACATTTCAAGGAATTTGTAATGCATTTAGAGAACTATAAGTTCGGTTATTGATGTACATACTTATCTAACTTCAAGCTTCAGTTTTTATTTCCTACCTGCAGCTGGTTTTACAGTGATAATAGAGTGTGGGAGAGGGTCATAACGTGCTGATCAGATTGTATGCTCACAGTTTCAAGGGTACAAATCAGTACACAACCCTCATCAGTACAAAACTCTCAATAGGTTGAGGGATTGGTATGTCCCCTTGAGGGTAGCCTCTGCCCAAACGCCCAAGGGTACCTTTGGCTATGCCTTTATGAATACCGTCAAGGGTGCATCCACCCTCGAGGGGCATGTTGGAGGGTACCCTCAGCCTTGAGGGAGGACTATGAATTCCGCCCTCAGTCAATTCGATTTTATAAACAAATAGAAAAATATCTGTTTGGGCCCTCAGTTTCCTGTATTCCCCGTAGACCACTAGCACTTCCGACCTTCCACTTTACCACACATAATTACCGAATTACAACACCTACACAATTCACCCGACACATTTCCAGAAAATTATTTCCTAAATTATAAATGCCAGTTGAGGTAATATGCCGAGAAAAAGGCAAAACATGAAGTAGGTACCTAAATATACCGAACTGCGCCATGTGACGCCATATTGCTTCCCTCCCGAATTCCGACCAATCTGTCTAATGCTTCCAATTGTTACATTCGCGCTCCCCAGTTCTCTATCTTTTCAATTGTTCACCACAATAAAACTACCGTTTTTCCTATTCGTTCACTAACCTTTCCCCGTGCAACTATACAATGATCATGTTCGTAGTCGTGCGGATTATTGCAACAGTAGTGCTCAGGACCAGGAGTGGCAAAAAAGTGCTGAAGTATCATACTGTTGGTCGGTTTCCTCTTCTTCAACCACAATTAACCCAAAAACCATGGCTTTTCCCACCCAACAACAGATTCAAATTTCTGTTCATCTTCATCGCTACTTGAGAAATCCATGTTTCATTCTGAGTGGGTTGCAAACGTCTCCGCCCAACGGCCGTTCTGTGTGAATGGAGTCTGCGCATGATTTTTGTTTGGAATTTTTATTGACAGAGGGTCGCTTAAAAAAACGTGAAAATGAGCACCATTTGTCAAAATTAGTTTACCCTTATTTTTATTTTTTCATGTTCACAAAAAGCGCGCGATGAAGTCAGAGCCGCTGAAGCATCTGATTGGTCGAAGCACAATTAAATCAGTGGTACCACCGCACAGACACAAGAAACAGTCGCCACCCTTCATGAAACTTGCGAGATGGCCAACAGTGAGTGACGTCTCAATCAATCAGATTTTAATTGTGATTATCGATCTCTGTGAACTTTTTTGGACATGGAAACTAGTGTTAACCTCCAATAGCTACTAAAATAACATAACGAATCGGTTTTTTTTCAATTTTCATTTCTCATGCGCATAATAAGTAATATTCTTATTATTCTTAACTGTGCGTCCACTGAAACCCTTTCAACGACGACTCATCACAATGAATCGGATAACATTTTGTTGTTGTAGCTACCCTTCAATACAACAGGCATTAATTTCATCGCTAAAAATAGTTCACACTTACCATATGCGACCATTTCACTGTCGCCAGCATCCGATTTCACAGCAGCAATAGCTCGTCTCAATGCTGACGGCAGCACACAAGACATGCACAGCGGCGGCTCACCAGTAGCTTGAACAGAACAAAACTGAGTTATGGATGGTTATGGAAACTGTGTGAACTCACTCTCATATTTGGCGTGTTATGACCTACCGACTCACGTTTAAAAGATATAAATTTATTTATCACCTTTCGATCTCAAAACACCTAATGGATTCGGTGCGTTCTTACGAAGGGTCACCCTAAAATCTATAGGAATGTCCGTTGCTCCAGGCGGCCAATAATCCTGAAATTAAAACGTCCTTCGAAAATCATATTTTGTGACGGCTCATATTCTCATTAAAAATAGGTAATAAAGAAAAATCATTTACTTCCATTGAGTCCTTAGTTTATTTACAAAAACGTTTGGTACCATAAATGAACCACAAGGTTGCATAGTCCACATGTGGCTAAGTCCTACAAGAGTGGAAATGTATATTTTAGGTAGACACCTACATCTAAAGTGATGATTATAATTATCATCCATTTTAAAAACTCACTGATGAACTGCAGCATAAAGTTGCTCCAGTTTTGGCATCACATGTAACATTTTCTGTGCTGAAGTATCCCAAACCCATGATGAAACCTCCTTCTATTTGTCCAATGTCAATCATTGGGTTCAAACTCTCTCCTGCGTCTTCCAGAATGTCAGCCCTAAGAATCTAGGGTTAAGAAATATACAATAAACATGTTCATACACGTGTATATAAATTTATTTCAAGGTTTTATAGTGCGCCATAAGCCTTTATTGCGTTTGGCAGTTACTTGGTTAGAAGAGTTCATGTGGCGTTCAATAATTACCCAATGTAACCAAAAATTTAGCATTTCCAAAGGTCCAATCCATTTGAATGACCCTTTTAGCGAATTTTCGAAGATTGTTCTCGGTCCAAATTTGTGAAGCCGGAATTTCCGAAAAAGTTTCATACCAATATCCGTTCCATACCATACTGAATTCACTGCCAGAAGGCACCAAAAGTCATATGTATGTACTTATTTATATTTATTAATGAGAGTGCCAGATGATAACTCTCGATAGAATTAAGATAAAAAGTTCAAATTTGCACAACAAAACTGACAGGTCTGGCAATCGAAAGGCTAAGTTCGTAGAGAGGCAGAATACCCAAAATGAAACCATCCGACACGTGACACCTCATTTAAGATGAAAAAATGTGGTTGTTACTTGAGATGTTCTTCACGGTATATGACCTACTACCGGAATGAGATATCGCAATTCTGACTTCACCATCGGGTTCAGCGTTGAAAAATCAATAAACTGAAGTGTTACTCGGCGTAAAAGGAGACAAAGTTGTTATAAAACCAGTAAAATGGAGACATTTGACATAATATCAGTTATTTCTTCGAAAATTCGCTTCTATATCCGAGCTGCATGTCTGTGGATGTTTGGTTTATTATCTTCGATAATAAACTATTGGAATCGCCCAAGAAAAAAAAATCTCTCCCCCCCCCCCCCCGGTCGTCAAAATTTGCTGGTTTCCGTACCAAGAAACGCACGCAGATTCCGAAAATCAAATAGAAGAAAAAAGTAGTAAAATTACCAAATTTGGTTTACGGGTTCGGACCAACCCCACAATGATCCTTGAAACTTTTCATAACCCTAGGCCAATGGGAACGGGTCCAAAATGAATTATAAAATTTTGAAAAATTCTGATGGAATGGTATAGTTAATAGTTTACATTTAAATAGAGTTTAACTTTTCGAATTTTCAAGACCATCACGCAAAATGCCCCAATCTGCTTTTTATGGGTTCATTTTCGTTTTAATGCATCTACAGATAAGCGACACGAATTGGTCATTTTTCAAAAAATCCACTGGGAATTACGTATGTCGGCTCTCACATGGTGTGCCCAACTCAGGATACCCAAAAGTGCACTAAAACGAAAATTACCAAAAGAGCAGATTGGCGTGTTGGTAACGATATTATGACGGATAATCGTTAGAGATTGGTAACTTGCTTGGTATTGACCAGTCAGCGCGTCCACTTCGACTTCCAACACCGTCGCTCCGTAAACCGGATAATCTTTGGGATAATCATCGCGTGGCGAAAATCTAAAAAAAAAAAAAAATGCAAATTCTTGACACAACGGTTTATTATCTTCCTTGTGCAGATCACCCTTCTGTCTATACCAGACTGTGTTGCAAATCGGCACCATACCATATTCTCACCGAACTCATACCATTTCTTTCCTATCATACCGTACTGTACTATACTAAATCATACATACAATAATATACCATACCACAGTCATACCATGTCGTACCAAAATTCGTTTTGAACCCCTTCCCCTTGACCTAGGGTTATGAAAAGTTTCGAGGACCATTGTGGAGTTGGTCGAAACCCATAAAAAAAATTTCGTAATTTTAACTCAACGCTAACTGGGCAAAGTGCCGCGGACGGCGTACGGCGGATTTTTTTTTATTCGATTTTCTGAATCTACGTTTCTTGAAAGGTGAACCAACAAATTTTGAGGGGGGGTTCAAATTTTTTTTTCTTTGGGCGATTCCAATGGTTCATTATCGAAGATAATAAACCAAAATGAAGTACGAGGTACGCGGTGTGGGTGTGGGAGGGGGCGCAGAGACATAAAAGGTCTCGTCGTATGACGCACTAGTTGGCCTCCTGCCAGCCGTATTATGTCATACGCTCGTGCGTCATAGGCTCTGACGCACTAGTTGGTCTCCTGCCAGCCGTCTTACGTCATGCGCTCGTGCGTCATAGGCTCTGACGTACTTGTTGGCCACCTGCCAGCCGTCTTACGTCATACGCTCGTGCGTCATAGGCTCTGACGCACCAGTTAGCCTCCTGCCAGCCGTCTTACGCTCGTGCGTCATAGGCTCTGACGTACTTGTTGGCCTCCTGCCAGCCGTCTTACGTCATACGCTCGTGCGTCATAGGCTCTGACGTACTTGTTGGCCTCCTGTCAGCCGTCTTACGTCATACGCTCGTGCGTCATAGGCTCTGACGTACTTGTTGGCCTCCTGCCAGCCGTCTTACGTCATACGCTCGTGCGTCATAGGCTCTGACGTACTAATTAGCCTCCTGCCAGCCGTCTTACGTCATACGCTCGTGCGTCATAGGCTCTGACGTAATGGCCCGCCGGTCGCTTGTGTTCTGACGTGATCTGAGGGAAAGGGTGAATCAAGGGAACAAATTTTTCCCGTTTCAGTTTATGTGCCAAAGCAAAGACATGAAAATGTCAAAAAAATATGTAAATAGGTACCTAAGCCCAACTGTAATGTCAATTTTCTGACAATGAGTTTTCGACTATAGTTTTCATACCTTTTTACTTAAGTACTTATTGCAATTTGAGACTGATAATGAGCTGTTTGCAAATAAAAAGTCTGATAACTACTTTATTACATCTTATTCATCTATTTTCAAGTTCCGATTCACAGTTGAATGTATTTTATTTAGATGTCGTAAAATTCGAAAACGATGGAATGACGAAACCTGTCGACTACTGATTCAAGTGATACTGTTGACTTCTAACACATGTAGGTCGACTACTAGTGCAAAACCATGTCGACTACTGAAGAAAATGTTGGTCACTGGTATCGACTACTACCTAGAGCATTGGGATTTTTTACAAAACTTGTTTTTCTCTTTTCAAACCATGTTGAATAATATTTCCCGCTGCCAGGTCTTTTAGGGAAGGATCTTGGGTACACAATGAACAGGTTTGCAATGAGAAAAAACTCTGCAAATTCTTGACACAACGGTTCATTATCTTCTTTGTACAGATCACCCTTCTGTCTAGATCACTAGGTCTAAATGTCTAGATCCTAAATGTTAGATTATTTATTATTATCAATTATCACTAATTATTAACAATTTTATCAAGTAGGTACCTAGTGAAAATTATTATAATTTATTGTTAGGTATTAATAATTCGTATTTATTATTAATAATAATTATTATTAATTATGATTAATTAATACGATATAATTCTGGGGTTTTTAATACTACGTCGGTAATAATTTTTCTATAAAAGAAGTACCTACCAACAAACATTCGAAATTACCTTCATTTCCGTAGCACGAAACGCACCTCAGAACAACAAACTCGACATCACTTAAGCCATATGATGTTCCAAAGAGCTTGTTAGTATGAAAATGGACCTGTATTTCAACAGTTTGATCCACGATCGTGTTGTGAGGCACAATCTTTGAGCCGTCATTGTGAACGAACGGCTGGTCGTACAAAGCTGCGGATGGTCTTAAAAAATTCTACGGAACAAACTCTATCTAATTATGAAATAAAAAAACATACCGTTCTATATGAATTTTTCGAGATACGAGATTTTCAAATTTTCAAAATTCGTTTTGGGGCTGGTCCAAACCCAGAAACCAAATTTCGTAATTTTAGCTCAACGTTAACTGGGCAAAGTGGCGCGGACGGCGGACGGACGGATTTTTTTTAATTCGATTTTCTGAATCTACGTGTCTTGAAACGTAAACCAATAAATTTTGAGGGGGGGTTAAAAAAAATTTTTCTTTGGGCGATTCCAATGGTTCATTATCGCAGATAATAAACCAAAAAACAATATTGCTCTAGTCCGGTAGAAAAACTTGAATAAGAGGGCAAGAACATCGTTACGCGGTAACAAGATAAAAAGACAGTAAAATTTTATTTAAAACACCAAAAAGACTTGCAACTAATTTGAGTAGTTTAGTTGTGAGTAAAATGAAGTTTCGTTATTGACGGTTCACATCCCACCAGTGAGGGAGGGATCTGAGGCCTGAATTCACCAATGTCTTAGTGATGCTTGTGTTTTGGTTGTAGAAAACAACTCACGAGTGGGTCGACATGAGAGATAATCCTTCTAAATTCGCAGCTCTAACAACCTCAACCCAACTGGCTCCCCCCATTTTCTTCTTTAACGGTTCAAAACGTGTTTTCAATTCCTCGCAACAGCTCAGAACTGCCTGAAACAATCGAATTCGAAGTTAAAATCATTAAAGTTTAAATGTTGCCCTGAAACATCAAGTTCAAATGATCTATGGACAGCTGCGCCAGTTGCATTATTTAAAATATAGAAAATTAGATGCAATTACATACAAACGTATATAAACCTTCTCATTTTCTTTTAAAATTATGGCAACTCTTGAAATCAAAATATATCAATTCCATTTCCAACTGCAATACTCGAATAATCGAATTATAGAACTTCGGTTATTGCAGTTGGAAATGGAATTATGCATCCCCTCAATAGAAACAGGAGTTAACTGTAGGGAAACATTTATTTTTAATCAATTAATGTTGGTCGTCATACTACCGCATGTAGCTTTTAGCTCGCGTTATTGATCGAAAAAGCACGAATTTGATAACCGTTGGAATATAATGTTCTTTGGCGGTCCTAATCCTGGTGAACGTTGGTTGATGGAGGTCGTGGAGCTAAAAGGCAGTTTCCATGGTTCATGTTGTTGTAAACTGGTAGGAGGGGCTTCTGAGAGGATTAAAAAAAAAAAATAATAATAATAATTGGATGATTCTTGAAAAAAGTTAAAAAAATTAATGTGTTCTAAACCCGGGGGTACTCCCCTTACCCCGTGGGGGGGGGGGGGTTACCTAGGGTTCAAAAAACCTTAATTTGTCAAATCTCCTCGTCAACAAATTTATAGGGTACTCAATCATAATCAAATTTAAGACCATTTGGAGTTTTTCACGACCAGCCGTTCGTTCACAATTAGGGCTCAAAGTTGGAGCAGATTGAAAACCGTCTACATGAGAGTGAATCGTGAGGCAGCCAGTCGAGTCAATGGTCATACTGACCCAGCTGATTCAAACATTAATAAGTTAATGAATAATAATTATTTGTAATTATTAATCATTATTATAAATAACTAACAATAATTAATAATAATTTACACTACTTGACGATTATTATTAATAATTAGTGATAATTCATAATAATAATTAATCGATCATCTGGTGATATAGACAGAAGGGTGATCAGATAATCATAGCTGTCCTCAATGGCGGTGTTAGGAGGTAGGTGGGAGAGAGGACGGCGGCAGAAGGAGAGAGGGCAGTCTAGAGGATAAGGAGAGCTCAAGCGGATAACGAGTTCCCAAGCGGATAACGAGTTCCCAAGCGGATAACAAAATCTCAAGAGGATAACGAGTGTTGAAGTGGATAAAGGGATTGTGGGGGGGGGGGAACTCACCACCTCTTCCCTCCTCCATCCACCCTCCTCCCACCAACATTGAGAGTTACAGACAACCCCCGCTCCCTCCCACCCACCACCAAAAACTGCTCACACCCCCTCCCTTCATCCTCCACCGATCTCATCTTTCTCCTCCACGTCTGTTTACCACCCACGATTGACATTTATGTAGTGAGGGTCAGCTCATGATTGACAGACAGTAAATAATATTCAGACTATTCATTGGCCGCCAGGATTCCAATCATTTCGCCAATATTTAGGTACTGATCATTACTCTACAGAAGATAGTAAACCATTGTGTCAAGAATTTGGAGAGTTTTTTTAATTCGATATTCTGAATCTACGTTTCTTGAAAGGTGAATCAACAAATGTGAGGGGAGGTTAAAATTTATTTTTTCTTTGATCGACTCCAATGGTTTATTACTGAAGATAATAAACCAAAAGGGAGGGATAAAAACATTGATTTTTTAAAAGAAATACACCGATATTTTTGAAACATAGATATAGGTTTTCCAAGTCAAATTGAGATTTTTCCAAACCAAATTGAGAACTCAGAACTTTTTTTTTTTGACACAGGTAGGTATACTTTGTAGAAGAGATGGGAAAGGATTTATTCATAGTTTTAAGTTCATATTAAAATTATCAGTTTTCCCGATCAGGCTCACTGTCACTTTCACTCCTGGGATCGTCCATCGTTGAAAAACAGATCGAAACTAATGAATGGGTCATTTTTGTGAATCACCTCCAAAAAGGAACATGTTGTTTATGGTTTCCAGCCTTCTGGATGAGGGTAGGTAGTGACAATGTGTGGGAAGGGGCTGCAGACGGGCCAAGTGCAATATAGGATAGAAAATTAGGCAGTTCGGTTGATGAGAAAACCATAAAATTTGATTTGGAAAACCTATAAATCGATACACAACCCTAGTTTCGAGAGTAAGTACAAGTTTGTAAATAACATTGCATATAAGTATAGCATTTCCAAGAGCATCTCGATTATTATTTTCTACTAAAAATATAATAAACCATATTATGGTTTATTCCTCCACTTTATTCTCACTTACCACATCTCAAATCGTGGTACAAACATAATGGCTCATAAAAATGTAAATAAACATCTGGAGTGTGGTTTGGGAAATCTTGAATTTGGTATGGAAAATCTTGAAATTAGTTTGGAAAATCTTGAATTTGGTATGGAAAATCTTGAATTTGGTTTGGAAAATCTTGAATTGGACTTATATCATGGACTTATCATGAAACTTACAGAACAAACTGAGTCGGACGTGATGCTACTACCAGATGGGAAGTTGCCGGGAGACGTTATACCTCTTGAAGGCATCACATTAATATTGTCCAAATCAAGTCCTAGAGCGTATGCACAAACTTGAGCTGCCTGTAACTCACCATTTTGAAATTTTGAATCATTTTGAAATTCGTAACATCCTACACAATACATTATTATCTACCTACGTGCCATAATGTAACTGGCAGTCTGTTAAATTGACTTATTTCCTGTTAAGTACTTACGTAGGTATATGTGAGGAGTGTTACGAACCTTAGTGTTGATGCCTTGTCCCATTTCTATACCGCCAGTCGTTATCGCAACGGAACCGTCACCCGGGAATATTGAGACGGAACCGTAGTAAGAAGGTGCGAAACAAATCATGAATTTTATTGGCACGAGAGCAATTCCACGTTTTTTCCAACGGTTTTCCTTATTCCAACAGTAAAAAATATTATTAGTCTAATTTATACTGTACATAACCATGATAATAGCAACAACAACAAACCATACCGTTCTATTTAACATTAAATTATTGAAAATTTTCCAAGATTACGTTTTGTAAATTTTAAACTCTATTTTGCACCCCAAACCAGTGACTCAGGATTATAATAAGTTTCCAGAATCATCCTCGAACTGGTTTGAGCTTGCATCCCGAATTTCAAAATGTTGAGACAGTTATCGACCATAATGAACCAAAATGACGTTTTAGATAATTTCATCGGCTTCTGAAGGATATAGCTTGGGGGACTACAAGAGGGCCTACGTGTTTAACCCTCAAAATACCAGGTGGGGTCCCTAACGACCCCACGATCTTGTTTTTCTTCAAGTGAAATTGTAAAACCAATTCTTTCCTCATGAACTCTAGGATTTTTATTCTATGACCATCTGTATTGCTTCGATGGGATTATATATTTTTACACCATACTAACAATAAATTTATTATGATTTTTTATTCATCAAAAAACATGATTGTGGGGCACCTCGGGTCCCCTCCTGATATTTCCCGTAGTCCTAACCTTCTGGAATTCAACGTTATGGTTACTGGGAAGCAATAATATGACTAATAATTATTTTGCTTTTCAAGTGCCATAGTTGAAAGAACTTTGTGTGCAAAGAACACGGGAGATCTACCATTCTATGCCAATATAGTGACTGTACCTAATTGAAATATTTTTTTTCCAAAGTTTTTTTGTTTTTTAATTCAAGAGCAGATATTTAATACATTTCGTTTTAAAATACCTTCCTAAAAATTTATTGAACTTGCTTTCCTTTTGTTCAATGCGCCCATTTATTGCATTTATTAACAAAAACTATCTCAAGATCAGCCTAAAAAGTTGTTATTTTTATTATTATCAGGTTTGGCCTCAAGTAACTACTTCGTATACTCTTGGCCTCATCCTAATAATTTTTATTTAGAAAAAAAAAATATTTAAGTAATAACAAAAATTGAGGAATTGAAGTAGTGGGGTCGCCAGAGACCCCACCCGGTACTTGGTGTAATTCTTTTCGACGAAGATCGACGAAGATAATATTACTTTATTGAATGCTTGTATGGCATCGTTTCTTGAAACATAGTCGGACGAAATTTTAATGGACGATACGATTTCCTGTATTGCGGGCGTATCCTGATCCAGAGTGTTTGCCAGCCTCACTTCAACTGGATCTTTCCCGACAACTTCGGCGATACGGTCCATTATGTGCTCAATCGAGGCCATCCCTTCTAAGCTCCCTGGAATTTTAGCAATGTTTGACAAAAATGGGTTAGTAATAAAAATCATCGAATCTTTGTAGGGATACAATGAGAAATAATCTCCAGAGAAGGTTCTCGATCGCTCACTACGATACTAATTGTAAAGATCTCGATAATAATATTATGACATTATGTAGTGGAGTTTTTTGTTTGATCAACCCTCAAGATCTTTTCAATTAGTCATATTATGTCATATTAAATACCTAGTTATATTTTATAGTTAAATAGTAATATTATATCATATTATGTCATATTAAAACCTGAGTCATGCAGCATGGCTATAAGAGCAAATTTTCGAATAAATAACATAAATAACGTTTTACGTAAAATGTGATGTTTGGAACATCTCATTCAAGCATTTTTAGCTTCAGTTTATAGATTTTCAACGCTGAAAACGATAGTGAAATCAGAATTGCGATATCTCATTCCGTCATCACATTAGAGCAGAAAAACCGTGAAAAACGTTTCTTCATCTTCAAAGTGCTCCAGTTTGTGGACGGAATAGGATGTCGCAATTCTGACTTCACCATCGTGTTCAGCGTAAACAAACCTCGTCCACTTGCCAGACTTGAATTTTTTGAATTTAAGGGTAATTCCCCCCTCCCCCCCTAAACCTCCCCAAAACCCTCTTTAGAGTGGCCCGATTCTGCCCATCTACAAATTCCGTGATCAGTGAGAAGTTGACAGTTAAAATCAATTCTCAATAACAGCCAGTACCTACAACAAAGCATGCGATATTACAGTTTTGCTCTCCCAACAAACCATAATGTCTGATGATGAGACCAGTCACGAACTTCACGCTGATATTGGAAAAGCCAAAACATCGGCACAATGTGTCAAACTTATCCGCGACCATATGGATAAGCTTCAAACCTCCTCTACAACTAAAGGCATGGAGCTTCTTCGCGCTACACTCGTAATCTTCGCCACTCTTGCTGCAAAAATTGACTCAGCACAACAAATCACCACACCTCAGCAATTCCTATTGGATAACTGGACTCGTTGACTCACCGAATCTTCCAAGGACTTAAAGGAATTACCTAAGCTACTCGTAGATGTCATATCCTGCCTCCAACAGCAAATAACGAAATGGGAACAATTCCTGGGACTTCGTGCTGCCAACCTATTGCCGCTCGTAGTATTCTTACAGATACTGCTGGTACTTACAATGCTATGAAAACGTTGGCAGTATTAATCGAGTCGGTTCCTATGTTTCATGGTAATATCTTACACTTCCCTCATTTCAAAAACCTTTTCACGTCTATGATAATTTCTCTCCCAGTCCCTGAGGCGAATAAAATTGAAGCACTACACAAAAGGTTGGGCCCATCAATTCTAAAATTGTCATGACAGATTTTTGTGTACAAAATATGTAAAACGGTATAATAAAATGGAATGAGAAATAAATAATTAAAATCTGTGGTTGAAAACAAGCGAGGAATCACTCAAAATTCACCTGGTCCTCTAGCGTACGTCCTGATGTTGTCAGTCTTAACAGCGTACACGTTCACGGTCCAGGTTTTGAAATCGTAGCAATTTTGAAAGCCTCTCATCGCCTCTTCTTCCAACGGATCATTCAGTGACACTCCGTAATCTTCGTATAAATCCACCGTCAACTTTTGTATCACTCCGTTGTCATCTACGCCGACCTTAAATGAAATACCCGTTAATAAACTACAGCATCAGGGCCGTTGTCGTGGGAGCCTCCCTCATATAGAAACAAATAATAGTGAACAAATAAATGAAAAATAAAAATGAGAGAAAAGAGAGGGAGTGGGAATAAGAAAAGGGAAAGAACCAAGAGAAGGTTGGGACTTCCCAACATGCATAACTTGGACTTCCCATACTCTGAAATCCTGGGTTCTTTTAAAAGTTCAAAGGAGATTTCTCCCAAGTAGGGGACAGTCCTGCTTGCATTATCCTAACTTGGATTAATCAAAATTTTGAAGTGAATATTTTTCAAAATTCCCAACTTTTCTCTGCTTTTTCGAGTTGGAAGCTAGAAACAAATAGGTACTTACCTAATATTAAAAAAAATAAAAGAAATGAATTTTCCTATCGGGCATAAATAAGCATTCACCTAATCTTGGGATAGCTAAGTAAGAAAATGAATAAAATTAATTTTCTTATAATAAGTACCTACCTATAAGTTAATATAATATTATTTCGTTATAATATCTTATAATTTATTATCTTATAATATAAGATAAAACCAATGTTTATTATATTATATTATAGGAACCAATGTCTTGGTTTTCATCTTTTGAAAGTTGGGAAATTTTGCTGGTGGAGTTCGGAAAATTTGGATTCCCTCTTCCCCCCTGGATTTTCTTCACGCTACAGCATACATGAATCGTCAAGACAATTAATGAGGACAATTTGGAAGCTTACTTGGTATTTCGTTAGCGCTGGACAACGTTTTCCCAAAAACTTCATGTTCGTAGCAAAATCAAGAACCATGCGCACTGGTACGTTCAGTTTGTACGCTGCGAGACTGGCAGCAGCAGCTATTTGGCCAATGCGCGTCATTTTCGATCCGAATCCTCCTCCTATTCGTTTAACTTCAACCTCAATCCTGAAGCCACAATTGATTTATTGGTACTAAATAACACATTAATTAAAATAAATAAATAATTTATCTACATAAATTGTAATCTACATTATTGTAATGAGTTCATTGAAGTCAACTTCATACACCCAATCTATTGTATATAATTGTGTCCTTGATCCATGTAACCTTAAGCATGTACCTAAACTACCATGCGGTCAAGTTGTGTCCGAGTCTCCACTTTCATTCCTCCATCTAAATAATCAATATTACAAGATATAAGAAAAATATATTGAAAAAATAGGTGGAGTTGTCCTGAACATACGAGTTTTCAGGGATTTTCAAAGATTGAGCGACCGCTGATTGAATTGACTGAACCCATTGGGATGTCGGGTACACTCGCAGGCCGAAATCCGTCGGAACGACCAAACACGCCGGCAACTCCATCGTGTAGTGATACTGACTTCCGAGTTCCAGTTCTCCTTGTAACTCATGTTTGATATTTCCTGTAATCATGACAAGCATCGGATTGGGGAAATAATATTTGGCATTGTATTGTAAATCATGAATCATTTTCAGGTACATTTTAAATTAAATTACTTTTGGTTTCCGTCGCAATTAACGTATTTTGAATGATGATTCGAGTCGAGTCTTGTTTGAGGAGGACATCTCGAATTCCCAACAAGGGTTCCGCCCTTGCCGCATACTTGATATCGACCATTCGGACTGCCTTTGACACTGACTCCGGGGATTTACCAACCAAGATGCCAACCGGCTGACCGGAGTATTGAACCTTACCGCTGCAAAATATCTGCGAAAATACATGCATATGGTGATCATGAAGCTCGTGGGCCTGTTACCTGACATGATCTTTATGGTTAGTCTAGTCTGCTCTAATCTGCTGACGGAATGCGATATCGTAATTCTGACTTTTCACCCATAAATTCCAAAAATGAACCGGTCTTTACACGCTGAATAAGATGGGGAAGTCAGAATTGCGATATTCCGCTTTCAAACTGGAGCACTTTGAAGATGAAGAAACGTGGTTGTTACTTGAGATGTTCTTCATGGACATCATGTTCTTTAATAGAGACGTTTTACATAAAACCAATTATTTCTTCGAAAATTCGCTCTTATAGCCATGCTGCATGACTGGATTTGTTTAATCTTCACTTTAACAGGTCTAGTTTGAAAGGTGACCTTGAACATCTCGGAGGAAGCCGAAGCTTTTTTGTAATCAAAGCTGTTTTCAATGGTGGAGAGAGGAGGGTGGACAACTGAGTATTGAGAGGATACCGAGATCCCAAACCCATAACGAGATCTCAAGCCCTGAACGAGATCTCAAGCCCATAACGAGATCTCAAGCCCATAACGAGATCTCAAGCCCATAACGAGATCTCAAGCCCATAACGAGATCTCAAGCTGATAACGAGATAGGGATGGGGGGGGGGGGGGGGGTTGTCGGTCTGATGGGACCCTACAGAGCAGTAAATATTGGCGGAATAATGGGAATTCTGGCGGCCAATGAATAATCAGAAGGTGTTAGTAATAATGTATCATATTATTCATTGTTTGTCTGGGGCCGCACCACCTCCTCCCTCCGCCTTCCGTCCTCCTTCCTCCTCCCTATGCCATTACGAGATACAGCCAACCCCAGCCGCCGCTAACCATCCTCCACCCTCCTCCATTGAGAGTTACAGCCAACCCCCGCCGCCGCTAACCATCCACCACCCTCCTCCATTGAGAGTTACAGACAACCCCCGCCCTTTCCTCCCCATCGCCATAAACTGCCAAGTTCCCCTCCCTTCATCCTCCTCCACGTCTGATTACCGCCCACGATTGACATTTATGTAGTGAGGGTCAGCTCATGATTGACAGACAGTAAATAATATTCAGACTATTGATTGGCCGCCAGGATTCCAATCATGTCGCCAAAACTTCGTTCACAGTGAGGGCTCAAAGTTGGACTATTTAATTAATATTATTTATTATGGTCATTAATTATTATGAAGTACCTAGTGTAAATTATTATATATTATTATTAATAATTATTAGTAATCATTATTAATTAACTCGACATCAGAAAACTATGTGCTGTTCGAATCAGCTGGGCCAGTATGAACATTGAACCGACGGGCTGACGCATGATTCACCCTCACGTTGACGACTGTCGATCTGCTCCAACTTTGAGCCCTCTTTGTGAACGAACGGCTGGCCGTACAAAGCTGCAGATGGTCTTGAAAAATTCTAAAAACTAAACTCTACCTAAATCTGAACTAAAAACTATACCGTTCCATTTGAATTTTTCGATTTTTGAAATTTTCAAAATTTCAAAATTTGTTTTGAACCCCTTCCCCTTGACCTAGGGTTATGAAACGTTTTGACGATCATTGTGGGGTTGGTTCGAACCCGTAAACCGAATTTCGTAGTTTAAGCACAACACTAACTGGGCAAAGTGCCGCGTACGGCGGACGGACGGACTTGTTTTTATTCGATGTTCTGAATCTACGTATCTTGTAACGTAAACCAACTAATCTTGAGGAAGGGTTGACAAATTTCATTCTTTGGTCGGTTCCGATGGTTCATTATCGTTGATAATGAATCAAAATTGACAGTTTAGTGAAATCACTTAATTTCCCTCACTTCTTCGTGTTCTGGGAGGTACGGCTGGATACCCCCGAACGAGTTTATCCCAGGTATATCATCGGGTCCAAAGAATGCAACGATACCGCTCTCACTCTGAAATGAAAAGAAATGTACAAGTGCATTGCATAACGTATCTCAGAGATATGTCGACTCCTCAGAACCTAAGAATCTTAAAAGCTAAGGACTTTTTTGTTGCGTTTGATTGCCGAGAATATTCTCACTGGCGACGGTGTGAACTAACTAAATAACAATAACAACAGCTAGTCATCAAGGCAAAAACGGTAAAAAGTGCAAGTTTCTTGAAACATTTGTCAATCTCAAGTTATTTAAATGGCACATCGTTTTTATATTTTGCCCATTATTATCCATTGCGAAGCACTGTTCATCTGACAGGATAATCTCAACGGAGATAACGTGTGTTTAAAAGAGAGCCTACTGGTAGTGAATTATTGACAAATTATTCACCTACAGAACTTTGTTCATTTAAATTGTTAGCTATTGTGTCCTGTGACGTAGAGACGTCCTTCTCCAATTTAAAATTGTTATTAAGCGACAAAAGACGCGGCTTTTCTGCGGAAAAAGTGTTGGTAGTTCAATTAAATCATTTAGATTTTATTGAATAAAATAATTCATTGTAAACAACTGAAAATGTTTGTTTTTATTGCCCTATCCCTATTGTACGGTCATCATTGAGATACTTGATCGTCATATTATAGCAGTTTGGTGGGGTGCATATTTTCCGGGCTCTAGTGATAAGTAGTAAACATAGGTAAGTAGGTAGCTGACTATTGACCCAAACGCACCGCTAGGATCAGGCGAGATTAAGGGTTTCAAACTAACATCAGGCGAGATCAAGCGTTCAAAAACTAAGATCAGACGAGATTAAGGGTTTTTAAACTAAGATCAGGCGAGATTAAGGATTTTGGTTTATTATCTTCGATAATGAACCATTGGAATCGCCCAAAGAAAAAAAAATTTTAACCCCCCCTCAAAATTTGTTGGTTTACGTTTCAAGATACGTAGATTCAGAAAATCGAATAAAAAAAAATCCGTCCGTCCGCCGTACGCCGTACGCCGTACGCCGTCCGCCGTCCGCCGTCCGCCGTCCGCCGTCCGAGGCACTTTGCCCAGTTAGCGTTGAGTTAAAATTACGAAATTTGGTTTCTGGGTTTGGACCAGCCCCACAATGATCCACGAAACTTTTCATAACCCTAGGTCAAGGGGAAGGGGTTCAAAACGAATTTTGAAATTTTGAAAATTCCATATCTCGAAACATTCCCATCAAACGGTATGTTTTTTATTTCATATTTAGATAGAGTTTGTTCCGTAGAATTTTTTAAGACCATCCGCAGCTTTGTACGACCAGCCGTTCGTTCACAATGACGGCTCAAAGATTGTGCCTCACAACCCGATCGTGAATCAAACTGTTGAAATACGGGTCCATTTTCATACTAACAAGCTCTTTGGAACATCATATGGCTTAAGTGATGTCGAGTTTGTTGTTCTGAGGTGCGTTTCGTGCTACGGAAATGAAGGTAATTTCGAATGTTTGTTGGTAGGTACTTCTTTTATAGAAAAATTATTACCGACGTAGCATTAAAAACCCCAGAATTATATCGTATTAATTAATCATAATTAATAATAATTATTATTAATAATAAATAAGAATTATCAATACCTAACAATAAATTATAATAATTTCCAGTAGGTACTTGATAAAATTGTTAATAATTAGTGATAATTGACAATAATAATTAATCTAACATTTAGGATCTAGACATTTAGACCTAGTGATCTAGACAGAAGGGTGATCTGTACAAAGAAGATAATGAACCGTTGTGTCAAGAATTTGCAGAGTTTTTAAACTAAGATCAGGCGAAATTAAGGGTCTTTAAACTAAGATCAGGCGAGATTTCCGGAAGTCAACAACTATGAATTAGAAATCAGACTAAGCATTTCCGTTTAGAGATTTCTTTACTTTCGGAAGTCAAGTATGGTTTTTACTTTAGGCAGGTCTATGAATTCCGCCCTTACTCCTTCCCCAAACGCATCGCTACGCTAGCCAACTTTCACTTCCGATTGCCCCAAACGCATTATTGTCAATAAACGGGTTTTAAATCTGCTGGGGTAGGGCTAAGTTGGTGGTCAACTGTAGTGACAATGAAATTATATGTGCTGTAAAATTATAGGATTTGATATGATTCGAACCAGTGCTGTCGATGGGTCCACAGAATGGATTGTAGCGCACGCTTCTTCAGCCAAAACAAATGCCGCATAATGCTCATTTGGAAACCCCGGGATATCGTCCACGTATTCTGCTTCGCCTGCGGTATCAATATTATGAGACGAGTAATATTCTATGACATAGATACATTGTATCTCCTCCTCCGTATACATATATTTTTTTACATTATGTACATTGATAATTCGTATTGCACTTAAATGTTTCCACCTGATGTTTGGGCCAACGCTTCCAGCTTTTGCAAAGGCAGACCCACGGGTGCGGCTTTCTCGTTGAAGCTGAAATCCTGAATCGCCGAAGATAAAGACCTCATTAGCTCCACTCCGCCACTCCGAACAGCGTCCTTAACCTTTTGACTACCAACGCTGAGCATAAACTGAAAAAAAAAAAAAAATCTACTTCGACCTATTTATTATTCCAACTATAATCATTTACAAAAATTAATAATCACATACTCGGTACAACAACGAACAAGCCAGTTTTCGTCGGTAATCGGGGGACGTCGTCTTATAGTTTTCTTCAGGTTGAATTTCCTTAGAAAGTGCGCTCATTGCTCCTTTCATCAGTTCCGGGTCACAAATAGTTTTTCCGGTAAATACAGATTCAGTGTTCGAGCAGTGTACCTGGAAACCCATCTATTTTAAAATGTGAGCTTGATATATAGCATTATCAGATTCAAATTTTCATTTCAAAAATTCACCCTCGCATTCTCAAATCTCAGTAAGTGATTTTATAGATTGTCAACAATGAGTAGGTGTAACGTTTTTATTTCCATACATGTCAATGCATAATACAGTGGAACACGTATTCTCCAAGATAAAGTCAAGAGTTAGTAGGCAAGAGGATCCTAACGCATCTGACGTTATTGAAGTGTATCTCGAGCAACTGCACAAAATTGTTCTAATTACCAGATGGACATAATATTATTCCTCGTTTTACCTGGTAAATTGCTTAGCTAAAGGCTTAGAAGTGTGGTTTTGTTCTCCAGAGATCAGTTGACTTGTTGGGTTGTGATGAGCTGGTGGAGGGTTGAATACAATTTGTAAAAAGTTGAATGGAATTGGTGAACGGTTTAAATGAATTTGTGAACATTTGAAGTAACTCTGTAAAAGGTTCAATTAAATTGGTAAATGCTGCAGTTGGTAAATAGTACAGTTAGTAATAGGGACCGCCAGTGTGTCAGAGAATAATTCGTTGATAGTCAAAAATCCTACATCATAAAGAACGATATTGGCACCTAATATTGGAGTTTTCCGAATATCTATTATAACAGGCGACCAAATATAACACCTATTATATATTGACACGGCGGGCTATAATGGGTCGTGAGGGTACTGCATTCTGCTGTATCAGCAGCCCTCGACCCCCCGTTCTCACGCTCAGCTTACCGTTAATCCATCTAGACGAGCCCTCAGCGCAGTCCCGGCCATCCCACTCTTACAGTCAAATATAGGCGAATATTCTAAATTCAGTTCAGTTATTTCTCTACTTCACTACTCATAACAATCCTAGTCATAAAAATAATGACTAGTGACTTCTTATAAGTTAAGCTTACCTTGATACTCGTACTTATCGATGTCCAAGCTAGGGGCTAGTTAAATAGAATAGTAGAATACACTTACAAAATCTTTAGCGATGCCTGTGAAAACTATCTTGGGTTTTTCTTCCACCTGGAGATTGTCATTTAGCATTCGGAATAAGAATCCTGCGCTCATGAGAGAAAGGGCATTTTGACTCCTTGGCATGACCTACGAAGGGAGAAATACCGGTGTTATGGGCAACGTCGTTCAACGTGGTTGAAGCTGTACGTTGAAAACAGAGTTTGGCTCACTTTGTATGTCTTGAGTACGTAGTGATTGCTACTGATGGCCGGGAGCTCGACTGCTGATATAAGCTTCTTATTCATATCCACTTTCAGGTATTCCGTAAGAGACACGGTACGAACGTTTCCCCTAACATCATCTGAATATCATGACATATTAAGTTACAATTAGGTATCACCGTACAGGTTGGTATACTACCTACAGTACAGCATCGTGATCCTATGAAACACACCAGTGGTTAACATCAACCTGGGAGTACTTCTTCAAGAAAATTTCACACAATGTATTTTTCATCAATTATTTATAAAAAATATACGACTAAAATAAAAATCCAATCCCTACTCGATTCATGGGTAGTTCCAGTAACACTTGACGCCAGAATCGTAGAAAAACGTGATGCACAATTTATACAGTACATTTTTGTTTGAATGACTTAGTGTGGAGGACAAACAGCGTTTAAACAGTGTCAAATTCAGGTTTTTATGGTTCAGCGCTGGGCGCCACTGTTGCCAACGAATGGTTTTTAGGTAGAGCGTTTAGGGAATAACTGACAATAACTGAATTCCTACCTAACTCCTACTAGTACCTGCATGGCCAAATGTCTTTTTAGTAAGCCTGCCTACTTGTTGCATTTTTTAAAAATAAAACCGTTTTTGCACGCCAAATACGTCCATGTTTGAACTCAGCCTTAGAATGGACCTACAGAGCCACCCCTCGAAATTTGGGAGGTGTCACTATCTTGAAAATCGAGATACATCTATAGGATATATCCTGCCGAAACGTTTGTGGCCATTGGGCTATAAGGCAGGGTTTCGCCCAGACAACTTCTATAGTATTGCCGATTTTTGGCTCTCGGGGAGGGGGTTATAAATCCCGTCCTCACAAAACCGCCGGTGTCGATATTTCGTCACCGAATTTCGTAACTTTCGCAGGCTGGTAGGTCCTTGCTAAGGCCAATTTTTTGACAAAAGTGCAGGAAAAGCATTACTTTCTATTTCTCTTCCCGACCCCTCTAACCGGGTAGTCTACTAATCTTGTAATTTGTTAGTAACATGAACATCAAACTCACTAATTCTCAGTTTGGCACCACCAGTCTCCAAAATGCAAAAAATATCGGAGGAGAATTCCCTGTGGCTGTGTTTCATTGACAAATTCCCAGCTATAGTGGCTACCTGTTGACATTGAACAATTTGTTAACGAAAGCTATTTCACTGAACATAATATTCTAAAGCGATTCTTAAGTATTAAGACTTAATACTAAGTCTTAGTGTTTTTCTATATTGTAAGTTGCTAATTTGATTGTTGTAGATCTACAACAATTCACATCTATATGGAATTTACTGCTACACTTTTCAAGAACTATGCGGTGAGGCATGAAGTATGAGTTCACAGACATGTAAATCTAGAAATGATCCGTATCTTGGACAACAGTGAAATGGTGCGGTGCCAGCCGACTTTTCGCGACAGTGAGGACCAAAATGGACGGTCCAGTGTGCTTGTAATTGGGTCAGCTGATGAGCTGCAATTCCATGAACATGTGAATCACATGATGTGATTTATGTATCCAAGTGAAGTACGAAGTAGCTAGATTGGCTGTATTGCTCAGTTATTATCTTCATCTTTCATAAATAAAGAATTTGGAGACAAACAAAACTTTTCACATACGAAGTGGATATTCGCACAATTTTGTGCCGATAAGAAATGCATATAGATAAAAAAAATTGTGCAACCAAACATGAAAACGTTATTTACACAATTTCTATATTACTCTGTCGGCCAATTCTATAATTAACTGCCGCTCTTTCTGATTCTGGTACCTATCTTAATTCACGCGGTCAACTTATGCCTCCACTGAAAGTATATGACGAGTTCTCTCTGTCCAACTAGTCTACATGCATGGGATCTGTTGTTTGGGGGATGTTTTTTATAACAATTATTTTTGAGATGCGAGAGCCAGCGAGCATTCAGAGTGCTTGGCAAATCTAATGATTGATCATATATTAATAAATAATACCTATGTCCACTTTTCATGAATTGGCTTATTCAACAACGTGACACAATGCTCACTCACAATTTTGTGCCAATAAGAAATGCATATAGACAAACCAAAATTGTGCAACCAAACATAAACACGTTATTCGCTCAACTTTGTGCGGATAGCACCTTTATTGCATCGTGCACACGCTTGTGCGTATACTATAATGAGCCTTTTACATACGACTTGATACCTGTTTCTACTTTAGGGTTACTAAATGTTACTCACATTTCTCACTGCTACATTCGCTATTTGGTTAATATGATCCGAAAGGGCTTTAGCATATCCAAACATTATCGGGTCTTCCTGCGAAATCCTCTTGAGCAGCGCCATCGCATCGGCCAATGTCGTGTTACCTCCGATAACCAAACGTTCTTTGTATTTCTTGTACTGTTGTAGTTCTTTTACGCCCCTCACGTCTATGTAAACTGAGGGGGGCTCAAGGCTCGGGTACAAACCTAGTAAGTAAACCATTATAGCGGACTATTTCGGTACAAATCCGTTTTAGTTAATTTTATGTATAAAAAAATGAGAAGGTAATGAAAGGGATGTAGTATAAACGATGTTTGACTGGACAGAGGCAATATGGGAGGGGAACTTTATTATCAAGTTCGATGTTTTTACGCCAAACGTAACCATTCATTCGGAATCCAGTGCGAGCAGCCTCCGGCCAATCAATTTGATAAGAATGCATTGATACTATGCAGTAGCGATAAAGCTACATACAGTAGCGATGAAGCTACATACAGTAGGGATAAAGCTACATACAGTAGCGATAAAACTACATACAGTAGCGATAAAACTACATGCAGAAGCGATAAAGCTACATACAGTAGCGATAAAACTATATACAGTAGGGATAAAGCTACATATAGTAGCAATAAAGCGACATACAGTAGCGATAAAGCTACATACAGTAGCTTCCTACCTGTAAATTAATTTGATACATTTCCAATATAAATGTAGTGGTATTTTGATAATTGCTGTAAAATAAATATGCTTGGTGAAGATTGAGGTTTTGATCAAGTAGGCGGTGGAAGGGTGTAACCTTAGTACCCAAACCGCTTCAGATGCGCCGTCCTTTCTGTAGATTTTAGTTTTTGATTGTGGGTTTGCGTCAAGATTTGGACAGATTCAACTTCTAATAGAGTTTTATAACTTTTCAATGAAATCGTGAGTTTCGGGGTGCCCGCGACCGTAACCGGGCAGTGCATGGGCAATTCGATACAGATCGCGAGTTTTAGTGATGTGCGATTTGGATTACATCGACCTGCTGTTTGTCCCCGAAGAGTAAACGTCAATGATAGGCTAGTTTTTCTACGATAGGCCAATTCTTTGACCCTTCAGTAATGCGGAATACAACAAAATTTGCACGATTTAGGGATGGTCGATAATTAATCATGGCCGACCGAAATCCCCGTCCTGGGTAACTTCATGAGCCTAGAACGGTTAATTGTGTTACTTTGAACAGTTGCTACCCCCTTTTTTGATGAATAGGTAGGTAGGTAGGGATTAACATTGTTCGATAGGCAGAGCGGATCAATGAATACGGTCGTTTGCTGTTTATCCGTTAGGTTGTCTGAGTCTTTATCTTTTCAATCGATAGGTAGGTTTAGGTATTTTCGTATTTTCAGATGATTGCAGAGATAGTTATGATGGGTTTAAGTCGTCTTGTCACATCCATTACGAAGGTGGAAGAGGAGATTGACCCAAAATTGGTCACTGCGATTATAATATAATCGTCCATATTATGGACTGTTATTCGTGGTATTGTACAATGTATTTTCCTTTAAGTCCTACGAATAGGTTCTCGGATCATCGTCGTTCCCATCGGCCGTACCACACATTGCCAAGGTCTCCGTTAATTTTAAATTAGCGAAATGCTGACGTCTACGTTTGTTAATGTTGTAGTAAAACCAAGGATGCCTAGAACGTGGAATATTCTAACAGTCTTCAAAATGATATAATTTCACAACAACTAAATCGAAAATTTTCGTTAGTTGTTCTGAAACTAAAACTATCTTCGTGGTCCTGAAGTCAATACGTTCGTTGTCTATACTATAGATGAATACAAATTCCTGATTCAAACACTGATACCAACCTTTGGAAGTGTTGCCAGCCAATAATACATAACTGCTCTTGCCAATTAAATCCATAACTTGCATTATTTCGAATACAGTTGTAACTTTGATCCATTTAGCGTTGATGTTTGGGAACTCTATAGCAATAGTTTTCGGAATCAGGGCTATCTCAGCGAAATTTAATACGGCGTCAAGTTCTTCTGGAAAGCAGCAGGCCCTTTCGTTATTACAGCTTTTGGAACCACATTGAATCCCACAAATTCGCTTGGTGGCGTTGAATTCATCCTGATGAGATATCTGCGATAATAGTTGAACGTATTAAGAGAATTGATTGTGATATTCTGGGAAAATATGTCGGTTAGCGGACTCCAAAAACACTCACTACAGTTTTACTAGAAGACTTGGTGAAGGCTCTAAATGCTTGGAGAATCGGGCGATATCCAGTGCATCGACAAATGTGCCCACCGAATGAGCGCTCCAGTTCTTCAGAGGAAACATTTGGGTTGCTTTTCATTAAACTAGAAAAAAAAAAATCATTCACCACCAAAATCGTATGTTGCACATTGTTTCTAATGAGTTGCTTTACAATATGAGTTTTGCTGGTTTGATGCATTCGCACTTACCTGTACATATTCATAACCATTCCTGGGCTACAATACCCGCACTGTGTTCCATTAGACGACGCCAAATTCTTCTGAATGTCGTGGAAGCCTGTTCTCCTGCTTCCAATCCCTTCCACTGTCGTTATTGAGACTCCGTGGCATGCAAGAACGGGCATCAAACACTGGAATTATATAAAATGGTAGTCGGGTCAAGTGTTGAGTCTACCTGTTCTTCTACGTAGGTAATTGATAATGAGGCCTTTAATTGTGGCGATTACGATATAATTACCGTTGAAATATCACCTCTGCTGGGTTCTACGGAGTAAAATACGGGTGTCTTGATTTTGACTATATTTTTGAATCATGATATCAGTATTCAACGATTACTTACTGAGTTGATGGCGCAGAACCGATCTTCACGAGTGACTGGGTGTGTGTACTGCATCGTCACAACACAGGCACCGCAGTTACCTTCTCTGCACATGTACTTGGTGCCTTTCAACAAGGCCGTATCTCTGATGAACGTCATCAGCGATACATTCGGCGTCACTAGCTGATCATTCACTGTATCAAAAATCATAACGGAATGATTGCTCCGACACATCTAGATTACGCACTAATTTTGACAATAACGAGTGAATCTTGATAAATCTCACTTCGGTAAATCTTTCCATTTATAGCGAATGTGATTCCATCGTTTGGTGACATCTTGGAACGCTGCATTAGGACGTATACGGCCGGAGCAGTGGCATTCAAAACCCAGTGCAAACGTCCAACTGATCACCGGAACCATCCATTTGCTAATCACTTAATAGGTTTTAAGAAGTCATAAGTACTTTAATCGTACCGTTTTAGTTTGAACGATACGAGTGTTTTTTCCTTTTCAAAAATCACAATATCTCAATAGCGGAAGCACGCAAAATTGCTATAAAAGCGGATACGTGCCCACATATCATTTCTATCAGCACGGAAATGGTCAATCGGTTCCATTTTTTGGAATGGAACAGAACTATACCTTGCTATAATATAGCCAAGGTATAGTTCTGTTGGATTATTTTGTATTATATTAGATTATAGTTGGATTATATTATAATCCATCTATGGGGTTTTAATATGTATATTAAAAACCCATAGATAGTGTATACACATAATTTCAGCAAAGCCACGATACTGTATTAAATCCAGCAAAAACTCGGTATTTCAAATGATGTCTGTTCAAATTTATTGTACCTAACCCATGTGACACATTCGAGTTTATCTTGATGTTTGATTGGAATAGGATAAATCTAATCCCGCACTTTTGTATTAAGTAACCTAATCTGACGCTTGACAACGTCATATTGGTGCCCAGGAAAATTGAAAAAAATGAAAAAATAAAGAAACCACCAAAACGTTGTTACAACATCATCACCATGTTTATTCCAAGTTTGATTGTTGCAAAATCGTACATAGTTTTGTTTGTATTGAGAACTGGGACTACTTAGTTGAGCCACAAATTTGGTCAGCTGTTAACGTCCACGTTGCTTCTTCATAAAGTGAAATCAGTGGGTAATGTTCCAGCTGCGAGGTACGTTTTCTCAAATGTACAAGGAGGATCTGAAAGAAATTTTATGATTGATGACCAATAGAAATGTATTTGAGCGTAGATTGTGATCGAATTCAACTCAAGTTATTGTGGTTAAAAGCAACTTATTCTGGTTAAAGTAAAAATTCACAAGAAAGAAGAGAGCGTTTGAAATATTTTGTTCGTCAAGATAACGCGAGACAGCTGCAAAACAGCCTGAAAACGGCCGCTCTTTCTTGTGAATTTTCATGAGTTTTGACCTGACAATTAGTTCATAAGGGGTTTTTAAGGGCGCTAAAAAAGAATTTGGGGTCAAAAATTCGAATTTTCGACCCATTAGCAAACCCTATTGTGCCCATTCAATTGTGTAACTACCACTAAACTCGACTGTAATTACGATAAAAGTTTGTTTCAAAAAACTAAGAAAATGTGGGAAGAAAAAACTAACCGTAACTGAACCATTCATCCTTTAAGCCGGCATCTTTTCTGGCTGAGGAGACAGCCTGCCTGAGGGCTAGCGGCAGTGTGTAGGACAAGCATATCGGAGGTTCACCGGCGGCTGCGGAATAATAAAGAAAAAAAAGTGTTGAAGCGTAGGTATTATTTATATTGATTCCGGACTCCTAACAGTACGATTGGCATTGGTACTGTTACCAGACAATGTTCCATATAAAATTTATCTCTCACTTTTAGAGCGCAGAACGCCGAGGGGATTCGGCGCATTTTTCCTAAGCGTTATTCTGAAGTCGATCGGTATATCTTTTGCTCCTGGAGGATAATAGTTCTGGAAAAGTCCAAATAAAAAATATCTCAAACCTAGCCACGTACAAGGGCTTTTGAGAGATTTGAAAGTACACCGTCATCACATAGAACATAATATTGGGGAAACATACCCAAGAACGCTGAGTGGTAATGTATCCAGTTTTGGGATCATACTTGAGTTCTTCACTGCCGAAGTAGCCTAGCCCCATGATGAAGGCGCCTTCGATTTGACCGATATCAACTTTTGGGTTCAGACTTTCGCCTGTGTCTTCTAGAATATCGACTCGAAGAATCTAAAACGTTTAATGAATCAAATTAGTATTTCAAAATTGGGATAATCAGACCCGCAGCACATTGGCAACTCTAGCCAATCAACTTTATAATCACTAAAGTAGAACACACTAGTTCTAATGAGGACCTGCCCACAGGCGATTATTTAATAGCGGCAACTAAGAAATTCCAACCTGCTCTATTCGCAACTCAATAATCTATATGATAGGTCATACCTTAAAGTTACTGCCAACCTTTCTTCTGGTCCTAAAACCAAACGCAAGCGGATATCTTGGTAGGTTATCCGAGGTCCTACTAACGCCAAAGGTTTTTCAAAACTTCCCTCGCTCATGCGAAAATAATTGAAACATTTATTAGGATATATATTTTTTTTTTAATTTTCAAACAACTTGTGAAATTGTCCATCTACCTATAAGCCTTGCGCTGATCAGTGGATGGATCCAATCCTATTCAGAGGTCAGTGGGCACTTAGGACCAGCAGCAGGCAACTTTCAGGTGACAAAATAATTTAATCACCGATACTAAAACGTCGCCAGTGAGCGGGTAGCCTTGATCACACTCTAACATAATAAAAGCAAATACCGACTATAGGGTGTTCTGCAGGAAGTGCTGACCTGATATTGACCAGTGAGTACATCCAATTCTACTTCAGTTGCTGCTACTCCAAACACGGGATAGTTTTTCGGAATTGGATCAGAAGGGTTGGTCCTAAAAAACGAGGTTTATTTACAACTTACAATCCATAATTCCACTGCACATAATGTCATGTAGATTGGGGTGTTATCGCCAAAACATTGAGCTCCGGGTCGATCCTCCTTAGTAGATCCTGGGATCAACTATTACTAACCATTTTTCTATTGTATACTAAGAAACTCACATGTGTGTCGCTACTAGCTGCACAGCAGCTTGACTCGCAGCTTGAATAACCGAGGGCCAAGTTGGATTTTTCATTTTATCTTTTATCGGAGCCAGTCTCGAGTTCAATTCCTCACAACAGGTTAATACTGCCTGAAGAGTACGAAATTTAAGTCAATGACGAAGAAAATGTTTAGATATATGTAACGAAAAACCCTGTCTCTCAATCGGTTTATAATTCACGATCAGTTGGTACGTAACTTACCGAGCAAACGGCGTCAGATGTTATGCTCCCACCAGAAGGTAGGTTGCCAGGCGCCAGAAACGACATTGAAGAATTTACTCTGACCATTTCCAATCCAATCCCGAACGCATACGCACACACCTGGGCTGCCTAGTATCAGAATACACCATCGTTATTAGGTAAACTAAGTAAATTATCACACTTAAAGCAATACTTGAACAATATAACCGAATTGATGGATAGATGCACAACTACATTTTTTTTTTTCAGATTATTTTTACCTTGGTGAAAACCCCTTGCCCCATTTCTACACCACCTGAAGTTATCACCACAGAACCATCTGCTGGGAATATTGAAACAGTCGCGTAGTATCCCGGTAGAAATGCTATTGCGAATCTCATGATACTGAGAGCTAAACCTCGTTTCTTCCAACGGTTTTCCTGCGGCATGATTTTCAAAATGGTATTACTCAAGTTGGACAGGGAAAAGTGGCGATTTAGTACTCTCCAATGATAACATTTACGTTTCAAATTACGATATTAGGACGACATTTGCTAAAACGAAAGGAACTAACTGCCTACCGAAACCTATTTTCTGCCCTTTTCATTCTAAAGTTATTCGTTCTGTGAAACAAGTCATTTATTTCATTAGAACGTTGATAATTAATAAGAAATTATATTTGCTTCAACTCGTAATGTACGAGGAATGTGGTAAATACGAGGAGTATGGCAGTTGGTCCCATTCTGCTAAATGCCGTCCATGCATATACACATTGATATTTTTCCATGATTATTTCACCTTATTGAAATTATTGACTTGCACCATCCTTCCGTCGAATTCTGAGGATTTCTTCAAGGTCGTGACCATTTCGTTCATTACGTCTTTGAGTTCGGACGAAACATTGGCCAATCTCACATCAGTAGGAGCCATCCCAGTCGAATAAGCGATGTGATCCATAATGTGTTCAATAGTTACCGTGCCTTCAAGCGTACCTTAACAGTTTTCAACATGTAATACAGATTAGGGTGAATCGTGAAATACAGATAAACGCGTTGGTACACTTCAATGCATAACTTGGGTGTACACGTGAAAAACGTCAAAAAGGGACCTCACTCAAACCTTGCAATTTTTTGGATTTCCTTGATACCCTCAGAATTCGCTGTATAGTTTTTTCTGTTATGGCGCCGCTAATTTTGGGGATGATTTAAACTGAATAAATACTCTTGACAATATTTGGCATTTCGGTAGCGTCTTAGAAGCCTGACAAAAAGATACGGTATAAGTTTGTATGCTGAATCAATTTTTGATCAAAATATTCATCGGATTGGTCTAAGTGGACCTTTGATGTCTGTAGGTATGTTAGGTCAAGTGAACTTTTTATATTTATAGACGTTCGATTTCGGCGGCTGACCCATCACTGATTTGTTGGTTACTACGAAAGGCCACTCATTGGATGATGCAGCATGATTGAAAATAAACATTAGTTTACCTGGTGCTCTCATCCAAGAAGAAGATGGATTGTCTGTCGTGACGGCGAAGAAATTAAACTTGAAAGCGCTGGAGTCGTAGGCGTTGGTGATACCGTCATTCACGAATAACCACACTCCGTCGTTAAGTGCCAACCCCAAATCGTCGTACATGTTAATTTCCAGATACTGTATAACACCTTTGCCGTTTACTCCTGCCTGTAACACAGAGAATTATTACCAAGCACGGAGTGGGATGACTCAATCAGGTTGTAAACACTTGAGACAGAAATGTGACAGTCAATGCTTTGTGCCAACTGTATGACAGTTGCCGTCATGGTAGCTCACAGCAGCAGCAGTGCAACTAATATCTGCTTCGATTTCTTTGTCACCTATGTAACGACGTAAGACACGTTGACCTCCCGTACATACCTCGTAATTGACGTACATTGGGCATCTTTTGCCGATGGCCTCAAACGTATTTTCCATGCTCATCACCATTCTGACTGGTTTGTTTAGCAAGAAAGCAGCCAACGAGCAAGCACAAGCTGGTAGGGCGCATCGTGATATTTTGCACCCGAAACCTCCTCCCAATCTTTTCACTTCCATCTGAATGCTGAAAATGGGACGGCAAAAATGTCGTACAACAGATCACTTATACACGTATTGAATAACAACATAGAACTGACTGAATGTCATAATATATTATATTAATGTTAACTCCTCTCCATTCAGGAGCAGTTCATGTCATTTTTCACGATTCGATTGATTTATAATTTGACTGAATGCTACATTCGCAATTGGTGGCAAGCATTCGGTGAAAATAATTTGTCTGTGGTGCACACTTTTACCAAAAAAAGGAGGCTTGTAATAGGTTTCTTGAACCTGTTAGCAAACGTTTCAAGAGCAGTCTGAACCAAACCATGAATACTTTTTCCTATCACCTTAATTAAGTAGCAAGTAGGTACAAACCTCCCGATTCAATACACCCGATACCTAATGAAACATCAATAATACCAAAACCTACCATCAAATTCATTGACCAGATCCAGTGAATGTCTGTTTAGCGCTTGTTAAAAACTGAATTCAGTAAGGACACTGTAATATTTTTAGTTACAAATTAGTTTTAAGTTATTTTTAGAAAATAAATAAACTTAGTAAATAAATAAATTTAATAAAATAAATAAATAAAGTAAATAAATTTAGTAAATAAACCGCAAAAAACAAGATGCTGCAGCAGCCAAAACGGATCCATCAGTTCTGTATAGGAGTTATGATCTGCAAGCCATCTTCACACTACCATTTGCTGGAGGCTGTTAATAGTTAAGCTGCTACCTAGCTGAGTAACTACATCATTCTTCATGACTGTGATTGAGTGAAAATGACGTTTCATTTGAGGGGATAGCGAGATGTCTAGAGGCAAACCTTTCGACTCGTTAGTTGTGCAAAAGCAGCCAATTTGCCAGGTTGGCCACCAGGTCATTTACATCACGTTGGTTATTGCCAGTGCCAAAGATGGTCGACATCCCTGTACGTCCATTAGGTAGATATTTATATGACAGTTAACGTAATGGAACTCACCATCCTCAGCGAATACAGTAGATGATTGTGAGGGTTGTACCATGTCGGTAAAATAGTGAAAACAGTTGTCGGTACTTACTAGTTATCAGGAACATTTAGCATTCTCGCGATAGCTGACTGAGCAAATTGCATCCATTGAGTTGCGGGGTACACCTATCAAACCAAAAACTGTCATTTATCAGACCCTCAGAATAGACTGTAAGTTTAGGTTTTGTGAATGCTCAAGGTTCAACACATAATACGACTTTGTAAACTTTCTGCACCAGGCATCGATTCCTTACCTTCAGTCCCGAGTCCACTGGAATCGCCACGCAGCTTTGGAGTTCCAGAGTAAAATGGTACTGGCCACCAAGTTCTAGTTCCCCTTTCACTGTATATTCCACGGTACCTTAAAAGAACATGATAAATATCAGTCTGGACTACTGTTAAACCCCTACTGTATCCCAGTTTTCAAGATCGTAGAAGCAACTACACGTGTAAATGTATTTATTTAACACATCTATTATGATCGTTTATATTATGTTTATAGATACCATTGCTCGTTGTGATATTTGTAAATTTTCTTACCAGGCGGTTTTTTCGGTTCAATATTACTCTGCCTAACGATTCGGGATTGGTCCCCAGCTTTTATTACGTCTTTTATTTTTAGCAAGGGCACCTTTTCGTTTGCATATTTTATTTCCACTCTACGCGCTGCTTTGATGGCCATTTCTTGAGTGGTCGCTACGATCATCCCAACAGGCTGACCTGCATAGAGCACTTTGCTGCTACAAAATAACTGTAATTTGAAAACAACTTGAGTTATAATAATATTATAGTCATTATACTACATAATATTATTATATTAATGTGTATTGGTTACAGACAGCTAATCTAGCAATTAAACTTATTAGAATTGTAATTAGATGGATGGACTTATTTTCGTAGCTCTAGTCTTTGAACATAGTACAAATTGCGTCTTAAACCGTTCGTAGCAACGCGATCCGTCTTTTAATAACTAATTCTGAACTGTTACCCACTGATGCCACCTTGATTGTGGTTTCTTGAAAACATCTGTCCTCGTCGATAAATTCACATTTTACACCATAGGTACGACGTATGTACTTGCCTCTTCATGCTCTACCGCCAATGGTGGCATCAATGTTACAAATGAATTCTGCCCTGGGATGTCCTCGGCTGAAAAGAAACTAACAACTCCCGTCATAGCCTGAAAAATATGCACACCGTTCAATTACATTAAATATTACCGCAGATAAATATATGAGTGGAGGACATCTTCAAAATTAGTAATTATACTAATTTGATGCAAAATAAATCTAATTAGAAGCAAAATAAATACAAACAACTGGTAATAGTAATTACCAAAGCTTTTGTAGCGTCAACGTTAACCAAATCTGCTGGTCCTCTATCCGTTAAAACGAATGCTCCATATAATTCGCCAAACTGTTGAGGAATATCGCCCACATACTCCGCCTCCCCTGAAAACAGTTGAACTAGGTAATTGATGTCAAAATAAAAAATAAAAATTTCCTCCAGGTTTTTCTTTTTTTATTAGTTTTCGGTTTAATGAATTATCACATGGAACATATTTAAAATATGGAAAAACAAATGTTTTATCCCATCCGGTTTTTTTTCTTCAAAGTTTCAAATAAAATGGGTTTTTGCGCTTATGTGACTTTACGTTTTATTTAAGTAATATATCAGACCAGAATCAAGATAGAGAGGTAAAACAAAAACCATTAGGTATTTTTAGAATTAAATGACCTTTCATTTGATATACAACTTTTTCTATCATGTAGTGAAGTTGCGGACAGATTCGTCCGGAAATACCATCAGGGTTGATTCCAAAATGCTTCAAAAAGTATGGAAACATATTACCACAAATTAAGTATGAGTAATACACAGTTGGAATTGCAACTTTTCAGGAGAGAGAAAAACTTCAGTTAGTTAGGCCTTGATGGACGAAAAAATCGGTTTTTTCTCTCTCCTGAAAAGTTGTGAAAAACGAGCTTGGTGGTGTTGCTGATTCCTCGACGATTTGTTACTAAAATTCGCAAATACGATAGAGTAATTATTACAACAACAAAAATACTCGAGAAAGAATTTTACCGGCGGTTTGTATCTGGGCTTCTATTTTCTGTATTGGGACGCCTGCTGGTTTGAATTTACCGCTGTAAGTATAATCTTGAGTACCCGATGACAAAGGTCTGACCAGAACTTCTCCTCCGGATATGAATCGCTTGTCGATTTTGGCCGAGCAAATATTTAGTATGAGCTGAAATAGTGTTTAAAAAAACCCGTTACATAGCAAATAATGGTAAATGATCGACGTTTTTAAAATAGTTGAAAAAGAAAAACAATTTTTAAATATTGACGGTATTCAAATGATTATCTATTTCAAACAGAAATAATAAACAGAGTTCTACAGAGCAGTACCTCAGTGCTCAACATTGTCACTACTTCAGAATCCCTTTTCACTACTTCAGAATCCGAGACGGACCACATACGATAAAATTAAAATTTCCACAACAGTTACATAAGCAGGACATTGGTAGTTTTAAAATAATTCTTGAGAATATTGCTTTATTTGTCAGCCATTCACAGTACAACACCAATTGAATATCGATATAAAATCAATTGGTCATCCCTCCAAAAGTATGAAAACTCTTAGTTAAAATTAAATTTGTTTATTTTCTATATTTATCAAGAAAATATTTAAATTTACCGTCTACATTTGTTTGTATTTGGTACTATTTGCTCAAATTGTAATATTATGGTAAATTCAAGTCAAAGCAAATGTGACCGAAACTAAACGAAGGTAGCCCGAATCTGTCTACAGACGAGTGGTCAACACGATACTGCAAATACACTTCAGGATGATTGAAACTCACCGATAAAAAATACTAGAATGGATCAGTTGCATGCTGAGTAAATCAATTTTGGTAGATGCATTAATTTTCGTCCAGATCCAAAATTGAAATTCATTAGAACCACAGGTTGAGAATCTCTGCTATAGAGTATGTTGAGAGAATTCACCTTGTATAAAAGTGAAGATGCGACTCTTTTTCGATACTTTGGACAGGGCTCGTTCAGGTCAGTTTTGTCGGGTTGTAGTTCAAGCGACAAAACGGCCATTACTCCTTTCACGACGTCCTGCTGAAGGAGTTCTTTGCCGGTCAAATAAAGTTCGGCTTGTTTCGCGTGAACCTTTGGAAAAAGAAATTATACTTATTGAGAAAAACGTATGGTGGATTAATCCACAGTACAAATACAAATTACAAAGGCTCTGGTCTTCCAGAGGTCCAAAATCATGTCATAAAAAGTCCATCAGGTGGATAAGGAAAAGAGAATGTCTTCCAAGTACCTATCCTGTACATTTTCTTACATTTATGTTCAGTTTCTCCTGTATTTTTCTTGAACTGCAATATGTTGCAGTATTTATACGTGGAGCATGTAACGGTTACATGAGATGATCTGGCCTCGTTCAGCCTTAACCTCCATTTTTCTTAAATGCTGTCTACAGAGTTCTGTGGTAAACTCTGTTGATAAGTAACACACTCTTGGTCGGAATAATGGGATGAATTAGCACTAAGATGTTTCGTTTTTTAAACAGGCGCAAGGATCTAGTATCCACACTGTTTAAAGCCAGTGTAATGAGCGAATGCCACTGTACAGACATTAGCTTTCTACATAATGAGTATTTACCAATTGACTGTTGATTCCACCAAACACAATTTTCGGTCTCTCTTCAACAAGAACTCGAGGGTTCATCACCCTAAAGAGAAATCCTGCGTTTACCAAAGCGTGTACATTTTGCTTTCTTGGCAGAACCTGAAAAAAACAAATCAATGTTCAAAGCAAATCCTTTTATCGCAGGATGAACTGTTACAGTCGTAGAAAATATTTGGTCGGTAATTGTGCAATTGTAACCTTGTATGTTTTCATTATGTAGTGATTGCTGCTGATTGGTGGTAGAGTTACTTTGACGATGAGTTTCTTCTTCATATCGGTATTGAGGTATTCGGGCAAGTTGACTTGACTGACTTGTCCCGAAAGGCTACCTGAAGTAAAATAGAACATTCGTACAATAATTTATTTTACTAATTATACGCAATAATTTAGGTGACTTACATATCGTCAGGACAGCCCCAGCTGTCTCCAGAATTACGAAGATGTCTGAGATAAAGTCCCGGTGTTCGTGTTTGATTGAGAGGTTCCCAGCGATCGTACCTATCTGAACAATATTCACCCAAAATTATTTATAATTTATGTACTGTTAGGTAATTTAATTTGTAATTAGTAAGTTTTAATGAGCAACATGAATAAAAAATATAAAAAACCCACTATAATATCGTTTATTGTAATTATATAGTTTATTAACCAAACAGGAGTCGTACAATATAATTATTGGGAAAATCGTATTCTTCACATTGGGTTTTTGGATTAGTTGAAATAGTCAACAGCTAACTGGAGTAAACAACTCGCTCTAATAGACGTTACGAAAACTGGAAATTAATGGCGCTAATCATCTATTTTAGAAGCGAGCAAGATGATAATGTGGTCGCTCCATAGTGTTTGAGCACGTTCCCCATAACCCTCGCCGTTGGTTGAAGTCGGCTTTTGTATTGTTTTGTACGGTTCTTCAGCAGAATTCCGGTTTTTCGCAATATCGAGAGAGTGGAAGTTTCGACAATTCATAGTGAGTGGAAAGTGTGTCGTTTTCAGGGCTCCCACTTCTCATTCTCGGCCAACGATCATAATCAACGGATGATAATTTTTAAACTATTTCACTGTCCGTTATACTATCCCTTCCCTAGGGCAGTCATGTTAGTAAATAGTAGTCTAGAAATCAGTTATAAAATCCAAAATGACGTTCCAAACTCCCCTCGCGGACCTTTTTGCTCAACTCACGTTACAATAGGTGTCCGTTAATACTACTTCACCACATACACATGGCTGGCCTACGTACGTTTCGAACTGGAACGTTTGCCACGAGGTCGATATGTTCGGCTAAAACTTTGGTGTAACCGAACAGAACAGAGTCTTTTTTTGCAACATCTTTAAACAGACTCATCACTTCAGTGAGCGTCATGTTCGCTCCCAAATCCAATCCGTCCTTCCTCAGATTGTACTCGCGGAGCTCTCGTACCCCTTTTATGTCTATATAGTAGTCCTTGGACGGTTGATTCTTGTATACACCTGAAAATAAACAACGGTCATTACACAACTCATCATAACATTGTGTTCGGTCCCGAAATCACTGATTTCCCTTAAAAAACGAGAGAGGGAGAAACAAAACATCAATCATACGGAGAAGAATTCGAATCTGCAAATGAAGGATATACCAATTTATTTTGTTTTGCAGCATCGATTACCAACATCAGAACCCTGAAAATGGTACAAAGTGCCCCATGACAAGGCAAAATGAACTAACCTTCATACAGTCATGCAGCATGGCTATAAGAGTGCATATTCGAAGAACTAACTGGTTTTATGTAAAATGTCTCTATTGAAGGGCTTGGTGTCCATGAAGAACATCTCAAGTATCAACCACGTTTCTTCATCTTCAAAGTACTCCAGTATGAGAACGGAGTGAGATATCGCAATTCTGATTTCACCATCGTGTTCAGCGTAAAAAAAGCTTGATGAGCTGATTGATTGAGAAAATTTGAACTTTTTATCTCAATTCTATCGTCCGGAGCGACCCATACATAAATATTTCCCGAATTAGAGCTCAAAAGGGCCTGTTGGTTATTGGAGGCACTAACCGTCAAGTAAAACGCCAAGGGAAAAAACTGAAAAAGTTGTTTTTCTCGAAAAATACTTTTTGTGACAAATCTAGTTCGTTCCCCTTACCCTTCATATATCACTGGCCTAAGCGAATAACCACTAAGTCTAAACAAGTCTAAAGAATCACTTTCTTCGTTTTAAACGGTATAGCAGGCCTGGTCATAGTACACATTTTGATACCATCCCCACATCGAACTCTCCTCTTAAAAAGTGCCTGGACGAAGTGGTCTCAATGACATAAGTCATTTGAACAAAAAAAATGACCGCTGGAAAGTACTTAAAAATGCTCTGCTGTTGAGTTAATTTTTGGTATCTTTTGGCAGTGGATTCCTGATGGTCTGAAATGGATTTTGGTATCTATAAAAAGTTTTTGAAATTTTTGGACCGAGAACAGTAGTGTTTTCTTCGAAAATTCGCTAAAATTCGCTGGCTCAATTCTACGAGAGTTAGGAAGGGCATAGATATATCTGATTTTTAGGTGTCTCGAAATGGATTCAGGATGGTCTGAAGCGGATTTTGGTATAAAAATGGTTCGGAAAGTCGAGATTGAAAATTTTTGGTTCGAGAACAATACCATCGTTACGTATGTCAATTGTACCATCGTTTATACCATTGTGATCTCCTGTTATTGTATTTACTCTACAGTTTCATAACGAACAATTCAGGAAATAACCTTGGGCTGTGTTTCCTGCTATGTAGGAGTATGAGTTGTCGCCGATCATGTCCAAAACTTCCATGATCTCTTTGATTGTATTCACTCGGAACCATTTGCTCGAGCCGCCGAGATGGATGTCCAGCCTTCTGGGAGCCAAAGCCATTTCAGTGTAAGAAATTTCTTCCCAGTCGTCATCTTTCGATTCTTTGGATCGGTTGGGGCAATCGGTGCATTGCAATTTACATCCAACGGTGCTGCATTTTGAAAACGCTTCCTGGAAGTAAAGTAATTGGTACATGAGTCAAGTTGAAGGATGATGTAGGAGGCACTAATCAATAACACGCAGTAACAATTTGAAACAATAATAAGGTATCAATACTGTCTAAAGTTTACAGATTTGCAGACAAGCTGGGAAACAAGCTTATTAGTAAGAAAGAAAAGGGTGATACTTGCTTCTATGTCAAATTCCTCGAGTTTCGGTGGTTTTGGAGCGTCTTTAGCGAAAGACTTGAAAGCATCTAGAATCGGCCGATAGCCGGTGCATCGGCAAATGTTACCACCGAACGAATTCTCAACTTCTTCCATCATCACACTTGGATTCCTTTTCAGAAGACTACCAACGTTTGGAATAAAAAACGCTCTATTACACAAAAACGTATTACAAAATCAATATTAGACTTACGTCAATATTAGTTTACCAACTACCTGTACATGTTCATGACCATCCCAGGACTGCAGTAGCCGCACTGTGATCCGTCGTAGGTAGCCAATTTCTTCTGTATTTCGTGGTAACCTTTTTGCTTCGAGCCGATGCCTTCCACTGTCACGATCGCCATCCCGTGACAAGAAAGAACCGGGACCAAACACTAACATAAGAGGTTGATAAATGATCCAAGTTGAACAATTAAATAGTAACTAGTTTTTAGCGAATTTTCGAAAAAAAGGAAGCTATTGTTCTCGGACCAAATTTTTTAAAAATGTTGATAACAAAATCCGTTCCAGAATTCATCCTGAATTCACTGACAAAAGACACCAATAATCATATGTACATCGAAAATTCGCTCTTATAGCCATGCTGCATGACTGTGGATTTTTTATCATTATAATGCAAAGTTCGTTTTTCTCACCGAATTCACAGCGTAGTATTGTTCTTTTTGTGTCACTGGGTGGGTTGATTGGACCGACACTACGCACGCGCCACATCCTCCTTCTCTACACATGTATTTCGTACCCTTCAACATAGCTTGGTCCCTTATGAAGGTATTTAGTGATGTGTGAGCGGCGACTGTTGTCCCATCCACTGAAACAGGGTAAAAGTGAAATTCTTAACCTCCTCTTAGATACTGAGCCACGTGGGTGATCCAATTTTTAAAGTCACGAACTGTTTGAATTTATCAAAAATGTCCTCCTTCAGCAAAAACACCTTTGTGAAGTTAGACCAAAATCTGATAAACTTCGGAGGATAAACGGGCATCCCCGGACTGAAGCTGGTTCTTCAAAAATCGAAGGGTTCTTCGAAGGATCATTATGAAATATAATCGACCCAACTGGAGTAACTGTTCGAAAGCAAGTTGGCATAGACGATAAGAGAGCAGTGACAATAATTTAATTATTAAAGATCTTAACTTATTCACAGGAACATCAAATTAATAATTTTCTGGGGCTATTATGAATTTATTTATTTATTATTTATGACTATTATTGGCAATTATGAATTAGTTGGGACCCAAATACATATTAAGAAATCATAAAAGCTGCGGCCACAGGCCTCGACCAGAGTTATTTCCGAAAAACCACTAAAATGATTTTGCTCCAGGGGTGGTTTTTGGGTGAAGAATCTGAGGCTGAGCCTCATGTACTTTGGAAGAAAGAAAGGGAAAGTGCTGTAAGTCCATCTCATAACGCGTACCTAAATTCAATTTTGGTATTTTGCGTATATCAAATTTATATTCCCTGAACCTTTAATACGCAAAATGGTATACTACAACATCAAGGCAGTAGAGTATTGCGGGTCGCCTATCCTTGGCAGCGGGCGCTCTTTACCACTCGGAACAGGTACTCCAGAGATCTCCAGTTGCTAATAAGGTAATGTTATTTACAGTTTTGTGGCTACTGGGATTGCCATCCTCATTACCGTGTCGTTTTTCGTCAGCATTCCATCCTCCAGTAAATCATTGAATTGTGCACCGTTGATTCTTGGAATATTTCAATATGCCATAGTACCTTCGTTTTTCAGCTGTTTAAAAAAATGTTAAAAATGCTTCGATTGGTACCCATGATATAATATAACCTACTGAATCCTCCAGAGAGTAGTTATTTTGTAGTGACCTCAAGGAATTCCTTCATCTGGCGCAACTCGTGGGAAAGGCAAGTTCCGTATGAGATACTTCAATGTTTCATTTTTTAGCGTATTATTTTTAGCGTATTTTTGCTCTAAAACCTTGATTGAATCATGATCCACTACTATTGCACTACCAATTCAACTCATTATTTGGGGAAAATGAAGATTCTCTAGTATTGACACCTGGGGACAACTATGTCCGTACTCCTACTAAAGTGTCACCACTGACACCCTGGGATCAACTAGTCTTGATGAAACCTGTCTCTACTGACACCCTGGGAAAGCACGTTCTCATTTTTTGTGTGCACAGAATCGTCTTTTTATTTTTCAGACACCTCAATATGCCTTTTTATCGTTGATGCCCAAAACAGGAGACGACATCGATGACCATGAGCTAGAGGGAAAAATTCATGAACTCTTCGACACAAACGTTACAATCGTCAAATGAGCAGACACGAAAGTAGTGACCCTGGGCTCGTCGTACGTTGGCACTGTAAAAAGATGGTCAACTGACCAGAATAGTCGTGTCAACGTCTAGTGGCCCAAAATTGTAAAGGAATTCAATTCTTTCGTGAGTGGGGTGGACAAAGCAGACATGCTGGTGGCTTTGTACAAAACTCCATTGAGAACTACGAAGTGGTACATGGCCATTTTTACAAATTCGACCAACCAGATTCCAAGTTGTCCTTGAGGAATGAGTGATAGCCTGCTACTTCATCGTAGGCCACCAAAAAACACTCCTCACGTTGCTCCCTCAATGATCCCTTGTGATGACATTCGCACCGACGGAAATGATCATTTCCTCGTGGTTGTCAGTAGAGGATAATGCAAGTTCTACCACACAAACCGGAGCCTAATTACGTGCAACAAATGTGACACTCGACTGTGGATTCGCAGTGACTGTAACTGTTTTCTCAAGTACCACACTGCTGAAGCGCGTCCACAAGAAAAATAATCTACCCGAGGAAGTAGCAGACAGTAAAGACATCAGAATGGACGTAGATTAGACTGACATCCCCTTGGCGTTGGCAGGGTTATAACTTTTCCATCAAATTCTCCGGTATTGACATGCTCCCAAACGTTCCGTAGACCCTTCATTCGTTCGCACAAGAATTATTTTTTCTTTTCAATTTTCGTTAAAACGTTCGCTTTTATCTTACGTCACACTTGCAGAGGTCACACCGGAATACCTGGTTGCTTGGGCCATGATTGCGATGTGCATGTTGCGAAAGATAGCGTCGATTTGCGAACACTTTAGGACACTTTACACATTGAATACTGATACTGACTAAATAGTGGTACTGCAATAATTGCTGTTAATTATTAACTTAAGATTAAATAAACAAGAGCGAGAAAAACATTCGAGATAACACTGCAGATAACACTGTTATCATAACAGAAGATTCTTCTGTGAGAAGAACAGACAAGAGGGAGAGGTTGCCGGTTTGGCCGCGAGGAGGCGACCCTTTAAAAAAAAGAATGAAGTCTACTTTTGTAAATAAAAAAAAAGTCTGAGTTATTAGAAGCCAATTATATTATAATACAAAAATCACAAAATTATAGGGAGTTTTAAATTTTTTTTCTTGAACCAAAAAGGGTTAATTGACCCTTGAGGGGAGCGTGACGTGTGGGAGAGTGACCTGAATTTCGCTCCTCGTAGGGTTTTCTGTGGTTTCGCCTCAGTTGCGCCGTTGGCTGCAAAGATGTTTTGCGCACCACCACTAGCGCTCCTCGCGGCCAAACCGGCAACCTCTCCCTCTTGTCTGTTATCTCGAATGTTTTTCCGGCACTTGTTGATACCACCAGTATTCTATGTGAAAAGTGTCCTAAAGTGTTCGCAAATCGACCCTATAAATTTCTCCGTCTACACGATGTGGTAGGTACTCCCAGCATGGTACCTACGTAAAGTACCGATCCTGTTTTACTTACCATGCGATCTGTGGTTTGGGGGATGTTGTTTTTATTTTAGAGATCCGACCTTGGCAACTTTATTGTTCTATTCGGAACTCGGTGGTTTGTTATTGTAAAGTGGATTTCCCGACTATTGAATAAGTAAGCCAGAGTTTACTCATACAATAATTGTATGAAAGGGGACAGGGTATAATTATTATACCCTGTCCCCTTTCTTTATCTAATATCGTACAATGTCATGTCATGTCTGCACGGTAGGGTGATTGGGGCGGACAGGGAGGGACTTGACTGCAATCGCCTCGTTGGCAAGTCCTGGATACTGGCTTATCATGTCGCGAGTCAATTTGCTGTGACATTCATATTAGTTAAGCATTGTACTACAACGTTGTATCTAGACAATGACATAGTTATTGTGCTCATTTACGACGTGTAAAAAGCGTGCTAAGAACTGCTCATATAATTTCTACCTGACGTCGGTGAATAGACATTTTCCTGGTCTATCCTCATGTCCCTGATTTCAGCCTTACTTCATCTGGTCCCCTATCCTGTCTATCCACAATACCTCATTAAAGCCTTACGGGTATGGCCACTATGTGTACACCCGTAAACAAGAATAAATTTGCTAGAATTCGATTCTCTGTACGACCATTAGTTCCTCTTCTAAAACAGACCTAATTTTCCAAAAAGTGAAAAACTGTCGAAATTGCTACTTATTTGGTGAAATATCTTCAAAAATACGCATTCAACGTCAAATGTCATATGAAAAGAAGTTGTAGTGAATGAAATTAGCTCTAACTTGATATCACACGGGTATGTAGGCCCAGCGGTTCTCTAAAAACGGCAGATAACTAAAATTATTCATGTGTGGGATTTGGTGGAAAATAGGTCTTATATGAGATTTTTAAAGGAAATAGGTCTTATATGAGAATTTTAAGGTCTAAAATAATGCCGACTTCAAAATATGAGGCCTATAATGTCAAGTGTAATACAGATGGTCTAATACTAATTGAGGTGTCTACATTCGTGTCTATTTGACTATTAGTCAAATATTCTTGGCTTTCACGCCCTTTTCCTAGAATGCAGACTCGTTTTCCGATTTTTTCACTCATTAAAACATGTTTGAACGGACAAGTCTTTCTCCTACATTCACCATTCAACTTCTACACCACCAGAATCTTGTCCGGACAGAACCCAATAAACGTGTATTCGAGCTGTAATACCCTACTAAATACTAGTAATACGCAATAGTTCCGCGTTGAAGAGAGAAAATGGAGGAGTATGTTATTCTTCCGTGTGCGATTGTTGAAATACGAGTCTTTCAAAGACTCAAGGCCAAAAAATCCTGGGCT
The DNA here is from genome assembly GCA_963920205.1 of Stenodema calcarata. Lineage (NCBI taxonomy): Eukaryota > Metazoa > Arthropoda > Insecta > Hemiptera > Miridae > Stenodema > Stenodema calcarata. The sequence goes on along the minus strand of OY986055.1, from coordinate 13,869,280 downwards.
TGGCAAAAAAAAAAAATCCTTTTTAATCTGCTATCTGCGAGGGTCAATAACATCAAGACCCCGTCCTATATGTCATACGTCAAAAACACGTTTCTGTGTTGTCTACATCGTTTTGGTTTTATTTATACAAAGCTCGTTTATATAAGCTCGTACGTTGCTCGATATCCTTACAAATAATAATCAAACCAAAGTTGTTACTCAACAGATTTCTAACATGTAGCATTCATTGATTGTTCATCCTTATTTGGCAGGTCGTTCTTCTTATCTGTCCTATACCTACAAAACCTCGCTATATGACCCTTTCTTTCACAAATGAAGCATTTTTGAGGACTATCGAATCGTTTTGTGTGATCAAGATTTTTACCATCCAAATTCCTTCGGTTATGAGTAGCAACACTTGTGTTTTGGACTGTATCTTCGGAGATGCAGGTATAGGTACGTCATTAGGTATTGGGTATCGGTCGGTAGTTTGTCAGTCCTACTCCAACAATAACACAAATGAGAATTCCCATGACTCTTCATTTTTTGAGTTGAACAGTAGCGATAATTTTCATTCTCCGGAACTTGAGGTTTCTACATACGTCTTGCAGGACATGTACAGATTCGGCTCATGGAGTCATGTGAGGGTGGCCAAACATTTCATAATGTCTAGCCTTCACGCGTTGGAGTTACTGAGCCGTGAGAGTGTCCTTCTATTGGATTTGTCACATTACGATGCGGTACAGGTACCTTCTGATCTGATCTTTATCTTACCGACCGTCAAAAGGTCTTACGTTTGTTTGATAACGATCCATTTAATGAATCTACGTAGAGTTCCCGGGGGATCGCTACGTGCTATTGTCCTCTCATGGACTATTTTGATGCTTCCTCTCTTCCTTCCGATATCCGCCCAAGGGACGTGCCGTTTCAGTTCATTAGGACACCGTTTGCCTTTATTAAATAGGACGAAGTTGAGCATGTAGAACACCGATTCCGACAGTGTGAAACAATTAGCTCAGGCGTAACTAATTCCTTAACATGGAGGGACATGACTTACTACGAGTAGCTTATCTACAATTAGCCTTGAAACCACCACATTGCGTCCCTCCTAAAGTAGAACAAAATACAAACAGTAATAATTGAACCGTAACTGCAAATGCACATTCAACATTATTGGGCATGAACCTACAAATTCGATCACAAAATCATCACTCCCTGAATCTTTGGCCTCCACAGATGTGGACCTTTTTAATATGATGGATGGTTTGATTACAATAATTTTAGGCACATCAATATATTCCTAAAAGGTTTGTTCTAAGTCAAGCGTAGTTTTAAATTTATTCAAGAATTTTTTAACCCTAGGATTGCATTTTGCGAAGATATGCGATCAAACGTAAACTGTGGGGTCGATTCTGGCCCCACAGTTTACGTTTGATCGCATAATATCGCAAGAAATTATCTTCGTTAGAAAAATTTTGCTGCGCACAGGGATATTTTGTATTTTAATATACAAATTTATATTGAATGTATATACAAATAAAATGTAGGTATATACAAATAATATAATATACAAATATAATATAGAAATATATTATACTTTTTGAGGAGAAAAGCGTAGGAACCATACCATTGCATACCATTTGTTTGCAGTCCGTAATCTCATGACACTAAGGAATGAAATGGGAATAGTATTAATCAACTGGAAAGAGTTGTGGAACGAGTTCTTCCTTTAAATAATCAATGTATGAAGAGTTGTTTAAAAGTTGTGAAGCCATTGCGTATTTTCCTCAAGACATCACTATAAATAATTATACTCAATTTATAATTATTTGAGCAGGAAACTAGCAATTCGGGATACCTTACTGATTACTTCCTACGTTGTTTGTGGTTGGTGTACTCTTATAAAATAGATATGACATTTATCGCGAACTCACCGGTGTACGCCTTTCCGTTGACGGTGAAAGTAACAGCATCATCTCTTAACTCCATCCTATTTGTAGTTTAATGGTTCTTCGTCTCACCAACAATATTAGTTTGGTTCAACACACTTCAGAGCCAACAAGATTTCAGAACTCGTCTGGCGTCCCAAACCTTCACGCGACTCTGTTACTCCCACTCTGTCGAGTTCCCCCGCGGAGAGTTCTGCGGACTCGTTCTTTTGGCTTCTGGTAGAAGTAACTGACCTGTAAGGTCGGTACGGTTCAGATCGGAAACCCACAACTTTGATAGCAAAATGATCATAAAACCAGGAGTTTGAGGACAGTACATCACTAAATACGTTCGGAAACACATCAACTTGTGACTTCTTCGTATCCCCATAAATAAAATTACTAATAAATTGTATATAGAAATTGACAACTTCCATCACAAGATACTATTTTTGGTTGCATTCCATTTTATCACGTCCCTAGAATATTCAAGGCTTCGGCTATTAGGGATCCTTCTTAGTAACATGTTTAAGACAAACTCTGTACCTACACAGTTTTCGACCAGCTCGCTTTTTCCTAAAATTTCCCTCATGTTCGTGTTATGAAAATCCTTTCTACCTTTCACTACGTTCTACCTTCTTTTCCCGCACTGACTCAGTTCTATACTTCAAAATACACGATTTCATTCATCGCTTAACAGTGTTCCAGAATAGACTTTTTACGTCTCATTTTTTATGGCTGCTGATCTCCTGTTCTCGGTGGTTTTGTTCGACCGCTCTGGGGATAGACGGTTCCGTGAATGCAGAGCGTATAACCCTCTGGGTGGGCATATTGCCTAACCCCCGAGGACAGGGGCATCAGCAAGCCATACATTATACATTTTACCATAATTACCTCGAGTTCTTATAATTTTACCCTATCGACGATCTGATGAGCTTATTATAAAAACTTCTCATATTACTAGTTATGATTCGCCTGTACTCTGTTTCTTTACAAGCTAATCTAATATCTAAAGTTGCATGCAGAATCTTTGGGGTCTAGCAGATAGATGACTGATTGACTTTGTTCCTAATATCTCCACTAATGTTCTATCATTACTACACAACTGAATGCCCAAGATAATTTCTCTTCAAGTAAATTATATTAAATGAATATCGCTGGCACTCTATGGCGGCACTAAGCAACAGGAGGATGATATTCGGAATCGACAATTTCACGCAATTTCCCCATTGAATGTGGAGAATACAATGTAACAACTTTCACATTCAATTAATTTAATCTGTTCCTGCTATAGTATTGATCACTTCAAGTAAGGATACATCTGTAATACACTATGATTGGGTACTAAAAGAACTAAATAACTGCTTCACCAATTGACACAAAGTTGTTCTACGTTCTAAATACTGATTCATCAAAACAACAAATAGCTGAAGTCAAAGAACTAAATAACTGCTGTAACAACCTTCACCAATTGACACAACTACGTTCTAAATACTGATTCATCAAACAGCCGAAGTTAAAATCGAAGGTGTCCCAATTGCGTTCCAGTCAGAAGAAATGCAGTTTGAGGAGAGCAGGGTTGATCTGCGGAATAATTCAATTTTGATAATGTTATTTAATTATTATAATTTAGAAGAAACTTGTTGTAGTGGTTGAAATGTTTTAGTGAAGCATCTGTGATGATTTAAGTAACTTAAATCATCACAGATGCTTCACTAACTGTTCGAACTGTTCGAAGTAAAGAAGCAGGAAATTGAAACAATCACTGTTGGCCAAATCGTAGATATACGTATTTATTGGATGAATTGATGGCTAGGAAAACTCAAATCAAAGAAATCAAAGTACCTATACTTTTCGTAGTTATACCTACATATTAAGTTCATGTCAGAGAATCAATTCACCTCCATTCACACCCTAACTGAGTGTAAAAAGGTTTCACTAACTGGACAACAAAATCAGCATTTAAGGCTGATCAGCTGTAGGCTAAGACCAATCACCCTCATCATTCCTGACATTTGAGCGTTAAATCCAGTTGTTAGATGTTTGAAGATGGTTACGTGTACTTACCGATTTTGTACCATTCTTTACCGAGACCAGCATCGCTTCTAGCCGAATTGATCGCGTGCCGCAGAGCCATCACAGCTGAATACGCCAGACAAATCGGCGGTTCACCAGTCGCTGGAAAATATGACTGAATTTGAAAAGTTCTCCATGTTGACGAATCGAATATTTCACTAAGGATTTCTCAGTATCGATAAAATACCCCTAAAAGCGAGAGTTAAATGTTTGTGCTTACATTTGGATCTCAATACTCCATTGGGATTTGGGGCATCCTTAGCGAGCGTGATTCTCCAGTCTATCGGGATGTCTTTAGCTCCTGGAGGCCAGTAGTTCTGAAACCAATAAGTACGTACATAATATTATATAAATTTAAATTAATTCCGACCAATTTACTTGAAGTAGGCCAACCCCATCTCCCCTTCAAAACAATTATCTAACTCATCCAAGTTGACTATATTAATTTAAAGCCCGTTTGTAATATTTCATATTTAGTTATACAATGCAATGTTTATGGAAAACTAGTGTAAAAAAAAAAATATATAAAAAAAATGGGGACAGAACTTGAGATTACACCATTTTAAGTGTGTTTTATCAGTAGGAAATGAGACCAAGGCGAATGCAGCAGTTATACAAGGAAACCCAACTGCATTCACACAGGTGGTTAATGACCAGTAGACTAAAAACGAAACCATACGATTTTATCTCATAACAAATATCAAGTTCGAAATCATTCGCGAGGAATCCAAACTTTGTCTAAATTCAATTATGGCTGTTGTACCGGTCAACTATTTGAAGTGCAGATCAGAGATTCAAGTTTTAGGTAAGACGAGAGTTGAATTAAGGATGCGATACAAAATACGTACCCAACTTCGATTGGAAATATTCATGCCCGACTCTTTGTCATAGACGATCTTCTCAGTCAGGAAGTATCCGAGGCCTTGAACGAAACCTCCTTCGATTTGTCCCAAATCCACTTTTGGACTCAAGCTCTCTCCAGCGTCTTCCAGCAAATCCACTCTTAGGATCTAAATAATCAATGAAATGTATACAGAACCTTATTTAGGTTAAGTAAACAGAACGCATGATTTAAGAAGAATTAAATTGGAGTCTATTGAAGTACTTCTTTCCTTTCAAGTATCCTCATTCAAATATTTAAAAAATCAGAAATGGATAAGCGACGAGGCAGGTTCTCACAGGTGGTTAATGTGACTGGACGTTGGTATGCCAATAACCTGATGGTGTTTTGCACCTGCACTCAGCGAACTCGGAGTTTCGCAATGAGAAACAAAGAAAGGTTTCACCATGAGAAACAAAGGTTTCAACAGGATTGTGTCAGTTCTCTGCAGGAGGATATGAGTGTACATGGCGAGTCTCATGCCCGTAGGCCCGAAGCCTCCCAGCCGGATCTCTGCGGGAGCAGACTTGTATACGCCCTTATTATCTTATGCACCGTCAACTTAATTTGTGCGTCCCTAAATGTATTCTCGTGATCTCTCTGTCCAACTAATCTATATGCATAGGATCCGCGGTTTTTTTTCATTTTTGAGTGCTCCACAGTACTGTGATGCTTGATCATATCCTTGCCATCAAAATGGCAGATTGACGCTTTTAGCGTGTTGCACGCTGGATAACGCTAAACAAACTGGGATGAGAGAATGATGTCTTGGAGAGTTGTGACTACTAGTAGGTATCACCTCTTTGGGCTCTTCTTCATACTGGGAGGCTTGGGGGCTACAAATTGCATTTTTGGGAGGCTCGGCTTGTCCATTCATGAACATTGTACGAGCAATTCAAATCTATCTAAAAAAAAAATATATATATATATATATATATGGAGTTGTGATCTTATAAAGACCATCTACCCTGTAGATATTGCCATTACATGGATGTACATGCTTATATACGCAACACATGGCATTACGAAGTTCACTTGGGTTCTTCTATTTTCTGAAGATACAATATTTTATTGACTCAAGTTGCCATTGAGCGACGAGCGAATGTGAGGGATCTGTCTTATCTAATTAAATTACCTGATAATTCCCCGTTAGGACGTCCAATTCAACTTCTGTCACAACTGTTGCATAAACTGAATAACCCGAACCCCCTTGCACGTGATTATACCTGAGGGCAGAGGGAATCATTTCAGTCACAGCTTTCGTAGTTCTGTCGGTGACATCACTTGAATGTTGGAAATCACCGAATCGTTCAACTCATCATTTACATACTTTTCAAAATCGTAGGTGACTGATCTATTGGATCTAGACTTGGGGATACATACCAACCAGTTGCCATAAGATCAACTCCGTCTTCAAAGGCTTTCTTTATCAACTCTTTCCAAGTAGGGTTATTCATGCGTTTTCTCACGGGTTCCAATCTCTTGGACAAAGCTTCGGCGCACTTTAAAACCGACTGAAAAAAAAAAAGAATAATATACGGTTTGGTTGAATCAATTCAAGAACAAGTGATAATTATATGATATCTTCAAGTCGACAGATTGAATTCAAATTCCAATTCCTGGTGTATTATGTTCGATGTAGCGTGGCTCAACGTAATTCACCATATCGCTCATTGGGTGCAATAGTGTCGTATCTCCAAATTAGATGCTTTGGGTTAATCGAAAAAAAACCCATATCAACGAATTTCACGAAGCCAGTTTTTAAAGCTCACAATTAGAGCTTTAAAACCTCGATTCTTAAAATTCGTAGCGGAATATTTCAAAGTTGAAATGGTTTTTTTTCGATTACCCCGTAGCATGAAATTTGGAGATATGACACTATTGCACCCAATTATGTCCTTAAGGATTAGTGATTAACAGTGATTCTAACCAATGATGCATCACTGATCGTCCAGTGATTGTATGAGAAAATACTAGTAATTGCACCATCTAATTACTTGAAATCACTACACAATCAGTGGCAATCACTAATTTTTAGTGATTAAATCATAAAACCGCCAATGATGAATTTCTGTAAGGGCCTTACATGAATGTATTTATACCCAACCAAAAAGTCCCAATAATTCAGTGTGACACATGAGAGAATTACGAGATTGGCGCAAAGCCTCGAAACTTAAACAAATACAAAGGTACCCACATATACGCAAGTTTCACTAGTAATACTGGCTCCACTCATGCCGTTGTTGGGCGCAGTCAACGTCGTTGTTGGCTTGACTTTGATGATGTCGACGGGAACTCCAAGTGCGTGAGCGCAAGCTTGTACAACCTGTCACAATATATTCGTACAGCTTAGTTTCACTATGAAAAAATTAATGTTTTTCGGAATCAACTTTACATGAGTTGTGATGAGATTATGATGATTTTTTACCTTCGTATTTAGCCCTTGCCCCATTTCAACGCCGCCGTGGGTCACAGCAACTGTGCCGTCATCCCCGTAAATAGACACCAAGGCGTGATACGAAAAATACATCTCGATCGGAAATTTCATTGACATCATCGCTATACCCTTCTTTCTCCACCTATTGAGCTGTAAATAAATGCAGGGAGCTAATTTAATTTATTTAATCAATACGATATTCTTCAACGGGTTGGCGTATTGGGCAGTAGGTACATGGGCGTTTCCCTCAACCCCACTTACGCCCAAAACAGTTTATTGGGGTAAGTGTTTCCACCCCTGAATTTAGTTGATAACGCGAAAACGTCAATTTGAAAATCACCCCTTAACCTACCTGGTTGAAAACGTTTATTTCACGTTTCCTCCTGTCGTACTCTGACGATACTATGATAGAATTCATCATGTTAGATAAGAGAATTTCATTGTCGTCCAAGTTGGCGTGTCGGACTTCTTGGGGTTCTTTGCCTAGTGTGAAAGCCACATGTTCCATTATGTTTTCAATAGCTGCAATCCCCTGGATAGTCCCTGAAATATAATTTGATCGAATTATCGAATACCACTTCTGAACCTGGAACAATTCCAGGTTTTTAAACAAATTCAAATAATCAGTTGCACATTCACCTGGCCCTCTCATCCATGCCGTTCCTGGGATATCGGATATGACGTCGTATATGTTAACTTTCCAGGTAGAACAGTTGTAATAATTCTGTAAGCCGGGAAGAACAAGCATATTTGATGGATCGTTCGGATAACTGCCGTTATCGAGGTAAAAGTCGACATCCATAGCGTAGATCTTTCCAGAATCGTCAAAGCTGACCTGAAAGGAAATGAGAAGTAGGAGAATGGTGTGGTAGTGCACTAGTTGAACCCAAAAATAGTCCTTTGAATTTTCTTTCAAGAGTTTATTGGAATTGTACTTATACAATGAAAACCCATATTTTCGCTCAATTTTATGGATAAGGATTGTTTCAAAATCTACTTCTGATTTTTTAAAATAGTCTATCGATCTAGCTGTCAAGTACCTGTATCTACAAGTGGAAGCAGCTACAAGTACCTGTATGGAATCGCTCCTGGATACTGTACCACACTCAACTACAATCACTTGGAAAATGTTTTTGCTGTTGTGTACCTTGTCCCATGTTCTACGTGTACCTCCTTGGCCTAGCCTGGCATGAAATTATGAATTAGTGTCCTAGAAATTATGCTCTTACGCTCTAAAAATAGTGTTTTGTGGTTAGTTTTAGATGCCTCGAAGTAAAAGTGGGGAAAAAAGGCCGCCAAACGACGTCGAAGCGTTGAAAAGAGCAGTCTTCGAAGTAAGATCAGGCGATCAACCAGGCTGCAACAAGTAATGGGATATGCCGAAGAACACTCCAGAAGCATTAGAAAAGGGGTCCTTCCCACGGGCGAATAGAGCTACAAAAACAGATTCGGCCATCGTCGGGTTTTCTCTGACGCCGAGGAAGCCGACCTTGTGGACGTAAGATGTTGTATGGCTTAACACTTAAATCTCTATCAAAAATCGTTAACGACTTTGCTGAACGGAATGGCAAAGCAGTTCCTGAAAATTGGGCCAATGGAGGTGAGGCTGGCCGGCAGTGGCTGCAGCTGGCCGTCAGTAGCTGCATGAGTTCATGATTCATCATTCAAAAACCCCAGCAAACAAGCATTGGAAGAGCCACTTGTTTTACTCAGCCTGTTGTAGATGCTTTTTTCTTAATTTCTCAATTTTAAAACCAAGTCAAGACTTCTACATCGAATCTAGGACTGTGATTTCTTCCTTCAAAAAAGTGATCCCTCGTGAAACATGATCTCTTTAACTAGTTTCATAATATGGGTGGTTACCTCATAATTGCAGTAGCTAGGATCTCGTTTCCCAATCGCTTCCAAATTGGTCTCTAGGCTCAATACCATCCTCACGGGGCGTCTAAGTTTGTGAGCAGCCAGCGCGCACGCCAACGCCACTTGAGCAGATCGAGTTATTTTTGCACCGAATCCTCCTCCGATTCTTCTAACTTGCATATTTATACTGGAATGGTAATAATCATCACAAGGCGTGTTATCACTGTCTGAGCTGCAACTCCAGTTCTAAAAGATTATGACAAGAAATGCTACTTAAAAAGGAGGATCTTAATTAAGAGGCATCTCGGATTTTTTCTCGAATTTCATCAGCAGGGGTCTGAAATTGGTGTATTGAACTGGTATGCTGAGATAACTCTGTTTCATTTCAAATCCTTGTTCCAATGTGAGAGAAAGGCCAGTAACAAAACTCAATTCGACTGATCGCCCACCTGTTCATGTTCATCTTGAGGAATTTCGACATTGACAGCTGAGTGTTGTACATCCACTGGGTTGACGAGAAAACGTTCATGCCATCCTCCATTGGAACGCAAACACAGCTTTGAAGTTCCATGTGAAAATGGAACTGTTCACCAGTTTCTACATCTCCCTTTATAGTGTGCTTACATTTCTCTAGAACAAAAAAAAAATCGTTGATGTTTCTCTTGAATAACTATTTTTTTCTATCGTCCAAAATGAGTTATGTAGCACAATTACTTACCAATATGTAAAGGTTGTGTGGGTTCAAGTGTTGTCATTTTCTTTATTCGCGACTGCTCATTGGATTCAACGACGCTCTTGGTAGTGAGAAACGCCTGTTTCTTTCCACTATAAGCGATTTTGACCATGTCTGCCGCTTTCAAAGCCAAATCTTGATCGTTGGCGACGATCACACCTACCGGCATTCCTCCATAACGGACGTTACCACTACAAAATACCTTTGGAAATACAAAATGTCATATACGATGCAAACAATTATGGTGAAAATATGTAATTACCACATCAGGCAGTACCCGAAATAATGGGACATTCGAACTGTCAAACTGGAAATTCGCCCTTCGAACGAAATGTTTGGGAAAAAAACATAATTTCCTACCTTCCTCCAAATTGGCCCGTAACAGTAGCACTCACCTCTTCTGGAGACACGGTGATGTATTCAGCAGAAGTGAATGAATTGACACCTGGTATGTCTTTTGCACTGTAAAATGCAACCACTCCAGGGGTTTTCTAGAATTAAACCATGAACGGACAGAGCTTATAGTATTAATTTTGTGAATAACTCTCCAATAACAGAACAATCGTCAATCGTAATACTCTTAATATGCTTAAGTAGAAAGTGAAATGGAGTCGATTACATTTTAAGGGAACAAATAATTGTCACATGGAACAGGCTGATGATATACTGCCATGCCGAGCAGTGTCGAGGAGATTTGGCTTAAAGTTGAGGGAGTACGCAGACTTACCAGGGCTAACGACGGATCTATCGACTCTATGGTGGACGTAGCTGATCTTGCCAGAACCAAAGCCCCAAATAGTTCACCGGGATAAGGCGGAAGGTCATTGACAAATTCCGCTTCCCCTGCGTTCAGAAATAGCAAGATTTCAGTACATCAACGTTCATGGATTTTTTCAAGAAGGAAGAGGATTTTTTTCTGACAAACGCATTCTATAGGTGTGGCACTCCCATTATACATGTCCCCACCAAGCCAAAAGCGCCAATCCCCTTTTTGGTCATTTTCGTTTTAGTGGACTATTTCTTTCATAAGCTCTACTGGGAATTACGTATGTTGGCTATGGCATACCCAAATCAGGGCATGCACAATTCAGTAGTACCCAAAAGTGCACTGAAACCAAAATGACCAAAAAAGCAGATTGGCGTTTTTGGCGTAGTAATAACGATATGGTCCCATTAAATGTAAACAACACTAGGGATGGATTCAAAATGCATTGAATGGTACCTACGTTTCGCAATCGCAAATTTTCTTTGGAAATTCGGTAAAACGTATGAGAAAGATTTTGAATGTCATTTGATTTTGGAATTCGCATTTGATGCGATTCTAATCTCATCCTACCAGAACATTGTATCATTCCTTCCACTTTCGGTAACTTGGAGTCTTCAGGCCAATTAGGTTTCTTATAGATGTCATGGGTTTTGGTGCTTAGGGGCCTCTCAAGTTGTCCTCTCCCACTGCGAAACTGGGGTTTGATTCTACCCGAGTCCAGACCGAGGATGAACTGGAAAAATCCACAGTCATGCAGCATGGTTATTAGAGCGAATTTTCGAAGAAATGACTGGTTTCATGTAAAATGTCTCAATTGTACTGGTTTTATAAAAACTTTTTGTCTCCTTTTTTTGTCGAGTAACACCTCAGTTTATAGGTTTTTTAACGCTGAACCCGATAGTGAAGTCAAAATTGCGATATCTCATGCCGTTATCAGTTTAGAGTAAATAAACCGTGAAGAATATCTCCAGTAACAACCACATTTCTTCATATTCAAAGTGCTCCAGTTCGAGAACGGAATAGGATATCGCAATTTTGACTTCGCCATCGTGTTCAGCTTAAAAAAAAACTTTTAAAATGAGGCGTCATTCGACAGACTGATTCATTTTAGGAATTTATGGGTAATTCCCCCCCCCCCCCCTAAAACTCCCCTCAGAGGGGACCGATTCTGCCCATCTACGAACTTAGCCTTTAGATTGCCCACACAGATTATTTGTGCAAATTTAAACTTTTTATCTCAGTATGATTTTTGGTGTCTTTTGGCAGGGAATTCATGATGGCCTGAACCGGAATTTGGTATAGAAATGTTTCGGAAATTCAAGGTTTAAAACAATTTTGGAGTGAAACAATAGCTTCCATCTCTTCGAAAATTCGCTAAGAATGGACAGGGCTTTGGAGCCTCGTAATGCGATATCCAGAGAGCAATTATTTTGTTAATGATATAAAATCCAGCAAACAGTCTATTATCAGAGGCAAAAGCAGAGTTTGCAAGACATTATTAAAATTAATAAGCTGACACGAACCTTGTAGAATAAACATATAGCCAGGTTTTTCGTATATTTTATGTCATTGTCGAAATACTGTGTCGGTTTCAACTCTTCATCCAGTTTTTTCAAGCCAGCTTTCAACACGCTGGAATCCAGTATAAACTTCCCGTTGAAATAAGCTTCAGTTCCTGAAGAATGAACCTAAAATATTACAGAAATATTCTGATAGCGATATATAGAGGTTGTAGTTGTCTGCCCACAAAACATAGACTTGGATCTTCAAAAGTACCTCCTCCGTAGCACTTGGTTTCAATTGATAATGGAGACCTTGCATTGAATATACTTAGATATTGAGATTCATGTTATGTGTACAAATTCATGTATGATGTGAAACATTCATGCAAATACCGAGTTCCACAACCAGTAGTAACTGGGGGAATTGGCACTTGATGAAGGAAGGGCATAAGTTCTGTAGTAACTTGAAAACATAACGTATCGTAATTTGATTTGTAACTTTCACAAACTTGTATCGAAATCGGTTTCGAAAAAGCACATAATATGTAAGTGGAAATGTTAAATGGTACAGACAATATCCAAACTACTCACGAAATCTCTTGCGATTCCTCCATAAACAATTCTTGGTTTCGATATTGATCTGAAGTCTTTGTCAAAGTGGAACAGGAATCCTGCATTCACGTACGCGTGGACGTTCTGAGATCGCGGCATAACCTAAAGGAATAAGGAGACGTATAATCTCGTTTTGTCATATACGTCAGTTTTAATCAGCAGTTCCACTCTATGAATATTGACCAGGAATTTTTCCTTTCGATGCATTCTCATGTTGTCTTTTGTTTTGGTTCAAAATTTAGTGCCTTGTAAAAAGAATGACGTGGACGATTAATGATTACCTATAAGGAATCAAAATATTCCTGTGTTCAATAAGGCTACTTGAAGAACGTTGTTTGTACAGGAATTTTACAGGTACAGAGTGGACAAACATTTCTCTGACTCAAGGGTAGCAGATTGGTGTCTCGACAGAATCAAATATTTTCGAGATTATTTCTTCTCAGTACCAACCAAAGTCATTTACCTTGAACGTTTGAAGTCGGAATTGATCGCTAGGCAAGGCTGGTAAGATTATCTTGGTTATAACGGATTTGTACATATCTTTGTTAACGAAATCAACTGGTGATAATTTGGTTACCGCTCCTTTGGAGTCACCTGCAAAATGACAATATAATAAAGTCATAGCACGAGTAGCCAGGAATTTTGTGCGGTGGGGGGGGGGGGGGGTTCCAAAAGCCAAAGAATAGTTTTGACAAACGGGGTACTAAATAAAGGGTTTAACACTTTTCATAATCGAAAAAACTTCATTATTCAAAGAAATCGTCTTTAAATCCATGATTTTTAATATTTCGAATATCGAATATTTCCTCTAATTTGACAAAAGCGTTAAACGTGGGTAAGTATTGGCGAGATAAGTACCGTAGTTATGTTACCGTACGTGTTAAATTAGTTTTAAACCCTCTATTTTTCTTGCATTTCTGACAATAAAATTGTTAGATAGGGACATAGGAGATATAGCTAAGTACACGAACCTTCAAAAATGAATCTATTGGTTGATTTTCATTCTAGGGCCTAGGGGTTACCCTCTAAAGGCATATTTATATGCCTTTATAATTATAATTGTAGGAAATAATGAAGCTCTGCTATAATTACATAATATTTAATTATATTATAATTTTCCGATTGATTTCATTTGCCTTTACCGTTCCAAAATGTTACAGCCTAAACGACCATGGCTTGCTCCCCTAGGCTAGCCTTGCATCATTACACAAATGATCTTTTAAATACCAATATTTTAGGCATTGTACTGCATAATGCTACTACAATAGAGTAGGTTCATACGAAATAAAAATGATACTCACTTATACAAATTTTCGCATCCACTGTTTCCAGCAGCAAGAATATATCAGAAGGGAATTCCTTATGGGCGTTTTTTATCATCAAATTTCCTGCCACGGTGCCAACCTTTGAAAGAAAACATGATCAGGGCGGTCACTAATCGAGTTGAGTAGAATAAGTTGGGTATTTTCAACCGACTTACATTTCTGACCGGAACATTAGCAATCAAATCTATGTGCTTGCGGCATGTTTTCAAATAACCGAATTTACTCGGTATTTTTTCAGCAACGGTCTTCATTAACTTCATAAGATTCGTCAGTGTGGTATTGCCACCGATTTCCAAAGAGTTTTCATTCAATGAGTACCTTTGAAGTTCTTTCACGTCCGAAACTTGGACGTAATTGGCTACTGTTTCCGTAACCCTGTAGACACCTGAGAATGGAAACTTTGAATGTTTATCCAATGAAATAAATGAAATCATATATTATATGAATGTGGATGTTCTCAATGAATCGTTGACTCTTCAACGACCTGCCCAATGTTTAAATTTTGTCAGTCACGATTCAATTTTTTTCCCCCAACAATTTCATGAATATTACTTTCTTCTATTTGACGAGGATTATTAGATGGTAAGAGTACGTCGTACCATGAGCGGTATTCCCAGCGACGAGTGTGTAACTTCGGCTGTCGATTTTATCCAACAAGCTGAGAACTTCTTCCAGAGTTGTCGGTCTCATCCAAGTCCCTCTCTTCGTCGATATTTCTGTCGGTATTTCGGCCTTGTATGTTCTAGTCTCACCGCATTTCTCCTTGCAGGCTCCCCCACAAATACCACCGTCTTTCGAGCAAGGCTTGAGAAGATCCTGTGCAGAGTTGCCCTCAGTATTACACCACATTTATTTCGTTCTCGTCCTTGTATCCACTTATTTATGAGTACAGCAGAGGATTGGGAGCAATTCCGGTCTATGATGACACTTTGTGATTTAATTTGATTCGCAAATTCCATGAAAACGTCAATACATTCGTACTCGTACTCTAACAATTGGAACTTATTAATTGGATGTCATAAATGTTCCAGAGATGGCAATGATTAAAACTGAATGATTATTTTTTGTTTTTGCAAAACTATCAGACAAGTCGACATACAGAAAACACAAAAATTAATTATTCATATTATTAATTAACCTCTATATCTTTGAGTTTATTGGTAAGTTCTGGCGGGGCGTCGGACGCCAACGCAGTGAAAGCATCCAGGATCGGCCGGTAGCCAGTGCATCGGCAGATGTTTCCGCCGAATGAACTCTCAACTTCCTCCATCGTGATTTTTGGATTTTCTAGAAGTAAACTGAATAGAACAAGAAATTTTGAAATATGATGAAAATTCGAAGGGTACCATTCATAGCTCAATCCCAAATTACCTTCAGGATTTCAGCGAAATCCGATAATAATTATTAATTATTAATAAAGCTGCTGGATTCCTTATTTGTGAGAATCATCGAAATCCTTCTCAGTAAGCGTGTTAGGTATCAGGAATTAATACATGGGAATTAATTTTTTTAAATAAATTTAAAAAAAGAGCTTATCCGACCTTTGGTGGTGAGGGAGCAAAAGTGGTCGGTTATGCATTGCGGGTGTATCTGCTTCTTGGTAGGTAAGCTCGCGATTTTGTGACGGGGACTAATATTGCGGACTACCTAAAACCAGTAGGAACCAACCTGTACATATTCATGACCATGCCTGGGCTGCAGTAGCCACATTGTGTGCCATAGAATGTCGCCAGCGCTGCTTGTACTTTATTGTATCCGTCGTCTTTGTTTCCTAGACCTTCCACCGTCGTGATGGACTTACCGATACACGCATGGATTGGATAAAGGCACTGAAAAAGTAAATTGTAGGCTTTTAGAAATATGGTCGATCAGAGAATAACGTTGGAGAAATCAGGTGGACTATCATAAGTATCAGCAAGCGTATTTATACGGTATTAGTGGTTTATAAGCCACTAATATATACAGGTAGCTTTATCACTTGGATCATAATGGATGTCTCCTGATATTTTATTCGAACTGGCAAACAGTGAGCTTTCACCTTACACACTTACAGAATTGACAGCTTTGCTGACGTCATTGCCTGTAACAGGGTCAGTAGTTGTCACTGTGACGATACAAGTACCGCAACCACCTTCTTTGCACATGAACTTGGTGCCGGGCAAGTTGGCTCTTTCTCTCAAGAATTTGTTCAATGACTCGTTGGCCGGCACTTGTCTTCCCACTGAAAGCAATGTATTTCAGATTATACTACGCGATTGTTACACATTCAGCCAATGTTCAGGTATTTTGGTGAGTTTCTTTTACGCCATTTCTTTGGGACCTCCTCTGTGCTCCAGGAGTTCAGGATCCGCTTCCTAGGGGAGAAGGTGTTCGGTGTGTCAAGGATGGTGCAGCTTTTGGACAGCAGTGAGTGGTGGTTGGCAGTGGCACAGTATGCGTAACATTCCTGGAGGACGTGCATACCTCATTGAGCAGTTCAATTGGTGAAAAATATCTTGGTGGAATGATAAATAACTATAAATATTTGTCAAATAACTATAAGTACCTATAATAAATGCAAGATATAATAATAAATTAGTTAGAGTAAGCAAAATGCAATAATAAGTAGGTATGTAATATAATATATTATAATATCTCTGGCTCGTATCACTCCGGCAGACGGACTAAAGGTCCATTGTTTTATCATGTTCTTTGTTTTTCTCGGTCCTGCATGTGCGTTTGGTCAATCCAATTTGTTGCATACTATATTATTGAAATGAAGTGGAGTGCACCTCCTATGTGTGCATTGGACCATTTATTTACGTAGGGCGTACCTCTCACCGCACCTCCACCTCTCACTGCTTATGTGTGCATTGGGCCTTAAAATTGGTAGTTGGCATTTCCGCTCGATAACATTGTTCATAATTTTGTGAAAAAATGGGACGAAAATACTCCAACGACCAGCGCACGTGGACGAGAAAGTGGAATTCGCCATTCCAAAACGGCTGGTATTTTTAATAATTGTGTGAGCCTCATCTGAGCAGAAAATCCACAAGGTTTGATGGTCTCAACCATTTGAGCCACTTATCAAGAGATCAAAAGGTCGCTCATTACGTCTTTAGAAACTATTTACCTCAGAACGTTACGCGTTACATTCTAACTATCAACGGACATCACTGGTTCCTTGGGAAGTTCCCACAAGACCGAAATTAGCTTGGAGACAATGTTACATACTTACTCTTAATGATCATGTCGTTATTCTGTTTGTTTCGAATTGCATGTTCCAGGCCCATCAAATTCAAACGGCCATTATTTCGCTTGAACAAACTTTCACGATCTCACAAGATTTCATGCACCTTATATATAACCTAGTTTGTATGTGTTTCATCATCGTAAATGAATTAGTTTGATTCGGTCGGTGGTGTAGTTAAATAATATATATATTATACAGAGTCATGGATTTGAGCAATTTCGTACATTATTGTGTTCTAACGAGGTACAGCAATGTGGAATGAGCGAAATTTTGATGTGATACACAAACTACCCACCATTTAGTAGGTAATAATATTTAATATAATATTTAATATTATTAAATATTTAATAAATTTAATATGTAATAATTAAAATTTAATATATTATATTTAATATTCAATCATTTATATTTAATAATTTGACATAATTGATATAATTTATTATAATTTAATAATTGAATAAGTATTTAATACATTTTATTAAACCACAATTGATGAACCTCAGAAACAGTAATAATAATTATTCATTTGATATGGGGGCTTGGTTTAGATTTCATCAAATCAATTATATGAGGTAGTAAATATAATATATTATATTGTAATTAATAGAGTTAAAAGACTTTGGTGTACTCCAAATTAGTTGAATTTGGAGTACACCAAACTCTTTCAACTCTGTTAATTAAAATATAAATTTACTACCTCATATAATTGATTTGATGGAATCGAAACCAAGCCTCCATATCAAATGAATACAGGCCAAGGAAGCTGTGGCATGTAGACAGAAGTATTACTGCACTAACTACATGTTAGACAGAATCATGTACCCGAACAATTTTGTACCTGACATGAGTGTGTTCTAATGAGGTCTAGCAATGCAGCGAATAAGGTCCGTAATGAGTGAAAGTTTTGTGTAACATACACAAACTGCCCTCAATTACCAATGTAATGTTTGACTTTGGAGCTCACCACACGCTTTCAACTGTATAGCTTCCAATATAAATTTACTACGTCACATCATTGTTGGTTTGATGAAATACATACGACGAGCCAAATGGATACAGGTCAAGGAATCTGGGGGAGCCTCCCACAGAGTCAGCCAGTTAGTGTTCAAATAATAATGCACACTACTTTTTATTTTCAGAGGAAACCTATTGTAACTAACCGTTGTTTTGTTTTCGCATTCATAAAATTCATTTTTCGCTCATAAATAACAAGTCTACGTACCTTTGTATTTCACTCCATTGATGAATAGACTTGCCGCTCCTGCATCCTCCTCTTCGTCCCAACTTCCATTTGCCCATGAAATATGTAGAAGGCATGCATTACTCTCTAGCCTTAAAACTGTAATTACCCTACATGAAAGTACTGGATAATAAATAACCGGAGGATGGTTTAAAGCAACTCCTGTTATTACGATCATTCACTGTTGAATGCATGATAGCTACTGCGTATTACGTTTCGGTAATATTTTGAATTCCTGTATTCCCTATTTATTAATTTTACTCTTTTCTTTGGACATGACACGATAGTTCAAAGCACTCTGTGATTAGAATTGAAGTTTTATGATCCGTAGCATGTTCGCACCTCCATAAGTTGACTGGTAGATCGTATCTTAAGTAACTTCTGAACATTAAAAAATTTCACTAATATGATTTAGAATTTATTTTTGATTATAAAGATTTGTTGTAAAGTTATTCACAAGAATGAAGAGGAAATTAAATAAGTCGAACATTGAATAAGCTGTGTAGGTTTTTTTTAAGTGATCAAAATTTGAACAGAAGATTTTTTTATGGAGATTTAAATTTGAAAAAATAAAAATAAAAAGTATGATACTATCTCTCAAAATATTGATTACAAACATTTTTGCGCCCATTGCAGTTTGCTTAATTTTGCCATCTAGAAGTGTGATGATGTAGGCACAGACACTCTAATATATTATAATTATTATAATACAATAATATTATTATTGTTATGTTATATATTATTGTTATTACATGTTGTCTTATTGTTATTGTTATATATTGTACAACAGTAACAACTATAACATGTGTTAGTGAAAAGGAGTGCAATTCTGTTCTCTTACTCTCAGTCCTGTTTTGTTTAATAAAACCAATATTATTCTTGGTTTAGACTTTCCTATTTCACCACAATTTATTAAACAAAACAGGACTGAGAGTACGTGGGTTTAAATTTTATTTTCTGTGTTGTATGATGACAAGCGGAGGTGTTGTCATCAAATGCATACAAAATATATCAATTTATGAAGATGTGTTTAAGTCATCTTACCTTGAATTCTGCATCGTTGTACAGAAATTATTCTTTTAAACACCTTGGGATTCAATATGTGAGATGTATCTCCTTAATCCCGAAATCTAGTCATGTTCGAGTTCGCCATCAACAATGATGGGCGAGCGAGCATGTCGTTCGACAAGAGGGATGGACAAAGGGCATACCTATGGTGGGAGAACTCCTACTAGCATTGGCGCGGTTAGGGAGAGCCGGAAGGGGGGGGGGGCACTCAGTTTTTACTCCATCAAATGTGCAAAGATTTAGATTACTGCCTATTACGAGTATTTTGATTTATACTTCCTTCGTTTTAATTGTTTGTTAGTGTTGTTTATACAGGTCGTTTCAAACTGATGGGTCATTTCCTGTCACACAGCTCTTGTGCCTACAGTTTTTTTTCTAAGAAATCCCATTTTTTTGGGAGGACATGATAGTACGGCCTCTAAATGAACCAACTAATTAGAGGTCAAACAGTATATCAGTCCCATAATTAAAATGAGTTAATTACCCCATTTTATCTCTCCATACTCATGTCACAAGGGGCAGGTAAGGAATTATTCAGATTTTTATATTCCCACCAACCCATGTTTTATTTCTGACCAAAACCTTTTTAGCTTCGGGGTACTCCCTTCTACAATAATATCCTAGGGGAAAAGGAAAATTTCATCATTTACAATGTAAATTATGTCATAATATGTTATGTAATTACCAGGTTTTATGTCTGTCACACAATTTTCCTCTCTCCCTTTTGAATCGTTTGAACCTTTTCAATCTTTTGAAATCACCCTCCCAGAACCCCTAGAATAGGATAATTCGTGTTGTGAAAAATCCAAGGCAATACTGCTTCCATAGGGTATCGTTTTCTTGTTCTAAAATATAATTGTTACAAAATTTCCGGTGACTATTAGAGATGTGTTTGTACAGGTCCGTTGAGGAAAGCTAATAATCAATCGCTCATTGGAAACGAAGCACTATTAAAATTCAAGTTATTATTACCATTCATACAATGACATATCAGGCATTGTCCTTGGGTGGTAGGGCGTACGAAGTTCTCTATGTTCGACCTTGAACTGCGCCACGGGTTTCACAATTGGGGCAAATGTATATTCGAAAATTCTCTCACAATTGCGAATTCAAAAACGTCATTGTGGTGCAGCTTGGAATTTGGTTGGAGGTGGTCCAAAACCAGGGGGAAATTGTTTAGAAAAACAGGTTCCTTAAAATTAAATATAAATTAAACATAAATAGAGGGTCCTTTTTTGGCAATTTTTTTTTAATTGATGATTTTCTAATACCTATGTCTTAATACTTCCGGGGGGGGGGGGGGGGGATACGCCACTATCCTGAGAGCATACCTATATATGGTGCATCGGTATGCACTGATAAAGATTGGTTCAGCCCCCAATGGAAATTGACCTTGCAGGGCTTGTAACAACGGATCTGATGCTCTCCACCTACAAAGGAGTTTAATACACTTTGAGCGGTGTAATCACCGAACAACAATAAATCCAATCCTGCCCGATGCAAGGGGCGAGTCAAACGGTTATTTACAATAGATCATACGATGCATTTTAATGTCGTGAAATAGGTTCGTCCGCTGAAAGGAACTGATTGGATATTTAAACCAACCGATCGATTAAGTTGAATAGGAACTTGACAATGAAACTCTCTACTGCTATCGAGGAGGTCAACATTGGGTGGTACAGGGTGGAGCGCGAAGGACAGATGGATTACAAAATGAGGCGTTTGCTATCTAAACCAGCACATTCCATATTTTTCTGAAATCCACTTTTTTGAATATTTTGAAAGTTTAGAGGGTCCTTCATAACCTGACGAAGGGATCTAGCTCAAATCTAGCTCATTCCAACCGAAAACTAGATGAAAAAGTTTGCCCTCTGGATCAAATCCAGCTTATTCCAAGCTTTTGCCCTCTCCCAGCAGGAGCGCTCGCATATACCTTGCAGATAATTCTCGATGTTTTAGAAATTTTACAATGTTATTTTTCTTTGATAAAAAAAAAAAAAAACCATTCTGTTCGATTTGGCGTTGCAATTTATGACCTTTTTCACATTGTACCAAAGTTTATGTCTCAACCTTGGAATTTCAGATCATTTGAAAAACGTGAGTGGATGTCATTTATTTAAAACTCGTAAAAACACAAAATTTGTTTAATATTTAATATGTTTAATGTTTAATATGTAATATTAACTCGTAGACTGGAAAAAACCAATTTCACACAACTTAATTGAACAAAAAAACTAAAAAAAAGCATGAAAAATCGTATTTTGGCATCAAAATCAGCTCATTCCAACCTAATTGATGTAATTATGCCCAAGGTAATGCACCTGCAATGAAACTGAAAAACTTATCAAATTCTAGTACAATTAAAGAATTACAAAAAAATTAGTTCTAGAACTCTGGACGTGAGAAGTTTTTTGTCTCTCCTGTAAAATTTCCAAAAATGGAATCAGCTGGTTTTGGTAGCAAACGCCTCCAATGGGAAAAAACACAAATTGATGAATCGTTTTTTTAATCAAAAGTTTTTTGACATTTTATGTCTTTACTCTGGCACATAACTCAAAAACGTTACACAAAAGCGTTACACGAAATCGTCACGAAAATTTCTGATGATTTTCGCTTACAACCGATTCGTTGCTACGGAACTTTATCTTCACCAGTTATCATCGTACAAAAATCGTTCACCACCCGTTGGATAGCTCTCGATTTACCTAACCATATTACGTTAACCACTGCGGAGTGCGTGGCCGACAAGCTGCGGTATGAGCGTGATTGTTTAAATTATTGTTTACACACAGGTGATCATTCTCAATAATTTATGTTGTCTATACGAATGCAAGCTTCATAATTTATGATGAACCCTACAATTAAGTATAACAACTACGCTACTGGGGTAGGTGATGTAGCATTGTTCGAAGGTTCTTGAATCACTTCTTTAAAGACATAAAATGTTCCAATGTGTTGCAGACTCGTATGCAAGCATTTAATTTTCGACTGTATCAACAACAGGATGGAGTTGACATTCTTTTGACATTTTCATGTCTTTGCTTTGGCACATAAACTGAAACGGGAAAAATTTGTTTACTTGATTCACCCTTTCCCTCAGATCACGTCACAACACAAGCGACAGGCGGGCCACTACGTCAGACGCACCTATGACGCACGAGCGTATGACGTCAGACGGCTGGCAGGAGGGAAACTAGTACGTCAGAGCCTATGACGCACAAGCGTATGACGTCAGACGGCTGGCAGGAGGCCAACTCGTACGTCACAGCCTATGACGCACGAGCGTATGACGTCAGACGGCTGGCAGGAGGCCAACTCGTACGTCACAGCCTATGCCGTAAGAGCCTATGACGTCAGAGGGCTGGCTGGCTAGGTGATCGGGTTTTTATTTGTGGCTATATAGTCCACTAACCCAAATATTATTTTCTATAGAAATGTTTGTTGTTAAAAAAATGATTCTCACGTAAAAGTTTTTTTTTTTTTTTCAGTTTCCTAAAAGTTTGGGTTTTTGGAATATGTAGGTACTTTTTTCAACTGACCAATTCAATTATTAAGACGTTCAATTTTCGTTATTTCCCCAATTGGTTCATGTCCACAGTGGAGATTAGTCACCTAGTGTTATTCAGATGAACTCTTTCTAGGACAGAACATTCCTTCCTCTTTTTACCCGCCAAAACTGTATGTAGCAGTAAATACGGTTCTCTGCCAGTAAATACCTTCCAGTAGTAACACTACGATGGAGGCTTGTTACCCTCAATTTGTTCAGGCGATCTTTTCCCGAATTAGAACTTCATACTAATTATAATTAGTATGAAGTTCCACCGTAGTGTTAGGTACTACTTGTATTTAACCGTATTTCCTTATGGTTTTGAACAGCTCTGGCAAACGGGAGCCCTCACTCTTAATACACTGAAGAAGCACTGAATCCACTGTCGTGAACTCTTCCAAGCATTTCAACGGGTATTTCGGCGATGTTGGCTCTGATGTTGTTACCTTGTAATTTCATTCCGATTTCATTTTGTTTTGAAAGATATACAATTTTATTCTTTTGAACATCAATGTTTCGTAGACTGTACGTACGTATCGATGTTTCGTATGTCCTTACCTACTTAGAAATCTTTTTTTTCTGTAAGGCCACAATTCAAGTTCACTCACAAACACTCAATTGTCCACAATAAAGTGGAAACGTCGGCCCCCTGTACTAAACACGATGGTGGGCTTTCACATTCAAAATGTATAACATTAAATGTTGAACATTTTTGTAAACCTCAACCTCTTTAACAAATGCGCTCATCCCTGAAATACTCGTAGTAGGCCAAAATTACAGTAATTCGTTTGTTGTTGTCTTCTGTAAGGTGACGATCCAACTCCTCTAGGCCCCGAAACTACCACCAGTTTCAGACATCCAAGAAACCAAACAAGATCAAACATTGGCTTCCTGTTCAAAAACACGAAGGTGTTAAAGAACCTAATGGAGGTCGTTAACAAAAAATTAATTCCACTTACTTTTCTCCTTTTAACCGTAAACCCAAATACCGGTAGCAAAACAATTACATTATTCAACTAACTTACGAAGATGTGTTTCTTTTCACGGGTACCCACTGATAAGGTTTCAGCCAGGCTTGGGCTTACCATTTCAGGTTACAACAGTGTAGCTATGCATAATATAATATATATAGGTATTATATATATATTTAGCTTATATATCATATAAGCAAAATTGATAAAAACCATGAGAATCTAAGTGAAATTTACCTGAACTATATACCTATGTAAATTATGAGGATATTTACCATAAATAACTAAAATGTTCAAAAAGAAGTTCAATGAAAAATTTTTGAATACATTTTAGAACATTTGTTCAAAAATTGGCACCAGATACGATTTACTTGCTACTTATTTCGCAGATACGGATTTCCAGCTTATTAGAATTTTTGAAGAAGTTGCAAACCTTCAAACGACAATGTTTGTGACAGAACACGCGATTGACTCCATTTGAAGGTTTCTATTCTACTAAACCAAATGCCGTTCTTTCATTTTTTTTTATTTTTGGTTGATGCAAAATTGCATGCTAGCAATTTTTGTTAAGTACCTACTTCGTGGAATTTTTTTTTCAGAATTTATAAGGCTGCCGGCTAATGGTCACCAGGGGTTGCAAAATGGTTTCTGCCTTGGGTTTGACGTATGTTCTAGGTACATACCGAATAAGACTAACAAGGTATTTATAAACGTTTCAATTTATTGTAAGCAGGAAGGTATTTGACTGTCAATATTATTGTGCCAAACGATATTTTAAGTGAATTGCATTTTTGTATTTATTATATCAAAGACTGGAAAGAAAAGGCTGAAATCTGATAGAAATTGAAGGTAGGTACTTATTTTCTGAACACTAATCTAATTTACAATGTTGTGTTAACGTTTTTGATTCAATTTTAATATTACTTACCAAGTAATTTATAGTGCTTATCCGTTTATATATAAGCTTGAAACTTATAAAAATTTGAACCCTAAACTCAAGTACTCAAGTTTACGGTAAGAAAACTGAAGATTCTTGCTTAGTAAATTATCGCCAATTTTAGTCCACAATACGAGAATGAAATTCGTATCGTGTTTTTTAGGTATCTTGGAATGGAAAAAACAAATTTCTGGCATCGCCATTCGATCCAGCTAGAAATTTTCTAGTAGAAGAATGTTCAAGTTCAATAGTATATACTATAATACTCGTACGACATCGTGTTCGATTTGGATCACCCTCCAGCACAGGTTGTCGAAACAAACATTGAAATACACTCAGTTTTCGAATCATTTTATTGAAAATACATAAAAGATAATTTTTGCAAACATGGAAGCGCACTATAACTCACAAATGCAGCATCAACAGAGCTGAATATTAACCCTATATTCAAATACACTTTCTGCGCTCTGAACAGTTACATCGCAAATCCAAATTTGATCTTTGTTCCAATTCTTATTTTACATTAGTACATTTTTTTTAAATTTTTCATTTCATTTTTTTACACGATACAAAACTTAGGAAACGGGAAGTAAAACAGTGAAGTGCAGGTAAGATAAACGAAAAAACTTTCATGATTGAATATTGTGATGTCAAATCATTAAACTGTGGTGGGCTTGAACAAATGCAGTTCCTATTAAGCTATTAGGTTGTCTTCAAAAAGCGATTTTGAAAACCGCGTTAAGTACATAAATTCCATAATAGGAACATTATTGTCAATGTTAAGAGTTGGCAGTCTTAGGTATAAATTTGGATTGGTTTTTCAATATGCATGAAATGGGAAATCATTTTAATATCAACCATAAAGAGATGCTGTCAGAAGCAAAACGCAGGCAAACATTTATGGATATTAAAAAAAAAAAATTGAAGAAAAACTAAATAATATTTCCTTAGTAAGTAAGTTTATGTACAGTACACTGACTTTTCTCTTACAACGATGCACATTCAAAATATTATCGAGAAAGAATATTTGAAACATCAATACCTCCTGAGAAAAGTTACAAGTACCATGTCAATGAGGAAAACCTAATCTTAGTAACATCAATTATTCAAGTAAATTATCAACTATACAATCAAAAGATGAATTCTTTAAGAAAATACTAGAGAATTAAATGAGTAAATATCACAATTTAAAATTCCAACGCAAGAAGTAATCTTTGGAATATATCTCTTGTCATCTTACACCAAGTTGTGGGAACATGTTGGGGGTAATGTTCAAAGATGTCATGTCAAGTTACACGTTTATAAATACATATAAAAATTGAGTTATAAAATATATTTACAATAAACTCTCTTGAGACGAAACTAAAATATTTTCAAGAATGTTTTTCTTTTCGAGAGAGCGGAGATGTTTATTTTCATATAAAATAAATTGGTAGCACAGCTGTGTGCGCTAGGCTCGCGAAGCAACATCCATTTTCTTTCTTAATTATTTCATCAACACACAAAACATGCCAGCCGGTAATCATGTCTACCGAATGTTTCACCGAAAGGTTACGCTAGAAAAATCTACCTCAGAGGATATTTTGGGGCAACGCATTGAGACGTAGATACAAGCAACGGAAACTTAGGGCATACTAAAATTATTTGTACAAGGTCCCTCATTTTTGAAAATTAAGAAAAACTCAAGTGTCATACGAAACAGAAGCCTCTTCATAACTAGAATAGTGTCTAATTTGAAGGGAAATTAAATATCAAGAAAAATGAACGGGAAGTCTTTTTGTTTGAAATTAACGATCTGTGAACGAATATTTAAGGCGACATGACCACCATCGGGTGGCCAAAATATCGGGTACCTGTCCCTCCGTATTCAAAGCACATAATATCGCCGCGTAGACATTTTAAACTGCGGAGTCTTTGCCGACAAAACTCGTTCTGGAAATTGACTTTTTCATGTCGTATTCAACTGTTGTGTCCTTCTTATACCTGAAAACAAAAAGAAAGTGAATCAGTAATAGCTGTTGGACCTGTGTATGAATAGGTAGAAAAGAAAAATTATTAGTAGGTACTTGTAGGTATATAAGTACTAATCTCTTTCTATCTCTAATAATATTTGAACTATGTATGTATGAACTATGTAACTATGAATTTACAGTACAAGTAACTGAGGTTGACTGCTTCATACAATGTTCTTTAACTCATTCTATTAGAACATCCTTCTGGAAAAAAAAGTTTTTGGGTTTTTGGAACAGTGACAAAAACTATGAGCACCTAACAGCTGGCGCGCCATGGCGTTTTTAAGGGTTATTGGGGTCCACTTAACAGAGTTAGCAGTACTCGTCCTGGCTAGAGTGATACTAATACAGCTGCTGGCAGTTGAAAGGGAACGGGTGGAGAGACGAAGGATAGAGATCCACTGATAAGATGGGAGGAGATGTGGACGGGTGAGTTGAGAGGGACCGTTCGTTTAGTTCCTGACATCCAGGCGTGACTGCAAAGTGGACATGGCGAAGTGAACTATTTCCTGACTCAGTTCTTCTCAGGACATGGACTTGTCTATGCCTACTTATACAGAATGAGAAAGTTGGATACCCCATCCGACGAAATACGTAGTATAAAGGAGCACTGGGCATAATATCTCCCAATATGTCACCAGAGCTGGTAGTTGCCAAGATGTTGCAGGGTGAGCACCATTGAACCCACACATCAGGAAATGTGGAGAGCGTCTTGAGGGCAAAGATGGTCCTTGAACGGGAAGGGGAGTGAAGAGGACTCAGCCAGAAGTAATGTGTTGAACAGTCCCAGGCTGAGTTCCAAAACGAGAAAGGTAGGTGAAGTTTGAGTCGAGAATGAGAAGATTTCCTCACCGCCCTAAGGGGAAATAACTACGTTGAGTAAGCAATACTCGTCCTGGTTATAGTGATACCAATACAGCTGCTAACAGCTGAAAGGAAAGGGATGAACCCTTTAGAGGAAGGAATAGAGAGGAAGGATAGAGATCCCGCATTTCCAGAGAAGAAAGAGAATGCACAATGACAAGATGGGAGGAGATGTGGAGTTGAGAGGGAGATGAACGCGCTTGTTGGTTCCTGACATCCAGGCTTGACTGCAAAGAGGACATGGAGAAGTGAACTATTTCCTGACTCAGTTCTTCTCAGGACATGGACTTTTTTATGCTTACTTTGAGAGAATGAGAAAGTTGGATACCTCATCGCACGAAATAGGTAGTGGAAGGAGCTGGCTACAAGAAGCACTGGGCGTAACATCTCCCAATTGTCACCAGAGCTAGTAGTTGTAGAGTGAGAAGCATTAAACCCATACACGGAAGGCGAGTGAAAAGGACTCAGAGCGAAGTAATCTGTTAAACAGTCCCAGGCTGAGTTCCAAAACGGGAAAGGTAGGTGAAGTTTGAGTCCCAGATAACCTGGAGGTACGGTCCTTCAAGATCCAAATGCCCGAGATCCACCAAATGACACCTATGGGTCTTGAAGCTTTCCTCACCGGCTTACAGGAAAAAAGCTAGGTACATACATTGAGTTTGTATGAGGTATCGTCCACTGGGAGAATACGGTCAAACAAGACCAACAACGCCCTACAAGCGGCAGAAAAATGTTGGGTCCATCTGAGGAATTGGGTGGAAGAGACACTGTCTACATAGCAAATCCACTGGGCGAAAGGTGTGTGTAGCTGCTCCCATGTTGCTAAATATTTCCAAAACACCTCTGTGACATTATGACAGGTCTCAGCAGCACTAGAGAGTTTGCAGTTGCTTAGGTTATGATGGGGGCGGCGGTTCTGGATGTTCAGTCGGATATTTCTTTAGAGCTTAAATTGTCGAAGGGAACCAGCAGTTTTACAGCGGAGGTAATAGGGATTTCACAAGCTCTCCAATATATTCAGTCTAATGTAGATCCGTTAGCATATCGCAAGGTGGTTGTCTGTACGGATTCATTCAGTACGTTACAGACACTTTCCAGTCCATACCTTAAAAAATTCAGGAACCCCTTTATTATTACCATAATTAAACGAATATCAACGCTCAAGGATATGGGGATAGAAATCATATTTCTATGGGTTAAGTCACATGTGGGTTTATTGTTCAATGATAAAGTTGATATCGCCGCAAAGAGGGCATCGCGGGAAGGTCTACCATTATATAATCCGATATTAAAGGAAGAATTGTACACTGAAATGAGATCTCACCATCATATGATGTGGCAAAACCTATATAGTCAGGGGGAGCAAGGGGCGTTCTACAAGAAATTAAACCCGAAAATCAGCACGGTACCATGGTTCGAACGAATAGATAAACCGAAGCGATTTATACGCATTTTCTGCAGACTGAGATCTAATCACGCCATAAGCCCTGTGTATCTAAACCGTATAAACCGTAGAGAAAATGCTATCTGTGATTGCGGTCATCCGACAGGTAGCTCGGAACACCAGGTGATGGAATGCCCTACTTACAGCATACAAAGAAAAATCATGTTTGACAGGCTAGTAAGTAAAGTAGCATGTCCTTTCAATTACGTGACCTTATTACTCACTGAAAATATAGAAGCGTGGAACGACATATACATTTTCATAGAAAAGAACAACATAAAAGTATGAAAATAAGTTAAGAATAATTAGATTATAAGTGAGATAGATGTATAAAAATGATATGATATCGATTGGACATGAATTGTACATAATTGAATAATATATTATCATGATTATATTGACAAGAGAATTGTATAATTATTTTGAACGTTATAATGGTTATTTTTAAATGTGGAATCTTCATTTGAGTGGTAAATTTATTAAATTAATGCTAATTAAGAAGTATGAATTAAGTATAGATTGACCTTGGAATGTTATGGCTGTATGTTATGTGACTATGCCAAATAAAAAATTAAAAAAAAAAAAAAAAATGCTCCATACAGTTGTAGCTCAAGTAAATTCACAACTAATACACAATTGAAAGTAATCACAAAGCATAATATTATGGTCTTACCCGTCATCAATCATAGGCTTGCTCTCTATTCGGATTTTGCCATCTCTGTGCCCGTTATTGAGCAGTTCTTTTCCTTCACTGTAATAAACAAAAACAAAAAACGGTGAAAGGCACGTAAATCCAGCTGTATTTTGTATGCGATCAATTATTAGGCACACAACTCGAGAAAACGCACACACCAAGCATCAATTACCGCCTTAGCAATGTTTCTAGCAATTCAAGATTTACTGAAATACCCTACCCCTAGGATTTCTAGCAGGAGTCAACAGTAGATGCACCTACTCTTAATAATCCTGCATTCCTTCCGAAATTGTGGAAAATTATTAAACTTAGTTTGTAAGGCCCAAATAAAACGAATGTTATTATAGAAAGGTACTTACATATTTTTAACAATAGGTGTAATAAATCACATTTACCTCCTGTACATTACACGAGTACCTCCTTATCAAATCTAGTTCTCTTATTAATTCGACTAACGTAAATAAGGTTAATAACAATCAACAACCAACTCAAATACGAGGCATGTCTAGAAAGTTTCCGACTTGCGTTCAAATCTCCGCATTGGTGCTATTCTTCATCCTTCGAAGTAGTCTCATTTAGCGCAATTTTCCATTGGTTTATGGTTACGATGTGCTGTAGGAGTCATTGCTGCCATTATCCTCATCGACCTCCTTGCAATTGAGAGGAAGCGGATTTACCTCCGGCGACCCTCACTGTTCCATATCAGGAAAGAGTAGAGAGAGACAACACTGCAGCACTGGCTGAATGAGTAGGAATCTGATGTCCGGCGATCCTCTGAAGAGTCACTGTCCCATATCAGGAAAGAGTAGAGAGAGACAACACTGCAGCACTGGCTGAATGAGTAGGAATCTGATGTCCGGCGATCCTCAGAAGAGTCACTGTCCCATATCAGGAAAGAGTAGAGAGAGACAACACTGCAGCACTGGCTGAATGAGTAGGAATCTGATGTCAAGGGGGCCCTGCCCCACGTCCTTATCCCACAGGTGTGCCCATGGCTCGACAGGAGGCTCGGGGAAGTGGACTTGTACACTACAATGTTCCTGTCGGGCTATGGATACACTGAAGAACGTTAGCAGACACCGCAAAGTGATGGTACTTCAATGCACCAAACGGCGATGCTGAGCACACGTTTTCTCACTGCGCCAGATGGAAAAGAGAACGAGAAATCCTGGAAGAAGAAGAGGGCGAAATCACACCTTCTAACGTGATCAGGAAGATGATCTCCAACCAGCGATCTTGAGAGAGGATAGTGTCCTACCTAGTCTGAATCCTCAAGACAAAAAAAGCTGGTGAAAACAGGTTCTTCAGGTGAAAACAAACTGGAGACCCCGAGAAGGCTACAGAAGGGAGCGTGACATCGCCCAGTGATCGACCCCACTCCGACGTAATGCTGAATAAGTGAAGAGGATAAGGGTTAGTGAGTGAAACATCACACGGCTGCGCAGTGCGGTCCCTCCAAAGCGTAACTGTACTTTTTCAAGATTTTTCCACTGTCACGATGAGATGTTTCCAAATTTCAAATTGGCGCTCAAAGGAAAGCGGTTCGACGACATCAAGACCATTCAGAGTAATGCGACGCGTGAGCTGAAGGAGGTCATCCCAAAATCTGCGTTTGAGGACTGATTGACGATGTGTAAGCACCGCTGGGAGCGTGTGGTTCAATCAAATGGGGACTACTTTGAAGGATGCCACGGCCTGTGTGACAAAGAATAGCACCAATGCGGAGATATGAAGGCAGGTCGGACACTTTCTAGTCATGACTAGTATCCTGAAGTTTTAACAACGAGATTTTAAAGGAATTCTGGGTTCTGAAGTGGAATGTTTTATATCAGTCGAAAACCTGGGGGTTGAAAATACCACAAGAAATTTTGTACAGATATAGTTCGCCTTGTAGAATGTATCATCAAATAATGTTTACCAAACTAGTAGTAAATAGAGAATCAGAAACCAAAGCCACAAGTGGTATCGTACACAAGTATATATTAATACGCCCGTGATATATATGGACTTATTATTATATGGTTGGAATAATCAGTAAGTAAGTCATTCGAAAAACAGCAAATACTAAAAATGTGTTCTTGTAGGCAATTTGGTCAAAATCCGAGCGAAGGAGTAAGAGCTACAAGAAAAGGCTTTGTAAGGTGCTTTTGTTTACTCTTACGGAAGCGTCCAAGTCCTACATGCGATTGGCAAGCCTCAAAAAAAGCACAAGACAACATCAAATATAAATTGGTAAATCTGAATCCATTCTCATAGGATGGGCCTTACAACACGAAATTCATATCCGGTAGTGGAACTTTGACGGCATCGCTTCCTGAATTTCCGGGGCTACCGCTCTCATTGGACGACGTATCTTTATTGCTGCAATATGGCAAAGGGAACCGCCAGCTATACAGGCTGAAAAAAGTCACGGGGAGTCCCAATGTTTTTACGGAAGTTTCGACGAAAGGGAAATCATTTTTGAATTAAGTGAAGTAAGGGATTGGTGCAATCCCCAAATCATGGCATAAATTAGACGATTAAGGTTGAATAAGGAATAGAAGGAACCGCGAAGTTAAGAAACGGAAAATCTGTAGATGATACGATACGTAACAGGTGAAATAATAAATAGCGAGTTTTCGACAGGCAAGTTTCAGGTGAGCTTAGTACGTTGATCAGATAAGACCTTCGCATAGTGTAACAAACGCCGTTTTTTTAGATCGTTAATTTCCTACTAACTCATAATCATGAGGTAAAGTGATTGCAAGAGTAATGCAAGGGGATCAGTTCTTACTGAGGAGCCTTAGCAGAGACGAGCATACCTCGTCCGAAGAGATATTTAAAGTCACCAGAAACTTGTGTAAGCAGCGTTTTTCGTTTTTCTATCAGCTAGGTAATGCTTGTGCAGCGAATATAGCTGACAGAAAAATTTAGGGACATACGAAAACATACCGTCAGCCAACGCTTGGATGGAATGTAACAATAGCAATTTGCTCAATCAAAAAGAGTTGCGAAACGGGCTGTAGAATGGCGTAGGACTGATAAGACATCGTGCTTAGCTCATCAGCACATCCTAAGAGGTTGAGTGATTCAGAACAATTTTTCGGATTATGGAGGTCACTCAGTGGGGGTTATACCCTTTAACCCGTTAACAAACTAGCGTTGTGCCATATACGGGATCCCAAATGGATACCAACGTAGGCCAATAGGCCAAACATTTCTCGTTGAAGGTCTTAGCTTGTCAACGTATTAAGCTCACGTCCTAACTAGCCCGGCGGAAACTAGCTATAACCCATCGGCACAACGTGGAAGAAGCTTAATGGGTTAACTAAGATGAAAGTACCACCATCATTGATAATGACAACAGATGATGTCCAGGGAGCTACAGTAGGGCTCATACTATCCGCTTGCTGCAGGAGCTACCTGGCGACTCTAATTTTCCTATCACTCTCAGACTGTCAAATGTTCATTGTCAGAGAAGAGCAGATCTTGGAAATTGTAGACTTTTTGTGTTAATCTGAGAGAGAAACCCCTACTAAAAACGCTGCAGAATTTTCCACAACGGTGTATTTTTTTCTGTTTAGATCACTGTTCTGTATACGACATCCTTATAAGTCACAAAAATATTTTTGTACACCTGTACGAACTAATTTGAGTCATGAGCTAAAATATTGTGCGTTCGGTCGAGAAGGTGACTTGGTGCCTACTTCATTTTGACAACGAGTCAGAAGTGTACAAATGTTACAAATTACCAAATTAACCGTAATGGAATAATTGGTGCGTTTGAAATTCTTGCTAAATTCAGATTTAATTACTTAATTTTATCCGTTGTTGAATCGTAGGTTTCGTTTGTGAAGTTAACCACATACATAATTTAGTTGTTCATTATCATATTTGCTTGTAATTTGGACTTGAGGAGTTTTGGACTCAAAAAAGAGCTCTATCGAATAATCATACAATTATAGCATAATTTTCTACTTTCTTATTACGTTTCCTTTCTCCAGTACCATTGCACACAATTGGCTGGCGTGGGGGAAAAACCAGGTAGGTAAGTCGGTGAGGTGAAAATCGAGATATCTCAAAAGTAGGGGTTATGTTGTGCAATCTTTCGTTTGAGAGTATCACCGTAAGTCTGCGAGGTTTCGTATTAACTGGGGAGTTGATGATTAGTCAGTTAACTCTCATTTCCAACATTTCTGTTTCGAGAACAAACCGGTAACTGTATTTACTTGCTTGCATCGCAACTCCTTTCACAAAGTATCAGGAAGTGAGTAAAAAGAACATTTCGAGTTAACTTGTTGAACATGACAGTTGAGTAAGACAATACTAACTCACTCCAATAAGGAATAAGGAGATAACTGTACATATCCGATCACGGCATCGATGTTTCCAAACATTGATACCCATCCCTAGTACAAATTCCTGGGTATCCCACCAGATATTGTCTACACTAATATTATCGAGGGCCGATTTGGTAAATAATAAATGCACGAACTTTAAGCTAACGGACTTAAATTGGTCGAGTAAAGTTGAGAAGAATTATTCAATCAAAGGAATACGCACCTTCCAAGCTTCGTTTCTTCCTCACGTGGAGTGCGAGAGCTCTTCTTTCCACAAGCGAGCCAGATTATTCCTGAGCAGATAGAAAATTTTATTCAGAAATTCGTTTAACGTCATCTTGACCACACAGCGTCGAATTAAGAAACGATAAAATCTCGCCTGAAATCAGTACGCACCTGTATCATTTACGAAGAAGCACGATACGTCAACGATGAGAAGAATAACGAATAAAGCTGCGACGACAAACGCTATGAGCATAGCCGTTGTAATTGGACCATCGGCCGTTCTAGCGAATTTGGGGCCATCTCCTGAAAAAGAAATACCTAGAATGTAAGAGAAATTAACAAATTATTCACTTGATAATACTATCAAGAAGATGGATTTGGTTGGAATGAGACCAGAAAGTCAGTAAATTGTTGATGCGAAAGATTTGTTTGGTGGTTTCTCAAGAGCGACCTCAATAACTATCAAGCAGGTTCTTTTCATTTCAGAATTTGGAAAAAGTTTAATACATCTGCATGATATTTAATTTTAAGAACAATCAAGATCAAAGTGTGGAATCTAGTTTTCAGGTAGAATGCTGTATTAAAAATTTCAGCTGACCAAATTTGTGGAATCATAACACCACTAAAGAGCAACTTTTGAAAATGGATGACATTTTTACCACCATAAATCTTCAAACAATTTTGTTATTTCAGGCAAATTAGTGCTGTAGCTTCCAAAAATTGCTCTAGAGCTAGACATCGTTTTAATATCTCTTGGGCGTCCAAAATATGAGTTAGCGACGGTTTCTAGGTTGTGCTTTAGATTTTTAGAGCCTTAAAAACCGCGAAATGTTTGGACATTCTTCAGTTTTTCGCGTATAACTTAAAAGGTACGCATCCTACAGAAAATGTCACTCATTTCTTTCTTAAAAAAATTAAAATTCGCGTCGAATGGTGTTTCAAAAATTGATATTCGGAGCTCAACGTAGAAACCGTCGCAAACTCATATACCAAGAGGGAATAAAACGATTTCCAGCTTTCGAGCAATTTTTGGAAGCAAGAGACTTTCCTGGGCTATGTGATAAATAAAAACTTGGTACAATACATGAGGGACGTTCAGAAAGTAAGGTTACAAGGGCTGTGTAGGACTAAGGGAATTTTGTTTTTCAGAGTTGTCATTACTGGTAGGTAGAGAGGTGCCTAACGGTAGAAACAAATCATCAAACGGCTCAGTCCGTTGCGAAATATCGTCACAGCAGCCAAAAGCGTCAAACAGTTCGTCCTCCAACCGGTTCTTTTTGTTGAATGTAATGGAAGCGAGAGTGAAACTTTTCCTGAGTCAATTGTGACTGGTGATACAACGTGGGTGTGTCACTATACCTCTGAGTCAAAAAGGCAGTCTCTACAGTGGCGCCATACCCATTCACCATAAAAAAAATTCAAAGTCCAATTTTCAGACAGGGAGATCATGGAATCTTCCATCTTTGGGGCCTTAGAGATATTATTGGTCGATTACATGCCTTCCATCTTTATTATTGATTATTATTGATTATTGTCTTATTTTATTGATTGTTATTGTCTTTATTATTGATTATTGTCTTCCATCTTTGGGGCCTAAAGAGATATTATTGGTCGATTACATGCCTAAACGAACCATACTGTGAGACACTCGAGAAGTTTTTAAAAAATTAAGGACAAAAGGAGAGGAGGTCTCGTGGTTAGTCACTCCTTTATGACAACGCTAGACCTCATACTCACTCAGGACCTGCTTGTTTCATTTGGGTGGGATATTGTGACTACCCCCACCCTACGCCCCGGACCTGGAACCATCGAATTATCTTCTTTTCAACAAATTGAAGGAGTTTTTGGGTGGACACCGATTTTCAAATGGCGAGGTCCAGGAGGGTGTCGAAAATTGGCGTCGGGAGGTGGAGCAGAGGGACTTACATTTATATAATATATAAATGTATTATGTGTCATTCTATACGATAACTCTCAGCAGAATTGATATAAAAAGTTCATATTTGCACAAAAATCTAACCTGGCAATCGAAGCGGTGTTTAGGGGTTTAAGGAGGGGAGGGGGAGGGGGGCATTACCCATAAATTCCAAGATGAAACAGTCTGTTTTCAATTTTCACTAATTGTTGTAACCTTACTTTCTGGACGTCCCTAGTAGTACGTAGGTAATTGAGACCTCAACCTTCGAAGTATTAGAACCCAAGAGCTTACTGATGACTAGGTTATTTGTTTAAAATATTACAATTAATTCATTTATGTCACCGTCATGTCCTTCACCAATAACGTAATTCTTCCACGAAAAAAGCAGAAACTTAGACATTTATGAGTGCATTATAGTGTTACTAACATGCTGTATGTGACTTGTGCCTCTCGGTGCCTTTCATTAATTCGTCCCCAAAGTATGTTGATTTTTGCTCGGGTGTGACATGTTTAGTGTAGCTATAAGTCAGCCGAACTATTAAAAGTGTAAGGTAGGTACCGAATATGTTATATTATAATATCGGTTAGGTATATAAATTTTTTCGCATGATGCATTCTGGTGATCATCTAAGTAATGAGGGAGTTTCAAATATCGTATGGACAACAAATATGTAGGTACACAGTATGTAAATAAGTGTTCTACATGAAATTATAGGTGGGTGATAACGAGTATAGTAGGTACTTCGTTTCCTGTACTATTTTCAAAGGAACTAACCTAAATGGATTATAATCTGAAATCTTAATATCTAGGTTACCTATTATAAAGGTAGCTGATATCCTTATCGTATATGTAATGGAAAGGAGGTGGGGCGGGGTTATGCTACCAAATATAAGCACTAATTTTTCTACTGTGAAAGTATCAACCATGCTTGGTGCGAAAATAACAAAAATAGTCGTCCCCATGCTGCCCGACGTTTATAAAAGTGGTAAAAGCAAGCTTCAAGCAGAAAAAACAAGCGAGATCAGAATAGTACACTTCCAAACATGACATAGGTTAATGCTGAAAACGAAAACGTTAATTGCTACCTTTATTCAGGTTTTATGAAGGTACTGCAGGATAACTATAAAGAAAAATGTTTACCTACAATTCAGCCTGCCCGAGATTTTCCTTGTAACTTCAAAATGGCTGGAATCGTTTGGGCCGTTTTATTATGAACACAGAAATAATTTTATAAGAGTCAAGAAAATGACGTCGTGATATACCCGATTAACCACGAAAGCAACTACACACTAGGAATTCGATAACTTGATTTCCATGTTATTGGAAACATTTATCAGAAAATTCAGTAACACAACCAGTGAAGAAACACCGTGGTTATCTCTATTGATAACTCATCTGCTCACATACAATGGTTCAAATAATAAGGGCAACATTGAAGATGTTGAAGTAAGTAAAAAACATGAAAAACCTACTCGAATGTTAACTGAATACTTCTACAAGTGATACCTACTCGAAAGTGGAAGTTACACTTCCATAAGGTAGAGATACCATATAGCTTCCCTGTGATACAATGGATACTAATGGTGATACTAATCATGTACCAGGGTTCCGATTCTTATCACACTTTTCATTTAGTACTTCAAAGGGTTTTTATACAAGTTTCGCCACACCAGTTTGCAAAAAACAGAAGGAAATAAATCAAAATAATTCAACATGAAGTGAGCTATACCATTTTCTATCGACACACGAGTCAACTACTTTAACCAACGCTTGCCGTTTAACACTTAGAGCGCCATATTATACATTAATATGATACAAATTGAGTTTACATGAGGCCAAATGGATATATTCGATACCAAATATTATTTGGTTTACAGTGGGAGGCCATATACATCAGAATGGTACAACACTAAGGTGCGGTTTCCGAGCTCGGGATCAAGGACTCAAATAAGCTCTCGGATCTAAATCGTCTTTCTGAGTCAGGGAAAGATCCTTCGATCTAGGACTTATGATCCTTCGAAACTCGAGGATCATAAGTCCTAGACCAATTTGAGACTAGAATCAATATCGAGAATCGTACGGTTTTTTTTGTGTCCACTTAATGTTGGCATCGGGTCTCCAGTGTCCGTTAGTACGTTCGTTCGCAGTAAAGTTAATCCTTCACTTGGAACGCCAATTTTCAGACTCCAGAGTCTATTCAAGTTCTGGACTTTGTTAACGGCCTGACTAAAAACGGCACTGGTTAAAGTCTAGAACTTCGTTTAATCCCAAGCTCGGAAACCGCACGTAGAAGTCGCATTAAATGTTTCTGTACCATCTAGACTCATGGCTTAGCGGAATTTGAATGGTTGAGCGACGATGTATGGTCTCGTACTGTGACATGCCGACGTTGCCGCGAGAAAAATTATGAAGGGGGAAGAAGAAGAAGGTTGTTTTGCTGTTGTTGTCATGAAGTTGGACTTTTGACCTTTCGGGAGGAGTACGTTCAACATTGTTTTCGCTCATCTTATCGAACATTCAGACGGGTCTGTGTTCTTCAGCGTGTACGTTTGTTATGTCAGGTAGGTGACCTTTGACACGTGGCCTTTGTGTGAGATGAAAATTCGAACAGTCACACCATGACGCCGCATTCATAGATTTGATACAACCGCCATTTTGGCATAATTTGCTGTTCATGTGGTATAATACTGAATCAAAATCATCAGTAAACACTTAGAACGTCCCTGGCCTGGGAAGTACGACATACTAAAAAGACTGGCCTGAAATAGTAGACATGTTATTCTGACGTGGCGCTCGAAGTGTTAAATTTATGGCATTTGCACTTCTCTACGAATACACACATAAATGAAACTGCTAAAACTTTAACGTTCCATACATTTAGAGTCAAATTATTAGCTACAACAGATTGAGGGTGTCATTAAAAGAACTTTATATGAAAAAATTGAAAATATATTTTCATCAAACTATTACAATTATTTCTGTACATTGAACTATTGGTACTATTAATCACTAACATGGGTCACTCACGACAACACCTATACAGACAATGCAACGCGGAACTTTCTATGGAGCTAGCACGCTTCCAATCATCAGAGGAGTAGTATAATAATTAAGGTAATCTTGTGAACACGGTCATTTCATATAAATTGAATAACTTGATTTTGGGGCAAATCAAATAAGGGGTTTCAACAATAAGGAAACATGGTAGCTAAATTCTTGGTACAGCTAGGTACTGAGTTGTTGATTTATAAATTTAAATGCCAAAATAAAATTTACTATTTGGTTGATAAATAAAACAGTTTATAGTATTGATCAGATCATCTTTTCTAATGGATAGTAAGTATTTTCAAAACCTTAATCAGATCATCTTCTACAGAACATACATACTTATATAGTAGAAGAAAAAAAAAAACCATGACATTGAAATTTCTTATAGGCTAATATAAAGTACGTTTTGATCATTAGTAAGTACTCATTTTATAGTTTTTCGGATTCAAAGCTTAAGATTTGATATTTCGTTCAAATTGAAACAGTTGGTTTCATCTCAAACATCAACCGAAAATGACATATGAGAGGGATGATGTGAGGGATTGCTACAGCTAAAATTAAAACCTAGTACCTACATTAACGTGTGCCGGTAGGTGTTGAAGAAAAAAATAACGTAATTTGGTGTATTCATAATCGCAGTAGTAGGAGAAGAAGGCGTAAAATAATAACCAGATATTAGTTTCGCTGTTTAATAAACAGAGAATATGAAGACAATAATAACGAAAATTGATTTAGAGTGAAACTCTGAATTTACGATTCCAATTGATTCGACGAAACATTTAAATGGAATTTAAAAATTAACCTTCGCGTTATAGTGAATACACCTAGATCTCGAATACCTGTACGAAACTCCAGTAAAGTTTTCCTTTTTAATTGGTAAAAAAATAAAATTAATAATAATACTAATGAAAAAATAACACAATACGTGCACGGAGAACTAAATGATCAAGTTTCCAAAAACCACAAATATCTTTGATTATGGAGTAAAGAAAACGAATTCGAAATGGAACGAAGAACGAATTGGTAGCCTACTGCTATTAACGTGTTAAGTAGAGAAGTAAAAGACATTTCTGAATCGTACAATTGAAAAAAAAGATAACTTATAGACATTTGCTTATTTTGAGTGCGTCAAAAACACAATCTAGGTGTGATCAACCTGAATTAATTACTATAATATAGTAATATTATGTAGAATTGATCAAAACTTATTCGTCGGTTTGAACCAATGTTTTAGCCAATTTATTCAACTTAATCGATAAGTTGATTCAGTACTTAGAACTCCAGCTACTATTTAAATCGATCATTACCACCTTGTTAGACAAGATACGTACAAAAATTGAAAGAAACACCACGATTGCCTAGATGATAACGAAAGTTCGTACGGGTCAAGTGTACCTAACGCCCAAATTGTATTAGACCCTACAGTAAAAATAATCCTGAAAATTCAGGTGGAATTTTAAATGAAAATCAACTATAGTTTTACGAGTGGCTTGAAAAAAAATTATTATTATTGGAATGATAGTAGATTTGAATATTCAAAGTAGTACCGAATAATCATTATTCACTTACGTTGGCACAATTACAATATTTTTTTACCTTAACAGCTTGAGGCACTGATTCTCCCATAAATTTATATTTAAATATTTGAGTGATATCACAAATTCAGGCACCTTAAAAACGAACCCGAGCCAACTTTTTTCTACCGTTTTTTTTAAATATAGCAAAAAGAACTTAGTATTATAAACTTGATCGTCATAATTTTGAAATTGAAAAGGCACCTAATTGAAATGAAATACTGTGGGACGAGGGAGTGATATGCAAAACTGGTTGTATTTTATCGACTCGAGATTACCAGGGCGTTGTCAGGGAGTGGTTCAAAGCTCTGAACGTCCCCTTCATGCCAAAACCATGAATGTGCCAAAAATCGAAATTTGAGTTTGGCATCAATTGAGGGGGGTATTGACCTCCTCTATTAATAGAAAATCCTTAGAAATACTTAGAAAAATCCTTAAAAAAATACCTGAGCATTTGTAACGATTTTTAATAAATAGAGAAGATTTTTAATCAATACCCCTTTCAATTGATACCGAACTCAAATTTAGATTTTTTGGCACTTTCATGGTTTTGTCATGAAAGGGACGTGAATACGTCTGTCCAAGCTCCTATTCACAAATCACACAGAAATAATTTTTTCCTTCAGCCATAGAATCTCGAATTATATTAATGAGATGAATACTCTCACTTATAAATAATTGGTGGGGGGGGGGGGGGGGATCTTACTCGTAAATTCAGAATCCACCAATTTTCCCACGAAACAAACTAAGTTTTGCACAGCACGCCCTCTTGGTTATGTGCGAACACCGAATAATTTTCAAGCCCATGAAACGAACAAAACCGTAAAAGACTAGTTTTAATTTACATTTATGTACACCTAGAATACTTTTGTTCTTAGACACACTTGTGCACAGGCAACCTTTCAGAATTGTCAACCTCAGAGTATCGCTATGAGGAGTGAGGGGATTAAAAATACGTAACTTATAAACGTAGCTTGAACGGTAGACGAACTTGTTGGATGGTTGAGGCCTTCTTGTGCTGGTGATCCATCTAAAGATGACAATATACAGTGTGAAATTTAAACTAATCCCTGCATTAATGTAAAATAGTCATTATTTTACAATCTCGCGTACCCTATGACGATAAGAGGGATTTGGATGTAAGAATGGTTTTGAGACAGGAAGAGTTGAAAAAAATCCAAGTACGAAGGAGAAAAAGTTGTTTAAAGAAAACCAGAAAAACATACGACTACGATTAATTTTGAAAATAACTCCACAATCGCCACTTAAGAAGCCAAAAGAAAGTAAAAGGAGATTTCTAGAACTTTACCAACCTAATACGAAGCAGGCATTGGACAGTCACAAGCTCACAACAATGACAAATGCGGGAGAAAATCATAAATAAATCAAATACGAACGATCTTGTGGCGCTAGAAATTGAAACCCTCCCTGTCCACCCATTTTAGCATTTGGCGTAAAACAAAAAAAGCAATCGAGCACCGGAACCAGCACAATGACAGGTAGGAATACATACAGGGTGTTTCAAAAGTTGTTAACCTCCCTACTAAAATCCTTACGTGACAAGGAAAAAAAATCTTTCTTTTCGGAATCTGTGAACTTTTTATGAATCTGTGAACTTTTCATGAACTTTTTACTTCGACAACCTTTTTTTTTTGGCGCACCTGGGAGCGTCCAGAAGCGCCCAAAGTTGAACTAACTGCGTTTGTTCGTAATTTCGATAAGACAGAAAACCCCAAGTGTGGCGCATGAAATTTAATTATTTCACGTGCACAAAAATACGATATTTGAGATCCTCACAAAAAAATACATAGATTCAGAAAAGAATGATTTTGTTTCCTTGTCACGTAAGGATTTTAGTAAGGGGGTTAACAACTTTTGAAACACCCTGTATAATATGGATGTATTGAAAACTGGCTGTACAACACTGTAACACTTGTTCTCTTTAGTTGGGGTCTTGATAATATCCATGTTGCAGCTTCCTAAGAGCTTAGATTCCAGTACCACATTCAGTGCATGTACTGACCGCTCATTATCACACCATTTGCCATTATGGCTATTGCGAATCACCTTTCATTAGTATCATCCCATATAATTATGGTAATTATGAGTAAACACGGACCTTCGTAATCACTCATACTCAGTCCAAGTTTTTGTACATTAAAAAAATAATAATAATAGTGCACTCGGCTCCAAGATGCAACTCTCACGGATTTGCACTGTTCGTATCATCCAATATTCGAACAATTAAGAATTAATTCATTAGTGATAAGCAACCAGAACGGCGTATCTGGCTTGGGGTGTGAATTGAGCCCTTAGCAAGAAAACTACGCACTAATTAATTACCACATTTCATTGGATTATTTTCCTTTGAGTGTTAGCGCAACATGAAACGAGCCAAAATAAAAATACTCAGAATCCACACCAATAAAAAGTGCTCGTATAAAATACTATGCCTCCACGAATCTTTCCTTTTAGCTAGGTGCAGAGTGTGCCCAACTATTGACTAATGAATTATGCAACGGCAAGTGACTTCGCAACCAATGCCCATTTCCCAATGCTAATATGTAAATATATTAAATATAAATTATCCCATGAAAAACAAATAAATTAAATTAAATTTAAAAAAGTTAGTTAAGAGCCACATTAGCTCAGTAGATTTAATCAAGCATGTATAGGGAGATAACTGGTTTAGATTCATTTTTCGAATTTAACAAGTGGACGTAATAGAAGGGAAAAAATCATAAAGAAGGGCACCAGAAGCAGTAGTAGGTAAATAAAAGTAAGAAATGTATAGTTTACACAAGAAAACTACTACACG
Source organism: Stenodema calcarata (assembly GCA_963920205.1). Classification (NCBI taxonomy): domain Eukaryota; kingdom Metazoa; phylum Arthropoda; class Insecta; order Hemiptera; family Miridae; genus Stenodema; species Stenodema calcarata. The sequence goes on along the minus strand of OY986055.1, from coordinate 13,825,270 downwards.
AAATAATTAATAAATTTTCAACACATGAAGTCAAGGGTCATGTACCTACCAAAAGCAAAGAGCTTACACGGTTTTAGACCTACTACACTGAAGATCAACTAGATACCAGAAGGCAGGAAAAAGTTTCAAAAAGGGTGGAAAACTTACCTCGAGCAGTTCGGAAGAGGATTTGACCAGGCGTGCTGAATCCGATGGCGTTGTGAGCTCTGAGCTCGATCTTGTAGAGCGTCTGCGGCTCCAGTTGCTCGAGGGAGTAGGAGGTTTGTTCCGTGTTTCGGATTTCGAGCTTTCTGCATTCTTTCACTTCGTTCGCAATGACGTCATTCGATCTGGAAGTCTGCAGAAGACGTTTTAGGGTTAATGTCGTGGGTAATAGAGAGTTGTCGGACGAAACGAAGGAGTAGGCTCCAGGAGGTTCAACAACCAGTTCCTCCACCAGAGATGGGCGTATTCATATTCATAAATATGAATACGAATAAAATTCATAAATCAGAAGAATGAATATGAATACGAATACAGGTATGAATATGCATAAGAATACTGATATGAATATGAATACGACTACAGATATGAATACGAATAAAGCCATAATCACATCTTTTTGTGAATTTTCCCAGAAATTGTCTTTTTTTGTGTGAATTTTACTATACTTAATTTACTGTATTTTTTGTGGATGTCACTGAAATTTTCCTATTTTGCCAAGAATTTTACTTAAATTCAAGTTTTTCCACAAAAGTAATATCACTAAAATTTCTCCTTCTTTTTGTAAATTTGACAAAAATGACCATTTTCGACATGAATTTTACTAAAATTCACTGTAGTTACTTTTTTGATGTGAATGTTACTCAAATTTTCCTATTTTACAATGACTTCCACTGAAATTCAAGTTCTTTTTACATAAATTCTACTTATTCACATTTTTGTGTGAATTTTTCCTCAATTCACACCTTTTTGTGAATTTTATAAAACATTTTGCCCTTCCCTTTGGATGAATTTCACTAACGTTTTTCCTTCTTACGATACATTTGACAAAAATGGCAATTTTTGTCATGAATTGTGCTAAAATCCACTGATTTGGCTTTGAATAATTTGAATGTTTCAATTGAATCTTTGTTTCCGTTGAACCTTTCGGGAGCGAGAAGACGTCTGACGTCTGAAGAGTATGACGTCACGTGGTGACGCCCACTTGGACCCGCCACCTCTCTGAAGCCTGGTGATGTCAGCGCCCCAACTGGGGGTTTCGTCCTGTTTTTGACGTCAAACGGTCCCCTCGATTTTCGAGGCTTCATTCAATCTCCGCTTGGCGTTTTTGAAGTTTTCTCCTCAAGTAGGTAAATTTTTTTAAATGAATATCGCTCGCAACACACATTTCCCTATTGCTCATTATAATATTTCTGTATAAAGATTGATAGGGATCTAAAAACAGAAGATATTAAAAATTTCTGTATTGACAAGACGTGGTGACGGTAATATTGTAAGCCTGCTGAGATGCCCAATCAACCTCACGGTGGCGACCTTTCTCTGAACAACAGACCACATTCTTCCCCATCTCATTGATAGCCGATGACCACAGGTTATTCCCATTATCGTCAATATCAGGGTCATTATATCCGAATACATACAAATTTACGTCCTAATGAAATCATAGCACCTGTGTGAAATTATCAATAATCGGCATGTTGTTCAAAGATGTCAATTCGTTTAGACATAAATTTAAACGTAAAATGTCAATATCTACCTCATCTGTCCAACAACTCAAGTTGCTGACTTTGATGGCAGAAAACTTATCTTTTAGCGAATTTTCGAAGAAAAGGAAGATATTGTTCTAAAAGTTTTAGAACTTTAGGACTTAATCCCTTTGCGCATGCCAAAGACAATGCAATGGTTCAATTCAATGAAACCTCCAAAACCTATCTCCCTCACAACTCCAACAGTGAGGTTGATAGAATTTAGGTACATAATTCATTTGTCATGATCATACGGTTTCTTTAAAAATTAATTATATGAAGATTTGTTTTCTTTCAAATAACATAAGCAGCCTACCTTAGAGCAATTCATGAACAAAAATAATTGGGAAATGCCAATAACAAAAGTTATTTATTATGAACTAATTCGCACCTTATAAGAAGCATTTTCCTTGAACGAATCTCCATCAGCACGTTTGACCTGTAGAATACGAAAACGTAGCTTTTTTTAGACAAATTGGAAAATGAACATAAATTGAAAATAGTTTACTGCATTGTAATGAGTACAAAACAAACAGTACTACCTATGACAGTTTTAACACAATAAACTGAACACAAAATTATCATTAATGGTTTCGTGTAAGTTGGGGCTTACCTCGCTGATGGGTCCAGTAAACTGAAAATAAAGAAAGGCCATTAAAATCAGAAACAGGCGAGTTAAATGTTTAAAATCCGATATAATATATTATGACCGAAATGGGCCCTTTATATTTTGGGTCGGCCTCCCAATGCGGTTTACACAAAGAAAAATAAGATTATTTGAAAAATCGTGTATGTCCACTAAAATATGAGTACCGTAGCCCGGTTTTGGTGATTTAAACCATCATCAGTAACATAACAGTATTGAAGGTGCATCACAGAGGCCCTCAAAAGTGGAAGGTCGAATAGGACTGGTTGATACAAGTGAAAGAAAAACCAGATTGCTATTGGCTCTTGAAGTGATGGGGAGGGGCTACAAAGTGAAAGGTTTAATGGGAATGGTTACCACCAAGTGAAAGGAAATAGCCTCTGATTGGATATTTGAAGTGGTGGAGAGTCCATGGGAGTCAAACTTTTATAAAAAAATTATAAAAATGGACGCAACATTAGATAAAAACTGAAAGGAATTACATCATTCAAAGATTCGCCTGACATCACTCTTAATAATTTCGAATTTTTCAAGTTCACCCAATGCTCTCTTTCTGGCTTTATTTTCCTTAACTATTTGGTCATTTTTGAATTGGTTAACCTTTTTTTGTAAATGAATGGATAACTACTTGACGTAGGTGGTTTAGCTTTTTGCATTTTTATGTAGGTATTGTGGGTATCAGTTATAAAACCTTACCAGCCACGTGTTATACGGGCATCTGCCTCGTTTTACAGAAGAACCTAGTTAATTTTCAGATTATCTAGCTAAACCTTCAAAAACTGACTTACAATGCAGTATTCGAGATCATATCGGTCAATGTATTCGCCGTTGTCCGCCGGTTTCTTCCACCTGATTTCGAAACGGTCGCCGTACGAGCTCTCAGCAAACCGGTTGGGAGGCATCACGACGTTGAGGATCGAGGGTTCTTCAGGGTTGGAACGCCGGGGCATCGTCGTGTGGAGAGGAGCAGCCCACGAGCTGAATCCTACTTCGTTCAACGCGGAGAACCTGAAGTGGTAGGTGGCCTGAGGTTGCAGGTGTTCTATGATGTAGGCAGCGTCTAATAACACAAGTTAACACCAATGTATTTACTGTTCGCAACTTTTTGGGAATTTGACATAGTGGTAATGTGGGGAGAGCACAGCCTCTATAATTGACAGGATGAATGCACCACAATTACCAACATTCAAGCCTAACTATGGTACCACACCAACATCCTAACAGAGTACAAATCCCTACAAAGTCAAGAGTTTCTCAGCTGAGTGTCATAAAGAGGATCTAAATTAAGTCTTATTCATTAAGAAAACAGCCCGATTCTAATCTTAAATTCTAATTACTGCAGGGAAAGTCCATCATGGATCAACACTGTCTTGGGGTTTGTAATCCTGGGACTCCTCAGAGGCTGAGCGTGGGTAGCAAACAGATGACATCATCCTACTAATTAGGTAGCTACCTTCATCAGTATGTAAATTTACAGTAACAATGTGCAGCCAAATCAATGTGTTACAATGTCATGTCATGACCATTGAAAGTGTAAATTTCCACTTACGTTGTTTGAAGCTGGTACATACAATCCTCAACAATTCACACAATAATTGTTGGGGCAAAATCCAACTTGTCCTTATTAATTTGACATCTAAAGAAGTGAGTAAACGAAAGAACAAGAAACAAGAGTTGAACTAGAATCACCAGTAATTCTATGTAAATATCACTTTTGGGTTTCATGTTGTACCTAAATAGTGAGTTGCATTTCTAGCTAATGCACGAAACCATAGTAAAGCAGGTGGTTTTATTAGATTTCATGGCAGTAATGAGTAAATATTAGTTACCGATGGGCCAAGTCTTGTTCAGAGCCTCATTCCAGTTCTGGTTCTCAAGTTTGTACTGTGCAACGTAAGCCTTGATAGGGCGACCTCCGTCGCTCCTTGGTTCTACAAAACTGAACTTGACCGTGGTGGCTGTGAGGGAAGAAACAAAACAATCAATTTAGTCATTTAATAATTATTATTGGGTTTTAATAATAATAATTTTGGGTTTTATGACTCTGCTCCAATTATTAAAATCTAAAGGCGTCTATTGGATAGGCGTAAAACACGAATTTCGTCCTGAATGTTTGTTCCACTTGCCAGTTTGTGCCTGAACTGGTTCGATCATGTTTGTGATGCAAACCGCTTGTTCCCAGGGTAACCTTATCTGGACTTCTCTGCTGAACGAGTTTTGCAACTGTATGAAACTTGGTTACGAAGAATAATCTTGAACTTGACTCGCTTCACAAACTTCAGTAATGTGACTCACAGCGGACGAGAACTCTGTCACAATCCTGAGATTAAGGTCAGCATAGCCTCTGTTCCCAATCAACTGTTATGTTTGTGATGTAAACCTCACTTATTCCCAGGGTATCCCTATCTTGACGTCTCTGCAGGACGAACGAGTTCTGCAGCTGTATGAAACATGGTTACGAAGAATAATCTAGAACCTGACCACCACATGACTCGCTTCACCAGAAAGTTGGTTTGACGGACATCAGTGAAGGCAAGTGGTATGGCTCACAGCGGACGAGAACTCTGCCACAATCCTGAGATCATTCAGCATACCCTCTGTTCCGAATCAACTGGTAAGTCAATTACACTTGCCACTCACTGACAAAAATACATCATAGATCACTATAATGTAGTGATCTATGATGTATTGCTCATGTCATGCCTTACTCATGTCATGCTGAGTGACAGGGAAGTTGGCCAGGCCATCAAGAACTGTGTACATCGAATAAGGTTTATTTGAGCTCTTCCAGTACCCTTACCGGTAATGACTTCAAATTTAGCCTGTTGAACATCACCAGGATGGTGTGCTTCCATGAGCCTGATGTCATGCCTCGCTTCTCCATGGACGTTTCTGGCCAAGCACGTGTACGACCCATAAAACCTCTTATCCGTCGGCGTTACCTGAAATTATATTACAAAATGCAATTCACCTGCAAGATTGGCAATCTGTCAAATTAACACCACCCGACCACGATTGTTGTAATTGTTCAAGTCCAGCGCTTACCAGTATTGAGCTTTGAGGTCCTTTATTGAATATAACGAAGTTGGGATCTCGCTGTACCATTCTTTCGTTCAAATACCACGTTATTGTTGCGTTAGGGATGGATTCGGCGATGCAAGTAAGATTGACAGGCCTTATCTCCCACGTCCACGAAATGTTCATCGGAGTATTAGCGAAGCTCGGAGGGAACTCTACGGTGATATGTCCGTTGCTGGTAACGTTTCCACCCTAAACAACCCAGTACAGAATTCCACATATTGAATACTCGTGCGATTTCACAAGGTCGTAATGATTCTAGGGATATCGTGAATGTAATTTTACCTTATTCCTAGCAATACATTCGTACAGTCCATCATCAGTAGTTTTCAATGGAGCGATGGCAAGTGAGGCAATGGCCTGTTGCTTGTCTCGATCTTCCCTCTGGTGGACAATGATTCTCTCGTCCATCGGTTGGAGTCCAGCGATCATGGGAGTTTCTGACGACAGTTTTCTAAAAAAACGGCAAAATTACAAAATCATAACTTCTAGTACCTAGTTATATTCCATTTTCGAGAAGAATAATTGTTGATGATCTGATGCTAGTGCCCAATATTGGTTTATTATCTTCGATATTTTTTTTTTAATAATGTATTTAGTAAGTAGGTACATTTGATTACACAGATATTGCCAAATACTACAACTCCCTATAAGAAATTCTTGTGCTGGGAGTTGGAGTCCCTAGAACCCCACTGCGAGAACCCTACTCGTATTCTTTTCTCTCTGTATCCACATTATCAACTGGTAAGCTGCGATGGTGTAAATACTCGTAGCTCTTCAGCCAGTGAACCACTGTCGGGTGAAGATTCAATGTGCGATCCAATATTGGATAGAAGATTCAATATTGGATCGGACTACCCAAGACCAACAACGTCCCATAAGGAATTTGAATAAAAATTCTACTTCAAGACTTTCAGGCAGCTTGAGGTGCCTTTGGAAAAATGTCTTCAACTGTCATTAGAAAACAGTGAGGGAATGTGAATTGAGTTCGACCGCACTGTTTCAGGTCCTGGGAAGAACTCAGACAAAACTCAAACGACACGAGCGAGGAAAGTGAAGCAGATGAATTCTTCATGGCGACATTACTCGATCATTCTAATTCAACGGGCAAGAAGATCCTGGTGGCAAAAATGACTTTGAACAAGCAAAACACTGCCAACGAATGGAAAGGTAAAAAGGATTGATAAATAGAGATTGGGCTGTAAATGAACAGTTAGCTAAGTCAATTCAACATGCTGTGCTAACATTGGTTTAGTGACATGAGCTGTGGCAGAGATGGGGGCGCCTGCTATTGAAGCACAAATGAGCATCTTCGCCAACAACCGTGTCGTCATTCATCTATTAACGAGTTGAAGCCTTAAACTAGAACGTAAACCGACTGACTATCTGAGGGCGTCATTGCCGCGCTTGTGAAACTTGAAATGCATTTCAGTAAGACGGCGTACGATTCACGGCTAGACCCCCATTGACACCGATCCATCATTGCCTTCCACGTCGAAAAGATGGGACCTACAAAAGAGGTGGGCAATCAACACAAGAATCGTCTGCCCCCCCTCAGCTGTAGTAGAAAACGGAGGCAATAGCGTAGGGACCCGCCTGCGTCGACAATGTAAAGCCGAAGTCACAGGCGTTTCTCCCTTGTCAACCCGCGTGGACGGATGATTGAATATGATGAAGCGGTCCTGACTCAACAGTCGCCAGGATTTCCCCCTGTTTGTTTGGAGGACGGGGATTGGAACGCCGGGAAACATGAATGCCAGGAACGCGCGCGGCCTGGCGTTTATCTTTCTTGCACTGTTCATCAATCAACCTCTAAGGTTTTCGTCATAAAGGCCCGCATCATGGTTATGCAAATCAGTTTTTTCAATACCCAGTTTTTTTCTAAGTTTCAATCTCTGGGATACGCCATTGCAAAAATTGGCACCTGTGAAACTAATTTTTATTAATAAATTAGACACTAAAACGCGGGTGGCCTAACCTCAGGGGCTCTTGACCGAGAATGTGTTATACAGATCGTTAATATTTTTCGGCTCCATGTACTCGTGCCTCCAAGCTGTCATTGTGATTTCGAGAAAATCCAGAAAATAATCGAAATCAGAATCCATTCCAACACTTGGAAGTCCTGTTCCTGTAGTTTTTGGGTGAGTTCGAAAATCAATTTTCAGGGTGATTACCAGGAGCGTAGCGTCTGGACAATGGGGTACCGCACTCGACCTCCCCTCCCCCGGACACACACACGCAGAGAGAGAACTAACGTCTGACGTTTCATCTAACAAGATTGAGATAAATTCAGATTTAATGGCATCTAGAATGACTCTAGCTAGGGCAGGGGAGGTCCCTTTAAAAATTGTTGCCGTTTTCAAATGATCTTCCAATGGCTGGTCGTGATCTTTTAGGAAATTTAATAACTCGACGTAATTTCCTTTGTTATGAGAAGAGGAAGAGGATATAAGAAACACCCATATATCGAATTACCTGACCTGTTTCCACAATAAATTCCCTAACTGAGGCAACAAAAAATAATAATTTGAGGTTTTTCATGTAAAACTACTTAATTCCACTCCCTCTCCCTTCCCAATCCGCTAAAAACACCATTTCTATCACCCAGAGCCAAAAAATAATATAAACTCTGGTAAAAAGAAGGGAATAACACGAAATTGCTCTATTGTGCTTCAAGAGGCACTGGGAGCTCAAGAAAAGGAAACTATTCTTCTCGGTCCAAAATGTTTAAAACTCGAATTTCCGAAAAATGTGTATACCAAAATCCGTTTCAGACCATCCTGAATTCACTGCCAAAAGACACCAAAAATCATGCCACACAGCACTCCTCATTCATGATTTTGAAGTAAAAAAACGGGACTTCAACACTTCCCCAGCCCCTCACTCTCCTGACATTGCTAGCAGCGACTTCTGGCTATTCCCCAAACTCAAATTCACGATGAAAGAAAATCGTCTTCATTCGATCGAGGAGATGAAGGAAAAAACGCAGGAGCAGCTGTGCAGCATCCAGAAAGATGAGTTTTCCCGATGCATGGACGAATGGAAACACCGTTGGGAGAAGTGTGTGCATTTCCAAGGAAATTACTTTGAAGGTGAAGAAATGGAATTATTGTTTAAAAGTTTGATTTAATAAAGACTTTAGTGTTTTTGAAAAAATCCTGGAACTCGTATCTGACGGTTCCCTTGGTCCCTAAAGGGGTGTGGTGGCTTGTAATTCTTTTCAAGTGCGTTTCGCAGAAAGAGTCTGGGGAAGAATCGTTGGCAGAATTTAGTACCATTGAAGTTGACTGACCTGAATGTAACAACCGGGAGCGGGTTGCCAGTCGCTCTGCATTCCAGAACGCCCTCTTGACCGACCGGTACGGAAATATTTTTGATTTCCAGAACGTGAGGTTTGATGATGACCGTAACTCTGACGGGGTGTTCGACGCTTCCCGCTCCGTTGCTCGCGAAACAGACGAAGTCCCCGTTGTCGTCTCGAGTCACTTTGTTGATCTGCAGGACGCCGGTGTGTTCGTTAACTGAAAACCTACAGGAAATGGAAAACAGTTGAGTTAACTGGTAGATTTAAACAAACTGATGATTTCATATTCCCCGAGGATACACGAATAACTTGTCAAATTTACTCTTCATTTAAACTGCTTAATTTCACCCTTACTGGGAAAAACATCTCATCATGGATATGTGAATAGCAAAGAAATTAGCTTTAGGAGCAACTAAGCAGATCCTGGGCCTGGGTAGCGCCAAGTTGAAGTCCTAAGGAGGCTACATACCAAATTACAGCTTCATGGTGTGAATAGCTTAGTAATTAGGTTTGGGAGTCACTCAGCAGATCCCGGCCCTATGCTGCTTAAAGTAAGTCTTGCCAACACGCCAAATTTCAAGTCCCTACCACGACGGGAACTGCGCCATTAACGACCATAAGACACGTCAATATTGCAACGTTATACCTTCAAGAGGCTGATGTAAGTTTCAAAACCTGCAGAATCCACCATTCCTGGTTGGGCTTCAATAGAACCACGGATGGAAAATGAGATTGATATTCCCTCCCAAGACAGGTACCTATACGACACTACGTAGGTTAAGGGATAAAAAATATGGTAGCGTGTCCGATGGCAACCCACGCGATTCCTTATTCAAATGCTTAAGGCCGCAGAGATTTAAGGGGTTAGTCGTTTACGGCGTCTCGTTTTGGGTTTTTTATTTTTTCTTCGTCCACAAAACTAGATTTACATGTTTATGGGTATCAAATGTGGTTTATGGATGAACACGGTTTCCCCGCAGTTTAGGATTGGACGATTCAAAGGTTTGCTTAGGGAGGCATGATAAATACACGCCCTTTGGCTCCACCTGTGGTGCGGGCCCTGGGCTAGAGGTGTGGGGGGTCCGGGGAAATGTTTTTAAAATTAGGTGCAAAATGGTGATTTTTAATGGAATTTCCTATTTATTCTGTATTGTCTGGCCTGGATATATTAATGCTTAGTCCGTTATAACATAATGTGACATTATTTTGTCACTTTAATTGTGGTGCAGGCCCCTAGTGGCGTGCCTATGTGGCCTATGCTTAAATCCTGCCTTGCATCGTATAATTCGTGTCTTCTTGGCTCTCGAAGAACTCACCTATCGCTAGACACCCCAAGATTTTCTTTAGTTGACGATCGGATCCATTTGTACGTTGGTGACGGTTTTCCTTCAGCTTTGCAGGTGATACTCGCAGATTCCCCTTCAACGAATTCTATTGAGTCTCTCATCTCATTTTCGTCAAACTTGGGAGGGATGTGAACCTGTGGGCAAAGAAAGAAACGATTAACGCAAGAAAAGTCAGAAAGGAACAGAAATTCTCAGTTGTGTAGCACGAATGATGATTGGAATAAGAACTACCAACGAAATTCAAGTAGGTCCACCTTTTGAATTCACGCAGGGAGGATTGAGGTATTCAGACATCTGCAGTAACGTTTCCTATCAGGCATCATCAACTAAACATGACCAGCAAAGTTATGAATGTTCTATTCTCCAAATATTCAGGTTCTTTTGAAAATGGTCAATGAATACTACATCAGAACTTGGATAAATACTCCTGTAATCTCTATTCTACCTCCTTAACTGAGGCGTCTCGAGGGGTTCAAACTACATAACATTTCTGAGCTAAAATAAATCCTTCTAAATTATTCATAATTCACTTGTACCATGAAATCCCGAGTGGAAAGTCAGAAATAGCACCGGTTCAACGCTGGTCAAACTTCGCCCCAAAAGGAAAATAATTTATTGAAATCAGACCCTCCTTTGTCTACTTGAAGGGTAAACTCGGGCCGTTTACTTAGTTCACCCGCCAACGTCACGGAGTAACCATCAGTGGAGGCTTTACTGCATATGAGATTCTCCCTCAACAATTTACATGCAAGTATCGATACAATATTGAGCCGAAATTGGATCGAGCGTTTCCTTTGTTGAGAGAGGCTGCGTAACTATGGCGGAAGGCACGGTGCGTTCCAGGGATCGTAGGCACAGTGCGACCGAAATATGCGGTATAGTCACTAGGGTTTGGAATATGCGCTCGTGTGTATGTTGAATACAATTTACGACAGAGGAATGTAAATGGGAGAGCAGGCATTCGGTTCAATTCTGCTCAGTTGTGAATCAATGTGACAACAAAAATAATCACAGTTTACCTCACGAGCATAGATAGTAGGTACCAATAGCATTCATCAGTTCTCAGCCAAGTAGTACTTAAGCAGAAGCCTCGATAAATTCAACTTATACAGGGTGGTCCTTAACTAGTGGATATCAATTTTAATTCTTTATTGAGAGGGATTTTGCAAAAACTGAAAATAAACAAATCTCTCTTATAATGAAATGAAAATAAACAAATTAAACAAAATTGGTGCTAATGAGAGAAAATTCTCAAATTGGTGCCCATCCTCCTGGACATAGGTAGGCTTCGACCCTTCTCTCCCATTCGGTAGTCACAGCATCACTGATGGACCGGCGAGATACAGATGCACATGATGAACCTTTTCCACACGTCCAAAATAATGTACCGACCGACAGTGGAAGATAGCACGTGCTGGTTGTTGGAATTCGAATGTACAAGGCGTTACTGGTTCCTTCTCACACACTGGAACGAAGTTGGTGTGCATTGGGTCAATGTGGCCCAGTTGGAAAAAATTAAAATAGCGCAGTTGAATGCAGGATGAAAACATAGGAAACACGAGTTTTTCAGTTTTTCCAAAATCCCTCACAATAAAGAATTAAAATTCATATCCCCTAGTTAAGAACCACCCTGTATAGCGGTGTCTCTAAACTATCACCAAGGTATTGAACCTTCAATTCCTCTCAGCGAACTATAAATGTGGTATGTCAGGCTACAGATTGCCCTCACGTGGAGGACCTGAGCTTGTCTGGCTCCAGTCGTTATTTACTTAAACTTGGTTTATTTATATGACGATTGGACCCTGGGGGGGCAGATCAGTTCAGGGGCAGGAAGGAGTTAGACGAGGCTAGAGCAGTCTTGTTTCTTGCTCTATCAAATAAAGGTCCAATCCAACGGTTATTGTAGACTTATTTACCACGTGGCGGTGTTATTTTTTCAGAAGACTGTTTAATTCTATTAAGTAGTTTGTCTTGTGCCCGATTTTAGTTAATTGTCGCAGTTAGAGAGATTTATTTTCTCCAAGATGAAAACTATGCAAATTCTTGACACAACGGTTTATTGCATTCTTTGTGCAGATCACCCTTCTGTCTAGATCACTAAATTTTTTTTCTTGCGTTTATTCAGATAATATAACCACTAGTTACAATGATACATCAGGTAACCATCTAGCTATTTAGTCCGCAAATAGACACTTTTGGCGGTGAGAGCTATTGTCACTCATTGTCAGCTTTTTCTGTCACGGAATCCCGAATGGCCGGCGACAAAGAGGCCTTCAAAGGCCTTTCCTCCAAGTTCTCAAAACAGTTATCCAGTAATAGTGGTTTTCTGGTAATAGGTTAATAATAATATCTGATATTAGGTTACTTGACAGTATTAGGTTATTTGAAGTGGTTACGTTAAATATTCCCCACCCCTAGACCAAAATACACAATAAACGGCTCACCTCAACTTTGATGTGTCTTTCAGAGAGCTCGCCGGTGTCGAAGACGAAAGCTCGGCAAGTGTACGTTCCATCGTCAGTTACTTCGACGTTTTGAATGAGAAGACCGTCAGTCTCCGCGATAAGGCGGTTGTTCCCAGACAACGTCACTCCGTTGACTCGCCATTCAACTCTGGGAGCCGGCTTGCCCGTCACTTTGCACCTCACTTTGTACTCCTTCCCGAGCTCTGGATATTGTTCCGTCGGTGCGTCGACCCAAGTGACCGCCACTAGAAAACAGGAAGATTGTGTTACTAGTAGAGAATAAGTGAGTAGTCAGAGCATATCAATCTAGGAATCATTTGATCATCAGGGGAACACATCTGGCTAGCTCTTCAAAATTTGTCTGAGCTACGGTATTTGAAGGGATATCCGGCAAAATTCGGAACGAATCATTCATGGAGAAGACAATAACTTTATCTACACACTTACTGAATGGTTATTTGGAAACGAATTTCACAGAGGCCAAAACATCGAAAATATTCTGAGCTTCAACAGTAAATGAGAGGTTATTGCTTCTAAACGTTGGATTACAACGCAAGTCCTGTGCTTTGAATTGAAGGCCTCGCAAGAGATATGGAATTTTGAATGGTTCAAGTACGATCCTAAATGTGTCATCCAGTAATTCGTGATAAGAAGAATATTCACTACACATAAACACATGAATTCTAGAACGTGATATTTTCAGGGAATATGAAAACATTGGTGGTGGAGATTAGGGGTTGGAGAATCAGGTTTCTGTGTGCACACTCAACAGCGAGGTGCGAAGCACCGAGCATCCTATAAACGGGGCTGGCGGGCAAAATGGATATCAATTCTGTTTGCGGCTGAGGTTTTTAAGCGGGCCAGTTTTTACAACAGAGTCGTTTTTTGGGGATATACACTACACATCACCACATGAATTCTAGAACGTGTAAATATTCACAGACAATCTCTCACCTATAGTGTGGATCTCAACGGATTTCGATAGGATTTTGCTTCCAGCGTACGAAGCTACGCACGTGTAAGTCCCTGCGTCATTTTCTTGTAGCGATGAAATGATGAGCGCCAGAGAGTCTGGTGGCATGTCTTCCACCGAGATCCTCGCTTTCGTCTCACTAGAAATAAAAACAAATGATTTTAGAAACAATTGAAAATACGATATTTCGGTCAAATTTCCTTTAGTCGTAGGCGAAATTGATAAACCCTGAACACAGTTGTAACACGGAACAATTAGGATAAACCCCAGATACTGTGGAGAAATCTTACTTTGTGAGTTTCCTAACAACGCCTTCTCATGACCTTCATTTGCAGCTATATTTTTCATAACGATTACTTCTTGTGGTAACATTTTACAATAATCTTTGTAATTTTTGACACCAAACTGTACATTTTTTTCTCCTCTTTTCGAATTTTCTACTCTTCTCGTATGAGTGCTTTTGAAGATTTCATAATCTTGATGTATTGTTCTGTGTATTTGGGTCACAAATCAATTGAATTCACTATGAGACTGCGTTGAAAAAATGTCGAAAAATAATACCCAAAAAATTAGAAAGGTACAAACAGTTCACCCTACGTGTTTATCTGAAACAAAATCTAAATCAAGTAGTAGCCACAGATAGTGCTTCTGACACTGTGGCTGGAGTACCATGGTAGGTAACCAATTTGTATACTGTTGTAGGGTAAATTATTTATGTTATGAACCACGTAATTCAGCGGCTGTTGAAAAACTTCAGAAAGCGTTTTTCTGAAAAACTTCAGAAAAACTTCAGAAATCCATACATATTCAATTACGACTTGCTGCAGAGGCTCGAGAGAAAATATGAACATCATAAAGATATAACGTAGGGAAGAGCAAATGCGAAATAAGGTATCCGAGGTGAAGTTGAAATATTATTGAGGATTTCATACACATTATAAGAATAAATCAAGAACTTGACAGGATTGGGGTCGTGATCGCGGGCTCCCTCGGTAAAAAGTGTTGGCGTGTGTTTTATACAATCATTTGCCAATGATTTAATGCAGGGAGACGATGCCGGTATTCAGGAGGATCATTTTAAATGAAACGGTTGGTACCGTTTGGGACGGAGGAGGAGGAATATTAAAGCATTGCTTTCACCTTTCGCGGAAGGTGCGTTTCGTTCTCAAGGGGGTGCATAACAATGTTGACGAAGCCCGGTAGGGCGTTATGAAAATATTTGCGAGGAGATGGAAATAGAAGCTCGAAGGTACGAAAACGGTCCACGGAGAATTGAACATTTTTGAGTAATAGGTGAACGTTTGAATCTTCTCTTGGCAAACTGATGGAATTCTTCCGCAATATTTGTCTTCCAACGTCCAGGATTTTATTTCAGAGTAGCACCGTTGGACGAATGGATCGATTTAGCTGTGCCAAATTTACGTCTATCCTTGTACCTACTCAACAATCCTCTGTGGACCTCGGATTGCTTTATGATTCTCTCTATAACACGAGCCCCAATTCACTCTCATTTAGGCCGAAATTCAAAGTCTTTCCTCAAGGAGCCGATTTCCTCCACTCGACCTGAGCCGCTCCTCCACTCAAGGATGAGCGGTGCTATTCATAGACAATCAGAACACATTTGGAGCCGACCTCAGCTCACTCCTCGACTCGAGGAGTCCTCGAGCAAGAATTGGCAGCCCTGCTTTGCAACAGCACCGATTTTAGCGCTTGTAGCGGTGAATAGTTAATGAAAAGCGTAAAAATCAAGTGAAAGAACCCTCGTTGCCTAGGGTACGAGGGTTCTTGTCTTCACCGTCGGTTTATGTTTTCATTGCGTTTTGTGTTTTATAGATGGAAGGTGAGAAGACGGTAATTTTTAGCGAAGAAGAGAAGATATGGAGAATAAAGACACTGCCTGCATCCTCAGATCGCAACGAAATGTTTATGTGCCAAGCCGAGCTCAAGATCGTGGAGGCCAAACTCCGCATTCAGCAGGTTAGGAGAGAGATGGCTCAAAGCGAGCAATTGTTATTAAAAATTGTAATAAAAAAAAACTAAACTTTTGTTGGGGAAAAGAAGTGAAACAGTGTTTTTGCAGTTGTATATTTTTCTTTTTTATAAATCACTATTAATTATATAAACCTACTCCCTAGTACGTTCTTAAATTAGTCCTTCTATATTTTGAACTAGGAAATACCGAAAATAAAATGATAGGCAGGTTTAATTTATTATAATTAGGTGTAGGCAATTTTTGGATAACTAGGATTATTAGACTAATTTAAGGTAGATGTTGTACCTATATTCTTTGCACTGATCACCTAATACCAAATAAAATGAGCGTTTCAGATGCATAATTTGTACTCCTTAGTAAAAAGCAGGGAAGAGACGTGCCTGGACGGGTTACAGGATCTTAGGCTCAGAAATCCACCTTAATTTTGGAACCCTCATTATGTACATAGACTGTAAAAAATGTTTGTTATATGTATTGTACACTTTTTCATGAATAAAAATTGAATTGAATTTAGTTGAATTGATTTATGCTACAGGCTGATAAGCTCCAAGACTCGTAGTTGGTGTAGTTTTTGGTGTAATTTTTCGGTTTTAATCATGGATCAACTCTGGATTCTGCCTAGTTTTACTGGAGATGACATTTCTAATTAGGATTATGACTCAAGTCAAGCAAGGGTAAGGTTATGGGAACAAGATGGGCACATCTCAGTTTATGACAGTGTGTTGTAAAGAAAGTCGGTTCAAGACT
This sequence comes from Stenodema calcarata, assembly GCA_963920205.1. Taxonomy (NCBI): domain Eukaryota; kingdom Metazoa; phylum Arthropoda; class Insecta; order Hemiptera; family Miridae; genus Stenodema; species Stenodema calcarata. Next base: position 13,808,991 of record OY986055.1, on the reverse strand, counting down.
GTTTTAACACCAAAGTTCACTGCTGACTGATTCGGGCGTGGAAACTGCCTCAGTGCAAAAGCGTCACAACTCAAAATGTGGCGGTCTTCCTCTAAAAATGAGCAAGAAATTCATGAATTTCCTATATGCAACACTTTTGAGATAGAACTTCCTTGAACAAACTAAGGAGTGATATTAACTTCATCTTATTTCGATGTAATGTATTATATATACTTTAACCAGTCTAAACTAATCCTCAAGTCCTGCAGCAATGGAGGCAAATTTAGTACGAATATGATAACTTCAACTTCGGCGTCAAAATCTGAAACGAAAACCCATTCTCAGTGCACAGCTTCAGAATCTACAGGTTATAAAAAACAAATCAACAGCGACTTTCACAAAATTTGAGTTTCAACTATTTGCACTCTGCAACAACGAACCAAGATGTTGGTTACAATTATTTGTGAAAGATACAATGCCTCTTGCTACAAATGTACCTTACCACAATATCTGAACTGCTGTCCATGTAGCAACGTTGAATAGCGTTGAACACCTTAAAAGAAAAATAATTCAGATGTTGTGAAATTAGCCTCATTATTTCAAAGAACCTAATTCCAAAATGGCTATGTGAACCAGAGCAAGAGTCTCCCAAGTCGAAAAATTAAAAAAAAAAACAACTATTATTTGGCAGGGTACCCCACTGAAAGAAGATAGTTTTCTGGAAGATCGAAAAAAAATATATATATATGAAACACGCGCAGTTAAAGGTTATTTTAACTTTCGAACTTGACAGGAATTTCAAAGCGCTCTCCTGAAAATTGTCTCATTTTGAGTTGTAACAGTCTTCTTTTGGACCAGCGATGTCATTGTAGTCTAGCCGGCCGAATTGGGGTTTACGCACTGCAATAAACCTCCCGATAGGATCAAAACAGCATTCTTCAAGCGGTTACACTACGCTGGGCCCGTATGATCTACTCTACATCGACAATAAAGATGTCTCCATAAATTTCACACCTTTCAAACAGGTAAGTAACGATCGTGGTAGTCAAAAAAGTGCGCAAAGTTACGGTGTGGTATATCGTACTTGCGTTGTCGGATATTCCCTCTCCGCTACACACCGCCATTCTTTATTCTTCTCCTTCGCTCTTTCAACAGGATCTTTCACTTGTATTATCGGCTCCGGTAATACTATCTGCCTTGAGTCATCAATTTTCAATACGCACTCGAGTGTGTCTTTCGCCGAGGGTCCTTTTCACTCCTCCCAGCATCTCCATAACTTTTCTGTTCGTTCATGTATCCGAACTATTTGTCTCGTTGAGCAATGTCTGACGTGAAAATTGATTGGTACATAAAAACGTCACACCAATTCAACTCGAGTGAAGTGTGATTATTACTTCAATGAACTTTGCAATATTATTATATTAGAGCTTGTCGTCTCTGTAATTTGTAGATGATACGTTCAATTATCACCAGTCATTCGAATTAATCATGAATTTCAGTAGAAAGTTTTTGAACTTGATCAGTGCTGAAGTTATAAGAAGGGCCTGTTGTAAAATAATTTCTTCATCTTTAACATATGAATGAAAGTATGAAATTTAAAAATTTAAAAGAACAAACAAGGGTCGACGAAAGCACAGACAATCGAGGTTTCTCTCTTCATTCGTGTACGTGCATAGTTCACTCTGAAGGTACGCCGCCGAAGAGAATGGAATGGATTCCGGATCCCACTCTCGGATTCCACTCTTGGGGGTGGGATGGTTGTAAGGGAGTACGCTATAGTCAGGAGTTTTTTATGTTTTCAGAACAGTAGTTTTGGGCAAAACATACCAACCTTTTGAAAGTTAAAAAAAAAAATCTCATTTCGGTAGATAAACAGAATAGACCAAAAGGGACCATTCAAAGGAACCAAAAGGCTACCATTCTTGAAACTGCCATTTCCATCGAATTAACGTTGTCAAGTGAATAGAAATGGACTATTTTAGTTTTTTCAAGGGCTGATTTCGAAATCAGCAGAAGTGGGGGAGGGAGAGGGCGAGGGAATCGCGAGGGGGATATGTGATATACTAAACCAGATATTCACCTTGCATAATGATGGTTATTATAATCATAAAACTGACCCTATGGAGTCCAATTAATTGGAATCCAATTAATTGGAATATAAAGGGTCGGAAACTTACGATTTAGTCGGCTCTATAGTCCTGTTTTTGGTGTCCAGCCATCTGATGTTGCTGATGAGGTTAATGTCTCCGCCAACTGGCCGGCAGGTGACGAGGGTCTGGTGGCCTATGGGTTTTATGAGTGTCGCCGAAGAGGGGAGTATCGTCAGTTCAGGCTCGTGGCAAACAACACCTGGAACAGAAAGTGATCGATAGCGGTTGAGTAAAATTAGTTGAAATGGTGGTGTACGGAAGTTTAGTAGAACTGAGAGGATTAAGAAGCCAAACAGGGTTGAGTTGATTAATAGGTAAATAATATTAAGTATTAATAGGTATATTTTCCCCACCGAAGCCACTACTTACATTGACAGTAACGGTTGATGTAATAAACACACTATTCCATGGTCTGAGAGAATTTTCTCTATTATAAGTACGAGTATTTTCTGGGTTTGTATGACACGGTGAGCTTGAAGGTGACTTAGGTTTGTCTAAAATGGCGAAAAATCCGGTATACAGGATGGTATTGGTCTGGGATGGTTCACAAAAAAGGTTAGGCACTTTAAAACGGGAGTTCGATTAGACGGTAGAAAAAAAGTAAAAATTGTTTTTTTTTAAATTTACTTCATTTGGCTTAGGTGCTTAGAACGGATTTGCCATCAACCAAAAAACTTATTTTAATGCGAAAAATTGTGACAACTACGAAATTTTCACCTAAAAGCGTAGGTAGGTATTATTTTTACATTTAAACTTGAATTTTTGATCAAATGAACTAGATAATCTCAAAAACTTTTCATGAGATTGGCCAGTTTCCAGGATTCTTTTGGAAGAGTAGTAACGTTCTACAGATTTTCAGCATTGTTATTCTTTCAAATTCGTCTATGTTAGAGCTGCTGCTATGGTCATTAGATGGTACTTCTCAAGATCTTCTAGCAAATTTCAAAAATGCTGCCAAAAGTTAAAATTGAATTGAGTAAAGTGGAGAAATGTGAGTTTGAAAGAGGAAAAATGTGGTTTTTCTGAAGAAACGTTAAAAAAAAATCATATCTCGAGAACGAATTGATATAAAAATATGCGTTTGGCGGCATTTCACTCCATTTTTTATGTGGTTTTACGCAAAAATTTATTTGTATAGATTCTACATAGGTGCATGTAGGAGATTATTGTTTTGGGCATATCTCGATATTTGCAGTTTCGATTACTCTGTGAACCATTCCAAACAAATCATCTATACCGAATCATCTATCTTTTTGTCGCCATTTTTGACAAACCTAAGCCGTCTGCGATATAAATATCGAAGTTTCAAATGTAACCTTTTTTATGGCCACATAACGATTTTTATGGCTACATAACGATTTTGTAAGGCTGCGAACGGATGCCCACAAAGGCTACTGATATATGCTAAGGCCGAGAGATATTTGCAAAAACTACCGATAAACAACTAAAGAAAGAGGAAAAAAGAATATAAAAATGACAACAGTGCGAATCATTGAACGGCCAAACTCGATGGATTTCGGGAGATCTGAACGAACGAAGCGTTCAACCGTTTGAATATTCCAGAAAAGAAAAACGTGAGAGATTCACTCAACCACACGAACAAAAAGTTTTTTTTAAAAAGGGGGAAGGAAAGCGATGCCCCTATCGAAATAGAAGTTTGAGCAGGCCTTATTACGGATGCTCAGGTTCTGATTCGAAATACCCCTCTCCGTTCTCTTCAGGAACACCGTCGGCTTCTGTCAGAAACAGAATGCGGACCAGGTCGAAAGTCTTCAGTATTTACCTCTCCAGGGGGATTTGCGAGGGGTTGAGGGGGTGTAGGAAAAGAATGAAGCACGAGTAAAGCGAATACCTCCGGCAAATAAATGCGAAAAAAATAAAAACAGAGGATGCAGTATGGCATATAAACGAAAACAAAGAAGATATGAAGAAATAATCCTACTAAAGAATAGATTTGCGTACGTGTAATATAATATATTGTATATATTATAATATATTATTATCATATTATTAATATTATTATTATTAATAATATTATCATATTATTAATATTATATAATATTATTATCAGATATAACACGAAAGGAAAGTGTTATTTAAACCAGGAAGTTTTATTTAAACCCCCTCTAAATTTTTGGGTTCCAATTTAACGTTCAAAATACTGACTGACTGCCCTACGCCGACTGCGCCATTTTGCCTAGTTCGAATTCCCAAAAACATTGAAATTCGGGTTACGGGCTCGGATCAGTCCGAAGATGATCCTTGGAAATTTTTCATACCCCTAAATGAATGTTTAAATGTTAGAAAGGTCATACCTCGGAAATTTTAAAATCAAGTGTGAAGTCAGAGAAATATTCACACGTATTGACGACGGTTGGCCGAGATCCGTAGATGACTCAAGAATATGGAAAATTAAGAAATCAAAGCAGCGCTGTACTCGTTGGTGACAGCGGTTATGGGGTACAGCCATGCCTCATGAGTCCTTTCAAAATCCTACCAGATTTTGAAAAAAGAAAGAGTAAATATTGAACGATGCTGAAACGCTGAGAATTCATCAATTGGGTGCTTCCAAACCGGAGGAGCTATCCCTACCTTTGTAATGTATGGTTTGCTGAGATCCCCTGTTCCCCGGGGAGGTTAGGCAATATGCCCACCCAAAGCATTCACAGACCTGGGTATCAACTGCGTGGTTAAAACAAAACCTCGGGAAGAAAGGACACCCAGCAAACCATCACATCTCTAACTCTTTTTCAGGAGGATATCGTAGCAAGTAGGTATAAGTAGGTATGATGCTATTATGCTTATTCTTCAATACTTTCCTTCGAAGCTTATCTTTTATGTCTACCATACACAACTATCTTGGTTTTCATGAATACGGCTAATTGTTTGATATAAGTGGTGCTTCCTCGCCCATGAACTAGGCTGCGCAGACCCAAGTGGAGACCACCGAATAGTTCGGCGGTTAAATGAATACAATGGCACATTTGAAGGCAGTCTTCGACATTTCAATAGAAATCCAGGCGTTTAAAAGCTCCCCGTTATATTAGTCATCATAAATATGCTATTTAATGTTCTTTCAGACGACATGTTGGTACTTGTTGTACTCAGTATTTCAAAGGCACAAATTTCTGATGGATCATCATCCTGCTAGTTGACTCTTTCAATCACACCTCTTTTTTTCTGTACAAAATTTGTATTTAATAAGAAGACGAATCGTAAATGTTTAGGGACTGTTTGTTGTCTTTTTGAGATCCAACTCAGTTGTGAGCACGGGTCACCGTTCAATTAGGTCAGACGCTCGGGGGTCGAATCACACCTGTGAAAATATCCAGAACCCTCCTCCATCGTCCCAATTCTCTTTTCGTCTCTCTGAACACACCTGAGTTGTACAAGTTACCTTCCCGTCTGCTCGACTGCCGCTTCGCACTTGAACTCCGCCATGAAGACCTGCCGTTCTTATTCTGTTCACACGTCACGTGAACTCGGCTCGTAGTTCCTCTTCAATATCAGCACTCAATAAGTGGAGAATCCCTCGAGTGGTCCGTTGGTCGGATCTCCTTTTGTTTCGGGGAGCGCTTGAGAGTTGGCCGCTTTCGCCCAACAATAGAACGCAGAGGTGTTTCCCGTAGATACTTCGACGGCTACAAGTTGGCGTTGAACGGTTCTTATTTCCTGTCAAAAGGCGAAGGAACCGCGCAGTTTACCCAGTAAAGTGCTTCATTTTGTAACAGAATCCAATTGTAGCCGACCAAGTAACACTTGTCACACATTCTTCAATGATCATGTTACATACAACATACCGGGTTTTATACGTTGAATGAAATACAGTCCTCACCTAGTTCATCAAAGACAAACTTCAACCCTGCATACATTAGACATCCATAGCGAAAGATGAAGTTCCCATAACCGTAACAATCGTAACGACACCTCATCAAGCCGTCGTTGTTGAAGCTTTCCTCTTTCCCCAGAGGGATCTCTCATTCCGTTCTACGAATATCGACATTTTCTTTTACGAGACGTAGTTTGACCTTATAGTTAGCTTCCCAAGTATCACAGCTATGCAAATTAGAGGCACAAGTAGCAGTAGAAGGGCATCTGCACACCATCCTGAAACCCTCGTTAAATTCAAATGCTTCTCAGATATTCCTACTTCGCTATCTAACTTCGTAGCGTTCTTTCAGAAGAATAACAGCATTGTCTTCAAGTTTATTGATACTTCGACGTAATAGTTTGGTATCAACAATTCTTACCAGGGAGAATTCAAATAATTTGACATTTTATGTCTTTACTATGGCACATTACTCAAAAAGTGTGACGAATAAAGCGTTATGAAAAATTTCTAATGATTTTCACGTACAATTGATTCGTTGCTACGGAACTTCGCCAGTTATCATCGTACAAAAATCGTTCACCACTCGTTGGATAGCTCTCGATTTACCTAACCATATTACGTTAACCACTGCGGAGTGCGGGCCGACAAGCTGCGGTATGAGCGTGATTGTTTAAATAATTGTTTACACACAGGTACGATTTCTACAACAATGAAGTACGAGGTACGTGGTACGTGGTGTGGGTGTGGGAGGCGGCGCAAAGACATAAAATGTCCCTCGTGGTTGCGTACTTGTACGAAAGCTTTATGGTTGCTTTGAATCACGAATCCAATGGCTATGACTGGCATGTCTGAAGCCAAATCATCTAAGAAGAATTTACAAAGTTTTGTACTTCTTTTTGATGATTTGTACTTTGTACTCCCTTAAGTAAAAAAAAAGTAAGCTAAAATACTCTTTTATATGTGAACCTAACATTTTACGAGGTTCCTTAGGCAGACCGGTGTATTAGCCGAAAATGGTGAAATTTCATTGTTAGTTAATCAATCAAATAGTTTGCTCTACTAGATTAGTTTAGTTTCAAAAGTCCACCAGGTGGCTGGTTGTGGCAACGTGATTCAGTTCAACTTTAATTAGTTGAGCTGAGCCAACTTGTTAGTTGAAGATTGAACCAACGTGTTAGTTACTTTAGTCAAAACACGTAGTTGCATTTAGTTGAGAATTTAATTTAACGAATTTCCTTTAAATAATACGGAATAGCAGATGGGTGACCTGTGCGTTTATTCTCGCGCTCAAAACGAAATTTCGTATTTTCACGTTGAGATAATTTAATAATTAATTCTGACGATCGTCGCCTTAATTGACAGTTATTACGGGTCGTGCTAATTTCCTACGAATCTTCTCTAGGCGGGTCGTAATTAAATTTGTGTAATCATTAATTTTAAATTGGTGATTAACAATATGGAACTATGGTCCCTCCCAATGGTGAAAAATTATTTAAAATTGATAAACATCCCCGGAGGTGGTTGAAACACCAATAAACATCTTGCTTCTTCCAATTTTTCGCGGTTCATTAAATTTTGATAAATATTTATGATTTCGAGTGGTAAATGGTAGTTGTGTTACTTATTTTGCTTGCGTCTTAAGTTGTGCAAGTACGTTCACAATGACTTCGTTGAAATGATCATTTAGCTGTTTTTCTCTGTATCATTTAGCTCAGAGATACTGTAATGCAGAGTGTATTTCCAAAGTTGGGTTCTAATCTCTCGGGACACAGCAAGTTGAGGGCAGTATATCAGAGAGTCCCGCAACATTCAGTGACCCTTTCTCGTCTTCCAAGATACCAATCGGAAATCGACCGCACCTCGCCTTCTACACTGGTTAGACATATTACGATATTTACAGTCTTCTATTAACATTGTAATTATGGACGCCAAACTGCTGTCATTTGCGTTTTAGTGTCCTTTTGGGTACCCCATGCCAGTGCGGACATAAGAAATTCCCAGTGGATGCACGTAATTCGTTTTGCGTATTTGTCGATCCACTAAAGGTTTTGGCAATGTGAAGCATGATGGGAAAAATCAGTGGACGAATTGGAGTTGGAAGGAAGTGAGCCTCTTGGTTATCCAACATTCGAAGCTGGAAAGGCCCCCAAGCAGACGATTTGTTCCACCTCGCCCAAGACCGTGAGACATACGCTGAGCTGATCGTCAACCTCCAATGATAGAGAAGGGACTTGTAATGAATGGTTTGCTGAGTGTTTCCCCAGTTCCCGGGGAGGCTAGGCAATTATGGCCACCCAGAGGGATTTCCTCGTCTGCATTCACAGACCTGGGTATCCACTGCGTGGTTAAAACAAAACATCGGGAACCAAGACACTCAGCAAACCATCACACTTGAAGAAGAAGAAATCCACTAATAGTGCACTAAAACAAAAATGACCATAAGAGCAGATTGGGGCGGTGGTAACGATATTACCTTCGGTTTTGTGCGTAATCCAGCCGTGTTTCATAGTTTGTAACATGGTTTCCGCTCTTCAGCACATGAGAATCCAAAAGTCGGTGTCCACTGGTTTTGATCGTCAGTAAAAGGGGATGTGAAGTGGCTTTATTTGTTTTTGTGCAAGCAGTAAGTAATTATCTCTGTGCTTGAACGGTTCTAATCATCGTCCAAACCAGTTTTTCAGTCGCTTTCAATAAAAATAAAAGACTATTATACCAGATGAGGGTGGATTCGTGCGGTTGTCAAATGCACACGAACCAGGGGGAATAAAAAAAGTGAATTGAAAGAATGCACGGTATCGAGACGAATGAATAGAATATCCGCATTTCGGGGAACGAGGCCATCCAACAAAAGACCGCTGCCGCCGACAGATGACTCGCATCCCCTCGGAGCTGCTGCAGTCCCTTCATACAGATACCACCCTTATAAATTGTAGGTAAACTCGTATGAATTTGAATGGACAAGGCGTCGGGTGATAAAAATGGAAAATACGTGTCGAACTAGGTACAGCCAGGAGGGAGGTGACCGTGACGAAAAGTGGGGACAAAAGTTGGACACAATGGATAACGGCGTGGCTAATGAGCCTCGAACGCTTGTTTCCCCTTGCCATCCACCACTGATGACGCACTTTTACCACTTTCGCCGTCAGATCACGTTGTTTCGAGTTCATTTGACCATTAGGAGGGTTTGGCTGGGGCGTAATTCAAACTCTCCAGTGCGTTTTTTCTTCACCCCGTTAATTTCCGTTTTGCTTCCGCCTCGGGCCGAACTGGCCTTGAGCGGGGTATAATCCGACAGATTGGAAACAAATTACCAACCTCCCAGAGATTTTCCTATTGTTTTTCATACTCTCTTCCTTTGCGGAAGTTATTTTTCATCGCTCAATTTGATATGATTGACGGATGAGCTTTCCATCTAAAACGCTATCAGTTTTTCCAGGAGCGAGCTATAACCATTATACCTCGCTTTTCTTTCAATTTGAATCAATAAGCTTTTCCAATCCGTGGAAATATGGCTAAACCGAAGATGTTGTAACAAGCAAATGATTACAACAACAACCCATTAAATTGTTACATTCACATCGTGTTACCACAACACTTCAACACACCAAATTTTTTTAAATCATCTACTGATGAATACAGAAGGCCTGTGTGAGAATCTCCTCCACTACATAGCATGGGCCAACTAGCTCCGGATTAACAACAATACACACGGATGGCATACGGTTCAGCATTTTCAATGCTTTCCCAGTTAACTTATATCAAACTACTTGCCTACCTCAGTTTAAGAAAGAATATTTAGTTGGAAGTTCTAAATTATTAGGTGAGGAACTTCTGGCATTACGAACGTCTTTTGATTTAAGTTTTTGTTCACTTCGCATGATTACGTTGAATGGTAAGATCCAATCAGTTAATTAATTAATCTTTTTCATTAAATTTCAAACATTCTCAATGACTCAAATAAATCTTACTCTGTTGAACACAAGTGTTTACCCACATTTTCGAATTCTATTAATAAGTCGATAATTATATCAGGACTTTCTTACAGCCATTCCGTGAACGCGAAAAACATCTTGAGAAAGGAAATTCAATTTCCAGAAAGTCTTTCCAATGCATTAGCGTTTTCTAAAGGTTCATAGGTTTCTAAAATGTTTCCGAGATCCAATTTTTGACTATCGAAGCTTAACCTTCAAAACCGATCCTCAAATCCAGAGTTTCAGTTTGCAGGGTTGATGACTCACAGTGAACTTGCTTTGACAGCCTGAATTAGGTTTTGCCTCGAGTGTTACGTTTATAAAGAGTTAACAATCCGCGGCTACAAAGTGCTTTAAGAGTCCGGTTTTGAACTCCGAGTCAAAGATAAGAGTTCTCATTTACTTCTAACAAACTTCGGAAAGGGGAAAAAAAAGGAGTCTCCAATCGCTCACAAACATAAACGTTAAACCGCGAGGTGGGAGGCAAATTGAGAAAAAACACCGGGATCGAGAGGCGAGCTCCGCTACATTTAATAAGATTCAAAGGTTTGAAAAAGGAATCAACCCAACTTTTAATGGCCCTTCAACAAGTACAAGGGATCTTTAGCTTGGCCTTATTTTTTTCTCTCCTTCTATCGGAAACTTGTTTCGAACATCTCACTTTTACGGGCAAAGAAAAACGACGACAAGTTTGGCCGAAGGGAACCCGACAAACGGCGGATAAAGGAACAAAAACGGGATAAATCGGGCGAACCTTGAGTAATCCCCCTCCTTCATAACCCGCCCGTTTTCATAACGGGGCGTCTTATAAAATGAGAGAAAACAAAATGAAGAAAAAATGAAAGAAGCATTTTCCACCAAGCAAATATTTGATTACTCTAAATATTGTGAGGTTCTTTCAGCTCGTTGCTTTAAAAACTCCAAAGGAAGCATCAAGCTGGCACGACATCAAGGTGTATGACGTCCCTTCCAGAATGTTCCTTCTGTTTGAGATAAAGAAATGGTTCAATATTTAAGCTAAGTATTCTGTATTATCTCCACCGATTGATATAAAGTTGTCGGACGTTAGAAGAAACAATCTGAAAAACCAGACGTGTTATTTCTAAAAGTTTACAAATCGCTGGAAATCGCTAAAATTAACTAAGTAACTACGTAAATTTTGTATTTGATGGTGTGCTTAAAAATAGAATCACCTACAAACAACTACCATCATCTTACTCATTAGACCTTCTTGACATATTATGTGCCCTTTTTGAGACAATATCATGGTATATTAAGTTCATACTTGCAAGTTGAGGCAAGAAATGAGCTAGCAGCAACAAATCCCCTTCAAGTAGTTCAGAACATTAGTCAGTCTCTCACTAGATTCTGTTGGAGGTAGAGCTATTATAGCTATAATAGTGGTGGGGTTATTATTATAGAGGAAGTGTTAAAGTGGAGGGGATATTATACGTTTTCAAGCATTTAATTTTTCGTTGTTTGTTCACTTGAACATGATAAGGTATAAAACACTGCAATCCTTTAAGAAGAAATGTGAAAAAAGACTAAGAAATGTTACAGAATGGGTGTGTACTTTGTACCCAGAGCTAGACAAAGTATTAAAGATTTGTGACTAGAGTTGGGAAGAAATTAGTTCTTAGAAATTAAACAATGAACAGCGCGAAGAGAGTGGTCCCAGCTCTGATGAAGCAAATGATCCTAGTTTTACTCTAACATCTTCTGTTTTATTAGGTACATTAAATTCATCTGTGGTTCAATTAGGAGTCTCCTGTAGACTGTAACAAAATTATATCAAAAATTATATCAATAAATGAAAAGTATTAAGGGTGCTATGAAACTACAACAGTTTGCTAATAACGACAGTTCGTCTGAAATGGGCGAACCAGACGAACTAAATGAATCAGTTTTAACAAATCTTGAACAAGTTTTTTCATGTACTAACTCTAGGAAAAAGAAATTAATGATACTGATAATATCCGTTATTAATATTATGTTAACGACAGACCTAGAAAATAAGAAAAAATAAATTTAAAGCTCGTAGCTACGTAGTTAGACATGGCTATTATTTCATCCACAAATACCAGTATTTATACTGGTTATAACGGACATTTTTCCATAATTTTCCAAAATGACACTTATTGGCCAATGTTGTCAATACAAAATGTTTCAATTTTGTTTAAAGTGCGCTTTTTGAGAAATTAAAATTTAAAATTTGAAAGAACTGTCTTTAACCCGTATTGAGGTGCATGTCATAGGCCCTTATAAATAGCTTGAAACGACACAAATTTGAACTCTCTATCTTGTCTAGGAGATCTGCTATGTCCATTTGAACATGATGCTGAAGGTCAAAATTTTGCGTTTTTTGGAAACTTTGCACAGTCATATTTTGGAAACCATTAGAGATATTCAGCTGAAATTTGATATTTTTTCAAAGTCTCCTTTATACTGAATTTCATACAAATCTAATATGGTGAGGTTGAATCACTGTGTTGATTTGACATGGAATGACCCAAAAACCACTGGAATTGCACACAAATAGGAATTTATTAGAAAATTCATGGGTTGAGTTTCAACTATTTATCAAAATTGAAATCGTTGTAGTAAATCGTTTGAACGTTCATTTCTAAAGATGTGCATTGGTTAGGTACAGGTTATCTGGAGTTGAGGTAAGATGAAGGTGGTACACCGAGTTAATGGGGCTGTGTAAATTTCGGGGTTTCCGCTGATCTAGTAGCACTTCACCTATGATTGTGTATTCTCTGTGAATGTGAACCGCCTCTCTTTCTTTTGGGATACTAACTTGGGATTCGTAAGACACTGAAAACACAGCCGCATCACGTCCCGGCGTCGGATGGCGGGGGAGTTTGGATGGGAAAAGGTCGTAGGCGTAAATTCGATACGTGACTTGAGGGGCAGGAAAGACGGGGGAACAGGCTTCAATAATGCAAAAGATGCTAGTGAGGCTTGAAGATCGCGGAGGAGCACAGTGAGCGCATTTCGCGACGGATTCCTATGTGATTTATACCTTCGTTTTGGCATCGTATTGAGGAAACCTCTTGAAAGGAACCAGATAATCAACAATGTGGGGATAAAATCTACCATCGAGGTACGCACAATTATTACACTCTCGTTTCGTCCAAACATTTTCTCTGTAGAAACCACTCGTGGTAGTCAATGGAAAATATTCTGATCCTTGAAGGTGCGACCTGACGTCGTATTCAGATGCTGCTCCTTCAGTGAATAAGACACTCGATGTGGAATCCGGGAATGTTCTCTTATTCTTCTCCTACATCTTGAGTCTACCGAGCTGTTCCATTAACCAGTGGTATATTTCGCACCTAATGGAAACCCCAGCACCTGAGGTACTCGTACTTTGAACCTGTGCAGAAAATCTTTTGCAACCTTCATCCTGAGAATATGATCCTTCACTTTGGTTCAAATAAACCCTATTGAACAGGTCACACGTTCAATTCCTACGGATTTCTGTTTCTTTATATTAGAGCTTTATCGTTATACGTACGAGTTAGGGCGTTTCATCTGGCTCTTTCCCGTTTGTTCACATTCTCCCTCTTTCGATAACGATAATCCGAACCAGTATAACAATAACCTGGCAAATGTGCCGTATTAAAGGGAGAAAGGGAGTTAAAGCAATAATACCATGTTCCCCTTCCGAAGACCAACTGAGTGAAAATAGAACGTCAGACGAGCGAATCCCCTACTATTTTCATATAAGTCGACGCTTTTCGTTTAGAACGGCGTATTCCAAAGATTAGTACTGATATACTGGTAGGAATTTCATCCCAAATACCGGGAGTCATCGCGATTATGCACGGGTTAAAGAGTATAACAGCCTCTTGAATAATATTTCGTACTCTTCAAGCGCGTCATCCCCGAAAGCGTGGGGAACAAAGCGTTGATGAAGCGAACCCATTATCCCTTTATTCCGTTCTCAGCTTTTTGTTGAAAGGGCCCAAATTCCTCGGTTTCGACATTAAAAGCCCCTTATGCTAAATTACCCCTCTTCGTTACAGCTTATCCGAAGCTTTAAGCGCTTTCAAAATGCTGTGGAAAAATCGAGTACCTATAATAGGAGTTGGTTGATGAAGAAACACGTATAGTAGTAGGAGACTACAAGCTCATAATATAACATAATATGTTATATTATTATGTGATTTATTGACGGGAATATCACGTGTCTTCAGTTTTCTAGAAATGTGGTGGATAAAGGGTGTCCGAGCAGTCGACAATACGGCAGTAACTTGTAATTAAGAGAGATCACACAGAAATCAAGTGACGTCACATGCCGGTGACGTCATAGATCTTTCTAAACTTTTGATATCTAAAATGCAAACTCCAACTCTGACTCTTTTACTACACGAGCGCGAAGATGGCAGTGGTTATAATCTTTACATACCTCTTCCAATTTCGGCCAAGTTGAATAGACTGGAGTTAGCGGTTCTTGTACGTGTAACCAGTGGTGTAGTAACGAGTTAACGAATCTCATTGGCGCAACGAATTGAAAAATGAATTTCTAGTGGCCTAATGAATTGAAAAAAACTTGAAACATTATAGGTCAAAATATGACATATAATATTACCTATTAGGTATAATGTTTCAAGTTTTTTTTTCTCAATTTCTTAAATCATGTTTCGGTGTATATTGGTTTTTTTTTTATATGTGGTACTCTTATCTCTCTTGAGCACAATTACAGCGAGAACACGTGTGAGAGTCAGTCAATAAAACTCCCGTGGTCCCCTTCGGCTACTGAATTGAAAACGGTGGCGAAAGAAGAGGACTTGCGGGAAAGCATGATTGAGGGTGACCGGCCTCCTTTGGGATTTAAGCCCGTCTGTTCAACTCAAGTCTATACAACTGTCCACCTGAGGTCTCCCAGTGAGAAGAACAGTCGAACCACCCCTTGAGTTCAGGGTTTTTTATTTCACCACTGTTTCCCCGTTTTTCGGTCATTCTCTCCGTCATTTTTTACTCGATTCTACGCTGAACCACTTGCTCAAGGGATCAGAGCACGTTAGGGGCCGGAAGGACGGAGACTGAAGAGGAATAATCTCCAAGGCTTTTCCGCGCTTCCCGAGAACGCGCCTTTCCGACTTGACGGATTAAAATACTAATTGGTCTCCTGCCGGAGAGGGAACCTGTCCGATTTCCCCTCAGGAGATGAGAATCAGCGGTAACGGTATTGATGTACATTACTGAGCCACGTTTCTTCGCGTTACGACGGTTTAATTTCCCGAATATTACTACGTCATCAAGCTTGAATTCACACTATTACTCTCATTTTTTGCACTACTCGAGGTAGCGTGGTAATGGAGAACATCCATCCCACAGCCATCCTTATAGCCTTGATATACACATGGAGATCGCATCATCACCTTATATTAAGAAACTTTTATCAAATATTAAATATGTTATTTTTTGAATGAATAAAGTGAAAGGGGCGGACCAGCAGATCAGGGCTAAGGAGAATGACCAGGGGTTTCCTACGAGTATAAACCTGCAGGAGACACAGGTCAAATCACTCTTCCCCCTGACTGCCTTCCCCAAAACATAAACTACCTATATTTATTTTCTATAAATAGTTGAAATTGTGAAGTACTTTGCCTCCTCCATTGCACAGTATTGCTGTTTTCTTTTTTGCAAGTACTTTGTCTCCTACGTATGAAACGTAGTTGTTCTCTAGAGGAAAGTACTTTGTCTCCTTCATAAATATTCACCGTAGCTGTTTCCCTTAGGAAAGTACTCGCTCCTGTATGATAGGGGTGGGGAATATTTAACGTAACCGCTTCAAATAACCTAATAATGTCCAGTAACCTAATATCAGATAACCAATTACCAGAAAACCCTAATACTGGAATGACTGTTTTGAGAAATTGGGGGAAAAGCCTTTGAGGGCCTCTTTATCACCGGCCATTCAGGATTCCGTGATAATAGGTTGGCTGGGACTATTCCAGGTAATAGGTTACGGAAAACGAATGCGTGAAAGGTGGGCGATCATAACTGTCGACAAGTTAGTTGAGTGAGTATTGAGTTAGTTTCGAGTAACAACGACCGTCTGGTAATAGGTTACAGGCGAATTGAGAACCTTTCCAGCGACCAGCGGGTTTCCAGTCCGCGTTGGGCGCTGGAAAGGTTCCCGAATCGCCGGTTACCTATTACCAAAATAACCTAATACTACAACCTATTACCAGACGGTCGCTGTTACTCGATAACCGTCTTAGCAATGTCTACTGTGTGAAGTTGTAGCTGTTTTCCTCCGGGAAGTACTTGCTCTTTCTCATACAATGTAGCGTTTTCCCTAAGGGAGTACTTTGCTCCTGTATCGTGGTTTAGCGGTTTTCTTCCTTCAGAAGAAGTACACTCTCCCACAACCTGTATGGTGTAGCTGTTTTCTCTTCAGGAAGTACTTGCTCCCATACTGGGGTAGATTCTCTCTCTTCCACAGATATATTACCTGCCCAGAGATATAGTGCAGCTGTGCCTCGGCTACAGAGGTGACATGCTCCTACACCCTTCAGAGAATAATTTTGGTCAAAACCAGAATGGTATAGATAATGTAAATAGTAGCAATTAATTTATAATTTAACGATAGCAGTAGAATCGTAAACCTAAAAATTCATTTTTCATAAAATTTCAGTCGATAAAAATTTACTTAAAAAAAAGTCTTAACACCTTATTTGAAATATTATAATATAATGATATGTGTGAATGGTATGTTTGACGTGTAATGAAGTAGTGGTCATTGTAAACAACATCCAATTTCCGCTTCCTTGGACAAGTCTTTCATTGAGCTCCAACTAAGCTGTTCAATTTAGTGCAAGTATACATCACATAGGCCATGATTTGATCGCAAACGAGCCAGGATCTGGATTGACTTTCTGTCAAGGTCGTGTTGTCTGAACCATGGTTTCACGGATACTCGGGGGTTATAAATCCGATATCGTTCACCGGTTTCGGCGGAAATTATACAGTTCATACGATAGTACAACACTTGAATTTACTTATTTAAACAGACAAATGAAGAAGTCAATAAAGATTTATAGTAAGTAGAAATGGCATGAATAGAAACAAACAAATTGAATTCATAACTAACATTTTCTGGCAACTTCAACCAAAGGTTTGAACTGGCGAAATGCCAACACGTGGCTGTTGAATCGAGACAATTAATTTCCCGTCTCCACCACGCAGTTATAGCAAAAAATTAAAAAAAAAAGTCACAAACAGAACACGCTTTTTTTCTTAGACAAATTTCGCCACTCCGAAACTGGAATGGGAAAAGAGTTACGGTCCAGTTACCAAACTACGAGAATCGTTAAATGAACGGAAGCAGTTTGGTATGGGTGGAGGGGAGTCCAGAAGACAATAGGAACTTTCTTGAATTATGGTCGCTACCCGCATCCTATCGGAAGGTTAAATTGAAAGTTGGCGGGATGGTTTGAAAGTCATCGGAGGCGGAATAATAGGAGAGTTTCATCTCTCCACGAGTTCTGACAATAACGTCAACTACCTGGGCTTTGCGGGCGGGCAATATTAAACGGTACGGCTTTTTTCCCATCTATGCAATTTTTTCATCTGTCAAGAGTCCTGCGATGTAGAGAGTTATGAATCGTAAAACTCGAAACTGGGTTTCGAACTGTCGCGTTCAGGGTTGATGAACTACCCTAGACGAAGTTCAGAAATCAACAGACGGAGTTTTAAGTATTCACTGTAAGAAAACAGTAGAAGTTGGGAGAGGGTTCAAATATAAGTACTAGATACAAAAATAGTGAAATCGAATCGTATTGAAATCCACTCGGAATATTTTCCATGGATGAATTTCAGAAGGATGTGAAGTGGGACCTGTAGTGGAATGCCTGTAGAATCCTCAGTGGCGTAACTACACCGGGGAGGGGGATAAAGAGACGGGTAAAATTTTGGAGTTTTTGCAAGTTTCATGAGAGCGATTTCGCGAGGCTTACTGATGTAAATTCCGCGTTCAGGAATCATTCTTTCATGAATATTTCTAAGGGCTCGGAGAGTAGGTTGATTAAGATTAATTAATGCAGGTCTTTTCGAGATTCTCACGGTCTTAGGGGATAATAATAATAATTCAAAATGCATGGGGACGTGGATTTCGGGGGTATGGCGATGGATTTCGAGATTCTCACGGTCTTAGGGGATAATAATAATAATTCAAAATGCGTGGGGACGTGGATTTCGGGGGTATGGCGATGCTCTGCTTATACGCATCCTGTGGATGTCAGACGGCTTGTGGTTTTGACATTTGGACATTTTATGTCTTTACTTTGGCACATGGACTCGAAAAGCTTTGCGTTAAGTTTAAAAAAGCGTTACAGTTGATATTCTGATGATTTTTGCTTAAAACCTGTCGTTGCTAAGCATTTAAATTGATTTCTCGAAGTGATTTCTGACGTGGAAACTATGTCTTTGGTGCGCTACAGTACAACGTCTATCTTATAGGTAACACTTCCTATAAACACGCTTTGAAATGTGTTTATTATATTTAGGTACAAACGAAGTTGTGGTATGGTAGTGGTGACATCCCAGTGTAGAGGCTGTTACCGGTTCATGTCGAAACAAATGCGATTATAATAAGGAGACAAAATTTGTTCTAACACCAATAAAATATAGTCATTTTACATTTGGAAAAAAAAACTATTTGTAATAGGTGAAAAACTGTACTTTTTCAAGTGAATATTCAAACTCATGTTGCTTCCATATCTGCCACGTATATTAAGTAACATAAATGTGAATCGCCTTCTAGAATAATTTCATTGCGATTTCGTGACATTGGTCTATTTTGGTCTCCAATTTTTTTGTCGGCCAATGGTTCTTTCAGTAGTCACCAAACCAAAGTTAGTAAACCTGGTGGATTGGGTCTTCTAAACTGGTATCAAGTCGAGGGTCCTATCACCAATAATTGCCGCTCGACGTTAATGTTAGGTCCTATCGATCATGCTGATATCGATTAAATAACGAAAACATCGATAAATCGTAGTTAAGTTGTTATTCCCCTTCGATGATGTAAACTCAAGCACTCAGTTTGAAGGCAAAACTACTTGAGCGGTTTTGAATTCAAACACTCGCCATTTCTGACTCATCGTTTTGTGGAAAAACCACTTGAGCCAAACTGGATATCAGCTGGATATCATTGAGTCAAAATCTGCTTATCTGCTTACAAAACAGCTGGTTCCGAGTTTCGAGTTAAGTCATTTGCAGGAGAAACCACTTGGGGGTGAAGCGAAAAATCACTTGCTCACTTGTCACCAGATTTCTGTTGATGATTGGTTTTGCCTGTGAATTGGATGACGTGAAATGTCGATAAGTGGCTGAAATTGACAAACACAAGTGGTTTTGCTTGCAGACTACCACAGATAAGTGGTTCTGCCTCCAAATTAGATGGAAACCTCAGAAGATCATTGTTTTATACGATTCGTCACAAATGTTGACGAATTCGGAGATAAGTGGTTCTGCTTTAAAATGGCAGAGTAGTTGTCGTATTTTTTACAATCAAGTTCGTGTGATGTCTCTTCGAATTTATCAACAATCATATCGGACCGGCTTCAGGGCGTTGTGCGTGGCCAATTTGGCGGACCGTCCAACCCTTCACGTCGGGCAGTTGATTATCCCGCTCGAAACACAACTTCCCTTGCAGTGGTCATATCCGGCCCTCTGATCTCCCATCACGTCCCTTGTGATTCCAATTATCGATTTTCGCCTGAGGGTAATTTAAATAAGTTTTATTCAAACTGACTTATCAGCCGTTGGTCAGCCTGGACTTCCTCCCCGCCGATATTTTACCGATTTCGAACGCCACCCCCTCCTCAAAAATCCCCCCCTTTTCAAAAATCGTAAATTAAAAACATTTATTCTGAATTCATTAGGGATCCCACGGCCTGCGGTCCTATACGCCCCCCCCCCCCTCATCCTCCGTGGGTGTACTTTCAGTTTGAACAATTGACGCATTTTTTTGTTTCGGTTTTTTCTCTTATGGTACTTCCGAAATCTCTTGTATTACCCCTCCGTATTTCCCGTGTTTACTTTTTTTTCACTCCGAAACTGCGGGACCCCAAATGGAGACTGGCAAAGCAAAGCCGGTCCTTTTCAAAGACAAATATCAAACGATTTTTTCCCCTTACTTTTTTTCACCTCGTCACAGAGCGGAGTTAACTAACTGAAAATTTATGATGAAAAACGAAATCCCGAGAGGGCTCTGTATTTTGATGAGGACACGAGCTTTGTTCGTCAATAGGTTGCCAAACTTGCACTGGTTCTTTTGTATGTCTTAGTTTCACGTTACGAATAGAATCCATTTTATAGATATCTGACGTCATTAGAAAACATTGTGGATTTGAAGATAATAAACCAATATTATCAGTATAATGAATTGATAACTATTACTGAAGAACCAGCTACAAGAAACGACAAAACAGGAGGTACTAGGGACCCCAAAAAATGTAACTGCGGTTAAATGATAATAAATGCAAAGTGGGAAATTGGAGGTTTTTGAAATAACCACGAGGAAAATAAAGCAGTTATTTATTTTTTTTGTATCTAGTTGACAAATCACATTGCAGTTTGCACATCAAGCCATCACACCTTATTGAGCGCTTGTGAAACATCGAAGAACACACAGGCGCATACTTTCTTGTTTTCTAATATTTTTGTTCTTGTTCAGAGTAAGGTATGAAGAAGAGTATTCAGGGCTCAAGAAGGGTTTAGCAAGGTAGAGTCCTTGGGCCTGTGCTATACCTAATGTACACAAGGGATTTACCATCGACTGAAAGTGGAGTTGAAGCAACTTTCGCTGATGATACAGCATTCACAGCCGACGGGGACACAGCAGAAGAAGCTGCTCACAAACTGCAAAACCACCTTCATAAAGTCACCAAATGGACCCAACTATGGAGAATCAAACTCAACTAAGCCGAAATTGCATACATGAATTTTACATAGAAACTATGCGGTGAGGCATGAAGAAAGACTTCACAGACATGTACGAGTAGATCTAGAAATGATCCGTAACTTGGACAACCGTTAAATAGTGCGGAGTTTGGATCGGACAAAACCACACGACTTATGCATTTCGCGAAACTGAGGACGAAAATGAACGGTCCAGTGTGCTTGTAGTTGGATCAAGCTGATGAGCTGTAAGTCCATTAACATGTGATTTATGTATGCATGTGAAGTAGGCTCAGTTGTTATAAATAAATCATTTGAAAAAATAATTTAGTTTTTGTAATCGCGCCAGATTTCCTTATTCAAGCACTTAGTCAAAACGAAAAGTAAAATGACTTGTGAGGTAGAAAAAACCTTAAATTACCACGAGGTTGATGGTGGTTTTGCGGAGAGCGATGGGCTGGTGTATCAGATTCAGAATGATTTTAGATCGAATGTGGCGTTATATGATTCAAATCACCAAATTTGGTTCGAGGAAGGTGGATAGGGGGATAAATGCATTACATATCGTACCCATGGGATATAAATTGAGGGTTGAGCCCAATACAATAGACAACAGGAAGAATGTCTGGCACTTTGAAATTAATCTACCGTGGAAACGAATCAGTTGGATTAAGGAAGGCGAGAGGGAGTTACGGGATGGGAATGTGTGAAGGCCTTTTGTAGTGAGAGGACTTCATTATTGTTGTACCTCGAGGAGTTGGTAGTAAGAAGAAGGTACGTAGGGTTTACCCACAATCGGAAGGGTCGGAAAATTCGACTCACGAGTCCCTCACCTACAGAAAACCCGGAAGGGAGTCCCTTCGGAGTAAGAACGGCTCATGGGCCATTAACCTTCAGAGTGGCTTAAAGAGGCGGTTTTAGGCACGCCGAACAGCAAACGCGTATTTTTTCCCATCTCGAGGGGAAAGACGCGCGCATCATCCGGGAGTTGCTTCCACCCAATAATGGAGCTTTAGGGCGAGGATGATGCTGAAGGAAGCTTACGGTTATTGTTATACGTGATAACTCGTCTGGAAGGGCTAATACGCGATATTAGGAAGGAACGATGCATAAACGGCTCCTCAAGGCAGAAGGGTGGGAAACAATCAAGGCGTCGACTCGAGTATAAATATGTGGAAATCGCTTTATGAAGGAGGAGGAATCTGCATAAAGACAATATACAATGAGAGCGCAACGCCTCTCTAGAATTACGAAGAGTCAGTGGATCTCGGGTGCTTGAATTCACAAATCCAATGTGAGATCAGGAGCTTTCCCAACTAGGGGATCTCGAACGGTCCATTACAGTGAAACTCAATATCCTCAACATTGAGTGAAATTCAGGGTTTCAGAGCATAGAACGAAATTCATTTTCACTGCTCCTCAGTTAATACACCATTTTAAAGATTGATAATGTCTATACAGGGTGTTTCATTTCGTGATGGTCACAGGCTAAGAGTCGATTCTAGAGCTAATTTCTGGTCGAAAATGTCCTGTGGAGTTTTTTTCAATTTCAAGATTTTTTTTTGTGTTTTCGACTTCATCACACTGAAATGGCCATAACTCCCTTAATTTTCACGAAAATTCAAATCTGATTACACCGTTGGAAAGCACACAAAATTTCCCATCCCTCTAATGAAAAATTCCCTCACAGATTCTCTAGCTTTCTGGTTTGTATAGCCACAAACAAACCTCATATCTGCATATTGAACGTTGCTTAATGATACCGGAATGGTGTAGAAATGAACAACGAAATCAGAACCAGGCTGAAAATGTGAGAAAACTTAATCAAAATGTTTCTAAAAGTGCGATTGCATTTTTCCAAAACGTTTCTTGCAATTCTGAGGTTAAAAAAATGACAAAGAAAATCTGAAAACGGCATCGTGTTCAGAAGCTTCTCGTCTCTCAGGAATGACAATAAATCCGATTTCAAAATCCGGAAGCTAAGGTTGGACGGTCAAAAATACACTCAAATTCGATACAACCATCATTGGGTGGGGAAAGCATTGGGTCTTCAGCATGTTTCCACTATAAACAGTAACAATGTAGGTTCTTGTGGTAAATTCAATTCGATATTTTTGATTTTATGGTAGCCTATACTAACAGATTTTCACTCACCTGTGTATAGTACACATTTCGATAACCTACTCGATTTATTTCGATGTAGGGCACCTATGTAAATTCCGGCAGTTCGGTACAACAACCCATACTTCACGATGTATTACCGGGAAAAGGGAATCGCCTACTCCTTTTCCCATCGTAAGTTGGGACTATAAGAAAGCAATTTCCCCGGTCCCTCAGGGGATTCGATGATCATACATCTTACCGCAAAACTCTTCTTCCTAAATTGTTGGTAGTTCCTTACTTATGGGTTCACCCGTTTATTTTGGGCTCTGGAGTTGGATGATGTAAAGTTTCCGTAACCACTTTTTTGAGGTGAAAATGAGATAGTTATCTGTCAATAGAGCAGGATTGTACGAACTCCACGTCCAGACAAGAAGATTCAACGCAACAAGTGATAACAACAACTTAGCGTGGATCCTTCTAAAGTATCTGTACTCGATACAACAATTCTACGACATTACAGTGGCCTATTCATGGAAGCAATGTACGTTTTCATTTAATAAATACTCGTAGTGATCACTAGGACGATGTATTGTTATTGAACCACCTTTATCGCCCCAGTGAAATCCCAAACGGACAATTCGCCTGACATGTAGCCATTAGGCGTCGACCTAGTATCTCACTTCCATTCCAAACTGTTTGGACGGTTTAGGTGGAAATGCTTGATGATTTATAAACAGTTAGCGACGTTCGTGATACTGATAACGAAAAAAACACCACACATCTCGATCGTTTGCCCCCGAAAAAAGTGTGTGCGTGGATCCCAGAGCTATGGCGTGTGCTCCCCAAGTCAAAAGAAAGGGCGTACATCATGGAGAATGACCAGAAAATCAAATCAAGGGCCACTAAGGGGGTCTGGTGATTCCGTCAATTGATTACCAGATGCCGTGATGAAAGGGTCCTGCCGAGGGGCCCTTCGCGATTTTGGCGTTAACTGTTCGTGTCCACCCTAATCCCGAAACGTCTCCGACTGAGGGGATGACATCATGATCTATTACTAACGTCTCCCAAAACAACCATTGCTAACAGCTGTACTGTTGTCACCGTATGCTCAAGATGAATCAGAAGAATAATGTCGCTAAGTGGTTAGTTTCAGTTATTCTGATGATGGTAGCAAAATGTACAACCCATACAACATACAAAAGTTGGCCATAAATGGTTATAACTAGTACTGGTGAGGAGAAACTACACACTAGTTCACACTGCTAGTTTTGGTCAAGCCCCTACCGGTTAGTAATTCATTAAGAAATATTACAAATAAATCATTAATGACCCAACGGTGCACTTCCCTCAAGCGGTACGTGTACCCTAGGGATGCACAAGATCGCAACAAACTAGGTAATCGATTATATCATCAAATGATTAATCTTAAGCTAATAATCGATGTGACCGATTACTCGGTATTGAATAATCGAAAACAAATAATCGATTTCTTCAGGGTACTCATTTCAAACGTATACCTAATAATTAACTTTCAGATGGGTTTCTTCGTCTATAGGTGACCGAGGGGTAGTGGTAAGGCGGTACCCCGGGGTTGAAGACAAATGGTCGTTGTTATTGTTAATACCTCCATCGATGAAGGATAGGTACATCTTTCCTTCATCCGTGGAGGTGGTAACAATAACAACGACGGTTTGTCTTAATTTGTATGAATCGATTATTATTACTGATTAATCGGTTTTCGAATACATCTGAAAGCATTTTTTAAGCATATTAGAATGCATCAAATCCTGATGTACTCGAAAACCGACTAATCAGTAATAATACTCGATTAAAAAAAAATCGGCAGCTAAACATCCATTAAAATTAATCGATTAATAGGGGTCAAATAATCGATTATCCGATTCATAGATTATTTATTTGCATCCCTATAGTACCCTCTGTTTTCTTCCTGTTCAAGAACGATGAGGCCTATTCAATCATTCAATTCAATTTTTCAATTGACCCGTCCAGGCTCATCTCTTCCCTGCTTTTTAGTAAGTAGTACAATTAATGCATCTGAAACGCTTATTTTAGTAATTAAGTTATTGTTATTAGGTGCTCAGTGCAACAAATATAGGTACGGCATCTACCCTGAATTACTCTAATAATCGTAGTTACCCCAAAAAAAAAAAAACTACCTACACTCTATTTATCCTAAATTAAACCTGTCTATAATTTTACTTTTATTATTTCCAAGTTGAAGATATTCAAGAACCAATCAAGCAGTTTTCCTATCAAAGTGTCCCTCGCACTCGCCCCACCAGTTAAAGCGTCACTTGCTTATGATGTCTTTTCCGCGCTTTTTCGTAGCCTTCTATCGTTGGTTTTTATTGAATTGGCACAACCGGAGACCTTTCCAGGGGACTTTTTACGTCGCGGGATCGCTGACTTAACAGCTTGTTTAAAATCTCTTCGGCATTTGAAATCCCAATCTGCAGAGATTTTTCCTTCTTTATTAATCCCATTTCCAGTCTTGACGCTTTTCTCGAATGTACCAATACGTTTAAAAGAAATAAAAAAGTCGATGGCGTTTCGTAGGTTTGTGAGGGATAAAAGGAACCCGAAGCCAAAAAGAGTCTAATAATCACAAATTCGTCCACACTCTTACTTTTTTTAAAAGCATTTATTAAAGAAATAAAAGTAAAAAAAAATTCCAGAAACGGAATACAGAAAAACTGCGGTCTCCCCTCAATAAGTTAGAAAACTTGTGCTGAGGGAAGGAGTCGCCTTAAACTATTTCAATGATATTCTACAAAATAAAAATGTAATTTGCAATCATTTGCTTAGAATCACATTTCGATTCGTCTACAAGCAATTTGATCAAAATAAAAGTTATTGGTTCTACCCTTAACTATCTAAAAATAAAAGTGAAATGAAATCTTTATTACATATTTTATAAATTTTTGGACTAACAATAATTTTTATATCATCGGGAAAATTGATAGGTTGCGTTTTGTGAGATCAATATAAGAGCACCAAAACCAACTCCGCATTTTCTTTATCAAAATTTGATATTATGTTTGATATTATTATTGTTATTTAATAACAACCATCGTAACGTCGAAAATGATAGTTGAAGAATGAGACATCGCTTTGTTAGTGCTAACAACTTGGAGAGAGGGTACCTAACCCGACAATGATACTAAAACGTGGGACCGTTGGGTGTTGCGTTTCGTTGCCTACCTGGTTGCGCCTGCGCAAAACCAGAAACAAGCGAATTATTACCTAGCGTTCATATTTACAATGCTTGTCAGATCTACCTGAAGCATATGCCGTAAATCATACGTACAGTATCCATCAGACATACCTGAAACATCTACCTTAACGCATCCATACGGCCAAGATCAGCAGATGAACTTAGTTACTTTATGAAACGAAAACGATAGTAAAAACCCGACAGTGAAACAGAGAAATCTCAGCATTTGACCTCTACTGAGCAACACATCTCAAAAGCAAAGAAAAGACTCAGAAACATGAATTCGAAATTCCGATAAATCATTTGTGAAATCGCTCATTCATTCTCGGTCTTACTTCAGACCTGAACCTCGAAAGTCAGGATAGTCCAGCAGACAGAACCAAAATGAAGGCGCGGAATTCCAGAGGCTTATTAAAACCCGATCACCTAGCCAGCCAGCCCTCTGACGTCATAGGCTCTTACGGCATAGGCTGTAACGTACTAGTTGGCCTCCTGCCAGCCGTCTGACGTCATACGCTCGTGCGTTATAGGCTCTGACGTAGTGGCCCGCCTGTCGCTTGTGTTCTGACGTTATCTGAAGGAAAGGCTCTGACGTACTAGTTGGCCTCCGGCCAGCCGTCTGACGTCATACGCTCGTGCGTCATAGGCTCTGACGTAGTGGCCCGCCTGTCGCTTGTGTTCTGACGTGATCTGAGGGAAAGGGTAAAAGGCTCTGACGTACTAGTTGGTCTCCGGCCAGCCGTCTGACGTCATAGGCGTTGACGTGCTAAATGGCCTCCTGCCAGCCGTCTGACGTCATACGCTCGTGCGTCATAGGCTCTGACGTACTAGTTGGCCTCCTGCCAGCCGTCTGACGTCATACGCTCGTGCGTCATAGGCTCTGACGTAGTGGCCCGCCTGTCGCTTGTGTTCTGACGTGATCTGAGGGAAAGGGTGAATCAAGGAAACAAATTTTTCCCGTTTCAGTTTATGTGCCAAAGCAAAGACACGAAAATGTCAAAAGAATGTCAACTCCATCCTGTTGTTGATACAGTCGAGAATTAAATGCTTGCATACGAGTCTGCAACACATTGGGACATTTTATGTCTTTAAAGAAGTGATTCAAGAACCTTCGAACAATGCTACATCACCTACCCCAGTAGCGCAGTTGTTATACTTAATTGTAGGGTTCATCATAAATTGGACGGTGTTATGCACAAACGGGCCAAGCGCCAAAAAGTAGAATTCGAGAAAATCGACATCAAAGTTTTTTCAGGTTTTTTGGTTACCCTACCTCTCCAGTTGGCTTTTAATTCATAAAAATGTGGTTCCACATGTTTTTTGATGCATAGAATCGATTGGTTGAATCAAAAGTTCGAAAAAATCGATAGTTTTATAGTTATGGCGGTTAGCTGGTTTGTGCAAAATTAAAATCTTACCAAACGCGTTATGCACATCCCGACCAGAAGAAATGATTTGCACAAACCGGCCAAGCGCCTCAAATCTTGGCGCTTGGTCGGCTTGTGCGGAACTGCTGTAGCATTCCTTTGGTGAAAAAATGATGATTTTTAACAAATTTTCGAAAAAATGGCTATTTTTGGCTCGGTCAGAAATTTTCGTGGGACTCCGCCGGAAACCTTAAAATCCGTTTCATGCATCATAGAACGAAGTTTGGGGTGCTGAAGCGATCTAGAGGGGTCCCAGATTGATAAGACCACACCCATGGGTACTAGGGTTACGCCCATGGGTGGATGATGGGAGTGAAAGTAGGTTTTATCAAAATGGGTGCGGAATCCGGATGCGGAAACAGTTTCTCGGGGTTTTCTAAAATGATTTCTTTGAAAATTTGCTCCTAAGTCATGCTGCATGACTGGAATTTTATTATAACAACATTGTAAGAAAAGTGAATGTCGTTTGTGGTTCAACAGCGTAGGTACCTTTTCCTTAACATATTTTACTGCATTCTCAACACGTTCATAGTATTTTTGGCCAAGCCACTGTAGTGCAGCACTGGTCATGGGTCTCGAAATTCCACTAGGTTCACCAGAAAATACGATTTCAAACGAAAGTGCTCCTAAGGAACATAACAAATTGTATTTTTCCGAATTAGAAACAAAAAACAATGAAAAAAAGAATTAAACAAAAAATTGAGAAATCATCAAAATTGATCAAACCTTTAATAACACTCAAATGTATTGAAACAATATACATACTAGAGACAGTAGACTACTGGGACCAAAACAAATATAGGCACCTATTGGCAACCCAGAAAAGGCGAAAACAGCTGGGAGAGCATCTGTAAACATCATCTGAGTTACGCACAAACCGACCAAACGCCTGGAGTGGCGGCACTTGGCCGGTTTGTGCAAAATACTGAAGCCCGGAATACTAGGAGCATGGCCTGGGGAATCTTGGTCGGTTTGTGCATATTGCAGACCATCGGAAAAACGTTTTGCACAAACCGTCTATTCACTCTAGTTAGTCTCAGTAGCAATAGAGGGCGTTATGAGTAAAAAATTCTGTAAGTACTCGTCCAGACGAATCAATTGATACCAAAAACTCAATTTTTTCGATTTTGGCGCTTGGTCGGTTTGTGCACAACAACGTCCAATTAAGAAGCTTGCATTCGTATAGACAATAAATTATATAAATTATTGAGAATGATCACCTGTGTGTAAACAATTATTTAAACAATCACGCTCATACCGCAGCTTGTCGGCCACGCACTCCGCAGTGGTTAACGGAATATGGTTAGGTAAATCGAGAGCTATCCAACGAGTGGTGAACGATTTTTGTACGATGATAACTGGCGAAGATAAAGTTCAGTAGCACCGAATCGGTTGTAAGCGAAAATCATCAGAAATTTTCGTGACGATTTCGTGTAACGCTTTTGTGTAACGTATTTCGAGTTATGTGCCAGAGTAAAGACATAAAATGTCAATAAAACTTTGGCATAATAATATTATAATATTATTATAGAAGCAGTGATTTGAAGGAAAACTGGTAGTTTTCCTTCAGAATGAAGGGCCTGCGCGATCAAACCTACCAATATTTCGAGCCAAAATTCATACATTTGGTTCTGATACTTCGAGGGGACTGAAATATAAGAACGAAAATTGGATTGCACTTGGATGTCTGGTGAAGCCTTGCGTTATTGCCACCAGGTGATGGATAATAAGCAGAATGTGATAATGGGTATCCAACGGTATCCAATTATTACGGGAGGGTTCCATTTACCGGAAAAAGGCATTATAATACGGCCTATCATAAAGGATTGGGATGGATCTCCAGTACTCCGAATACTGTAACATAACTAGCGATAAACATCGCTTTTATACGGAATCAGTGAACCATTTTGTCCATTTTCTGTGTGAAATGAACTTCACAATAGGAGTGTTACGATAGGCGATGCTACTATCGATAGGTCGATAGTAGCCTTCTATCGATAGCCCCAGAGAAACAAAGAAGTTTTTGTATTTTGAACTCGGGAATTTCTGGAAATGTTTCTAAAATCGAACAGGTACCTACACACCTTCTTCATTCTAAGAACTTCTTCATAGTAAGAAGTAGAAAACCAGAAGGCTTGGTAGTAGAATTGTGAAATTCTTGTTCCTTCTGTTTTCAATATTTGTCGAACTGAGTCCGACTTTTTCCAAATTCTCTGATTTGCTGTTTTGTGTTTCTCGAAACTGTTTGCTCAACAAACTCGTATGACTTCAATGAGTCCTCCTCTATTTAAAAACGTAAGTGAAACAGCTCCAGGTATTTAGTGATTCCTGGGATAGAATTTCGTTGAATTCGGTTCCCGGGTGGCATTATTATTATTATTATTACAAATACTGATAATTGAATAGTAAATTTTACCATGTTTGACCACAACAAGGCTTGCTGAGCTAGCCCTCAAACAGAACAGATACACCATCTACATGCCGCCCAAGAGTAATCTCGAAACGTTCAGGTAATCGTGATAAACCTATCGTCGATAGGCTATCGATAGTTGGTGTCCGATAGTATCGAGCCTATCGATCTGTAACTTTTATTAGAACATTATTTAATGTTAAAGAGTCGGGAGAATAGAAACACGTTTCTTAGCTTTTTTAGTAGTGTATTTTGGGTAGATTCTTTTTATACCCCTTCGACACCACACAGGTGACTTGATCGTGATGATCAGCTGGAGGAAATGGTGTCATCAATTAATCTTAATGTACTGTTACATCTATCCCTTCCATACTAAAATTTAAAAATTCACTTCTTACGAAGAATCATTGACATAGGTTAAAATTAAATTAAACGTATCTTTTCCAATAAATAACTATCGACTATCTATCACCACTACTTGGCAATGACATCTTCGAACGGTGATGTTAGTTAATTGGAGTAGACAAGCTCAAGGATCAATACCAGACTCGCGTCTGGAGGTCGTTGAAGTTGAGAAAACGTCCCCGTCACTCCCTAATTTTACGTCTTATATCCCCTTTCATTAAAGAATTCATATTACGAGCGTGAGTTGAACTTCAACAAAAGGTTCTCCCATTAATATTAATACTCCATCACGACCCTCAGTTGGGACGCAGTTTTTAAGTGGTTTGCACGAAAAAACGCTCTACAGCACCCTCTCCCTTACGCGTCGTCAAATCCCGAAGCCTTTGTACGGAACAATTATTACATTAGGACGCTCAGAATATTTTTTAACATTTTTTTTTATTTGTCAAACGAGTATTTTTTATAACGCAAAATCCCTTCCGTGTTATACCCACAGGGTTTAAAAAACATCAAACGGAGTCCGGTTGGGCGTATTCTCTTCGTAGCGCGAATGGGTTAATACGATTATTTGAGGTCACGTATATAACTTGAATACTACAATGATGGAATGTAGCACCCTTGCCGTATATACTGGAAACTTGGCTAGAAACATGCGAATGAAATCTCCAATCAGTTTTCCGAACTTTATATGTTGAATATTGAAAATGTGGAGAGCATTGGTCCAATTCATGGAGCATCATTCAATTGAAACCATTCAATTAGATAAATAGTACGAATTACAGTGCATGAATGTCGATTTTAGTTATAAAATTAGAACAAGCGGATAAACACATTTGTACTTGATGTTTCAGTAACTTTGGATTCCGGCTCAATGCAGACGATCCAGCGCTCCTCGCAATATTTAAATTTCCAAATATCAATAAATTTAGCGAAAGAGTAGCCAATTAAAGATCTTTAATTGATTACTCTCTCGCTAAATTTATCGAGTTTAATAAACGATTTAACTCAGTCATTTCGGTTCGAACCGAAAGGAGTGACTTAAAGCGTTTATTCAATTCGATATTTACTATGCAAAATATAGTCGAACACCAATGTCAGAAAATGTTCCCTAAGCAACAACTTAATTTCCGTATCCTTGTCCATAGCACCAATCGTGACTTTAGAATGATCGTAATATGCAATATCTGAATCATACTCGAATTCTAAACGAAGGAACGAATCAGATGTAAATACTCTATCTACTTGTTGGCGTTGTCGGTCCTTTGCTCTACGTGCGTCAAGTACTAACCAGCAGCATTTTTCACTAACAGATTTTCCTAAGGCATTTTTCAAATAGATCAAATTGAAGTACTTAATGATGAAAAACCGTACACTGATAATGTATTAAAAATGTATCATGTATCAAAAAATACTTAAAACCTGAAATGTTGTCTTATTGTGTATTTTCTTTCAATTTTTTTTTCTTCTCTAATTCTTTTGTAACTAATATTTTCAAGTAATCTAGTGAACTGCCATTGATACTGTCATAAGTGTAATTGGGCTTGTCCGTATATAAATAAATTATTATTCACCCTTCAACCACCCCACAAATTAAATTTTGTCCTTTCAATATTTTACCATGGTAACACAAAGGCTGTCCGTTAACTGAAACTGAGAACTACCAGATAAGATTCTTCAGCAATTATTCATAAAATAAAGCTGTTATTATCACTATTAAAAATATAGGTTGGTGGTAGAAGGGTGAACATTTAGGGTTTTAAGTATTTTTTGATGCGACACCATATAAAAATAATTGTCCAAAAAATAAAAAATTCTGGAAAGGGCCATCCTTATCAGTGTAAAAAATATCCTACTATCTATTCTAAGACCTACCAAATAATTTCATCAAAATCAGTATGCCGTTTTGGAGGAGTTCGGTAACAAACACTGTGACACGAGATTTTTATATACATTTTTATATGTACCTATTAGATATTTGCACAATCATGGATTGTTATTAATTCCTTCATTTAATTATATACCTACTTCATTAATTATATTCCTTCGCCCTATATACCTACTGCATATTCCGGTACATAAAAACCTCTGGTTATACAGTGTTACAGGGTTGTTAAGTAGGTCGTTAGTAAAGAAGGTTCTTGTGAATATGTTTGGTGTTAGTATTAAACGCGGAAGCTAGCGTTATTTTTAATCTCTTCGTCGCACAAAGTTTGTTATAAATGCAGTTTTTCCCAAGCATGTTATAACTACAGAAATAATTTAATATTTGGGAATGTTGCGATTAAATGAAAGGACGTCTTGATGTATAGCAAGTTGCTAATACAGCACTTGTTGATGCTACCACCAAATAATATCTTCACCCACTAAACATTGATACATCCCACGTAGTTGATCGTACTTGATACACGAAGCTTCCTCCTGCCACATCAAATTTTCGAATTTTATTCTAGGGAACCTAAAGTGCTTTTGGAACACGGAGCGTAATTAGGGTGGATTGAGGTAGTGCATATTAGTAGATACAGTTACAGATCGAAATGATTCTTTGTAGGGGTCCTGAGATGCCCCAAACCCAGGGGCATTACCTCAAAATCACGTTACTGTACATCATCGTTGAAAAACTGACAAGAATTTTCACAGTCCTTCATTGGGTTAAAAGTATACCCACTTGTTGCTGTACCGTTCATCATTCGTTCTGTTCCGAACAGAAACTCTTGCGTCTCACACGAGTGTACTGACGCACTATTTCTTAAACGCAATTACACTCGCCATTACACCTCCGTAATAGTGGACTTGATCTTCTTTCAACTGGCACTTAATTAAATTTATTTTCCGGCCGACGACTTTGCTGGAATTTATTTACCAAAAAGAAAGGGGTTGAGTTGTTACGAAGAGGGGCCCCCGTGAGGTTGTGGGGGACAGAGGGGGACAAATTAGTTGGAAAATAACTTTTAAGCGGAGGTTACGGCTCTTGACGTGAAATTAAACGGTGGGCGCTCCCGTTTTTCAACGATTTCTTGAACGTTGCTCTTATCCCCGTCTGTAGTAATTATTTTCCGTTCTTGAAGAAGGATAGAGAGTTTTCGGAAAATTGTTATTGCTCCGAGCGAAAAGGGGTTTCAGGTGGCCATTAAAAACTGAGGTTTAATTAGGAAAAAAGTCAAGTGTCACGTCAACATGCCGGAAAGGGATATTCTAAATTGATAACAATAAGGTTTCCTAAGGAAGAGTGATCCAAAGATTCAATATCAATACAGTAGAACATCAATAATTCGGACTGTTGATCATCTGGATCACGTCCGGAAAAACTCTGCAAATTCTTGACACAACGGTTTATTATCTTCCTTGTGCAGATCACCCTTCTGTCTATACCAGACTGTGTTGCAAATCGGCACCATACCATATTCTCACCGTACTCATACCATACCATACGAATTTCTTTCCTATCATACCATACTGTACTATACCAAATCATACATACAATAATATACCATACCATACTCATACCATGTCATACAAACCGAGTGAATATTGAAATGTCATCCATTTCTGACCTATATTTAAAATTTCAAGTATCTAGCTCATCATCAAAATTTAATTTGTTTAAACAAATAGGTATTATTTGAACAATTTTACAGACAAGAAAACGAGTGAATATT
The DNA here is from genome assembly GCA_963920205.1 of Stenodema calcarata. Lineage (NCBI taxonomy): Eukaryota > Metazoa > Arthropoda > Insecta > Hemiptera > Miridae > Stenodema > Stenodema calcarata. The sequence continues at coordinate 13,774,906 of OY986055.1, read as the reverse complement.
GCATTGTGATCCAGTTCTGAACTATTTTTAAAATTTCAAGTCAACAGCTCATCATCAAAATTTAATTTGTATTATTACAAAAAGGTACTATTTAAACAATTTTACAGATGAGAAACCGAGTGAATATTGCAATGTGGTCTATCCCCGACTCACGGTTAAAATTTCTAGACTGTAGTTTACCGGGAAGATGAAAAACGTAGTTTTATTCTGGGCGTCTGGAGGTTGGGTCACATAACGGCCGTTTTCGACGCGAAAGTTTAGTGTTTTTCCTAAACCTTTGCGCGCTCACTGTGAACGAACGGCTGGTCGCACAAAAATCCAATTGGTCTTAAATGATTGGTAATTTTTCAGGTCATTCAAAAGTGAACTAAAAATTACAAGGTTCAGTTGAATATTTTGAGATATGACATCGTCGAAATTTTAGATTGTCATGGATAACGGTAGAGAGGAGGTTTTCACTGAATGAAGCTATTTCGGTAATCATGTTCTGAAAATAGCTATTTCAGTGAGGGAAATACTCCTGTAAAATATCAAGAAGTTGTAAATTTAGGGGTCCTTCTGCGGGCTTTCCAATTAACACATCCACGATCCAAAATCTGTTGCAGATTAGAGTGAATAATTCCTTCGAACTGTTTAAAATACTTAGAAACAAAGATCGCTCAAATTTGGGTTCATTTCGTTCCAAATGTGCCTGTAGAAACGATTAGCCGACTTGTTGCTGGGTATATTATTATTGATTTTTGAAGGTCCAGAATAGAACACAGGAAGGGTTTTTTTCTTCTTTCAGTTCAGGCGATTGAATCGCCCAGCCATTGCTAACTATACACGCATAACCCCGAACGAGTGTCAAATAAAAACACGGTGAACAGGCCTTGTCCTACGTTTTCACAATTTTACTACGAAGCTAGTGAGAGTCGTATTTTTGCTCGTGATTCTAACCGTGATACAAAATTTGTATTAAAAAATATTTAATGCTGTGTATACACATGTAACTGAGCATCTCTAAATATTCATAAGGTACAACCGTATCTCTCTGGTTCGTATATTTCCTATTGAAAAAATATTTTTATATACGAGTAAATGATAAGATCACTACGTGATGGTATAACCTACCCATATGATCATATAAATGTAGTACCGAGATGGTTAGAATGGAAACATCGTCATGAGGGACAACTCGGGGGAATGCGGGCGTGAAAGGTCTCTTTGAAGTTCATACAACGAAAAGGGGTTTGGTTTGGCCTACTCATAACAAACTATAGACGCCGTTGCAATCTAAAGTCCCACCCCCCCTTAGGTGTCATAAAAAGGGCGTAAATACGAGGTGATCATGAGGAAAGGTTACCTTCACACACCCTTTCTCCCGAGTTTAAATATTAATATTTGCAGTGGGAAAACGTAGTGAGGGCTAGGGGTCCATTAGACGTAATTATTAACGAGGTTGAAAATTCCGACAGGGGAAAACAGTGGGGGTTTTGAGTTATGGCGATTGTCAATATAAGGGGGGAGGAGTTTTAATGAGCCGTGCGCTGCCCGGACACCAAAACGTCCCATCACGGGGGACAAGGATTGTTTAGCACGGTCAGAGGGCCGTAATGCGGTGTGAAGGGGTTGTGACATTTTCGACTCCGTGAGACCGATAATGATTGACGATGTTTTGGACGCAACCGCGGGAAAAGTTTGATTCGGGCGATCCGCTTCAGCGTAGGCTTCAAAAAAGAAAAACAAACAATAAGCTCGAAAATTGGCACGCAATCTAAATATTTATCAAGTGGAACAATTCCTTCCAACAGCCATCAACATGACACCCTGAACAAATTTTCACATTCGACATTTCACATTTTTCGCCAAATCGATCATGTTGATTGTTGATCGAACTTATGGAAGACCATATTGCCAAACCACGGGCCAAAGTTAACCGATTTGCTGGGCAATAGTTACTTCAAAACGATAACTACTGATAATGATTTTCATCCATGCATCACACATAATACGTGCGTATAAATATCATATTATATGCATGCACACAAATTTCGGTTAACATCTACACCAAATATTCTGATCTAGAAACCTCCAAACCTGGCTTTGATTCAAATTGATGCTTTATATTCTCTTTGCCAATCAGAGGTTATTTCCTTGATTGTTTAGCGTAGGCTGCTCAGTTACGGCATTGAATGGGTAAATTAAATAGCTACATAACAGTTGATAATTTTCTAATTTTCTCAATGAGGGCATTAAACTGGATTATACGCGTAGTAAGACCAAGTTTATGTCCTTTATCCAACACCATTAGATCAAGGTCGAGATCGCATGAAATGCCATTTTGGCGAATATGTTCGCAGTTCAGACTGTAGCTATCAATAGACTGAGTCAAAACGACGAAACTTTTGGTCGACGATCGATTAAATTGGGAACGATTTGAAATTGGAGACAACTCTTTGTTAAGAAGTAATTAAATTTTTATTGGTTGGGGAATAGATTGTTAACCGCCCTGATACACGTGTTGTAGGGGTAAACAGTCATGCAGCTTGGCTATAAGAGCGAATTGTCGAAGAAATAACTGGTTTAATGTAAAATGTCTCCATTTTACTAGTTTTATTACAAATTTTGTCCCCTTTTTTTGCAGAGGAACACCTCAGTTTATAGATTTTTCAATCATTCCGTTAATAAAATAAGACCATCCTCTCAATCCCATATCGGGTTTAAGACCGTGAAGACCATCTCAAGTAACAATCACATTTCTTCATCTTCAAAGTGGTCCAGTTTGAGAACGGAATGAGATTTCTCAATTCTGACTTCACCGTTATGTTCAGAGTTAACAAATCTTTAAAATGAGGTGTCACTTGTCAGACTGTTTCATTTTTCGAATTTATGGTGTCTTTTGGCAGTGAATTCAGGATGGTCTGAAACGTATTTTGTTATAACATTTTCCGGAAATTTGAGCTTAGTACATTTTGGACCGAGAAAATTCGCTAAAAGGAACAAGTCATTCATGGAATGTAGTCAGGATAGGTGATAAGCTATTATTAAAATATAAAATTTATGTTTCAATAATAGCTTATCACCGATCCTGACTATACTTAATCCATGAATGTCTTGTTCCTTTTAGCGATCCTACTATTTAATCTATCCTAATCCTACTACCTATCCTAATCTAATCCGACTACTTTCATAGTCACCAACTGAAATTAAATTGATGATTATACTGTAAAACCATTATCAGGGCATTTTCGGTACTCTACTACTTGAATGACGATGTAACTTCAGCTTCCCCCAAAAACTTTACATCGGAGAAGCCGTAAACGGTGCGGTTCGGTTGGGCTATTGAGTATTCCGTAGGGTTACTGGAAAGCCGTAAGAATTGCTCTTACTTAGTGCACCCTCTCCCATATACATAACAATAAATCCAATCAGCTTCAACTAACAGTAACTCTCAGCCCCCTCAAGAAATAGCGATGTGCACTTCGGAGGAAGCTTCCCAAACAAGGCCGAGCTCCCACTCACCCTGTCGCCTTCATTAGACTTGTAAAAACAAGGGAGGATTTTGACCCTCTTGGGAACGACACATTTTTAAAAGAAACAGCGGCTTCGTGGATGATTTAAGTTATTAACACGATTAGATAAGCCGCCTCAAAGAACCAATCACATCGTCTTATCTCACAGGACCGATCACGCAGTTTTTAGCTTCGCGTTATTAGTTATTTGACTGCCGGGACGGAAACGTTATTGAAAACCTTGACACCCACGAGAGCCAGCAATTAGTCGATGTCTTATATCGTATTTCGCCTCCCAGACCCAATTTCAGTCTGTCTCGGGGTTGTTTACGTGTTCCTAAATCTTGGTTTTCTACACCCTCATTTGTAAACACCCACATATCAGATAACAATCTCTTTCAGGGGTATAAATGTGGGCAACACAAGACCAAACATAGGATTGGCTAGTGAATCATTAACAATAACTGTTAATAATTCACTAGCACTAGCATCAACTTATATCTTTATTATAAATCACAGTGAAGTAAACTGTATTTCACACCATACATCAATTGAACGTATGTTCTTGAACAGACCGAGAAGTATGTAAGAAGTATTTAGATATTCTAGTATTTCAATAAAATGCCTTCCAAGGTCTGATGGTCCATTTGAGGTACAATATCATTATTCGGTAGACCCCAGTCGCACTAATAGCCGAAAGTCTATGCTGCGCCATTAAAATTGTGTAGATACAATAGTTTGAAATCGACCCTATTGGAACTACCGTCGAGCGTCGATAATCCGGATTAATTAGGATCAGACCTCATCAGGATTATAAAAAAATCCGGATTTGAGAAAAGGCTGTTTTTACGCTTTAAAATTATAGAAACTCAACTGAAACCTTGATAATTCACTTAAATATAATACATAGTACATAAATTATGTACGTACATAAATATTGTACATACATAAATACATACCTACATAAAACTGCACATAAATTATTTTTATTTTATTGAAAATAATTTCAGCATCACAATCTAGTTTACAGAACTACCAAATAAGTGATTTTTGTTCTCTTAAATGCACATATTATTTTCAATTAAATGACAATAATTCGAGTGCAGTACTAAGTATTACATAATATATTATATTTAAGTTAATTCTCAAAGTTTCAGTTAAGTTTCTATAACTTTGAACCGTAAAAACCACTTATTTCACGCGGATTTTTGTAGTGTAGTAAAAGTTAGAGATTAGTGCCCAGTGATGAAGAGAGACACTGGACGCTGGACACTGGTGTCTCTCTTCATCACTGGACCCTAATCACACTGAGTCATGAAACATAAGTCTTGTTCTTAATTAATTTAAAAAAGTTCTAAATTGCTGAAGAAACATTTAAAAAATGTTCTTAACTAAACATTAAACATTAAGTGCTCAATTAAACATTGTGTCCTTAATGAAACATTTGAAAAATGTTCTTAATTTGTCTTGAAAAGTCTTGTTCTTGCATGGCTCTTGAAAAGTCTTAATTGATTTTTGTACTGCAGTAGTTGGATTTGGCATTTTAATTTTTTTCCGGACGTGAATTCGGATTATCGACAGTCCGGATTTTTGACGTCCAGATTATTGACGTTCGACTGTACAATATTCTTTTCTGTTTCATTACTGTAATAACACTACGGACACTTGAGTTCACTTGTTCATGAAAAATTAAAAAATGCATAAATTTATATTGGAATGAACAGAGTCTGATTAGTTTTTGTTTAAATGGTTCAGCACTTTCTTCAGGAGTATTGATTCGAAGCCTTCAGATTATAATCTGAAGGCTTCGAATCAATACTCCTGAAGAGTAATCAGTATCAATACTCCTGATAATTATCAGTTCAGCATAATATGATATTATCAAGCGCGGTTCTGTAGGTGGCGGCGAAAGGGAAAAATCGCTATGAAAATCACCGAAGAAAAGAGTTCGGAATTGTACAATTGGACGTTCGAATAAACTTAATCCGATAATTCTGGGTGTTATCTGTCTGTCATACATCTCATGAGTCCCAAAATTCGTCCGTAATGACGCCCTCAAGTTTAACCACGCACCAGACAAACCGCGGATCATATTGCCACACAAAAAGACTACCAACGCTCCCAACTTCAAACCTCCCAGCTACTCTTTTCCCACTCGCGTCAACAAAACTGTTTGTGGGTAAGAGTGGGGAAGGGGGGGGGTAAAGGCCTTTTCAATATCCCGCAAACGAGTTTTCGAAAGCTTTCCTCTCAAAGTGTTTTCGAAACTGTTGGCCGAAAACCTCCCCATTCAAACGTGGAAAATCTCTTCGGCCCGGACGACCGCACAAAACACATCGTTGTCCCTCCCCGCTCGGTAATTTGATTTTGGGGTGCATTCGTTCTCGTACACTGCTTCAATGTCCACCGAATGTGACGGGGTCCACTCCGGGCAATGATCTTTTCATCCCTGAAACCATTCCGCTGAATTAACCATAAGTTTCAACTCTGCGGACAGAATTAGCGACTGTATTCAATGTTGGAGCACGAGGGACAAACAATTAACAACATTATAATTATTATTCATGTCATGAAACTGTACAGAATAACTTTCACAGATTTGACTTGTTGGCGACATTATTTTACAATTTTCGAGAGTCCACCTTTATTCTTATACATACACACTTTCGCGCTTTGCGAGAATATTGTTGAACAAACTTCGCTTGCTGACTAGAGAAGTTGATTTCTGCACGACTCTTTGTATCAAGTGGGTCCTGCCTTCACAATATTCCACGATATCAGTGTATCGGGATTTCTTTCTTCTCTTCTTTCGTAAATCCCTTTCCTTACTACGACCAGAGATAGTTCAGTGCCGTGAAGATCTGATTAAAAGACACCTAATCTCACGTGAACCGATTTATTCCATCAAATAAGGCCGTTGGGTGATGTCAATATTATTGAGAGATAACCACTTAAGCGGGTCTCATCTATCTGACCACTTATTCTTAAAACAGTCACAAAAATCAACTCGCCTTATAACTGGCCTTATCCCCAACGAATCCTCTTCGGAGCAGGCCATCTGGTGGGGGACAGGGGTTTTCTCCGCCAACGACCAAGTATTTGGCGTCTACGAGGTATCGATAGCTGAACCATCGATGTTCTCAAAAATGGAAACATCGATATTCTTCAATAAATTACTAACCTACCTTACCATTCGAGAACGATAAAGGAATAGGGATGGGTACTAATAGCCAAAATTTCTGTTCTACAAAGAATAAAAGAATGCCATTCATTCAAAAGATTTTTTGAATTGTCTATGGGTTAGTAATTGAGCTTTTACACCTAACTAACAAAAGCAAAATATCAGGAGGAAAATTAAAATTACACCTGCAATTAAACATATTAGAAAGAATACTTCTTTTTAATGAAGATTTACGTGAATTTAATTTAATTTAGGAGTCAATTAAATTCACCTCCTGATTTTTAATTTTTTTAATTTCACCTCCTAGGTATCGATAAGGCCGATATAGACATTGAAATTTCATACCTGAAGTTGAATAAGGAATGTTAATCCTGCACTGTTTTAGCGAGGATTTGGTTAAGTTAACTCCAGGACTGTTTTAGTGGGGATTTGGTTACGTGTACACCAGGACTGTTTTAACGAGGATTTGGTTAAGTTTTAAACTTCCTCGTTAAAACAGTCCTGGTGTCCTGGAGTAAATTACTCCAGGACTGTTTCAGTGACGATTTGGTTGTTTACTCCAGGACGGTTTTAGCGAGGATTTGGTTAAGTTTATTCCAGGACTGTTTTAGTGACGATTTGGTTAAATTTACTCCAGGACTTTTTTTTTAATGAGGAATTGGTTAAGTTAAGTTATCGTAGTCATGCGTTGTTTCTTCCTTTATTGAAGTAAGGAACACGACTTCTGCTTCTTTAGTCGACAGAGGAGGAGCAACAATATTTTTAGTCGAATGGACCTAGATGTTTCCTTAAAAGCATCCCATAATCAGGCTGAATGCGTAGGGGAGTTTGATGGTTCTTAGTTAAACCTGATTGGATTTATCGTTGATTTATTGATATGGGGACTGAGGGGTCGAAACTAAATGCGATCCCGAAAGCCACCTACCAGGACAACCCATTCTCCCAAAGAGCGTCTCAGGGAGTCTACCTACGCAATAACAATTAACGTAAGGACTTCGGAGTCATACCAAGACTCTCAAGTCTTTAATGCCAAAGCTAACGTTTCCCCTTTGCAGATCCCCCTCTTGTTTAAAACCACTTTAGAAGGTCCCCAGGTGGGGAGTTCGTTCGATGATGGATCTCGCTGTTATTGAATAATCACCCCATTTGTCCCCTTATGGATATGACAAACGAGGTCTCTTGGGACGGTCCTTACTCTCGACGCTTCATGAAAAATTCTGTTGGGCGCTAATTCAGTTAGCAAACCTCATATATCCACACTCGCGCTCTATCACTTTCTTCATAATTCCAACTCCGAACCAACCTTATTAATTACTTAATTAGAATTCAGTGGTTAATTACAATTTATTAGCAAAGTTACGCGGCGGAATCAAATCGTACATTTCACTCGAATTATCCGAATCGTAAAACCTCGTCCCGTGAATCATGAGAGAGCTCTCGGGATTTCGAACTTTCTTCATAAATCAGATGGACTGAACATTTACCTAACAAAAACCATGACCATAACACAAACCATAACTATTGGTAGATGTCTATTATTTGAAATCGTGATTTTTACAAACGAGACCATGGAATTACCTAAGAAGGCTGTAAGAAGGAGCTCGAGATCAAAACTCCGTGTTGGCTCTTCAAAATTTCCCAACACTTAACTCCAATTTTGTGGGTAGTTCTCGATTGTTATAAGAATTTCTTTCAATTTTATCCGGTTACAGCCGAAATACTCACTGTGTTTGTGAAAATTTGGCGAATATTGCGTCAAGATTGTCGGGTAGCCTTGGGCTAAAGGTACCTATATTAATGCAACCGAGCAGTAAAATAATCCAGTCATGCAGCATGGCTATAAGAGCGAATTTTCGAAGAAATGGCTGGTTTTATGAAAAATGTCTCCATTTTCCTAGTTTTATAACAATTTTTGCCTCCTTTTTTTGCAGACTAACACCTCAGTTTACGAGTATAAGGGTACATTTGTCATGAAAAACCCAAGATGTAGCCAGAAAAACACGTTTTTTCGCATTCACACCTCATTAAATTTTATTAAGAGTATGATTTTTTCGCAACCCCGTCCACTTGATCTACGACATATCTCGTATATGTCCAACTAATCTACATGGTACTTATCAGTCGATTGGGGGATAAGCCCAAAGAAATAGTTAAAAGTAGCCGTTCATTCACCTATGTTTTATTAACAGTATTAATACAAAATTGATATTGTTAGCGATTATAATATTAGCGATTTTTGGCTGAGAGTGGAGCTATAATGTGAACCCTCCACCGCGCTTGGGCTCAGATTACACCCGCCCTTCTGTTCATGGATAACGTTCAAGTAAATATGTACCTACTCCCTTTATGTATCAATATGAACTTTATTAAACATGTACATTCAACGGTGTACGACTGGACGAGTTCATGTAAATTACTTAGTAGTAATTTTCTGCTTTGAAGCTGTATAATCCCACCACCAGCATGCTGATAAATTTCCCTCTTTCGTTTTTTTTTTTTGCTTTCATATTCATCCCTGATGAGAATTGAATGAAGGCTGGTGGGGAACTTCCTGAAAGTTATGTTAATGACTCTCAGAAACCTTTGATAAATCGGGAGAGGGGCCTGTCGAATGAAGGCAGCATATCAAGGGATGGGGGAAATGTAGGCTCAGATGCGGTATTGTAATCCTCAATTAAATAGGCGAAAGAGCTTGAGGGGCACAGGGTGGTCCCTCTCACTTACTCTCAATGGCAAACCTACTCTACATGCAAAGTAACATCCTGGATAAGCGGATAACAACAGTTCTCAGACCCCCCCACGCGACCACTGAGTCTAGTTTTGTTGCAGCCTATAACAGCGTTTTTTCTCCAACTTTTTTTTTCTTCTTTCGTCTGTGGTATCTAATCAGCATAAAAATGGAAAATCTATAGCCAAATCCAATCTTATTAAACCGGGCTTCAAGTTATGGAGTTTTCTGAAGTTGAAATAATCAAATCCGTAACCAAACCTCTGACACTCAGGAGTTCGGAACGTTGATTGGATATTGTTTTTGTTTTTCAACTCCACGAGATAAGTAGTACTGCCTTAGTACGTGGAAGGAAAATAATCAGAATAAGACCAACTTTGAATGAGAAACACTCATCTCCGCTTGGACCTCAGAATGACAACCTCCCAACTCCTCAATTTCTCAGAATTTTGAATTTTTGTATATTTGGCTTATCCAACTAGTTTTTGACACCCTAGCGTCAAAAATTGTCATTGTCTCCAAAAAGTCACCGTCATAAAATAAGAATAACCCCTACGAAAACCCCGGCAACTGCAATGAAGCATCTGCGCAGTTTTTTCCCTCTCCTGGGAAGTAGGGATGGCCATATTTGATAGTATCGGAGGTACTGTATAGATTACGATATTTATCGTATAGGTCAGTATCGATTCTTTTTGCAACCGATAGTATCGAACAAAAATATCGATATTTACTAAAATAACGGTTGAAAACACATTCAATTAAAAAACTTTGTAAATAGGTACCTAAGGCCAACTGAAATGTCAATTCTCTGGCAATGAGTTTTCGACTATATTTAAACATAAGTAGGTACCTACTTAGTTGTTGACAATGTTATTAGTAGTTGGTGAACAAAGACACTATACATACGCATCCGCTATGTTCCATTTTATTTACACTTCCTTCATCTTAACTCATCATAGGATTGATGAATTGATGAATACTGTTTGCAAAAATAATAATTTTGATAACATTTTGCCTTCGTGGGTCAAGGTTGGCCTGGCAGCCGAAATAACTCACCCTTATCAAAATCAACACACAAAGGGTTCCCCTTCTTCTTCTTTCTATTTTCCTGTCCAGGCGGAACATTCAGTGAAATTTACTCATGGAGCTAGTAGAAAGCTCTACTTGTTCACCCAAACACTAAAACTCAGATTTTTCAATTTGACTCAAGAATTTTGGCAATTTTGGTTTATTATCTTCAATAATGAACCATTGGAATCGCCCAAAGAAAAAATTTTTTTAACCCCCCCTCAAAATTTGTTGGTTTACGTTTCACGACACGTAGATTCAGAAAATCGAATAAAAAAAAATCCGTCCGTCCGCCGTACGCCGTCCCCCGTACGCCGTCCCCCGTACGCCGTCCGCGCCACTTTGCCCAGTTAGCGTTGAGCTAAAATTACGAAATTTGGTTTCTGGGTTTGGACCAGCCCCACAATGATCCTCGAAACTTTTCATAACCCTAGGTCAAGGGGAAAGGGTTCAAAACGAAATTTAAAATTTCGACGATGTCTTATCTCCAAATATTTAACTGAACCGTGTAAATTTTAGTTCACCTTTGAATGACCTGAAAAATTACGAATCTTTTAAGACCAATTGGATTTTTGTGCGACCAGCCGTTCGTTCACAGTGAGCGCGCAAAGTTTTAGGAAAAACACTAAACTTTCGCGCCGAAAACGGCCGTTATGTGACCCAACCTCCAGACGCCAAGAATAAAACTACCTTTTTTCATCTTCCCGGTAAACTACAGACTGGAAATTGTAACCGTGAGTCGGGGGATAGACCACATTGCAATATTCACTCGGTTTCTCATCTGTAAAATTGTTTAAATAATACCTTTTTATATAATACAAATTAAATTTTGATGATGAGCTAGATACTTGAAATTTTAAATATAGGTCAGAAATGGATGACATTTCAATATTCACTCGGTTTGTATGACATGGTATGAGTATGGTATGGTATATTATTGTATGTATGATTTGGTATAATACAGTATGGTATGATAGCAAAGAAATTCTTATGGTAATGTATGAGTACGGTGAGAATATGGTATGGTGCCGATTTGCAATACAGTCTGGTATAGACAGAAGGGTGATCTGCACAAGGAAGATAATAAACCGTTGTGTCAAGAATTTGCAGAGTTTTTCATATATTGGATACAACAAAATATCGTTAGAAATTATCGGTTACTCAAGTACCGATATCCGACACTATCGACATATAAATGTCGATATATCGATAGAAAATATCGATACTTCGACACTATTGACTGTCGATGGCCATCCCTAGTAGGTAGTATGGAGATGAGAGGTTCTCATTATAAAGCGAAGATTTTCAATACACCCGAATCGCGGGAATTAATAAAAATGTGGCATCAATACCTGAGAAATATGTGGCTAAATGAATAGCCAGGAAGATGAGGAAGTAAAGTCGTGTGTCCCTTTCCACTGCCTTTACGATCATCGTGCCTCTCAATAGATTACCTGAAACAAAAATACGAAATTGGTAATTGAGGATATCCAAAATAGTTACAAGCGTGTAATAAGGTGCGTTTCTATAAAAGTGGGCAGTGGGGAGCAGTCCCTCAAGTGGGCGTTTCAGCACGAAAAGTTTGCTACAAGCCATAATGAGGTCTTCCAAGGACATCTGGTTGACTCATAGCGTATTTAACCAGCTGCTTCTGGTAAAGCCAAATTGTAACCTAATGATAATAGACTTATCGAATGCGTTATTCTCCTCATTTTACCCCTAGCATCACCTGGTGTCAATATTAACAATTTTTTCCTGTTGAATGCACACTGGCTTAGTAAGAAATTTATTTATATGCAATGGTTATCGATCGGGCATTGCGGGATCCAGCAGGTGATGGATTACAGCAGGTGAAAGATTCGAGCGATAGTGGTTACGATCTGTCATGTCATTACAAACCTTCTCGTGCAATCCAAGTGCGAACATTATGAATTGCTCGACAACATTGTCGAACCCACCTAAACTACCACTTTTACCACGTACTCGTATAAGTGAAGGCAGTGTGAGTGGTTGTAACGTTATTTTATAATTAATTTTCAATAAATGCAATGCAGTTTGGAGACAACCTTTCTAGTCTGATTGGTTTAGATCGATTTGGATTATCCTCAGTTCAACTCCACTGTTCACACACTGTACAATAATTGAATACCGGAATTAATTGATACAGGAAATAAGTATTCATGTTTTACACACATGAATGGAGATCGCGTGATTGAGAGGATTCTAATCAGAAATCGTTTATAAGTGAAATGATTTTACCCCACAATTAGATGAAACGATCATGTGTGTGATGACCGTATAGTTTCAGTAGAATTCCGATCAATTGAATTATGGTGGGTGAATAATTTCTCGATCGACATTGGCGCTTTTCAGTATTCGGGCGATGTATAAGGTAATTTTATACGCGTATTTACGCGTGAAATTGTAAATCTCGTACGTTCCGCTCGGCTGGTGAGGTCGGTGTTGAAACGCCTAAAGTTCGTCGAGAGAACAAAACCGTTCATCGGTTTTTAGCGAATTTTCGAATGAAACGAAGCTATTGTTCTCGGTTCAAAATTTTTAAAACTCGAATTTTCGAAACTTTTTAATACCAAAATCCGTTTCAGACCATCCTGAATTCCAGACTATAACTCTCGATTGAATTGAGATAAAAAGTTCAAATTTGCACATAAAATCTGTCCCGGCGAACGAAAGGCCAAGTTCGTAGATGGGCAGAATCGGGCCACCCATGAATTCCAAAAACTGAAACAGTCTGACAAGTGAACACGATGGCTAAATCAGAATTGCAATGTCTTATTCCGTTCTTCAACTGGAGCACTTTGAAGATGAAGAAACGTAATTATTATTCGAGATCTTCTTCACGGTTCATCTAGTCTAATCTTAAAACGGAATAAGATATCGCAAATTCTGACTTCACCATCGTGTTCAGCGTTGAAAAATCTATAAACTGAGGTGTTACTAGGCGAAGAAAAGAGACAAAATGTGGTATAAAACCAGTAAAATAGTGACACTTTACATAGAACCAGTTATTTCATCGAAAATTCGCTCTTATAGTAATGCTGCATGACTGCGGATTCTTTTTAATTTAAACATTTGCCTCGTGAAATAGGAAGCAACCGCTACCTATTAATTTAATCGTCGATTCAATTCGACCTCCTCGAGCTGCTGACTGAAGACCAGAGCTGAACTCCGGAGTGACCAACTTATTCTGAAATAGCAAGAAGCTGCCCGCCTTAGATATTGAAGATGAAGGTTATTAGTGATGGGCGAGAGGTCGGCCGGTGGAATTGATGGTAGATGTAATCAATCACAATGAAGTTCGGGCGGGTCACGGAAGAGGTTGCCCTTTCCGGGTTAATATCTCAAGCTTGCTCGACGATTAAAAGGAATAACTTGAAGTCGGTACCTTCTCAAGGCCTCAAAACAATTTGGGAAGCCCGAATAAAGTGATTGAACCTACCGTAGCTCGTAAACTTTCATCAACAGTGGAATTCTTGCACGAACTTCGCGGTAAGGGATTTTACGAGGAATTGGATTAAACTGATATTGACAAGTTCTGATTCCATATTATCTGGGACAACAATAGGATCAGCTGAAGATTCAAATTGCCACAGCGTTGAATTCGAACTCCCCTCGATTGAACCCTTGAGCCATCCATTCTACCGGTATTTTAGTGCCATTATGCCCTACAGCCACCAGCGTAACGATCCAGTAACATTCATGTGTCAATCTTACTGTGATAGGTAACAGTCAACTTTGTGAAGTCTTGGTGTTTCAGAATGGGGGGAGGCGGTGTCTGACAGAGGAATATAAGGGCAAGGCAATCGAGATTATTTCAGAGAACACCTGTCTGGGTGTCACTCTAACCAACCGAGTCTCCTTTGAAAAGCACCTGAAATCCAAAGCCAAAACTGAAAAATCTGGGGCAATGCGTTCAGGAACCCAGTTGTTCCTCTCCAGGCTATAGAATGGGCGATTTTTTGCTATGATTTACTTAGAGTATGTTTGCGTTGAGTCAGTGCAGTTGCTATTTATTGACAAGCTTTTTTATCTGCCCAGCTGTGCTCCCAATTACTTGCTGTATCTTGAGACAGCGCTGAGCACACTCTCATAATATGTTACCTTACATATTATGTTACCTTGGGCCTGCATCTTGGGTATATATACTTGCTCGCATGCCAGCTTCGTGGCTCCCAGGGGTTGTTGCGTTGGGGATTGGCCGGGCAGGGATTCTGGGCTAACCATTATGGTACCTTGGCAACGAGATATGGTCTTCCCAATCCATTGAATACGATTGACGTTGCATTGAAGGCCAGCGCGGTCAAAATCTTAGCAGGGAAAGTTTGTAGCCTTTAGACAGACATCAGCTGATTCCCTTTACAGGGAATTGGATCCCAAAATAAAGTGCGTCAGTTTCGTGCGTCCAATGGGGACGTGTGAGAGCATAAAGCACGATGGCTCAAGCTGCTGAATGTGAACACAAGGCCTTGTGTAACCTTAGTGAACCGGAGGATATTTACCATTTTTCACGTGTTCTAGGCGAATTCAGGTGGTCGGCGTTTGGCGGTAGCACTGTTTATAAGTTCAGTTTATAAGTAGTCCTAACTTCTTTATATTTTATACTTCACTACGTCGTACTGTTTGTCAACTTTGATTTCATTGTCTTACGTTTATGTATAATTTTGGTTTATTACTGGGTTAACTTTGGATAACAAATTATAAAACCTGAACCTCCGACAGACGGTGGACAAAACCATGCCGTAATGTGTTTACAATAGGTAATGTTTCTTTCTATATTTTACATAGGTAATTTATTGCTATTTTAAATAAACGTATTCATACGTAATACTTGTATAGAAGAAGAAGAAATTTCTTCTTCTTCTTCTATACAAGTATTACGTACAATCCTTGATGATTCCATAAGCTTCAAAAACCTACTGCGGTAGCAACATAATAATCTGACCATCCTCTTCGAATCAAAATTCACAAATAGAAAACAATATCAGCGGCATTTTACCCCCAAGGGCCACAGGATATTCGTAGAACAAGTTTGAGAAGTCCTTAGCATTGCTATTCAGTTTTCACTGAACATTCCCAGCGGTGTGGTGGATTTGCATGAATGTATAAGAAATGTTCCCTAAGCTCGTCTCTGGGCTTAGGAATTTGCATTTTAACACTGAAACTTAACTCTGGAGTTCAACTAACTGTGGTGCCTAGTCGATTATCGTTGGTCCAAAAATAATTGACGTCAATATCTGAATATAGTAATATATTAAGTCTTTAAAGACATGCGTTGAAATTAAAAGTTTCGCTGCTGAGTAAATTAACAACACACACACGTAAAGAATGTTCATTATACGGAGGAAGTGGAATATATTGTTGCTGGAAGGTAGTAAGATACATTCAATCATGGTTGAAGTTCTTACGAGTACCGGTGTAGGTGTATTTCAGAAATATCATCGCATTGGCTGATTCGTTCTGGGACACTGTTCGAACTCTATGAAATAGGGCTCGATCCAAATCAAGAAAAAATACAGTCCTGCAAGTGAAAGGCGATAAATAGACTCAAGATGGAAGTTGAAAGGCCCTTCGACATTGCCCTTGCCGATGTTGGGGTGACACTTGGGAAGAACCTCTTCTTTGGACTGTCCAGATATCCCACTTAACTCGAGTAAACAAGTTAAGTGCATGTCCTCGAGTTGCGTGTTCCTGAGGGCCTGTCCACTTTTGAAACTCTTTTCCTATGGGGTCATTTCGAGTAAACAAAACCGACCCCCAGAAGGTTTTTTCTGGAAAGTGAGGTCTATCTCGGTGAAGTAGAGATGAGTCACTGCATCCAGGTTGAGCGTTCCAGTGAACCTCTTGATAAGTGGTTGTGGCAACTTTCTACGAGTAGTACTCGAGAGTAGTACTTGACTTGTGATAGTTTGTTTACCGCCTGTCGTCTATATGTCTATAGTTGGAAAGCCTCGAAGAAGTCTACTTCGATTAATAATTTGATGTTATAATCGATTATTTGGTTCCGATGTTGCATCCCTCCTTTCCAGTCACTGTCTGCAGTCGGAAATGGAAGGCAAGAATGACATTATACGAACGTTGCCTTTATATCGACCCTTTACTCCGGTGAAGTACATCCTACCAAAACCCTCGTTCAGGATATTGAACTTTTTACCGCCACAAACGTCTAAAATCATCGTCGAATATGATGAGCACCGGCCCTCCGCCCACCCTCGTTACGGCAAATTTATTCTGGATTATTACCGCATTTCCCAGGGAAACCTCTTCCTCGCGACCGCATCGAACGGGGAAACAGCAATAAATCTTGAGACTCTTAAACAAATTGAAGTGACCCTTTTCCCCCTTTTTTTGGTGGTTTCTTCGACCGGAAAATGACAGTACCCGGCGGCGACGAATTATACGCAAGCGATAGAAAATTCTGAGCGTTCTTGTACAACACGGGTTTTTCTTCTGTTTCAGACCGCGACAAGACGTTAACCATCTCTTACTATGATATATTGGGCCTTGAACGTCTGGTATATTTCCGCGATGAAATGTCTTTCGTCTAAAGAGGCACCGCCGGCGGATTTACGGGGGGCGGCGCTAAGGAATGAGATCATTGTCTTATGATTTAGAACCCGAAGTTTATATAGAGTGAGTGGGACGTGCATCGAATACCCCTTGCTAACTGAATTCTTAGAGTTCTCAACAAGTTGGCGCCAAGTAAAAATGTCCTTTTACTGTCTTTTCCTCTAGACTTCCTCTTGAATATTTGTCACTGTCCCTCTTCTACCCTTGCCCCCGTTTATCATATAGATGAACATTTTACCATGTTGAATTTTAATTATTCAATTCGGGCATTCTTCTGATTAAAACTGAGTACGAAGCGGAATAGCTTGAGTACGGACTAGCCATGTATTTATTTCAAGTTTTCAGAGTTCCAAGCTGGATATGTTTATTTTTCGGCCGCTAAGTGAAAATTGTGTCACCCTTTAATTTCCTTCTAATTTACAACTGAAAACAGAGATGGGAGTGAACAAGAAAATACTGAGTTTATCATTTCAGTTGTATAAATAATTTGGTCATCGTTCTTCAGCAAGTGGGCCTATGCACTAGTGGGTCTAATGGTCTCAAAAAAATTCGAAGAATTAAACTATTTAAATTTGAACTAACTAATTTGAAAACACCTCAACTCTAAATAATTGATTGTTTAGAAATCAGCTTCAAAGTTTACCATTGAAACTTCCCTTTTGTTCACAGCAATGATGTTAAGTAAGATCGACGGGTGTGCAAGAACACCCAATTTTCGAGTGCAAGAACACAATTTTCGACAATTTTGGAGTTAAGGCGTTTTTCATTAATAGGGCAGTATACCAATCCATTTGAACTTTTCGAGATATGAATTTTTCAATATTTCCAAATTTGGTTTGAACCTCTTCCCATTGACCCCCATTGACCCAGTTATGGAAAGTTTCAAGGATCATTATGGGGTTTTTCCAAACCCTAAATCAAATTTCGTAATTTCGTAATTTTAGCACAACGCTACCTGGGCAAAGTGCCGCGGACGGACTTTTTTGGTTTATTAAATTCGATTTTTGGAATCTTCGTATCATGAAGCGTAAACCCTCAAATTTTGAGGGGGTAATTTTTTTCTTGGGCGATTCCAATGATTCGAAAATAGTCAACAAACTCAATGCTTCAAGGACCCTCAGACCTGGTAATGCTTGTCACCAGCCAGGGGATTGAACCCAGAACCTCTGAGGTTCGCACCAGCGCACCAAAAGGAGAGCGCCAACGAAACAATCAATAGTGGCAACATCATAAGCAAGAATCTGCTGAAAATCAGGTTGTATTGTGACAGTATTATCCGGACAATATGATCATTGAATGTAGGTGGTAATGAGGAGGTCACCGGATGCTATTATGCGGAACATTGCCGTTTGAATGAGGGGAAGGATGACGGCGTGTGCGAGTAATAAACATTTAAGAGGGGGCACCGGAAGACGAGTTGAAAGGGCTAGAGTTTCCTTACAAACCTCCGGACATAGGCGGTGAATTAACTCCGAGAACTCGAGATAAGCCCGAAAACCGGCTCCGAGGGGGATTGCGGTCCTCGCCTAACAGAGTCGAAACCTCCGGTTCAAGCACAGCTTCGAGTAATGAGAGGCGGCAATCAAGCCACGAGCAAACGCTTGCGTTTACTTGGATGCAAAAGGGGTAAAAGGGCGGGTTCTGAGATGAAGTACCGAGATTTGAATAAGGAGCCACCAATGGGAACGGCAAGTTTTGATAAGCACCTACCAACAACAAGGGGGCCCCTTAACTTGTTAAGTCCCAAGACCCCTTTTAAAGAAAATGCTCCCAAAAGATATTTACATATTCACTCAAACGAAGTTTAGTCTTCACGCTAGACAAATCAGGAAAGGACCGGAGATCGGTGAGTAAACAACTAAATTTCAGCTTCGTCAGCCAAAAGAGAGCCCAAGAAAAAGGTAGTTACAGGCTAACCCAAATAAGCTAATGTGAGAGCAAACCTTATATTTTTTCCCATCATTTCTCGATGGTTCCACTAGCAACCTACAGCTATTCAAATTAGAATTAAATCAAATTAATAAATAAATTAAGTATTAAATTTACTTAGGATATTTTTCTGTTCTTGGTCGATTTCAAGGGTTCATTACTGAGAATAACAACCAAAACCACAATTTGGGTTTTTTTTCGCCAAACGATCCTCCTATTCATCTTCTTAATAGAAACGCGAGTAACTATATGAAAGAATTTGGCCAGCTTCAGAAAAATACCATTCTGAGTGAACAGAGGTCTCCACCGTTGGCATACATTTCAATGGAATTTTTGAAACCGCAGGGAAATTCTCCGCCATATGTCTCCAATAGAAAATTGGGGTTTTTGGATCGTTTTCCTGAAATCTCAGTGAAGAGCATAGTTGTTCAATCGTTACAAATTAATAGATTAATCGATTAGTAGGACCTTACAAATATATATTGAAAAATAATCGATTATCTGACAAATGAATTGATTGATTCGAATAATTGACTAATTAATACCCACCCCTACCGTCTGGCTTAGTTAGTTATACCTTCATTAATTTTCATTTCACTTTCAAAGCTACCACGATGTATAACTCACGCTATTTTGGATCGTGTTGTTTGCTAAGTATGGAAATTTACCGAACATCATAAGTTAGTTTACATCCGCGGGAGGGAATGAAGCAGCAGTGAGGCCGGCGCCGTCGCTTGAAAGTGGCAGTTGCCCCATCCAGCGGCCGCTTGTTTGGACAACAAGATTGATGAATTAAGACGAAAGCTAACAGCTTTAGGCTGTCCTTCCAGAACCTTTGAAAGTGACTTCTCAGTCAGGGGGTCCGATAGAGCCCTCTTTACTTAAGGGGAAAGTGGACGACAAGTGTGCGAGAGAGAGAGAAGACACCAAAAGTTTATGCAAAATATTTCAACAGCCGGTTGAGCGATTTTCAATCTGAAAAAAGTTATGTTCATAGTTTTCCTAAACAAAATGCTGCATCAAAAAAAAATTTGAAAAAAATTTCAAATTCAAATTTTAGAAAAAGAATTTTGGACAATTTTAAATTTAAAAAAAAAACTTGGTTCCAGCCCCATTTTTGAGAATTTCCTGATTTCAAATTGCCAAGAACCAAAATTCTGCGATGAATAGCACGATCGTAAAACGAAAAATAAGAGTCAGTGATAGCAGCTTTCATCTCCCCTTTTAGACTGTGAATCTGCTGCGTCAATCATTCATAGGAAAGGTGATGAGTCCGAGATTTGACAGGTAGCACTTCTGACTGTAATGAAGGTGAGTGAGCTGAATCTATTCCCATTCGTCCAACATTGCAGACATTTCCAATGGAACCTTTGAGGTAGAGGAGACTGTTATTAGAACAGTCAAATCTTACACAAAAGAGGCACCATACCATATTCTCACCGTACTCATACCATATCATACGAATTTCTTTCCTATCATACCATATTGTACTATACCAAATCATACATACAATAATATACCATACCATATTCATACCATGTCATACAAACCGAGTGAATATTGAAATGTCATCCATTTCTGACCTATATTTAAAATTTCAAGTATCTAGCTCATCATCAAAATTTAATTTGTTTAAACAAATAGGTATTATTCAAACAATTTTACAGACAAGAAACCGAGTGAATATTGCATTGTGATCCAGTTCTGAACTATTTTTAAAATTTCAAGTCAATAAATAGCTCATCATCAAAATTTAATTTGTATTATTACAAAAAGGTATTATTTAAACAATTTTACAGATGAGAAACCGAGTGAATATTGCAATGTGGTCTATCCCCGACTCACGGTTAAAATTTCTAGACTGCAGTTTACCGGGAAGATGAAAAAAGGTAGTTTTATTCTGGGCGTCTGGCGGTTGACCCACATGACGACCGTTTTCGACGCGAAAGTTTAGTGTTTTTCCTAGACCTTTGCGCGCTGACTGTGAACGAACGGCTGGTCGCACAAAAATCCAATTGGTCTTAAAAGATTCGTAATTTTTCAGGTCATTCAAAAGTGAACTAAAAATTACACGGTTCAGTTGAATATTTTGAGATATGACATCGTCGAAATTTTAAATTTCGTTTTGAACCCCTTCCCCTTGACCTAGGGTTATGAAAAGTTTCGAGGATCATTGTGGGGCTGGTCCAAACCCAGAAACCAAATTTCGTAATTTTAACTCAACGCTAACTGGGCAAAGTGGCACGGACGGCGGACGGACGGATTTTGGTTTATTATCTTCGATAATGAACCATTGGAATCGCCCAAAGAAAAAATTTTTTTAACCCCCCCTCAAAATTTGTTGGTTTACGTTTCAAGATACGTAGATTCAGAAAATCGAATAAAAAAAAATCCGTCCGTCCGCCGTACGCCGTACGCCGTCCGCCGTACGCCGTCCGCCGTCCGCGCCACTTTGCCCAGTTAACGTTGAGCTAAAATTACGAAATTTGGTTTCTGGGTTTGGACCAGCCCCACAATGATCCTCGAAACTTTTCATAACCCTAGGTCAAGGGGAAGGGGTTCAAAACGAATTTTGAAAATTTGAAAATCTCATATCTCGAAAAATCCATATAGAACGGTATGTTTTTTATTTCATATTTCGATAGAGTTTGTTCCGTAGAATTTTTTAAGACCATCCGCAGCTTTGTACGACCAGCCGTTCGTTCACAATGACGGCTCAAAGATTGTGCCTCACAACACGATCGTGACTCAAACTGTTAAAATACAGGTCCATTTTTATACTAACAAGCTCTTTGGAACATCATATGGCTTAAATGATGTCGAGTTTGTTGTTCTGAGGTGCGTTTCGTGCTACGGAAATGAAGGTAATTTCGAATGTTTGTTGGTAGGTACTTCTTTTATAGAAAAATTATTACCGACGTAGTATTAAAAACCACAGAATTATATCGTACTAATTAATCATAATTAATAATAATCATTATTAATAATGAATACAAACTATCAATAAATTATAATAATTTTCACTAGGTATGTACTTGATAAAATTGTTAATAATTAGTGATAATTTATAATAATAATTAATCTAACATTTAGGATCTAGAAACCTAGTGATCTAGACAGAAGGGTGATCTGTACAAAGAAGATAATGAACCGTTGTGTCAAGAATTTGCAGAGTTTTTTTTATTCGATTTTCTGAATCTACGTATCTTGAAACGTAAACCAACAAATTTTGAGGGGGGGGGTTAAAAAATTTTTTTCTTTGGGCGATTCCAATGGTTCATTATCGAAGATAATAAACCAAAAATAGAATGTAGAAAGCGAATAATAATAATAATAAACGAATGTAGAAATAAAAAATTTTTTTCTTTGGGCGATTCCAATGGTTCATTATCGAAGATAATAAACCAAAAATGAGGCGCTAGTACGAGCGATGCAAGCTGAAATGAATGTATGAGCAAGCCTACGGAAGATCGGAGATAAGAGGTTCGAGACCGCGAAGGGTGGGGGGCGACTTAATGTACATACGCGAGGACTTTGCCCATTTGATGCTATTGTAGGGTTATCGTTTCCACGAAGAGAGACGGATGGAGAGAGGAGTGGTTCAAGAGAACGGATTGACACAATGGCTACCGAGGAAAGCGAGCGTGGTGACCTTGAGCGCCGAATTGGGGTCTGCAGCCATTCTTTTTTCCTTCAAAACCAACATTACCATTTTTCGTTTTACGTCTTGTATATTTACGCAATCATTGAAATGATGCTCTCAAAACCCATCCAGCCATATTGGGAAGGGGGCTTGCACCGGCTTTTTCCAAATTTCAACCTCTAAACCTCAAAATTTTCAAATTTTCCAATTTTAAATTTGTATAAAAATTAAATGAATTGATGCAGCAACTTGTAGGGGCGTATGAAGGCAAACTTCGTTTCCCAAACTGTTATAAATTGGATGGTTCCAAAATGAGATTGCAAAAACTTTTGATGCGTCAGTAACGCCATCTCTTATCCCAGAATCATACTAAGGGCCCGTCCACTTCCCCCTTAAAGGTTCCCCAGGGAGACCAGAGATCTATTTACCGGTCGCGGCAAGGGGGTACCGCGCTTTTCATCCCCTTTACCGTCCGCTGAAACTGATTGCGAGAGGTAACATCCGTCATCAAGTCGCTACCTCAGATGTTTACACTCTTCATACCTTTGGGGCACAATCACTTCCTCACAATGCCGACTATAATTTCAATTCTGACCGCAGCACCCACCCTCTGTTTGCGCAGAGTTAGTTTCCGATTCACTCGGCCCTTAATCACAGTATTGTGATCCACGGACACAATTGGCCACTCACTGATGTTACTTACATATTTGCTAGCAGGGATACACTAACCGTTCTCTTAGCCACTACGTAACAGTCCATTGGATAACAGTAATAATGGACCCCCTTAGGGTTAGGGTTGACTAGTCATAGTCATGTACTGAGTAAATCTACCAGTTCTACACCTCTTTGTGCACTCAAATCGAATTACCATACTATAACTACATTGTAGTAGGCAACCACATCGAACGTATAATTTTCGCTTCTCAAAACGCCACACAGTGGGGCAAGTGCGGAAAAAATTCGATTTTTCGACATTTTTGATTTTGATCATCTGGCTCGTGTTTCTGTTGTACATTAGCCACTGCATCTAGATATAACACTAATTTCATCCGGACTAATGTTTAGCCCCATTTATTAAGGCTTAAAGTCAAGATAGGTAGTGGAAGTTTTGGTTAAATCACACCTTACTTTTAGAGTTTGGTATATAACTGGGAAAAATAGTGACTAATTCTGAAGTTTTATTTCTGTTCAAGGATGTTTAAATATGCCACACATAAGACGAATTGGCAAAAAAAATATTTTTCATCACGTAACTAGACCAAAGAACCAAACTACCATAAACATTTTGAAAAGGTAGTGCTACAAAAAAAGCTCCGGTTTCTTCCGGGATGGGGAAGGTATTTTCTCAAAATAGACGTGTTAAAGTAAAGATTAGAACAAAATTCATCGGCCTTTATCTGCCCATCCGATCATAACACCGTAAAGAAAGGAGAGGATTAGAGTACGCCTTTGTCTGTTGCACTATTTTGTTTACCAAATTGGCTCTGTTAATACATGCCCCCACGTCAAAACACTTTTAATTCAAGTTCAGTCTACGAGTAGTTGCTAAGATTCTCTAATCACAAGCTCTATAAAAATGGCTAAAAAAAAAAAATACATGTCCCCACGTCAAAATACTTTTAATTTGAGTTCAGTCTAGTTGCTAAAGTTTTGTAGTCATAAGCTGTATAAAAATTAAACACTGAGCTTTGTGTGTTTGTGGGGTGGTACAAACGTCGACGTATTTTCATGAAGTCTTTTAAGCTTCCTTGAATTGTTAATTGTGGGCATTATTAAATTTTAATATATACTCAAAATACTTGTTCCAACTTGTTTTGATGAAAACAGCCTATGACCGAAAATTTCCGAAATTTTTATCTTGCCAATAGGCTTTTATTTTCTCATTAGTTATTTAATTTTCTTCAAAATTTCAATAAAAACTGTTGAACTTGATGTATTATTCTGAGCCGGATTTAGACCAGCCCCAGGTTTCTATGATAATCCGTTTTCGAGATATTTGATTTTTTCCAGTTTTTGGCCATTTGGAACGCGCCATCGTATCACTTGAAAACAGTTTGTTGCTGAACTTCGTTTAAAATTCAAAGTCCTATCTGCATGTTTCCAAGTACATTTCTAGGAAAAATACCATAAATTAACGCGAAGCAACAAAATGTGGCATGTTAGAGCTGATTACACAAATATAAAAACGAAGACGAAAATTAATTAAATATACCGAGACCACCGGTCAGGGAATGTAGGAGTTCAGTGTGTAAACCCAACATGGTGGAATTACGAATTCTGATAAGGGGGGAAACGGCTAACAACTCGAGGGGTCGTTGCAGGTGAGAAGGTATTTCTACTCAGAAGTAATAAAAGGACGTAGGGTCCCTGGATCATACATCACGCGGAGGTCAGGGTACGCAATAACATCAGGTAGACATTATAATAAACAGTAATAAGTGGAGGCAACAAGGCGTCATCTGTCGGCTTTTTCCGACGGTAAATCATCCCGTCGTTTTTCCCGCCCTTGAACTGAGAGACGGGATAATAAATTGGTCGAGCTCGGAAAAGCTCCCTCAAGTGTCAAACTCATACGTTATTGTTACTTGGGCGAAGAGGTGGCAGTGTTTTCTTTTAGGGAATTTTCAACGAAAAGAAAGCTGTTGTTTTCGGTCCAAAATTTTTTAAACTCGAATTTCCGAATAGTTTTTATACCAAAATCCGCTTCAGACCATCCAGAATTCAATGCAGAAAGACATAAAAAATTACATAACATTGCATATAAAACTAGTTGTTTCTTCGAAAATTCGCTCTTATACTGCATAGACTCCATGCTGCATAGACTTAAGAAACAATCAAGAAGATCAGAAGGTTGGTACACTTGACATCCAGAAGTAGGTAAGTAGGTAAGTAGGTAAGTAGGTAAGTAGGAGTAAGAGAATATTCCTCGTATTTCTATTGCAGCATCGGTTCTCGCCTAAGTACTCGTAATTCAGCTCCATGGACGTTATGTGGTCAATATCGGAAATTCAAATTCAAATCAATTATATTTTGGATTTAAATCTACCAACTCAATCATATATTAGTTCATTATATACAATAATAAACTGGTGGGTTTAGGTTTAAAAATACAAAATTGTCAACAAGGTGATATAGGGCCGAATTAATGGTCAACACTTGAGGGTCAGAAGTCCTTAAGCCTCCGATCGGTATTAATGGATGGCATTTGAAGACCTAAGTGTGATCGACACATCAACGTCCCAAACACTTGAACTCATCCCGAAATTCACTGCCGATTCCGAGTGGGACCTGCACTTGAACCAGCCAAATCTCAAGTAACCTCGACGATCAGTTCGATCGTTTCTATACCGCAAACGTCAAACTAATCTCGAATTCCAATTCAGACTCATCTCGTAAATCGTTATTTCTACCTAATGCTGAAGAGTTTGACGGCTATTTGGATCGTCAGGATCCTGAAGAGGTAAGTTATAATATAAGTTGCATATCATGCGACTTTCAAGGTTAGGTTGAGCTAACATGGATTCTGTATATGAAAATTCGTCTCAATGCCTGTTTTTGAATTATTATCATCGTTACCTGAAATAAATACATGAGACCAGGGAAATACTCTGAAGGTACAACACCTATTTTTAAAAAATCTGTCTTTCAACTCGGCGTTTTCGCAAGTTGTTAGCCAATCTATTGATCAAATTGGATAATAATTATCAATTATTGATCATCTCATCGGAATGATCAATTTTCAAAATTAATGCAATTCAATAAAGCGTTCATTTCTCCATTTATACTTATCATTTACTTATATTGCAGGTACTAGTTCCTCTGGTGTATCGAACACCACACCAGAACAAGCAGGGGGTAGGTAACCTCTAGGCTCACAACTGCAAGATTTGTAGTGACAGCTCCAGACAAGTTCATAAAATCATCACATGGGCGATATTGGCTATCGTCGAAGGAGTTACGTTGTGATCCCAGTCAGGAACTACGAGAAAACTACAACATGGCACACCAAGAGACAAGGATTAAGTACTTGACATAGAAAGGACCATCGACCTGCAAAGAAGTCCTAAAAAGTTGAATTGGCTAATTAGTATTTTCTGTAAAAACTCTTTTCTGTAATTTTATGAGCTAAATCATTCTTGATGTAACTATCCTAAAATGCTTATTTTGGCGTCTTACACCTTCCACTATAATATTATATAAATTGTCTCTACTACTCTTGCCAAGTGAAGGGTCGGATGACGTTTGGTGTGTGCTATTATACGAGTAGTATTATCTTTGCTGAACGGCAATTGCTGATGGAAAGAACAAATAAATGAGTGTGACTGACATTCACACTTGAGACCAGACTATTAATTCGGCCCACAGTCTTTTCAAGTAATAACATTGAGTAGGACGCAATGGATAGGTACTGGTAGAACCTGTACCATCCATCGAGGGACTGGTAGGAACTAGTCCATTAGAACTGTGCATTTTGTTTTACGCAAATAAACAATAAACACTTTTTATTAATCAGAATCAGAATCATCAGGTTATACGAAAGAAAACAGTATGAGAAGCTATGTGCGCACTGTATTCTTCAGTAGTTCTCATCTCCTAGTAGTAGTTCCCATGGCGTTCCAAGTGCTGCACTCAATCCTGCTGGAATAGGCACTAACTCTACACCTTTTCCTATAGGTAAGTCCTGCCGAGTGGAGAACAGAGTGGAGAATCCCCCATTTAGGTTCGCACTTATTCGCCCATTATTCTCAAGTGAGTGTGTTTCAAAAAACCGAAACGTTTACAACGGCGATTCCGATCCGGTCCCTGCCGACACTCTCCGGGGTCATTCCGTCCTATCGGAGATTCATTGTTTCGCTTCGGTTTTGTCGGTTTCCCGTTACTACCGGCGTCCCCACATTCAGCTTCTGTACTGCTGCCGGGAGTTCACTTCCTGCTGTTTTTATTACCTTGCGCTATCTCCGGCTTTATTCGCGCGGATTCATAACCGGCCACCCCCGCACTCTGTTGTGCTTTCGATAGTTGACCGGCCGTAATGTGAGAAGTCGCACCTCCGAGGTCATTAGAGTTGCTGAATCGAGACCACTGAACGAGCGAATTGAACCATTACCGATTGAACGTTACTGACCTCAATCCATATTCAACTGTTGTTTTTGTTTCAATAATGGCCGATCCTCCCGAGGGCGGATTCTGATTTTAATCCATTCGAAAACAAGCAAAATATGTCGCCACTCCTGTTTCACTCCAAGCCGCTTTCTGCAAACAGCAATAAGCGCCAACAGCAATGTACACATCCCGCTGACAATATACATATGTTATGGTTCACTCATAATAGCAACCCATCCAACTAGACGCCGTAGCTTGACATCACAGCCGTGTTGAAGGTCAATTCATTTGATGCGTCATCATTTCATGAACTACGTACTGCAAAAAAAAAAAAAAAATATATGAAGCACCATACCTGACCATTTGCCGTTTTGACCTCGATAGTTCCAAGGCGTTAAGTTCTTTGCAATGTGAATATTTTTTCACGGACGGAATATTTTATTCGGGTGCCGTCGTGAAGGATCGTCGCCGAATTGAGGAGGTTAAGAGGATTCTAACCTGCGGATTGGCTACGGTACGGAGTAACTTACTTTTATCATTATTATTACTTTTACACTATATTTCTGGGTGTTAACGAATTTTCAAAGAAAAAGCTATTGTTTTCGGTCCAACATTTTTAAAATTTGAATTTCCGAAAAATTTTCATACCAAAATCCGTTTCAGGCCGTCCTGCATTCACTGCCAAAAGACATAAAAAATCGTAGGTATATATTTATGTATGTGTCAATCCAGACGATAACTCGCGATAGAATTGAGATGAAAAGTTCAAATTCGCACAAGAAATCCGTCTTGGCAATTGAAAGGCTAGGTTGGCGAATGGGCAGAATCGGGCCACTCGGTTTTTGGGGAGTTTTAGGGGGGGAAATTACCCATCAATTATCAAAATGAGACAGTCTGACAAGTGACCCCTCATTTTAAGGATTAGTTAACGCCGAACATGATGGTGAAGTCAGAATTGCGATATCTGATTCCGTTCTTAAACTGGAGGACTTTGAATATGAAGAAATCTGATAACGGAATGAGATATCGCAATTCTGACTTCACCATAGTGTTCAGCTTTGAAAAATCTATAAACTGAGGTGTTACTTGGCAAAAAAGGCGACGAATGTTTTTATGAAACCAGTTATTCGTTCGGAATTTGTTATAAAACAGTTATTTCTTCGAAAATTCGCTCATATAGCCATGCTGCATGACTGGAATTTTTTAAAAGACACGATCCACGATATGGGTGTCCGTTGCCGATGTTTGCAAAAAATATAGCTTTTATGGCTGAAAGTGAATGTCGTCAGCGAATCGCTGTGTAAAAAAGAAGGTACTGGTGAGCGCAACAATTTAATCCAACCCTCGCCTTCCTGTCCAAACTGATTGATGTACACATCCGCCTGGGAGTAAATTACTCCCGGATGAGAGTTCCGGGAAGAGGATTATGAGCAGAAATCGTAAGAAGAAAATTGTTTATCGCCGGCCGGCGGAAACGGGGAAAAATCGTTCCTTTTGTCAGGCCCCTAGAAACGTCGTGGTTATCGTGAAGATGAGAACGATATTAAACCTACAACCTGTTTCAATTCTGGTACGGATGGAATGAATCAGATCGGTCGACCATTGAGTGGGAATTTTGTCCCATTGTAATACCCTGAATTATGTGTTTTGGAATGATGAGGTGGTATGAAGATTTCAATATGCAGTAGTTTGCTCTGAAGGAGGAGTTACCGGGTTGGAGCGCGTAACATATCAACTATTCGTCACAGTTGTATTTACTCAATCGTACCTCATCGCCAATCTACGACCAAATCAATACAGCCGAGTAAAGAATTCAAAATCACACGAAAACACTGGTCAACGTTCTGAAAGCTTGCATGGTACCTAGTAGGTGCAAGTAGTTACATGAGATGATGCGTTCGAGTCTACTTAGGTAGGGATAAGCCTTGTGATGTAAGAATTAATCTTTCCTTAATTCTTACATCAAGTTGTTAAGTGCCCACGAGTTACGGATACGAGGTAAGATGAATGTTTCTATTATTTTTGGGATTAAACAGGGATAAAAGTGATGAGTCGACTTCGAATTTCAAAATCAATGCTTTCGGGCATCTACCGTTGGGGCTGACCTAATATTATTAGCCATACCCAGAAGTAGGCATGGCTAATACCGTTATATCTTGGTCATAGGTTATCGAGAAACAGCAACCGTCTGGTAATAGGTTGTGGTATTAGGTTATTTTTGTAATAGGTTACCGGCGATTTGGGAACCTTTCCAGCCCCCAACGCGGAAAGGTTCTCGAATCGCCTATTACCAAAATAACCCAATACCACAACCTATTACCAGACGGTCGCTGTTACTCGAAACTAACTCAATACTCACTAAAATGACTTGTCGACGGTTATGATTGCAAACCTTTCACGCATTCGTTTTCCGTAACCAATTACCAGGTAGTACATGGAATAGTCCCAGCCAACTTATTATCACGGAATCCCGAATGGCCGGCGACAAACAGGCCCCAAAGGCCTTTCCTCCAAGTTCTATAACAGTTATTCCAGTAATAGGGTTTTTCTGGTTATAGGTTATCTGGTATTAGGTTACTGGACACTATTAGGTTATCTGAAGCGGTTACGTTAAATATCCCCCACCTCTACCCAGAAGGCACCAGTAGCTCTAGAAGGTTGACTAGCTCTCGTAAGGACTGTTGAGCGTCACATTGGGATGCAGTTCAATTTATTTGTCTAATATGACAAGTTTAAGATATTCTGTTTTCATTTGGCTGTTTCATTCTGTTATCATTGCTCATTATAGGCCTGTGTGTGTGTAAAAAAATTAAATGAATAAATTTTAAAAAAATGAATAAATAAAAAAAAGGTTTCAGTAGAAGAAGATTGTGATATTCAATCAAGACGTTCCGAAGTTGTATCGATTATATTATACACAGCAGAATTCGGTGTTATCGAAAATAATAACTAACGTTCGTGAACAGGGCTGAAGTGGATGGCGACGTTGCGGATGCTGTAAAACCTTCGATCTTCTGAAAATGATGAAATACAGCTGAGGGACTGGAAAACTTTCACTTTTACGACTCGATTTCCTTTACCCTACAAGCTCTCTCGTTCTCCCCAAATCGAATACCGCCCTTATTTACATCTTCCGTCTCGGGCTACGCAGAAATTTCGGTTCATTCATCATCCTCTGACTGGAGGAGGCGTCGACGATAAAAAATGGTTTTGACGCCACGGATTCGCTCGTTCGAGAAAACAACAAACGTTCCGATATTTTCCACTGCAATCTTCCTATTACAGTCGCAACTATACACTGCATGTACTCGTAACTGAAATTTCGTATGGACATACAACATAAAACCGCCACTCGTAAGTACCATACGGTCAAAATACAGAGAAAAACATCAGATATCAGGTCTTATACACCACTGGTTCACGAGGTTTTGCTATTCAATGAATCAGATGTCATGTTGTTTAACTGATTTGGGTACAATGGGTTATGCGCATGAGAAATTAAAATTGAAAAATCCCGGAGAAGCAGCCGCCTTTTCTTAATAATAGAGTGAATTTAGAAATTTATTTCAAAACTCTAAATCAATCACAGCTTGAGATATCCTACAAATACCTTCCAACTAGGTCCTGCAGGCCTGTATTGCCATGTGATGGAAACCGGTGACGTTGAAAAGCGCACAACCGCCGTCAATGACCATTGATAAACGCATACCCGCCAGAACTTCTAAAACTGAAAAGCGCTCACAGAACGATCGTAATGACCACTGAAATGCGCACACCGAATTGAAATGTGACACGAGCTGAAAATGACGAATTTCAAACCCATAACCTACTGACGTCTACCAAAATGACCTGTTCAATTGGGAATGGCAAGAAACATTTGAAACATTATATTATTTCTTTGTTCTAAATTTGCATTTTAATATTATTTCTTTATTTTTAATTTGTAAACAGCCGGAAGGTGATGTTTGTTGTAAGTTTTTATTTATTTACGACAGCTTGGGTTCTCACTCTCACCCCCACTTCACTTACATAATCAACCCTACATAAAGATCCACCTTGATATTGATCTACTGATCGTATAGGTTCAAGAGCTCAGCATCTTTCTCCTGCTTTTTGCGTTTAGGCTTTATAGGTAGGTCCGTCATGTTCGTTTTGATTATCAAACACGGACGATCTTCATTCGTTATACTAATACGAAACATTTCGATCCGAGGTTCGACTGATTTACGCAGAGTCATCAAATCATTGTATATAAATAATTAATGTTTACGTAGGTATTTACTGTGAACTGCGATTGGCAAGGAGTAAAGAACAATTGGCGCGTGCAATGAGTAAGGAGCAATTCTAGACCTGTGCGCTCTTCAACAAAATAATCAGTCGCCTCATGTGCGCGTATTTGTAGGATTTGATAGAAATTCCAAACCAGATTAGTACCAATATACGCAATTCAATGGTAGCAATGGCTAACACCCTACACCACACTTATATAATTGTTATATAATTATTATGGTATTACTCATGGTATGCTGGCATTACATAGAAACGCCATCAAACCATGACGCTATAGCAGATGCCCTCAAATAGAATAATAAAATGATCGAAATTTGATCATACCTACGTGTTCCAACGTTCGTTTCCAGTTTTAATTTTCGGATTATAATCATCCCACAACATGCAAGTTAACGAGGAGCTGATTGATGTTGGATAATTGTTAGGTGTGATACCCCCCGATTTAGACACCGCGTAGCACTGTCGTGCTGGTAGCGCCTGAACTCGGAGTAAAGCGATCACGATATCAAATAACCCAATAATAAATCCCAGGCATGCGATTTTCGTTTCTTCCACCAGACGGTTTTCCATTTGAGAACGAAAATGTGGATTATGAAATATTACCGTGTTCAATCAACCGTTCACAGGTAAGATTGGGGAATTATTTAATTTGTGTCGTTATCAGAGTCGTTCTGTAACAGTTGTGATCGATTTCTCGTTCGAACTAAAGATGAACGAATGAACAACTCAAACGATATTTTTCATGGACCTACGTCAGACTGGGGATGGGAGATTTATTCATTTATCCAGATAGATTACGGGACGAGCCCAAAAAGCAGACTGAAAAATAAAGGAAATAAAGAAAACTTTGTGGAGAGTGGGGAAAAATGGACTAAGAAAAAGCGAAAAGTTCATCTAGCAAACGCTTCTTGAGGGAAAAACAGGTCGATATCCGAATTAGAACGGAACAGGTTGACGAGAGGTGCATCATTCCTTCCGGGGAGAATGCCATGGAAGAAAACCATGTCGGCTAACACAGACGATCAGCAGGTTGACGGCACAAGACGATCAGCAGGTTGACGGTAGCGAAGGAACGCACGGTGACCCGATCAAGCTGGTCCGAAGGCAGGCATAGGGGGTCCAGACAACAGACGCATATTTCAGGCGTGGCAACACGAGAGAGCGATATAGCGCAATGAGAGCTCCCTTGTAAGTGAACTCCCTCGTGTTCCGCTTGAGGGACCCTAACAAACTATTGCCCGAAAAGATGCAGAGGAAATGTGGCTAGAGACCCTAACAAACTATTGCCCGAAAAGATGCATAGGAAATGTGGCTAGAGAAAGAGAGCTGCGGGTCCACTAGGACTCCAAGGTCCTGGACTAGAGATGATTGGCCGAGGGGATTCCCATCAATAAGGTAGTCGTGGAGAATAGGCATGGAAGAGCCACAGGAGGTAAGTTGCCACAGCGCATTTTGCAGGGTTAACGACGAGACCACAGTAGAGCACCAGTATGTAAAAGGAGCAAAGCAGGATTGACTTGACTGTAGCACGAGGCAATGCAAAGGGCTCAGCACTTGGAGAAAAGAAAATTTTTAGCATATTAGCATTTTAGAAAATATCAAAAACTGGACATCACCCAACACCGTCCCAACGTCGTTCAGAGCAAGGATGAATAGAAGGGGACCAAGGTAGGAACCCTGAGGTACACCAGAAGTGGATAGAAATGGCGCAGAAACTGCGAGGTAACTGCGAACCCACTTAAGGAAGATGCTTCAAACTCAAAGTAGCGTAAAGGGCGTAACTCGATGATATCGGGACTGTTAGCATATACATTTGAACAGTATATGAATATATCATTTAGAAGTGAAACACGAAAACAAGATTCTCTACTAGTAAGTCAAGCAATACCAACTTCTTTGTTACGGCACGAGTTATGTACTGATAGGTACTCCATTTTGAAGAAAACTCACTGTGTTGTAGCTTCATGTTTTTTGTGCCAATAAAAAGAGTGTTATTCAGAAATCTACAGCACAATCTACAGCAACGATCACAAAATGTTGGTCTGAGTGTCAGACATTACAATTTCTTAGTTCGAATGTGTTGTACCTCAACCCTCACAAATTAACATTAAAACACCATCCGCTCTCGTATAATCGAGTCCCAACTTTAGTTATGTTGTCCGAAGCGAATCCAAACTCCTGATAACGCTCTGAGAGATAGGGGAAGTCATGTGCTCGGGGACATAAACTCCTGCCCTCCGATTCACATCAGATCGTAATTGCTATTTTTCCTTTTGGGGTAGGTCCCACACCCTCTTGCGCCTCGTTCAACTACGGACAAATTGGAGGGTCTTCTCGAGATGCCCTCACCCGCGTTATCGAACAGATCCACCGTAAATCAGACTGGGGTCACTGGGAAGACAATGACGTCACTGCAGAAAAGGGAGTGTTTTTTTTCTCCGGTCCGTAACACTTGATACGGTGGTGAAGCCACAAATCGGGCTCTTCCTTCCGCGGGAGCGTCAGCCGTTGATACTGAATCCCGACCCCAATCAATTAGGCGGGTTTCTCCGAGGCAATTTCGTTAACGGTGTTAACAAAGGGTAACAGTCCGACCTCCTCGAGCAGTTGGTACATCAGCTGGCTTTCAAATTAACACCAGCGAGAAGGTAATCACTCGAGGTTAAAGTGAAACCCTCGATCGACTTAATGACACCATCGATTACAGGGCAACACTGACACACGCATAAACACCATAACATCGGTAAACGATTTCACGATGTTTATAGGCAGTGTTCTCGTGACGTCACGAACTATCGATATCTCGAATCTCCCGTGTGTACGCCACTTTGGCTCGGTCCACTGCGATTCTCTGGCAGTGTTTACTAATCATTTTCGAAAATGTTGGGGACTAGGGCTAAATCCCCCACAGTACCCTGATCAAGACGAAGCGACCCTGTAACAATTACAGTTAACCATACTTCCCCTTGATCCCTACAACTCGCCCTTGAGGTATACATTGTGGAATAAATTGATTGATTGATTTATTGAATATTTTCGGGTTATTCGTTGTTGTTATTAACAACAACAACTGCGAATTTGTGATTATTAACAACAAAAAACCCGAAAATATTCAATTTCAAAAAGAAACACGAATATGAATATGAGCTCATTTAGTAATATTTCATACTATTATTGATCCGATAAAAGAGCTCATATTCATATTCGTATTTTTTCTCTTTTGAAATACTTAAGTGCGCAATTATGTGGTGCAACAATACGTGGGGACGGGGTGGAGCCAGTGAAACGGTCCTAATGTATGGCCTCCCTAAAGTCATCATCAATCAGTGTGAAAAACTGAAGAACTTTCATCCAAGGGAAGAGCTTTGTGGTTGGCCAAAATTAACAGAAAATTTAGACTTGGTAAGAAAATTGATGGACGTATCGCACGAGTTTGCCAGCGGCTTTTCATCAATTGTAAGTGAAATTTGGTTTTTGAATCTTTTACTTCCTCCAAAATAGTCTTCGTTCTTCGAAACTTCTTCCTATGTGGTTCTATCAAAAATGAAACTGTCTGACAAGTCACACTCATTTTAAAGTTTTTTTTTTAACCCTGAACAAAATGGTGCAATCAGAATTGCGATATATGCGCAATTTGCGAAGTTGCAGCTCGTCAAGTTGACTTATGGACTTGTTCGCGAGGAGGTTTCAGGCCTGTTCAGGGCTTTTAGGCTGTGATTAACGTGGTCTGGCCACGAAAGAAAAATACCGGTGAAGGGTGCCTTGTTAAACCCATTTTCCGAGTGATAATGAGCCATTTACGGTACAATGAGGGACAGGATTGATAGAAAATCTTTTCTATTGCCCTACGGAGAAAAAGGCTTCTGTCTGCATATTCGACGAGTGAAGTCTCTTTGTCATAAATCTCAGAGGTCGTGGTGCACAATAGGTATTTGATTGATTCAGCTTGGTCTATTCACCCGACGTTGCTCGGATAGGTTAATTCCAATAAGTTTACTCAGTTTACAAGAGATACGTGAGACGGAGGTGATACTGGCACTAGATAGAATTCCATCGTGAACTATCAATCGACTTCGTTTGTTCGGAATTTTTCACATAAACCCGAACCAATCTCTACACGTACGAATCGTTTTCATCGTCGGAATCACGTAGACCGACCTGCAGCCAATTCCTCGTTCTTCAGCATCCAAACGGCTTTTCCCAAATCCCACTTCGGACACGGCGAATGCAGCCGATTCTCTCGGCAAGAGATGAGCTCGGATCAAGTGAAAGGGTGCAGGCTTTCCCCGGTGAGAGGCCTCGGCAGTCGCTAATCAGAGAGCTGCAGCTGCCGCCTTTCAAAAGCCCCATGTGATGCGGGAGGAATGGGAGTGGCCCGCAGTTATTCCATAAATCTGGATCAGTGGAACAATAGCTCCGGGGGCGGCAGATGTGTTGGCATAACATATTGGCTTTTCCACGCGTTTCCCGGTCCCCTTCCCTTCACCCCGTTTCGCTACTCCTCGTTTTCAAATATGTGGAAATGACATTCATATCTGAAAGGATTTTCGTATTATCGGCTCCTCTTGTTATTGGAAGGAGGAGGCCTTTTTCCGAGCCTGCCCTTTCCTAATGCCAAATCCCACTCTGTACCACCGCCATAACATAACACGAGGCCCATCACCAATTGGACCATCATAAATTGATATCAGAAGTGTGAACTTGGGAAATTTGTTGGTTCCCAAGAGTCCCGATGGGTGCGTTCTGATCTGGTCCGGTGCTCTATAGCATCCATGCGGAAGCCAGTTCCGAAATGTTCTGTTATTATAATGTTGATTATATTCTCATGAATTTTTAATGATCAGGATGTTATTGATCTTGGTTATTGATCTTCGAGCATGATCTGTGAGTACGATCTGTCAATAATTATGATTATGTGTTCAGTTCTATGGTTGCTGTTATGTTGGTAGTACCGATGGAGTAAAAACCAGCTGATCTTGTTCATCTAACCTGTTGAGATTTATAGTGAGGAGAAAATTATATCGTTTGGTTTTCGTACGTGAAGTGAATCAAGTGATCGTGTTTTCTGATCTTATCCCTCATCCGAGTGTAGATCAAACAAAGTTCGTTCAGCGAACCTCGCTCTTTCAAGAACTCGATACCTCAGGGGACTGTGCTGGGTCCACTCTTTTTTATTGCACATAGTAATTCTCTGCTTGAGCTTGATAGTATTGAGGGGAAACTGATTTCGTTCGCACATAACTTCCAGTCCAACTGGGAACAATTAGACGAAAATAAATATGGGGGAAAAAAAATAGTCAA
The DNA here is from genome assembly GCA_963920205.1 of Stenodema calcarata. Lineage (NCBI taxonomy): Eukaryota > Metazoa > Arthropoda > Insecta > Hemiptera > Miridae > Stenodema > Stenodema calcarata. The sequence goes on along the minus strand of OY986055.1, from coordinate 13,737,581 downwards.
TGGTTTAATGAGCACATCCTCCCAATGAACCACAATAAAACACTAATTTATACATTGTATGTGGGTCGCTACCTTACTAGTATTATTGTAGGGTTGAGGGTTGAAGCAGTTTTGGCTCACATCTAGATGTCCTTGTTATTTATTCGTTCCAATTATTGCTTATTCCAACCATTGTTTCACCACCATAGGTAAGCCCACATTATATTATAACGTAAACACTAGCTAATTTTAAGTAATACCATGTACAACCCCAACAATGTTACCCTTTCCACACGACAGCCGATGCCCACCAGTAGCGCCGGGAAAAAACTTTTTACTAGCTTATGACGAAGGCGGACCATCCCGCTAAAATCACCCTGAATAAGTAAGTCCGTACTAAATAGCATAAGTTAAATTATACCTACCATAGCGATCGATGTAACCCGTATTTCTGCACCAATCATTGTAGATCCCTGAAGGGGCAACACGTTGTTGCGAAACATCTAGAAGTGAGCCAAAACTGCTTCAACCCTCAACCCTACAATAATACTAATTTATGGCGTTCTCGCTCCGCTCCCCTTCAATGTACCTAGCACTGGTGATATTACCTGTCATCAGGCTGGTACTCGTCGAAGGGCTAGAGCTTGCAATTATCCTGCAATATAGCAAGTATCCCACTCCAAGTACCTAGAGGTGATTATCGACCAATGCCTGTCTTGGAACGAGCATATAAGGTCCTTAAACTCTAGGTCGCGGAAGATCATTCCAATTTTTTTGGAAATGAGGAATTTCCTTTCCTGAAGTATTAAAAAGATGTTTCACTCCTTGGTTCAGTCCATTTTATCCCATGGGATCGTTACGTGGGGTTATGCTGGTAAAACGGTGTTGGAACCACTATTATAGTATAATACGTCACTCGAAAATGTTTAATTAAAATATTGCTTAAAAAAGAGAAATGTTATCCCACAAAAGAACTATTCAAGTGTTTTCTAATTTGAAAAGTGAGCAACTCCTTCCCCTAGCACGAGGTTGTCCTCTAATGAAGAAGAAGGCATCATCCGTAAGCATAAAATGCATGTATCTTGTAATTTTTTCTTGAAATAAATGCTTAATAGAAAAGCAAGAATATTTCAAAAAATCACAAACAAACAAAAAAAATTAGAAAACAATACTTGGACATGAATCTACTGGGGTACCACAACAAAACCCAATAAACTCTAGACAAATGAAGACCATAATATTACTCTGGAGCATTATATTATAACCATACACCCACTCTCCAGGACTCTTAACTTTCTGTTCGTGCAGTCTAAAAGCTGCTATTCGCCTAAACGTTTGGTAGGAAAATTTAATGAATGAATGGAGATTATGAGTTAAATGACGGGAGTGGCTAAACGCTGTTCATTTCCATCTTATTAATGTAACACAAAAGTTTCTCCGATTGAAAACTTATTGATGAGTGGTGCTGCTTCACGTTTTACTGTAGATAACAGCTCCGAACAGATCCAGTCGACAAAATAACCAATCAACGACATAAAGCAGCTGGATACCTCAACGAACCCTCATACCCGATTTCGAAGGGAAATGCCTCCTCTAATGAAACGCTGCTCCTCGTCAGAATGGAAACGCCGGAGTCTAATTCGTTTATTTAGATAGGGCGGAATTGGAGGAGCCTTTTCCGATGACCTAATCATCCGGAAGTTATTCGAGAAGCCCATTAAAAGAGGAAGTTGACGAAAGCCCAAGTTATTTCCTGTGGATGAAGTTTAAGAGCCGTTCTAGAAAGGTATAACGTAAACTTGGAGGTAATTGACGTTTTGGCGAAAGAAAGTGGAAAACTCCTGACGATGGGGATGATGGAAAAGAAAATTTTAGTTTAATTTTCGTGGCTTACAGGAGTTGACCTCAATCTCACCTTGTCAAAGAGAATATTGGCGAGCTTCTTGAATTCAAGACGTATTTACCTTCAAAGATTAGCAGATTCTTCTTCGAAGTGATTCCCTTCTATAACTTATTAGCGAGATAATATGGCAATTTTCAATGTAAAACGACAATTACAGTAAAACGACAGTTACATTTACAATTCTATATTTTTGTGAAACTAAGGACAGCATCCTCCTTCTCCTGCCCTGTCAGTTACCTACCATCCACAGCTTTGTACGACCAGCCGTTCGTTCACAATGACGGCTCAATGTTGGAGCAGATCAAAAATCGTCAACATGATGGTGAACCGCGAGGCCGCCGATCGGTTCAATATTCACACTGGCCTTGCTGATCCGAACAGCACATGGTTTCAGACGTCGAGTTAATTAATCGTAATAATAATAATAAATTATAATAAATACAAATTATTAATAACTGAGAATTATTATTAATAATTTTTACTACCAGATAAAATGATTAATTATTAATGATAATTCGTAATAATAATTAACACATCATTTAGTGATCTAGACAGAAAGGGGATCTGTACAAAGAAGAACATTAAATGATAAAAAATCTGCTAATTCATGACACAAATTTTGTGTCATGAATTTGCAGATTTTTTATGCTGACCACGATGTCAATATATTATATTCTTGAAGGGCTCGTCAAGATCTGTCTGCCTATGGGTATAACTCGAAAATCGAATTTTTCGACTTGTCACACTCCTATTCTTGAGGTGCAAATCATTAATTGGTTACTCCTTCTTGAGACCTCTAGAGACCAGTGTTGAAAAGTGGAAACTCCTAAAAATGGTCACGAGCCTATATTTTCCCGAAATGTTCGTCAGAAATGCTCAAGTGGACTTAGCCTAAGGGTTGGGTCTGCGGATTCCCTCGCCACCATATCTGCGGATATCGGCTGGATCTGTTCCCGTCCGGCCCTTTCCTCTAACGAACGAATCAAACCGACGGATTTCTGAAGGATCTAGTGTGTATAGAAGCTGGTGTGTATGGCGAATGTAGGCATTGTCTGTTGGGGGCCGCACAGCCGACTCCCTTCACCCACCACCCTCCTCCCTACAACCACCATCCTCCTCCCTACACCCACCATCCTCCCCCCTACATCGTCATCCATCCGCCCATCATCCTCCACCATCCTCCTCCCAACACCCAATACTCTACTTCCAACACCCTCCACCCTCCACCCCACATCCTTCTCCATCCACTCATCACCCTCCTCCCGCTTCCATTAAGTTGCAGACAACCCCAGGCCCCTTCCCTAGCCATCACCACAAACTGTAAAATTGTTTAATAAAATTAAACAATACCTATTTATTTAATTAAATTTGGATGATGAGCTAGTTTCATCTATCATTTCGTGAATTTGATTAGAGTGATCTGCTCAAAGAACAAAATAAACCGTTGTGCCAAGAATTTACTGAGTTTTTTTTTATAGAGAAGGGATGGCCTGGAAATCCAGTTTACAAAATTCAGTTTTTGACTCACGATGTTGTTATTCAAAGTTGAAAAACTCTGCAAATTCTTGACACAACGGTTCATTATCTTCTTTGTAGAGATCACCCTTCTGTCTAGATCACTAGGTCTAAATGTCTAGATCCTAAATGTTAGATTAATTATTATTATCAATTATCACTAATTATTAACAATTTTATCAAGTAGGTACCTAGTGAAAATTATTATAATTTATTGTTAGGTATTAATAATTCGTATTTACTATTAATAATAATTATTATTAATTATGATTAATTAATACGATATAATTCTGGGGTTTTTAATACTACGTCGGTAATAATTTTTCTATAAAAGAAGGACCTACATTCGAAATTACCTTCATTTCCGTAGCACGAAACGCACCTCAGAACAACAAACTCGACATCACTTAAGCCATATGATGTTCCAAAGAGCTTGTTAGTATGAAAATGGACCTGTATTTCAACAGTTTGAGTCACGATCGTGTTGTGAGGCACAATCTTTGAGCCGTCATTGTAAACGAACGGCTGGTCGTACAAAGCTGCGGAACAAACTCTATCTAAATATGAAATAAAAAACATACCGTTCTATATGAATTTTTCGAGATATGAGATTTTCAAATTTTCAAAATTCGTTTTGAACCCCTTCCCCTTGATCCCCACAGCCCCCACGCGCAATGGCACACCCTTGTTCCTTTCACCATGTGACGTACCAGTTGGCCTTCTACCACCCGTCTGACGTCATACGCTCGTGCGTCATAGGCTCTGACGCACTTGTGGGTCTCCTGCCAGCCGTCTTACGTCATACGCTCGTGCGTCATAGGCTCTGACGTACTTGTTGGCCACCTGCCAGCCGTCTTACGTCATACGCTCGTGCGTCATAGGCTCTGACGCACTTGTTGGTCTCCTGCCAGCCGTCTTACGTCATACGCTCGTGCGTCATAGGCTCTGACGTACTTGTTGGTCACCTGCCAGCCGTATTACGTCATACGCTCGTGCGTCATAGGCTCTGACGCACTTGTTGGTCTCCTGCCAGCCGTCTTACGTCATAGGCTCGTGCGTCATAGGCTCTGACGCACTTGTTGGTCTCCTGCCAGCCGTATTACGTCATACGCTCGTGCGTCATAGGCTCTGACGTACTTGTTGGCCTCCTGCTAGCTGTCTTACGTTAAACGCTCGTGCGTCATAGGCTCTGACGCACTTGTTGGTCTCCTGCTAGCCGTCTTACGTCATACGCTTGTGCGTCATAGGCTCTGGCGTACTTGTTGGCCACCTGCCAGCCGTCTTACGTCATACGCTCGTGCGTCATAGGCTCTGACGCACTAGTTATCCTGCCAGCCGTCTTACGTCATACGCTCGTGCGTCATAGGCTCTGACGCACTTGTTGGTCTCCTGCCAGCCGTCTTACGTCATACGCTCGTGCGTCATAGGCTCTGACGCACTTGTTGGTCTCCTGCCAGCCGTATTACGTCATACGCTCGTGCGTCATAGGCTCTGACGTACTTGTTGGCCTCCTGCTAGCTGTCTTACGTCATACGCTCGTGCGTCATAGGCTCTGACGCACTTGTTGGGCTCCTGCCAGCCGTATTACGTCATACGCTCGTGCGTCATAGGCTCTGACGTACTTGTTGGCCTCCTGCTAGCCGTCTTACGTCATACGCTCGTGCGTCATAGGCTCTGACGTACTTGTTGGCCTCCTGCCAGCCGTCTTACATCGTATGCTCGTGCGTCATAGGCTCTGACGTACTTGTTGGCCTCCTGCCAGCCGTCTTACGTCATACGCTTGTGCGTCATAGTCTTTGACGTACTTGTTGGCCGTTCAACGGTTCATTATCTTCTTTGTACAGATCACCCTTCTGTCTAGATCACTAGGTCTAAATGTCTAGATCCTAAATGTTAGAATAATTATTATTATCAATTATCACTAATTATTATCAATTTTATCAAGTACCTAGTAAAAATTATTATAATTTATTGTTAGGTATTAATAATTGGTATTTATTATTAATAATTATTATTATTAATTATGAATAATTAATACGATATAATTCTGGGGTTTTAATTACTACGTCGGTAATAATTTTTCTATAAAAGAAGTACCTACCAACAAACATTCGAAATTACTTTCATTTCCGTAGCACGAAACGCACCTCAGAACAACAAACTCGACATCACTTAAGCCATATGATGTTCCAAAGAGCTTGTTAGTATGAAAATGGACCTGTATTTCAACAGTTTGATTCACGATCGTGTTGTGAGGCACAATCTTTGAGCCGTCATTGTGAACGAACGGCTGGTCGTACAATGCTGCGGATGGTCTTAAAAAATTCTACGGAACAAACTCTATCTGAATATGAAATAAAAAACATACCGTTCTATATGAATTTTTCGAGATATGAGATTTTCAAATTTTCAAAATTCGTTTTGAACCCCTTCCCCTTGACCTAGGGTTATGAAAAGTTTCGAGGACCATTGTGGGGTTGGTCGAAACCCATAAAAAAAATTTCGTAATTTTAACTCAACGCTAACTGGGCAAAGTGGCGCGGACGGCGGACGGCGTACGGCGGACGGCGTACGGCGGACGGACGGATTTTTTTTTATTCGATTTTCTGAATCTACGTATCTTGAAACGTAAACCAACAAATTTTGAGGGGGGGTTAAAATTTTTTTTTCTTTGGGCGATTCCAATGGTTCATTATCGAAGATAATAAACCAAAAATTTGGAGTCCCTGGGCCGCTCTAACAATGTACGAATTTCCGTCCTTCACTAAAGCCAAGAATTTTTCTCGAACAATAAGAGTGAATTTGATGGCCAAAGCACACCTAAAACAATAAAATTCAACACATCCTATTGATCAGGTCAGCTTGCGTGTGCTTGCGTTCGGTAATGCCTTTTAGTTTATAATTCTCATATATTACTTCTCAAAAATCCTACTTTTAACAAACCAAACTGTGGTATACTCGTACAATACCACATTGTGGTACATCCGTAATCGCGACTTCGCGGTCTGTTGACGACAACCAAACCTTTACTTTCACGCAGCTCACTCCACCAACTCCTCTAATAACCATCCCCTAACAATATTCTCACCTGATTCTCTCTTCGGACGGCCCGTGGTTTCGACCAACTTCAACGCAAATACCCCTTAACGGGACCCTTTTCGATAGCCTTTCACCAAAATCATCCCTTTCCCACCACAGTGAAGTAGATAAAGTTTTTTTTCTCCTCTTTCTGGAGACCCCGAATTTATTTATAGCAGAGGTCTCTTTTTAGGACCCCTCAAGTCGAATCTCCCACGCGTCCTTGCTTTTTTTTCAGAAGCTCTTTTTCTTGGAGCCTCATCCCGGTTTGTTGCGGTTGTGTTAAACAAACAGGAGCCACTAGGTTTTTCCCTCTGTTTCCCTCCCTTTCCGACTTCTGTTGGCAATCATTTCTTGTTTGCTCAGGATTCGTTCAAGTATGTTTGTACTTATTGGAAATAAAAGGGCAATTGTCAGATGTAAACGCAGATTACCAGGTAGTTGGTTTCATAGGTTTTTCGATAAATTTTTCGACAATGTTTTCTTGTCTTAAATTTATGAATATTCGTCGAACTTGGATGGATTAATTGAACGCATACAACTCCTGCCGTCAGGTTTCACACACTTCTACTACTCGAGTGATTGGCTGGCCTCAAACAACCTCATGGGGTTCGTATTGTAACGAGATCACGAATTAAGAAGTTGTATTTTATAAGAGCGAACTGAACAAGTAAATGGCACCTTTAGATTTGACGAAGGGATCGATTGAAGGAACGAATCGTTATTCTATTAACTGTTATAATTATTCTATTGACTGTGTATTTAGTCGGGCTGACATAATCTAAAGGTGCCAGTCAGTAATAATCAGTCAGCCCGACTAAATACACAGTCAATAGAATAATTATAACAGTTAATAGAATAACGATTCGTTCCTTCAATCGATCCCTTCGTCAAATCTAAAGGTGCCATTTACTTGTTCAGTTCGCTCTTATAAAATACAACTTCTTAATTCGTGATCTCGTTACAATACGAACCCCATGAGGTTGTTTGAGGCCACCCAATCACTCGAGTAGTAGAAGTGTGTGAAACCTGACGGCAGGAGTTGTATGCGTTCAATTAATCCATCCAAGTTCGACGAATATTCATAAATTTAAGACAAGAAAACATTGTCGAAAAATTTATCGAATTCCCTCATTTGTGCCAAAAAAGAAGCATATTGGATGTCCTTGAAAAGTTCGAAACTACTCGTATTAAGAGTGATAGGTAGGTTTGGCAAATGTTTGAATGATGTAATTCCTTCAAGTTGTTCTCCATTGTTGCGTCCATTTTTATAACATTCTTTATTAGTTGTGAACTTCTGGGAGCCTAATAACATAATAATAATCCTTCCCAATAATCCTTTCACAACTCCCCTTCACCACAGGAGCCATTAGCCATATGTTTTCTCCTTTCACTTTGATCAAACAGTCCTATTCGACCTTTCACTTTTGGGGCCCCTATATATGTTCACATCTCTGTAATGCACCTTCAGTATTGTTTTGTTAATGACGATGGTTTAATCACCGAAACCGGTCTATTAGTGTACTCGTACCTCTTATTCCCGGGGAGGTTAGGCAATTACGCCCACCTAGAGGGATGATCTGGTCTGCTTTCACAGACTTGGCCATCTCCAGTGTGGTGGAATGGAAAACACGAGAAGGAAGCAAACTCAGCAAACCATTACACAATAGGCCAACTTATAGGCCAACTGCGAACCAAGATGTAAGGACAAATTGTATACTCCTTAAAAATATGTGTGCCTACACAGCTGAATAACCTGGAATGAGTCAAAATCGTCACGACAGGGGGAAAAAAACCTTTTTCTAACAGTGAAGTACACAAGGCAGCACTGAGTTCAAATCGGCGTAGTATAATATTTTATCAAGGGATGACGCTGGTAGATAAGTATTTACTCCTAATTCATTCCTCATCTTTGTGCAATAAATGGTGCAATAAGTTTTGTTTTCAGTGTGTACGTGTATTATTCTGGACCGAACAACGCCCAACAGTGTTCGAGGCAGTTGTAGCAATTTTGTTCTTGTACTATAGTGACTATATTTACACGTGACACCGTTGCCAGAATCAGGGGAAAAGTCTACCGATAAACTGTTTGTTTTAACGTTTGTTGGCGAGTCAGAGCCCCTGCAGGGCTTTGCGGTCATCTGAACGACGATATTGCCACCTCGCCTCCTGACCGCACTCCCTTTTCATAACGAACGCACCCGCAATCTATACATTGATTTGCAACAGATCCTCTCGTTTGGCTGCACAGCGATGAAGTCCCATACATAGGCCACGGCTTTTCCCGAGAATCCGTTCGAGCTCATGGATATTAAAAGGAATGTTTATACTCCACCCAGCTCCGATTGGCAATTCCTCTTTCATGGTTGTTGAATGATGAATTTGAGGTTGAAGCCACTCTGGGTAGATTTATCGGGAGTCTCGCTGACCCGAATCAATTACACGTGAATCATGTATACAATCATTTGGATACTCCAACCAATATGTAATATCACTATGGAAGAGGGAAATTCACGATAACAACTTAAGTAGGAAAAGAGGAGATAATTATTTCGTAACGGCGAGAGTGCCTGTATTTTCAATCCCCCCTACGCCTTACAACCGAATGATGGTATCATTTTTTGATCTTAATCGAATCAATTCAATTCATTTCACAATATTCTAACATACTAATAACATATGGATAACATTCTAACCTGAAACCCCACACACAATCTAAACCGCATCACCATACCATCACTGAATATGCCAAGAAGATCTACAGAACAAGAAACAGCTATATTATAATTCCTTCTTGATCCCTGATATTATGTACCTGAAGGGCGGATTGTGGGGATCAGGAAGAAATGATAACATAGCTGTTTCTTGTTCTGTACATCTTCCTGGCATGTTCAGTACTGGTATGGAGATGCGGTTTAGGTTGTGTGTGGGGTTTTAGGTTAGGATTTTATCCCTCAGGACTCTTCTTTTCAGCCTACGGCTCGTGCAGGTGAACCCCGCGATTTGCGCCACTTCTGGATTCGGATGGTCCGTAGCTCCTTAAAAGGCCATAGCTTCTTTTGATCCTATCCTGTACCGTGTCTATTCGCAAGTCGTTGTGAAGGATGTCCTTTCTGACGAACCTTGCCTTCCACATACATACCTAAAGGAATGCCTCATTTTGGCTTACAACAAAAAAGACACTTGGTGTAGGGGCAACTAGAGGTTGCCAAAACTACGTACCTAAGTTTAATCGTCTGAAGAGATCTCTGAATGCATTGAATTACTGGTCCTTCAAATTATTCAATAAGCTGCCACTCTCCGCCCGAGATCAAAATCTTATGACTTACAAGCGGTATATATTCCGGTTGTTGAAGGATGGAGCTTGTTATTCATGTAAAGAGGTTTTGGACCATATTTTCTAATTGTGTTGCTCCTTGTTCTCTCAATTTCGACAGTATGTTTATTTAACCTGTGATTGATGTGTTTTGTCTGTGATATTTTTGCTGAGTATTTGTAACCATTTTTTTTTCCAAGTTTTATTTGTAAGTACTTATTTGTTATTTCTAGGCAGTCCTAGTCGAGGATTTGTTTTTACAGATGAATGTGTTTTATGAAGAATAAAGTATTCTGAGATTTTAGAAATAATATTGTTATTGACGATGCTATATACTGATTGTATCTACAGCAATGAATAAATGAATCTGGATCTGAACCAAGGGGCGTTGCAGATGTGTCCCTGCTGGACCTGAATTTTCTGGACTGATAAACCAGCTTTTTGTTTGCTAAATCAAGCTTTGATTAGGGAATCAACGATCGCCAAAGCTGTTTGTTGTACACGCTGCTTCATTTCCATCACTGTGCGGTTTCATCGAAATAAATCACACAAACAAACTACTGGTTTCTCTTGGTCATATTTCGTAAACCCGTTTACAATTACACTACTTCCATCACAAGCTTATTTAAGCTATTAAATAGGTGAGCTTAAGTAAGCAAATTTTGCATAATATGCTAAATGTACAACGTATATTTTGCATATTATTATTATTTTTATAACGTAAAAGGTATATTTACATATTATTTGTATGACGTATTATTGTTTTAGTTCAATGACGGTTTCCTACGTCTGAATCTGCCTAGTCAAATGAAGTTGTAATTTTTCATTATTTTCATTTTATTTTTGGTTGTTCTTTGAACGGTAAATTTATTTATTTTTTTTTTTTTTTGAATTTTTTGTTTTTAATTTTTTTGTTATTCAAATATTCTAAGTTAAGAATTCGGTATTTTATGTTGATAATTGTTATTATTTAATGCGAACTTCAGATCTCGATCAAAGATTGAGCACAAACACGGTAGGAATGTACTCGTATTCAACCAAGACGATTATTGAGGACAAAGCGGGGTTCATTCTAAGTAAGTAAAATGACGGGGCGTTTCCCCTGTAATTGCGCATTGACAAATAATTGGCTTTTCAATCTTCATTTCGCACCGCTCCTCATTGCAGCCAACCTCGCCGACTGCAGCCAATTATGAACGCAATCAATCACATCTTTCCGTGACTTGCAATGTTGATGCGCGCATGTCCGTCGGTTTCCCGTGAAAATGAGTCGATAAGGGTGAGAAAATTGCTTTGCTCCGCGTAACAAATGGAAGTCGCAATAGATATGAACATTGTGGATTTATGACGGCGAAAATCGCTTCAGATAACAACGACTGTACGAAGAGAAAAACGCGATGGATCTATCAATATTGGAAGAAATAAATCTCGCACAAGATCAATATTCTACTGAAAAATGACGATCAAAATTAAAAATTTACAGTCACGCAGCGTGGCTATAAGAGCGAATTTTTGAAGAAATAACTGGTTTCAAGTAGAATGTCTCGATTTTAGCGAATTTTCGAAGAAAATCGTTCTCGGTCCAAAATTTGTAAAACTCGAATTTCCGAAAAATTGTTATACCGAAATGGCAGTGAATTCAGGATGGTCTATTACGGTAAATGAATAGGTGTCCGGAAGACGGGCCTATGTCATGATTTCTAAATTGTGAAGGACAGCGAAAAAACGAAGGTGCCAATAATTTAGGAAATTAACGTAAGCTGGATGACATAGGCCCTTCTTCCATTGCGAGAATCAAAAATCTTCAGTCTTCTATCATCATGTTTGCTCATTGACTGAAGTACCTACTTTGAAGATAATAGTAGGTACGTAGGTATGTAAATCATAAGAATGATATGCAAAAACAAACTTTAATGGAAGCAAGTGAACTATGTACAAGTAAATGACAAAGTAAATGCATATTATCAGTTAATGCAGAAAATTGATGAAAAGACTACATCGAAGGTAGCGATGTATAAAACAGCTTATGTGATTCTTCAGTCATGAATTGCGTCATGTGTATTAAGTCTTTCTTATTCTCTTTGCTTATGGGTAATAGGTTTAGGTACAGGCGTGGGATTGCTCGAATGTCTAGTTTCGGAAACTGACAAATTCACGTGATCCATTGTTACAATCTCACAGAATAGAATAATCACACAGCATATACAAACTTCAGATTACGAACGAAAAACAAACAAGAACAACGACTGATATGAATAAAAATACTGACGTCACGTCAGTGACGTGGCCTTTTGCTTTGATTGCGATTTGATAATGCATTTGATAACATAGGCCCTTCTTCCGGACACACATTCAAATGTGATTATCAATTCATACGTGAACTAACGGCCTCTCGCTTAACGCCCCGAAGGTCTTCAAACTGCACTCAAAGTTGTGTAGAAAACTATAGGTACAATGCTAGATGATATTTTCGTGACGTTTTCGAAATTTCAAAATTCATTGTGAACCCCTTCGTATTGATTTAGGGTTATGAATCGTTTCAAGGATCATCTTAGGGCTGGTTGAAGCCCGTATCCCGAATTTAATGATTTTAAAACAATTGGCGCCGTTGGACATGCTTCAGATGGCGTACTTAAATGTCGGCTCTTTTGTCAGCCCAAATAACGAAATCATACGAAAACGAAAACTTGTAGATAAGAAGTGATGTACATAAAATTGAGAACTTGAGTTAACACACAAGTACATCTACAATAATAGGTGTTAGGGCGAGAGGATCACAAGCAACAGGGGCGAGAGAAGAATAGAAGGCAGTTGAATAAAAGAAACCCCTCAACAAAACCATATTCTTTATTCAAAGACTTGGGACATTTTCACCGCCGCACAATGCTCAACAACACTTCCTAAATAATTCAGGCGTTAAATAACTCGGAAACTTTTTTTTTCTTTTATATCCTCAAACTTATTTTATTACTATTTATGTTCCATTCCCTCAGACCTCACTCCCCCTCCCGTCACCCTCCAATCCGACAGTAGATTCCCAGGCTGAATAAAAGATAGAGCGGCTTGGCACATTTGATCAAACCGTTTAGCATGTTTTGGTTACAAAAGAGCTTCCCAGAGTATCGTTCTGAACTTGAATTATCGTAACGCAACGGGAGAAGGCCCTCCTTAGGGGTTTCGAAACAAAAAACTCGAGCAATGAATACCAACTAGGGTGGCCAAACGGTACTTGGCCATTGCGGTGGCATACTTGAACGTTCCTCGCGAACCCCGACGTGAGACTGGAATCAATACATTTCACTGGAGGAGGGTATTGATTTGTACAGTGAAAGAAATTTCGTGGGTTAATAGGACTAGATCCTTTTTCCACGCACGATTCGTTGTCAGCAAGACAAGAGTTTCCGTCATTAGGGTTTCTCACCGGCCTACATCCAATATAGTGGATTGTTCTCAAAATAATTATCATTGAAGAGATCACTTTGTTAGCTAAGAGATTGAGATATAAAACAGCCGTGTACGTACCACGCGTGGTTTAACCGCGGTTTAAGCGATCTCGAACACGAAAATGTGAATACCTTCAAAAGAATAACTCAATATGGATATCAGATAAAATATTTCGTCGCTGTAGTTCTAACATAGCACAAAAAGTAGACATGTCTACTTTTTGCAATTTTCAGCATAGAAGAAGAAGAAGAAGAAGAAAACCTGTTTATTGACACATAAGTTGTCTAGGTACAATGAAGTTAATGAAAATACACGAATGTAACCTACATGAATACGATATATAATTAAGTGGACAATAAATGTAAATTATATTGTCAGAGAGTAGGTACAATATTTACAACAAACACACAACTAGTGGAAACAAAAACATGATAGGCACGGACGTGTCGTCCGTCTGCCGGGTGGTTTGAGCCAGCTTTGTTAAAATCTACATCATTTTGATTTTTGTTTTTATTCTTATTTTATTTATATTTAATTCCTATGGTGCGATCAATAATTCATGACTGTGCATCTACTACCTACATGTATCTAAGGTTTATTGGCGACCAGTGTTGATCTATATTTCCAGGCATAGTGGCCGAAAATGCCTTTCATTTAAAACTGCAGTCATCTCTCTCATGCTCAGCGCGCCAGCATCTAGGAATCGTAACTGGAACTCCAACAGCACTGTGCAACAACCAAGAAAGTGGACCACGTCCTCCAGGGCCGACATGTTGCACATGGAACAAATTCGACTTGGGCCATCAGAGCGAATATACATCCCGTCGTTTAACCTCAGAACCCAGCAGCAAACCCAGAGTGGGTGACCCTCATTCCGCCTCCGCAGATCAGCATAGTGTAAAAACTGATTAATCTAATCCAAAAATAAATTGCATATAAAATTTCTGTTTGTATATAAAATGGAACGACTGCACAGTAGGTTCGTCATGACTCTCACGTTTGAATTCACGTCTTCAGTAAAGACAAGAAACTGCGTCCAAGGAATTTGAAAATCCTACTTGGAAAAATCGACGAAACCAAATAATGCTAATAAAGGATGATAAGGCTTCACGACCTGGTGGGCACCGAAGAACATGTAACAAGTAGGCAGATGAGAAAAACTACCCCAAAAAAACCACCGGATAGTAGGTATCTACATCCTCCCAAATCGTGATGTTCGGCCTCCATCATCGAACGATTAGGGTCCCACGCCTCATCACCCGAGGGCTCAGAGCTATTTATGTGGGAACGGGTGCCTTGGAATTCCGTCCCGGGAGCTCGTAAAAACCACTCACGATTAATCCCTCGACCCGGGCGAACCTTGGATTTCCGTCCCGGTGCCTAGTGCACAGTGCGAGCGGATTCCGTCCTGCTCTCTCTGTGTTGATTAAAAATCTTTGTGAACAGCCAACATAAACACGTTACTTAGTTTCACGGTTTTAAGTGAAGATCAGGAATGGCTAGTGGTTCCTCCGATAAACCTCCCCCAATCAACTGATTAGTACCATATAGATTAGTTGGACATATAGATCAAGTGGACGGGGTTGCGGAATAAAAACCTCCCCCAATCAACTGATTAGTACCATATAGATTAGTTGGACATATAGATCAAGTGGACGGGGTTGCGGAATAAAAACCTCCCCCAATCAACTGATTAGTACCATATAGATTAGTTGGACATATAGATCAAGTGGACGGGGTTGCGGAATAAAAACCTCCCCCAATCAACTGATTAGTACCATATATATTAGTTGGACATATAGATCAAGTGGACGGGGTTGCGGAATAAAAACCTCCCCCAATCAACTGATTAGTACCATATAGATTAGTTGGACATATAGAGCAAATGGACGGGGTTGCGGAATAAAAACATCCCCTAATCAACTGATTAGTACCATATAGGGTACTGTCAACTGGCCTTCCGTGTATATTATATTATTAGTGTATATTATATTATGATATGTTTCACAATATCTGATTTTTTTTTTTTTTTTTTTTTTTTTTTTTTTTTTTTTTTTACTTTCCTCAGGACGGAGGTCCAAGGTTTCAGTACAGGCTGGGTCCAAGTTGTTGGGACGGAATCCCAAGGTGCCAATGAGGCCCACGCTAATGGTAGGGACGGAATCCCAAGGTTTTCTAAGCCGGCTTAATATTTTAATGAGGTTCCGGGACGGAATTCGTAGCCGCCCGTGGGAACCTCGGCGTCCGTTCACCGTAGAAAACATCGGTTGATGTTTCTATTATTAAAGGTCGATTTCAACTGAAGCGAAGGAGATAGATCCACGAGACAGATAGAAGAGGAGGGAAGTTTCTACTTACCAACTAGCTAATGTCGAGGGAGTTGGGAGTCTCAAACTTAGATGTGTTGAGCCTTAACACCTACGGGGATTCTAAGGAGCGACCCAATCCGAAGTTTGAGATTATTGAACACGACATCAACACAAACCAGTGGCTAATCTCCAACTGAAATGCCACAAAGTCACTGATTGATAATGGTATTTCTCGTTCTAATTGTTCGACAGATATTTACATATTCAACGGTAAAAGAGTATTTAATACTCTTTTACCGTTGAATATGTAAATATCTGTCGAACAATTAGAACGAGAAATACCATTACCAATAAATTTTATTGTTGCCCAGCAAAATATCTGAGATGTAAACCTCCTTAGGTCCCAAAAACCTCAAATTTCCTATCATTCCATGTTTTTTGTGGTAAGAAAGATACAGGCATTATATGGAGCTATGAATTACACTTAGGTACGAGTGTTAATCTGCGAAGCTTGTTGCGGATAAATCAAGACCGTTCGAATTTAAATTCGAGTTGGATCAAGTTTGAGATTATTGAACACGACATCAACCCAAACCAATTGCTAATCCCCAACTGAAATGCCACAAAGACACTGATTGCTAATGGAATTGGCGTTCCAATAATTGTTCCATTAGCAATTATTGTTCGACAGATATTTACCTACTTATTCAACGGCAAAAGAGTATTTATGGTGTTCCAGCAAAATATCTGAGATGCACTTAAACCCTCCTGGATCGCAAAAACCTCACAACGTTCGGAGTAGTATTAGTTCCAAAACGTTCCTATTTAAACAGGCGGAGTAGTATTAGTAGTAGTATTAGGATTCTCTCTACACCACTTTTCGCATCGAATAACTACAACATACATTATTTAAGAATTTTCCATCATTCCATCTTATTTGGGGTAAGAATACAGACATTATATTGAGCTATGAATTACACTTATTATTCGACGAATAAGTGATGTGAACACACGAGTGTTATGTTTAGATATTGGCTGCTCAACTAGTTAATATTTGAGGGAATATTGCCGTATGCACGATGCCATTCAGTATTGTACTGTTAAAGGGAAGTTCAGTGTACTCATGAATTTCAAATAGCACGGAAATTGGCGATCCCGATTCCCTCGAACTGCTCACGTTCCATAACAAGCCGTACTGTGAAACGTTCCCATTGCCATGGTCACCTGACACGATTGATACAGACTGAACGGTAATGCTGTAGCGGCAAACACTAACATTGGGATCATGGACGGCGTAATCGTGAATCCCCTTTCGCGCATGAAGGAAAATGATTTGAATGTTCAATCCAGCAGGTAATTCTTGACTCCGAGAACACAGTAATACGAATTGTGCTTCGTAAAATACTTGCATATGTGGTGCCAAGTAAGAGGTTTATTGAGCAATCTGAACTTCTGTTGAGAATAAGCCTTCAAATTTCAAGAGTCAAAATTTGAAAATAAGTTTGGAGTACAAAATTGATTACCTATTATTTGTTCAAATGCTGTCAAATGAACAAATAATAATCCATTTTGTCCCACCCCTCAATGTCAAAATATGATCAGTTGTTTTGACTATCACAAAAATTAACGTTGATATTTCAAAATTTTTGTTCAATTAGAGTATTTCAAGAATTGGAAAGAGTTACGGGGGATAGACACGATTGGGAATGGAAGAAAAATATCGAGTTCTCCGTAGTTGGCTCATAGTGAATATGAACCATCAAATTCTCTTTGCGTGTGGAGAATCGATAGGAAGCAAGCGTGTTGGAATGTACGCAACTGTAGCTTACGGCCTGAAGTGTCTACTTGAGTTGGACCAGCATCCGCACTGCGGCTTCTCATTTAGGGAAGCTTATTCAACAGGCGAAAGGAAAGCCTTCAAACGGAAGACGGTTGTTCCTTGTACCGCCACATTCACTCCAGTATTCAACTTGGAGTTCAATGGAACATTCGATGTTCAATTGTAATCATTAATAATATTTGTAGGTGGAATCGGTAGTATTATGAATTTTAATGGATTATTGTTTGTTCAATTAGATTAAATTTTATATTAAACAATATTTGTATTAAACAGGCTTACAAGATGCAGCAGTATCGTCTAAAATCCCTCTGGTTTATCTTTAGTTGGTGGTTGATGTTGCTCGTCTACGGGTCTGTTGGTAATTCACAATCATCCGTTCTGAGTGTTCAGTAACTCAATTACAAGTCAACTAATTTACGCGCAATAAATAGAATGGAAGTCAATAATTTAGAGTCAATATTTCCTGCTCACAGTGGATTTTCGGCTTAATTAGGGAGGTTCCCACTTCGTTTTATTCGTCTATTTACCAAGTTTTCCACTGCTTTTCAAAATGAGGGCATTATATCGCCCAAATGTATAGAGAAAGTACAATATTTGCTTCCTCCCTATCACTCCCCGTGGTTTGATGAGGCTCTGTACCAAATTTCAGCGCGAACAGGATGGATGTTAGAACCGATGAGATGTTTAAAATCTTGGCCAACTTTGCTGGACAGTGGCTCGGTTCGCTCGCGTGAGAGATTCCTGTAGATAGATAGACACATATTGATAATTCTACATCACGTCGGAATGGTTGAAGACGGAGAGAACTACTAGGTTCAATAGCAGTTCAAAGTTAGCAGCACTGTGGGGCTGAGAAGAGAAGGGATGTAAGTGGCACCGCCATAATGTATGTGCCTAAGCTACGCACTTAATACAAACCCTTGTCTTAATCCTTATCAAACACTTAGTAAGACACTTGAAGCATTTCCCAGAAAACAAAAGGATTGCACTTACTTGTTTTTCCATCTAAATTTTGTTCCCTTTATGCATAGTTCTCTTCATGCTATTCATTAAAAAAATGGTTTGCATCCTTGTAGAGGTAATTTGATATACACATACTATTTTTACCAAGACACAATTATTTGAACACTGAAAATTTTAGTTTGTTGCATTTACATCCTTTTCCTCAATTTATATTATAATACTCTAATTCTATAATGATGGTGAGATGTCGAGGGTCGGTCAAATGAGAGATGTTTAATGTGCCAACGTTTCGAAGAATTTATTTCTCCATCATCAGGGCAGTAGTTGGACAGTGTACAAGGTGGACTCCAACGTGGGAAGCTATTCAACTACTGCCCTGATGATGGAGAAATGAATTCTTCGGAACGTTGGCACATTGAACATCTCTCATTTGACCAACCCTCGACATCTCACCATCATTATAATTATTATAATATAAGTTGTGATATTTCATCAATACGAATATAAGATATATATTATATAAGATTTCGTATGGATGAAATATCACAAATCCATCAAACCAAAATGCTTAACCAACATTTGATCAAACCTGGAAATAATGAAAGATTTCGTACAGATTTGGTAAGAACAAGATGAAATACTTTTCCTAAACCTTAGTTTTCTCGACATTTTCGCCTTTAGCTGCGAGTACGATCCCAGTAAGTCATGAATAAAACATCCTTCAGCCACGTGAAAGATAAGGGGAAAACCATTGGAAGTGCAGTTTAGGTTTGTTCAGTCACATCATTCATAAACTTCTTCGGAGGAGAATTTTTAATGACTTGAAAGTTGAAAACAATTGTGCCAAGATTGGGGCTCTAATGCAAATAAAACGGCCGTTTTCATCATAAAGGGCTGTTCTGTAATTGGACAAAGTTCAAAATAAAACCAGAGGGAAGTCTTGCTCTCGCCAACATCGAGGGCCAATGCAATGGTACCTTTCAAACGTTGGGAGAACTCGAGGATCGCCGGGCAGTTGAGCGGAGTTGAGCGTCTGAAATATCCCCCTCCGTTCAAGTCATTTACGACCGTTTAGGACTCGAGTTGGGAGTCGAGAAGTCACCACATCCGTTACCACCAAGTTACGGAAAACTGAGACTCTACGAGAAAACCCGTGAGTGAACCGTTCGGAAAGAAAAGTTTAGGTCGTTTTTCACTGGCCGTTGAGAATCTAAGTAGTTACAAGTGACCCACTTAGAACCCCCTAACAACCGTGGGTTTAATCAGCGTCCCGAGTCCATTAATCAACTCATCAATTTTACCACCATTAATCTTTCGTTGGAGACCTTCCGTATACACAGGTAAGAATGTGGTCGTTTATCACGGGAAATAAAGGGTGTACCTGGTAATAGTAAAGAAACTTACAAGGTTATAAATTAGGACCGATAATTAATAAAGGCGATCTGATTATATTTAAAAGTGAAGGACTGTTGGGTGGGAAAATGGACTTGGATCGATTTCCATAGAGACTGCGGTGGTGCACCTCTACGCCTCCTCATTGAACGGCTTCGGTAATAATTAATGGAGACGCCTTAGAGACTCATCGGAGGTTGTTATCAGTAATCAGTAATTCAAAGGCTAATGGAGTCAGTCTTCAAGCTCTTCGTCCGACAACTCCAATCAACTCTTTCTTTTCTGAGTATTATTTCCCATGTAAAAATTCTGCTTACCATGAGGCGTCTAAAAGTTCATGCCCTTCTCCCTTAGTAATAATACGTACGAGGGTCAGTAGTGTTATTTCTACGATTCTTCACAGCTTCCTCGACTTTGTCATCGTATGAAAATCTTTTCCCGCCCAAAACCTCTTTCCATTTGATGAAGAGGTAAAAATCTGAACGCGCCAAGTCGGGTGAGTAGGGGGGGGGGGGATGATATCCCATTCAAAGGAATGAAGCAGGCCCTGGGCGAGGTGTGGGTCCTGGCGTTGTCATGAAGCAGGCAGATGGCTCAGTTCAACATCCCTCTTCGTTGGTTTTGAATGTTTCGTTTCAGGTTTTTCTAGGGTATTGTAGCAAGCCTCGGCATTGATGGTTGTGCCTTTAATCATAAAGTCAACCAAAAGGACCCCCTTTCAATCCCGAAAGCCATCCCCTTTCCTGCTGAATGCTGCGTCTTGAACTTTTTGGTGGTGAAGTCGTATGTCGCTACTGAAGTGATTACCTTTTGAATTCTGGAGTACAGTGGCATACCCAGGTTTCATCACCTGTCACGATTGAATCCAAAAATCCCTCAATGTGACCGTTAGGATACCCCCAGGGGGTCCAACCTTTGACAACAAAATTCCCTCTCTACCCGGTAGCCCTTGTAACCTTACTTTCTGGATGTCCCTGGATGAGCACTGACGTCACAGCTTGGACTGCGAAGAGGGCAGTATGGACGATGCGGGGGGTGGAAGGAATGGCGAGAGGTGAAGTGGTTGACGTCAGAGGGGGTTGGGGAGTTGGTTTCAGAAGAGGGGTAGGCGCGGGTCGGGGGTTATGCTGAATTTGGATGACGTCATTGGACGATGCGGGGGGTGTCAGCTTAGATGAGGGGTGAGAGAGATGTGGGGAACCTACAGCTTGTGACATGCCTAGGGAGAGAGAATTGGGGTAATTAATTAATTCTAATCATACAACTAATCAACCACAAATTAATAGGTCATGTAGGAGGCACTCAGACGCTCCACACGTGAAAAACGGGAAATCTCTACTACCAAAGGTTCTCTCTCACAAGCTCTGTGACACAGATTAACCTATAATTTTGAAATGACCCAATTACACAATGCTGCGTGAATTTCTATGTTAGTTTAAACATTCGTTTCTAAATGAAATTTTCGTGCTGAATTCCAATTCGTTACCCTCTATCACGCACAGTTTTGGTGCCACACTCTGCGGCTGACTTTTTTTGTTCAAATTCACATACTACGTCCGCTTCAGCTTTTACTGTTTTTCGGGAGGCGTGTGTGAAATTTTACTGTTTGTCGGGAGGGGTGTGGAAAATCTATACATGTTGGAGAAAATCTGATGCAGGTTTGAATTCAGCGCGAAAAAATACGCAAAATACACCAGTTAGATTTTTAGAAATCGTTCAAATAAAATTGAAATGCAGTATTGTGTACATAATTCATCTGGGCTTGTTTGGGCTCTTAGAAAACAGAGCTGGTAGCAAGGAAATTCAATACAGTCGATTTGCGTCGAATTCAATTACCGGTAGATAATAATAAATAATTTGAAGCATAATCAATTCATAGGTATTTAGGGGTGTATTTATTGGTGATACTCGACTTGATAGTCACAATGAGTCACTGATTTCATGGTTACATCAATAATTAACTGTATTCCAACAGCCTTCGCCACTCGCCCAGTAATATTCAAATGTAGGGCATTAGAATTCGCTGGTCTAGTTTGAATGGAGTCAATTCGGTGTTGTCTTTTGTAATTACAGCCTGCTGTGATATTTCGTGCCATAAATTTTCGATACGATGCCTTCGGAATTCCTCGCCTCATTCTAATTCCTCTCGCGGTGCCCACCGATTCCTTTCTAGGGCCCTTCGGAACCGCATCCTCCAGAGACCTCCGTCCTAACTGAAACCCCCAACATCTCTCACAATCGCGCAACATAACACCCGCGCATCCTGGGGATAGGCATTCATCCGATTGTGGGTGTCCACAATGCGGCGAGGACCTGGCTCTGCGGGGATCGGTCCCGATAATCAGGTATCTGGGGAACGGGTTCGCTCTCCACATTATGGCAATCCTGACCCCCGTTTCGAGTATCGTATTCTCTCTCGAACACAATTAGCGCCCATTCCCTGATTAATTGTCGAGGAGGGTGCACAAGCCCTACTGGTGTCGAGGCGATAACGATTCTTTTGTCACGAGGCCAGTCCGAGGTATTGGTGTGACTAGGCAGCCAATTCCGGATACACAAAACCCGCATCTGGAGGACCTTATTGCCTGAGAAACACACTGAGAAAACATATTCGCCCACAATCGGTGTTGGCTTTTAGGTACCTACACGATTATAACATCCCAGTTACAATTCAATGGGTTCAGTTTTATTGGTTCAGGATTGAATTTACTGGCTTAATTTATAATAATGAAGTTTCTTAATTATCTACCCGCACCGCGAATCGCCCTAATATTTTTCGCCGAATCACCTTTGTAGACTATTATAATAATTATTTTTCCAAATTATTCACTTAGGTATCAAAGATTTATTATGGTGTACAGATTGTTTAATTTTGTTCGTAATTATTTAAGGAGAAGAAAGTTTCTGTTATAATTATTACAGGATTTAGAACTGATGTAGGAGGATTGTTCCAATTTGTATGAACAATTGTTTTCATTTTGCTCTTCACATAAGAGCAATTGTTTGCTGCTTATCAGCAAACAGAGCTACCTAAATCAACAAATAAAACTTATTGACTTGACTTGAACTGAGCCATCCAGCCCATCTAATGGAGTGGCAACTCATCAGTTGTCCCAATGATAAGCAAACTGGACTATTCATTTTATTCCTCAATTTTAGTGGTTTTGTCCGATCCAAAACTCCGCAACTTTTCACTGTTGTCGAAGATTCGGATCATTTCCAGAGTTCCATATCTGTGGAGTCGTTCTTCATGCCTCACTGCGTAGTTGGTGGTGGCTACGCTGACGATTTCCATTTCTTTTGGAAAGTTTGAATGTGCTAGATGTTGGATTTTCTTGAGCAGCCACCAATTCGTATGCCATACGTACAGACTGGTTTTAGAATTTGGTTGTACAGCAGTAACTTGTTATGAACCTCCAGTTCTGAGTGCTTTCTCAATAACAAGTACATCTTTCTACGAAGGGGTCCAGAAAGTAAGATTACATAGGACAAAGGGAATTTTATTTTTCGGAGTTGTCACCACTGATATGTAGAGAGGTTCCTAACGGTCAAAACAAATCATCAAAGGCCTTACAAACATTAAGAAATGTCGTCACCGTAGCTAAACGTGTCAAACATTTGGTCCTCCAACCGCAGGTGTGAGATACGCACTGTTATTGGGTTCCGGTATGAGGGTGAAACTTTTCTTGTCTCGATAGTGACTGGAGTTGAAACGTGGGTGTGTCACTGTACTCCCGTGTTAAAAAGGCAGTCTTTACAGTGGCGCCATAACCATTCACCACTAACCAAAAAAGCCACAGTACAATTTTCAGAGAAGATCATGGAAGACAGATTCTGTCTTCTGGGACCGGAAAGGGATATTATAGGTCGATATTATACCTAATGGAACCACCTTAAATGCAGCTTTATACGTTGAATCATTCAAGAAGTTGAAAAAAAATCAAGGTCAAAAGGAGAGGAATGCTGACTTGTGGTGTGTCACTCCTTCATGACAACGTTAGACCTCACTCAGGACCTGCTTGTTTCATTTGGGTGGGATATTGTTACTCACCCACCCTACTCCCCGGGACCTGGATTTCGGGTTATCGACTTTTCAATAAATTGAAGGAGTTTTTGAATGGACTACGTTTTTAAAATGACGAAGACGTCCAGGATGCTGTGGAAAAATGGCTTCGGGAGGTGGAGCTTCAAAAATGTATTGACATCAATAGCGTCAGCCCTAAGTATTTAGGTGTGTTTGCTTCTGGTATGATTTGATCACTGGAGTTGATCACAATTGACCATGGTCTATCTTTCTTACTATAATAACAAGAAATAAGTCTAGTCGATGTTCGAACGAACACAACTTCTACAATAAAATTAGAGATCGCAGTTCCTGATCATTAAATTAATTACTACTTTAGTTCGACGCTGCACTGAAAAGCGCAAGTCAAGAAAAAAACAAAATAAATTAAATAGAAATTTAGAAAAATGTATGTGATTAGGTCAGATTGGACCTATTAGACTTTCTTGACCAGGAGATCAATAACAGTGGAAGTAAAATCCCTTCTGTTTATGGGTTCGAAAAAGACAATTATTCAAATTTGGAATGGCTTGTATTCATATTAGCATGAGCGGTAGGCATTTAGCATTACACAAGCTGTAAATTTAGCGCACGCACTAACTTCTGAATTTCTTAGTATTTTTAATGTTTTTCATCTCATTGACTTCATCAATTTTAAGTGTATTGTTATGATTTGGCATTCAAACGTGAAATCTGAAGTGCTCAACTTACTGAATGACCGTTTCTTACTACACAAATATCCTAATTTATTAAAAATTTCGCTACCTTGCATAGTGACGTATACTCTATTCGCTGAGTAGAACAGGACTTTTGGTGGGACCCTAAAAGAGTTTGAAACGGTCTTTCCTAAATGGAAGAACCAAAAGTTTAAGAGCTCCGCTTAATGGACAAGTAGGTGGGTATTGTTCGAGCGAAGGAGAGACTGAGGAGGGAAATTATCAATAGAAACCCAACGGAGTTGCCGACGAACAAAAGGCGATGGAATTTTAGAGGATCCTTCGAAGTCCTTTGGGTGAAGCTCGACAAACTAACAGTTTTCGTATAGTTGAAGAGCGAGGAGGTTCGAGCGAATATTTTATGAGAACGTTTTATTTGTAACTCACCGAAGGAGAGCTATGAAACTTCAGCCGCTCAATGTTCATACCTGAAAACAGATGGAGATTTTAATGTTAGACCAACAATCGTTCTACGTTAAATAACCGAATGCACAGCTATTCAACTGTTGAGTTTCACAGACATTTCAAGGTATGAAAAAACTGGAATAGTGTTTTGGTAACCAAATTCAACAACAAGTTCAAACAGTGAAAATCCCCACGGTGTAAGTGATGAACACCTCCAATATGCATTAGAACTGTTGGAGCTGTACAACTGAGACCTAAAACTTCCACATTGTAATAAATAAATGAAGACACATCAACAAATGTGATAATCAACACTTCATTCATTTATTTTTATTTCGGTTTATTATCTTCAATAATGAACCATTTGAGGTTTTTTTTCAATGTTAGAACTGAGACGATAATCAATCATATAATTTATTTGATATAATTTTGTGACATTTATTTGAAATTATTCATTGCACTCGGATGGGTAAAACATAAACAACATGTTTCCCTGGTGGTGAATCGCAGTGAGTTATATCAATCAGGAACAAAAATTACTGCAATATGCAGTTTTAAATTTGGGAAAATGGTTGACTACGGAAGCTGATGAAGTCACGAAACATCGTAAATCTTGTTGTGTCGTGTTTGAAACCTATAAGAGTATGAAAACGTCAATTGATCGCAGCTACAGGACCTAACGCCGAATGAAGCACTTTTCATGATGCTTAACACTCTCAAAGCAAACAATCCCATTTTAATAGTTCAATACATTTAAATTGAAGTCATCTACAGTGTTGTGGGAACTGCTTCATTATGAATGAAGAAAACGAAGAGCACGATAACCAGGGCCGGATTTAAGCATAGGAGACATAGGCGTGCACCGAGGGACCAGCACCACAATTAAAATTACGAAATAATGTCACTGGTCATGTTTTATAGACAATGTTTTCAGATAATACAGAATATTCAGCGCAAATTCCCTTAAAAATCGCCATTTTTTACCTAATTTTTACAATTTTTCCTAGGGGAGGGCATAGGGGCCTGTATTTTGACATTTTATGTCTTTACTCTGGCACATAACTCGAGAAACGTTACACAAAAGCGTTACACGAAATCGTCACGAAAATTTCTGATGATTTTCGCTTACAACCGATTCGTTGCTACGGAACTTTATCTTCGCCAGTTATCATCGTACAAAAATCGTTCACCACTCGTTGGATAGCTCTCGATTTACCTAACCATATTACGTTAACCACTGCGGAGTGCGTGGCCGACAAGCTGCGGTATGAGCGTGATTGTTTAAATAATTGTTTACACACAGGTGATCATTCTCAATAATTTATATTGTCTATACGAATGCGAACTTCATAATTTATGATGAACCCTACATTTAAGTACAATAATTGTACAGTACAATTATTGTGTTTAATTATTAAGTATAACAACTACTCTACTGGGGTAGGTGATGTAGCATTGTTCGAAGGTTCTTGAATCACTTCTTTAAATACATAAAATGTCCCAATGTGTTGCAGACTCGTATGCAAGCATTTAATTTTCGACTGTATCAACAACAGGATGGAGTTGACATTCTTTTGACATTTTCATGTCTTTGCTTTGGCACATAAACTGAAACGGGAAAAATTTGTTTCCTTGATTCACCCTTTCCCTCAGATCACGTCAGAACACAAGCGACAGGCGGGCCACTACGTCAGAGCCTATGACGCACGAGCGTATGACGTCAGACGGCTGGCAGGAGGCCAACTAGTTCGTCACAGCTTGTGCCGTAAGAGCCTATGACGTCAGACGGCTGGCCGGAGGCCAATTAGTACGTCAGAGCCTATGACGCACGAGCGTATGACGTCAAACGGCTGGCAGGAGGGCAACTTGTACGTCACAGCCTATGCCGTCAGAGGGCTGGCTGGCTAGGTGATCGGGTTTTAATAAGCCTCTGGAATTCCGCGCCTTCATTTTGCATTCATTTACATCTTCACGTTGAAAAATCCTTCATCTTGTCGCTAATTTTTTTGAATATGGCCCTGTCTATAACCGTAATTATTATTGTTACTAGTGTTTTCTAAAAACCGATTTTTACTCAATTATCGGGAGGATAATTGCGTTTAACCTTCCAGGAGGCGCGTGGCAGTATGATTGCTCCCAAGACAGTGTTTCTGTGATAAATGGGAGTAATGGTTTTGGAACGGCTAGGGAGGTTTATACATGTAGTTGGCCATTCTGATAACATAATCCACGTGTATGTCGTTGCCCTCCTTTTAGCAGTCACCATTCAAGGTCGAACGTGAAGACTCCGCTTTGGCGGTACGCAGTGCTGCAAGCGCCCACTCATGTAACTATTTTTGCTTTTGGTTTATTATCTTCGATAATGAACCATTGGAATCGCCCAAAGAAAAAAAAATTTTAACCCCCCCTCAAAATTTGTTGGTTTACGTTTCAAGATACGTAGATTCTGAAAATCGAATTAAAAAAAATCCGTCCGTCCGCCGTACGCCGTCCGCCGTACGCCGTCCGCCGTCCGCCGTCCATGGCACTTTGCCCAGTTAGCGTTGAGTTAAAATTACGAAATTTGGTTTCTGGGTTTGGACCAGCCCCACAATGATCCACGAAACTTTTCATAACCCTAGGTCAAGGGGAAGGGGTTCAAAACAAATTTTGAAATTTTGAAAATTCCATATCTCGAAAAATTCCCATCAAACGGTATGTTTTTTATTTCATATTTAGATAGAGTTTGTTCCGTAGAATTTTTTAAGACCATCCGCAGCTTTGTACGACCAGCCGTTCGTTCACAATGACGGCTCAAAGATTGTGCCTCACAACCCGATCGTGAATCAAACTGTTGAAATACAGGTCCATTTTCATACTAACAAGCTCTTTGGAACATCATATGGCTTAAGTGATGTCGAGTTTGTTGTTCTGAGTTGCGTTTCGTGCTACGGAAATGAAGGTAATTTCGAATGTTTGTTGGTAGGTACTTCTTTTATAGAAAAATTATTACCGACGTAGTATTAAAAACCCCAGAATTATATCGTATTAATTAATCATAATTAATAATAATAATTAGTAATTATAAATACGAATTATCAATACCTAACAATAAATTATAATAATTTTCAGTAGGTACTTAATAAAATTGTTAATAATTAGTGATAATTGACAATAATAATTAATCTGACATTTAGGATCTAGACATTTAGACCTAGTGATCTAGACAGAAGGGTGATCTGTACAAAGAAGATAATGAACCGTTGTGTCAAGAATTTGCAGAGTTTTTAAATATCGGTGTGGGTTATTGTAAAATATGTTATCTCGGGTAACTTTGGTGCTATATAAGTATACTTCGGCTTATTGTTTTATCATAAATTATTAAGTGGAACTAGATCACACGTTTTTCACATGCTATCAACAAAATTGTAATTATATATTATTTCATATTATCAGTGTAAAGCAAATATTATTCTTAGGAACGTACCCATGTTATCATAATTGTAGTCGTTACCTATTACTATTGGTCCTCAATATTGTATGTTTTAGGGCAGAGCTGTATTATTCTGAAGAGGACAATGTTTACCAAGTGTTCCAGATATAAATACATCATTCAGGTT
This sequence comes from Stenodema calcarata, assembly GCA_963920205.1. Lineage (NCBI taxonomy): Eukaryota > Metazoa > Arthropoda > Insecta > Hemiptera > Miridae > Stenodema > Stenodema calcarata. Next base: position 13,709,059 of record OY986055.1, on the reverse strand, counting down.
GATAAAGAGGGATAATCATAATGATTTCACCTCCTTTCACTCGAAAACTGGGCTGCTATATGGCAAAAAAGGCGATTTTCCGGAGGCAGCACTCAGTGCTGCTACGCGCCCGCTTGTGTGAGTTTCAAATAACATCATTAAATTTAATGATGTTAACATCACTTATGATGTTAATTAAATTATTTAAATTTTGAATATTGCTTGGGTTATCCAGAACGAACACATTTATTTAATATTCACGGTACTTTGTTCCACGATAACGAACGTTATTTTTGTCATGGGCTTTGATATCAATGCCCGAATGATTTGTTTCGAAACATTCGACGTATATTATTGACATATCAAAGGTCACATCGCTTCAGTAAGTTATTCCATATTATCCCTTTCTTTTTATTTTTTGTAAATTTGTATCCAATCACCAACGAAAATAACCTCTCACAAAGTCTTTAATTGCTCGTATTTTGCCTCTACCTTCATTTAGTTCCGCTTTGACTGGGGTACTGGAATAAATCATTATTTTTCTCTCACATCCCGAATCACTGAAACGTGTTCTCTCTTTTTTCTCGAAATTTTTTGTTGTGTGGAGTAAGTGGGTGCGACGCTTGAACGATTCCTTTGTTACCCTGTTTTGAGTACGCGCTGGTCGACAGGGACGTTTCTCTTCATCTCACACAATTTAGATGGGAGGGACACGCCATTCAATTTTCATTTTGTCCACATAATATAAAATTGACGGACTTTAACATCACAGGAGCTGCGGAGATCCCACATAACCCTGTAACGAACAGTTAGAGACGAAACGGGTTCAAGTTTCGACGTTTCACTTTGGATTTTTCTAGTTTAGAATTTATTCAATCTGAATCTCGGTTGGTTAGCATTCAACTCTTCAAAAAGTCTCCCTTTCGAGTAAATAGGTAAATAGTGGAAATTTAACAAAACTTCCTCCCCCAGGAATGGACAGTTGACCTGAAAACCTCAAATTATGACATTGTGGAGGGCTCTGATGGCTCCCACTGAAATCAAATTTTGTATTTTCTCACGTCAGAATTGAATAACGGAGAGCAGATAAATTGAAACGGAATTGTTAATAATTAAGTCCTACCGGTTGGACGATTGTTGGGGTTGAACGGTGTGTTATTGAATCATATTTTCGTTAAGGAGCGTATACAAGCGTTTTGTTTATTTTATTATTGTTTCTTCACATACGTGTTCGTCGATGAAATCGTTAAAATAATATACGAAAGGGCGTACCTACCGTGTGGAATACCAAGAACAATTCACGTGTTGACCTCACGATATCGAAGGGATATTTTCAATACCTACGAGTATATTTCAGACTGCAAAAATTTACCAATTCTCTTCAATTCGCGAATTTTCGAAGAAGCGAATTTCTCGGTTCAAAACTTTTAAAACTCGAATTTCCGAAAACATTTTATACCAAAACCCGTTTATGACTATCATGAATCCACTGGCAAAAGGCACCAACAAATATATGTGTATATAACGAAAAAAATCCGTCTTGGCAATCGAAAGGCTAAGTTCGTGGAAGGGTAGAATAGGACCACTAGGGGGTTGGTGGTGGGGAGGGGTAACCCATTGATATCTCATTCCGTTCTCAAACTGGAGCACTTTGAAGATGGAGAAACGAGGATGTTACTTGAGATGTTCTTCTCGGTTTATCTGCTCTAATCTGATAACGGATCGAGAAATAGCAATTCTGAATTCAACATCGAGTTTAGCGTTGAATAATATATGAGCTGAGGTGTTACTCGGCAAAAATAGGTAAAACTATTTGTTATAAAACTATAAAAATTGAGATATTTAACATAATACCAGTTATTTCTTCGAAAATTCGCTCTTATAGCCATGCTGCATGACTGGATTTTGGTTTCTGTAAATCCAGTCATCCAAAATGACCCACACTCATTACAGGTATATCTAATGTATGGTAAACGGTCAAATACATAATTCCTAAAACAAATATTTCTCCGAACAAATATTTTGGAGACATAATATGTAATAATATATATTATGTATAATTATCAAAATATACATAATATTATTATGTATATTTTGATAATTATACTGCATTAAGTGAATAATTCACTTAATGCAGTATAATGAACATAATATGATACTGTACAATTATAGTAACATAATATTATTATGTTCATCTGCGGATTTCTCTTTCTCTGTGACAGCTATCATAAAATCGTGGTACCAAGAACTTCACAATGTCATGTAATCATCGGATTAATACAAGTGCATGCGACTGCACTCTGTAACAAACGACGAGAATGAATTGACAAGGGATGGGGGGGGGGGACGAGAATTAATTACTGCAGAAAGAAACGCCCGGGGATTAACTGAGCTACTGAGATTACCTGCGATTTTTTACCGCGGAGATCCAGAGGAAAGAACGACAAAAGCCGGGAAGGGAAAAGCTGAGTAATAGTTACGCGTTTGTTGAGTCTGAGGGAATTAGCTTGTGAGTCCCCTCTTCCATTGTAATACACAAAGTACTTTCTGGACTCGGGAAGAGAAAAAAAGTCTCCCAACCCTTCGAAGTGCATCTCACCACGTCAAAGTTGCAACGGAGAAAAGTGAAGGGTTTTTTCTGTGTGGAACTTCAGAAACACAGTGACAGGCTCAAATTGAATCTCAGTTCAGTTATTCGAGTGAAGATAAGTGTAAGAGAATAGCAACTGTAACAGTCTCTACAAAACATGAAAGAAAACAAGGTTAAATTATCTGCAGTCAGCTGGAAGCCCGTTTTAGAGACGGTTGTTTACGGCTTTGATTGTTTCACTAACACCATTACCCGCGCGTTCCACAGCTTTTTATAAAGACAGTTGGGAGATGACTGTTATGTCCCAAGTGGTCGGAAAGTGAAGAATTTAAACTGCAACTTTCCTGGGAAACACAAGATAAAATTAGATTAATCTATCTACAGTCAGCTGGAACCTCGTTTTAGAGCCGAGTTGAGTAATTAGTTCCAATATTCTACCTTGTACAGGACAACGAAGAAGAAGTACAATGAAATTCTCTGACAAAACCTCATTTTCTCTTAAACATACCAGAATTTGAGGATGGCCGTATGGACATTGAGACATGAATGATGCGCCAAAATTAACTCGAATATATGGTTGAAAAGAACACTCGTAGCTCTAACTCTATTTGTGGAATTTAAACGTGTGTAAATTGCTGCTTTTTCGTTTCCATGTGGCGAAACCAACAATTAAGTTCGCGAAGGTCTGTAATGCGGTGAGACGAGAAACACGTAACGAAACAGTTGGTGGAATAGGAGCAACAGAACTGCGTCCATTAGGGCTATTAGGAAAGGAACATTAGCGGAAGAGTGTGAGAATTCTCGCGAGCATGTCCCGACCCACGAGCCGACGAAAACATTAAGTAGATCACCATCAGAATGGAAAGAGCAGAAAAAAACAGCTGAAACTGCTCGGAACGATGAACGTTTTACGATGGTAGAAGTCACCAATTTAGCGTTCTATGGGTCAGCTACCAACGTTAATACTCGTAACAAGAATGAGGTGTTCGTACTTTTTTCGTCGTTTGTCTGACCCTCTAAAATCAGGAAAATGTACTGGTATAAATCAGCAGACGACCAAAAATGTGCAATACAAATTAACGCTAAAAAACCAAGTCAGTATTGACACAGCTCAGAGTCATCGAGAGATCATTCAGAGCTTTCAAAACACTGCTCTCAGGAGGATAGTAATTGTACATTCGGAATGGTAAACTCCACCATGATATTGAGGTAGTTGAAAATCAATGAAAATTGTTATATCCCAATCAGGTGGAACTTGTCATCACCAAAGATGTCCATTTGCTTAATGTTAACGATCTGCTGAGAAAATGGAATGTGAATTTACGAAATAATTACACGAACTTGTCGATTTTCGCAAAATTCATGAAGAGTTCGGCGATCCACAATTTGGGTTTGTTGAACTTTCCCTTATTGAATTGTATGTTCGTTGTGTGAGTTCTTCAAGAAATCGCTTCTTTTCCCACAGTGGATAGTACTGACTATAAAACGTCTTTGAATCGATCGATGTGGCATTGAAATATAATTCAAATGTTGGCCGAAATGTTAATTAAAAATTAAATTTAAAAATTAATGTTGGTCAGATCTGTATTTTTTAAAAAAATCCAGTCATGCAGCATGGCTATAAGAGCAAATTTTCGAAGAAAAACTGGTTTTGTGTATAGTGTCTCCATTTTACTGGTTTTATAACAAAGTTTGTCTCATCTCATGCCGAATGACACCTCAGTTCGTAGATTTTTCTACGCTAAACACGATGGAGAAGTCAGAATTGCGATATCTCATTCCGTCATCAGATTAGAGCAGATGCACCACGAAGAACATCTCATGTAACAACCACGTTTCTTCACCCCCAAAGTGGCATAAGATATCACAATTCTAAGGGTAATTTTCACCCCTCAAAATTCCCCTAAACACCCCTTGCAGTGGCCCGATTCTGCCCACCTACGAACTTAGCCTTTCGACTGCCAAGACAGATTTTTTTGCAATCTCAATTCTCGAATAGACGTATATATCCGCCTATATATAGAGAATTATGTTAATTATTTGGAAGAGTAAATATGCTCCTCATTGGGAAACCATTAAAATAAAGCGCTAATGCCAGTAAAAAGGTAGTGGTGGTATAGTTCAAAACAATGCATGTTGCAATTTTGATTCGATCTTCAAACTGTAATAAAATACAGCAAACAGTAATTTTGGGAAGTTTCGCATAATGTTATATCATTCTGCGATAATGTTATATCTCTAAACCAGTACGTATTGAAGAACCACCAACAGCTAAATAATTATAGGAACCTCGGAGATTACCTCGTTTCATGGATGATGAGAGTTGATTATCTATAGAAAATTGCCTCTTTCAATTTCGAAACCCCCATCCATGAAAACGGACAGGTGGTTGCATGAATAAGTCTAATTTCTCCATCGACTTACTCATTTCACTGAAGAGCTCAGAAGCGAACTCGAGAGTTTCGCCCCAACTTCCGGTGATTCAGAACAAATTCAACCCCCGTTTGAAAGGGTATGATGAGATATTCACGCAACAAGAGGCCAAATTGCGGGCTACCTATTTCGGATTAAGAGGGGGAAGACTTAGGCTCAATTAGAAAAGCCGAAGGTTCTCCCTGCCGCCCCGCCGAACAATATCGCCGAGGGGATGCTACTTTTCTGTTCCAATCCTCTTAAGCGGACCCGGAAAACCGACTGTGGGACAGGCGAGCAGGAAGGAGAGCGGCGCGACGCGGAATTGCTCGGAGGCCTAATCTCGGATACAATATCCTCCCGGATGCCCTTCACAGTCACTGCCTTCTGAATCGATTGAGTCAATTGTTTTCGAAACTACGATCCACCTAGAGCACTGATTTGACCGCAACAACGACAAAATATGCCATTCCCAAAGAAGTTCTGAACTTATACAACAAATTCAAAACCACAAAATACCGTGAAATGAGTTCAAAATTTTTACAAGATGGAAATTTTGTGACATTCTCAGATAGAAATCCGTTTGAAATTTCGGACATGTTAAAATGAGCGAATGAAGTCGGGAAATCGGTAGTTTATTGTGGTACTAGAACAATTGAAAATATGGAAAACTGGGGAGCACGAATGTAACATACAGGGAAGCATAGACTGAATAGTTGGAATTATTATGTGTCGGGTGAATAGTGTAGGTGTTGTACTTCGGTAAATATGTGTGATAATCTGGAGGTTTGGGAGCGCTAGTGGTCTACGGGAATAGGGGAACTAAAGGCGATAGTGGAAGGTCGATAGAGTTAGTGGCGACTGTATTATGAAGGTGGCAGGTCAAGAGCGCTAGTGGCTACGGGGAATAAGGGAAACTGAGGAACTGGGGCCCAAAGGGGAACTGAGGCCCCAAGAGAGAAGCCCAAAGAGTTGTGAGAGCCAAAGTACTTTGGTTGTGAGAGCCAAAGTACTTTGGTTGTGAGGGCCAAAGTACTTTGGTTGTGAGGGCCAAAGTACTTTGGTTGTGAGAGCTAAAGTACTTTGGTTGTAAGCGCCAAAGTAATTTGGTTGTGAGAGCCAAAGTAGGTACAGTAGTACCAATCACTGAATAGTAGTATAGTATATTACAATGGGTCTGCAATAGTTTATTGTGGAAATTGTCAGTCATTCGGGTTGTAGAAAAGAACATAGTTTTTGGCTTTGTTTCACTCCATGTAGGTACTGGTTTTTACTTGAGCCTCTGTGGTTTTGATGTCATAACCGTAATACGAGCATCGACATTCCCCACAATTGTAGGGAAGTCTGAAGAGAGAAGAGAAAGGAAGAAAAAAGAGAATTGTGAAAAAATGTGAATTGGAGGGCATTCCAGAGCATGCATTTGTTTATACTCGTATGTAGCCTTCGTCAAGAATAAAGACTGAAAACTTCTCGACAGCTGGCTAACGGCTGCCTATCATTCTTTTCTCCTATTCTCCTCATCACCTTTCCCAATACCAAACTTCTCCGACGATAAGTCGTAGGAGGAGCTGGGGCTTTGTTGCCGCCAACTGACAGTAGAATGCACCTTTCACCTGAATTTCCTGCCAGATAGGGAGCCGTTTTTCTGAAAAGAGGGAGCAAACCGCCTCTTTTCTGCGGGGCGCGCGCTCTGAAAGTGCCTTTTCAAACTGACTACCGCTCTGGGCGAGTTGACTGTCAAGTGAACGTTATCACGTTAATTAATCTATTGCCGCCTTCGCCGTTTCATCATCTCTTCCCTGCGGATGGTTTTGTTTTCCTTGCTGATGATTCCGAAAATGTTCCCAGTCACAAATTTAGGGACGAAGGGAACGAAGTTGACAATTCCACTTCAAGATACAAATAAATGGCCAAAGTGCCGATGGCTAAAGGCTTGTTTTAGCTATTGTTCTTGGTTCAAAATTTTTTTAAGCTCGAATTTCCGAAAATGTTTTACAAGAAATCCGTTTTAGACCAACCTGAATTTACTGCCATAAGACATCAAAAATCGTATATTTATACGTTTGTTTATGTGTCATTCCAGACGATAACTCTGGATAGAATTGACATAAAAAGTTCAAATTTGCACAAAAATCTGTCCTAGATCGTAGTTGGGCAGAATCGGGCGGTGTTAGGGGAATTTTTACTTGAGGGGTGACAATTACCCATGAATTCCAAAAATGAAACAGTCGCTCAAGTGGCACCTCATTTTAAAGAGTTTTTAACGCTAAACACGATGGTGAAGTCAGAATTGCGATATCTTGTTCAGTTCCCAAACTGGAGCACTTTGAAGGTGAAGAAACGTGGTTGTTACATGTCTTCATGTTTCATCTGCTCTAGTATGATAATGGAATGAGATATCGCAATTCTGAATTCAACATCGTGTTCAGCGTTGAATAATCTATGAATAGATGATTACTCGGCAAAAACGAGCAAAAACAAACACGAGACAAAATCGAACATGTTCCCTATCCTCTCCTATACTGCGGAATAGAAATTAGTGCACCTTCAGGTTAACTAGTCTACGTTTTTTCCACGCTAAACCCTTCTTGCATGCTTCACTTGATCAAAATCCTAGATATGGAAAAAGCCGCAGTAGCATTGATGCCGCAGTAGTACTTTCCGATTTCCTCGCATGAATCCACTACCTCCGTAAATTAGATGAACTTGGCATATTTTCCATGGTTAATGGTGGTAATAAGATTTCATAATTAACACAAACGGCATTAAGGGAACTGGAAGAACCTTTTCCACCCAAGTAACTATTAAGAAGACTATTGTTGTTCCTATCGATCTTTAGCCTGAGAGCACCACACCTGATGCATACCGAATGAACCGAATAGCTTCATATTTAAATACCTACAATAACCCAATAAGTTTGAGATTGCCCATATTTGAACGAGATGTTCCCAACATCACATTTTACATAAAACAGTTATTTCTTCGAAAATTCGGTCTTACAGCCATGCTGCAAGACTGGAACTTTTTTTTATTCATTCCGGATTCTGGAAACGCTAACTCACAAATCGATTCCTGTGGTTTACTATAAAAAATAATAAAATTTATGACAGTTGAATTATTATTCAATTCTACAATTAAATACGGGTCATTCTCGTAGCATGCCATGTCAAAGAAGTCAGAATTGTACACTAGTTGTTCTGGTTTAAAAAAAATATAATTATGTTCCATCAGCCAAAAGAGTGTGATTCCATACGTTGAAAAAGAGTGTGATTCCAGAGGTGCAACTTTCATCTCAGAATACCACTAAAGTTTGTGACCAAAACATCTCATAACTTTTAAAACAGAAAACTTACTTTAAAGTCTTCATAAAAGTGTAGGTACTTCCCCAACAGTCTTATAATCGCAAGAACATGAGATTTATAAATATGTGGAGGCGTAGGCAGGGCTGCAGGTCAAAAGGACTCAGTACAGAGAACTTTACTTAGAGATCGAAATATTTTATTACAATTATTTTTTAATGACGTCACTATGCAATGCCTCACGGGAAAAGTTGATGATGTGTGTAGGGGAGTTAATGCCGTTAGAGGAATGGAGAGGATTCCTGGAGAAATGTATGACAAGTCGTGTAAGAAATTAATAAAGTGAGACCCCGGGAAAAGGAGGGGGCGAAAGGTGCCAACTCCGACATATATAGTGCCTCCTAAACCGCCTCGTCCCGTCACCCCATTATAGAGCTAAGCAAAAACTTGACTTAACTTCGTCAACCGCCAGGGTGTTTTCCTCGGTTTCCCGCGCTCACACGTGGGTCGAGGAATTCAATTACAAGTTTGATGACGTCTAGAAGGGGGAAACCGACCAGCAGGGTTAGGAGGAAAACTGAGTAAAGGGAACGGGAGAAGACCCCCGGCACTCACTATAAATTGCCCAAGGGTTGAACACATGAGTGGATAGGATCGCACGGAGCATGCTTTGGCCGTGATACGTGAAAGGAGCATTGGTTTGAAGATCGTTGGGCATCCTGAAGTCACCCTTTAGAACCTCGACGTGATGGCACGTGTTATGGCCTGGTTACACGATACATTCACACCCTCGTAAAACAACTGAAACCTCGTAAAGCAAGCTGGGTTTTCTAATTGAATTTCGCAGTTGAAAGAAAGAGCCCCCTTTTATTCGGTTCTTTTACGGTTAGTTACTTTTTTCATGCCGAAAAACGTTATGAGTCGAGACTTTAAAAGACTCTACTCCATCAAAGCTCAGGCTCGTCGCAGGAACGAGTTGGGCGCATTTGTCGTAAATCCTATTCCAAGTCACGTGAGGTTATGGGTTTTGGGTAAAAAGGTATAAATGAGATGGAAACGGGTTTAGCCTGCTGTAACACACAATTACCGCAGTATGTGAGAGTTTCAAAAGGCTTCACAACCAACGAAGACACGACCGGTTACTATAATAATTACTATGGTTACTATATAGCAACGCTCACGGTCAGCTCCGTTCCCAACAACCTTTTCGTACTCCAGTAATTAGGTCTACTAAATAACTCAAATCACATTCATAAAATCCGTAGGTACTTACATAAAAGTAAAATTCAATTCAGTAGGTAGCGTAGAAGATAACTAAATTGTGGGACAAAGTAACCCAGTCAGAGGAACAAGAAGAGGTAGGTGTAGAAAATCGAGGGTCTCGCGGCATCTTCCCACATCGTCATTTGGGCGAGTTTTCAGCAGAGGCAAAAAACCATCTACCAATAACTATGTTGACTGAGAAATTCAGTAAAATAAATCGTGAGATTTAGTGTTACCCAACTTAGGTACCTAACTTATACTTAGTTAGCCATTCGCCGGGGAAAGACGCTTCGAATGGTATGCATAACTCATTCTGGCCAATTGTGATGATGTGGGGTGTTGCCGTGAGACCCCCAAAATACTGCTACATGACTTTTGACTGAACACTCAACAACTGATCTGGAAATTAGGGGTGGTAGATTGTCGATTTCAATCTATGTGATATCGATTGTTTTCGATGGTTTTGCTACAGAGGCTTTTGCAATTTTTGATATCTACCCAGATGCCTACTGCAACAAAGTTGCTAAAAATTCCTATAAGGATCAAATTTCTACACCCCAGTCTGCTATTCCTGGTGCAAAGAAGAGTTTCCTAACTTATTTCTAAATTATCTATTCCAACCATGGAAGAGAGAAACTTCATGTATTCCAACTTACAAAAAAAGGTATTAAAAACGTTCAATTGTTAACCGATTGAACAATTGTATCTAGTCGATTGTATCGAACAATCGATTGTTGGCTACTATTAACCATCGACTACAACTACTGGAAACCAAGAAGTTAAGAAGTCAAACCGAAACAAGACAAGACTTTATGAGACTTTACACCTTAGAAATACAGTATAAGAAACACAGTAGTGTTGTTCATTAGTTTCACTCATGGATCAAGATGAAAGAAAGAAACAATTGCAAAGGGAATCACGCCATCTTGTTCAAAACATGATATTCCGGTAGATTCGAGTCTCAATTCGGTAGCCTCTTTGAAAGTGAAAACCTAGTAAGTATATCTACAAGAATGCCTGTGGAACGACACCACGATATGAGCGAATCCAATGAAATGCATTGCAAATTGATATGGGGATATGTTTTCGTTGACTGAAATGTATTTTCCGTGTTATACTCGTATTCGTACATTCGATTATCAAAAATAATTCAGTTTGTCAACCACGGTGACAGACCGTGACCTTTCATTTGGCGTGCCCACCTCAAACTCTAAATAACTCACAATCCCGAAAATACAGCGTTGTTAATATTGTTACTCGAAAATATCTCGTCAACTGGGAGTTCTCATTTGGTACTTCCATGTTTAAACCTGGTAGGTTGGGTCCATATATGAAGAAATTGTTGAAAAAGCCTTCTCATCGCTTAAATCGCAATCACAACAACTCTCAGTTTGATCCACCGTCAGAGAAAACTCGGGAGCAAACTAGGAATATAACGCAAAACGGAAAATGAAGAATACAACTTGAGAAGTAGTTGCTTTGAGTTTCCACACTACTCACAACCCTTAGCTGATCTATTCAACTGCAACTCGTTTCAGACCAACTTTCCTTCTACAAGAGCAGTTTTTTCAACAATATCTTGACCCATAAATATTAAACTTATTCAATAATTCACAACTTCGTCGAATACTATCTTCTGAAGTCCCTGCCCTTTTCGGTTGATTTCCTTCCCTTCGTGGATCTATCATTCATGTCAAAAAGGATGCTTGCTGTCAATAACGACCTGTCATGAGTTTCAAAAGCTACAAAGGTTTTTTATTCACTCTCACCACCCCACATTTTGGCAGACACAACAATAATAATCGACAATAAAAATAATCGTGTATCGTTTGATCGTAAAAGATCTAACGGAGATCATGCGGGAAATTGAGAGTGTTGAAGACTCCAGTCTCTCGTTCTCAGGACGAGCTCGCTCGTGTACATTGAAGGACGTTCATTGACACGATGTTGATTACGTTTGGACGACTTATCATAAAGTTTACGACGTGCCGTAACAACACATTTACGACCATGAAACGTGGCCGGTTGAGTGGTTTTCATACGACTCCATTTTCTCATTAAAGATCAATCAATTTTGATCCATTAGTCCGTAGGGCCGGTTTCTTTTATCGCGCTATCACCAAGTTTTATCTCATCTCCCATTTAGGCTTCCGGAGTGTTTCAATTTCATTTTATAACCGAAATGAACCTTTACGAAATCGGTCATCGGTTTCCATTGCGGGTCATACCGGGATGCTCTTTTAAATTTGAGGTTTTGCAGCAACATTTTTGGTTCACCCACCGCCGACGAGCTGCTACTGAATTGCAATCGTACTTCAATACTACTGATATCCCAAGAAAGTTGCGTATTTATTTATTTATTTAGAAAAACGGGATAAAATCCCAATTACATAAGAATACAACATTACATACGTTCCGAACCGCACAGAATACATATACCTACCAAAAACGAATCCTAAGAAAAAACAAGATGCCTACAACAGAAAATTCAATAATTATCTATTTCTCATCAATTATTGCTAAAATCATTGGAAACAAATTCATATAATTTATTTTTTATTGTCCTCTCCGGCTTAAAGTTCCACATCGACAAAAACATCATTTACCAGCCGCTGAATTCTGGTAAGCGGGCTGTTAAAAGAATAATTTGTGCGCTTATAGTCAGGCACGAATACCTATGTCTTTATTCCTAGTGTGTCCTCATACGGTTATTTCTTGGTAATGGTAATCGAGTAACAGCGACCGTCTGGTAATAGGTTACCAAAATAACGTAATACAACAACCTATTACCAGATGTTCGCTGTTACTCGAAACTAACTCAATACCCACTCAAATAACTTGTCGGCAGTTATGATTGCACACCTTTCACGCATTCATTTTCCGTAACCTATTACCTGGTATTACCTGGAATAGTCCCGGCCAACCAATTATCACGGAGTCCTGAATGGCCGGCGACAAAGAGGCCCTCAAAGGCCTTTCCTCTAAGTTCTCAAAACAGTTATACCAGATGCACCTTTTTTTTCTGCATTTTTTTCTCTATATTTTAATTTTCTCTTTTATCGTTTTCCCATTTTCTTCTTATTTCTCATGATACTACTAATACAAACTATACTTATACTAGACTCTAGTAACTAGAGTATAAGTGAGTAAGTCAGAATACAATCAGAGAGAAAAATAAATAAAATTAAATAAGTGACAGGAGAATTAGAACCAGGATAATGAGGTTTTGGATCCATATCTTGTTGAATTGTGAAAGTAGAAAAACCTTCTCTTAGCATGTACCTACTTTAGTTCAGATAGCTATTTGATTTTTGGTCAATAAAAGTGATGAATACTGTGTCGTAGGTATATTTCCAGAAGCCAGGAGAATTAGAGACGATAAAAATACTCACCTTATTCTAAAGGAAATGTCCCACTTCTGCACTTCCAGTGCATTACTGGTCAAAAGAAAACCGCCACGTGTTGATAAGGTGCTTCATGGCTAACAATATTTAAAAAAAAAAAAAAAAAAAACCCCTAACCACATTTCCAGTAGAGTGAGACAAAAACCTATGACAGGGATACAACGTACCCTATTTAGGTCTGCATTGGAATTAGCTATGTTTGCTGTTGAAGATGTAATTGTCTACACTATAATATAATATAATTGTCTACACTATAATATAATTGTCTACACTATAATAAAAAGTGATATATACAAGAAAAATTCAGAAAATCCAGCAACCTCTATATTATAGAGGTTGCTGGATTTTCTGAATTTTTCTTTTTCTTGTATATATCACTTTTTGTTTGATCGAAGTTTCAAACTTGGCTTTGTGACTTGCCAGGAGAATGATGAATGGGGACTTCAACCTTGAAATAATTATTGAAGTTTTCATAAATTTGCAGAAAAACACAATGCTAGTGACAAGAAAGGGTGCTTCTTTGTGGAATAACCCTAATAGGGGTTTTCTGGTAATAGGTTATATGGTATTAGGTTACTGGATAGTATTAGTTTATTTGAAGCGGTTACGTTAAAATTTAACGTAACCGCTTCAAATAAACTAATACTATCCAGTAACCTAATACCATATAACCTATTACCAGAAAAACCCTATTAGGGTTATTCCACAAAGAAGCACCCTTTCTTGTCACTAGCATTGTGTTTTTCTGCAAATTTATGAAAACTTCAATAATTATTAAATAATGATTATATAATAATGATCAATAATTATTAAATAAGAAAATGATGAATGGGGACTTCAACCTTGAAATTTTCAAGGTTGAAGTCCCCATTCATCATTCTCCTGGCAAGTCACAAAGCCAAGTTATTTAATATTCTCCAACCCCAGTGTCCTAGTTGTCTGTGTTCTATTATTAGGTAGGCACCTACTGTATTCGAAAGAACAACGAAACCCTTCGTTTTCTATACTAGCGCCTAATTTGATCTGTTCTTCCTCCACCTTTTCCTTGTTTTCAATTCTCTTTCACGAGCAGTCCGTGAGAAGCTTCAATTCATTAACTCCAACCCCTTTTTTGGCAACAAAAGTGGAGTTGAAAAAAAGAACGAATTAGGGAAAGTATTAAAAAATTTCTTTTCGTCCTTTTCCTTGCAGCTACTAAACAATGGCAGCTCAGGTCTTCACGGATCAGCAGCCGCTCACTCAAACTCGCGATTCCCCTTTCTTAAGCCCTTTCGAGAGCGCACCGAATCGTCACCTTTTTGTTTGAAAAAGAGGGTCCCATCAAAAAAGGAAGAGCGCCCACGTACGCGGTGATCAGATGAGAAGATCACGGCCCTTTTGTTTCACTTGTGTTTCTTTGCTCGAACCCCAGTCGAGTGCTCTGTCATCACTCGAGCTCGGGGTCGATCCAGGAAGGGGATGCGACTTTGATTGTCTCTCATGGAAACCGAACCCTTTACAAAATGCCTTTTGGCGCGCTCCGCCGTGTTTTTGAAGGTTTGGGAGAGCGCGTGTTTCGTCAACGTAACCGGAGAGAGAGAGAAACTCAAATACATCGCCCTGCAAATTATGTTGACACGACGAGGATGAAAAGCTTTTCCCGAACCGGTCCTTCATGTGGAGCAAATGAGATTCCTGTTTGAAATGCCCTAACTCACTTTCCCCATCAACCTTCGTAATCATCTTTGCCCGTCTTGGCCCCGTGACTGCAATTTCACCTTGGGATTTAATCATGACATTTTGAGTTCAATAACAATCCCACTATTCTCCTAAAACATATTGTGTCAGCTGCTCTCGGAAGGAAGGTATCGGGAATGAAATGAAGACGAAACTATGAAACGATGTTTCGGTTAAAAACATGGAAAAGATAACAAATTTGGAGAATTTAATGGAGAAATTGTAACTATGAACAATGCCATGGGATTTTTCAATGCGAATATGAGAAAGTTCATGAAGGACTGTAAGAGGATATGCAAGAACTAAGAGAGGAAAGTCGAGAAGTAAAAAATGAGAATATACTAATGAAATATCCGATTTACAAGCACCAATAGAGGACCTCGAATAGGCGACGAGCAGGCGTATGTCATGACAGCCTTTTATCCAAATTGAGACCTTACTTACCTACCTAATAATCTGTCCAGTCACTATCTATCTGACAGGCAGAACATTCAGAGTGGACATTCAGGGATAAGTCTTCACCACCCGACCAAAAGCAGCTGGTGTTCCGCAAGGAGGATGTTTATCACCGTACCTCTACACAATTTATTGCCATGACTTACCCCTACCTGAAGCCCCCAATTTCTCTGCTCTATATGCTGACGATTTGGTTTATGCCGTGAGCTGTCCCAACTCTGAATCAGCCTCTGTCTGCCTACAACAATTACTGTATGATCTAAGGCAATGGTGCACGAAATGGAGGTTAAAAGTAATTCCAACCAAATCGGTAACAGTAACTTATAGGTATAAGCACCAATGTATCAACTGCCCACTGCAGTACCTCCATGAAATCATCCCAACTTCCACCTCTCACCACTAACTTGGCGTCATACTGGACCAATCACCACATGACCACATCACTCATCATCTCCGAAAATTAAATAACAGAACAAACCAGCTAAAACTCTGCTCAACAACCCCAACCTGCATCTGCTCAACAAAGTGAGAATTTATCTGACACTCATTCGTCCCATATGGACATATGCCATGCCCATTTGGGGAACACGTTCAAAATCCCTCCATACGTTCAGAATAAAACAGTATACGACGATTTTAACATCCCCACACCCACTGAACTCCTCACCAAGCACACCATCACCTTCATCTGGAGTGAGTAACTGTGCAAATGAGAAAATTGGAAATTTCTAATTCACTAGAGCAACGTATGACCAAGATTCGCATGTCTTTCTGAATTTCATAAGCTGATATAATTAAATTAATTGCAAATTTTTTTTATTGGTCAGTAGGAGCATACCAAGTGGAAGATTCGTGGAATAAAAACGAGTGGAAATCGAAGATAATAAACCAAAATTGATTGATACATCTGAATAATTAAAATCGCCATATATTCTATTGAATAATAGAAAACAAATTGAATAGAAGGAAATTCAAGGTTCATAGAACAGCTACTGATTATTACCATGACTGGGGGGAAGAAACTGTTCATGTTACTGATTTATATTCTAATAATTGCGACAACATAAACGCGGATTTTCAACGGTGGAGTGAGTAACTGTGCAAATTAGAAAATTAGAACTTTCTAATTCACCAGAGCAACGTATGGCCAAGATCCGCATGTCCTTCTGAATTTCATAAGTCGATATAATAACGATGAAGTGCAAATTTTTTTATTAGTCAGTAGGAGGATTCGTGGAATAAAAACGAGTGGAAATCGAAGATAATAAACCAAAATTGATTGATACATTTGAATAATTACACACTCTGAAGAATTGTAATCATTGCGTACTCTAGACATAAAGTGATATTTTGTGCATGGAAACGGAAGAAGCCATAACCAGTGAGGAGTGCAATAATAAATAAGATAAGATTTATATTTTAGGGACAAATCAGAGTGACAAGCCGATAGTTGGGGGAGTTTCTTCCTAAAATAGACGACGGTTGAGTATGACTACAAGGGAATTCACTAATGGATCAGATAAATCACATTACCACAACTATACATGTTCGAGAGGGAGGGAAGGACCTTTCGACCAAAATTAACAAGGAAATAAAACAAGCTCAAAGTCCGAGCGCACTTGGGACCCGACGAAGACCCTCAGTGTTAACAGATAATGGCTACACTCCGAAAGATGACATCGGATAAATGAAAAGGGATCTTCTCTAGGAAGGTCCCCTCCACTTAGAGGAGCCTGATTATTAGTCTCAAGGGACACTTTGCGGCTAAGGCTGTACCCTAAGCCATTAGTTTAGAAGGCGATCGATATCCTATTTTCTATGAATATTTTAAGGGAAAAAACCAAACACCCCCAAAGGTCCCATTTATTATTTCTGAGATAGCGAATTGACAGGGGTAGAAGCTTAAGTAGAATACGATGAAACGAAGAAACACGAGGGACTCATGTTTTTCAAAGAGGAAGGTAAATTCAGTTTGGTCAATGCGCAAATAACAAAGAGCGTCATAAAGTAAATAACAAACTTGTGCACAAAAACGCTTCAACATCGGTAAGTGTAGGGTTCATGACAGGTAAATTATATACAAGTTTCTCAAACGTTTGACTTTTGGACACCAATCATGACGAATCTCAGTCTATAATAAATTATTCAACACAAATAACGAACATAACGAACGAAACTGGTATTTGGAATGTTGAGGCAAAGAAACGTTGGTTTGATGGTCGTTCAGCAGTCAATATCACGCCACGCACTTTGAGACATTTATTTTTAGTCTAATAGTGCACAGCAAATGGTTTAACAAAAGGCTCACAGAGGTACGAGTATTTGAAGTGGGATGTAACATTTACAAATAACCTAATTATTTGGGAGTTTTCTCTAACTCTAAGATGTCATTTAAAATGGCGACGTATCATACTCACTTCGATAAGTCGATCAGTATTAGCAGATTTGATTTCATATGGAAAATAGAGTTTTGAAGTGCTTTTGGAGAAACAGTTTCCGCCAAGTGAAAATAAGCCTCCCTGCATAGTTAGACAGCACCGGAAGGCATTTTTGTCGTAGTTCAATTCTCGATGGCGTGGTGTATATCACAAAATGTTTAGTGACTGGTTGGAAGGTGTTCTCCGTGTGGGGCAAATCGTGGTGGATGCAAAATCCGTTGATAGGAAACGTTGAATTTTGACATTGATATGTCTTATGGTTGGGGATCATTCCAAAATTTGTGTGATACTCCTGGGTGGCTCCTAAAGGTATTTTCCATGCTATTCACTCCTCATGACTTACACTTTAGGCAGAATATGCAAGAACCAGCTGAGTGGATCCCAAAGCCACTTTCGATATTATTCACTCTATGGTATGTAGCCTCTTTAGGACTTACACTTTAAGCAGAATAGGCCCAGGATCAGTTGAGTGGCTCCTAAAGCTAATTCCAAAGCTATTTTCTCTATGAAGCTGTAATTTTGCAAGTAGCTTCCTGAGGACTTGCACTTTAAGCAGGATAGGCCTAGGATCAGCTGAGGGGCTCCTAAATCTAACAGACATATCAGACTTTTTTCCCAGTAAGGGAGTAACTATTGAATAATCCTCGTGCTGATGGATTTGCTATAAAATGTTGATATTTTTTCTCATTTCCAATAAATATTTAATACATTTTAAATAACTTGGAACGCGATGTTTGATAATTTCTCGTGAAAATGTTTGGATTTTTGTTAATGAACGTTGAATTCCTACAGATATAGAAGTTGTCTGCATTTTTACGAAATAATTCTGATTTTGCGCAGTTAGAATTCGTACAATGTCCAAGATAATGTGTGAGAAAACCGGGGAGTTTGCACTAGCCTCGAGGTGAACGAAGTGGTTGGACGTGCTCTCACTCCCTCCCAACTCTGATTAAACAATCGTTCATCTCAATCTTGATTCGGTCCAAAATAGCATATTTTCCACGAAATACTAGGAAAATCTTTTTTCTTCTGATAATCACAACTCCGCGCTGAATTTTTCATCAGAATAACCGCGTTCATAAAAGTTTTCCCCGATAAGAAGAGAATGGTGAAAGGGAGGCGACTCTGTGCGTTGGGGATGCAACAAAAAACAATGTCCCCAAGGGACTAAAGAGGGTAATACGAAGATAATTCAGGATGCAGCGTCCCTCCATTCACCGTCAACATCTTTCTCCGCGGCACCTTAGTTTGTTAATTATCGAGTTGTCACGTTTTCCGTCTATTCACCTCGAGTACTTACTCAAAACTTTGAAGTCTAATCTCTTTTCAGGGGGGTGACTCTTCGCCTCGAGGGGCGTGCGAGGGTGAATTATTGCTCGAGGGAATATCCGCAAAAACTTCTAATTCTATGGAAAATGAGGAGGGGGAAATTCCGGTGAATTCAAATTTCACAGGGCGAAAAATAAATGAAGTGCCCCTTCAAGTTGCAGATAAATACGATAAGAAACGAGTCGTTGTTTCTAATTGATGCCATCGAGGAAACCGACACAACCGTGATTTCGTAGAAATCATAAAATCCTTTCAAATTAGATATTGTTCACTCAACAATATTTTCACCGTTTCATTTGAAATTTTCCGGGATATGACCTTTTGGACATTTTATTGTTTGAACTGGCGTCAGGAGCAGCGCTTCCATATTGCGAGAAATTTTCCTTTGTGGGGAAATAAATGGAAAACCTGTTCAGAGGGAATTACGCTTTTTTTTATGAAAAAGTTACTACCTACATGGCTAACTAAAATGTTGCGTCAAATTAATCTAATCATCATGATGATATTTGGAAGTCATATTTCAATGCACCGTTGATTCCTTCTTTTTCTACCATCGCTTCTAAGTCCGCTTTGGTTACGAAATTGCGTTATAGCCCAGTCAATAAAAACACCAAACTTTGCATATGCGCATGTATCTACGATTTATATATATATATGTTGTTAGGACCTCTACGGGTAATGTGTAACTAAATTTGCAACCCTGAAATCCTGTTAACTTCGTGGTGTTCGGAAAATAGCGAAATTTTAGCACTAGTTTTAGTTTTTGGTCAAAAAAGCAATTTCGCGCCTCTTGGCGGAAAGTTACTACATTACCTATAATTTTTCTAGTCTCGTAGTGGCCAAACTACTGGTCCTACAAAGTTTCATGAGAGAAGAATTCGAAGACCATTCAAAACACTTTAATTTAAGACCAGAATGGTGCTTCCTAGTCTAAAATTTAATGGTTTTCTCAAAACAACAAAAAAACCCGAAAGGCGGGACACGGATTTTTTCGTACTCTTATTGGTTTTTTTGGTTATATCTCTAAAGCGGAGACCCGTACGAGGTAGGTATGTATGCGTATTGTATGCACTACAATCTTAAAGACCGCTAAATTTTGCGTCATTGGATCCCATAAAACATTAAATTCGGCCAGCAGTTTGGCCACCACACGCCTTCAAAGTTTGGTCTGAAGTCGCGCTTCTCTGCGAAAACACGTTTTCCTAGTCGGTCTCTTTTTGTTGTAGCTCCGAAACTATTTGTCTGATCCAAAATGTCTTCTTCTCACCTTAAAGCTGGTTGAATTCACTTTAGATACCATATATGAAATTTTGATCATGTCCCGTAAACCTGTCGTTTTTTGTGTGTCTACATTGACTGGGCTAATAGTTTTTAAACTTCAACTAAAATGTTTGTGCAATTAAGTTGTTTGTCAGTATTTATTATTTGTTTTGAAAGAACTAAACTATTTTATCCACGCAACCATTTTACCCAACAGCCTCAATGCATACATACTCGTAAAATGTTCCCGTATCGTTCTAAAACTCGCGTGTCAGTAACAAAGATTTCTGGTCATACGAAATTACTGTGTTGAGGGAAGTTACTTACATTTGTTGGAAAAAGGGGGAAATTTTGCTTCTAGAGGTGGAAGAAAATGAAATTTTGCTTTCAACTGAGGGAAATTGATTGAGGTCAAATTGGAACTACTGCAACACAATCTGTCCTGTTAAGGTAAAACGCCTCATGTCAAATTCAAAACATTGCAGAAATTCGCCTCAAAGTTTTTCACTGAAACATTTGGTGTAAGTTGACTGCAACTCATTATAAAAACACCATTTTTGGGTGAGGTATCGATATGACATCAACCAATTCAAAGTTTTGAGGCATTTTCATCCTAGAGTTGAGGCGTTTTACCTTAACAGCGTGTCGTTGAGGCGTTTTACCTTACATTGACCAATTTTCGTATGTTTATGGTCCGAATTTCCCCTACTTCTGGTTCTAATTTTGAAATTTGGACTTCACCATCGAAAAGACCTGGTCCAAAATAGGGGGGTTCCGTAAAAGCCCCAGTTTTGTAAACATTGAGCATTTTTATGTAACAGAGCAGCATTGGCTCAATATTTCTTGAGGAGCTGGTCCAAATAACACACGATTATGTGATATCGACTCTCTTGTGTTGAGGTATCTTTTGTGTCTTAGGAAAGGAGATAATTTCGAATATTTGTTGATATGTGATTCTTGTTATAAATAATTGTGTCCACTGTAAGTACAAGTTGTATAAATGCGGTGTGAAAAATACGAAAACATGGGATATTTATCTTGGATATTTGTCATCTTGGATATTTGTGACCGTCACTCAGGACCTGAGACGAACCCACAAATAGAAGAAGGGAAAACGTGCCGAATTGACGGGTTTCGGGGACATGTCCTCACACAGGAAGGGGGATGACTCATGCCTTTGTTTGCCCCAAGAGTTATCGGCTCTTCTGATCCGACTAGTTGTGACAGTCAATCAAACGTTGTAATTCTATAGGAATCCTCCTCCCCGAGCCTTTGGGATCCGTTTGAATGATTGAATACCAATCGACGTGGAGAGGCAGATAGAATAACTTAGCGAGCGGCGAGGGGGGTTCAACTTGGTGAACATCAGAACTGTCCGACTGGAGAACAATGATGACGCGAGAGGGATCAGTAACTGCTAATTTGAGTTTCATCTCTTGAAACAAACACTTCAGCTTGGTTTAAAATGTCACAGGCACGCTTTTGTCAATTACTCGCAGGCAGGCGGTTCTAAGCTTAACTGGAAGTTTTTGGCACAACCACCAGGTAATTGTTGGTAAAACTGACTGTTGAGATCAAGAATAATTTCATTGAAAGGAACAGTAGCAGTCACGTACTTTTATGGTCCGTGAATTCCGTCATAATGAAAATAATGAACCGTTACACCAAGTTTTTTGGATTCTCCCACGAACTATTCTGTTTAGAACCTCAGCTCTACGATGTAACCCCTCTGAAGCTCACTACGTCTGACATATCCCAATGTTTTTTGTTTATGTGCCTCCCTTTTTTGAAAAGAGAAAATTCGAAAATTCAAATGATTGAAATTAATAACGAGTAGTGAGATGTGTACTTTGTGAACGGTTATTTCGTATTTTTGTTCATGAACATTATTTTTGACAGACATTCACCATGTTTTTGCAGGTCCCCTCATATTGGATGGCCAATACAAGGACCCAAGTAATGCGATATAACAATAGCGACTTGAATATAAAATTAATTTGATCCTCACGTCGCACAGCTACTGCTACAAGTAGCATACTGCTGGAAAGCGCCCAACCCCGTGGTTGGATTAGTCAAATTGATTTTCCCAGATCCCAAAACATCGTCAATTTTTTTAAGGTTATTGTAGAGGGTTTCAGCGCTTGTAAGGGTATTTTCTTCAATTGTACTTATTCAAAAGTGTTGCATTTTATCGAAGTACTTACCGTTACTTGATTGTGTAACAAAGATGGACGGAGAGTGTTACGTACCTGAAACCAAACGAAACAGTATTAAGTCAAATGCGTAAATGGACTGTTGTAGGAGTGTTTATTAAATTATTTAAATTGGGGTAGCCCAACTACGTCATGACCATAGCAAGAACAATTAATAACAACCGATAGCGAAGTGGGAAACACTCACAGCTCATCGTACTTCCAGTTGGATAAAAGAGTGGTGGAAAAGAAAATATGAAAACACATCAATGGGCAACAAAAGACCAGTAAGTATTGAGGCAGAAGAATATGAATAATAAGTGAAGGAGATAAATGGTCAGAAACAATTTGAGAGTATAAATCTTGAAATATAGTGATGGGGAAGAGTGACGTGACGACAGGTTAATGAATGTTACATTCCATTGATTTGTCTAGTAAGACTGTTTAGGTTCATTGATTTGAGCAATCAATTCATTCAACTGTCTGACGTAAATACGGTTTCGGTTTATTATCTTCGATAATGAACCATTCGAATCGACCAGAGACAATGTTTACCACCCCCCCCCCCCCCCACCGGCAAATTTGAGGATTTACGTATTACGAAATTTGGTTCACATTTAAATAGATTTTAAATTTTATAATTTTTTAAGACCATCGGATTGGGGGGAGGGGAGTTCTAGATATCACCTACGATTATAATCTACGGTCTCAAATGAAAGTTGTTGACAAGGGGATTTGAAAAATTAATGTTTTTTGAACCCTGGGTACCCCCCTAATTATTACTAGTAGATATCTAGATAATACGATTATAATCTATGGGTTCAAATGAAAGTTCTTGACAAGGAGATTTGAAAAATTAATGTTTTTTAACTTTAGGTACCCCGCCCACCACCCAATCCGGGTACGGGAGGTACCCCGGATTAAATTTAAAAAATTCAATTTAACATTACATTTACATTTCCTACGTCAACAACGTACATATGAGCCTAATACTAATTAGGTTATCTACCACTTACTACTCTACTGTACTAGACAGAAGAGTGATCTGTACACAGGAGGAATAAACCGTTGTGTCAAGGGATAGTTTGTTTTTATAGTCCTATGTTGTGACGAAATCGGGCATAGCTTATAAGCTTTATATAAATATAAATATGCTGACTCAAAAACATGGAATCAGTCATTAAGAAGCCATTACGTTAAATTTTGTTCCAAAGACCGATTTTAGAGCGATTTTAGTCAAAAGCTGTATTTGTGGTTTATTATCACCGTCATATTACTTTATGACGTCAGGACGTGAAATAAGAGGGGATAATAAAGTTCGCTACGCTATCAAAATATTCCAAGCGTAAAGAAACCCTTTAAAACGCTTGGCAATACCCCGAGGAAAAAACATAAATAGAACAAGATGAAATTTTATCATGCGAACTAAATCGTGTTTTAACAAGGTTACACGGTTCGTAAAATCAGTGATATAAGCACCGGTTTCCTTGCGTGAACCATTTTATTTCGAATGTAAATTGGCGATAATGCCGTGTCCGTAGGGAAAAACACTAACACGAGATAACCATGTGTTAACAGCGGCGATGCTTTAGCAAATTCGTATAATGGTGTCATGGATCATTCAGGGGCGAACGGACCTATTAAAAGGGAAGGGCCTCGTAAAATTCAACATGTGGCCATAACGCGCTAAACAGCCGGGAAAAAAAATTGAAAAGAGGGTTAGGGACAGGAGTCGAGTCGGGGGGAGGGGGAAAGGGCGGATTTTAATAATCTTCACGATAAAAATTCACGGGGATTTCACGGACGAGTGCTTCAATGGGTGAGTCCTATAGCCGAGTAGAGCCATCTGGTCCGAAAAGAGAGAATTATAGGAATAACAGAAAAAATCAAAAAATTATTGAACGGTCATGTCACAATTCGAGGAATGAGAATGTAACACGACATCCGGTAACGGTGGTTAATCAAGCAGTAGGTGTCCTGTGAGATTGAAATTGAAACAGGCCCCACTGGGTTCTATTCAAGGGCCTCTGATGTTCCTCCCTTCTGTCTACGGTTGGTCCTATTGAGAAGATGCTGGAGGCCTTTGTGAAGACCGACGATCCACGTTGGAGGAAGGTCAGTTTTGTGTTTCACTGAGGTTTCACTCTCAAGATCATTTACATTGCAGCTGATCCTCAATCCCACACATGACCAGCAAATTTTGACAGTCGGAGCAAGGCTCAAAGAAAAGCAAATTTCAGGTGGGATCAACGCTTCTTTGGATTTTCAACACGATTTCTACAGTTTGCATTCCATCATCGCAACAAATTCAATTCAACAAAAGTTTGGTCTTATTTGATAGTAGGTAAGTCCTGTTGCATTTGAAAACTCATCTTCAAACATGCGTTGGAAGGAGTGTTTAACATTGAATTAGCTATCGAACGAGAAGTCCCGCTCTCGTGATCCTATGCTAGATATATGCCCTGATCAAAAGCTCCCAAATCAAATAAAATATCTTCCAACATATCGTGGAACAACAACTTTTTTAAAAAGGAATGTAACAACAATATTTGGGGTTCCGTTCCCTTGTAAAAACAAAATACAGGAGGACTTTCGCTAGTAGAAAAATTATTAGCGCCCACTAATATTTCTATCGACGCTAATATTTTTAAGGGATTGTGCAACGGTTACTAAACATATTGGGAGAAAATCTATCTACTAATAATATTGGTACATGTGCTAGTATTATTGGAGCTTGTAAATTCCGATTGTGCAACACAAATTACAAGTTATTAGTAGTTTTACTAATAATATTAGTTACTAAGCTATTGTGCAACAGGGCCCAGGCGTGTTCTTTCTTGTTCAGGTGCCTTGGGGTTCCTGTGTCTTTGGCAACATTTTATAATTCATTAGTTACTTCTGGGTGTAATGCAATTAATGGTTGACCCTGATGAAGTGGGTTTCATGTCAGTTTTGGGATAGGCCTTCCCTTTTTATATGGTGCAATCCATCAGAACTAGATTCGACACGTCTGTAAAATGTCATATGATAACTCGGTCAATACTTTGCTAAACTTTAATGAGAAAGGTGTAAGCATTTTGAACGAGGGTTTGAAAAGTCTAAATGATTTTTGTTGTAGTCATACGTTGAAAATGAATGGGCAATGTGTAAAGTGTGCAACAAGCTACAACTCAATTATTACGGAGAACCATATGGTTATTCAGATTACACATTTCTACGCAAACTTAATCATGGAGAAGGTCTATTGCAAGCACTACGCTGTAATTGCTCGTCGATACCGTCATCCCAAGTCGGTCCTCTTCGGAAGACGAGTTGGCAGTTGTCAAGAAGCTGAATGGCTTTCGGATTTGTATGAACGAGGAGCTTCTGCTTTCAGCTTCTAGCGTAATTCTGCAGGACAACTCCAATCATCGACTGCATTCGTGGCTTCTCTTCGTTGTTGCTACCAACGAGTCCGCAAAACGTTGCTTTGTGTAGTTCCTGCTTTGGTAGTTCACCGTGTATGTATAGTAGTAAGAGCAAGGGTCATAGCACATTCCCTTCCGGCACCCCTGCTTTAATGTAATGGATTATCGTTTTTGGAAAAAATGAATACAACCCAGTAACTGCTGAGCTAAAGCCTCCTGAAAACTGCTGAAAACACACCGAAACTTCTCTTCCGATCCTAATAAATTCGCTGCAGAAAAAAAACCCTTCTCCAGACTCAGTTACCGAGTTGTTGATTCGCTTTTCCGGTCGGTTACTATGATTAAACGGGCCCGATGGAGAAAAAAAAGCCTCAGGATTTATAACGGGCCGAACACGGCCTCGTTTGCCCTCCGGCTCTGGGCTGCCCTTCCGCTCATCAGTTTGCCTTCTACTACCCCAGCGTACATATGTCTTACTGAAAAATGTACTTAATCCGCCTCCGGCCCCTCCAAGTGTCGTTTTGTTCGGGCAACATCTAATTTTTTACTAAATACTGCGCAATATGTTTCAGCCGTTCCCTTTTTTTCTTCGTCTTTGTGAAACCTTTGTTAGTGTTATGTAAAACTCTATCTACTGCCTTCATGGAGCGAAATCCGAAAGTATGGCTCCACGCGAAACACATTTTCATTGTCGAGATCTCAAATTTTACTTGTACACTAACAGCCTCCATTAAATGAAAATGTTTATCCCTTACGACGAGAAATATCCCATTTCGATACCTTACTTCTCAAAGGGAATATGTCCACAATAAATTATTAACAACATATTCCCTTTGTGCAGTAAGGTATCGATTTACTCATTTGGGTTCTGGCAAACCCAATACAGAGTGTACAAAACACGTACATTCTATAAAAGAATGGAGAAAATTATTGATTATATTCGCACGAAGAAATACCGGGAAATTCTATACCTAGAACCAATTATAAACTTATCCAACTTTACGCGCCTTCATAAACTCCTTCGATGTCAAGTTAAAGTTTCAAGAGTTTTCCTGCTTTTCCATTTTTTTTGTCTTGTAATTTGGTTGACGCCGACTTCAAGTTGTCGCAAACGGTTCCTTCCAAGTTTTTTTTAATGATACTTTACCTACTTTACTTACGACTTTTGACTGAATGGTACGTTTAGAAGGAAAATTAAAGATTTCAAAATTATCGAATTTTCAAGTTTTCATACACTTACGGAACGAAAAAGAGATCATGGATACTCTAAACCATTTTTTGAAAATATTATTGGAGACTTTCTTTTTTTGTTGAAGTTTGTAATCGAATTTTCTATTTATACGATAAATGTGTTTATATTTACGAAATTTATAACAGATGCGATATTACAAACATGCCCCAAATTCCTTCCGGTGGTGTTTGTTAGATCTGTACAGCAGAGCCTACGAACAGGGTATAATACCACCAAGTTTCTCGAAATCTATAATTTATCTACTTTTCAAGGTGACATAGATAGCCTAATATTGCCAAGATATATTGTTCCATGCTTCTTGATCGACTTGAGACACATTTTGATGCAGAGGGAATGCTGAGCGAGAGCCAATGTGAATTCCTCCGTGGTTACAGTACAATTGACGCTGTCGTCAAGCTTAGCAATTTGATTCATCTGAGGCTGGCTGCTGACCCCCGCCAGAAGCTTGCTGCACTGTAGCGGACTTTGAGGTCGCATTTGACTTGCTGTTCCAATAACTGAATGCAGCGGGCGTTAGGCGGAAGGTTCATGTCAGCAGTGGGCAGTACAGAATAGCGGTTGAATATTTAAAACGACTCTTGTAGTAAACGGAGCAGACGGTGGGAAGCGTGAAATGTCTGAACTTGCCAAATAATTTACCAGACCAGAAAAGGAGGGTTTCTGCTAGGGTGTTCAACGGGAGGGTTAGCGTCTGGGTTTGAAGGGGGTCCGTTATTGTCATAAGGTGGGCATTCCCTTCGGGTTTCAAACCTTTCAGCAATTTCCTTGACGAAAAAATCAATTTTCTCTCGCTGTTTACGCTCATTGTACCGGCATAGGGGCGATTACCGATCATATTTATTTTGACCGTTCCTCTCCCTGTGTCTGGGGAACCAGATGGGATTAGGAATACTTCATCCGCAGGAAAAATATAGGGAGTGAGTGGCGGGAGGAAAAAAAGGAAGGAATTTCTCACAAAAGGGCCCGTATTTGTTGACCGAAGTTAGTTTTCGGTCAAGTGGGGTGATAACAATGGAAATCTCCTATCCTGGGCACGTGCGAGACTGCATTCAAACGCCCTTATTCAGTGAAGGAGCCTCTACGCCTTACTCAACGCATGAAGTGGCGTTAGGAGAGCTAGACGATCTCATTGTTTGGAAGTGCCTTCGCATCGAAAACCGCTTCAGACGCGGGCACTCCAAGAAACAATAGTCGGGCTGTTGGTTCTGATGATTTGGAGCCTTTGTCAAAATATAGAGAAATACGCTTTAGATCTGTTGAGCAAGAGGAATTAAAGTCGTCACTACTGTGAAAGAGGAAAACGGACATCTGGACCAGATCATCGATCATATTCAAACCAATCCCTTAGGGCCAAATCGGACGTCAAGTCCCTAAAACTTCCTCTCATTTCCACTCAATATGATTCATCAGAAAACAGTTGCCAGTTGTAAAACTCTGCAAATTCTTGACACAACGGTTTATTATCTTCCTTGTGCAGATCACCCTTCTGTCTATACCAGACTGTGTTGCAAATCGGCACCATAGGTACCATATTCTCACCGTACTCATACCATTTCTTTCCTATCATACCGTACTGTACTATACTAAATCATACATACAATAATATACCATACCATACTCATACCATGTCGTACCAAAATTCGTTTTGAACCCCTTCCCCTTGACCTAGGGTTATGAAAAGTTTCGAGGACCATTGTGGGGTTGGTCGAAACCCATAAAAAAATTTCTTAATTTTAACTCAACGCTAACTGGGCAAAGTGCCGCGTACGGCGGACGGACGGATTTTTTTTATTCGATTTTCTGAATCTACGTATCTTGAAACGTAAACCAACAAATTTTGAGGGGGGGTTAAAATTTTTTCTTTGGGCGATTCCAATGGTTCATTATCGAAGATAATAAACCAAAATGAAGTACGAGGTACGCGGTGTGGGTGTGGGAGGGGGCGCAGAGACATAAAAGGTCTCGTCGTATGACGCACTAGTTCGTCTCCTGCCAGCCGTATTACGTCATACGCTCGTGCGTCATAGGCTCTGACGTACTTGTTGGCCTCCAGCCAGCCGTCTTACGTCATACGCTCGTGCGTCATAGGCTCTGACGCACTAGTTCGTCTCCTGCCAGCCGTCTTACGTCATACGCTCGTGCGTCATAGGCTCTGACGTACTTGTTGGCCACCTGCCAGCCGTCTTACGTCATACGCTCGTGCGTCATAGGCTCTGACGCACTAGTTGGCCTCCTGCCAGCCGTCTTACGTCATACGCTCGTGCGTCATAGGCTCTGACGTACTTGTTGGCCTCCTGCCAGCCGTCTTACGTCATACGCTCGTGCGTCATAGGCTCTGACGTAATGGCCCGCCGGTCGCTTGTGTTCTGACGTGATCTGAGGGAAAGGGTGAATCAAGGGAACAAATTTTTCCCGTTTCAGTTTATGTGCCAAAGCAAAGACATGAAAATGTCAAAAAAATATGTAAATAGGTACCTAAGCCCAACTGTAATGTCAATTTTCTGACAATGAGTTTTCGACTATAGTTTTCATACCTTTTTACTTAAGTACTTATTGCAATTTGAGACTGATAATGAGCTGTTTGCAAATAAAAAGTCCGATAACTACTTTATTACATCTTATTAATGTATTTTCAAGTTCCGATTCACAGTTGAATGTATTTTATTTAGATGTCATAAAATTCGAAAACGATGGAATGACGAAACCTGTCGACTACTGACTCAAGTGATACTGTCGACTTCTGACACAATGTCATGTAGGTCGACTACTAGTGCAAAACCATGTCGACTACTGAAGAAAATGTTGGTCACTGGTATCGACTACTACCTAGAGCATTGGGATTTTTAGCTCAACGCTAACTGGGCAAAGTGGCGCGGACGGCGGACGGCGTACGGCGGACGGACGGATTTTTTTTTATTCGATTTTCTGAATCTACGTATCTTGAAACGTAAACCAACAAATTTTGAGGGGGGGTTAAAATTTTTTTTCTTTGGGCGATTCCAATTGTTCATTATCGAAGATAATAAACCGAAATCATGGTATTACTCAAACGATAGTAGGTTAACATAGAACCAATAAATTGAAAACCAATTGGGCTGTAATGTCATTTAAATCATGTTTATTAGGCTTCACCCACCTTCTATATCGATAATGGTCTAAACTGAACTATTCAGTTGAGTAGTAGCGTTATAAATCGTGGGGTGATTGGTTAAAGTAGCCAAGTGGCATTTGTTGAGAAAATGATGATTTTGAGTGAATATGGTGCAGAATTTGTTGATTTATAACCTGGAACCGGGTTTATAATGATATTTTACTTCAGTTTGGAGAAAAAAGCAAAACGATTTTTTCCAGCCCGATATTGTGACCTTCATATGACCATCTGGCCTAATATCATAATATTATTATGATCACATTAAGTGCCTGCAGGACCTGGGTTGGAACGTTTTTGAAGGATATCTTACGATTGACTTGCAGTTTTGAAATGCGGAGGTTTTCCGCCACTATAGAAGTGCCAAGACATCCAATAAGAAGAAGCTTACTAGACATTTATCGAAAAATCGAGAGGAAATTCGAAATTTATTGGAGACCCTGCTCGCTCATTTTACATGTTTTAACTGCGATGTTTGCATTTTGCGGTCGATTAGCCTTCCAAAAATGCCCCTCGTCTCGTTTTTTTCATTAAAAAAATGTAGTCACAATTTAAAGAAAATTTATTTTATGAATTTCAAAAATCGGGCAACGTAGGGGCAATTTCTTACTAATACAGTGAATTTAGAAATTAATTTTAAAACTCCAAGTCAATCACAGCCCGACATATCCTTCAACAACTTCCCGACCGAGGTCCTGCATGCCCTTAACCCGAACAATCGATTCCACTGGTAGAACAGAATTCCGCTGGTAAAAGTGATCATGAAGAGAATGCGTTCATTTCGTTTCCACGTAAATACAGAAGTTTGTTCAGTAAAACTGACCATGTGCAGATGGACACATTTGGCGGATTCATGTTCATACTCTCAAACGAAATTTGGGCTGGTAGTAATGACCGTTTTCTGAAGAAAAATCATTTTGGGATTTTAGAGAGTTTTTAGGAACTAAATGCTTCATTCAATCATATAAAAGGGAATACGAAGGAAGATACTGATTTTGATTGTCCATTTGTCGATTCAGAAAGACACTTTGGAAGGCTCTCATAAGAAGTGAACTAAATGCCATGGACCAATCATTTTGCGTAGGAACCTCATCGAATATGGTCTACAATATTTCCTGTTGATATCTCTCTCGATAGCGTTAAAATTGTAATTCCTCAATATTAATCGTGCGATGAAAGGGGTAGTCAATCTGAAAGTTTGATGAGCTCCGCTGGAGAAAACTAGAGCTCGCTTCGCGAGAGAAGAACTTACGAAAAGACCATTAAAGGATTAAAAAGGGTCGTCGGGAGCCCTTCGTTTTATTGCTGTACTCCGTTACTGCGAACAAGCTTAGCGGTGTAATTTAACAGGCAACTGGACTAACGACTCTTCATTAGAGGGGACTAGTAGGTACATGATGAGGAGGTCACCGAGAGCGAGATAGGTGTATGAGGTGAATATTAACGGCTTTCCGACCAGTGGGAAAGTTGACTATTTTTCACTTACTCAACGGTAGCGGTTCTGACACCTGACAACTATGACCGCAGACGATTTAAAGATTTAAATCAATCCTCCGAGAAGTATGTTATATTTACTCAAACTTTACAAGGTAGTGATGGGTTAACCCATTAGTGACCAGGTGACTATCTAGAAGTGACCAGCGGGCTATTTTGGGAACACCCCTTTTTGAAAACCCTACGATACGAGTTGTTTAAATGTTTTTCTGGTCCTACTGGAGGTCTCAAGAGCCATTTCAGTAAGTTTGGTGGAGAAATTCGGGCGTAAGAGGTTATGGTCACTGATGTCAATTTGGTGCTTTTCCTCGTGCGACACAGCCGATGATAGGATTCTTACAAGATCTCTTGCTGGAACTCGTTGGATATCTGTGACATTGCATGAAGTTGCAGTAGTTTTGCTGGTGTACAGTGCGCTCATCCAACTCCACCCCTTAGATGCACTATAGATCATTATGGATTCACATTTATTCCCACCTCGTTGTAATAGGTTTATGTGAGGATATCTCCTCAGTCCGACGTCATGGATGCAACAAAGGGAATTTCAGGAACAAAGTTTACGTTCACTGTTCCAGCCGACAATTCAGATTTCGAAGAAGACAGATTCTCGTTAAAAATCAACCGACTGCAGAACCATTGATGCTCTTTTACAACAATACGTACAGAGACTCATTTTTCAAATAAGAAATACGACCAAACTAGTAAAAAAAAACTATGAACGGAACAAAGCTTCCGTCAATGCACAACGATCCATATGATTGATGACATGTAGGGTTCATAAATAAATCCGCACAGCCACAAAAGAATAACTACGCCCCTACCCGCCTTTTGGTTCACATGAGGTATCGGTTCGCATGGCCTCTCCGAAAAACAAAAACAAAAAAGTCTTGGGAAGGCGAGAAACAAACAAGGTTGGAAAGAGCCACAAACGAGATTTTCTTTTAAGATCGCTACTGTGTGTAATCGCATTGTCGAGGTCGAAGTGTAGGCCGGAGAAGAGAGAGAACACGAAAATCTTCTTAGGCCAATGGAGTTATCTTTCTTCATGCACCGCCACTAATCGCCTTACTCGGGTTTTTCTTCTTTCTCCAAGCTTCCGCTGACAAATGGGACTGAGGCAGACCCGATAATTGACTGGACTGTTTGAGAACAGCTTTCGATAATGTGAATAATTAATTCGTTGATCATCACGAGCTTTGCAGCTCGTTTTCACGGTGCAAGAACAACCGTAATTCGATCCGGTTGTGGTTTTCAATGATTAATTACAACCTCGTTCAAGCGATTCTCTGTTTTTTTCTCGCTCGCTTCGATGCAACAGGAATCAAGCACTTCGACAGCCAAGTAGGCATAACGGGTTGCGAAAAAAAGTCAACTACCGTACAAGGTGAATAGGCCTTGTACTAGCAGGCCGCAACACGTAACGTGACAAGTTGTTGCAGTGATCTATGGAGTAGAACAATTGGCCTCAGGGTTCGACAAACATCTACCTATAATTAGGTATTAATAATTGTATAACACTAAATCAACGTGATGAGACAGTATTCAGTTACTATGCTACTAGTGATTGGTATATTGAAGACGTACAAGCTCAATTGAGGAACAAAGAACTCGAGAGGTTTTTGTAGGAGTATAAGGTTTGCATAGGCCTGGTGATACTCTGCTGTTTGAGGGATCAATATATCAATATATATATATAACAAACACAGAACCAAGTAAGTAACCCATGGAGATTGATGCTGTCACATTGCATATACATTCTTTCAGATTACATCGCCGTATTCATACATTTTGGAGTCTTGATTTCTGGAAGAATTTCACGTGATTTAAAGACGATATAGCAGATGGTTTTAAACGAGGAACACATTAATATTTAATAATCAACAAAAGAGATGGGCGAATCTTTGGATGGCTATAGAATGACTCGTGAAGGAGGACAAGATGAAATTCAACTAGAAATGAGTATTACAACGACATATCACAGGATTCTCCACCTGAATAATTTATTTTTCGCGAATTTGCATGAACGCTCCCAATGGATGATAATTCACGTGCGAAGGCAGGTCGTTCCGTAGGACTAATGAACGGAGCTTTTGACTGTTAAACGAACGCAGTCCCTCGACCAGAAAACGATCTGTATGAATGCACGTCCCACACATCCAAATATGCACAGTCACGTCTGGGAAGTACAACTGCAGCGGGAGACCGATGACCGTGTGCAACATTTGACAGGAGAGAATCCTCTCAGTGCGATTTATGCACAGCCACGTTGCGGATTGACCTCAAAGCGCTATGAGCTGACAGGTATATGGGCTGTGACAGATCTAGTATTTCAACCAGAGGGAGGCCTGGAAGACACGAACCGTACGAGTCGCACTTGACACATGGCAAGCCATTCCATTCCTTTTTCCCCAGTATCATTTTTCATACGTTGGGAAAGCAGATTTTCCACAAACATTTATCCCAAATGCATTTGCTTGTGGTCCAATAATTCAAGAACATATCTATTCCATACAGGTTCATCTGTATTGTTATTTTACTGGGTTCCAGAAAGGCATCTATTGGGTGTCAAGGAATCAATTCTGCAGCTAATTTGCAACAAAAAGTGCCTAATAGAGTTTTTCCATTACTCAGCTAAAAAACCGAGTTTTCTCACTTTTAAGATTTTTTTCGTGTTGTAGACCTCGTCTCAGTAAAACGGTTCTAACACCCTTAAATTAATATGTAAAATGAAAGATTGAGGACACCGTTAAAAAGAGCGTTAAATTTGCTGTCTCCCTGACATAAAATCAGGGTTGGGTATCGCAAAATTGTAATTTTACTGTAGACACTCCGTATAATAATGTTTTTTCTACAACTAATAACGATTCGCGAAAGTCTTGACTTCTTTAATTCATATAACAATAAGAATGCAACTTATCTGATACCAAATAGCAATTCCGAACCGCAATTATCCACCCCAAGATACCCTACCAATCCCTACCAGTAAGAACTGGGGTGTCTTCCTCAAGCCTTGCGTGGGCCCCTTCAATACAACGGATTAAACATCAAAGCGCCAATCCATTTCAATCTTTACCAGCCGCGAGAGACATCTTAAGTCTCCCCATCACATTAGAGAAGGGGAAGACAACCCTGAGCAATTTGGCCCGGAGGCTCACAAAGGATTAGTGAGAAACAGTTGATTTACATAATTTGATTCGTTGGGGGATCTTCAACAAAATTATAAATAGCTACCGGTTATAGAAACAATCGAATTTCAGTACGTAGAAAACACTTCATTTCCGAAACATTGTGGTTCAGAAATCGATTCTTTAAAACCACATACCGGTGGCTAATAATGAGAGCTGCCAATATACGTAATAAATCGGTTATTTACATATTTTACGTAACACAGATAAATTGATGAAGTGAAATGATGAATTCAATCAATGTTAATTATTAATACTAACGTTTATTCAACTGGAGCTACAGTAGGAAACGTAGTTGCATCTAACAACAGATATTCTGGACGGTCAAGATGGGGGTGCAAGACTACCATCTTGGTATAGTCTGTTTAATTTTATGGAAATCTTCGGTAATTAAAAACATTTATCTGATTTCAACGTCAATCGCGTGAAAATTAAATTCTAGACGACGAACAGAATGATGTGGAAAGCCGATCGAATTTTGGGTTGGTAACCTTGGCATCTATAAAACCACATGTTACTGGTATAGGAAAAGACCGTGACAATCGGATTGAGGGAGGGCGCGAATTTCCTATCCGTTGGGATTTTCGAGTCCTACGGATTAAGGAATTGCCTAAACGAAGACCGTGCGCTGTATCCATTCCAGAGCTCCAAGATTACTTATCGATCCTTCACAATAAGGAAGGGAGACAAAAGAAAGAAAAACTTGTTATACAGGAATTTCGTTCGGCAACACGTTTCTCGTTGTCACCAACCACCCACCTTAGCCAATTAGTATCAACAGCGTAGATGGGAAAGAAAGATGGTGGAAAAGTAACGAAGAGAAAACTAGAAAACTACAGGAAGAACTGGATAGTGATGGGAAAACCTGATTGTAACGTGATGGCAAACCACCAGGTTCCTTCGTCTCACAACGAAGACAGCATGGGGCTGGTATGAGTTGAACCAGTAAAATTGGAAAATGTACAATGTAAACGTATTTCGCAGAAATAAAAGGTGCCATCAGTACGACCCGTTGAGCAAATTTTTAATGTATGGTATTAAGCCTGGTTCACATGGAGCGTTGGGTTGTGGCTGCGGTTGTGATATTAAAAATGTCTAATATCTTCTGCAGCGAAGGCACCACGGATGTTATGAACGAAGTGTATGATATCCATTATGACGCGCCATATTGTTAATTAAATCGTAGTGTTTCGCGCACGGGAATTAGTGATAGTCGCCGAACGACTGTTATTATTTGGCTGCATATACTATAGTTTTATCAAAACGATTGTACTTTTAAAGTACAAGCGAAATTATACTTGAACGAAACAGCGCATAACAATGCGTACACAACTAAATTTAATCCATATGAACCTGGCTACAAAACCCTCAATTCTGTATCGACCATTTGTAGCCATTCTAGGCTCCTTTTTCAAGACATTTTATTGACACTGATATTTTCTGGAAGAACTCGCTTAGGAACGGATTTGATAAAAGAATATTAGCTACTGGTGGGTCTTCGAAAATCAATCGTTTCAATGACATCAATAACAACAAGTGCGACTAAAAGTACCTCCCATGAGATTGGAGATCATCTGATAGTTTTTGGGGTTTGTCAATCCAAACGTCGCCAGTTTGAAGAGTTTAAAAACCCTTGATCAAAACCCAAAAGAACACCAAAATTTGATTTAATAGCCAGATAAACGTACTGAATAGTCGAGAACTCTGAGTGGTACATGAAAGCTGTAAAAGGTGACTTCAGTACAAACCAAATTAGCACTTCGATTCAGCGGCCGATGTAGGGAATAGGAGGTTTACCTGAAATCAAACAACGAACAATTCATTAGTAATCCATCAACGAGAAAAACGAGGAAACAGACCAAAATTCAAGTGGATATAACCTGGACTGCAAATGAAACGAATGAATGAGTACCAAACTTGGTGGGACAAAAAGTAAATTTTTTAGACAGTACTTCCTGAGAGAGTACTTTTCAGGAATGACCATAATTTGTAGGACCCAGGATGCAACTTTTTTTAGGTTGAGAATATGTACTCAAAACAGCCTCTCCACAAACTTTAAGCGGTTTCAGTTTTCATGAACAGTGGAAGCTGTGGTAACAGTTTGAAATTTTTCGGAATGGATTTCCCATGGTTCCATCACATTTCACGAGAAAAAAAAAAAAAAATTTCTAGAAAAGCGATGAAAAACACAGTATACCTACTGTGTTTTTCATATTATGTCTTTAGCGAATTTTCGAAGAGAAGAGAGAGGTCCAAAATTTACAAAACTCGAATTTTCGAAAAATGTTCATACCAAAATCCGTCCCAGACCATCCTGAATTCACTGTGTCATTCCAGACGAAAACTCTCGATAGAATTGAGATAAGTGGTTAAGATTAAGAAAAATCTGTCTTGGTAATCTAAAGACTAAGCCCGTAGATGGTGGGTTTTAGGGGAATTTTAAGGGGAGGAAATTACCCATAAATTCCAAAAATTAAACAGTCTGACATGTGACCTATTATTTTAAGGAGCACTTTGAAGATGAAGAAGCGTGGTAATTACTCAAGATGTTATTCATGGTTCATCTGCTCTAATCTGATAACGGGTTAAGATATAGCGATTCTGACTGCACCATCGTGTTCAGCGACGAAAAAGCTATAAACTGAGGTGTTACAGGCAAAAAATCGACACAAAATTTATTATAAACTTGTAATATGGAGACATTTTTCATAGGTAAAACGTTTTTTCGAAAATTTGGTCTAATTTCCAAGTACCTTATTTAGGAGATGTACGTTCACAAATACTTTGGGAAAATTAAATTGCTGTTGCTCGTTGAGTTATTGGAGGTAGAGGTGCTTGATTGATCCGTTAGGGTTAATGAGAGTATTAAGGAATCGATATGGAAAATACAGCAATGTTAGCTGATAGTTTTGAATCATGAAACAATACGTTGTATTGATGGTAGTTCCGTAGGGTCGATAAGTGAGTCTCACTATTAATTATGCTCGTTTGTGATGAGCTTAATTGATTGCGACAATATCGAGAACTTTGAGGGTCCGAGGAGCGTTTATCATTTGATGGCCTCAGCCTGAGGGGGTTCGGTTGATGCTCCTTTTATCTCAGCGGTCCCGTCAGAAACCGTATTAGTTGCGGCTTCCAGTCCCCTCAGTGCGGAGATCCTCGTAGAGTCAACAACTATTGTCCTTGTCGCCTATTGATACTGTTTGATAATAGCGGACGGAACCTTTGCATTAACAAGATTAGGATTAGCTGATGGGAGTAGGGCACGGTGGAAGTCTTACAGTTTCATCAAATCCTCGGCATTTCAAGGTGATTAACGTTTATCTCGTAACAGAAGTTGAGTAACGCTGAGTAAGCTTCAGTACTAATTACACATCTATCGTCACAGTGGTATTAATGAGATGAGGTACCTAGTACGTTCCACTGAATACAACGAAAGACAACGTCTGGGATTTGATTTGAATGTAAATGCAGTTTTTTTTTGTTGTAAAAATCTCCAGTCATCCAGCTTGGCTAAAAGAGCGAAATTTGGAAGAAACAACTGGTTTTATGTGAACTATGTCACTTTTACTGGTTTTTTTAGAACAAATTTCGTGTCCATTGTTTGTAGATTTATATAAGATCTTCAGCCCCAGTTTTAAATTGGAATAAGATATAATTATGATTTCACCATTGTGTTCAGAAAACCTATGAGGTGTCACTAGTCAGACTGTTTCATTTTTGGAATTTATGCGTAATACCGCACCACCAGAAACTCCCCAAAACCCCTCAGTTTACCTATTTTTCAACGCTGAACACGATGTTGAAGTCAGAATTGCGATATCCCAACCCGTTATCAGATTAGAGCAGATGAACCATTGAGAACATCTCAAGCATCAAACACGTTTCTTCATCTTCAAAGTGATCCAGTGTGAGAACGGAATAACATATCGCAATTCTGACTTCACCATCGTGTTCAGCGTGAAAAACCTTTAAAATGAGGTATCACTCGTCAGACTGCTCCATTTTTGGAATTTATTATGGGTAATTTTCTACCGCTTAATATTCCCCTGAGCCCCTAGCTCCTTAGAGTGGCCTTATTCTGCCCATCTACGAAGTTAGCTTTTCGATTGCCAGGACAGATATTCTGTGCAAATTTGAACATTTCATCTCAATTCTATCGAGAGTTATCGTCTGGAATGACACATACTACATGAAATTATTATAGAATTGAGATGAACAGTTCAAATAATACATGTATGCTGTACATATCCGTTTCAGACCATCCTGAATATAGGTATTAGGTATATGATTTTTGGTGTCTTTCGGTAGTGAATTCAGGATGGTCTGAAACGGATTTTGGTATGAAATTTTTTCGAAAATTCGAGTTTTAAACATTTTGGACCGGGAACAATAGCTTCTTTTTCTTCAAAAATTCGCTAAAATCATATTAGTGATAAATTCGTTGTCTGACTTGTGAAAATTCAATAATATCTAGTTTGATTTTCAAGGGTTTGATATACTGGGCAGAGTCTAGAAATGAACAGAGTACCATGTATTGTCGTTTCATAAGGATATTAATATTCAGGGAACACACCATTTCGGTCATGTTTTCAAAAAATCGACAATCGTACTTCGAGCTCATCCCCCATTTCTAAAACCACAGTAAACTGTTAAAGTCAGTTTATGTAACCGAACAACGAATTTCCGACGTGAAATGTGAAATAGAGATCTCAGGCTTCGACAACTATCAGAATTTACCGACGGTGATGTACGGGAGCAGGGAAGGATTTCGACCCGTTCACAAACCCCAAGGGTTCTCTCAACTGATAGGTTTCCAGCGATTAACGTCTGTTCCAACCGTCAAATAAACTACTTTTATTCCCTTCGTTTAACTGTCCGTGAAAGATAAATCCGACTGGAGAGGATGGAGAGGCTCTATTAACCCCGCAGCGTGAGATTGAGCTCGTCGGGTCGTCAAGTGCTCCGCTCCCAATGGATTTATTTTCACGTTAGTCTGACCTTGTCCTTGAATTGTGGTGAATGTACCAAAATTCTAGTCTACTCGGTTACTTGAAAAACAACAAAATACTACTAGAAGTTGAGTGAATGTGTACCTACTTTTAGTTTATTATGATCAACAATAAAACATTGGAATCGACCAAGAAAAAAAATATCCATAGTCATGCAACATGGCTGTAAGAGCGAAATTTCAAAGAAGTCTCTGGTTGTATGTAAAATGTCTCCATTGAAGGACTTGATGTCCATGAAGAACATCTCAAGTATCAACCACGTTTCTTCATCTTCAATGTGCCCCAGTTTGAGAACGGAATGGGATATCGCAATTCTAAATTCAGCCTCTTATTCAGCGTAAAAAACATTCATAATGAGGTATGACTTGTCAGACTGTTTCATTTTGGGAATTCATGGGTAATTTTTCCCCTATAAAACTCCCAGAACCCCCCCCCCCCTCCCCACCTTAGAGTGGCCCAATTCTGCCCATCGACGCACTTAGCCTTTCAATTGCTAGGACGGATTTTTGGGCGAATTTGAGCTTTTTATTTCAATTCTATCGAGAGTTATCGACCGGAGTGACACAGACATAAATATAATATATAATACTATTATATTGCATATTATGTATAAAAACTTTCTTAAATGATAATAAACCGTTATATAAATTATCATTAGATCAGCCCAGAATTTAGTAACAAAACCAAAGGGCCTTCAATGGGTGAGATGTAGAAATAGGAAAAAACTCTGCAAATTCTTGACACAACGGTTTATTATCTTCCTTGTGCAGATCACCCTTCTGTCTATACCAGACTGTATTGCAAATCGGCACCATACCATATTCTCACCGTACTCATACCATACCATACGAATTTCTTTCCAATCATACCATACTGTATTATACCAAATCATACATACAATAATATACCATACCATACTCATACCATGTCATACAAACCGAGTGAATATTGAAATGTCATCCATTTCTGACCTATATTTAAAATTTCAAGTATCTAGCTCATCATCAAAATTTAATTTGTTTAAACAAATAGGTATTATTTAAACAATTTTACAGACAAGAAACCGAGTGAATCCAGTTCTGTGATCCAGTTCTGACCTATTTTTAAAATTTCAAGTCAATAACTCATCATCAAAATTTAATTTGTATTATTACATAAAGGTATTATTTAAACAATTTTACAGATGAGAAACCGAGTAAATATTGCAATGTGGTCTATCCCCGACTCACGGTTAAAATTTCTAGACTGTAGTTTACCGGGAAGATGACAAAAGGTAGTTTTATTCTGGGCGTCTGAGGGTTGGGTCACATAACGGCCGTTTTCGACGCGAAAGATTAGTGTTTTTCCTAAACCTTTGCGCGCTCACTGTGAACGAACGGCTGGTCGCACAAAAATCCAATTGGTCTTAAAAGATTCGTAATTTTTCAGGTCATTCAAAAGTGACTGAAAATCAAACGTTTCAGTTAAATATTTTGAGATATGACATTGTCGAAATTTTAAATTTCGTTTTGAACCCCTTCCCCTTGACCTAGGGTTATGAAAAGTTTCGAGGACCATTGTGGGGCTGGTCCGAACCCAGAAACCGAATTTCGTAATTTTAACTCAACGCTAACTGGGCAAAGTGGCACGGACGGCGGACGGCGGACGGCGGACGGCGGACGGGGGACGGCGGACGGCGTACGGCGGACGGACGGATTTTTTTTTATTCGATTTTCTGAATCTACGTATCTTGAAACGTAAACCAACAAATTTTGAGGGGGGGTTAAAAAATTTTTTTCTTTGGGCGATTCCAATGGTTCATTATCGAAGATAATAAACCAAAATTAAGGTTTCAAAGCTAGATGAGAAACTGTATTTAGGATGCACTGGAAGGGTTTATCCAAACGGGTGTGAGTTAAATAGATCAAATGATCCGATAGTTAGCGGATTGACGTGAGAATAAACGGTTGTGGAAAGAAGTGGACGAATGAATCAAAAACTCCAATGAAATATTTACGGTTGTGAAAGGTCGAGTTCAAATACGAGTCTCATCTGTTCTCGCACTTGGGGACAGGTCGAATGAATGGAAGGAGACAAGCGTTTATTGTGTTGGGAGAGAGGTGGCATAGGACGGTTGATGCCCAGGCAACGAACCAATTTCCTTTCAAAGGACCTCCCCTGACCAGGATGAGGTTTACAGAGACCCGGAGAGTTTTATGAAGTTGACCAACACAACACCTTATGAAGACATAAAGAGGACGGTAAAGGGGGTGGGGGTGCGCAGCTCTATACTGAAGTTCCGTAAAAGCATCAGAACGTGAGGAGGGAAACGAATTTTCACGCGGGACATCGGATATGGTGTGTTATTTAACCAATACCGACACGTGGCGACGCTGGATTTTTTTTCAACTCGTATTGATTTATTGATTTTAATTATTGATTCCAACAACCTACCCGTAGAAAAATCTTGGAGGCAGCTGATAGGTAATATGGCTTCTAGCGAATTTTCGAAGAAAAGGGAACTACTGTTCTCGGTCCAAAATTGTTAAAACTCGAATTTCTGAAAAATTGTCATACCAAAATCCGTATATATCATCAGCTGCGTCCAACATATTTTTTACGAATAGGATGTTGGAATCAATAATCGAATCAAACAAAATCATTCCAGACAATAACTCTAGATAGAATTGAGATAAAAAGTTCCAATTTGCACAAAAACCTGTCTTGACAATCATAAATGGGCAGAATGTGGCCACTGTAAGGGGGGTTTATGGGAATTTCAAGGTGGGAAAAATTACCCACTAATTCCAAAAATGACACAGTCTGAGAAGAGACAACTCATTTTAAAGGTTTTTTCACGCTGAGTACGATGATGAAGTCAGAATTGCGATATCATGTTCCATCCTCAGCCTGGATCACTTTGAATGTGAAGAAACGTGGTTGTTGCGCTCTTCACGGTTTATCTGCTCTAATCTGATATCGGAATGAGATATCGCAATTCTGACTTCACCATTGTATTCAGCGTTGTGAAAACTATAAACTGACGTATTACTCGGCAGCAACTGGATGAATGAGATGTTCCAAACATCACATTGCACATAAAACCAGTTATTTCTTCGAAAATTCGCTCTTGTAAGCATACTGCATGACAGGTTTTTATTACAACATGCATCTGTAATATTGAAAACAGACGTTATCCATGAGACAAGAATTAATGCAATGAAATGAATGGTGACAGAAACAGCTCCGTCTGGAGAACCTGCCCAGTAATTTCCAATAACTGGCCAATGGCTCAGGTCGGCACACTTCAGGAATTATAGAAGGCAATTGGATAATCAGGCTTAATCTGTTGATAACCAGCTCCACTTGCTCGTCTGCAGCCCGAAGCTCCGCCATATCGACCTCCAGTAGGTACGTCATTATTGCCTCATGATCGGCCACTATGAACGAATCTTGTATTCCAATTTGTATCAAGTATTTTTCACAGTACCGAGTTTCGCAATTATCACTGTTATTTTGGGCTGTTGAGCTACCTACTCTTAATCAAAGGTGTATTTTTCTAGAAAAGTAATATGTATCTATAAATCTATCTCTGTGGAAAATAAGAACCCAGAATGGGGCGAAGTTCTTTTGACGCATCAGCTCGTCAAGGTCCATGACTAGTTGGTTGAATGTTTTCCGTCCAAATTCACTAACAACCAATATGTAATTGAATTTTAAATTCCGGAGATGAAAATTTAATAGTCAATATTATATTAACCGGACAGCCTTGATTGAAATATAATATCAAAAGGAGGAACGTGGTCATTCCTCTTCTATCAAGAGCCCTCATTATCAAGTGTTCAAAGCTAACAATACAAAGAGGAATATCAGAACTCAGGCTTTGTGAAGCGAAGGAATGGTGGGGCTAATGATAAAATATTAAGGGTGTTGTACAACAGTTAGTGGGAAAAGTTATAATTAACCTAACGAGGGTTTCGTTTAGTATGCCTTCAATGTCAAGCAGAGCCTCCCCCGCCATCAACAACTTCACAACACGGGAGAGATAATGCTCGAAAAATAAAAACTTCATCGTCGTATCACTCGAACGATACTTTAATGAGGAAACTCTCCTCACACCAAGAACAGGTGATATGGATGTTTCAAAGTAAAGGGAGTTCGTAAAACATGGGTAGTCATAAAATATGTCCACACGGTAATCAGTACCAATCAACTGACAGAATCCAACCTAAGATGGTCAATTCGTTCCTCATATCAGCCGAGAAATACTGAGTCGTTTGGGTATATTGGGGGTTCTGTTGTTAGTATTTTCACCCCTTTCACTGTCTTCATTGCCAATCTCTGGACTTTTATCGCAGAAATGAACGTCTGTATGAGGTTGTGCATGTAGGAAACAGAGGATAGAATAAATACAAAAATTTCATCAAGTTCATCAGGGGTAAATATGAAGAGCTGAAAACTAATAACAGATCAAAGATGTGCATCCTCAGGGAGCCCGAGCCAAGTCATTAAAGAGGGACTCAGAATTTTCATATAAACTTGGGAGCTACAACGCACTACTTCAACTCAACTCATCATCGCATGTAGTAGAAAGTTTGGCGCAATTAATTGGAAGGAGGCCTGGGATACATGATACGGGGGATATGGGAAGTGGGAAGGGATATGAGCCCAGTAGCTTAAGAAGAGGGGGACGGAAGGTTATGTGGATAAAGCGTAATAAAGGGAAACGGAGGATGCAGGAGCTTTGTTGCACCTGCAGGCAAAGGATCGAGCGTATTTGAGGAAGACATCTGGCGAGTGGGGCATGAGATGGGAAACGAATATTAAAGGTTGGATTTAATATTCGAATTGGAGTTATAACGAAATCGTATTAGAACATGATGTGGAATATGAG
This sequence comes from Stenodema calcarata, assembly GCA_963920205.1. Lineage (NCBI taxonomy): Eukaryota > Metazoa > Arthropoda > Insecta > Hemiptera > Miridae > Stenodema > Stenodema calcarata. The sequence continues at coordinate 13,664,350 of OY986055.1, read as the reverse complement.
GATGTGGCGTTCAAATTTTGAAAATACAAAGGATTATATCTTATTGTAAAATTATAACAAACGTATACATAAATCCAGTCATGCAGCATACTATAAGAGCAAATTGTCGAAGAAATAACTGGTTTTATGTAAAATGTCTCTATTTTACAACTAATGGTTTTATAGCTAATTTTATCAACTTATTTGCCAGTAAGTTCATAGATTTTCAATGCTGTACACGTTGGCGAAGTCACAATTGCGATATCTCATTTCGTTATCAGGTTAGAGCACGTTTCTTCATCTTCAGTGATAAGATATAATAAGATATCGCCATTCGGACGTCACCATCCTGTTCAGCGTAAAAAAAAGAACATTTCACTTGTCATATTGTCCTATTTTGGGAATTTATGGGTGATCCCCCCCCCCCCCCGAGACTCCTCCTCTAAAACTCCTCAAACCCCCTCTTAGAGTCGCCTGATTTTACCCATCTATGGACTTAGCTTTTCGATTGCCAAGTTATTGTCTGGAATATATTTATGATTTTTGGTGTCTTTTGGCAGTGAATTTAGGAATGGAACGGCTTCCTTTTCTTCGAACATTCGCTAAAAATCGCATAAACATGTTACGTCAAATGTTAGTAGCCTATGCAAGTTTAAAATAAATGATAAGTTAATGTAAATACGTAGATGAAATAGTTTTTCAAAATTTCAGGAGACTAGTTAATCTCGATCAAAAATGGTATAAAAACGATTAGAGGTGGCGAGTGTGTTTGTGAACAGAATCCCATGGTTTCTACACTCCAAAACCAGCCTGCAAGACAACCACGAACGCCAAATTAGGGATCTGAGGGTTAGAAGGCCACTGAAAACGGCTAATGTCAAATATTACAGCCGAAGACACAAACTGACCAATCCCGAAAAAATCCACGACTTCCAGTACGAAAAAATTGCAAAATTGGTCAAGCGAGACTTAATTTTAAATCATCTTTGAAATGGTGAGCGAATCACCTTTTTTTCAGTGAGAAACCTCCAAATGAATTATTGATTACTGTCAAAGCCAAATTTCTTTCCAATCGGATTTGACCTTTTCATTTCTTTTAAGTATAGTTAAAAGAAAAGACAAAAGAAGTTAATACCTTTTTAATAACGAACGGGAGGGTTTTTCGGGTCTAGCTGGAAGTGAAGGGAGAATGAATGGAGCCGAACTTTATTCGATTGCTAAACTAATTACCTAAGATCTTCTTTCGGAACAACTTCTTTTCGTCCTTCAGCTGAAATTACTCTTTCTCTCTATACGAAATTGAATTTTCCGCCGACGAAAGCCCAAATAAAAACGCTGCCTTCCCACTTACTGGAGGGAAAAACCAGCACTATCAATTGATTCGAGTTGGAGAAACTCTACTGCAAGTGTACTTGAGGTATGAAGTTTCGTTTTCAATGAGAAGTCGGGTAAATATCAAACATGATGATCCAATTATATCATTGTTTCAGCTGTTGCCAATGGGTTGTGGAAGTTCCACAATGTTCAACATTCCGCTCGATCAGTCAGTATCAACGTCCTGACATGTCTCAGGAAGTTGCTCCACATCAATCCCAATCGCTTAAGATAACATTTGTTTACAATTTGTTGTGGCACCATGCAACTCAAATAAATGGGAGAATTACTGAAGACAGGGTTGGAGGAACCACTTTGGTGCATTTGGGAGCAAGAAGTCAGCTGTGGAGCAGTTAGGTAGCGTCGCCAAGATTAGTTGTTTACACTAATGATGAAAAGTGTAAAGATCATAAAAATATCACCACCTCAACTCAGTCACTATACGTGATAAAGAACGCACTACTATTTGATAAGTTAAAGTGAAGATGGTGCACATATTCTACGTCATGCCTGAATAGGAGAGTAATAATGTCATTTGTTGAGTTTGCTGCCTGTACCTAATGGAACACACAACTTCCGCGAGCTTCTACGTGGAAAGTATTCATTTCGGAATGCGCGAAATCATCTCACGCTATGAGAAATGCATAAACCGCAGAACACTAAGGAGTGATACCTACTACGCCTTCCCGCTGATGGCCACATTATTTATTGCCGAGTTCCTCTCTAAATTCGCGCTAGGGGTTTCTTTCTTAACTCTGTTTCATCAAAATAAGGCCATCCTTTCGTTTCATCTTCTCCAACCAACACATAAATTTATTATGAAAGGTGCTCTGAACCGGAGAGCGCGCTGCTGAGCAAAAACGACGCTTTCTGAACATACGTTGTGTAACAGACACTCTTGGGTTCAGCATCAATATTCAACTGTTCTTGAAATTTTAGATAGTTCAGTTACTTCAATGCAGGATTGAACCAAAAGGTGGAGTATACTTGACTATATATTGCCTTTGATGTGTCTCCTCTCTTATAAGTTGCTATAGCAACCGAGTTGGTTGAGTATTCGCCAGGAAAGGGCACATGGAGCTGCGTCGTTTCTCGTTCCAATTGGCAGTTATACTTGACTTTAATTTAAAAACAAATTCCACGAGTAAACGACAGAATATCCCAATTTCTATCTTGCTTGGGTTATCTTGCTCTGTGATGAACGAATGTTCAATGTTGATCTTCCCAATTATTTTTCCCCTCGTCACCAATACAACCCCAACATAATTTTTTGTTCAAATTCTTCAAAACCTTCGACAGGATCAGTAAACTGGAGCTCATAACAGAATGATTCTAAGTCATGTTTGCTTATTACTGCTAATTTGGACTTATCCCACCGTTGTTTAACGTTCCCCAGTACCACAGTTACTGTAACAACAGAATCTCAAACCTCGCAATATATTTTAAATTAAAGAACCGTCGAAGACTACTTCTTTTGATATGTCCAACTTACTCCTCTGCGAGACATAAAATGCTGGATGCGTCTGTTCAACATTTGGAAAACCCAGTAGGTATATTATCACCAACTTGTGCCTTCTAGGTGCAAACATAATATATATTATATAATACATATTATGTTGCAATGTACATTTTCATTAATAACACCCAGGTAACAGTTTAGTTTAGCCAATTGTGATATAATTATTTTATCATTTAATGATTAACAGGACAATTCCATTATTTTTCCGACCGTTAAGTTACGTTTTTCGTTACTTTACGATATGATAAAGATGACCAAACATGATCTTCTGTTTTTATGAAAGATGTGATCTGCCCAGTGAGTATTTTGAATGTACTAAGTTAGCTTAATCAATTATAATTGAAAGATAATTATCTTTCAATTGAATTGTGGAATGAATGGTAGCATAATCATTTGTCTTTCAATTGAATTGTGGAATGAACGGCAGCATAATCATGACAGCCCATCTGCTGAATAAACCAGTTCTGTCAAGAACCAACGAAGGTCTTGTCTCGTCAGGACCTTTCCTGTATCTAATATTGGATTCAAATTCTTGCTGATGCCCCTAAGCTGAGCTCATTTATTGATGATATCCACTTGTCCAAAGAAACACTACGGCATCCACATTCATCTTTTAGCAAGGAGATTTGACAAACTATTACTTTCAGGGACTTCCCAGTAGTTTCGGATTGATAAACGACATGAAATCAGCATATATTTACTGAAGAACAATGGAAACACATCACAACCAGTCCTACTCATACTTCAACGTCATTGAGAACGAGTGTTACAGAAAGAGCCAGTAAACGTCCGACGATTCCTCTGAAAGGGGAGAAAATGGTAAGAAAAAGAAGGACCCTACTTCCCATCGCCCATTATTTCCTATAGATGCCAGGAAAGGGAGCTTGAGATAATACCAGACCGGAGGGCGCGGGTCAATTTTTTGTTATTATCACACAAAAAAATCCTCGTCATCCTTTCCTTTTCTCCCATGATATGCCATTGGTTTTCTCTTTGTTCTTGAAAATATCTGCTATGGACCAGGCGTTGCTTCCCGGGACAAATCGAAAGACATTTCAAGTATTTTTTCCTCCCCTCGACCTCCCTCTGTACCTCGGAAGGGTTTTTCGACAGTTACCCTCGTCCCAGCCTAAACCACCGTTCAATATTGAAGAGGCTATCAACCTTCCTTATTTTTCTCGGGGTTTCTTTTTGTACAGCGGAAACCCACGTCTTAGTCATGCAATATTTTGTTTGTTCTCTACTTCATATTCTGATGCTTTCAAAGTACCTACATCGCGAATCCAGTAGTTTCAGTGAGGTTTCTGTGAAAATGGGAGGAAAAATAAGAGACACTCCAACATGAGGCCATCAGAATAAAAAGTGAATAACTTGTATTTAGGTCTTGGATCTTTCAGCACACAATATAGTTTTTGAATGAACTGGGATTTGCATTCACTTTTGATTCTAAAGGCCTCATTGCTGATTAGTTTTACTATTGAACCAGCTTTCCGCATGTTCAACGTCCGTTGAATAGGCATTTTTTCGTGGTTATGTACATCTATGGTAAGACCCTGTAGCGACCTTTTAACATGCCAAAAGTCAGTTTGAATTTGTACTTGAAACAAACCCCAACAGCCTTCTTAACATGGGCGGAGTTTGAGGTGCAAGATGGATTTCGCGATTATCCACTGCTTTGTAAAAATAACATAGAAAACCCACTCGTGTTATCGCATTCAGCGCTGAGGCACTCTGCGCCAAGTGAGCTTAAATGCAAAACTTTGGTAGGTAGTGTAAAAACTTCATTGCTTAATTAAATTCATTTCCTAATCGCTCCTGAGAGAATAAAATAAAATAATTTATACACTGAATAAACTACCCTAAAACAACGTAATTCCTTCAACGCTCGAACTCACGGGAGAAAAAAACTCCATACTTCAGCCTAAATTAGCATTCCCCACGCAGCTCTACTTTTTAGAACCTCTTCCTTCTTTCCAACTTCCAACTTTCTGAGTTCTGTTTGATTGTTTGACATGTAAATGGCTTTTCCTGACTCCCAAACACAAATCTTCTCTCGAACCGTGTTCTGTTCCAGACTCTTCGATATTTGATATTGTTACTTTTTTTTCGGAAAAAGTTATTCGCGAACATTATTCTCTCAAATATATTCCAAGCTCGTGAAAAAAAGCAGTGGCGGAGGGTTTACGTTTTCGGAGAATAATAATTCAATTATTAGAACGAAGATAATAATATTCGGAAGAATGTTGGACAACGGATTCTCCCGACGTTGAACGGAGGAGGCAGCCGACTAGGTAACAGCTGCCAAAGTGAACATTCCGTGAATTCGACAGAATGCAGGTAGACACCGGTATAAATTTCAGTTATATTCCATGTTCAAACAGGTGTTTTAGCACCCCCAACTATTACCGTCAATGTGAATTTCACAACCTAATTTTCCGATAGTTTGAAGGTGATAGATACCCGAACATTAACTATTATTTAGGGACTGACAAAAGAGCTTGTTTCACAACATATTCTCTGAAATGAGTTATTGTGAGGTCCTGAATTTATGATGTTTTTGAAGAACACAGGTTACAAAACGATGAATAATTCATCAACACATACATTTCCTGGTATATACGTTGAGGTAGATATCTGTGGGTTGGTGAGTTCATTCATAATGAATCAATTACGTACCTAATTATATATGAAGAGTCCAGGGAAGAAAGGGGCTAACTGCATTTTTTGTCGAAATTGAGTTAAGGTTGGGAATATGTAGCTCTTGAGGAGTAGATTCCGGTGAACCACTCAAACAAGGAAGAAACGGGCTCTAAAACAGCCAGAAACGCAATTGAAGTTATCGCATACCGGGAAGAAAGGGGCCATCTCCTTCCAAAAAGTGGAGAAAGGGGCTACAAGACGCTGGCTGCTAGAAAGACGCTAGCCCCTTTCTTCCCTGGACTCTTCATATATATAACATATATGTTGGAGTTGACAGGATTATCAGTACGATCGTCTAGCGCAGCACCCTGTGCATAGAGAAAGGAGTAAGGAGTGGGTAGGGGAAGCCCTTCCTTTGGAGTCCTTACTCGTGTGTTCACCAGTCGGGTTGAGAAAGTCGACTAGTGTGTACAATTGTCCACTTAGTTATTGGAGAGTTCCTAAGGACATAAGTTTGAACTTATCTCAACTGCGCATGCGCGTCGGCTGTGTTCGGACACATCAGAAAAGCAGTGGAAGGGATGGATTTCGCGTTGTGCTAAGGTGACTTGACGTTACTTGTACATGTGATCACTTCCGCCAAACTGGACACATTTGGTTAGCATCCAAAAATTGCTCGCTTTAGATGTGGCCACTAGATAAGGCCACATCTGAATGAACATATCTCTTTGGAACTCTCTATTATTTGACCAGTACGTATCACAGTTATCATAATTATCAATACAGTTCTTTTCGTAATCAGCGTGTTTTAATTATGCAACAAGACTTCGAAGACGGAAAAGTGAATGACCAGTACAATGAAAACCAAGGTTATGTTTTTCTCCCACATATATATATTTTCCCCCTTAATTATTGTCTCGTATTAGTTTTGACCTGCCCTATACATAAATATTACAAAACTCTACTTTCAAAGTCAAAATTCACGAGTTCTTGATGGAAATGAATGGTACCGGTCATAGTTCGGTAATTAGTTGTGGCTCGAATCGTCGAAGTGACAACACAGTGAACCAATGGTGTTCTTAAAATAATTCGTGTCTTACTTGTATTGTAGAGAAATATTACATAAATCGACTTTTAAAATCAATATTCGAAAGTTATCAGCGGAAATTATCTGTTTAGCGGATTACCGAAGACCGTAGGTTAGGGTAGAATAGCCCAAGGGCCCTTGGGGTTAGTATTTGAAATTTTACTGCACACAGACTCAAAGGTATGTCTGGATATTTTCAAAAAATCCACCACTGAATGGGTTATGCGGTAGGAATATGACGTGAGTAGGTATCGGTTGGCTTCCAAGTTGTTACAGGTAGGTAAGTCGATGAAGTTGCGATGTACAATAATCCGAGCTGAGAATTCATAAGTACGCCGAAATAAGTACTACGGAGATCCTTCAGCCAGGAGGTTCTTAACCAAGTTGCCCGAGCCCCGAATAGAGGCCAACTTACATAGTAGGATTAAACCAGATCACGGTCTTGACTCCGCTCGTTAATTAGCACTAAGACGAGAGCCTTATCTTATTCGCGTTCGAGGATCAACTTAACGGAGTAAAGTTAAACATCTCATTCGTGTTGTTAGAGGCTTCCCTATTTAAAGGGGATGAGTCCGGGGGAGATTTACATGTTTCCTTGGATACAACAGGGTTTCGCCCACACCTGTTTCTGATTGCCGATGGTTTAACTCAATTTACTGCTACCTCTCGACCTCTCCCCCTCTTTGTCTCTACAATCCATTAACCTTGTGCATCTGCCACCTTGATTCCCTCGGCGAAAGATGCTAATCCGACGGAGCTCCCCTCCCCCGTTGACAAATCCTATTAATGAACCGGAAAATTGCTTTACGCGTACGCGGCATTTCCACGAAGAAGGTGAAGGCAATTCCGATCATTAGCCCCGTTAAGAGGAACTCGAGTTACTGATGATTTTGATGAGACACGCCCCTGAGAGCCGATGCATCACACTCACTAGCGAAACAGTATTATGGTATTTATGAACAGAATCGTCTTCAGTCCATGTGTACAATCTATAGCAGGAGAGCGAATCACTGGAGACAGAATACAGCGGCTCCCCTTAAAACTAGATCACTAGATCAAACCATCATTAACTACAAACAATAACAAAATAATCAAGTGAGCGAATACAGAGCTGTAGAAATACCAATAATTGAAGAAAAATTAATACATTTTGAAACTTTTTCCAACTGAAGTGAACTAATCATTGAACAATCTAAAACCTTCAGTGCCAGTAGGTTGATTAACTGCTTCATTATGAATTTACGAAGGTGACTCTGTAATGGTTTGGTTCACTGTGAAGGTTATCAACTTCTCTTGAGTGAACAATCAGCCACAGTGAACAACCCTCAGTGCCAGTAGATTGATTAACTGCTTCATTATGAATTTACGAAGGTGACTCTGTAATGGTTTGGTTCACTGTGAAGGTTATCAACTTCTCTTATTCTTCTTCGTTGAATAACAAGTAAATTTTAGTGATAGGGAGGTAGAAAAATGTGTGAACGAGCAGATGGATCGACTAACTTATAGATCGACAAAGTTGAAGGACTTAGTTGACCGAAGAGGACTGTAATGTTTTTACGCCAGTCCCACAGGTGAAGAACTTCAAACGCTTCTCCTGAACATCTACTTTTTCAATTACGTTCTTCCCGTTTGCTCAGATTCAATTTCGCACATTTGTTGTCAATGTTATTGTTGGTAATATATTTCTGTTCGGATTGGTAAGATGGTTTCGGCCGATTGTTTTTAGTACTGGTTTATTATCTTCGACGATAATGAAAAAACTTAAAATACCCCCTCCCCCCTCAAAATCTGCTGCTTTACGTTTCAAGATACGTAGATCCATAAAATCGAGAAAAAAATCCGTCAGTCCACCGTCCGCGGCACTTTGCCCAGTTAGCGATATGCTAAAATTACAAAATTTGGTTTACGGCGACACAGGGTACCTAACTCTCAAAATGAAAGGAGCTCATATATGATTAGGCGTTGAAAGTGAAAGGAGGATCCAAAGTGAAGTGGCTCTACCCATTGTGAAAATTTATGGACGATTCTAGTAGAATCAAAATTTACGGATCCCATCTGTCCCAACTTTTAAAAGAATACCACAGTCTCATTTTGCAAACCGCGCACATGTGTCAATGGTACTTGTGATGCACTTCCACAAGTCATTCAGGTGCACACTGTAATTTCATGTGCCTTCATGTATCACGGAGACGTATCAAAGCCGGGTTTCGTTCAAATACCCCGCGGGACTCTGTTTACAATGCATGTAGTAGTTTAAAAACGTTTAAAACACCCCTGCAGGGGTTTATCCCTAGAATTAGGGTTGACCGGGTAATAGCGGCGAGAAAAGCGTCGAGAGCCCATTAACATGATTTAAGGGTGTTGTCATGTTGTGACGAGCAGATGGGGAAAATCCTAATGGAAGAATAATATTTCGGATAACCCGCCCTTCGACCCCCGTCGAAACACCGTGAGCATGAAAGGGACCACCCCGAAATCCCCTAGCCGTCTTACTAGAATAGGGAGGGCGTCGTTATTTACCATAGCGATAGTGTGAACAGAAGAGACCAGCTGGAGTCTTCACATTGACGACCTTTTTCACAGGGGAGATATGTTGTTATAGCTTCGGTGTCACAAGAATGAGCGTCTCTTCTGTTTGTACTGGCACGCTACACCGGTACTTTCGCTCGTTCCTTACTCCGATGGGTAATATACGAGGATATGGGCAATAATCCACCGGAGAAACGTTTTCCAGATGCTGGAATTCCCATTCGGAGAACTGGAAACCAATATTTGAAACTATCACCCCCATAAGGAAATTTCCCACCGCTTGAGAGTATTTACACTGATCTCTATGTTGCAGCTGAATCGACCCTTAGCTCAAAGCCGTACGCGAAGACAAGTTGTACAGAAAAAGTTTTGATTTTCTGCTAAAAGAGTAACATAACTTCAATATGCAGCAGTGAGTTCTAAACGACCTTATAATGTCTTCGACCAGACTTTGACGGTGTGGAATAAGTGTGAAGAGGAGTTGATATTCCAGCCTGAATAGCAGAGAAAAGGATAAATCGGGATGTCATTCTGGAGAAGTACCTGAGGCGGATGGGACCGAAATGTGGCGCTCCAGACCTCGTTGGAAGCTTCCCTAAGAGAGTTTCGCACCCACGTTTAGGAAAACCTTATTTTGTCTCCGCGGTCTTCACTCCCAAGTTATGTTAGAGAGTGGATATCAGTAAAATGGGCAAATCCCTGAGTGAACAAAAAAAACGGAGGATTTCCCTACCCTTCTCTGGAAGAGGCCTTGAAACGCACGGAGGAATAAGAGGGGAAATTCACGAAAAAAGGAATTCTCGTTTTTAACGGGGGTTGGGGGGTCCCAAATCCCATTTGCACATTCAATTTCCACGTATACGAATTGAGAGGAGTCTAAGGGACTGAGTTACGATTCGAAGGTAACGGTCTCACCTCACTGACATAAACATACGGAAAGCCAGGCCTAACGTCTTTTGTGCCCCTGATAGTAAAGTTGAATTTGAATATTGAGCACCCAAGTTGAAGTGCATATGATGTAAAAGAGCGAGGTATAATATTCATAACTTGAAAGAACACTATGTACTATTTCTCAAAAAACATGTTACGCACATCCTTCCCCAGTTTTTGGAACATATTCCTAAGGTTTACATTAATTTGGATCGATTGAATAACGATACACATATACTGGCAAATACTAATCTTACTAATCCGATTATAACATTTAACCGATCTAAATATAAATAGCTAGGTGTATTTATTGAGTTTGATCAGTTCCAATAGTGACCATTTATGGCCTAACGTAAAATATACGTTTATGATTAGGATTTCAAGATAGCTACATGAGCGAAACCCGAATACCGGATGAAAAGTTCTACATGCAAAAACACGTTACTAATAATGCCTTATTATTGTTGATATGCATTTTAGACGCGTACTAAATATGTTATAAAATATTTTGGTACGTTATTGTAGTATTTTTAAAAGCATTTATCAAAATTTAATCGGCATAACCAGTTTAGAATAATTTATGTATTGTGGGATTTTTAATGAGAATTCAAGAGAATACGTGATGGAACGTTGAATTCAATTATTTTGGTTGAACTAACTATTCGCGATGCCCGGAACTAATAAAATTTATTGAATCGCAATCAATTTGAATACATGTTTGAATTAACGAAGCCCGCGAGGCTTCTTTGATGGAAAACGAAATTGATCCTTAACTGGAACTGTTCAGGACCGAAACGAAAATATTTTATTTGGACGGCACTTTCAAATCATCTCGGAAAGTAAGAGTATTCCTGAAACGGTAGAGCAAACATTCAATAATTCAATTCCAATAATTGTAATTGGAGTCTTTGAAATACGATGCGAATAATAACTAACATACTTGGTTCAAGTTTCCTCAGATATTCAATTGAATGTACAGGTTTTCAAATTGATTCAAGGGAGACGTTATTATTTCCTACCGGGCGGGGGAGGCACATAGTTGCATTGCTTATTAGTGAAGTCAACGTGCACTGATTTTGCCTCATTTAGTCTAATTCTCCATTTGGTTGTCGAGGTGTGAATGCGAGAGATGGATCGGTTCAGTTTATTTACTGACTCGTTATTGCTTTCACCGATTCCCGGGACTGCGGTATCATCTGCAGAAGTAGCAGTAGTGTTTTCTTCAATTTCAGAAAGTCGCTGGTATGTAGCTGGTGAAGTAGGAGTCCCAATACGCTGCCTTGAGGCAGGCTGTGGTATGACGACCAGAAATAAATGAGGAACTGATTTGTAGGCGTTTCATAACTTGCGTGAAAAACATTATTGAGCAGTCAAGCAGATCCCCGAACGAAGTCGAAAACACAAAATATATTTTCCAGTTCATGTCTCGACTTTCGAAAAAAAAACGAGAAGAGAATTCGCGACGAGAGGAATGCCGACACTAGCAATAACCATCGAAAAACGCCCGTAGAGAAGTAATAATTTACGTGTGGGGCGTGAATTTGTTCCAGACTTTTCGCCTTACCGTTCGTGAACCCGAAAAACGAGTGGCGGAAGTAGCTTTCGCCGTCCCCGGCTATTGTTTCTACCGTGCATGTCAATAAGACCACCGTACAAATACATACCGCCCTCGAAAACCCCCGAACGCCGTAAATCAAAAATCCGTTTATCGAGTGGGAAGGGACATTTTCCGTGACTCTCGACGACTCAAGGCTAAATTTTCAGATCCCGCGTCAACAAGATCTATATATACGTGTATATTTCAATCTTCTGTATATTTATTCGTATATTGGATTTATCAAACATCTAATACATCTCTACCAAATGAAATATTCGGGAGTTTTGTTGGCGGAAATCCACGAATACCACGAGACATTACAACATCGTACGAGAATATACGGAATCTCAGCGGTCCAGAAATATTTTGCAAAGTTGGCAGCTCAAAAAACGCAATGATCAAATCTTGTCATCTCCACGGCAAATCAAGTAAGAAAATATTAATTTGTTTGATGAAGTAGTTAGTGGAGGAACATATTGGAGTAACTATTTTAATGAAACAAAAAACTCTGCAAATTCTTGACAGAACGGATTATTATCAGCTGGGCCAGTATGAACATAGACACGACAGCATGCCGCATGATTTACCCACAAGTTGACGACTTTTGATCTGCTCCAAGTTTGAGCCCTCATTGTGAACGAACGGCTGGTCGTACAAACATCCAGATGGTCTTGGAAAATAAACTCAATCTAAATGTGAATCTGGATTTCTAAATGACATCGCAGGTACCTAATTGAGTGTGGTCTGTATGATTAAAAATTAATTCGCAAGTCGTCACTTTGTAAAGATCATTTTTCCGAGTGGACGAGCAATAATCCTGTTATCAATCGTGCAAGTCCTACCCCACATTCACGTTCTTGGAGAAAACTGCAAGGAGAACGGAAAAGTGATTTATTCGTTTCCCAAGGCATGTTAACGTATACCATATACCTACCCAAGAAGGGTAGGAAATGTCATTATGGGATTCGTCCGCTAAGCACTTTTTCCATTATCTGCCTATATTCCGCGGTCCCGCGCCAAAACCCACTCGTCCTCCCTTTTGGGGACCGACAAAAGCGGAGTCAACGTCGCGGAATGGAATATACGCGAGGTCCCCGATTCCTTTTCAAAAGGTCGCTGTGCGGGATAAGGAGGCGAGCTTGGTTTCGTGTTCGGGGTAAGAGGAATCCAATATATATGTCGTATATCAGGTGCGAAAAATCCATTAAATTCGCAGACAGAGGTGTTAGCTGGAATGGATGTTATCATTCACATTTCCCCTTAGCGATGGACAAAGTGGGATTATTGTGTACAGTCTCCTGTGTGATACACTGAGTACATCAACCTAATTTATGTACAAACCAAGTCATTTAATCCAAGTAGGTAAATCCATTTGAAAATCTGCTAGCACTTCGTTGATATGATTGAGCATGAATAATACTAGAAGTATTATCCACCTGATCTGACTATGCCTTCTCCACCTCATCCATTTTGCTCAGGCTGCAAATGAATTTTAATTGTATTATTTTGATCTAACCTATGTGTATTGGGTTTGACCCGTATTATTATGAATAAATAAATAACTACGACATTTGAGTACTTTTCCGATACTAGGTACAAAAAATATTCGATACCAATACTCGGTATCCAAAGTAAATATTCGATACTTTTCTCGTATCGATAGGTCACTAGAAATAACTTATCCTGTTGAATGAAATCCAAATAATTGGAATACGTTGTGCACGTAGATTTCGTTGCTTACTAATTCGGTACGTACGAGATGTGGCTATCCCAATGCGTCCAGAAATAACGTTATTAATGGATTAATTCCGTTTAAGTAAGCGTGAAAAGGACGAAGTGTGAGAAAAGGTGAAAAATAAGGGAGGAAATACGAAGTAAGGTTACCGGATATTGAAAAGGTGCGGGTCCTGCGTCAATGTTACGGCCGGGCTGTAAAAGTGGTAATAGCTCATCTCTCTTTACAGGGTGTCAGCATGGGTACTACACAAACTTTCAATAACACCATCACAGCAGGAATTTTTAAACTATAAGGTGCTAACATTTTATGTGGACATTTTCTTGAAGGGCAGTGCCAAAAAGGCTGTACGAATTTGGGAACCATTTTCACCACTGTGCTCACCGAATCGACGCTGCATTTGGACGTATATGTACTCGTACTGACTAAGTTTAACTTAGTTAGACTAGTGAGGGTTTGTTTTTACTACTCAGCTTCCTGCGCGGTTGAATTGAGTGCTTCGCACGCGTCTAGCAAAGTAAAATTTCCTCAATTATGTTTGCAACAGTGTTCAATGTTTGAATCTAACGATTCGCAATTCTACAGAATTTCTATGACATAATAAAACTGGAACAATCCAAGTTTTTCACCGGGGTGAGGCAACTCTTGAACGCTCGACAGGACTGGATGTCCGTAGAAGCGCACTTCAAACAGCTGTTGAAACTTTGGTGCAGAGCCGACTCTTATGGAAATTCCGACCGATATAAACGCGTTGAGAGGACGTCCTGCGGCGGGAGTTGAGGATCATTACGGCCCCTATCCGTATTCCTCATGTTATGAAGGTCGGTGAAGTGCCCTATAGAAGTGGTTGTTGAAAATGAAGGAAAACGGTCGTCAAAATTAACGCCGCGATCATTCCGGATGTTTCCCCTCACAGAAATGGAAGGCCGTCATGGGTTTTAATGGTATGTTCATTGGGGGAGGGGACGGTACCCTAAAATGGTTTGGCCCATTACCCATGACTTGATGGACAGTAAACTGGATAGGTAGGTAACAATGAAGTGGAATGGAAGGGATACTAGAAGTTTCATAGATGTATCCGGGTTCTAAAAGGCCGGTCGGGTCAGTAAGCACCGAAGATACCATATCGAGCGGCAAACGTCTGAATGCCATACTAGAATAGCACCGCTTATTGAAATCCAATATACCCTGCTCACTAATTGTCTATTACAGAATCAAGATCAGAATGTGCATGGTTAGGTCCGTTACACGAAGTAACCTCTACAGAACATGTCAAGTTAACAATTCACTTAGATTAAGTTACATATTCGTAGTAGGTATTGAAATTGAAAATAATATAGTGTACTCACAATGGAAGAGTTCGATATAGAGCTTCTACTGTTATATCACCATGTATGTACCTGCAACAAAATCCGCAAAGATTATAAAGCGTCCATGATCTTGATTCACCTGTTCACCCGCACATGTCAAGTATACGAATACAGTATTTTAACTTGGATCTGTTTTGGGACAAAAAAAAATTATCGTATCTGAATAATATTAGTTTAATAGGCAATAAGGCACATAATGTCCATATTGAGTGAGTTTGAGGATATTACAAGCATGGTGGGGCATTTACGACTACCCTGACAGCCACGGAAGGTCGCAACTGCCGTCTACTGAGGATGGGTATCGATAGCCAGAACATCGATGTTTCTTTTAAACGTTTTTTTTTCCCCATCTAAAATACCAACATATCTATACAAAAGCCATAAGAGAATAGTGATGGGCACTGATAACCAAGGCGTGAACTATTCTGTTTTCTAAAGAAGGAAATGTTTCAAAAATCCCATATCGAGATCATATGGCTAGGAGTGGAGCTATATCTGGAGGGACCAGCGAGGTAATTTAGCCCTATACGGACCCAAAACTAATTTCAGAGCTGACCTCCACAGACATGTCAACAGTACGTCGACGAACCGTCATCCAGCCATCTTCCCATCGGTTCCTAGGAAACCTGGTACCTAGCACTGGGGGAAAATCCACAGTCATGCAGCATGGCTATAAGAGCAAATTTTCGGAAAAATAACTTATTTTATGTAAAACAAATTTTGTCTCCTCTTATGCCGAGTAACACCTCATATTAGATTAGGTATATATTTTTCAACGCTGAACACGATGGTGAAGTTAGAATCGCGATATCACATTCCGTTATCAGATTAGAGCAGATCAACCAAGAAGAACACCTCAAGTAACAGCCTCGTTTCATCATCTTCAAAGTGCTCCAATTTCAGAACGAAAGAAGATAATATCGCGATTCTGATTTTATCGCAATTCTGATTTCACCTTCGTGTTCAATGTTGAAAAATACGCTTCAGGGAGTTTTGGGGAGTTTTAGGAGGGGCGTGAGAGGGAATTACCCATAAATTACCAAAATGAAAGAGTCTGACAAGTGACACCTCAATTTTTCTTCATAAAACTCCCCAAAACTTCCCCTTAGAGTGGCCCAATTCTGCCCATCTACGAACTCAGGTTTTAGATTGCCGGGACGGATTTTTGTGCAGTGGATTCAGGTCAGGTTGGTCTGAAACGGATTTTGGTATAAAAATTTGTTTTGGTAATTTGAGATTTAAACATTTTGGACCGAGAACAATAGCTTCCTTTTCTTCGAAAATTCGCTAAAAAGAGAAGAAAATGCGGAAAAACAGTAGGCACCTACAAAAATACGAGTACCTACCAGAAAATTAATAAACTGATTCTCAATTTTTTCGTGTTTGTCGTTAGTGATATGATTCAGATTGATAAGTTCAAGGATATCCACATTCAAACTTGAATTTCTCCGTGAAATCGTTTAGAAATCGCAAAGTTGACCATACCATTAGAAACCTGATTAAATTTGCAGGTTTTTCTGAGATTTGACAGCTTCCAGCACGCTTGTTGGAAATACAGTTAACGCACAAGTATTTTCAAAAATTTAATTTTTTGAAAATTGTCAGTGCTTGAACTGCAATTGCGGTCCTTAAGAGTTCGTTTGTAGGAAATGAGACAAAATCCGAAAATGTGGTCAAAAGAAGTTCATATTGATACTTTATTGAGGCAATTTCCCGCTCTTCGAATGGGACCAAAGTTTCAATCATTTGCCAGAGGACGTATCGTATCTAAACTACAGAACTACCTATCGAAACTGAATAACGGCATGTTTCACATTCGATTGTTTGCAATTGTAGGGACGATATATCGTATTAGTTTGCCCAAGCTACGAGGATGAGGGGCCACATCAACGTCAACACATGATACATATGTTCGAAAGCCTACAAGTGTTGTAAATAGTCCATTCAATTTAGACGTGATGTTAGGTGACGGGACTGAAGAAGTTTATTTTATTATTTTTCGTTTTTTCAATGACATTCGCCGAAAGATTTGAACCCTTAGCGTAAGTCACTTTGTATTTTTTTATTGAATTTTGTAAATTGTAAATTATAATATTTTGAATATTGTAAACCGATGGCTGTTTGTAAACCGAAGATTTCTATTCTAGTCTGAGTACTCGGCTGGAGCTCCAACGGCCCTCTGATCGGCGGTTCATTGCCGACATCTCGTTCCTCCATGGACTACTCCTGGTACGCCTGGTCGCCTGGATGCGTCACTTCTCTTGCGCGGCATTGGCCTACGCCCCCCTCGTCAGGGTTCTCGCTTCTCTGTTTAGAACCATTTGCTGTACCTTTCTCAGCCACAAATTACCTCCAGCATCGCCCTCTCTCACATCTGCCTCGATTGGCAAATTTCCTGGCGTCGAACTTCCCCGCCGTCGACCTGTTCCACCAGCCTCTCCATTCCGTTAAGTCCGCCCTACGTTATCTTCTCCTTCAGCGCCTCCTTCTGATCTGACTATCCCCCCCCCCCCCCTCATATATTTTGCCCTCGCTGCGCATTTTTGCTATTGTGAAGTATTCTCTGTTGTATTGGGCTCGTCCCGTATTATTATAAATAAATAAAAAATTAATATATTGGAACAAATTTTGTGTCTTGTTGAAAACAACTGCGCGGGTAAACAGCGAGAAGGTCGACTAATAATCACCAGTGGGGTTCAAAGCGTGAATATGTAATTGCGGCCCGCGATTAAAATACTAAAGCCGGTTGATTGCCGGGGTATCGGAGTGCGAATTTACGAGGAGCATTTCAGGCTGAGCGGCCGATGAAACGGGCGCTACTGGGGCTGGACGGCCTAATTGAGTCATAAATAAGAAGGGTGAGGAAGTTCTTCAGCTTTGATGGCGGTGACGGGGGGAACGCTACGGCGCAAAGGCGAGACATAAATACTGATTAATTACCAATGGAGAGGCATTCATCTTGATTAGATCCCTAAAAACCTATTGACAACCGGAGGGAAATGGGAAGCGAGTTTTACAAGGGACGCGATATATGGAAGAGGACTCCACAGTTGTTAACTTGGTGAAACTTTGTAAACAGGACATTTCAGTGCTTTCATGGTGATAAACAAGCTGCGGCCCGCGCGTTGAGTGGGTGAGGGTCGAGTTGTGAAGAGGGCACATACGCCAGAGGACATGACGAGGGGACTTCCTAGTTTCCAACAAAAGAACGGTGGAAAACAAGTAGGTTCTGATGAGCAATTCCCACTCTGCCATGAAGGCTGCTTGTAACAACTTTTCCCTCTGGTTAATAAGGGCATAAGAACTTTATAATGACACGATGCTCACCAGGAACTGTGGTTTTTGTAGAATGTATGTGGAAAAAACTTGAATTTCAGTAAAATAACTACATTTCACAATAGAATAGGAAAATTTGAGTAGATAACATTCACAAAAAATTCAGTCAATGTAAGTAAAAATCACAAAACAATCTTCTAGGCAAATTTCAGGGAAATTTACAAGATGTAATTATGACTTTATTCGTATTCATATTCCTATCCGTATTCGTATTCATATTCCCCAAATTATGAATTTTATTCGTATTCATCTTTATGAATATGAATACGCCCATCTCTGACCAGGGCTCGGGACTTCTAATATACGGATAGTCGTATCTGCGTTAATGTAATTATTCGTTCATTTTTCAAACAGTCGGTTTTGAATAGTTGGCACCCAGTTTTTTTTTCTTTGGTTAATTATTTTTGTAAATAATAACATAGATGTATTTACTTTTTTAAATAACCAAAAACACCTTTTAAATAACCCAAAAAAACACCAAAAATAGTTGCCATGTTTTGAGTGTTGCACATTTTGCTGTTTTTACTGAATATACACGAATATGGAATATTTCAGGATTTCTACGGTTATTCTTTTGCGACGTTTACCTCTCCAGCTAGCAGAAAGATTGCTTGTGACGTAGAGGTTTAGTGCAGATCCCCTCCTCCTGCAAAATGGTGCGATGTCCGTACTTTGCGTCAACTTTCTGAAACGCTCTCACGAGTAAGTTGATAAAGCAGATTATTCAATTTCATTTCCGGATGGTCGGGCATTCATGACGGAAATAGGCTTTGAAAAATAACGTTTTGGCAAGAGAGAGGCTACTGATCGAATAAATTGCGAACATGCATGAGTTGCGGCGAAAGGGGGAAAATCTGGTTGAGGCCAATGAAATAAAGAAAACTATTATCGAATCGAAGCGGCCAGGATGTGAAAAAATGCAATATCCTAAAGAAAGAAGAATATATAAAAATATATTATTCCGAAGCCTTTCTCTCCCAAGAGGTGGTTCTTTTGAGTGAATATCAAAAAGAGTGAGCGGTTGGGATGAGAAAGGTAGAGAATACACGTTAAAAGGCCGAGGATTGAATATAGACGATATGAAAAGGGGTGACTTCGGGGAGGCGAGAAGGTAGATATGATGTGGAAAAAACTGAAGCACCTGCTTGCTTCGGGTGACACGAAGACATCTCACGAAGCGGATTTGTTCGCAAAGTTCCAGATACGGAGTGGAAAAAGTTCTAGACATGCGTGAAAAAAATATGAAAATATGTATGTGTATATAAGAGAATGTGAATATAAGCCCAAAACTCATTGGCGGCAGAAGATACGAATTCATATGTGCCAGGACAGATAAGAAACTCTCGACACGTACGCTGATCAATTCCTCTGTGTTTTTTTTCGCGTTCGCGTTCTTCATTTTCTTTCCTTCGCGAACCAAGAACTTGGAGCCTTCGCACGTTATCGTTCTCACTTACAGTTCGCCAAATGTATTGACTAACACTGTCAGAATACGATACCGCGTCTAGATAACGGGAAGTGACATTTATACCGCGAAACCGCGACCCACTCGCACAGAGTGAAAAGCGAAGGTGGAAACCGATTTGAAGGATGTCGTGGGAGGGCTGTGAAAATTGCATGTATCAAATATTGTGTCGTTATGTCGATGGAACACGAAATTGATGAATTACTGATGTGGCAGTTACGTGACGAGAATTCCAGAAAAGTTCCACGCACGGAGAAATCTTTCAGAATTCCACCTATAAATCGATCGTTAAATAACTTCCGCTTTTAGTAGCAGCTCAATCAGAAGGTTACATTCAGAAGAATGTGGTTACATTTATGATGTGTCGAAATTAGGGATGACCGTCGATAGTATGGAAATATCGATATTTTCCATCGATTTTTTTATCGATAGTGCATCGTCCGATAGTAGCGGGTATCGATACTTGAGTAACCGATAGTTTCTGACGATAGCTTTTGGTTTAATCTTCGATAATGAACCATTGGAATCTTTTTCATTCGATAGGATCAAACATTTCCAAAATCTTGAGTGTTGTGGGTGAACCCTTTGTGTTGATTTTAATAAGGGTGAGTGTAGGTGTCGGTGTCGTAATTTATGTTCAACTTATCTGTGTCATAAACAAGTACCTACTTACGTTTAAATAGGTATGGAAACTATAATCAAAAACTCATTGCCAGAAAATTGGCATTACAGTTGGACTTAGCCATTTACATAGTTTTTTTTATTGAACCGCTAAGGCGCTCTGAAAACCGCCTGTTTTGAAGCTGCTGTGAACCAAATAACTCTCCGATAAGATTCTCAAATAATAATTCCTAAGGAAAAGGGTTCACTCGCTTCAATTCGATTTACATAATTTCAAATGAACCGCTTTCCGTTTTATTTTTTATTTTTGGACGGAGCTTCATATTTTCGCGCCCGAAAGGAAGCCTCCCTCCCGAATGTAAAAAGCAATTAAAAACATCAAACAGCTATAAATTAGCATATTTACCTCCAAGAAAAGCCTCCTTTCAAATATTCTTACCAGTGAGTAGAAAAAGCTCGGGGGTCGGTCTTCGAAGGCCAGCACGAGGCGTAATCAAGCTCGTTATCAGGGGGTGTTATTTCAAGCTTATTAACCTTCCAAACGAGAAATAAATGAAATTTCTTTCATTCCGTGAGTTTTAATCAATAGAGCGTTATCGAAGAACAAACTTTGATCGGTTTTCAACTAAAATCTACTCAAGTGACTGAATCGAACGGAAGCTGACATTTAACTTAAACACTTGCGTGATACAAAACTCTAAATATGTACCCATCTACTTTTAAAACTATTTATACATTTTAAAACTAATTTTCAGAAAACAACTACTGGTGTTATAACTAGAAGTTATACAGAAGGGGGAATTGTTATGACGTACAAGTCGTGAAACATTAGTATGAATGCTTAAAGGATAACAATTTCCTATGATCGGTGGAGGATTGCAAACTTGTAGAAGTTATCCATTTTCATATTTCTCTTAGGATAACGGCGCAAGAGTTTTCAACCGTCAAGACGTAGAAGTGCTGCGGTTTTATCACAAGCTTTCTCTTCTCTCCAACTTGAAGCTTGGCGTTATAGTGCCAAGTTAGCACTGGCTAACTAATCACTAATCAACTAATGGGCCGTTCGAATGGGATACAATTGAAGACTGCAGGGGAAAAACGAGGTAATTCGATTTTTTTTCGCAAATGCGTCAGCGATGGTTTTTGATAGATTTTTGGACGCTGGATACGACGGTCATGTCAAAACAGAGGAAAAACGAGTTGAAGGCTAAATGTAACGTTTTTAGTTGCAAAAACCGCCACCACGTGGCAGCACCAAAATGAAGAAAATTCCCTTGACTCCTCACGAGAGAACTAATCAAGATCTTTTGAATCTGAAAACGGATTTGATAAGATATCAACCCGTAGTTTGGACGAAATTGTTTTTAAAAACTCGCAAAATGTTTTTGCGCACTGTTCAAAAAACATTTTGATCAAATTGGGACTCTTTTCAAAATGTGGTGTAATACAGAAGTGTGCCCATGCGTAATAATCCGTTTTCAGAATTTCGATTGGTCAAAAATTATGATCGTAATCGTTTATTTTAGAACATGGAACTGCCGGGGGGAGGGGGGGGGAGGTGGAGTAGTCATTTGTGGACTACGAAAAAAACCTCTGCAAATACTTGACATAACGGTATCTTCTTGGTTCAGATCTGTCTTCTGACTAGTTCACCAAATGATTGAATAATTAATATTATGAATTATTATCATTAATTATTATCATCAAGTAGTGAACATTTTCATTAATTAGGTATTGTTAGTCATTAATAATTATAATTTTTAATAATAATATTTTTTAAATCAACGCGATATCTGAAAACCATAACAGCATATTTTGCTGTTCAAATCAACCAGTCTCTACCACCGCGGGAATTGCGCTAAAAAACGTAAACATATGGCCCCTAGCCATTTTAAACAATTTTATTCGTTATGCTATTCCCTTATCTGCATTAGCCTTACAATTCAACAATAGACGAAGATTTAGCCTACAGACCAAGAATCAGAATTTTAGATACCTAGTGAGAAAGCGTTTGAAATTAGTAGGTAGGTACTTAAAAAATTATTTGTTTTCGATTAATCGAACATCGATTATTCAATACTGATCGATTGGTCCCATCGATTAGTAGCTTACGACTGATTAATCATTCGATATTATGGCCGATTATTTAGTTCCGACGTTGCAACCCTAATGGGAAGATTGCGGGCCCCCCGCAGGCTGGTTTGTGGTCGGAAGCGTTGTCGGTTGTCCTTTGTGGAATAAAAAGCGTATTTACACTGAAACGTAGATCATGAACGTCTCACGGCCCTTCCGTTTTAATTCACGCAAATCCCACCACTACCGGTAAAATGTCAAAAGTAGACCAAAGTAGTGAACCAATGTCGTCGTGAATTACAGCGACTCGATTGGGTGCATTGGACAATGCGTGCAAAATTTCCTTCAAGGGTCATTACTCCCGAAAACATAAAATGATATGTGATTAACCTACCGGGGATGTGCATGACCTAAACACTCAACGACAAATAATACGTAAATATAGAAGTCGCACACAGCATCCCTTTTCAATTACCCTGCTCCAAACACTCAAATCCTACGCATTCTCCCCCCTTGAACTGATTGCTCAGAGTAAATCATAAGCTGCATTAGCGAGATTGGATTTCCGACAACCGAGCGGGGGCACCCCGAAAAGCTCGGTGACATTCGGCCATTCCATTATTTGGAGTGAATCTGAGCGAGAAAAAAAGAAGAAAAGAAGTACAAAACTTTTTTGGAGCGAAATAAAAACCATTTGGCAAAGAAGTTTAGGAGGTGGACTACAAAAATGGCACAGGTCACTCAAAAAGGGGTAATGAATAATGAAAACCCATTGAAATCTCATATAAAACACCAAATAGGTACATACAGTTGTTCGACTCAAAACATAACAACTGAAATAAGAGCTACTATGTACTGGAAGTCGTAATATCCGGACGGAAGGACAGACAAGAGAAAATGAAAAATTATTTGAATAACACCAGGTTGGACAGAGTCTAACAATAAACACTTCTAATTCTGATCAAGTCAATTAGGCGTACACGTGGTCTGTCACGAGAAGTAATTAGTAATGTTCGATTGAAGGAATCAAAATCACGTTATCAGCGAGTTTCCGTGGTGTAGCGGTTATCACATCTGCCTAACACGCAGAAGGTCCCCAGTTCGATCCTGGGCGGAAACAAATTTTATTTTGTGTTCAAATATATTTGTTGTGATACAATTAACCTGCCTAGTGATACAATTAACCTGCCATTAGGATGATAGTAATGTTTTAATTTATACATTTGTACATTTATTTAACCAAAATAATCAAACTTTGACTCGGCTGGGATAAAATTTTCGACTTTTTCTGTGTCTGCGAAGAAATTAAACACAACACGATTACGTTCAGCACTAAGGGTAAAACCATCGATATCCAGCCACAACCAAATCCAGAAAAACGATATAGACACAAATTATAGACAATTAAACGCTGTTTAAGGTGATAAAAAAAAATATTGTTTCCACTCTGAGGAAAAATTAAAAAAACATCTCATACTGTAGTGGAGAAACCTTGGTTTGTACACAAAGTTGCAACAGATGCAAACATTACTATAAAAACGGTGAAAAAGTCATAATTCGGGGATTGGTATGTAGGTATTCTTGGGAAGGAAGCTTTAGCTGAAAAACCTGATTTTATGGTTCATTATTAGGAAACAAAATAACGACAATAGGCTAATACGTAATTTTTAGGACATATTCTGACCTTTTTCTAAAACATGGTACAAATAAAGCATTGTAAACCGGTGGAAGTCGGTTTTCAAGGGCACAAAATCGAGGTTTTGAGGGTAGAAAATGAGGAAATATCGACCTAAGCGAGTTGCCCAGTGCTTCGATGTCCACCCACAACTAACTCCAGTGTCAGTAGCAACCATATAAAATTCACGCGGAATGGCATTTACCTGCCTGTATATTCGTCTAAGATACTAACCCTAGATAGAGATAGAGACACCGAATCAAATAAGGGAGGGAAAGTATTTATTGCGAAACCTCAGAGTCAATGTTTCCATTCCCTAGTTACCTTGACAAAAAACATACCGATTTTGAGAGGATGACCATGTTTTTCTTGGATGACTACAAAAGACCCTCATTTAAAATAATGAACCAAAATATCCTTTTCAATAAACCAAGCTTAGTCTCCAAGTTTCATTCTGTGCATAGTTATCTATTTCGGTTTATTATTATATCCAGAGATTTTTATTTTTTTATTTATGGTCTTCAACGCTATATTTGAATCGATTGGAGTTGGAAGGTGCACCCAACCAATGAAATCGTTTGTTAACGAAAAATCAAAATAATTATGAGCTCCGAACGAGTTTTGGATTCTTTCCCACTGCAGCTGCAGCGGTTCACATCATTCATCAAGAATGCATTTCACAAACGTCAAATCTGTCGAGCGGCATATTTTGACGTGGAACAAGCGTTCGACAGAACATGGCATGACAGATTACTTGCAAAGATTCGCTCATATCTTCCGAATAATCTGCAACCACTGATGATTCATTATCTGTATGAAAGAACATTCGTGGTTACAGTGCAGAATAAACGATACCCAGCAAAACTCCACACTACAAAGGAGAATTGTCCTCACCCCTCCATTTGTGAGAAACGAAACACTGTACAAACAGAACCACTATATTTCAAAATTGAGACGCCCTCGGAAATCCTAATGAACCACTCTCAAATATTTCTTCAAAATAACCATGACCATCATAACGCATTGGCAGCTACAGGATTCAATCCACCAGAAATTTGGATATTATCGAGGCCGCGACACATCAGGGACTTAGTGACACCAAAGTTAATAACAATAGCATAACATATAGATGACATTTATTGCTGGTTATGGTAAACGGACTCAAACAATCAAATACAAAAATTTAAAAAAAGACAAGAGTCAACAGCTGCTGGTTTGAAGGCCTCAAATATTGTAGACAGAAAATATCAACAGTTGTTGGAGAATTCGCAGCGCTAAATCGATCTTAACTACGTTCTAACCCTCATTCTTACACGCAGATGGCCGTAACATATAGAGACGCTATCACCAAACCATTTGATAAAATAAAATACGCACACAGGGCTCTCGTAAGCGTTTCACTGCCACAAACTATTACCGCACATTGGATTCTAATTTCCCTCGATTTTTACGGGCGCTACGATGCAGGCCTCCCACGCTCATTGTCGGTCGGGGGTTTGGCAACCTTCAAACCCGCCGACTGCGGTTGAAGGGGAAAACCTATATTAGGCTTTTCCCGGAGGCTTATTGCCCTATGTGCATAATCTTATGGCTCCGCATCCCTTACGCCTGCCGCCCCCTTCCAACTCATAAACCGAAGGAAACACTCAAGGAGATTAAACAAAAACAAAAAACGTTCTACGTCAATATCCCCAGCGGAAAACCTGACAAACCTTTTTTCTTTTTTTTTTCATCATCCCGAACCAAAACGTCAGCCTTGAAGAGAGAAAAAAAGTTTTAGTAACGGCGGAAAAAATTGAGACGATTTTTGAACTCTCGTCTATTTCACACCTTTCTCACACAACCCTCCCAACCTCGAAAGTTTCGAGACAAACATTTCCTAAGAAATGAACAGCGTTTCCTCGTTTGGTTTACGAGAGTTTGGAAACGAGGATATACTTCTGTGAACATTCTCATGTACTTACTCTCCAAACCCGTATTTGAAACGAAATAAAGTAAATACAAAACAACATTGAATATCTTCTCATGATAACAAACCGGTCGTTGTTTTCAGTCGTGCCGTGTTTATTTACCTTTACCTATTACAGAGACGGTAATGTTATTCGTACCTTGACTCTGCTTCGTATTGGGAAACTCCTAAATTGTTTCAATAAAATAATTTGATGTTCATTAAACGCTATTATAGGAGAACGGAAGATAATTAATATTATTAAGTAGGCAATGAAAATTGGGTAATTAAGAAATACAGCTCCTAGAAATTTAAATTAACGGAGAGAATGAAGAGAAGATAAATTACCCAAAGGGGTTGGAGGGTATTTATATTTTCTCGAAGGGGTGAAAATTTCAAGGGATGACCTATTGGAGAACCGCAGAAATGTTGAACGGATTGAGTGGTTTAAAAATGAGGGAAGGCGTTTCCTAGCTTGTTGGAGGTAGGAAAACAATTGTTCGTTCACCTTCCTATCATTGGGACGGGTGAAGTTACTAATATGAGCTAATGCATATGGAACTGTTACATACCTTGAGGTAAGAACTAGTAAAAAAATCTACGTTTTTTCGAAAATACCTTACCTACTGTGGCCTATCTAAGTAAAAGTACCGACCTAGCTGCCAATTTTTTCTGTCATTTTTGTTCTAATTTAAAAAATGAAAAAGTACAACATCGATGTGTCATAAACATCGAAAGAAAAACATCGAATGTTTTAAAACATCGATTACGCAATACCCATCCCTACTAGAAATACCATCGCGCCACGATGGTAAGTTTCATCATACCACATCGTACGTAAATCGACCAGTGGTCCCATTACCTTCTTGTCCTTCCCAAATTCATCTACGAATATCATATGAAAACCACAGAATTGAACAGACTGGTGAAGAGCGTATGTAAGGACTCCTTAATAAGGAGTGACTATCAGTGGCGGAGTCACAAACAGGGCGAAGCTCTTTTCTAGGAATACAATGTAACACGTGAAGTGGTGAGATTTTATCGAATGGGTAACTTAATATTTCAGTGACGCCAGACGGAAATTTCCGGAATATGAATGTAGCAAAACCTTCAGGGGTATTGCAGTGATACTGTACGGAGACACTGTTCATTGCACAGGTTAAACATGTAGAGCAGTCAATCGGGTAGACGGCTAAGGGCATAGTGGTGGGACACAGGGAGCGTGAGCAAATGAAGTGGGCGGACGTTCGAAGGTTTTATTAGATTCTCTTTTGACAGATGCGTCTTAGAAAGGGAATAGGCCAGTTGTCACCCAATCCCACTTGAATGAATTATGCATAGACTGGGATGAATCCAGTGCACAAAGCCTCCTTCAATTCAGTAGGCTGGCAAGGCTTCAAGAAGTGGGCTGGGGAGATCGATTGGGTTTCCCTCTCGGGCTCCGTATCAGTAATAAAACCTGAGATATTCGAAGGGAATCAATGACTCCTCTAATACCACCCATGCAGCGTGTAATCCAGTTGAGATGCCCCGAGCGATAAATCAAGTCAGGACTCCCGATACAAGAGATGGAACTGAATATCAGCTATCACCATGTTACATCATGGTACATTGGACAAGCCTCTCCCGTTTGAAATACCAACTTAACAAGGATGGAGGAATCAGTACAGCAGGCAATACATTGATATATTGAATTATTGAAGTCTGATTGATTACCGAATGAGAGAATGAAGAGATCAAACACTGCATCGGGCTATGAAATAGCGTCTTGTCTTCGAAAATTCGCTTAAAATTTGAAATTTCAATATTTCATTGCTCTCCTGAAATTTTTGTAGTACATTTTTAGGAACCATTCTAAAGACTCTGTGATGAGCCATCACACATAAATATCGTTTCTACCCTCAAAAATGAGTTTCTTCTTCAGTTTTTGCTTGTCAATTTTGTCAGACCGATTTTTTTTCTCTAATCAGTCAGGTTCATTTTTCCTTTTCGAAATCAATGCCGCAGTAACTATTTACAAAAAGTTGGACCGTAAACCTGGGGAGCTTTAAAATCAATTGCGAAATTTCTTTCTTTCGACATTTTGAGTTGACCTAAAATTCCCTCTTTTGAGAGAAATACGATATTATCAATCTCAGACAAGACAATGAGCTTAAAAGTTGGAAAAAAAACTTTGCGAGCTAAGCAAAAAACTTTGTACATCAGGCCATAAAAGTACAAAGTCCATAAGCACAATACTATTCAACAATTAAATCTAAAAATACATACCGTCGCAACATTGCCTAACCGACAATTTGGACAAAATGAAATTATTCATCCAACAAATTGGTTCACTTGTCGATTTGTTAGGATTTGTTCGTAAACGGTACAAATTACCGGTCTGCTCTTTGTTTGGCGTAGGCAGAGGACTGTAAAAGCTGCCTGGTTGGTACTGGAAAATACTATGAGAATGCGTCGCAAGGGGTAGATAGAGTGCCACTCAACTTCGTAGGGCGAGGACGATCACTTACCGTGGCCACGGGATAGATACGGAAAATCCTATTCTTATAAATTTTGGATACTTAGGGGCGAAGTGGATACCGTGGTCATCAACGGAGGTTGGACAGCACGGTTCACTGGTAAGGAGGGAATGGCCGCTAGAAATCTCTGAAAACTGGGTGGGAGGTACATGGTACCAATGCGACGGACGATGATCGAACACCAAATTGAGGCCAAATTTAGTTCACACAGGTGATGTGTCATATATCCACACTATGAGGAAGGTTATGGAACTTGCTTCGGAGAGAATAATTGCGGCCAAGAGGTGATGATGCGCTCGATTGTCTCAAAACTTTATTGGCTTCCATTACGAACTGGCCTTGTTCCCCTCCACCTTACAGTTCGATGCAATTGAACAATTATAACGCTCTACCGACCCAAACTTCACTTTCTCCTCAGCCAAATTATCGCGTAAGGACAGCACATGAGAACTAAGTAAATTAGGAACAAAGAACCAGAGCGGATGGTTGGGGTGAAGGAAATTCGAACCTCCCTCCGCTTCAATATACGGGCAGTTCTCCCCAACCCACATTTTATTTAGCTGGGGGTCCAAATACCGAACGCTCCTCCAGCTATTGTTTTTTTTTTCTTCCCCTGGTTCTGTTTACTCGAACAATTTGGTGCCTACACGTGTTACTTGGGTTGGCGTCAATGGAGGCTTTAATGCCTGAAAACCATTCGCCGGAAGAAAACTTGTATGGGATCCGTTTTCTTAAGGAGGGTGACTGGGATAAAGCGAGAGTTGTTGGGAAAAGAACGTTTGGTTTTCCCTTTGATGGTATGAGGGTGAATGCAAAGCCCCACACGAAGGCCATGAAGGTCAAGGTATCTGGTGAAATGGGCTTCGTAAAACTTCGACCATTGAAGCCTCTACGACCAGCTCCAGCCACAAACGGAGTATCCAGAAAGGAATGGATTAATTATCATTAGTTACTCAGTTACTACACAAAATATTGCCCACACATTAGAAATTCTACGAATACGAGATTTTACGGGGATCAAATATACGCAGTGGAAGCATTGAGCGGAAGAAACTGAACAGGACAGGCTAAAGAAAAAAAATTCGAAACCTGTATATAGTAGAATGAAACGAGGAGTGGGTACAATGTAAATACAACGTGGGATACACCACAACTTATGTCTTATTTCCCACTGGTTGGGTGGCCCGTATCAAGCGAGAGACCTTCATAATCCCAGCTGAGAGCTTAACATGTTGGGGCAGAGAATTAATCAAATAGTACACTCATACAGTTAAGCTCGGACGAGACTGGCAAAGGAGTTTTACGACTGAGTATGATTAACTCAGTAATTATTATTATTTCTTAGTAAATTCTTATGCGTATTTTCGATCCGCTTGGAAATCAATGGCGAAATATCATTCTCAAAATGATTTTTACTTCAACGTGGGTATAACTTCGATCTAATCTATCAAGTAGGAGAGGTTTACCTCTCAACATGTAGGACACCAATATGTTGGACTTTTGGGACATTATTATGTTTTTAACGATTTATTTTTTTTACACTTGGGGTATTATGATAAACAAAAGCAAAGACTGCTGTTCAAAGACTGATAGATGTTCAACGATACGGCACATTAATTACAATCACGAGGACAGAAGCACAATTTGCTTGGCAATATATTGACAATCTCAAAAACGTTCTGTACAAGTAGGAAACCCCAAAAATTAAAATCCTTCCTAAATAATTTTACAATAATGTAAACAAGAAAATTATAGACGAAGAAAAATCTCCTGAATCTCCACCGATTCTTAAGCCTTATACATCACATAAACCTCACGAGTTTTCGATTTTCGATTGTTTATTTTAAATTACTTTACTCAGGACACATCTGGGGAGCCTACAGTAAGCTAAAAGTAGTAATTTTACTTTATGTGGTGTGAAGTTACTAGTAGTTTTGGAATTTATTATTTAGATTTTAATTTTTCAATTAGTAATAAAAGTTTTTTCTTTCGTGTAAAGTTGGAAAAAAATGGGTTAGGCTGTGTGGCTTCTTAAGCAACGATTTGTGACTTCACCACCCTGTGGATCATAACCAAATAAACGTTCGAATCCAAATTGGAACACCTTCTGATGATATGATAATTATACTGTTGTGCTCGTTGTAATTATACTCGTTGTGCTCCACAGTAGGTTAGTATGGAATGAAATGTCGGTCAAAAGTCAAGCTGTAAATAATAGGGAATTTGCAGTGATTCTGTAGTAATAATCTGGGATTAGGGATGCACCTAGTGAAATCACTTTTGTGTTTGACACGTTCATAAATTACGTCCTGTCAAATTTGAATTACCTTATGGTAATTTCGACGAATAAAGTCATTGATAGTCAACATGTGTTGTTATCCTTATGGAGAAGAATTCTTTCAAAATCTGATGAACCCCTTTCCAAACGCGGCGTCAATTCATTAATATTTATGATGGGGCTGTGGGCTTGTCAGGGGAAAAGGGACTGAAGGGAGAAAAGGGGGAGATGCGTGTCATCTGAAATCCTGTCTGTCTCTTCATCAGCCCTTCAACAATGTTATCAGACAGCTGGGCTCGGATAGGATCTACCTGTGATGTGGGGGCTCTCCTCAGCAAAAGACCTCTGTATTCACAGGGAAACATCACAAGGGAAGCTCCCCACGGAATAATTATCAGCAAAACTCCCCAGTCGAAATGTCGTTCCTTCGATCATTACAAAGTCTTTAGCGCGTTGCTCGATGAATAACTCAGACGATATGATCGCCAACGAGTGGTGAGGGAATGACAATAAAATAAACGCCAATAATGCAGTTCCTCGAAACGAGCGATAACGTCGTATTCAGCGCACGTACGCGAGAGTTCAATTCTATCAGAGCTGTCAGAATTTGTAGTGAGTATCTTCGTATGGTAAGTTATTACTTTTGTTACATAATGGACGCAACCGGAACAACATTCAAAAGCACGTACAACGCCCTGTCAAGCACATAAAGTATAAGCAAAATAACATGAAGCAGAACGGCAGCCCTCAACGTATTGTGAAGTGGCCCGTTTGTGATAGCTGAGATTTCTATATAACATATAGAAATTTTTATTATACATCTTCGTGTACCTTTTTTAGAATCAATTTATACTTTATTGACTTCGTTGACATATGCGTGACATGTGTATCACGTCACCCATTATTAATTTCAAAAACATCACCCATTTCTCTTATAACAATCTCAAGTGGCAACATCAACTTTTAGCGAAATTTTGAAGGAAAGCTATTGTACTCGGTCCAAAATTTATAAAACTCTAATTTCCGAAAAATTTTCATAGGTACTAAAATCCGTTCCAGACTATCCAGAATCTGACAAGTACATCATTT